>OX451737.1:649589703-650942246 GCA_948472305.1 Vicia faba | reverse complement strand
TTAGTCGGCGAGCAGCCCATACCAAAGCGCAGCAAGTTTTCTCGAGCAGTGAGTAGCGAGTCTCACAGTCGGTAAACTTTTTGCTAAGGTAATAATAGCATGCTCTTTTCGACCAGACTCGTCATGCTGGCCCAAAACACACCCCATTGAGTTATCCAAGACGGTCAAGTACATGATCAATGGTCTTCCTTCGACGGGTGGCATCAGAATAGGAGGTTCTAGCAAATACTCCTTGATTCTATTAAAAGCAGCTTGACAATCGTCGTTCCATTCCGCTACCTGATCTTTTTTCAAGAGTTTGAAAATTGGCTCACAGGTAGAAGTCAGATGTGAGATGAATCTGGCAATATAGTTTAAGCGTCCCAAGAATCCTCTAACCTCCTTTTCAGTACGGGGAGCAGGCATCTCTTGTATTGCTTTTACTTTTGCCGGATCGACTTCAATGCCTTTGTTGCTTACAATGAATCCCAGGAGTTTACCAGACCTAACTCCAAAAGTGCATTTACTTGGATTCAGCCTGAGCTTGTATTCTTTTAACCTGGCTAACAGCTTTTCCAGATGTTCAAGGTGCTCTTCCTCTGTTTGTGACCGAGCTATCATATCGTCTACGTAAACTTCAATCTCATGATGTATCATATCATGAAATAAAGCTACCATGGCACGTTGATAAGTTGCCCCTGCGTTCTTCAGCCCGAACGGCATCACTTTGTAACAGAAAGTGCCCCATTGTGTAACAAAAGTCGTTTTCTCCATATCCTCGGGAGCCATTTTGATTTGATTGTAGCTCGAGAACCCGTCCATGAAGGAAAACACTTTACGTTGAGCTGTATTGTCGATCAAGATGTCAATATGAGGTAGCGGGAAATCATCTTTAGGGCTGGCCCTATTCAAATCCCGGTAGTCCACACACATCCTGACTTTGCCATCTTTCTTAGGTACTGGCACGATGTTAGCGACCCATTGAGGATAGGACGTAACAGCCAGGAAGCCAGCGTCGAATTGCTTCATTACTTCTGCTTTGATCTTTTCAGACATGTCAGGCCTCATTCGGCGAACTTTTTGCTTGATCGGTGGACAATCTTCTCTTGTGGGGAGACAGTGAACCACAATGTCTGTGTCTAAACCCGGCATGTCTTCATAGGACCAAGCGAAGATTTCAACATACTCATTCAACAACTGCACCAAGCGCTCCTTGACTTTTGGTTCCAGATTGGCAACCACTTGCACCTCCTTCCGGTCCTCCTCGGTCCCTAAGTTGACAGTTTCCAGTGGCTCTTCATGCGGTAAGATGGCCCTTTCCTCTTGTTGCAGAAGTCTGGCTAGTTCCCCGGGTACTTCACAACCTTCGTCATCTTCATACTCGGCTAGATTGACCAGATCTTCAGAGTTATTGAAAGATATAGCAGAATAGTCACCCATGGAATCCGGAGTGGATGGGTACCTGCATTGGTGAGTGTGGGTGTGTGTAAGGGATAGCCATCCTTAAACAAAAAATGCAAAAGGAAAGAAAATGAACATAAGCAGTTTATCAAATGAAAAACGTCCAATGAATCATTAAACATGGCATATGGATATGAGAAATAATCAAAACCCTTACAAACGGACCTACATGCCCCGGGCAAGGCATGAGGTGAAAAGATAGTGTACGGATTGTTTGAAAATAAATATTACAGACCAAATAAGAAATGTTTAACAGATAAATTACTGATGAATAAAAGTGATGGGGACAAAGTCCTTTGCCTCCCAGTTGCTCAATCCTCCTCCGACAGTTGGATAAATCCACTCTTCAATGTTGCTCTCTTTGTCCTCATCCTCCAAAGCGTTGATTCCGTAGGGAGAAATTTTGACTGGCGCCCTCTCAATCTTCGACCGGCGCATAGCTTTCTGGCCAGCGGCTGTGAACCCTAATCCAAACTTGTCAGTCTTATGCGGAAAGTCGGGTAACTGCCCCCATGCTGAATTCTTCCCTTCTTTTATTGCGGCCCTTGCATCCTCCAGAGATGCCATCCTGGCCATCTGTCTCGGTGTCTCGGCTGCCAACTTTGCTACTGCTATTTCAGGAAGGACTTCTTCGAAATGTTGAAACGGTGTCTCAATGAACTCTCCTTCAACCTCCACATACCGGAAAGAATTTAAGTGGCTAATCATGTACTCTTCTTCGCCATGGACAGTGATGATCTTTCCCTTGACAGGATACTTCAACATCTGATGTAAGGAGGAGGTGACTTCCCCAGCATGGTGTATCCAAGGTCTACCCAGCATGCAAGAATATGATGGACGGATGTCCATCACATAGAAAGTGGATTTAAACACCTCAATGCCTATCTTGATGGGAATTTCAACCTCTCCATGGACCATTCTCTTCGAACCATCGAAAGCTCTGACAACAATATCACTCGGCTTCAATTCCAACCCTTCACAATCTAGCCGGTCCAAGGCCTTTTTAGGCAAAACATTCAGCGACGAACCGGTATCAACCAAAACATGTGCAAGAGTGGTTCCGCGACACTCAATTGAAATATGCAAAGCATCATTGTGGTTTCTGCCTTTAGGGGTTAGGTCGGTATCAGAAAAACCTAATCCATTGTCTGCAGTCAGGCTAGCCATGCAATTCTGAAATTGATCCGCAGAGGTTTCCTGGGGCACATGAGCTGCCTTCAGGAATTTTATCAGGGCTTTAGCGTGCGCTTCCGAGCAAAGTAATAGTGCCAGCATGGAGATCTTGGAGGGGGTTTGCCCCAGCTGTTCCACCACATCGTAATCACTTCTTTTGATTATCCTCAAAATCTCGTCCATTTCCTTCTTGGAGGTTTCCGGGATTACCAAGGGTTGAGCCCTCGTCCTGACGGGCTCATCTTGGATTCCCTTACCTTTGTCAACGGCGGTAGGAGAGACAGTATTAGGAACAACCACATCTTCAATCAAAGGAGTTCTAGCAGAAAGTTTTATTGGTGCAGGGACGACCTTATCGGCTGACGAGGGTCCAAAGATTGCTCTTGGAGGGGCAATCTCTGGAGAAAATATTCTTCCGCTCCTGGTGATTTTGCTGGTGCCCGCAATGTTACTAATGCTGGCTTCTTCATCATCCGAACTTTCTTCAATTACTTCGATTTGCTTGATACCATGGTAGTAGATGTCACCGCCATAGTTCCAAGGTATCGACTTCTCAGAAACATAGGGAACAGGCCCTGGCATTGTTATCTTCAAAGGAACAGATTTTGCAGCTAGTGTAATCTTAACAGGCTTTTTGACGGCCTTGGAAAGATTGGCGTGAATGGTTATGATTGAGACATCTTCAGTATGAACGGGAATGGCAGAAACTTTTTCAAACAAAATTTGTCGACTATCCATAAGGCCTTGGATGCCTTTCTTCAGTAGCGGACAATCAAACGGCAGAGAGTAGCAACGATAGCAGTCTTCTTTACATCCCGGGAAGATCCCGGCCCTTAACAAATTCAACTTAATGGTTAGCAGTGGAGTGGTGAGATCACTGACATCAACAACATACAAATCTTCTTCAATGGCATTGACATTTCGGTCGTGCTTCGGCATAGGTGCAAATATCACATTAGGCTTCTCTGGAGCGTCAAACTCTACCTCCTTAGCCTCTATCAGGTCTTGGATTTTATGCTTGAGTGCCCAACAATCATTGGTGTCGTGTCCAACACTGTCTGAATGGTAGGCGCATTTGGCATTGGCATGATAATGCAGAGATGACGTATTCACATTCTTTGGCGCCTCCTTGATGGTGGCAAGATTCAACTTCAATAGATGGGGAAGCACTTGCGCTGGAGTCATATTAATACGGGTGAACTGTCGTTGTGGCCGTTCCACTCGTTGCTGATTTGGTCTGGACTGGTTATAGCGAGGTTGCTCACTCGGAGTGTTTTGAATCATTACGGCCCCCACAGTTGGTCGACGCTCCATCTTCCCTGCTCTCCTCTGAGAATATACCATAGCTGTCTCCTTCTTAAAAGGCTTCTTCTTAACATTTGCAGCAACACCCTTCTGAATCTTTCCTGACTTGATGCCAGCTTCTATTCTTTCGCCTGTTAAGATCAAATCGGTAAACCCCGCGGAAGAGTTACCAATTAGATGATTGAAAAATGGCCCAGATAAGGTCCCAAGAAACATATCAACGAGTTCGCGGTCGGTTAAAGGAGGCTGCACCCTGCCAGCCAAATCCCTCCATTTATGTGCATATTCTTTGAATCCTTCGCTTGTTCCTAGTGACATACCCTGAAGTTGGGTACGAGTAGGAGCAAGATCAGAATTATACTGGTATTGTTTGTAGAAAGCGGTGGCCAAATCTTCCCAATTTCTAACACTGGTTCCTTCTAGCTGATAAAACCACTCCAACTGAGCTCCTGACAGGCTGTCTTGAAAGAAATGAATCCAGAGGTTTTTATCTGCCGTATAAGGTTGAATCTTTCTCACGTAGGACCTGAGATGCATTTTAGGACAGGACAGCCCATCATACCTCACAAACACTGGCACTTTGAATTTTGGGGGAATCACAATCCCGGCAACCAAACCCAAGTCTTCAAAATCCAAACCTGGTACTCTTTGTAGTTCCATGGCAGCCAGTCTGTCTTCTAAACCCTTGTATTTATCATCAGCTGGAGGATATTGCTGGTCAGAATAATCTTCATCCTCTTCAACCTCCTCTTCCTCCGCATCAGACTCGGAAGGCACCGCAACTCCATCTCTTTTACTAGTCCCTTCATCAGAAGTAGGAGGAAATTCAAGCCCTCTCCGAGCTTCTCTGTCAAATCTTCTCCCCAAAGTAGCCACCCCAATCCTCTTTTTCTTCTTCTTCACTGGGTCCTTATTCCCCAATTGAGTCTTGATATCCTCCTGACTTTTAACCAAAGTCATCAGGAGTTGCTGGAACTGTGCATTCTGAGCTTGTAGGTCTTTGACTGTTTGCTCGAGATCCATCCTACTGAAATAAACAGCAGACAGATAAGGAAACCTGGAGTGAGACCTGCTTATGCACATGATGAATGGTATGCTTGTGTATGCAATGCATTCAAGGATTTAGAACATTCAAAATTGTTTTAGACAAAGAAGAACGCACGTCATATTAATAAGAAGAAATTTGTTAGTACATAAATGCCCCATGGGCCAAATATTACAAAATAAACTTCTTAAGGCAGAAAGACATTGCGCATCCTCTTTGGTGCGATGTAGGTGTTGAGGGCCTCTTGCTCGTGGAGTCGGCGGGTAAGCTCTAGAACCTTCTTTTCACTGGCGTAGTAGCTAGCTTCAAAAGTATTCCGTTCCTCCTTGAGCTGAATCCAACTTTTCTGCATTTCCTCCCACGATGTAGGCATGTCTGGATGTAGGATGGTGTAGGGGACCTCTCCTTCATTGACGGGCTCTTTAATCACTGGGAGTACATGAGGATAAGGCATCAATAGACTTTGGGCTCGGGCTCGTACCCACTTGAGATAGGGCTCAAGAGGGATGGAGTTCTTGTGTCCCAGAGTCTTGCTATCGACCTTGTTGAGTTTTCCCCAAGCTCTGATGAATCTTTGGCGAAGTCCTTGCGCATCGTTGTCGAAGTCAAAAACTAGGCTAGGAATCAACATATCATGAGGGCCATCCCTCCGTGCATATCCAAATTGCCTCAAAGCTAGGCAAGGGTTGTAGGTGATACCTCCCCTGATTCCAAGTAAAGGAACATTAGGAAACTCTCCTCAACGATCGACGATGATGACATTTTCTCTGGACCGAGAACACCAATGCACATCAGAGTGAGTAAGAGTCATCAACCATTGGGACCACCTTGAGCCTTGGTCATTCTTCAAGACAGATTGTGGAAGGTGCGAAATAAACCACCTTGCAAGGATATGAGTACAGCACATGAGAACCCCCCTCTTTCTCATTGTTCGTGTGTAGAATGAGTGAAGGATGTCCCCAAGCAACGTTGGTATTGGATTTCTGGACAAGAAGATTTTGACGGCGTTGATATCTACCAATTGGTCAGGATTTGGGAACAAGACCAACCCATAGATAAGGAGTGCCACAATTTCTTCAAAGGCTTGTAGGTCCAATGAATTCCAACATTCTTGTGCCTTCTCAAACAAGAATTTTGCTAAGAATCCTTTGATGCCGCTTATGGTTTCCCAATGCCCCTTGATGTCAGATGGTTGTAGATGTAATGCTCGAGCAACATCTTCCGGCTTTGGTTCCTTTTCTGTACCGTTGAAGGGTAGTTGATTAAGGATAGGGATTCTTAGGAGTTGAGAAAACTCCTCCAAAGTGGGTACCAACTGATAATCAGGGAAAGTGAAGCAGTGGTGAAGAGGGTCAAAGAACTGGAATAGCACTTTCATCATGTCTTCTTCAATGTTGGTGTTGACTAGGCTGAGCAGTCTACCATGTCTTTCACTGAAGGATGAGCTTTCCGGAATTCTTGAGGTGAGATCCTTGAGTTGAGGAGAGATTCTCACAAGGTTGACTTGAATGGTATTTCTGCGAGGAATTTCCATGACCTGCAAAACAGGAACAAAGATGAAGATCCAAACCCTTGAAATGGTTAGTAAATGCATATGATGCTTCATGATGTTTATGATGTATGCACAAGACATATGTACAAGCAAATCACACCAAAACCCTAGTTTCAGGCTTGCATGAGGTTTCATAGGTAAGTACCCTCTTGAGTGTAGTTGGCTTAAAAACCTATCCTATAAATAGTAACCGGGTTCTAAGGAGCTCAATATCACTGGATTGTTTTCAATGTTCATTGTTTTGGTTTAGCCACTTAACTAGCGACCAAAATATTCCAAGAAAACAACCCTCAATGAGTGTAGTATCGAGTATCTACCAACTTCGGACTGCACCAAAGCCGGTCATCTCACTACCCCTAATAAAAGGCCAAGATGGTCAAGTAAGGTTCTAGGTCATTAGTGCTTAGTGACATCACTCAGCGGCCCCGTACTCTCCTTGATTGAACTCAAGGGTTACCGGTACTCACAAATATGTCGCACTAACATAGCTATTGCTTCGACCGTGTCGGTATACCCCGCACAGTTTCCACAACGTATTGCTATCTATGAATGTTTCCCAAAATCCGGGTGTAGGATTGCAAACCCAAACAAGAGAGCCAAAGTATAAAGCAATCAAATCAAACAATTAGTCATGCAAGAGGGTGATCTAAGCCCTAAGGTTACTCCACTTTTAAAATTCTCCCCAGCAGAGTCGCCAGTTCTGTGATACGGTGGGAGAACTGACTAGGGTTTTGCGTTTGTTTTCGCAAATGTTTCGGTTGAGCAAGAGTCGCCGCCGACTTTTTATTTTATCCTAAGGAAAGGTTTAAAAAGCACAGCAAAAACCTTTGATATTTTTCTTGGGTTCGGGGAGTAGATTATAGAAAGGGAAGGTATTAGAACCCTTTCTATCCATGGTTATCCATGGGCTCTTAGGTACTTGCTTAGATCAAACTTGCCTTGGTTTTCAATTGTTTGAAATGGTGCTTGGTGTGTGGTTTTGAAAAATGTTTTGAAAAGATGCCTTGTATAGGCTACCCTTGTAACAATTCTTTACTCGAATGTTTTACAAAAGGTGTTTTGTCTTTTGAAAAGATGTTTCAAGGTTTTTTGAAAGTTGGTTTTGAAAGTGTTTGTGAAGTGTGATTTGAAAATAGGCAAGTGTTTTCTTTGCAAATTGACAAGTACTTAAGAGTTTATCTACCCTAAAGTTTTCTCAAAGATTTTTGTCATGTTTTTAAACCTTTTGACAATTTTGTTCCACCATTGCATTTGGTGGACAATCTTGTATTAGGAGGTGCAAGGGACAGGCGCGGGTCATCGTTTAGACCATAATTGCAATAGTGTTATGTCTTTGGGCAAATTTTTCTTTAAAAGGGACTTGATCATTCATTTAGGCAACATTTTGAAGGACTATGATCATTTGATTGTTTGTTTTACCCAAAGAAATTCAACATGCAATATGGCCCAATTATTTGAAGGCAACAAAGTGGAATACCCTAGGGGTGCAAGTGTGGAATGTGTTGTCCATTTTCATGCTTATTTATCTTGAGATTACGTCCAACTATTTTGTTCGTTTTATTCGCATTCAAACCCTAATTCTAGCATGGTATGTTTAGAAAGCATTAAAAGTGCGAAATTTAAATTCCTACACTATTACAACACAATAATATGGAGAGGGGGGTACAATGTTTCAAATGGGGTATATTTAGACAAGAATTTAAACCTAATTATTACATCATTTTTCTTTGAATATTTACAAGACAAATAATCGTATAATTAAATGGAAGTGAAATAAATATGCAAAAATGTAATAAGAAGAGAATTTTTATGTGTATGAAAAAAAAGAATATTATTTATGTAAATAAAAAGAGAAATAAAAGGGTACTATTTTTGGAGTATTTTCAAATTTAGGGCAAAACCCTAATTTTTAATCAAAAAGGAATATTAATCAATTAATTCATATAATAATTATTATTTACATACAAAAATAAAATAAAATATAGTATATTTTTAAAAAAGGTATTTTTTAGTATTAAATATTAAAAAATAAAATATGTACATTTTTTGGTATTTTTATCCTAAGTATATTAATATATACCTATATATTTATATTATTTACAAAATGTGTATTATATATATATTAATTAATAATATTTAATATTTAAATAAAAAAGTATTTTTCTATAAAATATTTTCAGGAAGCAAAAATAAGATTAAAGTGTATAGAATATATTTGTGCTATTTTAATAGTTTTAAACAAAAAAGTATATATTTATTTATTTATGTACAAACTAAGAGAAAAAATAAAATAAATCCCTAATAAAATCAAAAATGATGAGAAAAAAATATTTTTAAATTTTTAATATGCTGAGAAAAAATAAATGAGTTAATTAAAAAAAGAAAAAGTCAAAAAACATTAAAAATAAAGCAAATGGGCTCAGGGGGTGTAAAACCAATTGTAGGGTGCAAAAAGAAAACACAAAGCAAGCCCAGCCCAATGCCACCTTTCTTCAACCTCTGAACTGTGTCATTCAAAAAAATACGCGCCCTGTTCTTGATCTTCTAACTCCTGATTCCTGGCTTATTAATGAAAACTCATAACATAAAAAATGTTCAGCATCAAGAGACGAATCCAACCATATGCAGAACTTGATCTAACTCTCTAAGATGAGGGAGAATTTCTTCTCCCCCAAATCCTAACCTAGATTTTCTGCCATTTTCAAACCTCAAATTCTCACAGCTCAAGTAAAAGAAATGAAAAGTAAAAACATGTACATGTTCAGTGGCATGAGTAGAACATTGTTTATTCACAAACTTAGAGCTAATGATGCTTGATAAGAGAGATAGAAGTTCACCAAGATACCTGTTCAACTGAAGTTCTATCTGGCAATGAGGAAGCTTTCAGTGCAAGGTGATGATTGGAAAAGCTTCCTTGAGGTCCAGGGATGCTATTCCAATGTTTACTTTGTCTTGAAAGCTTTTGAATCGTGCTAGAGCACTTCACCTGCAAAACAAGAAACTGAAAATGGTGGAAGTGATTAGAGGGATTACAGGTCGTGTTTCAAGTCATGGTTAGCTTGCATAGGTGCTAGGGAATGTATGTGAACTGGTTTGGGCAAGAGAGCTTGAGGGAAATGGAAGATGGCACTCAAACTGCAGGCCTGACCCTGTTTTTGCAGTTTGAAGATGATTCTGAGATTGGGAGTGTATGAGAGGTGTTAGGGTCGTGCAATAGCTTGGTTGAGATGTCTTGAGTATTTTTTACAAGTTCACTTAAGGGTTTGTAAGCTGATATGAGAGTTTTTTTGAGTTATGATGTATTTCTTACACTTTAAGCAAGCAATGGTTACTTTGTGCCTCTAGCCTGTACAGGCCCTCATACTATGCTGCATAATCCCTCCTTGATCAGTGTGATTAACACATAAACTTGTGCCAATTAGATATGGACTGTACTTCTTGGATTTGTAATTGGACATAAAGCTACCTTTTGCAAAAATGGAAGAAATGCTTTATCTATTTTGGGATTAATCCTTTATGCAATGCTAGAACACAAAGAACATGGCTTTGGCACAAAGAATATGCATTAAATTTATGAGTGTTGGATGGTTTAAGGACCTGTAATCAAGATATGCAAGCTGAGATTGAAATGCATAGTGTTATGAACATGTACATGGCCAAGAACAAAAGTGACTTTTTCCCATTTTGCAAAATCCGATTCTCCCTAACCATGAGGTTGTTTGAGAAGTTCTTGGACATTTTGGAAAGCTTGGAATGTGTAATACAATCCATCTTTGAAATGCAATTTGAAATTCCAAGTGGAAGTGTATGGAAAATGGCCTTGAAGTTGGGTAGAAAACCTTGTCAAAATAGGTTAAAATTTCACTAAGTTAAGAATGGTTTAGTGCCTTTATTCAAAAATTTGTAACTTGAGATACAAGCCTAAAATGGGAAAACTTTGTGAATCAAAGTTGTAGATTATGCAACAAGCTACAACTTTCATGTTTTGACTTTTGTTTGAATCCAAATGGATCTTGGTGAAAAAGTGGGGCAAAGTTGGGAAAAAATTAGGGTTTTTTATAACTTAGAAAAATTCTAAGTTATGAAAAATTCTAATTTCTAACCCTAATTTGCATTTTGTGATTTCTTGATGAACAAGTTTCATGATTTGGCATGTCTTGATGAAAAATGAATCTTGACTCTTGATTTTGACCAAAAAGTCAAAGTTTGACTTTTCAGTATACAGTCAAAATTGATCAATTGATTGGGAAATTCAACTGTCAATCTTGTGTACTTGGGATCTTTTGAGTTTGTTGAGCATGTCAAGATAATTCCATGGGGTCCTTGAGTCCATATATGAGCTTGGTTTGCCATTGGCTAGGTCAAACAGTCAAAAATTGCCTTTGTGCAGTCAAAACCCTAAAAATGACCATTTTGCCCTTTTGGTGATCTGATCAAATTTCTTATGGAATTGTGATCCAAACTTGATCAAATGGTCCATATGAGTTCATAATGTTGATGTGGGTTAATTTTCATGAGGTTTGACTGTCAATTGGCCACAGTTGACTTTTTCCCCAATACAGCTGATTTCTAGGTCAATTGTCCAATTGACTGGGCAAAACTTGGAATCAAGACTTGAAACTTGATGTGGATAAACTTGGGAGTCCAATATGAAGCATGAAAGTCATCTTAGGCATTTTAGGTCAAAACATCTTTGTGCAAACATAAACCCTAATTTGGGTCCACAGTGCAAGGAGAAGTCTTGAGCAGATGAAACCCTAACTGGATCTTGGGCTTCAAAGGTTTTGTGATGAGAAATCATTGAGAAATGGGAGGGAAAATTTTGGGGTACAACACTATGGGAAATCAACAAAGGAATCAACGGCTAACACATGGGCAGAAGGTCCTGGCATGAAAGGCGTTGCAAGCAGGCTATTACTGGCCGACTATGTAGTAAGATGCAAAGGAGCACATCAAGGAATGTGACAAGTGTAATAGACACGTGGACATGCACCTCGCACCCTCGCACGAGCTCAAAACATTATCCTCCCCGTGGTTGTTCGCCTGGTGATCCTCGGACCATTCGTGCAAGGTCCGTATCAAAACAAATTCCTGATCATGGTCATTGACTATTTCACGAAATGGATAGAAGTTGAAGCTCTAGACAAAATCACTTTGCACAACATCCTCCGTTTCTACAAGCGAAACATTCTTGCCCGATCTGGGATACTACAAGCACTTGTCACCGACAATGGGACGCAGTTCATCGATCAAGGTTTCCAGGACTTTGTTTCCAAACTCGGCACCAAGCAGCACTTCACTTCAGTCGAGCACACCCAAACTAACGGGAAAGCCGAGGCCGCAAATAGAGTCATCTTACAAGGACTCAAGCGTAGGATGGGTGAAGCCAAAAGAGGATGGGTCGAAGAACTGCACAGAGTCCTATGGGCCTACCGGATAATGCCACACTCGATGATTGGTGAAACCCCGTTTTGGCTAACCTATGGCACCGAGACAGTCATCCCCATGGAAATCATGGAGCCATCCAGGTGAACAGAAGTCCCTCTTGAAGAGGAGCTCAACGACGAAGCCTTACGAGAAGAGCTTGATCTAGTCGAGGAAATCTGATATGGAGCAGCTCTTCTTGAGTTCATGCTAAAACAATAGATAGCTCTTCGCTATGACAACAAATTCGTCAAACGCGAATTCCAGGTCGACAGTTGTTGTACCCTAAAATTTTCCCTCCCATTTTTCATTCAAGATGTTCTCCTAGGGTTTCTCAAATACTAAAAATGGCGCAGGGTTTAATCAGGCAGATTCTCTTCCTAGGAATTGAGTCAGCAACTAGGGTTTGGTACTTCTCAAGAAAATTTAAGTTTACAAGGTTTCAATTAGTCTTTTTGGTTCTTCATGTATTCTCAAGGATGCTCGTGCCAAGTTTCAATCCTTGCATTGCGAGTTTGCTCAGTCAATGGTTCAGATGACTGGAAATTAACTACGTTGACCCAAAAGTTGACCTTTTCAAGATCAAGTTCAAACAATTGTAACTTCTTCATTATTTGATATTTTTTAGTAGTTTTTTTTTGCATACGACTCTCCTTGACGTCGTCTCCAATTTCTCTTTACCAGTCAAGAGTCGATTATGTGCGAAAGATCATCAAAATTCGAATACTTTAGAGGTTACTTTCTAGATTTTTGACCTAATCTCAATTAATTGTTGCCTGACTTCCAAGAATCATGATTTACTCAATTTTCAAGATCTCGAGACGATTATTTTTGTTTGCACGTTGTCATAATGAATGTCATCTATAGTTTTCTTTAAAGATCAGAGACAAATTGTGCTTAGAAGGTTTTAAAACTTATCGAAACATTATAGGTCAATTCTTGACTTTAAAAAAGGGTTTAGCTCCTAATCTCAATTCATGAAGGCATCGTTGATTGGGGCGGGTTTGAAGTACAAGTTGTAGTTCATTTTGGTCGATATAATTTTGGTTCTCATCAAATACTTAGCTTCAATTGCAAGGTGACTGGAATTTGCCGTTGAGATTTGGAATTGAATATTTGTCAAGATAATCTAAGGTCCATTCAAAGTTCATTCAAGGGATTTATTTTTGATGCAAATTTGTCAAATGGATCCATATTTTAAGGTGGGAAGATTTATTCATTTGGAAAAAAATAACAAGATTACAAGACTTATTCAAGGCTTAGTTCAAGTTTCACTCATGTTCGCTTAATTCATCATTATTCATCATTCAAAAATTCATTTGAGTATCAATCATTCCTTTCCAAATTCAAATGGAATATTTTGGAATTTCATCAAAAAAAAATAAAGATCCAAGATGTTTACAATTACAAAAGAATTGAGGAAATATATTCAAGACAAGTTCCATTCATGTTACAATTTTATTGGAATTATCACTACAAAGTTACAAAAGGAATTGCAAGTTTGTACAAACTATTATTTCCAATATTCTAAAATTTTTCCTAATAAATTGTTGTAAATCAGCCCAACAGCAGTTGCACATACAACCCATTTTCCAGCCTTGTTTCAACAGCAAAACAGTCCCAAAAAGTGTTGTAAAATGCTACAAAACAGTCCAAAAAACAGCAACCAAAACAATCCAAAAAACAACAACCAAAATAGTCCAAAAAACAGCAACCAACTCAGTCCAAAACCCGCTGAACAAACTGCTATAAATCTGTTGTAAAACAGTCTACTAACAGCCTGCTTCCCTGCATCATAACAACCCAAAAATTACATCAATATGGATAAAGAAAATTGTGTGAAGAAAGCATCAAAATAGCAGGCCAAAACAATTCAAAAAAACTTATCAGTTTTACCTCCAAATCTCACTCCAATGTGCCTATAAAAAGGACCTTGTATGAAGAGTAAAAAGGGGAAGAAATCTGAAAAAACATACAGAAAAATTCAGCAAGAGAAAAAAACAGAAAAAGAGAGAAGTTTGTTCAAAGTGTTAACAACAATAATAAGAGTAAGAGAGGTTTAGGAATCAATAAAACAGAAAAGAGAGAAAACTTATTATTTGGAAGCTCCATCGGAGAGACTCCGATAAATATCTCTATTTACTTATGCATAACTTTCTCATATATCCATGTTTGAATCTTCTTCTGCACCACTTTTCTGCCATACCATCACTTGATTTATCCCTTTGCTATATTTTTGAGTTGGTTCAACATGTTGACATTTAGAAAATGTTAGAATAGTAACAATAAACTGCATACGAAAGGTGCAGTAAATGACATAAAGTTCAGAGATAAAAATATACCATCAAATCTTTTCTAAGTACACGAATCTCGTATGGAAATTGCTATCCTTTCAAAACATTTTTACTGTGAAAATCTCTCAACCTCTTCTCTTCAACTTCCTCTTCCATTTCCTTTGTCTGCAATCCCTCACGTGTCCTCTTCCATGGATTTCACTGCTGCCATTCGATCCTTCCACTATCCCATAGGCACTATGTCCCATCTACGATCTTCAATTGATAGGGAAACTGTAGTCCCCGGCCATAAAGTCAAATGGAACTAAACCTGCAGCCAGAAATTATAACCATTAAAACCTGCACCAAGTAATCTATGTAAGTAGCTCCAGTAGTACCAGGAAATCCCACCGATCCATAACAATGCATATGAGGATCCACGTTTTGCATCTATTTACTCACCTGACTTTGCTATTGATCCCACCGATCCATAATTTAAAAGGAGTGCGGTCTGTGTGAGGTAGCTGGCACAAAAACATCAGAAGGGTTATATGGAATTACCGGCAGAAAAGGAGCATACAAAGTTTTCGAAAGAAACAAAGTTGCCTTCTGGTGAATCTGGCATGATGCAGAAGGGTGAGGAAGAAGGGTTGGATAATTTAGAGATATCATCTATGGTTAAATAAATTAAGATGAAATCAAAACAAATCCAACAATATAAAAAAAGAAAGAAAGATGAAAATCACAATTTGAAACGAGGGTGAGAAAAGGGAGAATGGCGAGGATGATTGTGGTGAATTAGTTTAGGGAGAAGAGAAGGATAGAAGATGGAAATCCGTGAGAGAGAGAGAGAGGAGTTTTTATTTATTTATCATTTTCTCTTTTATTTGTTTTATGGGAAACGACAATAATAATATTTCATCTTTTTCTCTTCCCCAAACAACAAAACCAACATCGCCTAATTGCTAGGGTTACAAAATTTTCCTTATTTCTTTCCCAACCGGGTCAGCCTCCATTAGGCCTTTTAGACCAATCCCTCTATCTTCATCACCTTTTATCTTAATTTAATCATAGTTATAACAGTTAAATAATATAGTTCAGTTGGTGTAACACAGCGGGAGAACTGACTTGGGTGTTTTGCATTTGATCGCAATTGTTGCAGATAGCAACAGTCGCCACCGACTTTTCTTTTATCCAAATAAAGGAAAGGGTGAAAAGAAAAGGGAAGACCTTTTGAGATTATTTTCTTAAGTTCGGGGGGTAGATTATGAAAAGGGAATGTGTTAGAACACTTTTCATCCATAGTTATCTATGGGCTCTTAGTTGCTTGCTAGATCACTTGCTTTTGTTTGAAAGTGTGCTCTGTAGTATGGTTTTGAAAGTATTTTGAAAACGTGCCTTTATAATGATTCTCGTCTCTATAAGAATGCATACAAAGTGTTGTTTGGAAAATAGTTCAAAGAAGTGTTTGTTTTTGAAAGTGATTTTGAAAAGGTGTCTTTGTAATGATTCTCGTCTCTATAAGAACGCATACAAAGTGTTGTGTTTTGAAAATGTTTCAAAATGAAAGTGTTGGTGTATAAAATATTTTTGTTGTGAGCAAGCGAGCAACTAGGAGCAACCTACCTACTCAAAAGTCTTTTGTTCATTCCTCTCTTCCTTTGATATTGCTATATTACCATTGATTGGTAAGAAGCCTTATCTTTGGATGTAAAAAGGGACGGGTGTGGGTCATCGTATAATCATGATAGCAATATTGTGATATATCTTAGCATTTCTTTCGAGGGACTAAGATCATTTGTAAGGCAACATTCGAAGCGTAATCGAGGGATTATGATCTTGTATTTTTTATTGTTTTTGATAGGACGTCCCTCATGCATAACATGACTATTTTTCATAAGGCAACAAGTGGAATTACCCTGGGGGTACATGTGTGAATGGTGTGTTTGATTTGCATGCATTTTTTGCTTTTGATCAGGGTGGTATACTTGTTGATTTTATCTTGCCATACACCCTAATTACCAACATTTTGTATAAAGTCAAAAGTGCAGAAAGATAAAACCTTACACTATTACAACCATATTGAATTTCATGAAATATAAAGGCAAAAATAAGGTAAAAGCAAGAAAAATGGATCTTTCGATTTAGGGCAACAAACCCTTCGATTCTGCACTTTCTGGATCTCTTCGATCTGGCATGAAAAGGGGTGAAGGCATGACTTTCGATTGGGGCATTGAGGCTAGCATGTTGTGCCTTTCGTTTAGGGCATGAAGGCCAGCATGTTGTGTCTTTCGTTTGGGGCCTGGAGGCCAGCATGTTATGCCTTTCGTTTGAGGCCTAGAGGCCAGCATGTTATGCCTTCTAGCTGCCTCTTTCGTTTGGTATGAAGGTTAGTATGTGTTGTACCCCAAAATTTGCCCTCGCATTTTTCCCCAAACAATCTCAGCTTCAGACATTTCCTGACTTTTCAAACTGGCTCAAGAATCGGACAAACGGACTTTTCTTGACAGTCAGGCAAAAATTAGGGTTTTTACTGATTTTTAGGACTCTGGATTGTTTCACAGTTGGCTTAGGGTTTGGATGATTTTTGGTTCAATTTTGATCAGGCGAGCGTTATTTGGCATTTAATCAGGAGTTAAGGTTTTATGGGCATATTCTCAGAAGAATTTAAATTCTACAGCACTTTGCAGTTTATTCCGAGATTCGGGTTAAAATTCGCGTTATCTTGATTTAATCAGTAAAGGAGGCAGTTGGTTTGAATTCACCAGTCAAAAAGGATGTGTGCAGTGTGGAATTACAGTGCTTGGCAAAAGAATCAGTGAAAAAGAGGATTGCGTCTGATCAGTTTTTTGTGTTCGACTGCGCGTTGCTTTGAATGTTGGAAACGTCGAATTCATTTATTTTTGATCAACAATTGTTTAGTTGATTATTTATGGTTCTAAGAATTAAATATTTGAAATTTAAACTTTCATTTTATTTAATTTAAGGAATCATAAATAACAAGTAAATAAAAGGAATTGAAAAGAATTAAATGGAAATTTTATTTCATATTTAATAGTTGTTACAATTGTTATTATTTGGATACGAGTATTTATTACAAAGTATTTAAAATAATAATAGTGTACAAAAATTAAATTGAAAATAAAATTCTATCCTATTTCTAATATTCTTCATTCTTCACTTCGCTCCGGTGCTCCATTTTTTTTATCTGCAAAAAGAAGAAGAAAGTCAGAAAGCATTTGAATTAAAGAAGACTGATAAAATTTGCTCATCATTAGGGGCCACTGATTGGGATCAGTTAACCCTCTCTGCAAATCACGGGATTTCTCCCGGTTCACAAAGAGGGAAGAATTACATTTTTATTCATAAATGCAAAATGTCAAATGCATAAAATCCAAAGTTCAAACTGCATAGTTCAAATCCAAGTCAAACTAAAATCCAATTCCAACTTTCTATCAAAGGCCAAAAAGTGCATTTTACTGTCAAAGTACCAAAGCTGTCCAAAAGGGATTTGGAAAAGATATCAAAGAAAAGATAAAGTGTAGCAAGCTGTCAAAGAAAGAGAAGGATGCAAAGAAAATCTTTTATGCAAAGCAAATTAATTTTTTTTTCTCATCATTTCCCATCAGAATAGGCCCCTTCAGAAAGTACAGAAATAAAATCATATTAAATTTTCAAAACTGTACTGTGGAGAGAAAGAGAAGAGAGATAGAGGCAGTTTTTTTCAGGCTTAGACAGTAAGGCAAAAGTTAAAAGAAGTATCAATTCAGCATTACTCAAAACAGGGCAGAAGTACACAGCATAGGCAATTACCAAAAATAGAAAAGTGCCAAGAAACTTTGTAAAATTAACCAGTAACTTGGATCGAGAAAAGTACCAAGGTTTGAATAAGTATTAGGCGCCAAAGACCAAGAGAAAGAGGACAAAAGAACAAAAGAAACATACTGAGCTTAAAACCTGATTGAGCCAAAAGACCAACATCACAAAAAAATATACCACATAAAAACCAAAAACCTGTAACTATGCCTTAAAGAACCTCCAGCCCCTAACCCTGTTAAAGTCACAAAACCAAGCTTCAAACCTGCAAGCAAAAAACCATAAAAATACATAACCTGCCATAGCCTTAACCACAAACAAAAATCCCTGTCAAAGAACCAAGGCAAAGTCAAAACCAGCATCATACGTACTAAGAAGAAAACCTGCATCAAACTTACAAAAGCACCATAAACCAGAAACAAAAAGCCTCAACAGAATAACCTACAGGCCTGTCAAGTCTAAACCCCTGTCAAACCATGCCTGCTGCAACAAAAAAAACCAGCACATAACCACACGAGCAAAACAATGGCCTAAACATCAAGATTTCATCCAAACCTGATAAACCAACTAGAAACCAACTCAAAGCCAGCATAACTCAACGCCATCAAACACAACCTAAAAAGCCTAACAAATACCAAATTGCCTGAAACCATACATCTAAAAACCCTCAAGAGGTAAAGCCTGCATAAGTCCAAACCTCCCAAACACCCAACCTGTCCAATTATCAACAGAAAACCTCAAAACAATATCCAACTCCTAAGCCCTCAGTATGAACATCATTGGGCAATAAAACGCTTCAGAAGGCATCCAATTCAAAGTAACAGATCAAGGCAACACGCAGTAGAAGAGATAAAGAAGTGAATTGTTTCAAGATAGGGCTTTTCAGAACATCATCATCAAAACCATAGACAAGCAAAGCAACCATTCAAGATAACAAGCCAGCGAAGAGATAAAGAAGTGAGTATTGAAAGGGTTTTCAGGGCAAAGGAAAGTCATCATCAAACCCCTAGAAAATGGCGAAAAGATAAAAGATACCAGGGTCATCAGAAGCAAAGACTCGTCACGCTCCCCCCGCTCATCCCGGCCTCCTAGCACACGCCCGGCCATCCTCTGCCATCTCCAAAGGTTAACACTCCTTTCTTTTTCTTCCTTTCAAAGATATCCCAGATGGTCATGTGAAAAAAAAAGCGAATTTAGAATCAAAACGAATCAACGTCATAACATGCAATAATCAAATAACCCTAACGAAATAAAGAAAGATGAAGTTACCTAAAATCTGTCGCCCCAAAGTGTTGTTGGAGGGAAGAAGAGGCCGGAAGTGCCGGTGGCCATGGACAAGACGACGAAATCACTCGAAATCAGAAGAAGAACGATGAACCTCAGTGAACGGCGCGCCGCTGCTAACCCTAAAACCTTCGTTCCCAAATGAAACGCCAAACAACCCTAAAGAAAATTGTTTCAAACCTTGGGCCTGACCCGTTTCTGATTCTCTCTAAAGCCCAGCAAAATCATTAACATCTTTTATAACAAATACTTGATTTATACTAAACTTTTTTTTTCTTTTTTACAAACCATACATTATTTTTAACCTATCATATTACAAATACCATGTTAATACTAATACTTAAAAAAAGAAAAACATATTTTATCTAATTAAAACTTTCTTTTCTATACTTAATTTAATTAATTTTAAAACACTAACCTCTTTTCTTTATATTATATAAATACTTTTTTTATTTACAAAATCATACAAATAATAAATACATTTTATATCATATACTTAAAATTAAAATGACTTCCTACTCTTTTATTTAAAATATATTTGTACATATTTATACTTTTTTTTTATCATATAGTTAAAATATCTTCTTTTAAGTATATATTTGTATATGAAATAATAAAATACTTTTTTTTATCATATGATTAAAATTGAAAACTTTTTAATTAACATACATATTTGTACATAATAATAGAAATACATTTTTTCTCTAATATTAAAATTCACAAACATTTGATTAAAATACTTTTTGTATATAAACAAATAAAGATATATTTCTTAATTTAAACTTGGACATTTAAGTTAAAACATTTTTCCTTTATACATAATTAAATATACAAATCAAAGATTCATTGAAATACATATCTAGGTAAAAAACCTAATACGCTTCAATTTCACATATCGCACCTGTAAATAATTACACAATACATATACATCTCACACTTACACTTACACAATACATTGCCCTATACACATTTGTTTATCTTATATTTGCATATTCGATATTTACATTTGATTGCGAATTCGATTTGGTTATAACTTATTGGATACTATAAGTCTCATCCCCTTTTGTACATTTATACCCCCACTCCCGGACACTATTTTGTAATAGCGTAGATTTTACATTTCCGCAATTTACAGTTTTCCAATTATACCATGGTTAGACCTAGGGTTTGTATGTACATAAAATCAAACGCTAGATAACCTAATACAAAACAAATACATGTAATCAATACACAATCACACTTGCACCCTCTAGGGTAATCCCACATGTTGCCTTCCAAAATGGGCCATGCTTGCACGTCGAGTTTCTTTGGCAAAACGAATTCCAAATGATCATAAGTCCCTCAAAGTGTTGCCTAAACGGAATGATCATAGTCCCTTCAAAGCAAATTGCCAAAGACACTTGGCACCATTGCATTCATGGTCCATACGATGACCCGCGCCCGTCCCGAATAAGCTTCCTAAACGCAAGATTGTCCATCAATTTCAATGGTGGAACAAAATTGTTAAAAAAGGGGGTTAAAACATGACAAAAAACCTTTGAGTACAATAGGGTAGACAAAACTCTTAGTTACTTGAGATCAATTTGCAAAAACGCTTGCCTTCTTTTCAAAAAAAACCACAATCCACAACACTTTCAAAACAAACTCTTAAAAACATTTGAAACATCTTTTCAAAAAGATCCACACTTTTGTAAAACACTCAATCACGAGTCAAATACATTAGTTGCCTAAGACAAGGCATATTTTTCCAAAACATTTTCAAAAAGCACCCACACACACACCATTTTCAAAGCAATCGAAAAACAAGGCAAGTGATCTAAAAAACCAAGTAACTAAGAGCCCATGGATAACCATGGATGGAAAGGGTGCTAATACCTTCCCTTTTCATAATCTACCCCCCGAACCCACGAAATATCTCAAAAGGTTTTTGCTGTGCTTTTTTAACCTTTCCTTTAGGATAAAATAAAAAGTCGGTGGCGACTCTTGCTCAACCGCACAAGTGCGAATACGAACGCAAAACACTAGTCAGTTCTCCCACCGTATCACAGAACTGGCGACTCTGCTGGGGATTTTATTTCAAAGTGGGGTTACCTTAGGGTTTAGATCACCTTTGTTTTCAATTGATTGCTTTGTTTGATTTACATTTGTGGGCTTTGCATTGGAGTTTCATAGATCCTAACCCGGATCTGGAAAATACCCTTTTTAGGTAGCATAATCTATGAGGGACCTGTCCGGCGTAGACCGACATGGGTGAAGCAGTGGCTACGTTGGTGTGGCATCTTAGTCTGTACCTATATCCCTTGTGTTGCAACGGGGAGAATATAGGTCTTCTAAGGGGTCATTAAACACCAACCAACCTTAGAACCCTAAATTGACCAACTTGGCTATTAGGACAGTAGCAGTATGCTACACTCATTGAGGCTAAACTCTCGAGATGGTTCTGGCCGCGAGAAAAGATTGCGATGCTGGAGTTATGACCGATTGAGGGTAGCCAATGATCTGAGACCCTTAGAACCCGGTTACTTTTGATAGGACAGGTTTTAACCAACAAAACCAAAAGAGGGTAATACCTGAAACTCATGCTGGCCTGAAACCTAAGGGTGTCTTGTGTGACTTGTGTGCCTTATTTGCCTATGTGAATACTTGTGGTGTGCTTCATCATAGCATCATGCCATCATACCATTGCATGCATCCTGTATAAAGGACTAACCCATTTCAAAGACAAAAAAGGTTTCATCTTTGCTCTGTTTTGTAGGACATCATGATGCCCGTGCGTAGGAATACTGTCCGGCTCAGCTTTGTTCAACCACCGGTTTTACTCAAGGATTTGGTTGGAAGGATTCCAAACACTTCTTCTTTCATCAACAGACATGGTTCTCTCCTTGGCTTGGTCACTGCAAAGTGGGATCAACAACTGATGAGTGTTCTGACCCAGTTTTATGACCCTCTGTATCATTGTTTCACCTTTCAAGACTTCCAGCTGGTTCCTACCCTGGAAGAATTTTCTTATTTGCTTGGGATCCCTGTCTTGGAACAAACTCCATTCACTGGTTTGGAAAAGACTCCTAGGCCTGAAGAGATTGCTGCAATTCTCCCCTTGACCAAAGAAGAGGTATTGTCCAACTGGGAAACTAGAAATGGGATCAAGGGCTTTTTGGTCAAATTTCTGGTTGGCAAGGCTAATGATTTCTGGAATGACTTGGACTTCAAGGCATACGAGGATGTTCTGGCTCTTTTGATCTATGGTCTGGTATTGTTTCCCAACCCTGACACCTTTATCAGTATCCATGTCATAAGGATCTTCATGTCTCGGAATCCGGTACCCACTCTTTTGGGCGATATGCTACAACAACTTTATGCTCGTACTGCTCGAAAACGGGGAACTCCGTGGTGTTGTGCTCCTTTGCTAGTAAGGTGGTTTATTTCGCACCTTCCTAAGTTCGTGCTGAAGAATGAAGAAGGAAAAGGTTGGGCTCGGAGGTTAATGTCTCTCACTGATAATGACATCACCTGGACTCTCAGAGGTTTGGATGAGGTAGCTGTTATTGACCGTTGCGGAGAATACCCTAATGTTCCGTTGATCGGTATCCAAGGAGGAATCTCTTACAATCCATGCTTAGCTCTCCGTCAGTTTGGAAGAGCCAGAGGAGATGGGCCTCATGAAATGCTGGTTCCTCATTTCCATTTTGAGTTTCAGGCAGACAGTGACAAACTACGCCAGGGATTCATTAGAGCTTGGGACAGAATCCACAAAGCCGACCCACATGAGTTGGGACCAAAGACTTCTCTGCCATTGAAGCCCTATTGCAAATGGGTCCGCATCCGTGCTAAAAAATTAGGTATGCCCTACGAAGCTGTTAGACCTCTCATCCTTGAGTCTCCTGATGAAGATGGGGTTCCTCCAACTGTCCTCCCTCCTCAGATACCCGCTGATTTTGACACGATGAAGAGATCTTGGGCACAGCTAAAGGAAGAACGGGATTTCTATCGGGAGAAGTTCAACGAGCAGGAACGGAAGATCCAGAGGCTGACTAAGCAATTGGAGGAAGAGCGGGTCCTGAACAACTACATCAGCACTGAAAAGAGGAGGCCATGGGAGCATTGATGGGCTTTGGATATTTCTCTTTATAGTTTATTTCCTTTCCAGTATTTTTCATTCCTGTAATGCCTAAGGGCAAATTGTTGAACAAATTGAAAATTTTAATCTAATGAAATGTGTTTCCCTTTTTGTCTACAAAGTTGAATCTTGTTTGTCTTTGAAAACATAAAACATACGCATTCCATTGCACCATATGCATAGCAGGTACCCTATTTCACAGGTTGCTTAATCTCCTTCGCTGTTTATTTTGAACAGTCATCATGAATCCAGACTCCTCCAGTGAGCAAGCAATCAAGGCCTTCAGGCCCAAAGTGCACAGTTTCAAGAGATGGTCCTAAGCCTAGCCCAAGGTCAGCAAGAGTTGAAGACTCTACTCCTGAAGAAGAAGAAGAAAAAGAGGACTGCGTTGTTCAACACCGGACGCAGATTTGGGAACACACTCCATAATGAGGCTGATCCAACTACTTCTTCTGCTGAGAAAAACAGTCCCCAAGGGGGAGGAGCTCCTAGTCCCGCAGTCTCCGACAACGAGACGGACTATAACGACGAACAATACCCACCTGCTGCCGACAGATACAAGCAATTGGAGGACCGCTTAAGCGCCATGGAAATTCAGAATGTGCTGGGGCTGGATTTCGGAGATTTGGGGTTATCTTCTGGGGTAGTAATTCCACACAAGTTTAAGGCACCTTCCTTCGCCAAGTATGATGGGGTCTCCTGCCCAAAGCTGCATTTGAGGTCGTACGTAAGGAAAATCCAACCTTACACGGCGGATAAGAACCTTTGGATTCACTTCTTCCAAGATAGCCTCTCGGGGTCACCGCTTGAATGGTTCTACCAGTTAGATGGAACCAGCATCCTACACTGGGAAGATTTGGCAACCGCGTTCTATAGACAATACCAATAAAATTCTGATCTCGCTCCTACGCGTACCCAACTTCAGGGTATGTCTCTAGGAACGGGTGAAGGGTTCAAAGAGTACGCTCAAAAATGGAGAGATTTGACTGGCAGGGTGCAGCCTCCATTGACTGATCGGGAGCTGGTTGATATGTTTCTAGGGACGTTGTCTGGTCCGTTTTTCAATCATTTGGTTGGTAACTCCTCCGCTGGGTTTACAGATTTGATATTGACAGGAGAAAGAATTGAAGCTGGCATCAGGTCAGGCAAGATACAAAAGGCTGCCTCCACAAGTGCTGAGAAGAGGCCGTTTAAGAAAGAAGCAAGCGCCGTCTACGGTCCTAGAAGACAAATCAAGCCCGAAAGTCGCCAAGCCGTCAATGCTTTGGTCATCTCGAAACCTGTTGCTGCTCCTCAGCAGTACAATCAACAAAGAAGCGAAAGGCCCAAGAGGCAGTATACTCGGCTGAGTATGACCTTATCTCCAATTTTACCCCAACTTTTGTCAACCAACTTGGTGACCCTCAGAGAAGCTCCTAAGGTCGTCAACACTACGTCTCCTAAGTATAACCCAAATGCCCGGTGCGCTTATCATTCTGATAGTCCCGGGCACACTACTGATGATTGCTGGGCCTTGAGAAACAAAGTGCAAGATCTGATCGATGCAAAGGAAATTCAGTTTGAAGCGCCGGAGAGACCAAATGTTGTAACTGCTCCTATGCCCCAGCATAGAGTAAATGCCATTGAGGAAGAATTGTATGCTGTTTCGGTAAATGAAGTTGTTACCCCTCTTTTGACTGTCAAGAAGAACCTACTGCTGGCCGGTTTATTTCCGGGTTGCAGTGAAGCTTGCCTGTTCTGTGCTGTTTCCCTATCTGGTTGTCCCTTGCTGAAGTTAGGCATTCAAAACCTAATGGATAGCAAGGAGATTCTGTTTAAGAAGTCTGCTGTTCAGTTGGTTCCGGTAAAAGAAGTTTATGTGGTTACCATCTTCAAAAATCCAATCAAGGCTCTCCCGAAGAAGCCTGTTCAAATCATGACTGTTGCACCTGTGGTTATTACTGTTCCGGGACCTCTCCCCTACGTATCTGATAAAGCTGTCCCCTGGCATTATGGGGCAGACGTGTATGTAAATGGAATCAAACAAGAATTCGACGCTGACGCCAGTATCTACGATATCACTGGTCCAGCCAAGGTCACCCGCAGTGGCAGGCTTTTCTCGCCTGACATTGCACCGCCCGCTACTCGAAGACCCCTCCTTATAACACCTACAAGTTTACCTGTTCCTACTGCTGATCAAGTTGTTTCCCCTGCTGCCGAGTCATCAAATGCTCGGGGCAAAGGGATTGAAGAAGAGCCTGCCCGGATGGAGGCACCAATACCCATAAATGCTGAGGCCTCCCAACAAGAAATGGAGGAGATCCTGAAAATAATAAATAAAAGTGATTTCAATGTTGTCGAGCAGCTGGGGCATACGCCCTCCAAGATCTCCATGCTCTCCTTATTGCTATGCTCTGAGGCCCATGCTAAGGCCTTGATCTCATTTCTCAAGACGGCCCATGTGCCACAGGAGACGTCTGCAGTCCAGTTCACTGATTGCGTAGCAAATCTGACAGCAGACAATGGCTTGGGTTTTTCAGATGCTGACCTGACTGCGAAGGGAAGAAACCACAATGATGCCCTGCATGTCTCTATCGAATGCAGGGGTACTACTCTGGCGCATGTATTGGTGGATACTGGTTCTTCCTTGAATGTTCTACCGAAAAAGGCTTTAGACCGTTTGGATTATGAAAGCCTGGAACTGAAGCCCAGCAATATCATCGTCAGGGCCTTTGACGGTTCAAAAAGGATGGTTCATGGAGAGGTTGACATCCCTATTCATGTGGGCTCTCAGGTGTTCGACTCTACGTTTTATGTGATGGATATACGACCATCGTACTCTTGCCTACTGGGTCGACCTTGGATCCATAAAGCTGGGGCAGTAACCTCTACCTTGCACCAGAAGCTGAAGTACCCTGTCAGAGGGAAGATCGTCACTGTGCAAGGAGAAGAGGAGTATATGGTGAGCCATTTGAATTCCTTCAGATACATTGAGATGGACGGGGAGTTTATTGAAACCCCCTTTCAACATTTCGAGGAGGTGCATCCAATTTAAGCAGCAGCAGAAACAACAGTCGAAGAGAATGTTTCCTTGAAGATGGCTTCCCTAAGGGATGCCCGGGCTGTGGTTCAGAAAGGCGATTGTGCAAACTGGGGTCAGCTTCCTGACTTCACTCAGAAGAACGATAAGTTTGGGCTGGGCTTTACTGCAGAGGCTCAGAGGACTGTGCGCAAGGAGAAGGTCAGAAAGGCTCCGGTGTTTATCTCCAGCTCAAGGGTGAATGCTATTGAGGAGGATGTAGAGGAAGCAGAGTTTGACAGTTGGATCTACCCGACTACCAGCAACGGACCAAGCAACTGGACGGCAAAGGATTTTACACCTATCACATTTGTCACGCAGTAATTGATTTCTTTTGATTTCCAAATTTGTAACAAACAATATGTTAAAACTTTGTTGGCTCGGTGTCCTACCCGGGGCATCGTAGCTCCATTTGTGAGGGCTTTTTGTATGACATTTTCATATATCATCAATCAAAACATTGGACGTTTGTTGCATTTCAAATCTTGTGCTCTTTTTTCTTTCTGTGTTGTACATATTGCAAAACAGCTATATTTACACACACTCACTTATACAGGTTTCAATCCACTCTGGATCTCACTGGTAACAGCTCTGCTACCGCCAGTTATGACTTTGAGAATCCGATCAACTTGGCCGAAGACGAAGGTGAAGATGATTGCGAAGTGCCTGGTGAGCTCGTAAGACTGCTACTCCAGGAAGAGAGAGCTATTCAACCACATGAAGAGCCGTTGGAGACAATTAACCTGGGTACTGAGACAGATAGGAAAGAGGTCAAGATTGGTGCCAATCTAGAGCTCAGCGTGAAGCAACGATTAATCCAGATGCTACAGGATTACATGGAGATTTTTGCTTGGTCCTATGAAGATATGCCTGGTTTGGATGCCGACATTGTAGTTCATCACCTGCCAACCAAGGAAGACTGCCCTCCGGTAAAGCAAAAAGTCCGACGGATGCGACCAGAGATGTCTGAAAAGATCAAGGCCGAGGTTATGAAACAGTTTGATGCCGGGTTCCTTGCAGTGACTTCTTACCCTCAGTGGGTTGCCAACGTGGTGCCGGTACCAAAGAAGGACGGTAAGGTCAGAATGTGTGTTGACTACAGGGATCTGAACAGGGCCAGTCCCAAGGATGACTTCCCCTACCTCACATTGATGTCCTTATTGATAATACAGCTCAACACAAGGTGTTCTCCTTCATGGATGGTTTTTCAGGGTATAATCAAATCAATATGGCTCCAGAAGATATGGAGAAGACTACTTTTGTGACTCAGTGGGGCACCTTCTGTTATAAGGTCATGCCATTCGGATTGAAAAATGCTGGGGCAACCTATCAACGTGCCATGGTTGCTTTATTTCATGATATGATCCATCATGAGATTGAGGTATACGTTGATGACATGATTGCAAGGTCTCAAACTGAGGAGGAGCACCTTGACCATCTGAGGAAGTTATTTGACCGACTCAAGTTGTACAAGCTGAGATTGAATCCCAACAAATGCACCTTTGGGGTAAGATCCGGAAAATTGCTAGGTTTCATTGTAAGTGATAAAGGTATTCAGGTGGACCCCGCCAAGGTAAAAGCCATACAAGAGATGCCGACTCCAAAAACAGAGAAAGAAGTCAGAGGTTTCCTAGGACGACTGAATTACATTGCCCGATTCATCTCACATCTGACTGCTACTTGTGAGCCAATCTTCAAATTACTGAAGAAATATCAAGTAGTACGCTGGAATGATGAATGTCAGGCGGCCTTTGAAAAGATAAAGGAATATCTCCAAGAGCCACCCATTCTTATGCCACCGGTGGAAGGAAGACCTCTGATACTATACTTGACGGTGCTTGATAATTCAATGTGGTGTGTGCTGGGGCAGCATGACGAGTCTGGCCGAAAAGAGCACGCTATTTATTACTTGAGCAAAAAGTTTACCGACTGTGAGTCTCGTTACTCACTGCTTGAGAAAACTTGCTGCGCTCTTGTATGGGCTGCTCGCCGGCTGAGACAGTATATGCTAACTCACACTACTTTATTGATTTCAAAAATGGATCCCATCAAGTACATATTTGAAAAGCCCGCTCTGTCTGGAAGAATAGCGAGATGGCAAATGATCTTAACAGAATATGATATCCAGTATACAACTCAGAAAGCAATTAAGGGAAGTGTACTGGCAGATCACTTGGCACACCAACCTGTGGATGATTACCAATCATTGAACTTTGATTTTCCGGACGAAGACATCATGGTGGTAACTGACTGTGAAGTACCTGGACCGGATGAAGGACCTGAGGAAGGATCCCGATGGTCTATGCATTTTGATGGAGCCTCCAATGCTTTGGGTAACGGCGTCGGCGCTGTAATCATATCTCCCAAAGGAACTCATACTCCCCTCACTGCCCGGTTATGTTTTAGCTGCACCAACAATATGGCGGAATATGAGGCATGTATCATGGGTCTACAAGCTGCAATCGACTTAAGGATCAAATTTCTAAGTGTCTTCGGAGATTCCGCTCTCGTGATCAATCAGATCAAAGGCGAGTGGGATACGAAACACCCGAATCTTATTCCTTACAAGGAGTATGTGTCGACCTTGCTTCCCCACTTTGAAGAGATAACTTTCGAACACTTCCCTAGAGAGGAGAATCAGCTAGCGGACGCCCTAGCTACGATGTCTTCAATGTTCAAAGTTAAATGGGACAATGAGGCTCCCCGAATCATTATCTGGAAGTTGGATGAACCGGCATACTGTTGCGAGCTCGAGGCTGAGAAGGTGATTGAAAAACCCTGGTATCATGAGGTGAAGAGGTACTTGGAAGCTCAGGAATACCCTGAAGGTGCGTCTGTCAATGATAAAAAATTCATGAGGAGGTTTGCTGCAAAATTCTTCCTCAGCAATGGCATTCTCTACAAACGGAATCATGATTCAACTCTGCTACGTTGTGTGGATAAGGCCGAAGCAGATAAAATCATGATAGAACTGCATGAAGGTACATTTGGAACACATTCCAGTGGACATACTATGGCTAAGAAAATCCTTCGGGCAGGATATTTCTGGTCCACAATGGAAGCCGATTGTTACCAACACTCCCGAACTTGTCATAAATGCCAGATCTATGCTGACAAGGTGCATATCCCTCCGGTTCCTTTGAATGTCCTGACGGCACCTTGGCCTTTTGCAATGTGGGGCATCGATATGATCGGTGAGATCCGACCGACGGCATCCAATGGGCATCGCTTCATCTTGGTGGCGATCGATTATTTCACGAAATGGGTTGAGGCAGCTTCCTACGCCACAGTAACCAAGAGCGTCGTGGCACGTTTCATCCGGCATAATCTGATCTGTCGTTACGGCGTCCCGGAAAGAATCATTACGGATAATGGTACCAATCTCAATAACAAAATGATCACTGAACTCTGTGAACAATTCAAGATACAGCACCACAATTCTTCTCCCTACCGGCCGAAGATGAATGGGGCTGTAGAGGCAGCCAATAAAAATATCAAGAAAATTGTGCAGAAGATGACAGTGACCTATAAAGATTGGCACGAGATGTTACCGTTCGCTCTTCATGGGTACCGCACCTCAGCAAGGACGTCAACCGGGGCAACTCCCTTCTCCTTGGTCTATGGCATGGAGGCAGTCTTGCCAATTGAAGTCCAGATACCCTCTCTCCGGATTATGAAGGATGCAGACTTGAGTGAAGATGACTGGATCCAGACTCGACTTGATCAATTAAATCTGATTGACGAAAAGAGGCTCACTGCTATCTGTCATGGTCAAAAGTATCAAAAACGGATGATCAGGGCATTTAACAAGAAAGTCAGACCGCAAGAGTATCAAGTTGGGGACCTGGTAATCAAACGCATCATCCTTCCTCAAAGCGATCCCTGGGGCAAATGGACCCCTACATACGAAGGGCCATTTGTGGTTAAACGTGTGTTCTCAAGAGGAGCCATGATCCTAACCACCATGGATGGTGACGACCTTCCTCACCCCGCCAATGCAGACATAGTGAAAAGATACTACGCATGAATAAAAGACCCGCTAGGTTGACATACCTAGGCAAAAATAAGGGCTTCCCGGCGAACCAAAAGGGTTCGGGCAAAAATAAGGGATGAAATGAATAAAAATCTGTACACCCGGCAAGTCGAAAACCTGAAAGGGCGGCTTGGGCAAAAATGGGTATCCCGGTGGACTGAAAACCCGAAAGGGCGGTCCAGGCAAAAGTTAGGGATAAAAGCGTAACACTATGTCTCATTGGGTCACTTCGCATCCGGAATTCGGCATCAACTATCTGGCTCAGATTTCGGCATCGACCAATCAGCTTCATCTTCAACTAGGTAGCAAAGCGATGAGACATTCGAAGACATAAAGGCGATAGCCGAGTTGGAACCCAGTGGGATCATTCACATAGCTGTTTTGATTGTTAACTCTATGCTATTTGGCGGCATTCTCTTACTAGGATGTCAGCCTCTTGTACAAAAACGCCTATTCACAGGCAAAATTCAAATCAATACAAATTCACTTGTCCATGCAAATCGCCATTGTTCTTTTCTTTTTCTGTTTTGTCTTGCGAAGAACGTCCAATGTTCATTTTTGATATATGCATTTGACATTAAATTGCTGATTCATAAATATTTGCACATGAAACGAAATATTAATTACAGGTGACGTCAGAAACAGGGGCAATGTGGAGTTGTCCGATGCAGTCTGGTTGTTTTGTCCGCCAAGGCACCAAAGCAAATTCGATTGAAGAATGTGACCAAATCATCTCAACGTCCTGCAGAGTAAGACAAGATTCAGCAATGTTTTCCCCAAGCGGAGTTGATTCCCCGTCAATCCTGTGAAGTCTCAACACCCCCCGGCGGGTCTTAAAGCTCACTCTCCAGTAGATTCTGGAAGCTTATTCCCTGCAGGATACGGGCGTCTCTCCCGAGTTTTTATTCAGAGTAATTTCCTCTCAAGGACTTATAACTGGGTTATCCTCAGCTAAAAACCACAGAAGATCGCCCTCGGCAAAGTTCCTTCGATCCCCAACGGAGTTTATCATCGTTATCCCCAGCGGAATCCATCATTAAAGTCCTCAATAGGCCTCTCGTCAAACCTCGGCCAAATATCTCTTCCACAGAGCAACTCCCCGGCCGGTCGTCAAGGATTTATTTTCCTAAGACGAAATTACATGCATAAACATTTCACATTTTCGTGCATCCTGTTTACATACATGATAAAGCGCATACAACACTATCTCATGTTAAACATCATGACACCATGCATATCATACATCATGACATTACATACAACTTATGTTTTGCCTTTTCAGGGTAAAAGACAATCCCAAAGACAATTACCTTCAACTGTCACAATTCCAGATTCGATACCTGTATCTAGCCAGGGTACATCTGAGAGTGATCATTTCCAGATTCGATTCCTGTAGCCAGGGCATGTCTGAAGAGTTTGAAGATTCGACTCCTGTATCCAGCCAGGGCATATCTATCAACTATCACATTTCCAGATTCGATTCCTGTATCTAGCCAGGGCATGTCTGAAGAATTTGAAGATTCGACTCCTGTATCCAGCCAGGGCATATCTATCAACTATCACATTTTCAGATTCGATTCCTGTATCTAGCCAGGGCATGTCTGAAGAGTTTGAAGATTCGACTCCTGTATCCAGCCAGGGCATATCTATCAACTATCACATTTCTAGATTCGATTCCTGTATCTAGCCAGGGCATGTCTGAAGAGTTTGAAGATTCGACTCCTGTATCCAGCCAGGGCATATCTATCAACTATCACATTTCCAGATTCGATTCCTGTATCTAGCCAGGGAATGTCTGAAGAATTTGAAGATTCGATTCCTGTATCCAGCCAGGGCATATCTATCAACTATCACATTTCCAGATTCGATTCCTGTATCTAGCCAGGGCATGTCTGAAGAGTTTGAAGATTCGACTCCTGTATCCAGCCAGGGCATATCTATCAACTATCACATTTCCAGATTCGATTCCTGTATCTAGCCAGGGCATGTCTAAAGAATTTGAAGATTCGATTCCTGTATCCAGCCAGGGCATATCTATCAACTATCACATTTTCAGATTCGATTCCTGTATCTAGCCAGGGCATGTCTGAAGAGTTTGAAGATTCGACTCCTGTATCCAGCCAGGGCATATCTATCAACTATCACATTTCCTGATTCGATTCCTGTATCTAGCCAGGGCATGTCTGAAGAGTTTGAAGATTCGACTCCTGTATCCAGCCAGGGCATATCTATCAACTATCACATTTCCAGATTCGATTCCTGTATCTAGCCAGGGCATGTCTGAAGAATTTGAAGATTCGACTCCTGTATCCAGCCAGGGCATATCTATCAACTATCACATTTCCAGATTCGATTCCTGTATCTAGCCAGGGCATATCTACATCAGGAGATTGAAGATCAAATGCCTGTAACAATCCAGGAAAACATCTTCCGTTCTCAAAATACACAAGTTCTCGTTAAGGAATCTATTATGCGATCAACACTTCCAAATGGCATCTATAAGCCCATTCCCGACAAGGTTCTGTCGTGTCTTCAGATGGCATCTATAAGCCCATCCACCTATCCGCCATCTCTCCAAATGGCATCTATAAGCCCATTCTCGACATCACATTGCTGATACTTCAACATGCGAGTGCAAATTTCCGGGCACACTAGTGTCCAATCTTCTTTTACCTTCAAGTCGCGAAAGGAAAACTTGCTAATCTAACTCTTCAGGTTTAAGAAGATTGAACAGGGGCAACTGTTGTACCCCAAAATTTGCCCTCGCATTTTTCCCCAAACAATCTCAGCTTCAGACATTTCCTGACTTTTCAAACTGGCTCAAGAATCGGACAAACGGACTTTTCTTGACAGTCAGGCAAAAATTAGGGTTTTTACTGATTTTTAGGACTCTGGATTGTTTCACAGTTGGCTTAGGGTTTGGATGATTTTTGGTTCAATTTTGATCAGGCGAGCGTTATTTGGCATTTAATCAGGAGTTAAGGTTTTATGGGCATATTCTCAGAAGAATTTAAATTCTACAGCACTTTGCAGTTTATTCCGAGATTCGGGTTAAAATTCGCGTTATCTTGATTTAATCAGTAAAGGAGGCAGTTGGTTTGAATTCACCAGTCAAAAAGGATGTGTGCAGTGTGGAATTACAGTGCTTGGCAAAAGAATCAGTGAAAAAGAGGATTGCGTCTGATCAGTTTTTTGTGTTCGACTGCGCGTTGCTTTGAATGTTGGAAACGTCGAATTCATTTATTTTTGATCAACAATTGTTTAGTTGATTATTTATGGTTCTAAGAATTAAATATTTGAAATTTAAACTTTCATTTTATTTAATTTAAGGAATCATAAATAACAAGTAAATAAAAGGAATTGAAAAGAATTAAATGGAATTTTTATTTCATATTTAATAGTTGTTACAATTGTTATTATTTGGATACGAGTATTTATTACAAAGTATTTAAAATAATAATAGTGTACAAAAATTAAATTGAAAATAAAATTCTATCCTATTTCTAATATTCTTCATTCTTCACTTCGCTCCGGTGCTCCATTTTTTTTATCTGCAAAAAGAAGAAGAAAGTCAGAAAGCATTTGAATTAAAGAAGACTGATAAAATTTGCTCATCATTAGGGGCCACTGATTGGGATCAGTTAACCCTCTCTGCAAATCACGGGATTTCTCCCGGTTCACAAAGAGGGAAGAATTACATTTTTATTCATAAATGCAAAATGTCAAATGCATAAAATCCAAAGTTCAAACTGCATAGTTCAAATCCAAGTCAAACTAAAATCCAATTCCAACTTTCTATCAAAGGCCAAAAAGTGCATTTTACTGTCAAAGTACCAAAGCTGTCCAAAAGGGATTTGGAAAAGATATCAAAGAAAAGATAAAGTGTAGCAAGCTGTCAAAGAAAGAGAAGGATGCAAAGAAAATCTTTTATGCAAAGCAAATTAATTTTTTTTTCTCATCATTTCCCATCAGAATAGGCCCCTTCAGAAAGTACAGAAATAAAATCATATTAAATTTTCAAAACTGTACTGTGGAGAGAAAGAGAAGAGAGATAGAGGCAGTTTTTTTCAGGCTTAGACAGTAAGGCAAAAGTTAAAAGAAGTATCAATTCAGCATTACTCAAAACAGGGCAGAAGTACACAGCATAGGCAATTACCAAAAATAGAAAAGTGCCAAGAAACTTTGTAAAATTAACCAGTAACTTGGATCGAGAAAAGTACCAAGGTTTGAATAAGTATTAGGCGCCAAAGACCAAGAGAAAGAGGACAAAAGAACAAAAGAAACATACTGAGCTTAAAACCTGATTGAGCCAAAAGACCAACATCACAAAAAAATATACCACATAAAAACCAAAAACCTGTAACTATGCCTTAAAGAACCTCCAGCCCCTAACCCTGTTAAAGTCACAAAACCAAGCTTCAAACCTGCAAGCAAAAAACCATAAAAATACATAACCTGCCATAGCCTTAACCACAAACAAAAATCCCTGTCAAAGAACCAAGGCAAAGTCAAAACCAGCATCATACGTACTAAGAAGAAAACCTGCATCAAACTTACAAAAGCACCATAAACCAGAAACAAAAAGCCTCAACAGAATAACCTACAGGCCTGTCCAGCCTAAACCCCTGTCAAACCATGCCTGCTGCAACAAAAAAAACCAGCACATAACCACACGAGCAAAACAATGGCCTAAACATCAAGATTTCATCCAAACCTGATAAACCAACTAGAAACCAACTCAAATCCAGCATAACTCAACGCCATCAAACACAACCTAAAAAGCCTAACAAATACCAAATTGCCTGAAACCATACATCTAAAAACCCTCAAGAGGTAAAGCCTGCATAAGTCCAAACCTCCCAAACACCCAACCTGTCCAATTATCAACAGAAAACCTCAAAACAATATCCAACTCCTAAGCCCTCAGTATGAACATCATTGGGCAATAAAACGCTTCAGAAGGCATCCAATTCAAAGTAACAGATCAAGGCAACACGCAGTAGAAGAGATAAAGAAGTGAATTGTTTCAAGATAGGGCTTTTCAGAACATCATCATCAAAACCATAGACAAGCAAAGCAACCATTCAAGATAACAAGCCAGCGAAGAGATAAAGAAGTGAGTATTGAAAGGGTTTTCAGGGCAAAGGAAAGTCATCATCAAACCCCTAGAAAATGGCGAAAAGATAAAAGATACCAGGGTCATCAGAAGCAAAGACTCGTCACGCTCCCCCCGCTCATCCCGGCCTCCTAGCACACGCCCGGCCATCCTCTGCCATCTCCAAAGGTTAACACTCCTTTCTTTTTCTTCCTTTCAAAGATATCCCAGATGGTCATGTGAAAAAAAAAGCGAATTTAGAATCAAAACGAATCAACGTCATAACATGCAATAATCAAATAACCCTAACGAAATAAAGAAAGATGAAGTTACCTAAAATCTGTCGCCCCAAAGTGTTGTTGGAGGGAAGAAGAGGCCGGAAGTGCCGGTGGCCATGGACAAGACGGCGAAATCACTCGAAATCAGAAGAAGAACGATGAACCTCAGTGAACGGCGCGCCGCTGCTAACCCTAAAACCTTCGTTCCCAAATGAAACGCCAAACAACCCTAAAGAAAATTGTTTCAAACCTTGGGCCTGACCCGTTTCTGATTCTCTCTAAAGCCCAGCAAAATCATTAACATCTTTTATAACAAATACTTGATTTATACTAAACTTTTTTTTTCTTTTTTACAAACCATACATTATTTTTAACCTATCATATTACAAATACCATGTTAATACTAATACTTAAAAAAAGAAAAACATATTTTATCTAATTAAAACTTTCTTTTCTATACTTAATTTAATTAATTTTAAAACACTAACCTCTTTTCTTTATATTATATAAATACTTTTTTTATTTACAAAATCATACAAATAATAAATACATTTTATATCATATACTTAAAATTAAAATGACTTCCTACTCTTTTATTTAAAATATATTTGTACATATTTATACTTTTTTTTTATCATATAGTTAAAATATCTTCTTTTAAGTATATATTTGTATATGAAATAATAAAATACTTTTTTTATCATATGATTAAAATTGAAAACTTTTTAATTAACATACATATTTGTACATAATAATAGAAATACATTTTTTCTCTAATATTAAAATTCACAAACATTTGATTAAAATACTTTTTGTATATAAACAAATAAAGATATATTTCTTAATTTAAACTTGGACATTTAAGTTAAAACATTTTTCCTTTATACATAATTAAATATACAAATCAAAGATTCATTGAAATACATATCTAGGTAAAAAACCTAATACGCTTCAATTTCACATATCGCACCTGTAAATAATTACACAATACATATACATCTCACACTTACACTTACACAATACATTGCCCTATACACATTTGTTTATCTTATATTTGCATATTCGATATTTACATTTGATTGCGAATTCGATTTGGTTGTAACTTATTGGATACTATAAGTCTCATCCCCTTTTGTACATTTATACCCCCACTCCCGGACACTATTTTGTAATAGCGTAGATTTTACATTTCCGCAATTTACAGTTTTCCAATTATACCATGGTTAGACCTAGGGTTTGTATGTACATAAAATCAAACGCTAGATAACCTAATACAAAACAAATACATGTAATCAATACACAATCACACTTGCACCCTCTAGGGTAATCCCACATGTTGCCTTCCAAAATGGGCCATGCTTGCACGTCGAGTTTCTTTGGCAAAACGAATTCCAAATGATCATAAGTCCCTCAAAGTGTTGCCTAAACGGAATGATCATAGTCCCTTCAAAGCAAATTGCCAAAGACACTTGGCACCATTGCATTCATGGTCCATACGATGACCCGCGCCCGTCCCGAATAAGCTTCCTAAACGCAAGATTGTCCATCAATTTCAATGGTGGAACAAAATTGTTCAAAAAGGGGGTTAAAACATGACAAAAAACCTTTGAGTACAATAGGGTAGACAAAACTCTTAGTTACTTGAGATCAATTTGCAAAAACGCTTGCCTTCTTTTAAAAAAAAACCACAATCCACAACACTTTCAAAACAAACTCTCAAAAACATTTGAAACATCTTTTCGAAAAGATCCACACTTTTGTAAAACACTCAATCACGAGTCAAATACATTAGTTGCCTAAGACAAGGCATCTTTTTCCAAAACATTTTCAAAAAGCACCCACACACACACCATTTTCAAAGCAATCGAAAAACAAGGCAAGTGATCTAAAAAACCAAGTAACTAAGAGCCCATGGATAACCATGGATGGAAAGGGTGCTAATACCTTCCCTTTTCATAATCTACCCCCCGAACCCACGAAATATCTCAAAAGGTTTTTGCTGTGCTTTTTTAACCTTTCCTTTAGGATAAAATAAAAAGTCGGTGGCGACTCTTGCTTAACCGCACAAGTGCGAATACGAATGCAAAACACTAGTCAGTTCTCCCACCGTATCACAGTATGGAAACCAGAGGCTTCATATCTAACTTTCTATCTCTTGTTTCTTTCGTTTGAGTTTGAATAAAAACATGGCCCAAGGCCATGTCAACATCACCTTAGGGCTAGATTAGTTCTTAAAGCATGTTTAAATGTACAAATAGCATAAGCCAAGAAGATTGTTAACCATGACACACATTAAAAGAGTGGAAACGAAAAGAAGAAAATAGTATGTACATGTTTGAAACGAAAAGAAAACTTATTTACATGCTATGCTGGAAACGAAGGGTCAAAGGTTAAGAATGACTTACCTTGCTGGAGGCTAGAACGTGTGCTAAACCTTGAAGCGGTTGCCTTGAATGCCTCTGGATTCGAAGGAAAAGACCAAGGGTGGGCCTTTGACATTGGATTTTAAAGAGCAAAACAAGTGAAATGTCCTTCTTTGCTTGATTCGAAGGACAATAAGATGTAAGGATTTTTTCAGACTTGAGAGGGACAAGTACTTGGATTTGGATTTGGATTTGCAAAAGTGTTTAAGTGTTTGAGAATTTTATGGCGTGTGAGAATTTTGAAGATACGTTCCCCTCTTTCTCCTTCTTTTTATTGATGTGTAAATGAACTCTCTATTTATAGAGGAAAATTATTGAAATGTTTGGGAGTAAAAATAATAAAATAAAGGCTCTGTTGGAAAGTAAGCATCCACTTGTGTCATGATAGCAAGATGGATGGTTCAGATAGATTTCTTCCTTAGAAGGAAAACAGGCACAAGGCTCAAGAAAAACTTTTTCTAAAAAGTAGTATTATACTATTAAGGGCAAGTGGTCGTGGACAGTAAATGGGTAAAAGCCTATTTCAACTTGCATAAACAATTAAATATAGAGTGAGTCATAGGTTTGAGGTCTGAAAAGGGGAAACATGTAGCCTAGCCTATGGGTCTAATGTTCAACTTGATCTTTTGAGTCGAATCCTCCATCTTTCTACACCTTTCGACCAGACTAGAACACCATTCGTTCCCACCAGTTATGTGTCCTTCGAATGGATCAATTGTGTATTCTTCGAATGTCCCTCTTCAATTGAATATGCCATTTTGAGTCCTCTTTCTTTTGATCAATTAGGCCCAAACCTTCGACCATACTCCAAAGTAAGCAAGAACAATTATTCCGCAATTGTGGCAAGTCCTTCGAATGGGCCACCAAGTTGTGTGTCATAATGCAACACTATGGCGTATTGAATGGTTTGCAGATGGATTCGAAGGTGATATAAGGCGCATTCGAAGCAAACATGAAGATGAAATCGAAAGTCAGTAAGGTATCCATTCATCTAATTGAAAACTTGTGAATCCAAGGCAAATAGGTGAGGGGCCAATGGTGCAATTAAAGCTTGCAGGTAGGAGCCATTGTCCAAATGAAGCTTGCATGCAGGAGCTATTTTAGTGCATCAAAGCAAACCTGTAGGGGGTCAAATGCCCAAATGAAACTTATGGACCAAATCTTGATCAAAGAAGCCAGATGCTCAATCGAAGGATGTAAATCAAATCTTGCATCGAAGCGTGAGGACCAGAGCTCGCTCGAAGAAGGAAAATGCTCAATCGAAGGATGTAAATCAAAGCTTACATCGAAGGAGGCCCAAATGCCCAATCGAAGGATGAATTAAACTTGCTCGAAGGAAGCCTAGATGCCTAATCGAAACTAGTATGAATCGAAACAAGCTTGTTTTTCTTCAATTTTGTCAAGAAAATCAATTTTTCTGCTTTGCCCTTTTTTTGTCTGTTTTGTACTTGTACAAATTTGATATTTTTGAAAATCCTTGTGATAAAATGTCTTGAGAAAAGAGAGAGCAAATTTTGGGGTACAACAGTTGCCCCTGTTCAATCTTCTTAAACCTGAAGAGCAAGTATGTCACGTTGTCATTCGTAGCTTGAAGGTAGAAGATGATTGAATACTAGAGTGCCCAAATATTCGCACTCGCATGAAATAGCACTAATAGTTGATAATGTAGGGAATGGGCTTACAGATGTCATTTGGAGAGATGATGGAGAGTCGTCGGAGATGGGCTTAAGGATGCCATCTAGAGTGATTATTAGTAGAAATTAGACTAAGTCTAAATTTGACTTCAATTGGAAAAGAATCAGAATAAATCTTTGGAGAGATTTATCTGAACCAGAGAAAGTGTCTTACAAAAAGGAATCAGGATAAACCATTGATTAATTTAAATTGAACCAGCAGAGGTCTTGGATATTCTTCAATTTATGATGGACCTGTGTGAAGCTACATCTGGTCACATAGGTAGTTGCTCTGTCTTGCTTCGGAAACTAATCTTGGACCTGTTGAAAATTGTTGATGATAGCTATATGTTGATTGATTTTTCCTGACAAGGTAAAGGGTTAGTTGTATGCAATGTCATGATGTATGAAATGTATTATGTAATGATGTTCTCAAAAATGAGGTTGTGTTGTATACATATATCATGTATGTTATATGGTGTATGGATATGATGCGTTTGTTGCAGTGCATCTTTGTCTAGGAAAATAAATACTTGACAACATGCTGAGGAATCTTGGGAGGCTGAATCCCTAATTGTTATTGGAGAAAATATGTATCTTCAACTTTGTTTAGAATATTTCTGTTTGGAATTTCTGTTTTGTTGTTTGAGGAGAAACTCCGCTAGGGAATATTGGCTTGCTTTAAGAAGACTCTGTGGTGAGTGTTGATCTCTGCTTGGGGAAATAAAATTCAAGAATTTTGGTTATCCACTACTCTACTGGGGAATTATTCCTGACTGGAGAGAATCGAAAGTTAGCTGTTATCTGGTTGAAATCCAGGCTTGGCAGCAATTTGTTGAGGATAATGAAGTTGACTGTTATCTGGTCGTATTCCAGGATTTGCAACGACTTACTGGGGATGATTAAATTAACTGTTATCTGGTCGGATTCCAGGCTTCGCAGGAAATTACTTGGGAGAGTGAAGTTAGGTTGTTATCTGGTCGATTTCCAGGCTTTGCATTAACTTACTGAATTCAATTGTTATCTAGTCGGATTCCAGGCTTCATAAAAAATTCTTGGGAGAATGAAGTCAATTGTTATCTGGTCGAATTCCAGGCTTCACAACAACTTATTGAAGTTAACTGTTATCTGGTCAGTTTCCAGGCTTCGTAGTAACTTACTGAATTTGATTGTTATCTGGTCGGATTCCAGGCTTCATAACAAATTCCTGAGAGAATGAAGTCAATTGTTATCTGGTCAAATTCCAGGCTTCACAACAACTTACTGAAGTTAACTGTTATCTGGTCGGTTTCCAGGCTTCGCAGTAACTTACTGAATTTGATTGTTATTTGGTCGAATTCCAGGCTTCACATTAAATTTTTGAGAAAATGAAGTTAATTGTTATCTGGTTGAATTCCATGATTCACAACAACTTATTGAAGTTAGTTGTTATCTGGTCGCTTTCCAGGCTTCACAGTAACTTACTGTCGTACCCCAAATTTGTCCTACCACGATAATTTTATTTTTCGAGACTAAAATAGAAGAGATATTTAATTAAGGATGATACAGCAGTATTTGATGGCCCATCTTCATCCGACTAGGGGGTACTTTAAATTTAGGAAAGCGGGGCTTTCTAAACCAGGAAGACTCGTGTATCCGTAAAACTATTCGCAAAGCATGTTGGCCAAGGGCCCATGCAAATTCGAAAATAGAAAATTATTGTAAAAGAAAAAGGAGATAATAATTACTAGGTTGTTAAATTATTAAGTAATTATGTTTAATAATTAAGTTTTAATTAATAAAACCCATTTTAGTGTTATTAAAAAAGGGGGGTGAAAACTTCAAGTCCATTAGAATTCAGGGCCCATTTTTGTTTTGATTGAGTAGCAAAGGGGGGGGGGGGGTGATTACAAACTTATTAGCCCATTAAGATTTGTTATATTGAGAATTGATTATTAAAATACTCTGTTAAACATTTTTATAATTAAGTTATTAAGAGATCTATTATAATTATTTTTTAAACTATTTAATTAGATTTTTTTTATATGTACAGAGTTTTTGTTTGTCTGAGAAAGAAGATTTGTTTCATAAGGCCACTTGGGTCCAATTGAAAAAAAGATTTTGTTAAAACATATTAAAAAAATACAATGTTACTGGACAATAAGTGTAACGCGGTGAGAGAACTGACTTGGTCGTTTTGCGTTTGATCGCAAATGTTGTGATTAGCAAGAGTCGCCGCCTACTTTTCTTTTATCAAAAAGGAAAGGCTGAAAAGAACAGGAAAGACCTTTGAGATGTTTTCTTGATTTCGGGGGGTAAATTATGAAAGTTATTAGCACCCTTTCCATCCATGATTTTCCATAGGCTCTTAGTTACTTGCTAGATCACTTGCTTTTGTTTGAAAATGTGCTTTGTGTGTTTTTTGAAAGTATTTTGAAAAGGCGCCATCGTTTAGGAAAACTTTGTAATGATTCTCGTTCGTAAGAATGTATACAAAGTGTTGATATTTTGGAAATGTTTTCAAGTTTGAAAGGTGTTTTTGAAAGTGTTGGTGTTTGTTTTGAAAATAGCAAGGATGTTTGGTTTGAAATTGAACAAGCAACTAGGAACAATCTACCTACTCAAAAATCTTTCATGCTTATTTCCTCTTTCCTTTGACATAGTTATCTTACCATTGATTTGGTAAGTAAACCTATCTTTGGATGCAAAAGGGACGGGCATGGGTCATCGTATAACCATAATTAACAATGTTGTAAGATATCTTAGCATTTTCTTTAGGGACTAAGATCATTTTTGAAAGGAAACTTTGATAGCGTCATCGAGGGACTATGATCTTGTATTTTTACTTGTTTTTTCTAATATACCTCACATGCATAATATGAACATTTTATAAGGCAACAAAGTGGGTTTACCCTAAGGGTGCAAGTGTGCAAGTGTATTGATTTTCATGCTTGATTTGTATTTGAATTAGGGTTTTCTAAGCATTGATTTTATTCTTGCCATACAAACCCTAATTACTAGCATTTGTATATAAAGCAATAAATTGCGGAAATTAAAATTACTACGTTATTACATCATTAGGGGAGGGGTGTACAAATTACAAATGGGTAATTGCAAGAAAATTAAATCTAATTATCTATTACAACCATATTGAATTTGAATAACTGTACAAAAATGAATAAATAAAAATGCAAGAATGTAAATGTAAAAAGAAATGTGATTTTTGTTTGATTTTCATGAAAAGGGTTTTTCGACCTAGTTAACTAAAATAAAATAATTAACTAAAAATAAGAAAATTAAGATTAAGTTAAAAAAAAGTATTTTTAGGGTTTTTCTTATGAAAGTTTTTATCTTAATGAAAATACAAATGCGAATTAATTAATTAAAATAAACCTAAGTTCTAAATTAATTTTATTCACAAGAAAATAATATAATAGTTAAACTCTAGTCTAAATATTTTTTGAATAGAAAAAAGGAATTAATTTATTAAATGAAAAATGTTTTTGTTCTTTTAGTTTTTATGAAGAAAAATAAATTAAATAAATATAAACAATAAAATATAAATATTTTTGAATTTTTATTAATAATAATAATAATAATAGTAATAAAATATAAAGAAAATAAAATAAAAATAAAATATAAAGAAAAGTCAGGGAGGTTAAAGTTGAAACAGGGGGTAATGTTAAGAAAAAAAGTCAGGCCCATGGGATGGAGGCCCAAGTGCTTCCTGAAATAAAAAATGTCAAAAAAATGTGAAAAAATGCAAAAGGCAGCGCGCTGGGTGTTGAACTCACGCCCTCTTAATTACTAGCGCGCTGCCTTACCACTGGGGTGGCTATACATCCATTAATTTAAATGAAATGATAAATATATAATACAAAATGGGTCATGAATACACTTCATCTTCAACCTCCAGCCAGACCACCTGTATCTCATTCATTTCTCAACAAAAATGGAAAATACAAACATGAAAGTTGCTCCATTTTTCCATACGAATCCAACCATATAAATATCATAAGCTATAAATCAAAGATGAATGAGAATTTTTGAAAGTACCAAATTCTGACCTAATTATTTTTAAAGGTTCAATCCTAAAATTCTCCTATCTCAATCAATATAAATAAAATCTATGTACATTGTTTTACCCCAAAATTTCCCCTCTCATTTGCCAAGTATTTTCTCACAAGATCTCCTTTGGTTCAGGACTGCACAAGGTTTGATCAGCTAAAAACACCTCCTTAAGCACTGATGACTGAAATTAGGGTTTGAGATTTCACAAGTATAATTGAACTTTAAAGCCTCATATGACTTTCATGGATCATTATGGACCCCCAATATTACTCATGTCAAGTTTCAAGCCTTGGATCACATTTTTGCTCAGACAATTGACCAGTTGACCTAAAAATCAACTGTATTGGGGGAAAAAGTCAACTGTGACCAATTTACAGTCAAACTTCATAATTTTGATCCATATCAACATCATAAACTCATATGTATCATTTGATCAAGTTTGGACCACAATTCCTCATGAAATTTGATCAGATCATCAAAAGGGCAAAATGGTCAAAATTAGGGTTTTGACTAAGAAAGGGCAATTTTTTATTTTTTACCTAGCAAATGGTTAGTTGGTTTGAGGCATGATATCAAGAGTTCAATTGAATCATTTTGACCTAATGGCATGACTCAAAACATTGCTCAAGATCAATTGATTGATAGTTAATTTTCAGTCAACTGATCAAAAGTCAACTGTATACTGAAAAGTCAAACTTTGACTTTTTGGTCAAAATCAAGTGTCAAAGATCACGATTCATCAAAACATGTCAAAATATGAAACTTGTTCATCAAGAAATCAAAAAGTCAAGATTTCATTTTGAAAAGTCAAAGTTTTCAAACTTAGAAATTTTTCTAAGTGTTGAAAACTTCATATATTTTCACAACTTTGAGCCACTTTTTCACCATGATGCAAGATGATTCAAAAGAAACTTTCAACATGAAAGTTGTAAATATACATGAGATCTACAAAATTTCTTTATGCAAATTCTTCTAGAAATTCTTGGATCTCAAGTTATTAATCCATGAAGTCATGGTCATGAAACTAAAACACTTAGTGAAATTTTGAACATTTTAGGTCAGGATTTTGACGTAACTTCTGACCCAAGTTTCACATAGTTCCATTTTTATTTTGCAAAAGTGATTCAAAGAGGGGTTGTAGATCATATTACAAGCTTTCCAAAATGTCCAAGAACTCCTTGAGATCATTTGTGATCAAGGAGAATCGAAGGCCAGAAGTTGGGGTTTCAATTGTTTTACAAGGCAAATTTTGTGATGAACAAAATTCAAATCTCAAACCTATGTTGCACAATCTTGCTTTGCAGGCCTCTAAAACTAAAGATCTCTCCCTAATCAGGATATTAAACTTGCTTTTGAGCTATGGTACATTTAATTCAAGCTTTATCCAAGGTAATTTTCCATTAATGGCACAAAGACACCATTGCCATTTACATAAAGCAAGCTTTATGCAAAGTCAACTTGCATTGAGCTTTGCACTTGTTCCTTCTGCACAAACTTCCTCTACAAAGTCAAATAAGCTTGTTTAAAGTTGGTAACCACTCTAGATACCTTTGTACTATGCAATGAAACCATGTTTGTCAACCTTACTTCAAAAACAAGTCAAGAAGCCAAAACATGTGATCTTGTACTTCTGACCACCTCAAGTATCCAAACCTTTTCCATACATAAACACAAGTCATTTGCAAGAAAACACACGCATGCTCAAGCCCTGAAACCTCCTAATACTCAGAACCACCAAAAACATCTCAAAACTTGCCATTTCTGAGTTTTGAATCCAATCTCTAAATTTACTCGTGCGTTTCTTGGCCTTTTACTTTCAAAAGCTTCTAAATAACATATACAAACAATTCCAACACCTACAACACGACTGTAACACCTCCATCATCATCCACCATTTTCAAAAACAATACATTGCACCTTGACTTCTCCAGAACTCCTCAGCCACTTTCAGCCCAAGCTAAGCATCACATTAGCTTCCTGGGAACTTGAGGAAGCTAATCCAATCACTGGAATTCATCAAAAGCTGCTCAAACTCAAAACACGATGCCCTCTTGCAAGGTAAGTTTTCTGACTTTTAAACTCTTCATACAAGCATCATTAATGGTTTGTTTGTGAATAAGAAATGTAGATATCATTATCCTGAAGCTAACCATATCCTTAGATTTCATTATTATGTCTTAAGTAGTTAGAATTTTGAATTTGAACCTCTGAAAATAATTAGGTCAGGATTTGGTACTTTCAAAAATTCTCATTCATCTTTAATTTATAGTTTATGATATTCATATGGTTGGATTCGTATGGAAACATGGAACAACTTTCATCTTGGCATTTTCCATTTTTGTTGAGAAATGGTGAAGTTACAACTGGTCTAGCTGGAGGTTGAAGATGAAGTCTATTCAGGACTTGTTTTGTGTTATATATTTATCATTTCAGTTATATTAACGGATGTATAGCCACCCCAGTGGTAAGACAGCGTGCTGGTAATAAAGAGGTCATGGGTTCGAACCTCAGCGTGCTGCCTTTTGCATTTTTTCACATTTTTTGACATCTTTTTGTTTTTGCAGCGCCTGGGCCAACAACTTTGGACCTTTGTTTTTTTTTACCTTCTAACCCCTTTAATCATTTCCAAACCCCGTTGACTTATCTTTATATTTTATTTTCATTTTTTTATTTCCTTTATAATAATAATAATAATAATAATAATAATAATAATAATAATAATAATAATTATTATTATTAATACCATTTTTTTTGTAACTAATAAAAAGAAACCCAAAAATATTTATATTTTTATTATTTATTTTTATTTAGTTTATTTTTCATAAAACTAAAAGAAGAAAAATATTTTTTTAATAAATTAATTCCCCCTTTTTAAAATACCTAGATAATAAATTTTAAATTATTATTATATTATTTTCTTGTAAATTAAAATCAATTTAGAATTTAGGACTTTTATTTAATTATTTTTATTTTACTAATTTAATTAAATTCACAAAAAACCCTAAAAAAACTTGTTTTCTTTAAATTAATTTATTTTACTAACTTAATCTTAATTTTCTTATTTTTAGTTAATTATTTTATTTTAATTAATTAAGTCAAAAACCCTTTTCATGAAAAACCAAACAAAAATCACATTTCTTTTTACATTTACATTCTTGCATTTTTACTTATTCAATTTTGTACATTTATTCAAATTCAATAAGGTTGTAATAATTATTTAGATTTAATTTCTTGCAATTCCCCATTTGTAATTTGTACTCCCCCTCTCCTAAATGATGTAATAACTTAGTATTTTTATTTTCTGCAATTTAAATGCTTTATATACAAATGCTAGTAATTAGGGTTTTGTATGGCAAGATTAAAACCAACAAATAGAAAACCTTAATCAAGACAAATCAAGCATGCAAATCAATACACTTGCACACATACACCCCTAGGGTAAATATACTTTGTTGCCTTAAAAAAATGGTCATATTATGTATGTGAGATATCTTAGTAAAAACAAGCAAAATACAAGATCATAGTCCCTCGATGACGCTATCCATGTTGCCTTTTAAAATGATCTTAGTCCCTAAAGAAAATGCTAAGATATCTTACAACATTGCTAATCATGGTTATACGATGACCCACGCCCGTCCCTTTTACATCCAAAGATAGGGTTACTTACCAAACCAATGGTAAGATAACAATGTCAAAGGAAAGAAGAAAACAAACATGAAAGACTTTTGAGTAGGTAGATTACTCCTAGTTGCTTGCTCAATTTCAAAACCAAAACATCCTTGCTATTTTCAAAACAAACACCAACACTTTCAAAAACATCTTTCAAACTTGAAAACATTTTCAAAAGACCAACACTTTGTATACATTCTTACGAACGAGAATCATTACGAAGTTTGCCTAAACGATGACATCTTTACAAAATACTTTCAAAAAACCATACAGAGCACATTTTCAAACAAAAAGCAAGTGATATAGAAAGTAACTAAGAGCCCATGGAAAACCATGGATGAAAAGGGTGCTAATACCTTCCCTTTTCATAATCTACCCCCCGAACTCAAGAAAACATCTCAAAGGTCTTTCCTGTTCTTTTCAACCTTTCCTTTTGGATAAAAGAAAAGTCGGCGGCGACTCTTGCTAAACCATAACATTTGCAATCAAACGCAAAACAACCAAGTCAGTTCTCCCACCGTATCACAGAACTGGCGACTCTGCTGGGGAAAATTTAAAAGTGGGGTTACCTTAGGGTTAGATTATATTTACTTGCTTTCATTGTTTGACTTGTATGCTTTACATTTTGATTCTTTGTTTGGGTTTGAATCCTCTACCCGGATTTGGGATACCTTATAGGTAATTAGCAATTCGTTGTGGAAACTGTGCGGGGTATACCGACATGGTCTAAGCAATAACTACGTTAGTGTGACATATTTGTGGGTACCGGTAGCCCTTGAGTAACCAAGGAGAATACAGGGCCGTTGAGTGATGTCATGAAGCACTAACTAACTTTTAGAACCTTTACTTGACCAACTTGGCCATTAGGACGTAGTGAGATAACCGGCTTTGGTGCAGTCCGAAGTTGGTGGATACTCGATACTACACTCATTGAGGTTTGGTTTTTTAGGATATTTCAGTCGCCATTAAAGAGGCTTGCACTAAAATAATGCCCAAGGAAACAAACCAGTGATATTCGAGCTCCTTAGAACCCGGTTACTATTGCTAAGACAGGTTTGAGCCAACTAAACTTCAAGAGGGTACTTACCTATGAGACTCCATGAAAGCCTAAATGTAAGGACTTGTTTGTTTTGCTTGTATATATCTACTTGTACATAACATCATAAACATCATAACATCATACTCATACTCACTAACCATTTCAAGGATTTTGGGATTTATCTTTGTTCTATTTTGTAGGACATGGATACCATTCACAGGAAAACCACTCAAGTAAATCTTGTAAGGATCCCTCCTCAACTTAAAGAGCTAGCATCAAGGGTTCCATAGAATTCTCCATTTGCCAAAAGACATGGTCGCCTCCTAAACTTGGTGACCTCCAACACTGCTGAAGACATGATGAAGGTGCTATTCCAGTTCTTTGATCCTCTACACCATTGCTTCATATTTCCCAATTATCAACTTGTGCCAACTTTGGAAGAATTCTCCCAACTCTTGAGGATTCCCATTCTCAATCAACTACCTCTCAACAGTACGAAAAGAGATCCAAAGCCAGAAGAGATTGAACAAGCCCTACACTTGCAACCATTTGATATCACAAATAATTAGGAAACAAGGAGTGGTGTCAAAGGTTTCTTAGCAAAGTTCTTATTTGAGAAAGCCCAAAACTGTTGGAACTCCTTGGACTTATAAGCTTTTGAGGAAATTGTGGCTCTCCTCATCTATGGGATGATTTTGTTTCCAAATCCTGACCAACTCATAGATGTAAACACCGTCAAAATCTTCATGTCTCGTAACTCAGTGCCTACTTTGTTAGGAGACATCATACGTTATTTTCACACTTGCACTATGACGAAAAGAGGTATCCTTATGTGTTGTACTCCTCTTTTGGCAAGATTGTTTATTTCGCATCTTCCCCAATCTGTATTGAAGAACGAGCAAGGTTCAAGGTGGTCATATAGGTTGATGACACTCAAACATTCTGACATTCATTGGTGTTCCCGATCTATAGAGAATGTTACTATCATCGACCGTTGTGGAGAATTCCCTAATGTCCCCTTGTTTACAGTGATTTCTAGTAAACAACCGCTAGTCTTCCAATTTACTAATTTATTATTGGTTACTTACAGGATCGACTAGATTGATCCTAGAACACATGTGTCATAACTTAGTTTTATGTTCATATCTATTATATTGATAGACTTATTTTGTATGTTAAGTTTGAAGAAGAGATTCTTAGGAAAGATTTCTAAAATGGTCTATAGGAATACACTAAATGAATGTAGGCAGGGAAGGCTTCGAATTAAACTTGGGCTTGAATGTAAAGGTAATTCTAAAATGGCTTGAATGTGAAGATAAGTGTTTGACTAAAAGGATAAAGTAAAAGTAAATCGAAGGATTTAAGGGTAAAAATACTGTTTAACGAAATGACTGTGTTTAAAGACAAGTAAAACAAAGGAAACGCAAGGAAATCGAAGTGTTTAAAGACAACGAAATAACTGTAATGCAAGGAAATCGAAGTGTTTAAAGGACAAGGGAATACTGTAATGCAAGGAAATGTAAGGATGTAAAGAGCAAGGAAATACTGTAAAGGTGATCGAAGGATTTAAAGACAATGAAATACTATAAAGGTGAATTAAATATAACAAGACTTGTATTGAAATTGTAAAAAAGTAATGATGTTCAACACGTACATTGTATCTTCTGACTCATTTTCCTTAATTCACGGAAGTGATGAGTATTTTGAGATATTTTAGTACATAAAAGTGAACATTCTTAAATCTAACATAAGAACATCTATTTATAGTGTTTCGACCCTAACGGCCTTACTCTAAAATCACGCCACGTTCGAAGCATGCGGGCTTCCTATGCTTGCTGACTTCCACGCGTCTTCTAGACTGGCGCTCTTTATTTGAAATTCAAAATATATATCAATCGAAGCATCTTGCTTCTTCGAAAAAACCCAATTACTTGGACCGTTGCACCTTTGCATAAAGGAGCTCTTTTGTATTTCGAACACCAAAAAAGTCCAAATCGAAATCTGCTGGAACTTGAATAATCCTTCAACATAAAGACTCCATATCTCCCACCAATATCCAATATTGATATTAAATCTTTTTAGGTGCTTCATTCGAAATATTATTTTGATAGTGGTTTCTTCCTTATTCGAAATAGCCAGCTAACAAATTGCCCCCAAAGAACATGTATTTCGACAAATATAAAGAAATAATTGTTTTTTGACTCATCCAGGCTATTTCGAGAGTATCAAAAACTCATGCATTATCCTGTAGTGATTCTAACCTCTTGCAATCATGGTATATACCTTTTTAAGTATTTCCCATTTACCCTCAAGATTCTTCTATCTTCTGCTAATTCTTCGATTTCATAAGCATTATTCGAAAATGTTTTCAATACTCGAAAGGGACCCTCCCAATGGGGTGACCATTTACCTAATAACCTGTTCTTTTTATCCATAGGTAATATAACCTTCCATACCAAGTCATTGGTTGAGAACAACTTACTTTTAACTCTTCTGTTGTATGCTCTGGCTACTCTTTCTTTCTGTCTTCTCATAACTTCTAAAGCATGTAGCCTATCTTCATCCACGTCCACTAATTCATTCATCATCATTTCCCAATATTGATCAGTTGGTATTTCATTTTGTCTTTGGATTCTTACTGATTGTAAGTGTATTTCGACTGGCAACACTGCATCATGTCCAAAGGTAAGTCGAAATGGAGTAGTATTCGTTGCTTCTTTAGGAGATGTTCGACATGCCCACAAAGCTTGGTCCAAAGTTTTGTGCCAATTTCTTGGCTTTCGTCCTACATGTTTCTTTATCAAACCTATAATGACTTTATTGGCTGCTTCTACTTGTCCATTAGCTTGAGCGTAGTAAGGAGTTGACGTGAGTAATTTAAATCCCATTTCTTTTGCAAACTCTTGCATTTTTCGCCCTGTGAAAACTGAACCTTGATCTGTTGTAATACTTTTTGGTATTACGAACCTGTAAATTATTTGCCTCTGGATAAACTCCATAATGACCTCTTGATCAACGTTCACTAGAAGAATTGCTTCGACCCATGTTGTAAAATAATCTATACCCACAAGGATATATTTCTGTCCTTTAGATGATGCTGGTCGAATTTCACCAATTAGATCTAATGCCCATCCTCTAAAAGGCCAAGGATTAACAATTGAATGTAATTCACTTGCAGGAGCATGTTGAATACCTGCATGAACTTGGCATTGTTCGCAACCTTTAGCAAATTCTATGCAATCTTTGAGCATAGTGGGCCAATACATTCCATATCGAAACAACAACCATTTCATTTTGTGACCTGCTTGATGTGCCCCACATGCCCCACTGTGCACACTGGATACTGCTAGATATGCTTCATTTTCTCCTAAACACTTGAGTAATATACCTTCTGGGGTTTTCTTGAAAAGTTCATTTCCTATTAGGACATAAGACAATGCCCTATATTTGGTCTTTTTCTCTGTACTTACTGAAGGTTCTCTCAGGTAATTTACTATGGGACTTCTCCAATCTGTATCTGCCAAAGTATCAATATTTAGAACTTCGAATTCTTTCTGACCTGCATAACCCAATTTCGAATTTTCCAAGTCTAATGGTGATAATTTGGTAGCCAATATTCTGCCCCTTATTTCTATAAGATATTGGAGTTTTTCTCTACATATCTTATATCCTGAAGCTATTTGAGCCAAGTCATTTGCCTCCTGATTATCAATTTTGGGAATATGTTTTATATCCATATATTCAAATTTTTTGAGTAATCTGTTAGCAATAACGAAATACATGATCAAATTTTCCTTGATGCATTTGTATTCTTTGGTTATCTGTTTGATGACCAACTCTGAGTCTCCCTTAATTTCGACTCTGGTTGCCCCTAATTCTAGCAAAGCTTCAAGTCCAGCAATTAATGCTTCATACTCAGCTTCGTTGTTCGAACAAGGAGGGCCTTCTAACTTGTACTTGAATTTCGTTGGAATTCCCTCAGGAGAAATTATAAGGACTCCAACACCACTTCCATGTTTATGTGTTGACCCATCGAAGGATAATTTCCAAGGTTGGATCTCAATATAATCCAACGCGAAGTCTTCACTCACAAAGTGATCCACTATGAAATCTGAAACTACTTGTCCTTTCATAGCTTTTAAAGGCTTGAAGGTCAAATTGTACTCAGTGAGTACTAAGGCCCATTTGCCAATCCTGTTGTGCATGATTGGTTTCGAAAGCATATGTTTAATAACATCAAAGTGAGATGAAACATAAACATCAATGGGCTTAATATAATATTTAAGTTTTGTACAAGAGAAATACAAACAAAGGCATAGTTTTTCAATGCTACTATACTTAGCCTCTGCTTTATTTAGGACCCTACTAAGATAATAGATGACTCTTTCAACGCCATCATCATTTTCTTGGGCCAACATACTACCTATAGTTACATTGGAGGCAGAGATGTACAGCCTCATTGGTTTATCTTTCAAAAGGGGTGCAAGTATAGGAGGATGCATCAAATAAGCTTTGATTTTCTCGAATGTCTCCTGATGCTGCGCAGTCCATTCAAAATTCCCTTGGTTGAGACGGAGCAATGGAGAGAAAGCTTGAGTTCGCCCACTCAAATTAGATATGAATCTCCTCAAAAAGTTAATTTTACCCAATAGAGATTGCAACTCTTTCTTGGTTGAAGGAGGCTTCGTCTCCATAATAGCCTTTGTTTTGTTCAAGTTAATTTCGATCCCCTTCTTGTGGACCACAAAGCCTAGGAAATCCCCAGCCTGAACAAAGAAAGCACATTTAAGAGGATTCATTTTTAAGCCATGTTTTCTCATTCTTTCGAATGACTGGCAAAGGTGAGCCAAATGATCCTCATCAGAAACAGATTTGACCACTATGTCATCTATATAAATCTGCATAAATGACTAAATGAAATCATGAAAAATAGTGTTCATTTCCCTCTGATATGTTGCCCAAGCATTTTTTAGTCCAAAGGGCATAACCACCCATTCGTAAGTGCCTAAAGCGCCTGGACATCTGAATGCAGTTTTGGGAACATCATCCTCAGCAATAAAAATCTGATTATACCCAGAGTATCCATCTAACATACTCAGGTATTCGAAACCCGCAGCAGAATCAATTAGCATTTCTGCTATAGGCATGGAATATTCATCTTTTGGGGTGGCAGTGTTTAAATCCCTAAAATCTATGCAAATTCGTAAAGAGCCATTTTTCTTAATAATAGGTACAATGTTAGCAAGCCATTCTACGTACCTTGTGGTCCTGATAAATTTGCATCGAAGGAGTCGTTCCACCTCTGCCTTTATTTTTGAGAGAATTTTTGGAGCGAATCGTCTAGGCATCTGCTTGATGGGCTTCTTGCCATCCTTGATTGGAAGCCTATGTTCTACCAGTTCCCTCTTTAAACCAGGCATTTCATCATAGTCCCAGGCGAAGCAATCTCTATTTCGTTTGAGCATTTCGACCACTTTGCCTTTTAAGCTGGGACTAAGTTTCGCACTGATGTATGTAATCCTTTTCTCAACACCATCCCCAATATCAACTTCCTCCAAAGGATCTTGGGCCAGCATCTTAGCATTTGATGACTCTGGATCCTTTTCGAACCCCAAGGGCTCTTGATCATAAATGGTATATAGTCTTTGATCCATCAGTTCAGAAGTTTGTCCATCATATGGTGAGGATGAATGGTTTCCTTCAGGATTTGCTATTTCTTTTTTGTCTATGGCTTCGACAACCATGTTTTGTATTTCGGCTTTGAGAGCCGTTCTTCGTTTGTTCTCAGCCAAATAGGCCGAAATCTTTTGGTAGTAATTCAATTCAGTCATAATAACCTTCGTTTGCCCAGCCAGTTGGCCGTATCTTCGAAGTCTCTCCATCTTTCTCAGTCACCTGTCCATCCCACATGATTTCCCTATCCCATTGGAATCCATTGGGACGCAAGGTTAGGGAATAATAACCATTTTCATTAGGCTCGAAATATTCCTCAGGTGGGTGACATGGCCCTATGTTGGCCATATTTCTGTCGAAATTCCTCTTATCCACATTGTTGACTTCTTCCATATAGTAGCTTTGGTCTGCTTCTATATTTTCAACAATCCCATCATCTCTCCACAACACCAGCCTTTGATGCATTGAAGAAGGTACAACTCCAACTCCATGGATCCATTCCCTGCCAAGCAACAGATTATAATTTGCTTTTGCAGCAATGACCATAAACATTGTTGGCCTTGTGAGGGAACTAACTGTCAGGTTAACTTGTATTACTCCCAAAGTTTGGCCAACCTTCCCTTCATAATTCAACAGCACCATGTTGTGAGGTCTGACATTTGAATCATGTATTCCTATTCGCTTCAGCATGAATTGGGGCATCAGATTGACAGCAGCTCCACCATCTACCAGAACCTTGTTCACACCATATTGTTCTACCTTCGCCCTGATGAATAAGGGCTTGAGATGGTTTTTCATTCCTTCGTCTGGCTTTTCAAAGAAAGCATTCTGCTCTTCGACCGCTCCATTGTTCATCACATAATAGCATACTGGCCTATGTCTGGCCATTTCGTCCTCATCTGTCCTCTCATCAGCATAAACCTCTATTTCCTGATTATACTCACAAGGCAGTACTAAAACTACATTGCAGTTTGCATTGAAGAAGGATTCCCCCTCAGATTCGAAGGCATCAGTCATCAGGTCCTCTTCGTTCGCAGCTTCCTTCTGAGTCCTATTCTCTTTAGTGTCCTTCTGTGGAGAAAAAAGTCTCCTGGACACTGGGGGTTTGCCCCCAGTCTGGTTTAGTGATGTTGGTTTATTGGTACTGGATTCTCCTACTCCCATAGGTTTCGAATCCCTTGCAGCTTTATGGTTTCGCTGGTGTCTGCGCCATTGAGAGCGAGACATTGGGTTTCTGCCCTTATAATTCTCTAATCTTATTTCCTCCCTCCTGTTCGAATTGAATTGACTCCTGTAAGCCATTGCAGTCCTGCCTCCTCGATCGAAGCTGCGCCACTTCCCTTTTCCCTTATCAGCATTCACTTGCAGCCATCTATCAGTGGGGATTTCTGCAGGTAGTTTAAAGGAAACTCTCTTTGCTCCCCTGGGATAAGGGCTATCTGGCCTCCTTGGCATACTTCTGGCTGTGCTAACAAGATTCGAAGGCATTCCGCCTTGATGCCCCCAGCCTGACGAAAATGGAATTCTTTCGAATGCTTCAGCCATTTCCTTATCATACACTGTTGCACATCTGGGACATATCAAGCATTTTGTTCCAATCTTGTGGCAACGAACCAGGAATTCGAGCAGGCTTTCATCAGCCTTTGGATAGACTTTGTATAGTTGGTTATCTTGCCTCCAGTTGACTCCTGTTCATTCATGCTGGGCCCTTTCGAATTCAGCAGTAATTCTGGGGTTGCAGATGATACTGCACCTTGGGCATAGCAACTTCTCCTGATTTTTCTTATGACAATGGAAGAGGTATTCACGCAAACTTGCGTCCTTTCTAGGTAAGTTCTCTCTTCTCTATTCTATTTCCCTCTCTAGACATCGTTCCACTTCTTCCATTTCAACATTAGGCTATTCGAAATCCACCATATTCACTCCCAGCATTTGGTCATCAGAAATTTTGACTCCCTCAAATTTCATCCTAAGACCTTCAGTGGCCTCAGCTAATTTTCTATCCCTTAATATCTTTGCTTTGAGCACCTTTGGGAGGCCATCAGTGGCTTCTGTTTCGTTTTTGATCAATGGGAGGCCATCAGTAGCCTCTTTTTCGTTTTCGATCAGGATGAAATCCCCATCCTCTTCGAATTCCTCCTTCGACTCAACTTTCCCCTTAGCAATTTCCACCATATTGATGTCTAGTGGTTCAGCATAGTTAGTCTCCGCCATCAGCAACAGATCAATGTCAACTTTCATTGGATTCTTCCCCTTGTCTAAGAACTTCAGTCTGCCATCCTTGATTGCATTCTATATCAAATCCCTGAAAAGAAAACACTGTGAGGTTTTATGGCCTAAAAAGTTGTGATATTTACAAAAGCCCCTCTTTTTCCTTTGTTCCAACGGAGGAATCTTAAGGTTAGGAGGAACTATTAACTGGCCATCTTTAACAAGTAGATCAAATATCTCATCACATTTAGTTATATCGAAAGTATAGATTTTCTTGGGGAATTTATCATTCCTTTCACTTTCGACAGAATCCTTTCCATTGGAAGGAAGTAGAACTTTGCAAGCATAAGGGGGTGCTTCTTTTAGTTCTGCAAGATCTATTTCGAACTGATCGAAATCATAAGGGTCTTGAGAATCATCTATGTTTTCCTCTTTAGCCTCTATGTAGGCTATTCTCTCTTTCTTATGATTTTTACTAGCCCTGGCTTTTTCAGCTTTTAATCTTTCGACCTGACGCACTCTGTCTGCTAGTTGGGCCATATCTCTAAGATACTGTGTATCCAATTTCTTTCGAATGGAATAATCTAGGCCCCCAGCATCCATTTCGACCAATTCTGTTCAGGGACCACTGTGAAGCATCTGGATTTTAATAAACGGAATCTATTCAAATATTCATCTATTGGTTCCGTGAATTTTCTCTTAATGCTTGCTAGTTCCTTGAGACTAATTTTAGACTGACCCATGTAAAACTGTTCATGGAAAAGCCTTTCTAAATAAGGCCATGTGTCTACAGATCCAGGGGGCAAGGTGGTGAACCAAGTAAAAGCGTTCTTTGTCAAAGAACTTGGGAAGTATTTTATCCTAAGATTTTCATCATTTGCTATATCTTATGCTTATGTTAAATATCTTGCTATATGTTCCACTGTTGATTCACTTGTATCTCCATTAAATTTCGTGAATTTAGGAACTTTCAAGCCCCTGGGTAATTCTGTTTGCAAAATATAATCCACAATAGGAGATGTGTAATTTGGCCTCCTAAATCCTGAATTTAAACCATTCTGGGCCATTATTCTTTCAATCATGGTGGTGAGGTTATTTTTTGCCACTAAATTGTCATTCCTAATTCTATGAACAATTTCGTCTGCATTTTGGTCCCTATTCACCATCATGATAGGTCTAGGCTGTTCATTCTGAACTTCCCGAGTTCCCTGATCTCTTAATCTCACCCCTATATTTCTTTCTTCGACCACTTGTACAGGGGGTCGAATTTGTTCAATTATGGGTTCTTCATTTCGAATCTCCACTAGGTTTTGCCTACGCCTTGCAGGCACATTAGGGGCACCAAAGAAATCTGCTATTCTGGCCATCTGGGCTGCATTTTCTTGGTTTGTTCTATTTATATTCTGGATTAGGGGATTGAAAATAGCATTCATTTTGCGGGCTAAGATTCCCACCATGTCATGATTGCTATCATCCATCTGTTGTCTAAGGGCTGCCTGACTATTGTTTGTAAGAGTAGGTAATTGGGCAAAATTTCCTATATTCTGGAAATTTATACCCAAATGGTTCATTCCTGAACCAGATCCTTGGAGTGGGGACGAAGTTGTTGCATTATGTAACCCTGCCATAAACGAAGTTGGCATCCCATACTGAGGATTTCTGGGTCTCAAAGGTTTGAAACCTGGAGGCCTAGGGGGGTCGAATACTGTTGATTCCCTATGTGTGACGCAGTTTGCACTGAAGACACGTTTGATGGCATGTCTAACGTGCTTACTGGGATTGTATTCGAACTGCCAACAGGAATGGCATTGGAGGCATCAATCGAACTTGAAATGATTGTTGCAGCCCCCTGTTGAGGGTTCTGTACCCCATCTTGGTTGGTTGTATTAACTATTATTTTGGTACCTTGTTTTCTGGGTATATGTGGACTGTTATTCTTTATTTTGCCGCTTCGAAGGTTCATGTACTGAAACGCGCTCCACACTCAGAAAATCCTAAAACTTCTTTAATATGTTTGATAAAACTTTGTATTATGACACTGTCCCACCAGGTGTGCCAATTTGTTTACAGTGATTTCTAGTAAACAACCGCTAGTCTTCCAATTTACTAATTTATTATTGGTTACTTGCAGGATCGACTAGATTGATCCTAGAACACATGTGTCATAACTTAGTTTTATGTTCATATCTATTATATTGATAGACTTATTTTGTATGTTAAGTTTGAAGACGAGATTCTTAGGAAAGATTTCTAAAATGGTCTATAGGAATACACTAAATGAATGTAGGCAGGGAAGACTTCGAATTAAACTTGGGCTTGAATGTAAAGGTAATTCTAAAATGGCTTGAATGTGAAGATAAGTGTTTGACTAAAAGGATAAAGTAAAAGTAAATCGAAGGATTTAAGGGTAAAAATACTGTTTAACGAAATGACTGTGTTTAAAGACAAGTAAAACAAAGGAAACGCAAGGAAATCGAAGTGTTTAAAGACAACGAAATAACTGTAATGCAAGGAAATCGAAGTGTTTAAAAGACAAGGGAATACTGTAATGCAAGGAAATGTAAGGATGTAAATAGCAAGGAAACACTGTAAAGGTGATCGAAGGATTTAAAGACAACGAAATACTGTAAAGGTGAATTAAATATAACAAGACTTGTATTGAAATTGTAAAAAAGTAATGATGTTCAACACGTACATTGTATCTTCTGACTCGTTTTCCTTAATTCACGGAAGTGATAAGTATTTTGAGATATTTTAGTACATAAAAGTGAACATTCTTAAATCTAACATAAGAACACCTATTTATAGTGTTTCGACCCTAACGACCTTACTCTAAAATCACGCCACGTTCGAAGCATGCAGGCTTCCTATGCTTGCTGACTTCCACGCGTCTTCTAGACTGTCGCTCTTTATTTGAAATTCGAAATCTATATCAATCGAAGCATCTTGCTTCTTCGAAATAACCCAATTACTTGGACCGTTTCACCTTTGCATAAAGGAGCTCTTTTGTATTTCGAACACCAAAAAAGTCCAAATCAAAATCTGCTGGAACTTGAATAATCCTTCAACATAAAGACTCCATATCTCCCACCAATATCCAATATTGATATTAAATCTTTTTAGGTGCTTCATTCGAAATATTATTTTGATAGTGGTTTCTTCCTTATTCAAAATAGCCAGCTAACACCCCTTACTTGGCATTAGAGGAGGTATCACCTACAACCCCTGCTTAGCCTTAATATAGTTTGGTTACGCCCGAAGGGATGGCCCACATGAGATGCTTATTCAAGGTTTGGTATTTGACCACAAGAATGACGATCAAGGTCACCGCTAGAGGTTTATTCGAGCTTGGAGGATGTTAAACAAGGTAGATAGCAAGACATTGGGGCATAAGAATTCCATCCATCTTGAGCCTTACCTCAAATAGGTATGAACTCGTGTTCAAAGTCTTATGATGCCTTACCCCTCTATTCTCCCGGTCATCAAAGAGCCTGTTGTAGAAGGAGATGTTGCATACACTATCCTGCATCCTAACATGCCCACCTCTCTCGAAGACTTGCAAAGGGATTGGATACAACTTAAGGGGGAGAGAGAAACTTTCGAGGCCCAACTCTACGCCAGCGAGAAGAAGGTTCTGGAACTCACCAAGCACCTCCATGAGGAGCGGAGCCTGAACGCCTACATCGCACCAAAGAGGATGCGTATAACTTTTTTATCTTAGAGTTTTTGTATTTTCTTTGTAAGCCCAAAAGAGGCATGATGTACTTAAACTTTGATTTATTAATATGACGTGTGTTTCTTTTGTGTCTAAAGCAAATTTAAATCTCTAATTTCCTTGAAATCATTGCATGTGCATCTCCATTCATCATAACATAAACAGGTTTCTTACAACAAGTCTCCTCATCTTTCTACTGTTTATTTCAGTAAGATGGATCTTGAGCAGATAGTAAAAGATCTCCAGGTGCTCAATGCTCAGATTCAACAAATGTTCTTGACTCTAGCCAAAGGACAAGAGGATTTGAAAACTTTGCTGATTGAAGAAAAGAAGAAAAAAGCAAAGAAAGCAACCGGTGTTCTGAATCTAGAAAGAAGGTTCCCAGGGCCAGCCAGACGGACCCTTGACTTTGCAACGTCATTTGGTGGAAAGGATAATCAAGAAGGGAAAGGCAAGAAAGTGAATGCCCATCCAGAATCTGAAGAGGAAGAAGAAGAGGATTACTCCGAGGAACAGTATCCTCCGGCCGACGACAAATACAAACATCTGGAAGAGCGTCTAAGTGCAATGGAGATTCAGAAAGTGCACGGGCTGGACTTTGAATAGCTGGGTCTGGTGTCTGGGATTGTTATTCTACCAAAGTTCAAGGAACCAGTATTTGTTAAGTACGACGGGGTTTCATGTCTCAAGATGCACCTCCGATCTTATTTGAGGAAGATACAACCTCACACTGCTGACATAGATTTGTGGTTCCACTGCTTTCATAATAGTCTATTCGGGACTCAGTTAGATTGGTTTTATCAACTGGAAAGGGCCAATGTCCATAACTGGGAAGACCTTGCCGTTGCTTTTTATAAATAGTATCAGTATAACACAGACCTTGCTCCTACCTATACTCAACTCCAGAGCATGTCTATGGTTTCAAGTGAAGCTTTCAAAGACTACGCTCAGAAATGGAGGGACTTAGCAGGAATAGTCCAACCTCCCTTGTATGACAGAGAACTAGTAGACATGTTTTTGGGTACCTTGTCTGGTCCTTTCTTCAATCATCTAATTAGATGCTCCTCAGCAGACTTCACTGAATTAATCTTGATCGGGGAAAGAGTGGAAGCCAGGATTATGAGTGGGAAGATCCAAAAAGACGTATCCTCTAGTGCCGTGAGAAAACCATTTATTGGGAAGAAAGAAGTTGGTGTTGTGTATCCTCAAAGGAATCGGGATAGAACTGAACGCTGACCAATGGTAGGGGCTGTCATGATCCATAAGCCTGCACCTACTCAACAAAGGAGCAATCATCCTAGAACAGAAATACCGGTAAGACAGTTTACCCAGATAAATATGACACTATCTCAAGTCCTGCCACATTTATTGAGATCCAATCTGGTAACTTTGAAGGAAGCTCCGAAGAATCCCAACACCACATCTCCTCATTACCACCCTAATGCTCGCTGCGCTTACCATTCAGAAAGTCCAGGCCATGATAACAACAACTGTTGGGCTTTGAAAAACAAGGTACAAGACCTTATCGAAGCAAAAGAAATTGAATTTGATGCTCCCGAGATCCCAAATGTTATCACCGCTCCTATTCCCAAGCATGGCCATGATGTTAACGTTATTGAAGATGACATGTTTTTTACTGCTGTTGATAACTTGTTACTCCTCTCCTGACTGTCAAGAAGAACTTGTTGAAAGCCTCTTTATTTCTGGGCTATGACGAAAGTTGCCACCTTTGTTTATCCCTACCAACTAGTTGTCATTTACTGAAAGTAGGTGTCCAGAACCTAATGGATGACAAAGAGATTTTGTTTGAGAAGACTCCCGTTCCAACCATTTCTTACAATGATGTTTCAATAGTAATCATTTCCACCAATCCTTCCAGGGTCTCCACCAAAAGACCCGTTAGGATTACATTAGTTCCTAAAGTGGCTCCACTAATAATTACTATGCCAGGGCCGATTCCATACTCCTCAGATAAAACTGTCCCAAGGAACTATGGGGGCGACGTCTACTATCACAGCGTCAAGCAGGATTGCCTGGCTGATGAAGACTCAAGTCTTGAGAAGGCTGACCCCGACATCGGTAACATTGCGGGAATCAACAAGATAACCCGAAGTGGTAGAGTATTCTCTCCCAAGATTGTTCCTCCGAAAAGTGTTATCGATCCTGTAATCATCCCTGCTTTTGTTCCTACTACTACAATTCCCATGGTTACTCCCATTGACACCCCTATCACCGAGTCAGCCGAGACTCGGGGCAAAGGCATTTTGGTTGAGCCTGTCCGAATGAAGGTGCAATCAGTATCTATCCCAGAGGCCTCCCAAAAGGAGATGGAAGAAATTTTGAAAATTATAAAGAGAAGCGACTACAACGTAGTCGAACAGCTAGGGCAGACTCCATCAAAGATCTCCATGATGGCTTTACTGTTGTGCTCCGAGCTTCATGCGAAGGCCTTGGTGAAATTTCTTAAAACTGCCCACGTACCACAAGAAACCTCTGCTGATCAGTTCCAAGACTGTGTGGCCAGTTTGACCGCTGACAATGGTTTAGGCTTTTCTGATGCTTACTTGACACCTAGAGGGAGGAAGCACAACGAGGCATTGCATGTCTCTGTCGAATGTCGGGGCACAACTTTGGCCCATGTCTTGGTTGATACCGATTCGTCTTTGAATATGCTGCCTAAGAGGGCTCTTGATAGACTCGACTGTGAAGGTTTGATCTTAAAACCCAGCAACATAGTGGTAAGGGCCTTCGACGGTTCAAAGAGAATGATGCATAGGGAGGTGGACATACCCATTAAAGTTGGAACTCAAACCTTTGATTCAACTTTCTACGTGATGGACATTCGCCCTTCCTATTCCTATTTATTGGGCTGACCATGGATTCATGACGCTGGTGCTGTCACCTCTATATTACATCAGATGCTGAAATACCCAACCAAAGGGAAAATCATTATTATCCATGGAGAAGAGGAATATATGGTCAGTAACTTGAACTCCTTCAGATACATGGAATTTGATGGTGAATTCATTGAAACTCTGTTTCAGCATTTCGAGGAAGTCCCACAAACAGTGGAAGCTAGCAAGATTGTTTCCCCAGTCCCGAAGAATACAAGACCTCCGCTAAAGATGTCTTCTCTGAAAGATACCAAGGCAGTAATCGAAGAAGGCGGGTGTACTATTTAGGGCCAACTCTCGGATATCCATTACAAATCTGAAAAATTTGGTTTGGGTTTCACTTCAGGAGCCCTGAAAGTTGTTCGTCATGCTCGTGCCGGGGGACCACCTTTGAAGATTAGCAACCATAAAGTCAACACAGTGGAGGATGGTGATGACAGCTACGACCTGGAGGAATGGATTTTCCCAACTATCAACAAAGGACTCACCAACTGGGAAGCTCAAGATTTTGTCCCAATTACTTTTATCCAACAATAATTATCTTTAAATTTTTGTCGGACCTATAATAATTAAACAATTCAGACTTTTAAAACCTTGTGTCTTACCCGAGGCACAACGGTCCATTTGTAAGGGTTGTTACCTCATTTTCATATGTCATCAATGAATCATGGACATTTTTGCATACAAACTTTGTGCTCTTTGTCTTTATTTTTCTACATTTTTATTTCTTTCAAAGATAGCTATACTCTTACACACACTCACATTCAAAATGTAGATCTACATCCATTCGAGATCCCATGGGTAACGATTCTGCTATGGCCTATTGTGACTCTGAAAATCTAATCTATCAAGCCGAAGACGAAGGTAAAGAAGATTGTGAAGTGCCAGGGGAACTTGCCAGGTTACTACAACAGGAAGAAAGGACCATACAACCCCATGAAGAACCAGTAGACACAGTTAACTTGAGTACCGAAGAGGACAAGAAAGAAGTTAAGGTAGGATCCAATCTGGAACCCAGTGTCAAGAAATGCTTAATTCAGTTACTACATGACTATGTTGAGGTCTTTGCTTGGTCGTACGAAGACATACCAGGACTTGATGCTGATATCGTGGTCCATCGTCTACCGACAAAAGAAGACTGCCCTTTGGTAAAACAGAAAGTCCGTCGCATGCGGCCAGACATGTCAGAGAAGATCAAGGCTGAAGTCATGAAACAATTCAACACCGGATTCTTAGCCGCCACCTCCTATCCACAATGGGTCGCCAATGTTGTTCCAGTGCCTAAAAAGGACGGCAAAGTACACATGTGTGTGGACTACAGATATTTGAATAGGGTAAGCCCTAAGGATGATTTCCCACTTCCCCACATCGATATTCTAGTTGACAATACCGCACATCATAAAGTGTTCTCATTTATGGATGGTTTCTCAGGCTACAACCAGATCAAAATGGCACCTGAGGACATGGAGAATACGACCTTCATCACACAGTGGGGCATATTCTGTTACAAGGTTATGCCATTCGGGTTGAAGAATGGTGGGGCAACCTATCAACGTGCCATGGTATCTCTATTTCACGACATGATAAATCATGAAATAGAGGTCTATGTGGATGACATGATAGCTAAATCTCAAACTGAAGAGGAACATCTTGACCATTTGCAGAAACTGTTTGAGAGACTAAAGAAATACAAGCTGAGGTTGAACCCGAATAAATGCACATTTAGGGTAAGGTCCGGTAAACTCCTAGGCTTCGTAGTTAGTGGTAAAGGTATCAAAGTAGACCCCGCCAAAGTGAAATCAATACAAGAAATTCCTGCTCCTCGCACTGAGAAGGAAGTTAGAGGATTCTTAGGACGGCTAAACTATATTTCCAGATTCATTTCTCACCTGACTGGTACTTGTGAACCAATCTTCAAATTACTGAAGAAAGATCAAGTAGTCAAATGGAATGATGAATGCCAAGCTGCCTTCGACAAGATCAAAGAGTACCTACAAGAGCCTCCTGTTTTAATGTTGCCAGTCGAGGGAAGACCCTTGATCATGTATCTAACTGTCTTGGAAAATTCAATGGGGTGTGTATTGGGGAAGCATGACGAGTCTGGCCGAAAAGAGCATGCTATTTATTACCTGAGCAAAAAGTTTACCGACTGTGAAACAAGATATTCACTGCTCGAGAAAACTTGCTGCGCTCTGGAAAGGCCTGCTCGCCAGCTAAGACAATATATGTTGACCCATACTACCTTATTGATATCCAAGATGGATCCAGTAAAATACATATTCGAGAAGCCTGCCCTCTCTGAGAGAATAACGAGATGGCAGATGATCCTAACTGAATATGACATTCAATACACTACCCACAAAACAATAAAGGGAAGTGCACTAGCCGATCACCTTGCTCAAAAAGCCGTGGATGACTACCAGTCCATGAAATTCGAATTCCCAGATGAAGACATCATGATGGTAAACAACTGTGAGGAACTCAGACCATATGACGGACCTGAACAAGGATCTCGATGGACCCTGGTTTTTAATGGAGCCTCCAACGCACTCGGCAATGGCATAGGTGCTGTACTCATATCCCCTGAAGGATGTCATACTCCCTTCACCGCAAGACTTTGCTTCAATTGTACTAATAATATGGCAGAATACGAAGCGTGCATTTTTAGTCTCAAAGCTGCCATAGATTTGGGAATCAAGTCCTTAAGTGTGTTTAGAGATTCAGCCTTAGTCATTAGTCAGATCAAAGGAGAATGGGACACGAAGCACCCCAACCTCATCCCCTACAAAGAACATGTGTTGACATTAATCCCACATTTCGAGGAAATTACCTTTGAGCATTTTCCACGAGAGGAAAATCAACTAGCAGACGCGCTATCCACCATGTCATCCATGTTTAAACTCAAGTGGGGTAACGAGGCTCCCCAAATCACCATTGAACGGATGGACGAACCAGCTTACTGTCACGAGATAGATACTGAAGAAGTAGTGGACCAGCCTTGGTTCCATGAAGTTAAGAGGTATCTCGAGGCTCAAGAGTATCCGGAAGGAGCTTCAGTCAATGATAAGAAGCTCCTGAGAAGATTCTCTGCTAAGTTCTTCATCAGTAATGGCATTCTCTACAAGCGCAACCATGACTCTATTTTGCTTCGTTGCGTAGACAAGATTGAGGCAGAAAAGATCATGGTCGATCTACATGAAGGAACTTTTGGCACCCATTCCAGTGGGCATACAATGGCTAAGAAGATCCTACGGGCAGGGTACTACTGGTCTACCATGGAAGCAGATTGCTATCAGCATTCACGAACCTGTCACAAGTGTCAGATCTACGCTGACAAAGTGCATCTGCCTCCCATTCCTATAAACATCCCGACTGCTCCCTGGCCATTCGCGATGTGGGGCATCGATATAATTGGAGAAATTAAACCTACGACTTCTAATGGACACCGCTTCATCTTGGTGGTCATTGGCTATTTCACAAAGTGGGTTGAGGCAGCTTCTTTTGCTTCCATTACCAAGAATGTTGTGGCCCGCTTCATCAAATAGAATCTCATCCGTCGGTACGGTATCCCAGAGATAATCATCACATACAATGGTATGAATCTCAACAATACTATGATCACTGCACTGTGCATGCAATTCAAGATCCAGCACCATATTTCTTCTCCTTACAGGCCAAAGATGAATGGTGTTGTTGAAGCCGCAAATAAGAACATCAAGAAGATCATACAAAAAATGACAGTAACCTACAAGGATTGGCATGAGATGCTACCATTTGATCTCCACGGTTACTGTACCATGGCACGCACATCAGCAGGAGCAACTCCCTTCTCCTTGATATACAGCATGGAAGTTGTCTTACCAATTGAAGTCCAAATACCTTCTCTAAGAATCATAAAGGATGCATGGCTGAATGAAGACGATTGGATCCAAACTCGGCTGGACCAATTGAATTTAATTGATGAAAAGAGGCTTACGGTTGTCTGTCACGGCCAGATGTACCAAAAACACATGATCAAAGCTTTTATCAAGAAAGTCAGGCGTCAGGTATATCAGGTTGATGACTTGGTAATCAAGCGTATCATATTACCACAAGGTGATCCCAGGGGAAAATGGACTCCTATGTACGAAGGACCGTTTGTGATCAAAATCATATTCTCTGGTGGAGCAATGATCTTAACCACTATGGATGGCGACGACCTCCCACACCCTGTGAACACAAACACAATTAAAAGATACTACGCATAAGAGACCCGCTAGGTTGACACACCTAGGAAAAACAAGGGAATCCCGACGGACCACAAAGGTTTGGGAAAAAAATTAAGGGATAAAATAAAAAAAATATGTACACCCCGCAAGCTGAAAACTCGAAAGGGCGGCTTGGACAAAAAAGGGTATCCCGGTGGACTGAAAACCCGAAAGGGCGGTCCAAGCAAAAGTTAGGGAATTAAAGCGTATGGCTATGTCCCGTTGGATCACCTTACAAACAACCTCTAGCATCGACTGACAAACTTAGTGGTTTTGATTAATCCAATCAACTCCGGACAAGGCAACAAGTGGACAAGACGCTCAAAGACACAAAGGCTATAGCAGAATGGGAACCCCATGGGATTATTTCACATAGCTATCTTTTCTTTGTAATAATTTTCATTTTCTACGACGATATTCTCTTACTAGGATGTTCGTCTCATTGTATAAAAATACTTATTCGAGTTAAATACAAAGATATCCCTTGGAAAGTGCAAAACTATTTGTTTTTCTTTATTTCTGTGTTTTGTTTACAAAAACGTCCAATGATTTATTTTTAAACATATGCATTTGAACGTAACTACTGTTTACAAATGAATAAAAAAAGGAACATAAAATAGAAAGACAATCACTAATGGCTTTAAGAAATAGGATAATGTCTTTGTTAGAACATAATTTAGTTCTACATCCCAACAAGAGTTTTGATGATAACAAACACATGACATAAAGAACAAATATGCTTGCTAATAATAAGTATCTTTACATGCAGAAGTTTTGATGTGAAAAAGATGTTCTAATGCAACTGGAAGATCTGCCAGAACATCATCAGAAGTTCTGATTATGCAAGCACAGAAGTTAAGTGGACCATGAAAGATTCAGCAGCATCAAATATGCATAACACGTCTATATGAAGAAGTTCTGTTTGAACTTCTGAATGCACCAGCGCAGCAAAAAAGAATATCTGATACTGTCTCTCAAGCGTTACAACTCTATCAATGCAAGATCATATGCAACGGCTACAAACATACAAGAATCTCCTGTTTTGGAAAGCTCATTAAACGCGTGTTATGGACATACCAAAAGTATCTTCTTATGTCTCTATTGCAAAGCCTATATAAAGAAGACTAGAATAAGATTTCAAAAAAGATGAACAACGACACAAAAAACGTGAAAAGTCAGTAAAGCTACAAACAGTCTTCATCTTCATCAATCCATTATTAAGCTGTGTAATACATCACAAGTTTGTGATACTGTTTATTTAGAAACACCTCTGTACACTTTTATATACAATTATCTGTTTAGTGAATTTCCTTGAGGAAACCGGGTTGTGGTTTCAGACTCAAGAAGGCTTTAGCAGTTGCTAAAGCAGTTGTAATATTCAGTTGAATATAGTGAATTAAGTCCTCGTTGGAGAGAGGCGAAATCACCTTGGCGGGTGGACTGGAGTAGTTTGAGGTCAAATGAACCAGGATAAGAATACAGTGTTGTCTGCATTTGGTTTCCAGTTTTACAATTCAACCCCCCTTCTTGTGTTTTTCACTTCTTCAATTGGCATCAGAGCGTATGGTTCTGAGCTTTTAACACTTAACCGTGTCAGTACAAGATCCAGCATAAGAAAAACACTATGGTGGGAACGAGTCAGGACATCAGCATTAGTCCTCCAATATTTGACGGTGAAAATTTTGACTACTGGAAGGATATGATCAGAAGTTTCTTCCTAGCTTATGATGCTGACCTCTGGGATGTGGTAACTGATGGATACATACATCCTGTTGCTGAAAGCGGTCAGAAGATTGATAGGAAAGCTATGTCTGATCAGCAAAAGCGTGATTTCAGAAATCATCACAAGGCCAGAACGATTCTCCTGAGTGCCATCTCATATTCAGAGTATGAGAAGATCACAAACAGAGAAACAGCTAAGAACATGTTTGATTCTCTAAGAATGACGCATGAAGGCAACTTGCAAGTAAAAGAAACCAAAGCCCTTGCGCTCATTCAGAAGTACGAAGCCTTCAGAATGGAAGAAGACGAAAACATTGAAACAATGTTCTCTAGATTCCAAACTCTGGTGGCAGGGCTAGAGGTGCTGGACAAAGGGTACTCAACTGCTAATCATGTAAAAAAGATCATCAGAAGTTTACCAAAACAGTGGAGGCCAATGGTCACAGCGCTGAAGCTAGATAAGGATCTCAACAAAATCTCTCTGGAGGAACTTGTCAGCTCCCTCAGAAGTCACGAGATAGAGCTCGAAGATGATGAGCCTCAGAAGCAATGTAAGTCTCTCGCTCTGAAATCTAACAAATATAAAGCCAAAATTTTGCAGGCAGAAGCAGAAGCAGAAAACCTAAGAGAATCCTCATCAGAAGAAGAAGAAATGTCTTCTCTATCTAGAAGAGTCAATCATCTATGGAAGCACAGGCAGAAGAAGAAAAGCCTCATGGCAACATGGGACGATTCGGACACCTCTGAAGCTGATTCAGAGTCAGATAATGAAAGAGAAAACATAGCTCTCATGGAAAACATATCAGAAGACAGGGAAGCCTCTAGTTCAGACTCAGAATCACACACTGAAGAGGTATTCCCTAACTTTGCTATTAATTTGTATAAAACTGATCTTGCAGAAAGTCTGAGCGAGATTCTGGAACGATATCAGCAGCTCATAGTCAAATGCAAGAACCTGAAAAAGGATATTGCTTCTGACTCTGAAGAAACTGAGAATCTGAGATTAGAAAACTCTGAGTTAAAAGAAAATATTTCAAAACTAGAAAATGATTTACAAAACTCTCAGAAGGAAATAATCTCAGAGGATCCCATTAATGCTGATAAGATCATAAGGAATATGATCAAAGCTTTCAGAAGTTTATGACTAACAACATAGATAGAAGCAAAATGGTTTCAATGATCCATGGAGTCAGCAAGAATTGCAGAATAGGTACAGGATACAAAGGAAAAGAATCCCAACCTAAGAAAGTTAAGGATTTGGTTATCAAACGCACTTTTCTCTATTCTCACTTCACCACTGAACAAAAACATGATATAAAACATGTTGGTAAGGCGTTTTATACTAAACCAAAATTCAAACAGAATTTTGGAAACTCTAACAGTTATGGACCCAGAAAGATATGGGTACCAAAAGACAAAATCATCTATGTTGCAGGTATCTTTAACAACAAGGTTGAAACTCCAGTATTAACACCTGGACTCTGGATGCTGTCTACACATAGAGGAAAGAAAGCATATGTTCCAAGGCCTGGATTTTAAAAGATTCGTAGGTTTCAGAGGCAATCAGAAACAGAAGATTACTGACTCTGAAACTATTTGAAACAAGAATGGAAATACAGCATCAGAAGCTCCCTAAAGAACTCAGAAGTATCCAGAAGAGGATGTCACACTGTTTAAAGCACTTCTGTCAGAGCAAGCCAATAAGAGTCTTTACCACTTTTTGATTCTTGACAAAAAGGGGGAGAATGGAGAATATTTTGTTTTGACTCTTAATCAAAAGATCGTCAGGGAAGTATTTTATCTTTTTCTCCATAGCTGAGTACTCTACTCAGGGGGAGCCTTCCTTTTAATCCTTTTTAATTCGTGTTCTTTATTTTCCATCAAAATATACTAGTTTTTGTCATCATCAAAAAGGGGGAGATTGTTAGAACATAATTTAGTTCTACATCCCAGCAAGAGTTTTGATGATAACAAACACATGACATAAAGAACAAATATGCTTGCTAATAATAAGTATCTTTACATGCAGAAGTTCTGATGTGAAAAAGATGTTCTAATGCAACTGGAAGATCTGCCAGAACATCATCAGAAGTTCTGATTATGCAAGCACAGAAGTTAAGTAGACCATGAAAGATTCAGCAACAACAAATATGCATAACACGTCTATATGAAGAAGTTTTGTTTGAACTTCTGAATGCACCAGCGCAGCAAAACAGAATATCTGATACTGTCTCTCAAGCGTTACAACTCCATCAATGCAAGATCATATGCAACGGCTACAAACAGACAAGAATCTTCTGTTTTGGAAAGCTCATTAAACGCGTGTTATGGACATACCAAAAGTATCTTCTTATGTCTCTATTGCAAATCCTATATAAAGAAGACTAGAAGAAGATTTCAAAAAAGATGAACAACGACACAAAAAACGTGAAAAGTCAGTAAAGCTACAAACAATCTTCATCTTCATCAATCCATTATTAAGCTGTGTAATACATCACAAGTTTGTGATACTGTTTATTTAGAAACACCTCTGTACACTTTTATATACAATTATATGTTTAGTGAATTTCCTTGAGGAAACCAGGTTGTGGTTTCGGACTCAAGAAAGCTTTAGCAGTTGCTAAAGCAGTTGTAATATGTGATCGGTGGGAATGAGAACTGACTGTTTTGGAATGCTGGTTCGCGTTTGCGTTTGTTTTTGCAAAATGTCGCGGTAAGCAAGAGTCGCCACCGTCTTTTATTTTATCCAACAAGGAAAGGACAAAAGCACAAAAAAATTCCTTTTCGAGATGTATCTCGGGTTCGGGAGGTAGATTATAGAAAGGGAAGGTGTTAGCACCCTTTCTATCCGTGGTTATCCACAGGCTCTTAGGTACTTGCTCATTGTGTTTTCAAAAAGTTTTGCTTTTCTTGTGTTCGTGGGTTTTGAAAAGAGTTTTGTTTGAAAACTTCGATTTAACTCTTGTTTCTGTCCTCAAGAGTGTATGAAGTGTTGTTGAAAACTTTGTTTGAAAAGTGTAAGTGCGAAAAATTTGTTTTGTTTTGAAAGAGCAAATACCTGAGAACCTCTACCTACTCAAAAGGAATTAATCTGTGTAAATGTCCCTTTAGACAACGCTATCCCACTATGAAGGAGTAGGTAGCATCGTCGTCGGAGTTTTCGGGTCAATTCGATTAAGGGACATGTGATCACTTAAAGCAATGTTAGGACGCCTTAGCGGTAACCCTAATGTCCTAGATCATTTTATCCGAGGTAACCGTTTCGAGGAAACTTATGATCTTTGGACAAGAGGGCGACCTCTAAAACTTCCTATACTCAATGACCACGTTCGAGGCAACCAAGTGAGGCGTACCCTAGGAGTGGCATGTGCAAATGTGTCAATTTTCAGTTATGTTATCTTTGTACATGTTATGGTGAGCTACGGTTGATTTTAAGTTAAGATAGATCTTGTCATGCATAGCCTATTATTCATACATCTAGCAGTTAATGGTTGCGGAAAATAAAACTAAGCTATTACAAGGCGTCGGGTATTTACATCGCCAAAAACAAACCCTTGAAAAGTAAATGCGAAAAGGTAAATAAAAGCGATAAAAGGTCCTAAGTCCAAAACTATTACATCCTTGAAGCAGATACAATATTGAAATATGAATAAAAAAATAATACGCGCGAGAAAATTGAATCGGAGAGTTTTAGGGTTTTGACCCTTTTTGTGGGAAAGAAAGAGATTTTTTTGTTATTTTGAACTAAATGAATTTAAACCTAAGTTAATTAATTAATTAAATGAAAAAAGATATTTTTTGGGTTTTTGAATGTTTAAGGAAATAAAAAATAAAATGATTTAATATATTAAAAACCTAATTCTAATTAATTTTAATTTATTGCAAAAAATATTAAAATTATGCCTAATTAGAAACTAAATTAATTAAGTTATCTATTTACAAAAATAATGAAATAGTGAAATTAATTTTAATAAATAAAAATATTATATTTTTTGTTTTCTGATTTTATTAGGAAAATATTAATTATTTTAGTTAGTTGTTAATTAAGCATAAAAAATCAATCAAGTAAATAAATAAAATGAAAGAAAATAAAAAAGGCAAACTCAGGGGGTTTGGGCCCAAAGAGGGTGTTTGATCAGCAGTTTTTGAGGCCCACTTGCTGCAAGCCTGCGTTTGACTTTTGTGATTTGCTATGCGTGCGCTGACCTGAGACCATGGTGAGGACCCATTCTGGCCATTGGATTTGGTTTGAGACCACCTGGCCAGCATCTAGAGAAGGGCGTATGATGGACCCTCCTTTGAGAATTACACACGAATACCGGAAGAAAAAATTGAACAAAGTTTTGGGGGACCTGGGATTCGAACCTAGGTCCCAATGGGATTTCCACTAGCGCCTCCACCACTGGACCATTGTGCTGCTTTTGTAATAATAATAAACAACAAATAATATATGGACAATCATTAACTATGCCTGGAAAAAAAATAAAAAGCGCGCAATTTCAAATTGACCAATGGGAAGAGGACGCGTAGTCGTCTTCTTCACAAACTCTGGTTATATTACCTGCGGATTTTTATCCACAGGAAGATTCGTGGCTTGCTTCCAAAATCCGTCCTAGGCCATGGAAACGAGTTCTAAGAACGTCATCATGATCGTCTCCTTCCACTGATTCCGTCCATGCCCATGATTCGTTCTAATTTTCCCTGAAATCAAAACGCCTAAAAACAAAGAACCAAAACCCTAGCTTCGGGCATGGCTGTACAGGCTATAAAAATGCAATTCGATTATGCCAAAAGTTTCAGAATGCAACGAAAAGCATGAATATACAAATAATTAGGCAAAAAGATACAAGAATCCAGAGTTGTGAGATCGTGCACAAGGCTATGTTCTTGAATACTTACAGCGCGATTCTGATGGTTTCTGGACGTGCTTTTGATTGCTTTAGCTTCAGTGAATGGCTAGCAAGAGAGTTATGTGAAGATTTCTGATTGAATCGCCCCTTAACCAAGATTTTGATCTCCACTTTTTCCAAGCTTTTTCAGTTTTTGCTTTTGCCGTTTTAGTAGTTCTTAGGTCGTGTATTAGGTTTGTGAGGCTTGTGTGCATATAATAGAATGATTTTAGGTTAAGAGTTGGGCCAATATCCTTGTGCATTGAAGATGGAAGATTTGTTTGACCACCATTGTTAACCTTTCCAAAAATAAACCAAATCTGAGATTTTGTGCTTGAATGAGCCTTGGCACGATTTGATTAAGTGAATAATGATAATTACAAGCTGTACAAATCACAAAGATCCCTTTACATCAATTTTTGGATTTTATTTGATTTAATATTGATTAATAATGAATTAAATCAATAAAACTGAAATAAAATAGAAAAATAAATGTTTGGTCATGAAATTATGTATGGGACACGTGTGTGGCATGACAAGACCAAATCAAGTGGAAAAAAGTGGGCCCTTTTGTCAAAAATTGGAGTTTTGAGGATAGTTGACTTTTGGCAATTTTGGAAAAATGCCCAACTTCAACAATGCATAACTTCTTCAATTTTGAACTTTTGGAGGTGTTCTTGGGCTTTTTAGAAACCTTGAGATGTCCTCTAATCAACCCTTTTTGTCTCTTCTCATTTTGATATTCCATTATCAAGTTATAAGCTTTGGAAAAACATGTGTTTTTGTTGACTTTCAAAAATGACCTATAATGTCCAAATTTGTAACTTTTTGTGAGAGCATTTCTTGATCTTGGGGGTGTGAAGATGGATTGTAGGAAATTTCATCCTCTTCAAAATGAGCTTTATATGGGTCATTTCTCACAAAGTATGAGAAAGTTATGCTTGGTCAAAATTGAGTTGACTTTTCCTACAAAACCCTAATTTAGCAACTTTTGAATCTTGATGAATTTTGTGCAATCCTTATTGAATCATGATCAACCCTTGATCAAATGATGAATTATCCTTCAAAATGAGAATGTTGACAAAGAATCTTGAGGTTTGACTGTATTTGGGACACAATTGACTTTTGCCCTAGCACAATCGCTTTTTGGGTCTCTTGAGCAATTGACTGACCAAAATTCCTCTGGAAGGCTTGAAATTTGACATGGATGGACTTAAGAACATATCAAGGCATTGGGAATCACTTGATTCCATTTGGATGTAAGGACCTTGATGCAACACAAAACCCTAATTTTGAATTGACTGCCTTAGGAGGTGATTTGACTGCACAACCCTTGAGCCATTTTGAGCAATTTGAAGATCATTCTTGACAAATCTTGAGGAATATGGGAGGGAAAATTTTGGGGTACAACAGTTTCTCCTGTTAAATCTTCTTAAACCCGAGGATGTAGATTGGCTTGCGTGCCTTTCGTGATCCGAAGGTGGAAGATGATTGAACACTGAAGTGCCCAGAAATTTGCACTCACATGATGTAGTATCAGCATTGTGATATCAGGAATGGGCTTACAGATGCCATTTGGAGACTGTAGGTAGGAGGATGGGCTTATAGATGCCATCTGCAGGAGTGTCGATCGCATAAGAGATTCCTTAGCGAGAACTTGCATACCTGAGAAAGAAAGATGGTCTTCCTGGCTTGCTACAGGTGTTAATCTCCAATCTCTTTGTGTAAATGGTTTTCCTGGCTTGTTACAGGTATCAGTCGTCCACAGATATTTTCCTGGCTTGTTACAGGTATTCATCTGGAACTTAAAAAGGTTGGTCGAGGAGATAGTTGTCCTGACTGGTTTCAGGTATTAATCTCTGACCTGAGAAAGAAAGATGGTCTTCCTGGCTTGTTACAGGTATTGATCTTCAATCTCTTCATGTAGATAACTTTCCTGGCTTGTTACAGGTATTGATCTGCAATTAGTCGTCCACAGATATTTTCCTGGCTTGTTACAGGTATTAATCTGGAACTTGAAAAGGTTGGCCGATGAGATAGTTGTCATGGCTGGTTTCAGGTGTTGATCTCTGACCTGAGAAAGAAAAATAGTTTTCCTAGCTTGTTACAGGTATTGATCTTCAGTCTCTTCATGTAGATAATTTCCTGGCTGGTTTCAGGTATTAACCTACAATCAGTCGTCCACAGAATTTTCCTGGCTTGTTACAGGTATTAATCTGGAACTTGAAAAGGTTGGCCGATGAGATAGTTGTCCTGGCTGGTTTCAGGTATTGTTCTCTGACCTGAGAAAGAAAAATAGTTTTCCTGGATTGTTACAGGTATTGATCTTCAATCTCTTCATGTAGATAACTTTCCTGGCTTGTTACAGGTATTGATCTACAATCAGTCGTCCACAGATATTTTCCTGGCTTGTTACAGGTATTAAACTGGGACTTGAAAAGGTTGATGGTAGCCATCTTTTGATTGACCTTTTCCTGAAAAAGGTAAAACATTAGCTGTATGCAATGTCATGATGTATGAAATGCATGATGTCATGATGTTCTCAAAAATAAATGAGATCGTGTCGTATGCACTTTATCATGTATGTAAATAGGAGGTATGAAATGTGAAATGTTTATGAATGTATTTTCGTCTGGGAAAATAAATCCTTGACAAATGCCGGGGAGTTTGTTAAATCCTGGGCTGATGTTGAAGAGTATGGTTGAATTCTTCGTTTCCACTGGGGATGATGCACGAAGATGGTTGCAAGAATAAACCTGTAGGAGAAGATGACTCCGTTGGGGAATGAACCTGGTGAAGAGATTACTCTGCGGGGAATTACTCTGTGGGAAGAGATGCTTTGCTGAATATTTTACCGATAACTCCGCTGGGGATTCTGTTGATAAGCTCTGTTGGGGATTTTAATGATGAACTCCGTTGGGGATAGAAAGAACTTCGCTGGGGATGATCTTTCCATTGCAAGTTGCTGAGGATAACCCAGTTAGACTCTCGCGGGGATAACCTCTGAATTTGGCTGAGGAGATGCATTTGTATTCTGCAGGGGACAAGCTTCCAGAATCTACTGGGTAAGATGATTCAATTCTCTATTGGGGAAACTTTTTTTAGACTGCGCCGGGGAAATGGCTCCACTGGGGGTATCTTGTATTCCGCCGGGGAACATTCATATATTTTGTTGAGGAATATTAAGACTGCCGGGGATGCTCTTTACACTTGCTGGGGAATACCTTTATACTCCGTTGGGGAATATTAAGGCCTTCTGGGAATACCGAGCCTTTTCGGGACTGACGGTAGACTAACTCTGCTTGGGGGAGAGTATTGTTGATTCCTTCGTAGTTGCAAGTCTCAGTGGGGAGAGCTACCATTACTGTCTTACTCTGCGGGTAGTGACGATATCTTGGTCATATTCTTCAGCTGAACCTACCTTGGTATCTTGGTGGACAGAGCAACTAGACCTCTCAGACAATTCTTATTTCCCCTACTTCTGATATCACCCGTAATTAGTCCTTTGTTTCGCATGCAAATATTTATGAGCAACAATTAATGTCAAATGCATATATCAAAAATGAACATTGGACGTTCTTTGCAAAACAAAACAGATAAAGAAAAAAAAAACAGTTTGCAATTTGTCTGAAAAATGAGCTTGTATTGATTTTGAAGTTTGCCTGTAAATAGGCGCTTTTGTATAAGAGGCTGACGTCCTAGTAAGAGAACTCCGCCGAACAAATAGGATTTATACAATTTGTAAAAAGAAAACAAAATAGCTATGTGAATAATCCCACTGGGTTCCAACTCTGCTATCGCCTTTATATCTTCAAGCATCTCATCACTTTGCTGCTTAGTTGGAGATGAATCTGATTGATTGGTGCCGTCCGAGCCTGGTAGTTGATACCAAAGTCTGGATGCAGGGTGATCCAATGAGACATAGTGTTACGCTTTAATCCCTAACTTTTGCCTGGACCGCCCTTTCGGGTTTTCAGTCCACCGGGATACCCTTTTTTTCCCAAGCCGCCTTCTCAGGTTTTCGACTTGCCGGGTGTACAGATTTTTTTCATTTTCATCCCTTATTTTTGCCCGAACCCTTTTGGTTTGCCGGGAAGCCCTTATTTTGCCTAGGCCAGTCAACCTAGTGGGTCTTTAATTATGCGTAGTATCTTTTTACTATGTCTGCATTGACGGGGTGAGGAAGGTCGTCAGCATCCATGGTGGTTAGAATCATCGCTCCTCCTGAGAAGATATTCTTAACCACAAATGGCCCTTCGTAAGTAGGGGTCCATTTTCCCCTGGGATCACCTTGAGGTAGAATGATGCGCTTGATTACCAGGTCCCCAACTTGATACTCTTGCCGTCTGGCTTTCTTGTTAAATGCCTTGATCATCCGTTTTTGGTACGTATGACCATGACAAATAGCAGTGAGTCTCTTTTCATCGATTAGGTTCAGTTGATCAAGCCGGGTCTGGATCCAGTCGTCTTCACTTAAACCCACATACTTCATGATCCGGAGAGAGGGTATCTGAACTTCAATGGGCAGGACTGCCTCCATGCCATATACCAAGGAATAGGGTGTTGCCCCTGTTGACGTCCGTGCTGAGGTACGGTACCCATGAAGAGCAAATGGTAACATCTCGTGCCAGTCTTTGTAGGTCACTGTCATCTTCTGCACAATCTTCTTAATGTTCTTATTTGCCGCTTCGACAGCCCTATTCATCTTCAGCCGGTAGGGAGAAGAGTTATGGTGCTGTATCTTGAATTGCTCGCAGAGCTCAGTGATCATCTTGTTGTTAAGATTGGTACCATTATCCGTAATGATCCTCTCTGGTACACCGTATCGACAAATCAGGTTGTGCCGAATGAACCGTGCCACGACGTTCTTGGTTACGGTGGCAAAGGAAGCTGCTTCAACCCACTTCGTAAAGTAATCAATCGCTATCAGGATGAAACGATGCCCGTTGGATGCCGTAGGTCTAATCTCTCCGATCATATCAATGCCCCACATTGCAAAAGGCCAAGGTGCTGTCAAGACGTTCAAAGGAACCGGAGGAATGTGCACCTTATCAGCATAGACCTGGCACTTGTGACATGTCCGAGAATGCTGATAACAGTCGGCTTCCATTGTGGACCAGTAATATCCTGCCCAAAGGATTATCTTTGCCATGGTATGTCCACTGGAATGAGTTCCGAAGGTACCTTCATGCAGCTCTGCCATGATCCTGTCTGCTTCAATCTTATCCACACAACGCAGTAAGGTTGAATCATGGTTACGTTTGTAAAGAATGCCATTGCTGATGAAGAACTTTGCCGCGAATCTTCTCAGAAACTTCTTGTCATTAATAGATGCACCCTCGGGGTATTCTTGAGCTTCAAGGTACCTTTTCACTTCATGATACCAAGGTTTTTCTATTACCTCTTCGGTCTCAAGATCACAATAATGTGCAGGTTCATCCAATTTCCAAATAATGATCCGGGGGGCCTCATTGTACCATTTGACTTTGAATATAGAAGACATCGTAGCTAGCGTGTCCGCCAATTGATTCTCCTCTCTTGGGAAATGTTCAAAGGTTATTTCCTCGAAGTGGGGAAGCAACGTCATCACATACTCCTTGTAAGGAATAAGATTTGGGTGTTTCGTATCCCACTCGCCTTTGATCTGACTGATCACGAGAGCGGAATATCCGAAGACACTCAGAAACTTGATCCTTAGGTCAATTGCAGCTCGAAGACCCATGATGCATGCTTCATACTCCGCCATGTTGTTGGTGCAGTTAAAACACAGTCGGGCGGTGAGCGGAGTATGAGAGCCCTTAGGAGATATGATCACAGCGCCAATACCGTTACCCAAAGCGTTTGAAGCTCCATCAAAGTGCATAGACCATCGGGATCCTTCCTCAGGTCCTTCATCCGGTCCAGGTATTTCACAATCAAATATCAACATGATAGTCTCGTCAGGGAATTCAAAGTTCATAGACTGGTAGTTATCCACTGCCTGATGTGCTAAATGGTCTACTAATACGCTTCCCTTGATTGCTTTTTGAGACGTGTACTGGATGTCATACTCAGTCAAGATCATCTGCCATCTTTCTATTCTTCCGGACAAGGCAGGCTTTTCGAAGATATACTTGATTGGATCCATTTTTGAAATTAATAGAGTAGTGTGAGTCAGCATATACTGTCTCAGCCGACGAGCAGCCCATGCCAAAGGGCAACAAGTTTTCTCGAGCAGTGAGTATCGGGTCTCACAGTCGGTAAACTTTTTGCTAAGGTAATAAATAGCATGCTCTTTTCGGCCAGACTCGTCATGCTGACCCAACACACACCCCATTGAGTTGTCGAGTACTGTCAAGTATAAGATTAGAGGTCTCCCTTCAACTGGTTGCATAAGAATAGGTGGCTCCTGGAGATACTCTTTGATTCTTTCTAACGCGGCCTGGCATTCATCATTCCAACGTACCACTTTGTGATACGGTGGGAGAACTGAGTTGAGGTTTTGTGTTTGTTTTCACAAATGTTTCGGTTTAGCAAGAGTCGCCACCGACTTTTTATTTTATCCTAAGGAAAGGTTAAAAAGCACAGGAAAAACCTTTGAGATGTTTTCTTGGGTTCGGGGAGTAGATTATAGAAAGGGAAGGTATTAGCACCCTTTTTATCCATGGTTATCCATGGGCTCTTAGTTACTTGCTTAGATCACTTGCCTTTGCTTTTCAATTGTATGAAATGGTGCTTTGTGTGTGTGGTTTTTTGAAAATGTTTTGAAAAAGATGCCTTTGTCTAGGCAACCATTGTAACAATTCTTTACTCGAATGTTTTACAAAGGTGTTTGTCTTTTTGAAAAGGTATTTCAATGTTTTTGAAAGTTGTTTTGAAAGTTGTGTTGTGGAGTGTGTTTTGAAAGTAGGCAAGTGTGTTTTGCAAGTTTGATCAAGTAACTAAGAGTTGTCTACCCCTAAATTTACTCAAAGATCTTTCTCATGTTTTAACCCTTTTAACAGTGTTGTTTCACCATTGTATTTGGTGAACAACCTTGTGTTAGGATGTTAACGGGACAGGCGCGGGTCATCGTATAGACCATGAATGCAATAGTGTCAAGTATCTTTGGCAATTTACTTGAGGGACTATGATCATTTTTTAGGCAACTTGAGAAAGCGTCATCGAGGGACTATGATCATTTGATTCATTTTTGTTTTGCCAAAGACACTCAACATGCAACATGGCCCATTTTTGAAGGCAACAAGTGGAGGAACCCTAAGGGTGCAAGTGTGCATTGTGTTGTCCATTTTCATGCCTTTTTGTCTTTGAATTAGGTCAAGCTATTTGTTATTTGATTTGCATACAAACCCTAGGTCTATCATGGCATAATTTGAAAGCTTTTAAATGCGGAAATTTAAAGTCCTAAATTATTACAACATGATTATGGGGATGGGGGTACAAATGTTTGAATGGGGGGATATTTGACAAGAAATTAAATCTAAGCTATTACATCCATATCGAATATACAAGTATTTAATTGTACAATATTTAAATGAATACAATAAATATGCAAAATGTATTATGCACAAAATGATTTTTTTATGTATGTGAAAGTATTTTTTCATGTGGGATATAAACAAAAATAAAAAGGTTAAATTTTGAATATTTTTGTCATTTAGGGCAAAACCCTAGTTTTTTGAATAAATATTATTATTTAATGATTATATACAATATAATGTTAATTATATACAAAAAATAAGAAGTATGTTGTAAAAAAGTTTTTTTGATGTCAAATATTAATAAAAATAAAAATGTATTATTTTTATATTTTTGTCCTAAATATTTAATAAAATAGGTATATGTATATTTATATATATTTAATAAGCTAAATATGTACAAAAATAAAATATTAATTATTTACAAAAATGTGTATTTTTATAAAATGTTTTCAAAATGTAAATGAAAAATAATAACTGAAAATAAATATATTTTTGTATTATTTTTTAGTGTTTTAAATAAAAGTATATATATTTATTTACATGTATATGTTTAAATAAAACAAATAAATGCCAAATAAATGCAAAAATGTGTGGAAAAATATTTTTGGGGTTTTTTATATTTGAGCAAAAAATAATAAGTTAGAACAAAAAAAGAAAAAATGCAAAATGACAATTATTTCACACAATGGGCCAGGGGGGTGCAAATGGAAAAAAGGGGTGCAAAAAGTAAGGATAGCTCAGGCCCAACCCAAGCCATCATCTTCTTCCTCCAGCTTCTGTCAAACGCGCGCTTCTTTGTTCAAAATACAAACTCCTGATTCTTTGATTTTTAGCAAAAACTCATAACACAAACAATGTAGAGCATCAAATCACGATTCCAAATATGTAAGAAACATAACCTAACTCTAAGAAACCAGGGAGAATTTCTTCACCCCCAATTTCGGACCTAATTTTTCTTCAATGTTCATGGCCAAAATTCTCACAGCATACTCAATATAAATGAAAAGTAATCATATGTATGGTTTCAGGGCTATGAGTAGAGCATGTCTCATTCACAAACCTAATCCTAACTCTTCCTAGATTGAGAGATAGAAGTTCATGTTTTTACCTGTTTCAGCTTGACTTGAACAGAGCAATGTAGGTATCTTCAATGGAGTTTGAGCTTTGGTACAACTTGCCTGAAGTCCTAGGATGCTTCTCCAATACTTAGCTTGCTTTGAATCACTCTGAATCGTGCTATGGAAGTCCACCTGCACAGCTTGAAAGCAAAAATGGCAAACATGGTTAGGGGTGTTACAGGTTGAGTTCAAGGCTTGGGATAGTTTCAGTGGGTGATATGGAATGTATTGGAACTGGTTTTGGCAAAAACGCACGAGTGGATTGTTCTATGGAGGTCAAGTTGCAGAACTTGCCCCGTTTTGCAACAAAACAGGGATTCTCAGTATTGGGAGGTCTTAGGGATGGATGAGTCGTGCTTTAGGCTTGTTTTGGTGTATGAAAAATGTTTACAAAGTTTGCTTTGGCTGGTGTTTTCAGGAAGTGAGAGTTGGAGATTTTTGGCAAGCTTTCTTCTTTTTGAAGTAAGAAGGTTCAAGTTGGGTTATAGGCCTGTACAAGGCTCTCAAGCATGCTGCAGCACCCTCTCTTGATCAGTGGGATTTGTCTACAAACTTGTGACTCAAAGATCTGGCTTGTACCCCTTGGATATGGTATTTGACATAAAGTGCATCTTTATCAAAATGGCATGTTTGCTTTTTCTACTTAAGGATTGATTCTACGTGCAATGCCCAAAGGGAAGAAATAATGCATTAATACAATGGTTAGGAATTTAATTATGGTGTGTGAGACTGGTTTTGAGGCCTGCAAGCTAGCTTGTACAAGCTGATTTGAAAAATGCCAATGTTATGAACAAGCCTTGGCCAAGAACAAAAGTGAATTTTGCCCAACTTTGCAAATTCGATTCTCCCTAACCACAAGGGTGTTTGAGAAGTTCTTGGACAATTTGGAAATCTTGGAATGTGTACTACAACCCATCTTTGAAATGCAAATTGAAACTCCAAGTGGAACCATGTGAAAAATGGCCAAGAAGTTGGACAAAAATCCTGCCTAGAATAGGGCAAAATTTCTCTAAGTTAAGAATGTTTTGCACCCTTATTCCAAAAATCATAACTTGAGATACAAGCTTCTTTTGAGGAAACTTTGTGAGTCAAAGTTATAGATTTTTCAATGGACTACAACTTTCATGTTTCAAGTTTTGTTTGAATCCAATTGCATCTTGGTGAAAAATGGGACAAAGTTAGGAAAAAATAAGGAAATTTCATAACTTAGAAAATTTCTAAGTTATGAAATTTCTTCATTTTAAACCCTAATTTGCAATTTTGGGTTTCTTGATGAACAAGTTTCATAATTTGACATGTCTTGATGAAAAATGAATCTTGGCACTTGATTTTGACCCAAAAGTCAAAGTTTGACTTTTTAGTATGCAGTCAAATTTTGATCAGTTGACTGAAAAATTCATCTGTCATTCCTGTGCATTTGAGATCTTTTGAACTTGTTGAATGGGTAAATACAATGCCATTGAGTCCTTGAGTCCATATGTGAGCTTGGTTTGCCATTGGTTAGGTCAAACAGTCAAAAATTACCTTTGTGCAGTCAAAACCCTAAAAATGACCATTTTGCCCTTTTGGTAATCTGATCAAATTTCTTATGGAATTGTGATCCAAACTTGATCAAATGGTCCATATGAGTTCATGATGTTGATGTGGGTCAAATTTCATGAAGTTTGACTGTCAATTGGCCACAGTTGACTTTTTCCCCAATACAATTGATTTCTAGGTCAACTGTCCAATTGACTGGGCAAAGATTGGAATCAAGGCTTGAAACTTGGTATGGATAAACTTGTAAGTCCAACATGAATCATGAAAGTCATTTTGGGCATTTTAGGTCAAAACATCTTTGTGCAAACTCAAACCCTAATTTGAGTCAATAGTGCAAGGAGGGGTCTTGAGCAGAGCAAACCCTAACTTGATCTTGAGTTCCAAGAGTCTTGTGGTGAGAAAATGTTGATGAAATGAGAGGGCAAATTTTGGGGTACAACAGTTGCCCCTGTTCAATCTTCTTTCACCTGAAGAGTTAGATTGGCAGGTTTGCCTTTCGCGTCTCGAAGGTAAAAGGAGATTGGACACTAGAGTGCCCTTAAATTTGCACTCGTCGAAGTGTAGTTTGAGGAAATGGGCTTAAAGATGCCATTTGGAGATGTGACATAATCTTGTCTGGGGATGGGCTTAAAGATGCCATCTGGAATGCTTGTTGAACTGTATGTCGTTGATGAGTGAGCGAGTATCAGAAAGGTATCCATGTTTGGAATATCTCTGAACTGGGGATCTTGAATAAGCAATGGATTGACATCCGTGTTTGGAGAATCCGTAAACTGTTTTCAAAAGTTGAGTCTGAACAAGCGATAGATTAACATCCGTGTCTGGAGAATCCGTAAACTGTTTTCAGAAGTCTTAGATCTGAACAAGCGATAGGTTAACATCCGTGTCTGGAGAACCTGTAAACTGTTTTCAGAAGTCTTGAAATTGAACAAGCAATAGAGCAGCATCTATGTTGGGAAGCGTCCGTAAACTGTTTTCAAAAGTTGAACCTGAACAAGCGATAAATTAACATCCGTGTTTGGAGAATCCGTAAACTGTTTTCAGAAGTTGAATTGGAACAAGCGATAGATTAACATCCGTGTTTGGAGAATCTGTAAACTGTTTTCAGAAGTTGAAGAATCTGAACAAGCGATAGGTTGAAATCCGTGTCTGGAGAACCTGTAAACTGTTTTCAGAAGTCTTGAAGTTGAATAAGCAATAGAGCAGCATCCATGTTGGGAAGCGTCCGTAAACTGTTTTCAAAAGTTGAGTCTGAACAAGCGATAGATTAACATCCGTATCTGGAGAATCCGTAAACTGTTTTCAGAAGTCTTGAGTTGAAGCTTATTAATCTTATCCTGAAAAGGGTAAAATATTAGCTTAAACACTAAGTCATGTTTCATGAAATGGATGATGCAATATGTATATATCAATGTTCATGATATGAATGTAATGAATGCGCATGTAAGCTGACGAGCTATCTTGTTGCGGATAGATGAATCCTGGATAGCCGGAGATAATAGAATCTTGACTGCTTCCAGGGAAAGTGAATCCTTGCTGCTGCAGGGGAGTGTAAGAATCTTGGATTGCTAAAGATGAGACATCCTTGTTGACTGCTGACTGCTTGGGGAACAAGATCTTCAATTGTTGAGGGATCTTGGGACCACTGCTGGGGATTGGAACTCCTTGGTGACTTGTAGGGAATGAAAATTCTGATGATCTCTACTGGGGAGTCCAGAACCTGGGAGACTCATGCTGGAGGAGTAAAAAATGAGAATCTTCAATCTGATGGGAAATAACTCTGTGGGGAGAAGGTCCACTAGTCTGGTTCCGTTGGGGATTGATAGTTGGCGGTTTTAGCTCCACTGGGGTTTAACAGCTTTGACTTCACTGGGGATAGTACTTTCAGATTTTAAGGCTCCACTGAGGATTCTGAAACTTAGCTCTGAGGGGAATCAAGTTCTGGAAGGCTCTCTGGCTGGGGAAATCAGCTTTGAGAAAGCTTTTGTTCTGCTGAGGATCCTGAAGTCTAATTCTGCTTGGGGAACTTGGAGTGTAATTCTGCTAGGGATTTCTTCTGAAAGGGCACCGAGATATCTATCCGTACCTTCAACCTATCAGCAATCATCTTCCTTGGTTTGTAAGAGAATGATTATGTTCAAATGCATATGCCTATTTAACAAAACATTGGACGTTTCTCAAATAAAACATAAGTGTAAAAAGCAAAAGGAAGACAAAGCAAATTTCTGTATTTGGAAAAGTATTTGTATTAACTTTTTATGAGTATCTCTTGTACAAAGGAGACAGACATCCTAGTAAGAGGATGTTGCCGTAAAAAATTGAAAATTTTATACAAAAGAAAGATGGCTATGTGCAAAAATTCCATGGGATTCCATTCAGTTATAGCCTTCACAACTCTGAATATCTTGTCCATTCAATGCTTCGTCCGCCGATGATTGGATTGACCAGAACCCGGAGCTTGTTGATGAAGAGATCGTTCCTTAAAGTGATCCGACGAGACATAGTCATACGCTTTAGTTCCCTAACTTTTGCCTGGATCGCCCTTTCGGGTTTTCAATCCACCGGGAAACCCTTTTTCGCCCAAGCCGCCCTTTCGGGTTTTCGACTTGCCGGGTGTACAATTTTTTTTGCTTTATCCCTAACTTTTTCCTGAACCGCCCTTTCGGGTTTTCGGTTCACCGGGATGCCCATTTTTTCCCAAGCCGCCCTTTTGGGTTTTCGACTTGTCGGATTATTTTATGCATAATATCTTTTGACTATGTCTGCATTCGCAGGGTGTGGCAAATCGTCGCCGTCCATGGTGGTCGGAATCATTGCACCACCAGAAAATATGCTTTTGATCACAAATGGTCCTTCGTAAGTAGGAGTCCATTTTCCCCTGGGATCACTTTGCGGCAAGATAATCCGCTTGATTACAAGATCTCCGACTTGATATACTTGACGTCTGACTTTCTTGTTGAAAGCCTTGATCATCCATTTTTGGTACGTCTGACCATGTTAAACAACATTGAGTCGCTTCTCGTCGATCAGATTGAGTTGATCAAGTCGGGTCTGAATCCAATCGTCTTCATTCAAACCAGCGTCCTTCATAATCCTTAAAGAAGGAATCTGAACTTCCATGGGTAAGACAACTTCCATGCCATATACTAAAGAAAATGGGGTTGCCCCTGTTGAAGTACGTGCCGTGGTACGGTATCCATGCAGAGCAAACGGTAACATCTCATGCCAGTCCTTGTAGGTGACTGTCATTTTCTGAATGATCTTCTTGATGTTTTTGTTCGCAGCTTCAACAGCACCGTTCATCTTCGGCCGATAGGGAGATGAATTGTGATGATAAATCTTAAACTGTTCGCATAGAGCGGTGATCATAGTATTGTTCAGATTTGTACCGTTGTCTGTGATGATCCTGTCGGGGACACCATACCGGCATATGAGGTTTTGCTTGATGAAGCGGGCAACCACATTTTTAGTAACAAAGGCAAAGGAAGCTGCTTCAACCCATTTGGTGAAATAGTCAATAGCGACCAAGATGAAGCGATGTCCATTGGACGTTGTGGGCTTGATCTCTCCAATCATGTCAATGCCCCACATTGCGAATGGCCAAGGAGCTGTCAGAACGTTGAGAGGAACAGGAGGAATATGAATCTTGTCAGCGTAGACTTGACATTTGTGGCAAGTACGGGAATGCTGATGGCAATCAGCTTCCATGGTAGACCAGTAATAGCCTGCCCTTAGAATCTTCTTAGCCATCGTATGTCCGCTCAAGTGGGTGCCAAATGTGCCACTGTGTATCTCAGTCATGATTACCTCTGCTTCAGCTTTGTCTACACATCGGAGTAAAACACAATCATGGCTGCGTTTATAGAGGATGTCGTTGCTCAGGAAGAACTTGGCAGCAAATCTCCTTAAGAACTTCTTGTCATTTACGGAAGCTCCTTCGGGATATTCTCTAGTCTGGAGATACCTTTTGATTTCGTGAAACCAAGGTTGTTCCACTACTTCTTCGGTATTAATCTCATGACAATGTGCAGGTTCATCCATTCGCTCGATGGTGATTTGGGGAGCCTTGTTATCCCAGTTGAGTTTAAACATGGAGGACATTGTTGCCAGAGCATCTGCAAGCTGATTTTTTTCTCGCGGGAAGTGCTCGAAGGTGATCTGCTCGAAATGAGGCAGCAATGTCAAAACATGTTCTTTGTATGGGATAAGATTAGGTTGTTTGGTGTCCCACTCTCCTTTTATTTGACTGATAACCAAAGTCGAGTCCCCAAATACGATCAAAGATTTGATCCCTAAGTCTATAGCAGCCTTGAGACCAAAGATGCAAGCTTCATATTCAACCATGTTGTTGGTACAGCTGAAGCAAAGTCGGGCCGTGAAAGGTGTGTGGCAACCTTCCGGGGAAATGAGTACCGCACTGATACCGTTTCCAAGTGCATTTGAAGCACCATCAAAGTACAGGGTCCATCGGGATCCTTTTTCAGGTCCGTCATACGGTCCATTACCTTCAATTTTGTCCAATGTCATGATGTCCTCGTCTGGGAAGTCAAATCTCATGGGTTGATAATCTTCGATAGCTTGATGAGCTAGATGGTCAGTGTGACACGGTGGGAGAACTGACTATGGTTTTGCGTTTGTTTTCACAAATGTTTCGGTTGAGCAAGAGTCGCCACCGACTTTTTATTTTATCCTAAGGAAAGGTTTAAAAAGCACAGCAAAAACCTTTGAGATGTTTTCTTGGGTTCGGGGAGTAGATTATAGAAAGGGAAGGTATTAGCACCCTTTCTATCCATGGTTATCCATGGGCTCTTAGTTACTTGCTTAGATCAACTTGCCTTAATTTTCAATTGTTTGAAATGGTGTTTTGTTGTGTGTGGGTTTGAAAAATGTTTTGAAAAGAGGCCAATGTGGTGGCAACCTTTGTAATGATCCATGTTGGGACGTATACAAAGATGTATGTCTTTTGAAAAAGTTTTCAATATTTTTGAAAGTTTGTTTTGAAAGTGTATTGTGATGTGTTGTTTTGAAAATAGGCAAGTGTTTTGTTTTGCAAGTTTGATCCAAGTAACTAAGAGTTTTGTCTACCCCTAAATTTACTCAAAGGTTTTTTTTTATGTTTTAACCCTTTTAACAATTTTGTTCCACCATTGTATTTGGTGGACAATCTTGTGTTAGGATGTGAAAGGGACGGGCGCGGGTCATCGTTTAGACCATAATTGCAATGGTGCCAAGTATCTTTGGGCAATTTTTCCTTAAGGGACTTGATCATTTTTTAGGCAACTTTCGAAAGCGTCATCGAGGGACTATGATCATTTGATTGTTTGTTTTGCCCAAAGAGACCTAACATGCAATATGGCCCAATTTTGAAAGGCAACAAGTGGAGGTAACCCTAGGGGTGTTAGTGTGCAAGTGTGTTTTATTGCATACAAGAGTTTTTTCTTGGAATTAGGTTTTTCTATTTCATTGATTTTATCTTGCCATACACGTCCTAATTACTAGCAATAAGAAGCGGAAATATAAAATCCTACGCTATTACAACAATTAGGGGATGGGGATACACATTTGTACAAGAGGGGTTCAACGAGAAAAATAGACAAAAAAGAAAATAGCAAAAAACAAGATATATATAGAGAGAGAGAGGGATCCAGCACGCTGCTGAGAGGTCATCAGAAGTTCTGACTCAGATCCGCTGCCAGATGATCAACCTCTTGGTTAAACTGTATGAGTCAGAACTTCTGACTCTGGCACCTGCAAAACAGAACCCTGTTAGTGGGGAAATCAGAAGTTCTGACTCCCCTGCGCTGCAAGACAGAAGTTTGTTAGTGGAGAAACCAGAAGTTCTGATTCTGCTGGAAAGGCAATAACTCTTAGAGGTTCTGATATCATTGACAGCAAAACAAGCTTCAGATGTGCTAACGTCAAAGTCAGCACTTGGCTTTTCCCTGTACTAATCAGAACATCTGTAATTTTGTTGTTATTCCACAAAACAGGAAACATATTTGGAACAGATCCAGCAAATGTCAAAATGTTTCAGAGGTTAGAACCAACAAGGTCACAGGCAAGTCCTACACTGGCTCAGAACGTTCTAAGGTATGAAAATCCTCAGAATATAAATAACAACAACATGATATTTACATTATGTTTATTTGATTATGCACAGTTGATGATGCTTAGCAGCGTGATGAAGGTCAGCAGGTGCTTACCTGGCTGTTGGAAAAGTTTGTGGGTGAAAGCTAGCTTTTGGCTCTGGTGGTGTTCTGGACAGATTCTCTTTGGAAAAAGCCAGGTGAAGGCGTATGCGTATATAGGGTCAGAAGTTTGGAAAGAGGTTTTTTAGTTCACACAGAAAACTGGGTATTGGATAAATTTTGAAGATGAGAAATTCAAAGTTATGAAACAAACTGGAGATTTTGGCAGAGTTTCAGAACACTAATTTGCTAAGGGTTTCTTGTTTCTCTCTTAGCAATTTTTCTGTTTCTTGAACGCCCCTTTGCATTGGACAAAGACTCTCTATTTATAGGCAAAGTTCTTGTGGGTGCCTTGAACATTAAAGCGCCAAGAGAGTTTGAATTTGTTCTTTGACAGAAATTCCTGGGAAGTTGTGATAACAGATAGCCTTCAGCCTAGGCAGCAGCAGCAGGCGTGGATTGGAGAGAAGTGACCTCTTAAGTGGGCGGTGGCGTGTAGACCCATGCCAGAGTCTGCAGAAAGGCGTTTTCCAAGCCACACGTGAATGTTCAGGAGTGGTTGGAAGCATTAATGAGCATTAAATGGTGATAAGACCTATCAACCTCAATATTCTGGTAATGGAAACCAACGTTGAATCAGAAGTTCTGTTTCAAAAGAACAGCGTAAACCATGCTCTGGCCTTGGCTTCCTGTTGTCTTAGTAAGTTCTGGAGATTCTCCTGATTTTCTGATACGTTCCTTGGATTTTCTTCTGGATCTCCTGGGCTTAGAGATTCTGTATCAGTGTAACACCCACTCTTCTGACCTTTTCATCTACTGACTTCAGCATGTTCTGAAAGAGCCTTCAGACTTCCCTGCTTCTTTTGCATTCCTTTAGCAAATTCTGACTGAGCTTGTGTAACTGCTGAAAGAGGCATGTTCTGTCTAAGGCTTACATACTGAACCACGTTTACAACTTCTGATTGAGCTGATGTAGCTGCTGAAAAGCCAACTTCTGACTACGCTGAGCCAAACTTGCAACTTCTGACCGTTTTTATCTGGAATTGGTCCAGAAGTTCTGAAGCGCTGATTTTTTCTTAAACACTCATTCATTTTTTTTTAAAGAAACATTTCAAGTGTTTAGAATTTAATTAATTTCTCAAGATAAAAGCGTTGTCTTTGGAGCTTGTGTGATTATCTTGATCTTGTAAGTGGTTTGATTGGACAAAAATGACAGTTCTGGACTTGGATTTATTTCAGAGGGACCCTGAAAATCCAAGATGATTTCCTGAAGAAGGAGAGGGAAACTTTTGGGGTACAACAGTTGCCCCTATTCAATCTTCTTGAACCTGAAGAGTTAGATTGGCAAGTTTGCCTTTCGCGGCTCGAAGGTAAAAGGAGATTGGACACTAGAGTGCCCGGAAATTTGCACTCGCATAGTAGAGTATTAGCAATGTGATGGCGGGAATGGGCTTATAGATGCCATTTGGAGAGATGGTGGATAGAGAGATGGGCTTATAGATGCCATCTGGAGACGTGACAGAACCTTGTCGAGAATGGGCTTATAGATTCCATTTGGAAGTGTCGATCGCGTAAGAGATTCCTTAGCGAGAACTTGTGTACTTTGAGAAAGGAAGATGGTTTCCTGGCTTGTTACAGGTGTTGATCTTCAATCTCTTCATGCAGACACACCCTGGCTAGATACAGGAATCGAGTCTGGAAATAGTTGCCAACAGATATGCCCTGGCTGGATACAGGAATCGAATCTTCAAACTCTTCAGACGTGCCCTGGCTAGATACAGGAATCGAGTCTGGAAATGTTGTCAACAGATATGCCCTGGCTGGATGCAGGAATCAAATCTGGAATTGTGATAGTTGCTAGATATGCCCTGGCTGGATATAGGAATCGAATCTTCAAACTCTTCAGACGTGCCCTGGCTAGATACAAGAATCGAGTCTGGAAACGTGGTCAACAGATATGCCCTGGCCGGATACAGGAATCGAATCTGGAATTGTGATAGTTGCTAGATATGCCCTGGCTGGATACAGGAATCGAATCTTCAAACTCTTCAGACGTGCCCTGGCTAGATACAGGAATCGAGTCTGGAAACGTGGTCAACAGATATGCCCTGGCCGGATACAGGAATCGAATCTGGAATTGTGATAGTTGCTAGATATGCCCTGGCTGGATACAGGAATCGAATCTTCAAACTCTTTAGACGTGCCCTGGCTAGATACAGGAATCGAGTCTGGAAACGTGGTCAACAGATATGCCCTGGCCGGATACAGGAATCGAATTTGGAATTGTGATAGTTGCTAGATATGCCCTGGCTGGATACAGGAATCGAATCTTCAAACTCTTCAGACGTGCCCTGGCTAGATACAGGAATCGAGTCTGGAAATGTTGTCAACAGATATGCCCTGGCCAGATACAGGAATCGAGTCTGGAAATGTTGTCAACAGATATGCCCTGGCCAGATACAGGAATCAAATCTGGAATTGTGATAGTTGCTAGTTATGCCCTGGCTGGATACAGGAATCGAATCTTCAAACTCTTCAGACGTGCCCTGGCTAGATACAGGAATCGAGTCTGGAAACGTGGCAGTTGAAGGTAGTTGTCTTTTTCCTGAAAAGGCAAAACATCAGTTGCATGCAATGTCATGATGTATGAAATGCATGATGTTATGATGTTCAACATGAGATAGTGTTGTATACACTTTATCATGTATGTAAGCAAGATGCATGAAACGAGAACTGTTTATGAATGTATCTTCGTTTAGGAAAATAAATCCTTGACGACCGGCCGAGGAATTAAATCCTGGGCTGACGTTGAAGAGTAAAGTTCTTCGCTTCCGCTGGGGAGGATGGTTGCAAGAATACACCGGTAGGAGAAGATGACTCCGTTGGGGAATACACTTGTTGGAGAGATTACTCTGAGGGGAATTATTCTATGGAAGAGATACTTTGCTGAAGTTTTGATGAGAGGCCCGCTGAGGATTTCAATGATGGATTCCGCTGGGGATAACAATGATAAACTCCTCTGGGGATGACAATGGTAAGCTCCGCTGGGGATTGTGTTGATAAGTTATGTTGGGGAACTTTGATGAACTCCGCCGGGGATTGAGAGAACTTCGACGAGGGCGATCTCCCGTGGCAATTAGCTGAGGATAACCCAGTTATAAGCCCTTGTGAGGAATAACTTTGAATAAAGCTCGGGAGGGACGTCCGTACTCTGCAGGGGATAAGCTTCCAGAATCTACTGGGGATAAGCTTCAAGACCTGCTGGGGATAAGAATTCCACTTTCCTGGGGAAAATTTTGGAATTGCACTGGGGTGTTGATATTCCGCCGGGGAACAATCTTAGATCAAGACTGCCGGGGATGCTTGTTGATGAATGTCTATACTCCGCTGGGGAATGTTGCTATCTTGTCTTACTCTGTGGGGAGTTGAGATAGCTTGATCACATTCTTCAGTTGAACCTACCTTGATACTTCGGCGGACAAAGCAACCAGACCGCATCAGACAACTTTACATTGCCCCTGTTTCTGATGTCACCTGTAATTAGTCTTTCGTTTCATACGAAAATATTTATGAATCAGCAATTTAATGTCAAATGCATATATCAAAAAATGAACATCGGACGTTCTTCGCAAGACAAAACAGAAAAAGGGAAAAGCAATTGGCAATTTGTTTGGAAAAGTGAATCTGTATTGATTTTGAAATTTGCCTGTAAATAGGCGTTTTTTGTACAAGAGGCTGACGTCCTAGTAAGAGAATGCCGCCGAACAACATAAAGTTTATACAATTTTGAAAAAGGAAACAAAACAGCTATGTGCACAATATTCCCACTGGGTTCCAACTCTGCTATCGCCTTTATGTCTTTAAGCGTCTCATCATTTTGCTGCTTAGTTGAAGATGAAGCTGATTGATCGATGCCGAAGTCCGAGCCAGATAGTTGATGCCGAATTCTGGATGCAAGGTGATCCAATGAGACATAGTGTTACACTTTATCCCTAACTTTTTCCTGGACCGCCCTTTCGGGTTTTCAGTCCACCGAGATACCCATTTTTGCCCAAGCCGCCTTTTCAGGTTTTCGACTTGCCGGGTGTACAGATTTTTTCATTTTCATCCCTTATTTTTGCCCGAACCCTTTTGGTTCGCCGGGAAGCCCTTATTTTTGCCTAGGTATGTCAACCTAGCAGGTCTTTTATTCATGCGTAGTATCTTTTCACTATGTCTGCATTGACGGGGTGAGGAAGGCCGTCACCATCCATGGTGGTTAGAATCACGGCTCCTCCTGAGAACACATGTTTAACCACAAATGGCCCTTCGTACGTAGGGGTCCATTTTCCCCGGGGATCACTTTGAGGAAGGATGATGCGTTTGATTACCAGGTCCCCAACTTGATACTCTTGTGGTCTGACTTTCTTGTTAAATGCCCTGATCATCCGTTTTTGATACGTCTGACCATGACAGATAGCGATGAGTCTCTTTTCGTCAATTAGGTTTAATTGATCAAGTCGAGTCTGGATCCAGTCATCTTCGTTCAAGTCTGCATCCTTCATTATCCGGAGAGAGGGTATCTGGACTTCAATTGGCAAGACTGCCTCCATGCCATAGACCAAGGAAAAGGGTGTTGCCCCGGTTGACGTCCTTGCTGAAGTACGGTACCCGTGAAGAGCAAACGGTAACATTTCGTGCCAATCTTTATAGGTCACTGTCATCTTCTGCACAATTTTCTTAATGTTCTTATTTGCTGCTTCTACAGCCCCATTCATCTTCGGCCGGTAAGGAGAAGAGTTGTGGTGCTGTATCTTGAATTGCTCGCAGAGCTCAGTGATCATCTTGTTATTAAGATTGGTACCATTGTCCGTAATGATTCTTTCCGGGACGCCGTACCGACAGATCAGGTTATGCCGGATGAAACGTGCCATGACACTCTTGGTTACCGTGGCGTAGGAAGCTGCCTCAACCCACTTCGTGAAGTAATCGATCGCTACCAAGATGAAGCGATGCCCATTGGATGCCGTTGGTCGGATCTAACCGATCATATCGATGCCCCACATTGCAAAAGGCCAAGGTGCCGTCAGGACGTTCAGAGGAACCGGAGGGATGTGCACTTTGTCAGCATAGATCTGGAATTTGTGACAAGTTCGAGAATGTTGGTAACAGTCGGCTTCCATTGTGGACCAGAAATATCCTGCCCGAAGGATTTTCTTTGCCATGGTATGTCCACTGGAATGTGTTCCTAATGTACCTTCATGCAGTTCTACCATGATCTTCTCTGCTTCAGCTTTATCCACACAACGTAGTAGAGTTGAATCATGGTTTCTTTTATAGAGAATGCCGTTGCTGAGGAAGAATTTTGCCGCAAACCTTCTCATGGACTTCTTGTCGTTGACATATGCACCTTCAGGGTATTCCTGAGTTTCCAAGTATCTCTTCACCTCATGATACCAGGGTTTTTCAGTCACCTTTTCGGCCTCAAGGTCGCAGCAGTATGCAGGTTCGTCCAATTTCCAGATAATGATTCGGGGAGCCTCATTGTCCCATTTGACTTTGAACATTGAAGACATCGTAGCTAGTGCATCCGCTAACTGATTCTCCTCTCTTGGGAAGTGTTCAAAAGTTATCTCTTCAAAGTGGGGAAGCAAAGTCAGCACATACTCCTTGTAAGGAATAAGATTTGGGTGTTTCGTATCCCATTCACCTTTGATCTGATTGATCACGAGAGCGGAATCTCCGAAGACACTCAGAAACTTGATCCTTAAGTCGATCGCAGTTTGAAGACCCATGATACATGCCTCATATTCTGCCATGTTATTGGTGCAGTTGAAACACAGCCGGGCGGTGAGTGGAGTATGAGTTCCTTTGGGGGATATGATCACAACGCCGATGCCATTACCCAAAGCGTTGGAAGCTCCGTCAAAATGCATAGACCATCGGGATCCTTCCTCAGGTCCTTCATCCGGTCCAGGTACTTCACAATCAGTTACCACCATGATATCTTCGTCCGGAAATTCAAAGTTCAATGATTGGTAATCGTCCACAGGTTGGTGTGCCAAGTGATCTGCCAATACACTTCCTTTGATTGCTTTTTGAGTTGTGTACTGGATATCATATTCTTTCAAGATCATTTTCCATCTTGCTATTCTTCCAGACAGAGCAGGCTTTTCGAATATGTACTTGATGGGATCCATCTTTGACATCAACAGAGTAGTGTGAGTCAACATATACTGTCTCAGCCGGCGAGCAACCCATACTAGAGCGCATCAAGTTTTCTCGAGCAGTGAGTATCGAGACTCATAGTCGGTAAACTTTTTGCTCAGGTAATAAATAGCGTGCTCTTTTCGACCAGACTCGTCATGCTGCCCCAGCACACACCCCATTGAATTGTCAAGTACTGTCAAGTATAGTATCAGAGGTCTCCCTTCCACTGGTGGCATAAGGATGGGTGGCTCTTGGAGATACTCTTTTATCTTTTCAAAAGCGGCCTGACATTCATTGTTCCAACGTACTACTTGATCTTTCTTCAGTAATTTGAAGATTGGCTCACAGGTAGCAGTCAGATGCGAGATGAATCGGGCTATGTAATTCCGTCGTCCCAGAAAGCCTCTGACTTCTTTCTCTGTCTTGGGAGTTGGCATCTCTTGTATAGCTTTTACCTTGGCAGGGTCCACCTGAATACCTTTATCGCTTACAATGAAACCTAGCAATTTTCCGGACCTCACCCCAAAGGTGCATTTGTTGGGATTCAACCTTAGCTTGTATAACTTCAATGGGTCAAACAGCTTCCGCAGATGGTCAAGGTGCTCCTCCTCAGTTTGGGACCTTGAAATCATGTCATCAACATATACCTCAATCTCATGATGGATCATATCATGAAATAAAGCAACCATGGCACGTTGGTAGGTTGCCCCAACATTTTTCAACCCGAATGGCATGACCTTGTAGCAGAAGGTGCCCCACTTAGTCACAAAGGTAGTCTTTTCCATATCTTCCGGAGCAATCTTGATCTGATTATACCCTGAAAAACCATCCATGAAGGAGAACACCTTGTGTTGAGCAGTATTGTCAACAAGAACGTCGATGTGAGGCAGAGGGAAATCATCTTTGGGGCTGGCCCTGTTCAAATCCCTGTAGTCGACACACATTCTGACTTTACCGTCCTTCTTTGGCACCGGTACCACATTGGCAACCCACTGAGGGTAAGAGGTTACTGCTAGAAACCCGGCATCGAATTGCTTCATAACCTTAGCTTTGATCTTTTCGGACATCTCTGGACGCATACGGCGGACCTTTTGCTTTACCGGAGGGCAGTCTTCCTTGGTAGGCAGGTGATGAACTACAATGTCGGCATCCAAACCAGGCATGTCTTCGTAAGACCATGCAAAGATTTCCATGTAATCATGTAGCATCTAGATCAATCGTTGCTTCACGCTGAGCTCTAGATTGGCACCTATCTTGACTTCTTTTCTATCTGTCTCAGTACCCAGGTTCACTGTTTCCACTGGCTCTTCATGCGGTTGAATGGCCCTCTCTTCCTGGAGTAGAAGTCTTGCGAGTTCACCAGGCACTTCGCAATCATCTTCACCTTCGTCCTCGGCCAAGTTGATCGGATTCGCGAAGTCATAACTGGCAGTAGCAGAGCTGTTACCAGTGAGATCCAGAGTGGATTGAAACCTGTATAAGTGAGTGTGTGTAAATATAACTGTTTTGCAATATATAACACAAAGAAAAAGAGCACAAGATTTGAAATGCAACAAACGTCCAATGCTTTGATTAATGATATATGGAAATGTCATACAAAAAGCCCTCACAAATGGAGCTACAGTGCCCCGGGTAGGACACCGAGCCAATAAAAGTTTCAACATATTGCTTGTTACAAATTGAAAATCAAGAGTTAATTACTGCGTGACAAATGTGATAGGTGTAAAATCCTTTGTCGTCCAGTTGCTTGGTCCGTTGCTGGTGGTTGGATAGATCCGACTGTCAAACTTTGCTTCCTCTACGTCCTCCTCGATAGTATTCACCCTTGGATTGGTTATGAACACTGAAGCCTTTCTGATCTTTTCCTTGCGCACAACCCTCTGAGCCTCTGCAGTAAAGCCCAGCCCAAACCTGTCAGTCTTTTGAGTGAAGTCAGGAAGCTGACCCCAGTTTGCACAATTGCCTTTCTCGATTACAGCCCGGGCATCCTTCAAGGACGCCATCTTCAGAGGAAAGTCTTCTTCAACCACTCTTTCAGCTGATGCCAACGTTGGAGGTACCTCCTCAAAATGCTGAAAGGGGGTTTCAATAAACTCCCCGTCCATCTCAATATACCGGAATGAATTCAAGTGACTAACCATGTATTCCTCCTCGCTCTGCACAGTAACAATCTTCCCTTTTACAGGGTACTTGAGCTTTTGGTGTAGAGTGGATGTCACTGCCCCAGCTTTGTGAATCCAAGGTCGACCCAACAAGCAGGAATAAGATGGGCGGATATCCATCACGTAGAAAGTTGAGTTGAAGACTTGGGAACCCACACGAATAGGAATGTCTACCTCACCGTGCACCATCCTCTTAGAACCGTCGAAGGCTCTAACAATGACGTTACTAGGTTTCAATTCCAGGCCCTCACAATCCAAGAGATCCAATGCCTTCTTGGGCAAAACATTCAGGGAAGAACCGGTATCCACCAACACGTGTGCGAGAGTGGTGCCCCTGCACTCTATAGAGACGTGTAGGGCATCATTGTGATTTTTCCCTTTGGCGGTAAGGTCAGCATCCGAGAACCCCAAGCCATTGTCAGCTGTCAAATTAGCCACACAGTCAGTGAATTGATCTGCAGAGGTTTCTTGCGGCACATGGGCCGTTTTCAGAAATGAAATCAGGGCTTTTGCATGGGCCTCTGAGCACAGCAGCAATGATAGCATAGAGATTTTGGAGGGGGTATGCCCCAGCTGTTCAACAACATTGAAGTCACTCTTTTTAATGATTTTAAGGATTTCCTCCATCTCTTATTGGGAGGCTTCAACAACAGTCTTTTTTGGTGCCTCCGTCCTGGCAGACAAATCGGTAGCAACTTCTTTGCCCCGAGCATCAGAGGACTCGGCGGCAGTAGTAGACACAGGAACTTGATTCGGAACATGCACACTTGCGGGTGTGATGATGAGAGGTTTTCGGATAACTGGTGGTGCAATGTCGGGCGAGAAGAGCCTGCCACTGCGAGTAATCTTGGCGGGACCAATGATGTTACTGATACTGGTACCGGTGTTGAACTCCTGCTTCACTCCAAGCACATACACGTTGAAGTAGTGAAAAACACAAGAAGGGGGGGTTGAATTGTAAAACTGAAATCTAATGCAATGAACAAGATATTTTTATCCTGGTTCGTTTGATCTCAAACTACTCCAGTCCACCCGTCAAGGTGATTTCGCCTCTCTCCAACGAGGTCTTAATCCACTATATTCAACTGAATAGTACAGACTGCTTTAACAACTGCTAAAGCCTTCTTGATGCAAACCACAACCCGGTTTATCAAGGAAACACTTTCTTACAAAGAAATCAAATCTATGTGTGTGAATGTTTTCTACAAAACTGTATCACAACTGTGATGTATACACAACTTAAAGCTTAGAAACTAGATTGCTAAACAATGATAGAATATCAGAATGTGTAGTGTTTAGAAAAACTGAGAGAAAGAAGATTTTGATCAGCTTTTATGCGTGTAAAGATTTGGAGAGCATTAGCCATTTCAATCTTCAAAGTCTTGTTTATATAGCACTGAGATGTTGAACGTTGGATGCAATATTCTTGATTCAATGCTAATAACAAACTTTCCTTATCGAGCAGATCTTGTCTGGAATGAGGTCGTTGGTATTAATTTGCTTTCAATGCACAGTACCGTTGCTTACTTAATGCAAGTTCTGGCTTGGCTCATTCTGACTCTGCTTAGCTGCTGATGAAATGTTGTGTTTCTTTATCAGAGTGTTGAGCGCAGTCTTGTTCATCAGGCTTCAACATGTACGTGAGTTGATCATCTGATTCTGACGTTCTGATATGGCAACTTCTGATGCTGATGTCAGGAACCAAATTCTGATGCTGATTAGATGTGATCTTGCTTATATCAATCAGAGTATCTGCAAATTAGAACATAATAATTTAGGCAGCAGATAGTTCATACATGAATCATATACATAATATATCTTTTCACTTTGTTATCATCAAAACTTAAATGTAGGGTAGTAGATTCAAACTTTGTTCTAACAATCTCCCCCTTTTTGATGATGACAAAAACTAGATATTTTTAAATGAAAATAACGTGAAAAGGTATCAGAGAGATGCATCAGAGTAAGAGTTTATCAAAGATAAGGAGTAAAAAGATATCAGAGTTGAGAGATACTCCCCCTGAGTTTATTACTTCCCTTTGATTACAAGTGTTCTTCAGGATCAGATCTTTTTGCCTTTCTTTGAACATCAGAGTATCAGAGTCTTTGACTATCAGAAGCTTTGGATCAGGATATCAGAGCAGAGCTTCAGATCAGCGTATCAGAGCTTTTCTTGTTAGAGCTTTGCTTTGGATCAGATTATCAGAGCGAATCAGAGCTTCATATTGATCAGAGCTTCATAGCTTTTAGTCTTCAGAGTGTCCAGGAGCTTCCTTGTGCCTGTAGACTTTAAGCAAAACAGAAAAAAAACATTTTCAAGTAATAGAGTTAGAATGTTTGAGAATTTCTGTCTTAGTTAACCGTTATTGTTTAAAATATCATTCTTGTTCTCCCCCTTTTTGTCAGCAATCAAAAAGTGTAGGTGAGTGCTAAAACAATTAAGATCAGAAAAACTTGTCATATTAAAAGGTTCAGAATCAAAACATGAAAATAGTACAAAACATATTCAAATAGTACATCAGAAAATCAAGGAAAACATGAAAAAGACATGAATGAAAAAAGACTAAGGTTGAGGAGGCAAGCGTGTGAACAGGTTCTCCAGCATGGCTTTGATCTGATCAGCAGTCTCATTCTGCTTGTGCACCATGCTGACAACAGTGTCAATCTTGCTATCCTGCACATCCATTCTTTCTTTCATCTTCTGGTTGTTTTCATCCATCCTCTGCTGCAGACGCATGTCATTCAACTTTAGTTCTTCCAGAGTCTGCCTGTCCAAGGCAGCTTGAGAAGCATCAGAAGCAGGAAGCTTCTGAGAGCTTTCTGCAACATCTTCTGCTTGACTTTCTTCAGCTTGAATGGTCTTGTCTTCTTCTGGTTGCACCTTTGAAGCTAGCTGTTTCTCAGACCAAGGTTCACTATCCAGAGGGAGCACGTCTTCTTTCAGAAGCTGACTTCCAACTTCATTCAGAAGCTTGCTGAAATTCTGTTGTGCCTGCTCATAGTTGATATCCTGCAACTTGAGGGCTTCAGCACGTACCCAAAGTCTGAATTGTGACCAGAGCTGATCAGAAGCAGCTGGGTCAATCATTCCAGGACAGACTTGCTTCAAAGAAGCAATCCATTGCTGCACACCTGTTTCAAAATTCATAATACCAGAGCCAACATCTGGTTGTTTTGGTTTTGGGATGGCAATTTTATGTTTCATATCAGCAAGACGGTCAAGACTGGTTAAGTCTATGAAGGTCCTGCTGGGGTTTTCAGAGGTTTTCTTGGTAGCAGTTTGTTTTGGAGATGGAGTTTCAGAATCAGAAATTATGATTGGACTGGGTGGTGTTTTGGGAGTATTTGGTGGTGTAGATTCTGATGAGGATGGAAATTGTGCCAAGGTGATTGTTGTTCCACCTGGAAGCTGGATTGCCAGAGGTGATGGTTGAGGTGAATGAGGTTCAGATGGTTGAGGAGAAGGAGTTTCAGAGTGATGAAACTCCGGTTGAGGTGATGGTGGATTAATTTCTGGTTGAGGAGAGGGAGAATGAATTGCTGGTTGAGGAGAAGTTGTTGGAATTTCTGGTTGTTCAGGGATAAGGGGTTCTTCTGGAATTGATGAGAGTGGTTGTTGTTGTTCTAGTTCTTCAGCAGATTGCTGTTGTTCTGGTTGTGGAGGAGGGACAATTTGTGGTTCAGAGTTAGGTTGATCAGAAGTGTGTTGATCAATGTCAGACAACACTTTGTCAATTACTGATGTTGTTGAGATTGTTGGTTTGGGATGTTTGGTTCTGGGTCTTCTGAGTTTTAATGCCTCAGAAGGGTCCTCTTCTGGTACAGTTTCATCTATGGTAGGGATGGGGATTGAGATTCTATGAGAGGTTTGAGGAGGAATAGATGCTGGAATAGTAGAAGAATTTAAAACAGAAGCAGCAGATAAATTACCTCTTTTCTTGGGTGTCTGCTGGGATGATCCTTCTGAAGGTGCCTTCCTCTTCTTCGTCTTCTTCAGAGTCACTTCTTGCTGAGGTTGATGCAGAGCTTTGATAATCAGATTTGGATCTGTACCATCTGCCTTGCACGCATCCAAGTATCTGAGAACCACCTCTGGTTTAGATTCTATCTCAGAAAATAAAGGAAAGTCATTCAGAGGAACTCTTCTGCTGGTGATATCAGCAATAGGAGTAGCTCTGGGTTCCTTTTGGATATTCTCTATCAACTTCATTTTCTTCAAGTTCTTTGCGTTCAGAGGTTTCCCCACTGTTGGTTCAATGGTGCTTAGCTCTTGAGCTTCTATCAGATGCTCTATCAGCCTATTCTCTGTCAGAATATCTGATATCAACCTTCCAAAGGGTATCCAATCCCTCTTGGTTCTTTCTTCTTCCCTGGTTTCCTTCACACTTGTTCTGAGGTGGTTGAACAGAAAATGAGCCAAATTGATTTTTACCTTCTGATCAATAAAGTAGATCAGAAACTGCTGATCCACATTTATGTAATCAGGTGAACTGGTTGGCTTCCTATGGTTGAAGCACCCCAGAATTATCTTAGCCCAAACTCTGTAATGATCCTTCAGATCTTTGATCTTGCTGCTGGGCACCCCATGGGTGAAAATCCTTGCAGCTATCACGCCCACATCAGCACATCTTTCAGCCATGTCCATACAACGGACGCCACCGCCACTGTAACCAATTAACCTTGCAATGTGATCCCCAGTGATCACAATCTTCTTCCCCATAACAAAGGAGGTGACTAGATGCGTTGAAGCCTTGGCGTGAATCCAGAATTCCTTGACTAACATAGGGAATGTTGGTCCAACCAACCTATCAAAATACCTTTCCCACTTCTGTGCCCTAACTTCTTCAGTTAGGTCAAAACCGTTCTCCTTCAAGCTTCCAAAATCAATGATCAATTCAGATAACACTTCAAGATTCTTCACAGGAGTGAGGAGTGTTCTGAATGGCACTTGATACTGCTCAGATGATGCTTTCTTCTGAGGACCTGCAGAAGCACTGCTGGAGGTTGCCATGTTCACATTAAAAGGATTTTGAGAAGAAACTGAGAAAAGGAGGTTTTGCAAGAGATGAACACAGAAAAAATGCAGAGAATGCTTGAGTATTAGTGAGAAACTGTAAAGAATTAGAATGAGAGGTTAATGTGTTTAAATAGAGTTTCAAAATATTTTGAAAAGATAAACGTTTTTAAGAAAGAGAAAAATCATGATTGCATTTTAAAAGCATGATTACTTTTTATTAAATGCTTGCTGATTTTGGGGGATTTGAGAAAGATACTTAAAAACGGTTACCAGACATGTGTCTCAATGCACCCAATCAACGCTTTGCCTTCTCAGAAGCGTGCACGCGTTCTGCTTCAAAGATATGCTGATGATTGGATGACACTTGTTTGATGTAGTGATCAGCACGTCTGTCTTTGAGCTTAGACTCTCAGATCTTTATACTTGCATCTGATCCAATCTGCATGTTCTATCTTTCTGAAAGGAGATTGATCAGAAGTTCACAGTAAAACAATTACATTCTGAAGGTAAATATATGGAATTAGAACATTTTCACTCTGGACACACTTTCATGCTGAGATGTTTCAGAATGAAATTAAATCTATCTTCTGAAAGGGGTTTAGTAAAGATATCAGCCCATTGATGTTCTATATCTATAAATTTTAAGTTCAAAATACCTTTCTGAATATAGTCCCTAATGAAGTGATGTTTTATTTCTATATGCTTAGCTCTAGAATGTAAAATGGGATTCTTACTTAAGCAAATAGCAGAAGTATTATCACAAAGTATAGGAATGTTACTCTCAAAAATATGGAAGTCTTCAAGCTGACTTTTCATCCAGAGCATTTGTGTGCTACATCCTGCTGCTGCTATGTACTCAGCTTCTGCTGTTGATAGCGCAATTGTTGATTGCCTTTTGCTGGACCAAGAGATCAGATTTTCTCCCAGAAACTGGCAGCTTCCAGAAGTACTTTTACGTTCCACTCTGTCTCCAGCAAAATCAGCATCGCAGTAGCCTACTAAGCTGTAATCACTAGATTTTCTATAAAACAAACCCAGATTAGTAGTACCTTTCAGATACTTGAAAATTCGCTTAACAGCTGTTAAGTGAGATTCTCTAGGATCTGATTGGAATCTAGTACAAATACAAACACTGAATAATATGTCAGGTCTTGAAGCAGTCAGATAGAGGAGAGAACCAATCATACCTCTGTAGACCTTCTGTTCTACATTTTTGCTTACCTCTTTCCTTTCCAGAATGCACGTGGGATGCATTGGAATCTTTGATGGCTTACATTCTGAGAGGTCAAATTTCTTCAGAAGATCTCTGATGTATTTGCTCTGATGAATGTAAGTTCCCTCTGGAGTTTGATTGATCTGAATTCCTAGAAAGAATTTTAGTTCCCCCATGAGGCTCATCTCAAATTCTGCCTGCATACACTTATCAAATTTTCTTCCAAGAGAAGGATTAGTAGAACCAAAAATAATATCATCAACATAAATTTGACAGACTAAGATGTCATTCTTAACTGATTTACAGAATAGAGAAGTGTCCACTTTCCCTCTGGTGAATTCATTTTCTAACAGAAAGTTACTAAGCCTTTCATACCAAGCTCTGGGAGCTTGTTTCAGACCATATAGTGACTTCTTTAGTTTGAAAACATGTTCTGGATGTTTTGTATTTTCAAAACCAGGGGGTTGGTGTACATAAACTTCTTCTTCTATATAACCATTTAAGAATGCACTTTTGACATCCATCTGATACAGAGTGATGCCTCTATTAACAACAAATGAAATTAAAAGTCTGATAGATTCTAACCTGGCGACTGGGGCAAAGGTTTCTGTATAGTCTATCCCCTCTTGCTGACTATAAATTGTGCAACCAGTCGTGCCTTGTTTCTGATGACTTCACCTTGTTCATTTAGCTTGTTTCTGAACACCCATCTTGTTCCAATGACGTTGAATCCTTTTGGTCTAGGAACAAGATCCCATACGTCGTTTCTGGTGAATTGATTCAGCTCTTCTTGCATTGCCAGAATCCAGTCATTATCCAGAAGTACTTCATCAATAGAAGAAGGTTCAATCAGAGACACAAGTCCCATGAGAGTTTCTTCAGAGTTTTTGAAGCTTGCTCTTGTTCTGATTAGATCTTCCTTTCTTCCTAAGATAGTATCTTCTGGGTGATCCAAGCTGCTTCTGGGTAATCTCTTCTGAGGTTGATCAGCAGCTGTTGTAGGATTGCTAGCAGTGCTCCTTTCAGATGTTGAACGAGTGTCTGTATTGAGAGCTTCTGATGACTTGTCTTCAGAGCCTGTAAATTCAATTTCCATACCTGCAAAAACTTCATTTTGCTTTGACTTTTCAGAGTCAAGCTTATCATCAAAACGAACACTGATTGATTCTTCCACAATCTGTGTTTCTGTATTGTATACTCTGTACCCTCTTGAGCGTTCAGAGTATCCTAACATAATACACTTCTGTGCTTTAGAGTCAAACTTGTTCAAATAATTCTTTGTATTTAATATAAAGCAAGTACATCCAAATGGATGAAAATATGAAATGTTGGGCTTTCTGTTCTTCCACAATTCATATGGAGTCTTTTCCAGAATGGGTCTTATTGAGATTCTATTCTGAATGTAGCACGCTGTGTTTATTGCCTCTGCCCAGAAGGTCTTAGCAACGTTTGTCTCATTGATCATGGTTCTGGCCATTTCTTGCAATGTTCTGTTCTTTCGTTCTACAACTCCATTTTGTTGGGGAGTTCTAGGACAAGAGAAATCATGCAGAATGCCTCTGTCATTAAAGAATGACTCAAAATCTTTGTTTTCAAATTCTCCACCATGATCACTTCTGACTTTAACGATTCTAAGATCCTTTTCATTCTGAACTTGGTTACAGAAGGTAACAAACACAGAGTGTGACTCGTCCTTGTGTCTTAAGAACTTTACCCATGTCCATCTGCTATAGTCATCTACGATTACTAACCCATACTTCTTGCCACTGACTGAAGCAGTTTTAACTGGTCCAAATAAGTCAATGTGCAGAAGTTCTAATGGCTTAGAGGTAGAAACAACATTTTTGGATTTAAAAGAAGGTTTTGCAAATTTGCCTTTCTGACATGCTTCACACAGAGCATCTGAATTGAACTTCAAATTAGGAAGTCCTCTGACCAGATTGAGTTTGTTAATCTGAGATATTCTTCTCATACTAACATGCCCCAATCTTTTGTGCCAGATCCACTGCTCGTTGTTAACAGACAAAAGACATTTTACATTCTGACTCTTTAGTTCAGAAAGTTTGATTTTGTAAATGTTGTTTTTCCTCTTACCATTAAACAGGATAGTCCCATCTTTCTGACTAACAACTTTACATGATTTTTGATTAAAGATTATATCATAACCGTTATCACTTAATTGACTTATGGATAACAGATTATGCATCAATCCATCTACTAGCAGAACATTATTAATAGAGGGAAGATTTCCATTACCTACAGTTCCAGAGCCAATTATCTTTCCCCTCTGATTGCCACCAAAGCCAACGTGGCCTCCTGGCTTAAGTTCCAGGCTTTGGAACATATGCCTTCTTCCCGTCATGTGTCGTGAGCAGCCAGAGTCCAGGTACCATGACTGGTGTTTCTGACTTGCTGCTAAAGATATCTGCAACATGTATTATTTTATCCTTAGGTACCCAGATTTTCTTGGGTCCTGATTTGTTAGTTTTACCAAAACTCTGGATGAATTTTGGTTTCACAGAGTGCTTACTGCTAGTGTATTTAATATCATGTGTGTGACCATACACAAAATGTGAATTTAGAGGAGTGTGTTTAATGGTTAAGTCCATGACATTCTTTGGTGTAGGAACCTTACCTTGGTATCCTATTCCTTTCCTGCCGTTTCTGCTAACTCCATAGATCATTGAAGCCATCTTGCTTCTATCTATGCTTTTAGCAAGGAACTTCTGGAAACTGTGATCATACTCCTTGATGATCTCATCAGCGTTGCTGGGAGTTTCAGAAATTGGTTCCTTCTGAGAATTTTGTAAAGTGTTTTCTAATTTTGAAATCTTATTTCTCAGCTCAGAATTCTCCAATTTGAGACTCTCAGTCTTATTAGAGTCAGATTCAAGATTCCTTTTCAGGTCTCTGAATTTAACTCTAATTTGCTGATACCGTTCTAGAATCTCATTAAGGCTTTCAGCAAGTTCAGCCTTTGTAAAGTTAACAACTAAGTTAGGAAATACCTCTTCAGTATCTGATTCTGAGTCTGATTCAGAAGCTTCACTATCTTCTGATATGTTAGCCATGAGAGCTATGTTTGCCCTCTCATCATCTGATTCTGAGTCAGCTTCAGACGAGTCAGAGTCATCCCATGTAGCCATGAGACTTTTCTTATTCTCTCTTCCAAACTTCTTTTTGGGCTTTTACCTCTGAAGCTTTGGGCAGTCAATCTTATAGTGTCCTTGCTCATTGCACTCATAGCAGATGATGTCCTTGGTGTTTGGCTTTTTGCTACTGGAGGAGCCTTCAGATCTTCTGTATCCATAGGAAGAATCTGTCCTTCTGTATCTGGAAGAAGACTCGTTCTGATCAGATCTTCTGGGATTCCTGAACTTCCTTTGTCTTTTCTTCTGATGAGGATCCATCAGATGTTTCTTCAACTGCCTGCAAAACTTTAGACTCAAATTTTTTGTTAGATTTTAATGCTAAAGGCTTACCTTGCTTCTGAGGCTCGTCAGCTTCTAGCTCTATCTCATGACTTCTGAGGGAGCTGATAAGTTCCTCCAGAGTGATTTTGTTGAGATCTTTAGCTAGCTTCAGAGCTGTAACCATAGGTCTCCATTGCTTGGGTAAACTTCTGATGATTTTCTTGACATGGTCAGCAGTAGAGTATCCTTTGTCCAGAACCTTGAGACCAGCTACTAGAATCTGGAATCTTGAGAACATTGTTTCAATGGATTCAGATTCTTCCATTTTGAATGCCTCATACTTCTGAATGAGCGCCAGAGCTTTAGTTTCTTTGACCTGAACGTTGCCCTCATGCGTCATTCTGAGTGAGTCAAAAATATTCTTTGCCGTGTCTATGTTGGAGATCTTTTCATATTCAGTATAGGAGATGGCGCTGAGGAGGATGGTTCTGGCCTTGTGGTGATTCTTGAAGTCACGCTTTTGTTGGTCAGACATTGTTTTTCTCTCAATCTTCTGACCGCTTGCATTCACAGGGTGCGTGTATCCATCTGTCACCATATCCCACAGATCAGCATCATGTGCCAGAAAGAAGCTTTCAATTCTGTCTTTCCAGTAATCAAAGTTTCCTCCATCAAAGACTGGAGGTTTGCCGCTGAATCTGTCTCTGTCCTCATTGTTGTCATTGCTGATGTGAGAGTTGTTTCCTGCCATTGTGTTTTTCTGACGCTGGATCTTGTACTGACACGGTTAAGTGTTTTAGCTCAGAACCAGGCGCTCGGATGCCAATTGAAGTAGTGAAAAACACAAGAAGGGGGGGGGGTTGAATTGTAAAACTGAAATCTAATGCAATGAACAAGATATTTTTATCCTGGTTCGTTTGATCTCAAACTACTCCAGTCCACCCGTCAAGGTGATTTCGCCTCTCTCCAATGAGGTCTTAATCCACTATATTCAACTGAATAGTACAGACTGCTTTAACAACTGCTAAAGCCTTCTTGATGCAAACCACAACCCGGTTTATCAAGGAAACACTTTCTTACAAAGAAATCAAATCTATGTGTGTGAATGTTTTCTACAAAACTGTATCACAACTGTGATGTATACACAACTTAAAGCTTAGAAACTAGATTGCAAAACAATGATAGAATATCAGAATGTGTAGTGTTTAGCAAAACTGAGAGAAAGAAGATTTTGATCAGCTTTTATGCGTGTAAAGATTTGGAGAGCATTAGCCATTTCAATCTTCAAAGTCTTGTTTATATAGCACTGAGATGTTGAACGTTGGATGCAATATTCTTGATTCAATGCTAATAACAAACTTTCCTTATCGAGCAGATCTTGTCTGGAATGAGGCCGTTGGTATTAATTTGCTTTCAATGCACAATACCGTTGCTTACTTAATGCAAGTTCTGGCTTGGCTCATTCTGACTCTGCTTAGCTGCTGATGAACTGTTGTGTTTCTTTATCAGAGTGTTGAGCGCAGTCTTGTTCATCAGGCTTCAGCATGTACGTGAGTTGATCATCTGATTCTGACGTTCTGATATGGCAACTTCTGATGCTGATGTCAGGAACCAAATTCTGATGCTGATTAGATGTGATCTTGCTTATATCAATCAAAGTATCTGCAAATTAGAACATAATAATTTAGGCAGCAGATAGTTCATACATGAATCATATACATAATATATCTTTTCACTTTGTTATCATCAAAACTTAAATGTAGGGTAGTAGATTCAAACTTTGTTCTAACACACGTCTGCCCCATAATGCCATGGAACAGCCTTATCATACTTATAGGGGAGAGGCCCCGGAACAGTAATAGTAATGGGTGCAACAAACATAATTTGGACTGGCTTTCTCGGGGGAGCTTTGGTAGGATTATAGATTGTGACGACAGATACTTCTTCAGTGGGAACAAATGGAACAGCAGTTTTCTTGAACAAAATTTCTTTGCTATCCATCAGGCTTTGGATGCTTGATTTCAGCAGTGGACAACCGGTAGGGATAACAGTACACAGGAGGCAACCCTTGCTACAGCCCGGAAATAAACCGGCTAGTAGTAAGTTCCTCTTAACAGTCAAAAGAGGGGTAGCAACATCATTCACCGAAACAGCATACAAATCTTCCTCAATGGCATTTACTATATGCTGGGGCATAGGAGCAGTTACAACATTTGGCCTCTCAGGCGCCTCAAACTGAATTTCCTTTGCGTCGATAAGGTCCTGCACCTTGTTTCTCAGGGCCCAGCAATCATCAGTAGTATGCCCGGGGCTATCAGAATGATAAGCACAACGGGCATTTGGGTTATACTTAGGCGATGCAGTATTCACGGCCTTCGGAGCCTCTTTGATGCTCACCAAGTTGGTTAATAACAGCTGTGGTAAGATTTGTGACAAAGTCATACTCAGCCGAGTATACTGCCTCTTGGGCCTTTCACCTCTTTGTTGATTGTACTGCTGAGGAGCAGCAACAGGCTTTGAAATGACCAAGGCATTGACGGCTTGGCGGCTTTCTGGCTTGACTTGTCTTCTAGGACCATAGACGACACTTGCTTCTTTCTTGAAAGGCCTCTTCTCAGTACTTGTGGAGGCAGCTTTTTGTATCTTTCCTGATCTGATGCCAGCTTCTATCCTTTCACCCGTCAGAATCAGATCCGTAAACCCAGCTGAGGAATTTCCAACCAAATGATTGAAAAACGGACCAGACAAGGTCCCTAGAAACATATCAACCAGCTCACGATTAGTCAATGGAGGCTGCACCCTGCCAGCCAAATCCCTCCATCTTTGTGCATATTCTTTGAACCCTTCGCCCGTTCCTAGAGACATACCCTGGAGTTGGGTACACGTAGGAGCGAGATCAGAATTGTATTGATATTGTCTGTAAAATGCGGTTGCCAAATCTTCCCAATGTCAAATACTAGCTCCATCTAGTTGATAGAACCACTCAAGCTGTGACCCCGAAAGGCTATCTTGGAAAAAGTGAATCCAAAGGTTCTTATCTGCCGTGTCAGGTTGGATCTTCCTTACGTACGACCTTAGATGCAGCTTTGGACAAGAAGCCCCGTCGTATTTGGCAAAGGCAGGCGCCTTAAACTTGTGTGGGATTACCACCCCAGAAGATAACCCCATATCTCCGAAATCCAGCCCCGGCACATTCTGAATCTCCATGGCGCTCAAGAGGTCCTCTAATTGCTTGTATCGATCAGCAGCAGGTGGGTATTGTTCGTCATTGTAGTCCATCTCGTTTTAAGAGACTGCAGGACTAGGAGCTCCTCCCCCTTGGGGACTATCTTTCTCTGCAGAGGAAGTAGTAGGATCAACCTCGTTGTGGAGTGTGTTCCCAAACCTGCGTCCAGTATTGAATAACGCAATTCTCTTTTTCTTCTTCTTCTTTAGGAGTAGAGCCTTCAACTCTTGCTGACCTTGGGCCAGGCTTAGGACCATTTCTTGAAACTGGGCACTTTGGGCCTGAAGGGCCTTGATTGCTTGCTCACTGGATAAGTCTGGATTCATGATGACTGTTCCAAATAAACGAAGAAGATTAAGCAACCTGTAGAAAAATGGGTACCTGTTATGCACATGATGCATGAGATGCTATCTATGCAATGCATTCAAGGGTTTTGGAAATTCACAATTGTTGTAGACAAAAAGAACGCACGTCATATTAATAAGAAAAGATTTGTTAGTACATAAATGCCCAATGGGCCAAATATTACAAAAACAACTTCTCAAGGTAAAAAGACGTTGCGCATCCTCTTTGGCGCAATGTAGGTGTTGAGGGCCTCTTGCTCATGGAGTCGGCGGGTGAGCTCTAAAACCTTCTTCTCGCTGGCGTAGAAGCTGGCTTCAAAAGTGTTCCGTTCCTCCTTGAGTTGGATCCAACTCTTCTGCATTTCCTCCCACGATGTAGGCATGTCAGGATGTAGGATGGTGTAGGGAACCTCTCCTTCCTTGACGGGCTCTTTAATCACAGGGAGAACATGAGGATAAGGCATCATTAGAATCTGGGCTCGGGCTCGTACCCACTTGAGGTAAGATTCAAGAGGGATGGATTTCTTGTGTCCCAGAGTCTTGCTATCAACCTTGTTGGGTCTCCCCCAAGCTCTGATGAATCTTTGGCGAAGTCCTTGCGCATCGTTGTCGAAGTCAAAAACTAGGTCAGGAATCAACATGTCGTGAGGGCCATCTCTTCGTGCATATCCAAATTGCCTCAAAGCTAGGCAAGGGTTGTAGGTGATACCTCCTCTGATTCCAAGTAAAGGAACATTAGGAAACTCTCCGCAACGGTCGACGATGATGACATTTTCTCTGGACCGAGAACACCAATGTACATCAGAGTGAGTAAGAGTCATCAACCGTTGGGACCACCTCGAGCCTTGGTCATTCTTCAGGACAGATTGTGGAAGGTGCGAAATAAACCACCTTGCAAGGAGAGGAGTACAGCACATGAGAACACCCCTCTTTCTCATTGTTCGTGTGTAAAATGAGTGAAGGATGTCCCCAAGCAATGTTGGTATTGGATTTCTGGACAAGAATATTTTGACGGCGTTGACATCTACCAATTGGTCAGAATTTGGGAATAGGACCAACCTATAGATAAGGAGTGCCACAATTTCTTCAAAGGCTTGTAGGTCCAATGAATTCCAACACTCTTGTGCCTTCTCAAACAAGAATTTTGCTAAGAAACCTTTGACACTGCTTCTAGTTTCCCAATGCCCCTTGATGTCAGAAGGCTGTAGATGTAATGCTCGAGCAACATCTTCAGGCTTTGGTTCCTTTTCCGTACCGTTGAAAGGTAGTTGATTAAGGATAGGAATTCTCAGGAGTTGAGAAAATTCCTCCAAAGTGGGCACCAACTGGTAGTCAGGGAAAGTGAAACAGTGGTGAAGAGGGTCAAAGAACTGGAATAGCACTTTCATCATGTCTTCTTCAATGTTGGTGTTGACTAAGCTGAGCAGTCTACCATGTCTTTCACTGAAGGATGAGCTTTCCGGAATTCTTGAGGTGAGCTCCTTGAGTTGAGGAGATATTCTCACAAGGTTGACTTGGATGGTTTTTTCTGCGAGGAATTTCCATGACCTACAAAACAAGAACAAAGATGAAGATCTAAACCCTTGAAGTGGTTAGTGAATGCATATGATGCTTTATGATGTTCATGATGTATGCACAAACATATGTACAAGAAAATCACACCAAACCCTAGTTTCAGGCTTGCATGGGGTTTCATAGGTAAGTACCCTCTTGAGTGTAGTTGGCTAAAAAAACCTGTCCTATAAATAGTAACCGGGTTCTAAGGAGCTCAATATCACTGGATTGTTTTCATTGTTCATTGTTTTGGTTTAGCCACTTAACTAGCGACCAAAATATTCCGAGAAAACAACCCTCAATGAGTGTAGTATCGAGTATCTACCAGCTTCGGACTGCACCAAAGCCGGTCATCTTACTACCCCTAAAAGGCCAAGATGGTCAAGTAAGGTTCTAGGTCATTAGTGCTTAGTGACATCACTCAGCGGCCCCGTACTCTCCTTGATTGAACTCAAGGGTTACCAGTACTCACAAATATGTCGCACTAATATAGCTATTGCTTCGACCGTGTCGGTATACCCCGCACAGTTTCCACAACGTATTGCTATCTATGAATGTTTCCCAAAATCCGGGTGTAGGATTGCAAACCCAAACAAGAGAGCCAAAATGTAAAGCAATCAAATCAAACAATTAGTCATGCAAGAGGGTGATCTAAGCCCTAAGGTTACTCCACTTTTAAACATATTCCCCAGCAGAGTCGCCAGTTCTGTGACACGGTGGGGGAACTGACTATGGTTTTGCGTTTGTTTTCGCAAATGTTTCGGTTGAGCAAGAGTCGCCACCGACTTTTTATTTTATCCTAAGGAAAGGTTTAAAAAGCACAGCAAAAACCTTTGAGATGTTTTCTTGGGTTCGGGGAGTAGGTTATAGAAAGGGAAGGTATTAGCACCCTTTCTATCCATGGTTATCCATGGGCTCTTAGTTACTTGCTTAGATCAACTTGCCTTAATTTTCAATTGTTTGAAATGGTGTTTTGTTGTGTGTGGGTTTAAAAAATGTTTTGAAAAGAGGCCAATGTGGTGTCAACCTTTGTAATGATCCATGTTGGGACGTATACAAAGATGTATGTCTTTTGAAAAAGTTTTCAATATTTTTGAAAGTTTGTTTTGAAAGTGTATTGTGATGTGTTGTTTTGAAAATAGGCAAGTGTTTTGTTTTGCAAGTTTGATCCAAGTAACTAAGAGTTTTGTCTACCCCTAAATTTACTCAAAGGTTTTTTTTAATGTTTTAACCGTTTTAACAATTTTGTTCCACCATTGTATTTGGTGGACAATCTTGTGTTAGGATGTGAAAGGGACGGGCGCGGGTCATCGTTTAGACCATAATTGCAATGGTGCCAAGTATCTTTGGGCAATTTTTCCTTAAGGGACTTGATCATTTTTAGGCAACTTTCGAAAGCGTCATCGAGGGACTATGATCATTTGATTGTTTGTTTTGCCCAAAGAGACCTAACATGCAATATGGCCCAATTTTGAAAGGCAACAAGTGGAGGTAACCCTAGGGGTGTTAGTGTGCAAGTGTGTTTTATTGCATACAAGAGTTTTTTTCTTGGAATTAGGTTTTTCTATTTCATTGATTTTATCTTGCCATACACGTCCTAATTACTAGCAATAAGAAGCGGAAATATAAAATCCTACGCTATTACAACAATTAGGGGATGGGGATACACATTTGTACAAGGGGGTTCAACGAGAAAAATAGACAAAAAAGAAAATAGCAAAAAACAAGATATAGAGAGAGAGAGAGGGAGCCAGCGCGCTGCTGAGAGGTCATCAAAAGTTCTGACTCAGATCCGCTGCCAGATGATTAACCTCTTGGTTAAACTGTATGAGTCAGAACTTCTGACTCTGGCACCTGCAAAACAGAACCCTGTTAGTGGGGAAATCAGAAGTTCTGACTCCCCTGCACTGCAAGACAGAAGTTTGTTAGTGGAGAAACCAGAAGTTCTGATTCTGCTGGAAAGGCAATAACTCTCAGAGGTTCTGATATCATTGACAGCAAAACAAGCTTCAGATGTGCTAACGTCAAAGTCAGCACTTGGCTTTTCCCTGTACTAATCAGAACATCTGCAATTTTGTTGTTATTCCACAAAACAGGAAACATATTTGGAACAAATCCAGCAAATGTCAAAATGTTTCAGAGGTCAGAACCAACAAGGTCACAGGCAAGTCCTACACTGGCTCAAAACGTTCTGAGGTATGAAAATCCTCAGAATATAAACAGCAACAACATGATATTTACATTATGTTTATTTGAGTATGCACAGTTGATGATGCTTAGCAGCGTGATGAAGGTCAGCAGGTGCTTACCTGGCTGTTGGAAAAGTTTGTGGGTGAAAGATAGCTTTTGGCTCTGGTGGTGTTCTGGACAGATTCTCTTTGGAAAAAGGCAGGTGAAGGCGTATGCGTATATAGGGTCAGAAGTTTGGAAAGAGGTTTTTTAGTTCACACAGAAAACTGGGTATTGGATAAAGTTTGAAGATGAGAAATTCAAAGTTATGAAACAAACTGGAGATTTTGGCAGAGTTTCAGAACACTAATTTGCTAAGGGTTTCTTGTTTCTCTCTTAGCAATTTTTCTGTTTCTTGAACGCCCCTTTGCAGTGGACAAAGACTCTCTATTTATAGGAAAAGTTCTTGTGGGTGCCTTGAACATTAAAGCGCCAAGAGAGTTTGAATTTGTTCTTTGACAGAAATTCCTGGGAAGTTGTGATAACAGATAGCCTTCAGCCTAGGCTGCAGCAGCAGGCGTGGATTGGAGAGAAGTGACCTCTTAAGTGGGCGGTGGCGTGTAGACCCATGCCAGAGTCTGCAGAAAGGCGTTTTCCAAGCCACACGTGAATGTTCAGGAGTGGTTGGAAGCATTAATGAGCATTAAATGGTGATAAGACCTATCAACCTCAATATTCTGGTAATGGAAACCAACGTTGAATCAGCAGTTCTGTTTCAAAAGAACAACGTAAACCATGCTCTGGCCTTGGCTTCCTGTTGTCTTAGTAAGTTCTGGAGATTCTCCTGATTTTCTGATACGTTCCTTGGATTTGCTTCTGGATCTCCTGGGCTTAGAGATTCTGTATCAGTGTAACACCCACTCTTATGACCTTTTCATCTACTGACTTCAGCATGTTCTGAAAGAGCCTTCAGACTTCCCTGCTTCTTTTGCATTCCTTTAGCAAATTCTGACTGAGCTTGTGTAACTGCTGAAAGAGGCATGTTCTGTCTGAGGCTTACATACTGAACCACGTTTACAACTTCTAATTAAGCTGATGTAGCTGCTGAAAATCCAACTTCTGACTACGCTGAGCCAAACTTGCAACTTCTGACCATTTTTATCTGGAATTGGTCCAGAAGTTCTGAAGCGCTGATTTTTTCTTAAACACTCATTCATTTTTTTTAAAGAAACATTTCAAGTGTTTAGAATTTAATTAATTTCTCAAGATAAAAGCGTTGTCTTTGGAGCTTGTGTGATCATCTTGCTCTTGTAAGTGGTTTGATTGGACAAAAATGACAGTTCTGGACTTGGATTTATTTCAGAGGGACCCTGAAAATCCAAGATGATTTCCTGAAGAAGGAGAGGGCAAATTTTGGGGTACAACAGTCAGCTAGTACACTCCCCTTTATAGCTTTTTGGGTAGTATACTGGATGTCATACTCAGTCAGGATCATTTGCCATCTAGCGATTCTTCCAGATAAAGCAGGCTTCTCGAAGATATACTTGATAGGATCCATTTTGGAAATCAACAAAGTGGTATGAGTTAACATATACTGCCTTAGTCGACAAGCAGCCCATACCAAAGCGCAACAAGTTTTCTCGAGCAGTGAGTAGCGAGTCTCACAGTCGGTAAACTTTTTGCTAAGGTAATAAATGGCATTCTCTTTTCGACCAGACTCGTCATGCTGGCCCAGTACGCACCCCATTGAGTTATCCAAGACGGTCATATACATGATCAACAGTCTTCCTTCGACGGGTGGCATCAGAATAGGAGGCTCTAGCAAATACTCCTTGATTTTATCAAAAGCAATTTGACAATCATCGTTCCATTCGAATACCTGATCTTTCTTCAATAGTTTGAAAATTGGCTCACAGGTAGACGTCAGATGAGAGATGAATCTGGCAATATAGTTCAAGCGCCCCAAGAACCCTCTAACCTCCTTTTCAGTACGGGGAGCAGGCATTTCTTGTATTGCTTTCACTTTCGCTGGATCGACCTCAATGCCTTTGTTGTTGACAATAAACCCTAGAAGTTTACCAGACCTAACTCCAAAAGTACACTTACTTGGATTTAGCCTGAGTTTGTACTCCTTCAACCTGGCAAATAGCTTTTGCAGATGTTCAAGGTGTTCCTCCTCTGTTTGTGATCGAGCTATCATGTCGTCTACGTAAACTTCGATCTCATGATGTATCATATCATGAAACAAAGCTACCATGGCGCGCTGATAAGTTGCCCCTGCGTTCTTCAGTCCGAACGGCATCACCTTGTAGCAGAAGGTACCCCATTGTGTAACAAAGGTTGTTTTCTCCATGTCCTCGGGGGCCATTTTGATCTGGTTGTAGCCCGAGAATCCGTCCATGAAAGAAAACACCTTGTGCTGAGCCGTGTTGTCAATCAAAATGTCGATATGCGGTAGCGGAAAATCATCTTTAGGGCTAGCCCTGTTCAAATCCCGGTAGTCCACACACATTCTGACCTTGCCGTCTTTTTTAGGTATTGGCACAATGTTAGAAACCCATTGTGGATAGGATGTAACAACCAGAAAGACAGCATTGAATTGCTTCATTACTTCTGCTTTAATCTTCTCAGACATGTCGGGCCTCATTCGGCGGACTTTTTGCTTGATCGGTGGACAATCCTCTCTTGTAGGGAGACGGTGAACCACAATGTCTGTGTCCAACCCTGGCATGTCTTCATAAGACCAGGCGAAGATTTCAACGTATTCATTTAACAGTTGTATTAAGCGCCCCTTGACACTTAGTTCCAGATTGGCACCCACTTGTACTTCTTTCCTATCTTCCTCTGTTCCTAAGTTGACTATTTCCAACAACTCTTCATGAGGCAAGATGGCCCTCTTTTCTTGTTGTAGAAGTCTGGCTAGCTCTCCTGGTACTTCACAATCTTCGTCATCTTCGTATTCAGCCTGATTGACCAAATCTTCAGAGTTTTTGAAGGATACAACAAAATAGTCACCCATAGAATCCAGAGTGGATGGGTACCTGCATTTGTGAGTGTGTGTGTGTGTGTAAGGGATAGCCATCCTTAAACAAACAAAAATGCAAAAGGAAAGAAAATCAACACAGCAGTTTATAAATGAAAAACGTCCAATGATTCATTAAACATGGCATATGATTATGAAGAGAATCAAAACCCTTACAAATGGACCTACATACCTCGGGCAAGGCATGAGGTGAAAAAGTAGTGTGCAGATTGTTTAAGAGTAATTATTACAGACCAACAGGAAATGTTCGAAAGATAAATTACTGATTGATGAAAGTAATGGGAACGAAGTCTTTCGCCTCCCAGTTGTGTAGTCCCCCTTCGATGGTTGGGAAGATCCAATCTTCAACGTTACCCTCTTTGTCTTCATCTTCCAAAGCATTGATTCCATGAGGAGAAATCTTGATGGGTGTCCTTTCAATTTTTGAGCGACGCATAGCTTTTTGCCTCGCAGCGGTAAATCCTAACCCAAACTTGTCTGTCTTGTGAGGAAAATCAGGCAACTGACCCCATGTTGAGCTTTTTCCCTCCTTCATTGCAGCCTTTGCGTCTCTAAGAGATGCCATCCTGGCCACCTGCTTGGGTACCTCAGCTACTGCCTTTGCTACTGCAACCTCGGGAGTAACTTCCTCAAAGTGTTGAAAGGGTGTTTCAATGAATTCCCCATCCACTTCCACGTACCTAAAGGAGTTCAGATGACTGATTATATACTCCTCCTCACCGTGCACAATTATGATCTTTCCCTTAACAGGGTATTTCAGCATCTGATGTAGGGAGGAAGTGACTGCCCCAACATTATGTATCCACGGCCTTCCTAGCAAGCAAGAGTAGGATGGGCGGATGTCCATCACATAGAAGATTGAGGGGAACACTTCAGTGCCTACCTTGATGGGAATGTCGACCTCCCCATGCACCATTCTTTTAGATCCGTCAAAGGCCCTGACAATGATATTACTCGGTTTCAGCTCCAAGCCTTCATAATCCAACCGGTCCAGAGCTTTCTTAGGCAGCACGTTTAGAGAAGAACCAGTGTCGACCAAGACATGGGCGAGAGTAGTTCCTCGACATTCAACTGACACATGCAATGCGTCATTGTGCTTTCTTCCCTTCGGAGTCAGGTCAGCACCAGAGAAACCCAGGCCGTTGTCGGCGGTAAGGCTGGCTACACAATCCTGGAATTGATCGGCTGAGGTTTCTTGGGGTACATGGGCTGTCTTCAAAAAACTTATCAAGGCCTTGGCATGAGCCTCCGAACAAAGCAACAAAGCTAACATGGAGATCTTCGAGGGGGTTTTCCCCAGTTGCTCTACCACATCGTAATCACTCTTCTTAATTATCTTCAGAATCTCCTCCATTTCTTTCTTAGAGGTTTCAGGGATGACCAACGGCTGAGCCCTCGTCCTGACGAGCTCTTCTTGGATCCCTTTCCCCTTATCAGCAGAAGTAGGAGGGACAACCACATGAGTAACAACTTCTTCAATCATTGGCGTTCTTGTAGATAGTTTTATCGGTGCAGGGGTAACCTTGGGAACAACTGAGGGTCCAAAGATTGCCTTTGGAGTGGCAATCTCTGGAGAGAAAATTCTCCCACTTCGGGTAATCTTGCTCGTACCGGCAATGTTTCCAATGTCGGTAGTTTCTTCGTCAGAGCTCTCTTCAGTTATCTCAATTTGCTTAACACCGTGGTAGTAGATTTCTCCACCATAATTCCACGGTATTGATTTGTCAGATTTGTAGGGGACAGGCCCAGGCATGGTTATCTTCAAGGGAACAATCTTCGTAGAGGATGTAATCTTAACAGGCCTTTTGGGGACCTTGGAAAGATTGGTGGAAATGGTGATTATTGAAACTTCATTGATAGGAGTTGGAGTAACAGGAGTCTTTTCGAAAAGAATTTGTTGGTTGTCCATTAGGCGTTGGATGCTTATCTTCAGCAGTGGACAATCGATTGGTAGGGAGTGACAAAAGTAGCAATCTTCTTTACAACCTGGGAAAATCCCAGCCTTCAACAGATTCAAATTGATTGTCAACAGTGGGGTCATTAGATCATCAACAGTAGAAACAAACAGGTCTTCTTCAATAGCATGGACATTGCGACCATGCTTTGGCATTGGAGCGGAGATTACATTCGGTTTCTCAGGGGCGTCGAACTCAAACTCTTTTGCATCTATCAAATCTTGAATGTTATGCTTAAGCGCCCAACAATCGTTGGTGTCATGCCCAATGCTGTCAGAATGATAGGCACATTTAGCATTGGGATGATAATATGGGGAAGTTGTATTCACATTTTTTGGTGCCTCTTTGATAGTGGTGAGTTTTAGCTTCAACAAATGGGGAAGAACCCGCACATGCGTCATGTTGATGTGGGTGAACTGCCGTTGTGGCCGTTCTACCCGTTGCTGGTTAGGTCTAGACTGATTGTTACGAGGCTGATCATTTGACGAATTTTGTATCATCACGACCCCTACAGTCGGCTGTCGCTCAGTTCTTCTCAATCCTTTCTGAGAGTATATAATAGCTGCTTCCTTCTTGGCCGGGAATGGTTTCTTAACAGTTGCGGAGGCAGAGGCATCCCTTTGAATCTTCCCACTCTTAATACCAGCTTCCACCCGCTCGCCAATCAGAATCAGTTCAGTAAAACCTGCGGAAGAGCTCCCGATCAAATGGTTGAAGAAAGGGCCAGATAGGGTCCCCAAGAACATATCAACTAGTTCCCTATCTGAAAGAGGTGGTTGCACTCTTCCGGCCAAGTCGCGCCATTTCTGGGCGTATTCTTTGAATCCCTCATTTGAGGCCATCCCCATACTTTGTAACTGAGTACGGGTTGGCGCCAAGTCAGTGTTATATTGATACTGACCATAAAAGGCAGCTGCCAAATCCTCCCAACTATGCACCTCTGACCTTTCAATCTGATAAAACCAATCTAGCTGTGTACCGGACAGGCTATCCTGGAAGAAGTGTACCCAAAGATTTCTATCGGATGTATGAGGTTGAATTCTTCTGACATATGACCTCAGGTGCATCTTTGGGCAAGACAGCCCGTCATATTTTGCAAAAATTGGCACCTTAAACTTTGGAGGGATAACAATCCCAACAATCAATCCCAATTCTTCAAAATCTAACCCGGGAACCCTTTGCAGCTCCATAGCTGCCAGTCTATCCTCCAGATTTTTGTATTTGTCGTCCGCTGGTGGGTATTGCTGCTCTGAATAGTCTTCATCTTCCTCAACCTCTTCCTCTTCAGCCTCAGACTCAGAAGGTAATGCAACTCCTTTTCCCTTACCGGTCCCCTCATCAGATGTGGAGGGGAATTCAAGAACTCTCCTTGCTTCATTCTCAAATCTTCTTCCCAGTGTAGCTACCCCAACTATTTTCTTCTTCTTTTTCACTTTTTCTTGCTCTTTGTTCCCCAACAGTGCTTTTAGATCCTCCTGACCCTTTGCCAAGGTCATAAGGAGCTGTTGAAACTACGAGTTTTGTGACTGCAGATCTTTGACCGTCTGTTCAAGATCCATCTTACTGAAATAAACAGCAGAGAGATAAGGAAACCTGGTGTGAAGACCTGCTTATGCATATGATGAATGATATGTTTATTCATGCAATGCATTCAAGGATTTAGAAATTCAAAATTGTTGCAGACAAAAAGAACACACGTCATATTAATAAGAAGAAATTTTGTCAGTACATAAATGCCCCATGGGCCAAATATTACAAAAGCTTCTTAAGGTAAAAAGACGTTGCGCATCCTCTTTGGTGCGATGTAAGTGTTGAGGGTCTCCTCCTCGTGAAGTCGGCGGGTAAGCTCCAAAACCTTCTTCTCACTGGCGTAGAAGCTGGCTTCAAAAGTATTCCGTTCTTCCTTGAGTTGGATCCAACTCTTTTGCATTTCCTCCCATGATGTTGGCATGTCAGGATGTAGGATGGTGTATGGAACCTCTCCTTCCTTAACAGGCTCTTTAATCAAAGGGAGACTGTGAGGGTAAGGCATCATAAGACTCTGGGCGCGGGTTCGTACCCACTTGAGATAAGGCTCAAGAGGGATAGAGTTTTTGTGCCCCAGTGTCTTACTATCTACCTTGTTAGGCATCCTCCAAGCTCGGATGAATCTTTGGCGAAGTCCTTGCGCATCGTTGTCGAAGTCAAAAACTAGGTCAAGAATCAGCATGTCATAAGGGCCATCCCTCCGTGCATATCCAAATTGTCTCAAAGCTAGGCAAGGGTTGTAGGTAATGCCTCCCCTAATGCCAAGTAATGGAACATTAGGGAACTCACCACAACGATCGACGATGATGACATTTTCTCTGAACCGAGAACACCAATGCACATCAGAATGTGTGAGGGTCATCAATAGTTGTGACCACCTTAAGCCTTGTTCATTCTTCAAAACAGATTGTGGAAGGTGAGAAATAAACCACCTTGCAAGGAGAGGAGTACAGCACATGAGAATACCTCTCTTCCTCATTGTTCGTGTGTAAAATGAGTGGAGGAGGTCCCCAAGCAATGTAGGTATGGGATTCCTGGATAGGAAAATCTTGACAACATTGACATCTATAAGTTGGTCAGGATTTGGGAACAAGACCAACCCATAAATGAGGAGTGCCACAATCTCTTCAAAGGCTTGTAGATCCAAAGAATTCCAACACTCTTGTGCCTTCTCGAACAAGAATTTTGCCAAGAAGCCTTTGACACCACTTCTAGTCTCCCAATGCCCCTTGATGTCAGATGGTTGCAAGTGTAGTGCTTGAGCAACATCTTCAGGCTTTGGTTCTTTTTCTGTACCACTGTAGGGTAGTTGATTAAGAATAGGAATTCTCAGGAGTTGAGAAAATTCCTCCAAAGTAGGCACCAATTGGTAGTCGGGGAATGTGAAACAGTGGTGAAGGGGGTCAAAGAATTGGAACAACACTTTCACCATGTCTTCTTTAATGTTGGTGTTGACTAGGCTGAGCAGTCTACCATGTCTTTCACTGAAGAGAGAGCTTTCTGGAATTCTGGATGTAAGCTCCTTGAGTTGAGGAGGGATTCTCACAAGGTTGACTTGGATAGTTTTCCTGCAAAGAATTTCCATGACCTACAAAACAAGAACAAAGATGAAGATCCAAACCCTTGAAATGGTTAGTGGATGCATATGATGCTTTATGATGTTCATGATGTATGCACAAACATATGTACAAGCAAGTCACACAAAACCCTAGATTCAGGCTTGCATGGGGTTTCATAGGTAAGTACCCTCTTGAGTGTAGTTGGCTTAAAAACCTGTCCTATAAATAGTAACCGGGTTCTAAGGAGCTCAATATCATTGGATTGTTTTCTATGTTCATTGTTTTGGTTTAGCCACTTAACTAGCGACCAAAATATTCCAAGAAAACAACCCTCAATGAGTGTAGTATCAAGTATCTACCAACTTCGGACTGCACCAAAGCCGGTCATCTCACTACCCCTAATGAAAGGCCAATATGGTCGAGTAAGGTTCTAGGTCATTAGTGCTTGGTGACATCACTCAGCGGCCCCGTACTCTCCTTGATTGAACTCAAGGGTTACCGGTACTCACAAATATGTCGCACTAATATAGCTATTGCTTCAACCGTGTCGGTATACCCCGCACAGTTTCCACAATGTATTGCTATCTATGAATGTTTCCCAAATCCGGGTGTAGGATTTCAAGCCCAAACAAGAGAACCAAAATGTAAAGCAAACAAAGCAAACAATTAGTCATGCAAAAGGGTGATCTAGGCCCTAAGGTTACTCCACTTTTAAACTTATCCCCAGCAGAGTCGCCAGTTCTGTGATACGGTGGGAGAACTGACTTGAGGTTTTGCGTTTGTTTTCGCAAATGTTTCGGTTTAGCAAGAGTCGCCACCGACTTTTTATTTTATCCTAAGGAAAGGTTAAAAAGCACAGGAAAAACCTTTGAGATGTTTTCTTGGGTTCGGGGAGTAGATTATAGAAAGGGAAGGTATTAACACCCTTTCTATCCATGGTTATCCATGGGCTCTTAGTTACTTGCTTAGATCACTTGCCTTTGCTTTTTAATTGTTTGAAATGGTGCTTTGTGTGTGTGGTTTTTTGAAAATGTTTTGAAAAAGATGCCTTTGTCTAGGCAACCATTGTAACAATTCTTTACTCAAATGTTTTACAAAGGTGTTTGTCTTTTTGATAAGGTATTTCAATGTTTTTGAAAGTTGTTTTGAAAGTTGTGTTGTGGAGTGTGTGTTGAAAGTAGGCAAGTGTGTTTTGCAAGTTTGATCAAGTAACTAAGAGTTGTCTACCCCTAAATTTACTCAAAGATCTTTCTCATGTTTTAACCCTTTTAACAGTGTTGTTTCACCATTGTATTTGGTGAACAACCTTGTGTTAGGATGTTAACGGGACAGACGCGGGTCATCGTATAGACCATGAATGCAATAGTGTCAAGTATCTTTGGCAATTTGCTTGAGGGACTATGATCATTTTTTAGGCAACTTGAGAAAGCGTCATCGAGGGACTATGATCATTTGATTCGTTTTTGTTTTGCCAAAGACACTCAACATGCAACATGGCCCATTTTTGAAGGCAACAAGTGGAGGAACCATAAGGGTGCAAGTGTGCATTGTGTTGTCCATTTTCATGCCTTTTTGTCTTTGAATTAGGTCAAGCTATTTGTTATTTGATTTGCATACAAACTCTAGGTCTATCATGGCATAATTTGAAAGCTTTTAAATGCGGAAATTTAAAGTCCTAAATTATTACAACATGATTATGGGGATGGGGGTACAAATGTTTGAATGAGGGGATATTTGACAAGAAATTAAATCTAAGATATTACATCCATATCGAATATACAAGTATTTAATTGTACAATATTTAAATGAATACAATAAATATGCAAAATGTATTATGCACAAAATGATTTTTTTATGTATGTGAAAGTATTTTTTCATGTGGGATATAAACAAAAATAAAAAGGTTAAATTTTGAATATTTTTGTCATTTAGGGCAAAACCCTAGTTTTTTGAATAAATATTATTATTTATTGATTATATATAATATAATGTTAATTATATACAAAAAATAAGAAGTATGTTGTAAAAAAGTTTTTTTTATGTCAAATATTAATAAAAATAAAAATGTATTATTTTTATATTTTTGTCCTAAATATTTAATAAAATAGGTATATGTATATTTATATATATTTAATAAGCTAAATATGTACAAAAATAAAATATTAATTATTTACAAAAATGTGTATTTTTAGAAAATGTTTTCAAAATGTAAATGAAAAATAATAACTGAAAATAAATATATTTTTGTATTATTTTTTAGTGTTCTAAATAAAAGTATATATATTTATTTACATGTATATGTTTAAATAAAACAAATAAATGCCAAATAAATGCAAAAATGTGTGGAAAAATGTTTTTGGGGTTTTTTATATTTGAGCAAAAAATAATAAGTTAGAACAAAAAAAGAAAAAAGGCAAAATGACAATTATTTCACACAATGGGCCAGGGGGGTGAAAATGGAAAAAAGGGGTGCAAAAAGCAAGGATAGCTCAGGCCCAGCCCAAGCCATCATCTTCTTCCTCCAGCTTCTGTCAAACGCGCGTTTCTTTGTTCAAAATACAAACTCCTGATTCTTTGATTTTTAGCAAAAACTCATAACACAAACAATGTAGAGCATCAAATCACGATTCCAAATATGTAAGAAACTTAACCTAACTCTAAGAAACCAGGGAGAATTTCTTCACCCCCAATTTCTGACCTAATTTTTCTTCAATGTTCATGGCCAAAATTCTCATAACATACTCAATATAAATGAAAAGTAATCATATGTATGGTTTCAGGGCTATGAGTAGAGCATGTCTCATTCACAAACCTAAGTCTAACTCTTCCTAGATTGAGAGATAGAAGTTCATGTTTTTACCTGTTTCAGCTTGACTTGAACAGAGCAATGTAGGTATCTTCAATGGAGTTTGAGCTTTGGTACAGCTTGCCTGAAGTCCTAGGATGCTTCTCCAATACTTAGCTTGCTTTGAATCACTCTGAATCGTGCTATGGAAGTCCACCTGCACAGCTTGAAAGCAAAAATTGCAAACGTGGTTAGGGGTGTTACAGGTTGAGTTCAAGGCTTGGGATAGTTCCAGTGGGTGATATGGAATGTATTGGAACTGGTTTTGGCAAAAACGCACGAGTGGATTGTTCTATGGAGGTCAAGTTGCAGAACTTGCCCTGTTTTGCAACAAAACAGGGATTCTCAGTATTGGGAGGTCTTAGGGATGGATGAGTCGTGCTTTAGGCTTGTTTTGGTGTATGAAAAATATTTACAAAGTTTTCTTTGGCTGGTGTTTTCAGGAAGTGAGAATTGGAGATTTTTGGCAAGCTTTCTTCTTTTTGAAGTAAGAAGGTTCAAGTTGGGTTATAGGCCTATGCAAGGCTCTCAAGCATGCTGCAGCACGCTCTCTTGATCAATGGGATTTGTCTACAAACTTGTGCCTCAAAGATCTGGCTTGTACCTCTTGGATATGGTATTTGACATAAAGTGCATCTTTATCAAAATGACATGTTTGCTTTTTCTACTTAAGGATTGATTCTATGTGCAATGCCCAAAGGGAAGAAATAATGCATTAATACAATGGTTAGGCATTTAACTATGGTGTGTGAGACTGGTTTTGAGGCCTTCAAGCTAGCTTGTACAAGCTGATTTGAAAAATGCCAATGTTATGAACAAGCCTTGGCCAAGAACAAAAGTGAATTTTGCCCAACTTTGCAAATTCGATTCTCCCTAACCACAAGGGTGTTTGAGAAGTTCTTGGACAATTTGGAAAGCTTGGAATGTGTACTACAACCCATATTTGAAATGCAAATTGAAACCACAAGTGGAACCATGTGAAAAATGGCCAAGAAGTTGGACAAAAATCCTGCCTAGAATAGGGCAAAATTTCTCTAAGTTAAGAATGTTTTGCACCCTTATTCCAAAAATCATAACTTGAGATACAAGATTCTTTTGAGGAAACTTTGTGAGTAAAAGTTGTATATTTTGCAATGGACTACAACTTTCATGTTTCAAGTTTTGTTTGAATCCAATTGCATCTTGGTGAAAAATGGGACAAAGTTAGGAAAAAATAAGGAAATTTCATAACTTAGAAAATTTCTAAGTTATGAAATTTCTTCATTTTAAACCCTAATTTGCAATTTTGGGTTTCTTGATGAACAAGTTTCATAATTTGACATGTCTTGATGAAAAATGAATCTTGGCACTTGATTTTGACCAAAAAGTCAAAGTTTGACTTTTTAGTATGCAATCAAATTTTGATCAGTTGACTGAAAAATTCATCTGTCAATCCTGTGCATTTGAGATCTTTTGAACTTGTTGAATGGGTCAAGACAATTCCATTGAGTCCTTGAGTCCATATGTGAGCTTGGTTTGCCATTGGTTAGGTCAAACAGTCAAAAATTACCTTTGTGCAGTCAAAACCCTAAAAATGACCATTTTGCCCTTTTGGTAATCTGATCAAATTTCTTATGGAATTGTGATCCAAACTTGATCAAATGGTCCATATGAGTTCATGATGTTGATGTGGGTCAAATTTCATGAGGTTTGACTGTCAATTGGCCACAGTTGACTTTTTCCCCAATACAACTGATTTCTAGGTCAACTGTCCAATTGACTGGGCAAAGATTGGAATCAAGGCTTGAAACTTGGTATGGATAAACTTGTAAGTCCAACATGAAGCATGAAAGTCATTTTGGGCATTTTAGGTCAAAACATCTTTGTGCAAACTCAAACCCTAATTTGAGTCAATAGTGCAAGGAGGGGTCTTGAGCAGAGCAAACCCTAACTTGATCTTGAGTTCCAAGAGTATTGTGGTGAGAAAATGTTGATGAAATGAGAGGGAACATTTTTGGGTACAACACACTTGATCTTTCTTCAACAGTTTGAAGATTGGCTCACAAGTAGCAGTTAGATGTGAGATGAATCGGGCAATGTTGTTCAGACGTCCTAGGAAGCCTCTGACCTCTTTCTCTGTCTTGGGAGCTGGCATCTCTTGTATGGCTTTCACCTTGGCAGGGTCCACTTGAATACCTTTGTCGCTCACGAAGAAGCCTAGCAATTTATCGGATCTCACCTCGAAGGTGCGCTTGTTTGGGTTCAACCTCAATTTGTACAACTTCAAACGGTCAAACAGCTTCTGTAGATGGTCAAGGTGTTCCTCCTCCGTTTGGGACCTCGGAATCATATCGTCGACGTATACTTCAATATCATGATGGATCATATCATGAAACAAAGCAACCATGGCACGCTGATATGTTGCCCCAACATTTTTCAACCCAAAAGGCATGACCTTGTAGCAAAAGGTACCCCACTGAGTAACAAAAGTGGTCTTCTCCATGTCTTTGGGAGCCATCTTTATCTGATTATAAGCAGAGAAACCGTCCATGAAGGAGAATACCTTATGCTGAGCAGTGTTGTCAACCAGAACGTCGATGTGAGGCAGAGGGAAGTCATCCTTAGGGCTCGCCTTGTTCAAATCCCTGTAGTCAACACACATTCAGACCTTACCATCTTTCTTCGGTACCGGAGCCACATTGGCAACCCACTGAGGGTAAGAGGTTACTGCTAGAAAGCCGACATCAAACTGTTTCATAACTTCAACCTTGATTTTCTCGGACATCTCTGGACGCATACGGCGAACCTTCTGCTTTACGGGAGGGCAATCTTCCTTGGTAGGCAGGCGATGAACCACAATGTCCGTATCCAACCCAGGCATATCTTCGTAAGACCAGGAAAAGATTTCCACATAGTCATGTAGCATTTGAATCAACCGTTGTTTCACACTGAGCTCCAGGTTTGCACCGATCTTGACTTCCTTCTTGTCTGTCTCGGTACCCAGATTCACCGTTTCCACCGGCTCTTCATGTGGATGAATGGCCCTTTCTTCCTGAAGTAGCAGTCTTGCAAGCTCACCCGGCACTTCGCAATCATCTTCACCTTCGTCTTCGGCCAAGTTGATCGGATTTTCAAAGTCATAACTGGCGGTAGCAGAGTCGTTACCAATGAGATCCAGAGTGGATTGAGACCTGTATATGTGAGTGTGTGTAAAATAACTATTTTGCAATATATAATGAAGAAAGACAAGGAGCGCAAAATTTGAAATGCAAGAAACGTCCAATGCTTTTATTAATGATATATGAAAATGGCATACAAAAGCCCTCACAAATGAAGCCACGGTGCCCCGGGTAAGACACCGAGCCATAAAGTTTCACAATATTATCTGTTACAAATTCGAAACAAAAGAGTTCATTACTGAGTAACAAAAGTAATAGGGATGAAGTCCTTTTCCATCCAGTTGCTTGGTCCACCATTGGTTGTAGGGTAGATCCAGCTGTCGAATTCAGACTCCTCCACGTCATCTTCGATGGAATTTACCCCCGATTTGCTAATGAACACAGGAGGTCTTCCAATCCTTGTACTACGAACAACCCTTTGAGCTTCCTTCTCAATAACAGCCCGGGCATCCTTTAAGGAAGCCATCTTCAAAGGAGAATCTTCAACCACAGTCTCAGCTGATGCCAGTGTCTGAGGAACCTCTTCAAAGTGTTGAAATGGGGTCTCAATGAATTCCTCATCCATCTCTATGTACCAGAACGAGTTGAGGTGGCTGACCATGTACTCTTCCTCCCCCTGTACTGTCACAATCTTCCCTCTGACCGGGTACTTCAGCTTCTGATGGAGTGTGGAGGTCACAGCTCCAGCTCTATGGATCCATGGACAACCCAGCAACCAAGAATAGGACGGTCGAATATCTATCACGTAGAATGTAGAATTGAAGACCTGAGAACCAACTTTAATTGGAATATCGACTTCACCATGCACCATCCTTTTAGACCCATCAATGGCCCGGACAACAAGGTTACTTGGCTTTAGCTCCAACCTTTTGCAATCCAACCTGTCTAGAGCTTTCTTGGGCAAGACGTTCAATGAGGAACCAGTGTCAACCAACACATGTGCAAGAGTAGTGCCCCTGCATTCAATGGAGACATGCAGGGTATCGTTATGGTTCTTCCCTTTAGCAGTCAAATCAGCGTCGGAGAAACCCAAACCATTATCAGTAGTTAAATTGGCCACACAATCGGTAAACTGATCGGCTGATGTCTCCTGTGGCACGTGGGCCGTCTTCAGGAAGGTAATCAGAGCCTTGGCATGGGCCTCTGAACACAACAACAGCGATAACATAGAAATCTTGGATGGGGTTTTCCCCAGTTGCTCAACTACATTATAATCGCTCTTCTTAATAATCTTCAGAATCTCTTCCATCTCTTGTTTGGAAGCTTCAACAGTGGTTGTCTTTGGCGCCTCCGTCTGGGCAGGCATATCAGTGGTAATCCCTTTGCCCCGAGCGTCAGATGACTCGGCGACAGGGGTAGAACTAAGAACTTGATCAGGAATGGCATTAGGCACACTTGCAGGTGTGATGACAATAGGTCTTCGGACAGTTAGTGGCGCAATATCAGGTGAGAAAAGTCTACCACTGCGGGTGACCTTAGCAGGTCCGGTAATGTTGCTGACACCGGTATTAGTATCAAACTCTTGCTTGACTCCAAGAACATAAACATCTTCCCCGTAGTGCCAAGGGACAACTTTGTCAGAGGTGTAGGGAATAGGCCCCAGAACAGTGATGATTATGGGTGCAATCTTCTGAACAGGCGTAATTCTGACAGGCTTCCTCGAGGGAGCCTTGGGAGAATTGTTGAAAATGGTAATAATGGAAACTTCTTCAGTAGGGGTGGCAGGAACAACAATCTTCTCGAACAGGATCTCCTTGTTATCCATCAGGTTTTGGACGCCTGACTTTAAAGATGGGCAACCAGTAGGTGAAACAGAACACATATGGCAACCTTCATCACATCCCGAAAATAAACCGGCTAGCAACAGGTTCCTCTTGACGGTCATCAGCGGGGTAACAATATCATCCACAGAGGCTACAAACAATTCTTCCTCTACAGCATTTGCTCCATGTTTGGGCATGGGAGCAGTCACAACATTAGGCCTCTCGGGCGCCTCGAACTCAATCTCCTTTGCATCGATTAGGTCCTGAACCTTATTCTTCAAAGCCCAAAAATCATCCGTATTATGCCCCGGGCTGTCAGAGTGATAAGCGCAGCGGGCGTTAGGATTGTACTTTGGGGATGTTGTGTTTGAAATCTTTGGAGCTTCTTTTAGAGTCACCAGATTGGTCGTCAATAACTGGGGCAATATCTGAGACAAGGTCATGCTGAGACGAGTGAATTGCCTTCGAGGTCTCTCGCCCCTTTGTTGATTGTGATGCTGAGGAGCACCAGCAGGTTTTGAAATAACCACCGCATTGATAGCTTGGCGGTGTTCCGGTCTATTCTGTCTTCTTGAACCATAGACAGCACTGGATTCTTTCTTGAACGACTTCTTCTCGGTGCTCGATGAGGCACCCTTCTGTATCTTCCGAGCCTTGATACCAGCTTCAATCCTCTCACCAGTCAAGATAAGGTCTGTAAACCCGGCTGAAGAGTTTCCAATCAAATGGTTAAAGAATGGACCAGACAGGGTCCCCAAAAACATATCAACAAGTTCACGATCAGTTAAAGGTGGCTGCACCCTTCCGGCAAGGTCTCTCCATTTTTGAGAATACTATTTAAATCCTTCACCCGTCCCTATTGACATACCCTGGAGTTGGGTACGCGTAGGAGCGAGGTCGGAATTATATTGATACTGCTTATAGAACGCAGTAGCCAAATCTTCCCAGTTACGGATACTGGCTCCATCCAGCTGATAGAACCACTCAAGCTGAGTCCCTGAAAGACTGTCTTGAAAGAAATGGATCCACAAATTCTTATCAGCGGTGTAAGGCTGGATCTTCCTTACATACGACCAGAGGTGCATCTTTGGACAGGAAGCTCCGTCATACTTGGCAAAGGCAGGTGCCTTGAATTTATGGGGAATCACCACCCCAGAGGATAGACCTAGGTCTCCGAAGTCCAGCCCGGGCACGTTCTGTATCTCTATAGCGCTCAAGCGGTCCTCCAACTGTTTGTACCTATCCTCAGCAGGAGGATACTGTTCTTCACCATAATCCGTCTCGTTGTCGGAGACTATAGGGCTAGGAACCCTCCTTTCTTGTGGGCTGTCTTTCCCTCCAGATGAGGTGGCCAGATCAACTTCGTTTTGCAGCCCGTTTCCAAACCTGCGTCCGGTGTTGAACAGGACGGTCCTCTTTTTCTTCTTCTTCCTCTCTTTCAGAATCAGGGTCTTCAAGTCCTGTTGACCCTTAGCTAGGCTCATAACCAACTCTTGAAACTGGGCATTCTGGGCCTGGAGGGCCTTCATAGCTTGCTCAGTGGAAGGTTCAGTAGACATGATGATTGCTGAAATAAACAGCGAAGAAGATAAGTGACCTGTAAAAGGGTACTTGTTTATGCAGTGTATGAGATGAAATGCGTATGATTTATGTTTTCAAAGACAATCGGGATTCAAATTTGTAGACAAGAAAGGAAACACACTTTATTAGATTTAACTTCAGAATTTAAATTGTTCAACAAATTGCCCTTAGGCGTTACAAGAATGGAAATACTGAAAAGTAAATAAAACCGTAAAAGAAATCATCAAAGGTCCATCAATGCTCCCATGGCCTCTTCTTCTCAGTGCGGATATAATCATTCAAGATCCGCTCATTCTCCAATTGCTTAGTCAGCTTCTGGATCTTCTGTTCTTGTTCGTTGAACCTCTCCCAATAAGAGTCCCGTTCTTCCTGCAGTTGCTCCCAACACCTCTTCAGTGTGCCAACATTAGTGGGCGTATGAGGATGGAGAATAGTTGGAGGAACCCCGTCTTTATCAGCAACCTCAAGAGTAATGGGCCTGACAACTTCATATGGCATACCTAACTTCTGGGCACGGATGCGGACCCACCTGAAATATGACTCCATTGGTAGAGAAGTCTTTGGTCCTAACTCATATGGGTCAGATTTGTGAACTCTATCCCAAGCCCTGATGAATCTACGACGCAGCTCGTCGCTATCCCCCTGAAAATCAAAGATGATATGAGGTATCAACATCTCATGAGGCCCTTCTCTTCTGGCTCTTCCAAACTGACAGAGAGCTAAACATGGGTTATAAGAGATTCCTCCATGGGTTCCGATCATTGGAACATTAGGATATTCTCCACAACGATCAATGACAGCCACCTCATCCAAGCCTTTGAGAGTCCAAATAACGTCATTATTAGTAAGAGACATTACCCTATGAGCCCAGCCCATTCCTTCTTTGTTCTTCAGCACGGGCTTAGGGAGGTGCGAAATAAACCACCTCGACAATAAAGGAGCACAGCACATCAGAGTTCCCCGTTTTCGGGCAGTGCGAGCATAGAGTTGATGAAGGATATCACCCAAGAGAGTGGGTACAGGGTTCCGAGAGATGAAGATCCTTATGGCATTAACATTAACATAAGTGTCAGGATTTGGAAACAATACCAGACCATAGATTAAGAGAGCCAGAATGTCCTCGTACGCTTTGAAGTCTAAGTCATCCCAAAAGCAGTTAGCTTTGCCAACTGGAAACTTAGCCAAAAAACCCTTAACTCCACTTCTAGTCTCCCAGTTAGCCATTACCTCTTCTTTGGTCAAGTGAAGGGCTACAACAATCTCTTCAGGCCTAAGAGTCTTTTCCCAACCAGTGAACGGAGTCTGCTCCAAAACAGAGATACCAAGCAACTCAGAGAACTCTTCCAGGGTAGGAACCAACTGGAAGTATTGAAAGGTGAAGCAATGGTATAGGGGATCATAGAACTGGACTAGGACGCTCATCATTTGTTGGTCCAACTTTGAGGTGACTAAGCCGAGAAGAGAACCATGCCTCCTGATGAAGGAAGTAGTGTCTGGAATCCTGACAACGAACTCTTTAAGCAAAGTAGGTGCTTGAACAAAGTTGAGCCGGATAGTATTCCTACGCGTGGGCATCATGAGGTCCTACAAAACAGAGCAACGATGAAACCCTCTTGTCTTTGAAATGGGTTAGTCCTTATGCAAGATGTATGCAATGTTATGATGTTATGATGTCATGGTAAAGGCACACCACAAGTATACACAAAAGGAAAACATGGTAAAGGCACACAAGTCACACGAAAGAGCCCTTAGATTTCAGGCTGGCATGAAGTTTAGGTGCTACCCTCTTTCAGTTTCAGTTGGTTAAGACCTGTCCTAAAAATAGTAATCGGGTTCTAAAGGATCTCAATATCACTGACTACCCTCAATCGGTCATAATTCCAGTTTGGCAACCTTTTCTTGCGGCCGGAACCATCACGAGAGTTTAGTCTCAATGAGTGTAGCATACTGCTATTGTTCTATGGCCAAGTTGGTCAATTTAAGGTTCTAAGGTCCGTTGGTGCTTAATGACTCCTCAGAAGACCCTTATTCTCCTCGTTCCAACACAAGGGATATCGGTACAGACCAAGGTGTCACACCAACGTAGCTACTGCTTCATCCGTGTCGGTCTACGCCAGACAGATCCCTCACAGTTTATTGCTACTTACCTAAAAAAGGGTACCCCCAGATCCGGGTTAGGATCTATAAAACTCCGATACAAGCCCACAAAATTAAAGCATACAAAGCATACAATTAAAAACACAAGTGATCTAGTCCTAAGGTACACCTCACTTATAAGTTTCCCCAGCAGAGTCGCCAGTTCTGTGATCGGTGGGAATGAGAACTGACTGTTTTGGAATGCCGGTTCGCGTTTGCGTTTGTTTTTGCAAAATGTCGCGGTAAGCAAGAGTCGCCACCGTCTTTTATTTTATCCAACAAGGAAAGGACAAAAGCACAAAAAAATTCCTTTTCGAGATGTTTCTCGGGTTCAGGAGGTAGATTATAGAAAGGGAAGGTGTTAGCACCCTTTCTATCCGTGGTTATCCACGGGCTCTTAGGTACTTGCTCATTGTGTTTTCAAAAAGTTTTGCTTTTCTTGTGTTCGTGGGTTTTGAAAAGAGTTTTGTTTGAAAACTTCGATTTAACTCTTGTTTCTGTCCTCAAGAGTGTATGAAGTGTTGTTGAAAACTTTGTTTGAAAAGTGTAAGTGCGAAAAATTTGTTTTGTTTTGAAAGAGCAAATACCTGAGAATCTCTACCTACTCAAAAGGAATTAAACTGTGTAAATGTCCCTTTAGACAACGCTATCCCACTATGAAGGAGTAGGTAGCATCGTCGTCAGAGTTTTCAGGTCAATTCGATTAAGGGACATGTGGTCACTTAAAGCAATGTTAGGACGCCTTAGCGGTAACCCTAATGTCCTAGATCATTTTATCCGAGACAACCATTTCGAGGCAACTTATGATCTTTGGAGAAGAGGGCGACCTCTAAAACTTCCTATACTCAATGACCACGTTCGAGGCAACCAAGTGAGGCGTACCCTAGGAGTGGCATGTGCAAATGTGTCAATTTTCAGTTATGTTATCTTTGTACATGTTATGGTGAGCTACAGTTGATTTTAAGTTAAGATAGATCTTGTCATGCATATCCTATTATTCATACATCTAGCAGTTAATGGTTGCGGAAAATAAAACTAAGCTATTACAAGGCGTCGGGTATTTACATCGCCAAAAACAAACCTTTGAAAAGTAAATGCGAAAAGGTAAATAAAAGCGATAAAAGGTCCTAAGTCCAAAACTATTACATCCTTGAAGCAGATACAATATTGAAATATGAATAAAAAAATAATACGCGCGAGAAAATTGAATCGAAGAGTTTTAGGGTTTTGACCCTTTTTGTGGGAAAGAAAGAGATTTTTTTGTTATTTTGAACTAAATGAATTTAAACCTAAGTTAATTAATTAATTAAATGAAAAAAGATATTTTTTGGGTTTTTGAATGTTTAAGGAAATAAAAAATAAAATGATTTAATATATTAAAAACCTAATTCTAATTAATTTTAATTTATTGCAAAAAATATTAAAATTATGCCTAATTAGAAACTAAATTAATTAAGTTATTTATTTACAAAAATAATGAAATAGTGAAATTAATTTTAATAAATAAAAATATTATATTTTTTGTTTTCTGATTTTATTAGGAAAATATTAATTATTTTAGTTAGTTGTTAATTAAGCATAAAAAATCAATCAAGTAAATAAATAAAATGAAAGAAAATAGAAAAGGCTAACTCAGGGGGTTTGGGCCCAAAGAGGGTGTTTGATCAGCAGTTTTTGAGGCCCACTTGCTGCAAGCCTGCGTTTGACTTTTGTGATTTACTATGCGTGCGCTGACCTGAGACCATGGTGAGGACCCCATTCTGGCCATTGGATTTGGTTTGAGACCACCTGGCCAACATCTGGAGAAGGGCGTATGATGGACCCTCCTTTGAGAATTACACACGAATACCTGAAGAAAAAATTGAACAAAGTTTTGGGAGACCTGGGATTCGAACCCAGGTCCCAATGGGATTTCCACTAGCGCCTCCACCACTGGACCATTGTGCTGCTTTTGTAATAATAATAAACAACAAATAATATATGGACAATCATTAACTATGCCTGGAAAAAAAATAAAAAGCGCGCGATTTCAAATTGACCAATGGGAAGAGGACGCGTAGTCGTCTTCTTCACAAACTCTGGTTATATTACCTGCAGATTTTTATCCGCGGGAAGATTCGTCGCTTGCTTCTAAAATCCGTCCTAGGCCATGGAAACGAGTTCTAAGAACGTCATCATGATCGTCTCCTTTCACTGATTCCATCCATGGCCATGATTCGTTCTAATTTTCCCTGAAATCAAAACGCTTAAAAACAAAGAACCAAAACCCTAGCTTCGGGCATGGCTGTACATGCTATAAAAATGCAATTCGATTATGCCAAAAGTTTCAGAATGCAACGAAAAGCATGAATATACAAATAATTAGGCAAAAAGATACAAGAATCCAGAGTTGTGAGATCGTGCACAGGGCTATGTTCTTGAATACTTACAACGCGATTCTGATGGTTTCTGGACGTGCTTTTGATTGCCTTAGCTTCAGTGAATGGCTAGCAAGAGAGTTATGTGAAGATTTATGATTGAATCGTCCCTTAACCAAGATTTTGATCTCCACTTTTTCCAAGCTTTTTTAGTTTTTGGTTTTGCCGTTTTAGCAGTTCTTAGGTCGTGTATTAGGTTTGTGAGGCTTGTGTGCATATAATAGAATGATTTTAGGTTAAGAGTTGGGCCAATATCCTTGTGCATTGAAGATGGAAGATTTGTTTGACCACCATTGTTAACCTTTCCAAAAATAAACCAAATTTGAGATTTTGTGCTTGAATGAGCCTTGGCACGATTTGATTAAGTGAATAATGATAATTGCAAGCTGTACAAATCACAAAGATCCCTTTACATTAATTTTTGGATTTTATTTGATTTAATATTTATTAATAATGAATTAAATCAATAAAAATGAAATAAAATAGAAAAATAAATGTTTCGTCATGAAATTATGTATGGGACACGTGTGTGGCATGACAAGACCAAATCAAGTGGAAAAAAGTGGGCCCTTTTGTCAAAAATTGGAGTTTTGAGGATAGTTGACTTTTGGCAATTTTGGAAAAATGCCCAACTTCAACAATGCATAACTTCTTCAATTTTGAACTTTTGGAGGTGTTCTTGGACTTTTTAGAAACCTTGAGATGTCCTCTAATCAACCCTTTTGGTCTCTTCACATTTTGGTCTTCCATTCTCATGTTATAAGCTTTGGAAAAAAAGGTGTTTTTGTTGACTTTCAAAAATGACCAATAATGTCCAAATTTGTAACTTTTTGTGAGAGCATTTCTTGATCTTGGGGGTGTGAAGATGGATTGTAGGAAATTGCATCCTCTTAAAAATTAGCTTTTGATGGGTCAGTTCTCACAAAGTATGAGAAAGTTATGCTTGGTCAAATTTGAGTTGACTTTTCCTGCAAAACCCTAATTTAGCAACTTTTGAATCTTGATGAATTTTGTGCAATCCTTGATGAATCATGATCAACCCTTGATAAAATGATGAATTATCCTTCAAAATAAGAATGTTGACAAAGAATCTTAAGGTTTGACTATATTTGGGACACAGTTGACTTTTGCCCTAGCACAGTCGCTTTTTGGGTCTCTTGAGCAATTGACTGACCAAAATTCCTCTGGAAGGCTTGAAATTTGACATGGATGGACTTAAGAACATATCAAGGCATTGGGAAGCACTTGAGGCCATTTGGATGTAAGGACCTTGATGCAACACAAAACCCTAATTTTGAATTGACTGCCTTAGGAGGTGATTTGACTGCACAACCCTTGAGCCATTTTGAGCAATTTGAAGATCATTCTTGACAAATCTTGAGGAATATGGGAGGGAAAATTTTGGGTTACAACATAATATTCAGTTGAATATAGTGAATTAAGTCCTCGTTGGAGAGAGGCGAAATCACCTTGGCGGGTGGACTGGAGTAGTTTGAGGTCAAACGAACCAGGATAAGAATACAGTGTTGTCTGCATTTGATTTCCAGTTTTACAATTCAACCCCCCTTCTTGTGTTTTTCACTACTTCAGTCTTTAAAATCCCCCACAGTGTGCAGCTTAATGATATCAAGCTCTCTCACATCTCCGACAAAACAAAACTTCTAGTTACCGCTCCTAAGATTCCTCTGTAAAAGTTGCCCAATTTCTTAGGATTCCCCAACAGGATTTCACAAGCAATACACGATGTTTCCTTTACACAACAAAGTTTATTTCTCTAACAAAGGGAAGCTCATCAACTCATCAGCACTTCAAAAGATAAAGACTTACACTCTTTGTACCCAGCGGTACTCGAGGATTTATTTTCCCCAGCAACACTGCAGCATAGCAATTAAAATGTCCATAAATCATATCCATACGTCATAACATTGACATCACAAATACATACGACATAATCTCATTTATCTTGAGAACATCATTACACCATGCATTGCATACATCATGATATTGCATACAACTAACCTTTCATCTTTTTCAGTAAAGATCAATCAACAGAAAATTATCATCAAATTTTCAACAAGTCAATTACAAATCAATTCCCAAGAAAGGATTGGTCAACTATCTACACAACAAATGTTTCTTTCAGACTCCTGCCGGTTCAGTTTAAATATCTCAACAATTTATTAAGATTCTTTTCTCGCATCTTTCTTCTTTGGTTCAGATAAATCTCTCAATTAATTTTTCTTATTCTTCTCCAGATCCCTGCCGGTTCAAATATCTCTCTCAATGATTTATTCTGATTCTTTCTTGCAGACGCTTTCTCTGGTTCAGATAAATCGCACAAAGATTTATTCTGATTCTTTCCAGTTAAATAATATTCAATACCTCTTTTGGTTCAGTTTAAATCCCTCAAAGGTTTATCAAGATACTATACAAAGGAACATTTCGGGTTCAGATAAGTCTCTCAACGATTTATTCTGATTCTTTCCCGCAGACGCTTTCTTTGGTTCAGATAAATTGCACAAAGATTTATTCTGATTCTTTCCAGTTAAAGAATATTCAAGACCTCTTTTGGTTCAGTTTAAACCCCTCAACGGTTTATCCTGATACTTTCCAAAGGAACATTTTGGGTTCAGATAAGTCTCTCAACAATTTATTCTGATTCTTTCCCGCAGGCACTTTCTCTGGTTCAGATAAATCACTCAAAGATTTACTCAGATTCTTTCCAGTTAAAGAACATTCAAAATTTATTTTGGTTCAGTTTAAACCCCTCAACAGTTTATCCTGATACTTTCCAAAAAGAACACTTCTGGTTCAGATAAATCATCCAAGATTTATTCTGATTCTTCCCAGTCAAACAACATACAAGACTTCTTCTGGTTCAGATAAGTTGCTCCAAAGATTTATTCTGATTCTTGTCCAATTGAAATCAAGTTCAGACTTAGTACATTCTCTGTCAACAGTCACCTTTGGATGGCATCTACAAGCCCATCTCCGGCAAATCTCCACCATTCATCCAAATGGCATCTATAAGCCCATTCACAATCCATCTTCGAGTGCAAATTTCTGGGCACTGATGACTGAAATTAGGGTTTGAGATTTCACAATGATAATTTAAATTTTAATGCCTCATATTAATTTCATGGATCATTATGGACCCCCAAGATTACTCATGTCAAGTTTCAAGCCTTGGATCACATTTTTGCTCAGTCAATTGACCAGTTGACCTAAAAATCAGTTGTATTAGGGAAAAAGTCAACTGTGTCCAATTTACAGTCAAACTTCATATTTTTTCCTTATCAACATTATAAACTCATATGTATCATTCGATCAAGTTTGGACCACAATTCCTCAAAAAATTTGATCAAATCATCAAAAGGGCAAAATGGTCAAAATTAGGGTTTTGACTGAGAAAGGAAAATTTCTGATTTTTGACCTAGAAAATGGTTAATTGGTTTGAGGAATGATCTCAAGAGTTCAATTGCATCATTTTAACCTAATGGCATGACTCAAAACATTGCTCAAGATCAATTGATTGATAGTTAATTTTCAGTCAACTGATCAAAAGTCAACTGTATACTGAGAAGTCAAACTTTGACTTTTTGGTCAAAATCAAGTGTCAAAGATCACAATTCATCAAAACATATACAAATATGAAACTTGTTCATCAAGAAATAAAAAATTCAAGATTTCATTATGAAAAGTCAAAGTTTTCAAACTTAGAAATTTTTCTAAGTGTTGAAAACCTCATATTTTTTTCGCAACTTTGAGCGAATTTTTCACCATGATGCAAGATGATTCAAAAGAAACTTTCAACATGAAATTTGTAGATCTCCATGAGATATACAACATTTCTTTACACAACTTCTCCTAGAAATGATTTGATCTCAAGTTACTAATCCATGAAGTCATGGTCATGAAACTAAAACACTTAGTGAAATTTTGAACATTTTAGGTCAGGATTTTGACCTAACTTCTGACCCATGTTTCACATAGTTCAATTTGGATTTTGCAAAAGTGATTCAAATAGGGGTTGTAGATCATATTCCAAGCATTCCAAAATTTCCAAGAACTACTTGAGATCATTTGTGAGCAAGGAGAATCGAAGGTCAAAAGTTGGAGTTTCAAGTTGTTTTACAAGGCAAATTTTGTGATGAACAAAATTCAAATCTCAAACCTATGCTGCACAATCTTGCTTTGCAGACCTCTAAACCCCAAGATCTCTCCCTAATCAGGATATTACACTTTCTTTTGAGCTATTGTCCATTTAATTTAAGCTTTATCCAAGGTAATTTTCCATTAATGGCACAAAGGCACCATTGCCATTTACATAAAGCAAGCTTTATGCAAAGTCAACTTGCATTGAGCTTTGCACTTGTTCCTTCTGCACAAACTTCCTCTACAAAGTCAGATAAGCTTGTTTAAAGTTGGTAACCACTCTAGATAGCTTTGTACTATGCATTGAAATAATGTTTATCAACCTTACTACAAAAACAAGTCAAGAAGCCAAAACATGTGATCTTGTACTTCTGACCACCCCAAGTATCCAAACCTTTTCCACACATAAACACAAGTCATTTGCAAGAAAACACACGCATGCTCAATCCCTGAAACCTCCTAAAACTCGGAACCACCAAAAACATCTCAAAACTTGCCATTTATGAGTTTTGAATCCAATCTCTAAATTTACTCGTGCGTTTCTTGGCCTTTTACTTTCAAAAGCTTCTAAATAACATATACAAACAATTCCAACACCTGCAACACGACTGTAACACCTCCATCATCATCCACCATTTTCAAAAACAATACATTGCACCTTGACTTCTCCAGAACTCCTCAGCCACTTTCAGCCAAAGCTAAGCATCACATTAGCTTCCTGGGAACTTGAGGAAGCTAATCCAATCACTGGAATTCATTAAAAGCTGCTCAAAACACGATACCCTCTTGCAAGGTGAGTTTTCTGACTTTTAAACTCTTCATACAAGCATTATTAATGGTTTGTTTGTGAATAAGAAATGTATATATGATTGTCCTGAAGCTAACCATATCCTTAGATTTCATTATTTATGCTTGAGTAGTTAGAATTTTGAATCTGAACCTCTGAAAATAATTAGGTCAGGATTTGGTACTTTAAAAAATTCTCATTCATCTTTGATTTATAGTTTATAATATTCATATGGTTGGATTCGTATGGAAAAATGGAACAAATTTCATGTTTGCATTTTCCATTTTTGTTGAGAAATGGTGAAGTTACAGGTGGTCTGGCTGGACGTTGAAGATGAAGTGTATTCAGGACTTGTTTTGTGTTATATATTTATCATTTCAGTTATATTAACAGATGTATAGCCACCCCTTTGGTAAGGCAGCGCGCTGGTAATCAAGAGGTCATGGGTTCGAACCTCAGCGCGCTGCCTTTTGCATTTTTTGACATCTTTTTGTTTTTGCAGCGCCTGGGCCAACAACTTTGGGCCTTTGTTTTTTTTTTACCTTCTAACCCCTTTAATCATTTCCAAACCCCCTGACTTATCTTTATATTTTATTTTCATTTTTTATTTCCTTTATAATAATAATAATAATAATTTTATTATTATTATTATTATTAATACCATTTTTTTGTAACTAATAAAAAGAAAGCCAAAAATATTTATATTTTTATTATTCATTTTTATTTAGTTTATTTTTCATAAAACTAAAAGAACAAATTTTTTTTTTTTAAATAAATTAATTCCCCTTTTTTAAAATACTTAGATAATAAATTTTAAATTATTATTATATTATTTTCTTGTAAATTAAAATCAATTTAGAATTTAGGACTTTTATTTAATTATTTTTATTTACTAATTTAATTAAATTCACAAAAAACCCTAAAAAAACTTGTTTTCTTTAAATTAATTTATTTTACTAACTTAATCTTAATTTTCTTATTTTTAGTTAATTATTTTATTTTAATTAATTAAGTCAAAAACCCTTTTCATGAAAAACCAAACAAAAATCACATTTCTTTTTAAATTTACATTCTTGCATTTTTACTTATTCAATTTTTTACATTTATTCAAATTCAATATGGTTGTAGAAATTATTTAGATTTAATTTCTTGCAATTCCCCATTTGTAATTTGTACACCCCTCCCCTAAATGATGTAATAACTTATTATTTTTATTTTCCGCAATTTAAAGGCCTTATATACAAATGCTAGTAATTAGGGTTTTGTATGGCAAGATTAAAACCAACAAATAGAAAACCCTAATCAAGACAAATCAAGCATGCAAATTAATACACTTGCACACATACACCCCTAGATATCTTAGTAAACACAAGTAAAATACAAGATCATAGTCCCTCGATGACGTTATCCATGTTGCCTTTCAAAATGATCTTAGTCCCTAAAGAAAATGCTAAGATATCTTACAACATTGTAAATCATGGTTATACGATGACCCATGCCCGTTCCTTTTACATCCAAAGATAGGGTTACTTACCAACCAAATCAATGGTAAGATAACAATGTCAAAGGAAAGAAGAAATGAACATGAAAGACTTTTGAGTAGGTAGATTACTCCTAGTTGCTTGCTCAATTTAAAAATAAAAACATCCTTGCTATTTTCAAAACAAACACCAACACTTTCAAAAACATCTTTCAAACTTGAAAACATTTTCAAAAGATCAACACTTTGTATACATTCTTACAAATGAGAATCATTATGAAGTTTGCCTAAACGATGGCATCTTTACAAAATACTTTCAAAAAACCACACAAAGCACATGTTCAAACAAAAAGCAAGTGATCTAGCAAGTAACTAAGAGCCCATGGAAAACCATGGATGAAAAGAGTGCTAATACCTTCCCTTTTCATAATCTACCCCCCAAACTCAAGAAAACATCTAAAAGGTCTTTCCTGTTCTTTTCAACCTTTCCTTTTGGATAAAAGAAAAGTCGGTGGCGACTCTTGCTAAATCGTAACATTTGCAATCAAATGCAAAACAACCAAGTCAATTCTCCCACCGTATCACATACATGTACAGCTTCAGGGCACTGATGTCTACATTTTATCTTCACAAATGAAAGCCTAACAATGCCTAAGTAATAAGATAGAAGTTATAGAAAAATACCTCAAAACTAGAAATCGTGAAATGCAAATAAGCTTGATTCAAGGTGCTGCAATGATCCGGTTAGCTTCCTCAAGTTCCCAGGAAGCTAATGCAATGGTTAGCTTGAGTTGAGAGTGGCTGAAATGGCTTGGAGAAGTCAATGTGCAGTGCTCTGTTTTCGGCTATGGAGGAAGATAGAAATGGAGTTACAGTTGTGTAATAGGGACATGGATGAGTTGTGTTTGATTTTTAGAAGCTTTAGGAACCAAAAGGCTTGAAAATGCACGAGGGAGATGTGAGTTTCAAGTTTTTGGTCAGAATGTGCAACAATGGTGATTTTTGATTCAGTTCTGAGTTCTTGTGTGTTTTAGGGCTTGTGTATGCGTGTGTTTTCTTGCAAATGACTTTTGTATCTATAAGCAAAAGGTTGGATATGTTTTGCACAAGGGATTTCTGAGTTATAGGGTTATGGCTAAGTTGCTTGATTTTGAAGAAAAGTGAGAAATATAGTTTCAAGGTAGAAAGTACAAGCATGTAGAGTGGTTAGGCACTTTAAACATGTTTGCTTCTGATCACTTATCTTGAGTGTGGACAGAGACAACAAGTTAGGAGCTCAAGGAGAGTTAACATCTGCAAAAGCAATGCTTTTATCAAAATAGCAATGGTAACTTTGTTCCATAAATGGAAAATTATCTTGGATAAAGCTTGAATTAAATGGATAATAGCTCAAAAGAAAGTGTAATCTTTTGATTAGGGAGAGATATTGAGGTTTAGAGGCCTGAAAAGTAAGATTGTGTAACATAGGCTTGAGATTTGAATTCTTGTTCATCACAAAATGACCTATAATTTCAGTTTGAAACCCTAACTTCCTCTCTTAGATTATCCTTGCTCAAAAATGATCTCAAGGAGTTATTAGACATTTTAGAAAGCTTGTAATGTTCTCTACAACCCCTCTTTGAATCACTTTTGCAAAATACAAATGGAACTATGTGAAACTTGGGCCAGAAGTTAGGTCAAAATCCTGACCTAAAATGCTCAAAATTTCACTAAGTGTTTTAGTTTCATGACTATGACTTCATGGATTAATAACTTGATATCCAAGCATTTCTAGGAGAATTTGTGTAAAGCAATGTTTCAGATCTCACGGAGATCTACAACTTTCATGTTGAAAGTTTATTTTGAATCATCTTGCATCATGGTGAAAAATTGGCTCAAAGTTGTGAAAAAATATGAAGTTTTCAACACTTCGAAAAATTTCTAAGTTTGGAAACTTTGACTTTTCAAAATGAAATATTGAATTTTTTGATTTCTTGATGAACAAGTTTCATATTTTTACATGTTTTGAGGAATTGTGATCTTTGACACTTGATTTTGACCAAAAAGTAAAAGTTTGACTTTTCAGTGTACAGTTGACTTTTGATTAGTTGACTGAAAATCAACTATCAATCAAGTGGCCTTGAGCAATGTTTTGAGTCATTCCATTATGTAAAAATGATGCAATTGAACTCTTGAGATCATTCCTCAAACCAATTAACCATTTGCTAGGTCAAAAATAAAAAATTTCCCTTTCTCAGTCAAAACCCTAATTTTGACCATTATGCCCTTTTGATGATTTGATCAAATTTCTTGAGGAATTGTGGTCCAAACTTGATCGAATGATGCATATGAGTTTATAATGTTGATAAGGAAAAAAATTATGAAGTTTGACTGTAAATTGGACACAAATGACTTTTTCCCCAATACTATTGATTTTTAGGTCAACTGCTCAATTAACTGAGTAAAAAATGTGATCCAAGGCTTGAAACTTGACATGAGAAATCTTGGGGGTCCATAATGGTCCATGAAAATCATATGAGGCATTAAAAGTTCAATTATCCTTGTGCAGTCTCAAACCCTAATTTCAGTCATCAATGCTTAAGGAGGTGTCTTGAGCTGATCAAACCTTGTGCAGTCTTGAACCAAAGGAGATATTGTGAGAAAATATTTGATAAATGAGAGGGAAATTTTTTGGGTAAAACAACTGCCCCTATTCAATATTCTTAAACCTGAAGAGTTAGATTGCCGGATCCTCCATTTGTGACTTGAAGGTGGAAGATGATTGGACACTAGAGTGCCCAGAAATTTGCACTCGAAGATGAAGCGGGAATGGGCTTATAGATGCCATTTAGAGGAATGATGGAGATTTTCCGGAGATGGGCTTGTAGATTCCATCCAAGGGTGACTATTGACATATAATGTACTATGTCTGAACTTAATTTCAACTGGAAAAGAATCAGAATAAATCTTAGGAGCGACTTATCTGAACCAGAAGAAGTCTTGTATGTTGTTTGACTGGGAAGAATCAAAATTAATCTTGAAGCGATTCATCTGAACCAGAAGTGTTCCTTTATAAAGCATCAGGATAAACCATTGAGGGGTTTAAACTGAACCAAAAGAGATCTTGAATATTCTTTAACTGGAAAGAATCAGAGTAAATCTTTGAGAAATTTATTTAAACGAGAGAAAGCGTCTGCGGGAAAAGAATCAAAATAAACCGTTGAGAGATTTAACTGAATCGGCAGGGATCTGGAGAAGAATCAGAATAAATCATTTAGATATTTATATGAACCTGAAAAAGCGTCTACGGGAAAAGAATCAGAATATACCATTGAGAGATTTATCTGAACCTGAAGTGTTTGCAGGAAAGAATCAGAATAAACTGTTGAGAGATTTAAACTGAACCCGGAGTATTCCTTTAGAAAGTATCAGGATAAACCGTTGAGGGATTTAAACTGGACCAAAAGAGATCTTAAATGTTCTTTAACTGGGAAGAATCAGAGTAAATCTTTGAGCGATTTATCTGAACCAGAGAAAGTGTCTGCGGGAAAGAATCAGAATAAACTGTTTAGAGATTTAAACTGAACCGGCAGGGATCTGGAGAAGAATTAGAATAAATCGTTGAGAGATTTATCTGAACCAGAAAATACATCTTCGAGAAAGAATCAGAATAAATTGTTGAGAGATTTAAACTGAACCGGCAGGAGTCTGAAAGAAATGTCTGTTATCTAGATGGTTAACCAGCCCTTTCTTGGGAATTGATCTGTAATTAACTTGTTGAAAAATTTGACGATAATTTTTCTGTTGATTGATCTTTCCTGAAAAAGATAAAAAGTTAGTTGCATGCAATGTCATGATGTATGAAATGCATGGTGTAATAATGTTCTCAAAATAAATGAGATTGTGTCGTATGTATTTGTGCTGTCAATTTTATGACGTATGGATGCAATGTATGGACACATTAATTGTTATGCCGCAATATTGCTGGGGTCGGGGAAAATAAATCCCGGAGTGTTACTAGGTATGAGGAGTGCAAGTCTTCATGTTTTAAAGTTGAAGTGTTGATGGATGAGTTTCCAATTAGAGAAATAAACTTTGTTGTGAAAGGGAAACGCCGTGTATTGCTTGTGGACCTTACGAAATCCTGTTGGGGAATCCTGAGAAATTAAGCGACTTTCACTGAGGAATCTTAGGAGCGGTAACTGGAAGTTTTGTTCCGTTGGGGATGTGAGAGAGGTTGATATCATTAAGCTGCACACTGGGGGATTTTATGGAATAGTCTAAAGATATTATCCTATTCCTTAAAGCCATTAGTGATTGTCTTTCTATTTTCGTTCATTTGTAAACAGTAGTCACGTTCAAATACATATGTTCAAAAATAATTATTGGACGTTTTTGTAAACAAAACACGAAAATAAAAGAAAAGCAGATAATTTTGTACTTTCAAAGGGATATCGTTGTATTAACTTGAATAAGTATTTTTGTACAATGAGACGAACATTCTGGTAAGAGAATGTCATCGTAGAAAATGAAAATTTGATACAAAGAAAAGATAGCTATGTGTAATAATCCCATGGGGTTCCCGTTCTGCTATAGCCTTTGTGTCTCTGAGCGTCTTGTCCACTTGCTGCCTTGTCCAAAGTTGATCGGATTGATTAAACCTGTTGAGTTTGTCAGTCGATGCTAAAGGTTGTCTATAAGGTGATCCAACGAGACATAGTCATACGCTTTATTTCCCTAACTTTTTCCTGGACTGCCCTTTCGGGTTTTCAGTCCACCGGGATACCCTTTTTTTCCCAAGCCGCCTTTTCAGGTTTTCAGCTTGCTAGGTGTACAATTTTTTTGTTTTATCTCTAATTTTTTCCCGAACCTCTTTGGTTCTCCAGGATGTCCTTGTTTTTCCTTGACTGCTGCAGGGGATGGCAAGAATCTTTGATTGCTGAAGAGGAGACATCTCCGTTGACTACTGCTGGAGAATCGGGAGCTTGGGTTGTATACCAATCTACTGGGGATTCCTGTCTTGAGGAGATCTTCACTGGAGAATATTCAAATATTCTGTGAGGAACTGAAAATGAGAGTCTTCACTCTACTTGGGGATTGATAGTTGGAAGTTTTAGCTCCGCTGGGGATATTGAAACTTGACTCTGAGGGGAATTAGATTCTGTAAGGCTCTCTGGTTGGGGATTACAAGAATCTTTTGAGTTTGAGAAGAAACCGGTGTAGGGTTTCCTGATGATGAGTCAGTGTAAAACTGCATCTGGTTTTGAGAAGGAACCGGTGTAGGGTTTCCTGATGATGAGTCTGTGTAAAACTGCATCTGGTTTTGAGAAGGAACCTGTGTAGGGTTGCTTCATGATGAGTCCGTGTAAAACTACATCTTGGATTTGAGATCTGTATGAGTAGCATAATGACTCCCGTGTCTGGAGTGTATCTGAAACTGCAACTAGGATCTGAATGAGTGACCGAATGGCTACCGTGTTTGGAGCGTATCTGAAACTGTATCTTGGAGTTGAGATCTGTATGAGTAGCAGAATGACTTCCGTGTCTGGAGTGTATCTGAAACTGTAACTAGGATCTGAATGAGTGACATAATGGCTACCGTGTCTGGAGCGTATCTGAAACTGCATCTTCCAACAGGTGATGAAGGAATTGTTGAACACTTTTAACATTCGAATGCCCCAAGTGGTGATGAAGGAGACTTTTTATGTAGATAATTTCCTGGCTTGTTACAGGTGTTGATCCACAATCAGTCGTCCACAGATATTTTCCTGGCTTGTTACAGGTATTAATCCGGAACTTAAGAAAGGTTGGTCAAGGAGATACTGTCCTGGCTGGTTTCAAGTGTTGATCTCTGACCTGAGAAAGAAAGATAGTTTTCCTGGCTTGTTTCAGGTATTGATCTTCAATCTCTTCATGTAGATGATTTCCTGGCTTGTTACAGGTGTTAATCCATAATCAGTCGTCCACAGATATTTTCTTGGCTTGCTACAGGTATTAATCTGGAACTTAAGAAAGGTGACAGAATGGCAACCGTGTCTGGAGCATATCTGGACCGTATCTTCCAACAGGTGATGAAGGAATTGTTGAACACTTTTGACATTCGAATGCCCCAAGTGGTGATGAAGGAGACTTTCCCCAAGTTCACTGAACTTTTGAGAGATTTGTTGAAATCATGACTGGACTGCTCCAGGTTAACTGAACTTTGAAAGATCTGTTGAAACCTTGACTGGACGGCCCCAGGTTAATTGGATGGTGACATGTCATGCCCCTTTGTTGATAGGAGACTTGTCGTTGTAGGTGTCATCCTTTTCAAAGTGATTTTTGTTATCTGAGAGAGTTTTCGTTCCTCCGAACATTCGCTGTATGAATTTCTTTGCTGTCAAACAAATGGTCAAATGCAAACAGTGATATTCAAGCAATGCAAAGTTTATGTTTGTCTCGAAGTTTTGAAGAATGCGTTTTTCAGCAGAAAACTTTTTGTAAGACAAATTCAACACAAGATTTTAGAGCAAAGCCTTACAGGAGTCAGGATACCTTTGGTAACAGTATGTGTTGTACCCCAAAATTTGCCCTCGCATTTTTCCTCAAGAAATCACAGCTTCAGGCGTTTCCTGATTTTTTAGATTGGCTCAAGAATCGGTCAAACAGACTTTTCTCGTCAGTCAGACACAATTAGGGTTTTATTGATTTTCAGGGCTCTAGAATGTTTCAAACAGTTAGTTTAGGGTTTTGGTTGATTTTGGCTCAACTTTGATCAGGCGAACGTTCTTTGGCATTTAATCAGGAATTAGGGTTTTTTTTGTGGGCACGTTCTCAGAAGGATTTAAATTCTACAACACTTTTCAAGTTATGCTGAGATATGGATTGAAACATTTGGATTGAGTTCGCACTGTGGGATTAAATCAATGAAAGGATACATTCAGTTTGAATTTGCAGTGCTTGGTAAAAATCAGTAAAAAGGGGAATGCGTCTGATCGGTTGTTGTGATTAACTGTTGTTTTGCTTTGGATGTTGGAAATTCCAGGTTTAACTGATCGAATGTTAAAGCATTGTTTATTTAAATTATTTATTATTCTAAGATTAAATGATTGGAATTTATTTTCAATTATTATAATTAAAGAACTATAAATAATAAATAAACAAAAGGAGGAAAAAGAATTAATTGGATAAAGAAACTTTTATTGATTTTTAAATTAATTGTACAATTGTTTTGTTGTTTACAACAATGATTTTACATTTATTTAAATTTAAATAAAAAGAAAACTATCCTAAACATTTTTCTAATCTTCAATTCTTCATCTGCTATCTCTTGCTCCAGTGCTCCATTTTAATTATTCATCTGCAAAGAAAAGAAGAAAAGTCAATAGCAGATAAATAAATAAAAGAGACAGATAAAATTACAGTTCATCATTAAGGGCAACTGATTGGGATCAGTTAACCCTCTCTGCAAATCACGGGATTTCTCCCGGTTCACAAAGAGGGACGAATATTTATTTGCTAAACTTTGAAAGAATGCACAAGTCAAATTGTCAAACTGCATAGTTCAATTATCAAACCACTGCACAGTTCAAATCAAACTATAAAGTCCAAATTCAAACTTTCTGCCAAAGTATAAAATACTGTCACAAGGCTACCAAAGTTGTCAAAAAGAAGATTTGGAAAGATATCAAAAGATACAAAAGTACAAGAAGCTGTCAAAAGAAGAGATAAAAAATGCAGAGAAAGCATGTTATGCAAGCAACATATTTCATTTTCATCATGTCCCAATGCTGCCCTTTCAGAATAAAAGTACAAAGCATAACATATTTTAATGTTTTTGTACTGGAGAGAGAAGAAAAAGAGAAGAAGAAATAGGGCTTACAGGTTTAGGCTTGAGGGATAGAAAAAATATAAAAGAACCTGTCAATAGAACAGTAGGAAGGGGCAAAGCCAATACACACAAAAGAATGCAAACTGAAGCATAAACCTTAACCATCCAAAAACCAACATAAACTGCACCAGTCTCAAGACCTTGAGACAAACTGTCAAAAAGCCCTCCAGACCCAAAACCTGCATAAGCTTATAACCTGCATAAACCTGTTTCCTAACAAAGAGGCCAAAAACAAGATAAAAGCCATATGCCAAGACTCAAGCCTGGAACACCACAAGCCTGAACTGATATCAAGCCTCACAACAAACCTGTACAAGCATAACAACCAAAGGCTTCAAACCCCAACCTGCCCAAGCCTTACCTGCCTGAACTGTCAAAGCCTAAATCAGTAAAGCTCCCAAACACCTTAAACCAACAAGCATTGAACCTGTCAAGGCCTAACCTGAAGCAGAACCCCCAAGGCCTAACCTGAAGCAGACCCCAAGCTAACAACCTTGAACCATCAAACATAAACTCACCCAAAACTTACACTGTCAAATCACCAAAGCCTTAAACCAGTCAAGCTAAAAAGCCTGATATCCAAGCCTAAACCAGAAACATCAAACAGACCAACCCAAACCATAAACCAGTAAAAAAGGCCACAACCTAAAAACCTGTCCAAAGCATTCAAAGTCAAACATCACAAAGCCTAAAGAAGAGTACAGAAATACCAGGAGTCCAGCCAAAGCTCTCATCGCGCAACCCCTTCACCATCGAGCCTCCGAAGCGCCTCCAAACTCCCTTCTTCCCCTCCTCTGTCAAGGTAGAACATTTTCCTCTCATCCCTTTTCATGACCTCGTTAATGAACAATAATGAACACAACAACGAATCAAAAATCAAAATACTTAATCAAAAACAGTAAAATCATGACATGCAAATAACGAAACCCTAATGCGAAAGACAAAGGTCATTACCTTAAAATCTGTCGCCCTAACGATCCATTGAAGGGAAGAGGAAGGTTGAGGCAACTGGTGGCTGGGCAAAGGGGAGAGTCAGATCCATGGCGAAGAAAGGACGAAGGCAAACGGAGAAGACGAAGCAAGGGCGCCGTTTCTGTAACCCTAAAGTCTCCAAGTGAACAAAATCTCTCATAACCCTAAAGTGTTCGTTTCAAACAGTTGGGCCTCGTCCCATTCTCAACGCCTAAAGCCCAACATGTTTCCAATTCACACCCCCCCCCCCCCCCCCCCCCTCATGGTTATTCGGTTTGGGCCAAGGTGAATCTCCCTTGAGCCCATTTCTGATTTGTTTCAAACTTTTTTTTCTCCTTTTTATATATATAAATTAACATAACCCCCTTTTTTATTTATTTACATCAAATATTGACTTTCTTTAACAAAAATTATATTTTTAATTACAATATTTTTCCTCTAACTTAAAATATCTTTTATTTTGTATATTATTACCTTAATACATAAAATACTAAAAATACGTAAGAAATAGAATTATTTAAAATCTTTTATTTATTTATTTATTAAACTCATTTTGATTTATATGTAAATTCTCTTTAAGATAAATATAATTTCTTTTAATTAAAATAATTTGTACATTAATACATAAAATACTTAAAAATACATTTTTTAATATACATAATTTAATTAGAATTTAAAACATTTAATTAAAACATTCTTTTTGTTCATATTAACGATATACAAGATTACAAAAGATTAAATAAATAAACATTTAATTTTTCATTTAAGTTAAACAATACTTAATAATACACATTAAAATCACATCTCAACCTGTAAATAAATTACAAATACATATACACTTACACAATATACAAATACATTTCACATTATACGCTTGATACAAATACATTTACATTGCTCCTATACACATTTGCTTATCTTATACATTGCTATACGTTACATTAACATTTGATCGATTCGATTTGGTTGTAGTCTATTGGACACTACATTCCTAAAGTCTCATCCCCATTTGTGAATTTGTACTCCCACTCCCGGATACTTATTTTGTAATAGCGTAGACTTTACATTTCCGCAATTTACCGCTTTCAAATTATACCATGTTTAGACCTAGGGTTTGCATGTACATAAAATCAAACGCTAGATAACCTAATACAAGACAAATACATGAAATCAATACACAATCACACTTGCACCCCCTAGGGTAATCCCACATGTTGCCTTCCAAAATGGGCCATGCTTTCACGTCGAGTATCTTTGGCAAAACAAATTCAAATGATCATAAGTCCCTCGATGACGCTTTCGAAAGTTGCCTAAATGGAATGATCATAGTCCCTTCAAAGCAAATTGCCAAAGACACTTGGCATCATTGCATTCATGGTCCATACGATGACCCGCGACCGTCCCGTTAAATTTCCTAAACGCAAGATTGTCCACCAAATTCAATGGTGGAACAAAATTGTCAAAAAGGGTTGAAAACATAGAGAAAACCTTTGAGTACAATAGGGGTAGACAAAACTCTTAGCTACTTGAGATCAACTTGCAAAAACACTTGCCTTCTTTTCAAAACCACACTTCACAAACACTTTCAAAACAAAATCTCAAAAACATTTGAAACATCTTTTCGAAAAGATCCACACTTTTGTAAAACACTCAAACATGAGTCGAATATATTGGTTGCCTAAGACAAGGAATCTTCTTCAAAAACATTTTCAAAACACACACACACACCACAATTTCAAATCAATCGAAAATCAAGGCAAGTGATCTAAAAACCAAGTAACTAAGAGCCCATGGATAACCATGGATGAAAAGGGTGCTAATACCTTCCCTTTTCATAATCTACCCCCCGAACCCACGAAATATCTCAAAAGGTTTTTGATGTGCTTTTTTAACCTTTCCTTTAGGATAAAATAAAAAGTCGGTGGCGACTCTTGCTCAACCGAAACATTTGCGAAAACAAACGCAAAACCATAGTCAGTTCTCCCACCGTATCACAGAATTGGCGACTCTGCTGGGGAGGCTTAAAAGTGGGGTTACCTTAGGGTTTAGATCACCTTTACTTTCTTGCTTTGATTGACTTGATTGCTTTATCTTTTGGGTTCTTGTTTGGGTTTTTTTGTAAATCCTACACCCGGATTTGGGGCACCTTCTTAGGTAAATAGCAAAAAACCTGTGAGGGAACTGTGCGGGGTATACCGACATGGTTGAAGCAGTAAGCTATGTTAGTGTGACATATTTGTGAGTACCGGTAACCCTTGAGTTCAATCAAGGAGAGTACGGGGCCGCTGAGTGATGTCGTGAAGCACTAACGAACTCTTAGAACCTTAATTGACCATCTTAGCCTTTTTAGGGGTAGTGAGATGACCGACTTTGGTGCAGTCCGAAGTTGGTAGATACTCGATACTACACTCATTTGAGGGTTGTTTTATTGGAATATTTTGGTCGCCAGTAAGTGGCTAAACCGAAACAATGAACACATAAAACAATCCAATGATATTGAGCTCCTTAGAACCCGGTTTCTATTTTAGGACAGGATGAGCCAACTAACTTCAAGAGGGTACTTACCTAAACCCCATGCAAACATAAACCTAAGGACTTGTTTGCTTTGTGTGAACATGTTTGTCTGTATATACACTTACTTGCTTGTGCATACATGTACATAACATCATGACATCATACCATAGCATTTTCAATAACCATTTCAAGGATCTCGAGGGTTCTTTTGATGCAGGGTTACGTTGAACCAGACGTCTACCAAGGGGCAAGAGGTTTCTCCTCTAACCAATGCCAACCAAAGTTCAAGTGCAACAACTTGAATCAGTGGCTATGACCCACTCGACATGGTGAGCTTGATTCTCGTGGAAAGACATCCGCCGATACAAAGTTCTCCAGTCAAAGTTCAAGTGCAACAACTTGAATCAGAGGCTATGACCCACTTGACATGGTGAGCTCGATTCTCGTGGAAAGACATCCACCGGTGCGAAGATCTCCAATCAAAGATCAAAGTTCAACCTCTAACATTTTCTTGTGTTTACCCCAAGAGATCCTTGAAAGCATGCATGCACATATCATGCATTGCATCTTGACGATCTTTCCTTTTTCAGGTTTCCTTACTCTCCTGCTGTTTATTTCAGTAAGAGATGGCTCTAGAAAGGTCTGTCAAAGACATCCAAGACCAGACTGCTCAGCTGCAGGAAATGTTCCTGAGCTTGTCTCTGGGGCAAGAAGAAATGAAAGCTCTCCTCACAAAGAGCTTGGAGAATTCAAACAATGCCAGGAGTGATCAGCTTGCAGAGATGCAGTTTGATCTGACAACATTAAGGACCCAAGTGATGGGACAGTTGGTGGGCCAGATGGCCCTCATCCAAGACCTATCTCAAAGACAAGAGGAACTCAAAGTTCTTGTCCGCCAACTGCTTCCAAACAACCGATTGGGGCAAACATCTGAGGTTGAAGAGCAAGTCACCGCTCAGCCTCCAGCCACTCAAGAAGACAAGGGGAAAGCTCATTTGCTTTCTTCAGGGTCACAAGCCCATCAACAACCTCGCCAGCGTCAACGGGGTAATCGGTGTAAGCCAGAAACGTCGGGAAGACAGTTCACGGAGACTGAGATACCATCATTCTTCATACTGAAGCGCCTGTTGGAGGTCAACCTGCTTACCCTAAGGGATCCTCCTCAGAAGCTCAATACCTCCTCTCCTAACTATCATCCCGATGCATTTTGTGTTTACCACTCCTACCGCCCGGGACACGACACCAACGACTGTTGGGCCTTGAAGAACAAGATTCAAGATCTGATCGACATTGGAGTGCTGGAATTCATGCCAGACGGCGAGATGAAAATCTTCCGTTAAAGGGTTCTCCATCTGAAGTGACGAAGCTCAAGCTGAAAGACTTTTGCTTCTTTTTGAATTTTCAAAGTTGTAATTTCTTTTGCTGTCAAACAATTATCTGTTGATGTTAAACTCTGTTTTCATTAATGCATTGCATATGTTTGTCTTGAATTCATCCATTCGTTTCACTACTCTTATGCTTTTCTTTATGACATCTGACTCTTGATAAAAAGCTGCAAGCCTTTAGAGGGAGGATGATGAAACAATACCATGATCTCATACAGTATGCTTTTGAACAGACCTTGCTGATGATGTACATGCATTTCTTTCAATTCCCAAACACTGGAGTTATAAGGAAGATAATCCCTGGTCAACCCCTTCGAGCCAAAGAAGTAGGAGTTTTCTGTTCTAAACGATCAAAACCTTTGAAATAAACCCGGGGCAGGGTAGTATCTCAGTTAATTCAAGAGAAAACGCGCATTGAAGTCGCAAACTCTCAGTTTGTAACACAACGGACGACGTCAAAAAAGAAAAGCATTCCTTTGGAATCAAAAGACAAAGGTGGTTCCCCATCACATAGACAGTCAATCTCTCAAAAGAGAAAAGCCCACCAAGCCAAAACCTATAAAGGAGGCTTAAGAAAGCTGGGGCATCCCGCTGACTGTAATCTCGAAAAATGGGAACAGTCAGGCAAAAGTTAGGGATAACAAATCAAAATCAAAATAGTGAGGTCATTACAAAATCCTCAACAACATGAAAAATGTTGAAAAAGAAAAAAAAAGGAGATGATGACTGTCTCCCCAAATTCAACTGGAGAACCATCGCCCAAAAGTCGTTCTAAACTCAAAACAGAGTGCGACGCACAATTAACTGAGCTTAGGTGTGAAGAACATCACGAAGAGCGGGTGGGTACAAATATACTTTGAGCCTTTATCCTTTGTTTCTTAAACCGTGAACTAAGCCACGTTACAACCCTTCAAAAGTCCTAATTGAAGCATGGGTTAGTTCGAAAGCATACTGTTACAAAAGGTATCCTTACTCCTGTAAGGCTTTGCTCTAAATCTTGTGTTGATCTGTCTTATAAAACGTTTTCTGCTAAAAAAGAATTTTTCAAAACTTCGAGACAAACATAAACTTTGCATTGTTTGAATATCACTGTCTGCATTTGGCTTTTTGTTTGACAGCGAAGAAATTCATACAGCGAATGTTCGGAGGAACGAAAACTCTCTCAGTGAGCAAAATCACTTCAAAAGGACAACACTTCCATTACAAAATCTCCTATCAACAAGGGGCATGACATAGCACCATCCAGTTAACCTGGGGCAGTCCAGTCAAGGTCCAACAGATCTTTCAAAATCCAGTTAACCTGGGGCAGTCCAGTCAAGGTTTCAACAAATCTTTCAAAATCCAGTTAACCTGGGGCAGTTCAGTCAAGATTTCAAGAAATCTCTCAATATGCAGAGTAATCTGATTCAAGACTCCTTCATCACCACTTGGGGCATTCGAATGTCAAAAGTGTTCAACAAATCAACTATCACATTTCCAGACTCGATTCCTGTATCTAGCCAGGGCACGTCTGAAGAGTTTGAAGATTCGATTCTTGTATCCAGCAAGAGCATATCTGTTAACTATCACATTTCCAGACTCGATTCCTGTATCTAGCCAGGGCACGTCTAAAGAGTTTGAAGATTCGATTCCTGTATCCAGCCAGGGCATATCTGTTAACTATCACATTTCCAGACTCGATTCCTGTATCTAGCCAGGGCACGTCTGAAGAGTTTGAAGATTCGATTCCTGTATCCAGCCAGGGCATATCTGTTAACTATCACATTTCCAGACTCGATTCCTGTATCTAGCCAGGGCACGTCTGAAGAGTTTGAAGATTCGATTCCTGTATCCAGCCAGGGCATATCTATTGACGACTAGTTCCAGATCAACACCTGTAACAAGCCAGGAAAATATCTGTGAACGACCGATTGTAGACCAACACCTGTAACAAGCCAGGAAATTATCTACGTCACCACTTAGGGCATTCGAATGTCAAAAGTGTTCAAAAACCCGATGCAGTTTTACACGGACTCATCATCAGGAAATCCTACACAGATCTCCTCAAAACAGGGAGTCTCCAGTAGTTTGGCATACAACCCAAGCTTATGAGTTTCCCAACAGTGGTCCCAAGACTTCTCATTTTTCAACAATCAAGAGATTCTTGCCCTCCACAGCAGCAGGCAAAGAATTATTTTCCCCGGCAGCAATCAAGATTCTTTTATCTTCAGCCATCCAGGATTCATTTATCCTCAGCAAGATAACTTATCAGCTTACATGCGCATTCATCACATTCGTGTCATGAACATTGATGTCACATACATTGCATCATGCATCATAACATTGCATGCAACTAACCCTTTACCTTTTCAAGTAAGATCAATCGACGGACAAAGATCATCCCGAGATTTCATCCGGAAATAGTTCAGATGTGACCCAGACACGGCGACATTCTGATATTTATTCTAGATTCACTCAGATGCAGTTTTACACGGACGCATCATCAGGAAACCCTACACCGGTTCCTCTTCCACTTCAAGACTTCTGAAAATAGTTTACGGATTCTTCCCAACAACGGATGTTAATCTATCGCTTGTTCAGATGCAACCTTTGAAAACAGTTCACGGACGCTTCCCAACAACGGATGTTGCTCTATTGCTTATTCAACTTCAAGACTTCTGAAAATAGTTCACGGGTTCTCCAGTAACGGATGTTAACCTATCACTTGTTCAGACTCTTCTCAACTTTTGAAAACAGTTTACGGACGCTTCCCAACAACGGATGTGGCTCTATTGCTTATTCAATCTCAACTTCAAAAATAGTTTACGGATTCTCCAAACATGGATGTCAATCTATTGCTTGCTCGGACCCCCAATTCAGAGATGTTCCAAAACATGGGTGCCTTTCTGATACTCACTCACCATTGACATACAGTTCAACATTTCCAAATGGCATCTTTAAGCCCATTTCCAGATGGCATCTATAAGCCCATCCTCCTACCAACAGTCACCAAATGGCATCTTTAAGCCCATTCTCAGATGGCATCTCTAAGCCCATCCCCCGACAAGATTCTATCGCATCAGATGGCATCTTTAAGCCCATCACCAGATGGCATCTATAAGCCCATCCTCCTACCAGCAGTCACCAAAATGGCATCTTTAAGCCCATTCTCAGATGGCATCTCTAAGCCCATCCCCTGACAAGATTCTATCGCATCAGATGACATCTTTAAGCCCATCACCAAATGGCATCTTTAAGCCCATTCACCTCTACCATCACATCGTTGAGTGCAAATTTTCTGGGTACTTTAGTGTCCAATCTCCTTTTACCTTCGAGTCGCGAAAGGCAAACTTGCCAATCTAACTCTTCAGGTTCAAGAAGATTGAACAGGGGTAACTGTTGTACCCCAAAATTTGCCCTCGCATTTTTCCTCAAGAAATCACAGCTTCAGGCGTTTCCTGATTTTTTAGATTGGCTCAAGAATCGGCCAAACAGACTTTTCTCGTCAGTCAGACACAATTAGGGTTTTATTGATTTTCAGGGCTCTAGAATGTTTCAAACAGTTGGTTTAGGGTTTTGGTTGATTTTGGCTCAACTTTGATCAGGCGAACGTTCTTTGGCATTTAATCAGGAATTAGGGTTTTTTTTGTGGGCACGTTCTCAGAAGGATTTAAATTCTACAACACTTTTCAAGTTATGCTAAGATATGGATTGAAACGTTTGGATTGAGTTCGCAATGTGGGATTAAATCAGTGAAAGGATACATTCAGTTTGAATTTGCAGTGCTTGGTAAAAATCAGTAAAAAGGGGAATGCGTCTGATCGGTTGTTGTGATTAACTGTTGTTTTGCTTTGGATGTTGGAAATGCCAGGTTTAACTGATCGAATGTTAAAGCATTGTTTGTTTAAATTATTTATTATTCTAAGATTAAATGATTGGAATTTATTTTCAAATATTATAATTAAAGAATTATAAATAATAAATAAACAAAAGGAGGAAAAAGAATTAATTGGATAAAGAAACTTTTATTGATTTTTAAATTAATTGTACAATTGTTTTGTTGTTTACAACAATGATTTTACATTTATTTAAATTTAAATAAAAAGAAAACTATCCTAAACATTTTTCTAATCTTCAATTCTTCATCTGCTATCCCTTGCTCCAGTGCTCCATTTTAATTATTCATCTGCAAAGAAAAGAAGAAAAGTCAATAGCAGATAAATAAATAAAAGAGACAGATAAAATTACAGTTCATCATTAAGGGCAACTGATTGGGATCAGTTAACCCTCTCTGCAAATCACGGGATTTCTCCCGGTTCACAAAGAGGGACGGATATTTATTTGCTAAACTTTGAAAGAATGCACAAGTCAAATTGTCAAACTGCATAGTTCAATTATCAAACCACTGCACAGTTCAAATCAAACTATAAAGTCCAAATTCAAACTTTCTGCCAAAGTACAAAATACTGTCACAAGGCTACCAAAGCTGTCAAAAAGAAGATTTGGAAAGATATCAAAAGATACAAAAGTACAAGAAGCTGTCAAAAGAAGAGATAAAAAATGCAGAGAAAGCATGTTATGCAAGCAACATATTTCATTTTCATCATGTCCCAATGCTGCCCTTTCAGAATAAAAGTACAAAGCATAATATATTTTAATGTTTTTGTACTGGAGAGAGAAGAAAAAGAGAAGAAGAAATAGGGCTTACAGGTTTAGGCTTGAGGGATAGAAAAAATATAAAAGAACCTGTCAATAGAACAGTAGGAAGGGGCAAAGCCAATACACACAAAAGAATGCAAACTGAAGCATAAACCTTAACCATCCAAAAACCAACATAAACTGCACCAGTCTCAAGACCTTGAGACAAACTGTCAAAAAGCCCTCCAGATCCAAAACCTGCATAAGCTTATAACCTGCATAAACCTGTTTCCTAGCAAAGAGGCCAAAAACAAGATAAAAGCCATATGCCAAGACTCAAGCCTAGAACACCACAAGCCTGAACTGATATCAAGCCTCACAACAAACCTGTACAAGCATAACAACCAAAGGCTTCAAACCCCAACCTGCCTGAACTGTCAAAGCCTAAATCAGTAAAGCTCCCAAACACCTTAATCCAACAAGCATTGAACCTGTCAAGGCCTAACCTGAAGCAGAACCCCCAAGGCCTAACCTGAAGCAGACCCCAAGCTAACAACCTTGAACCATCAAACATAAACTCACCCAAAACTTACATTGTCAAATCACCAAAGCCTTAAACCAGTCAAGCTAAAAAGTCTGATATCCAAGCCTAAACCAGAAACATCAAACAGAACAACCCAAACCATAAACCAGTAAAAAAGGCCACAACCTAAAAACCTGTCCAAAGCATTCAAAGTCAAACATCACAAAGCCTAAAGAAGAGTACAGAAATACCAGGAGTCCAGCCAAAGCTCTCATCGCGCAACCCCTTCACCATCGAGCCTCCGAAGCGCCTCCAAACTCCCTTCTTCCCCTCCTCTGTCAAGGTAGAACATTTTCCTCTCATCCCTTTTCATGACCTCGTTAATGAACAATAATGAACACAACAGCGAATCAAAAATCAAAATACTTAATCAAAAACAGTAAAATCATGACATGCAAATAACGAAACCCTAATGCGAAAGACAAAAGTCATTACCTTAAAATCTGTCGCCCTAACGATCCATTGAAGGGAAGAGGAAGGTTGAGGCAACTGGTGGCTGGGCAAAGGGGAGAGTCAGATCCATGGCGAAGAAAGGACGAAGGCAAACGGAGAAGACGAAGCAAGGGCGCCGTTTCTGTAACCCTAAAGTCTCCAAGTGAACAAAATCTCTCATAACCCTAAAGCGTTCGTTTCAAACAGTTGGGCCTCGTCCCATTCTCAACGCCTAAAGCCCAACATGTTTCCAATTCACACCCCCCCCCCCCCCCCCCCCCTCATGGTTATTCGGTTTGGGCCAAGGTGAATCTCCCTTGAGCCCATTTCTGATTTGTTTCAAACTTTTATTTTCCTTTTTATATATATAAATTAACATAACCCCCTTTTTTATTTATTTACATCAAATATTGACTTTCTTTAACAAAAATTATATTTTTAATTACAATATTTTTCCTCTAACTTAAAATATCTTTTATTTTGTATATTATTACCTTAATACATAAAATACTAAAAATACGTAAGAAATAGAATTATTTAAAATCTTTTATTTATTTATTTATTAAACTCATTTTGATTTATATGTAAATTCTCTTTAAGATAAATATAATTTCTTTTAATTAAAATAATTTGTACATTAATACATAAAATACTTAAAAATACATTTTTTAATATACATAATTTAATTAGAATTTAAAACATTTAATTAAAACATTCTTTTTGTTCATATTAACGATATACAAGATTACAAAAGATTAAATAAATAAACATTTAATTTTTCATTTAAGTTAAACAATACTTAATAATACACATTAAAATCACATCTCAACCTGTAAATAAATTACAAATACATATAAACTTACACAATATACAAATACATTTCACATTATACGCTTGATACAAATACATTTACATTGCTCCTATACACATTTGCTTATCTTATACATTGCTATACGTTACATTAACATTTGATCGATTCGATTTGGTTGTATCCATTGGACACTACATTCCTAAAGTCTCATCCCCATTTGTGAATTTGTACCCCCACTCCCGGATACTTATTTTGTAATAGCGTAGACTTTACATTTCCGCAATTTACCGCTTTCAAATTATACCATGTTTAGACCTAGGGTTTGCATGTACATAAAATCAAACGCTAGATAACCTAATACAAGACAAATACATGAAATCAATACACAATCACACTTGCACCCCCTAGGGTAATCCCACATGTTGCCTTCCAAAATGGGCCATGCTTGCACGTCGAGTATCTTTGGCAAAACAAATTCAAATGATCATAAGTCCCTCGATGACGCTTTCGAAAGTTGCCTAAATGGAATGATCATAGTCCCTTCAAAGCAAATTGCCAAAGACACTTGGCATCATTGCATTCATGGTCCATACGATGACCCGCAACCGTCCCGTTAAATTTCCTAAACGCAAGATTGTCCACCAAATTCAATGGTGGAACAAAATTGTCAAAAAGGGTTGAAAACATAGAGAAAACCTTTGAGTACAACAGGGGTAGACAAAACTCTTAGCTACTTGAGATCAACTTGCAAAAACACTTGCCTTCTTTTCAAAACCACACTTCACAAACACTTTCAAAACAAAATCTCAAAAACATTTGAAACATCTTTTCGAAAAGATCCACACTTTTGTAAAACACTCAAACACGAGTCGAATACATTGGTTGCCTAAGACAAGGCATATTCTTCAAAAACATTTTCAAAACACACACACACACACACACCACAATTTCAAAGCAATCAAAAATCAAGGCAAGTGATCTAAAAACCAAGTAACTAAGAGCCCATGGATAACCATGGATGAAAAGGGTGCTAATACCTTCCCTTTTCATAATCTACCCCCCGAACCCACGAAATATCTCAAAAGGTTTTTGCTGTGCTTTTTTAACCTTTCCTTTAGGATAAAATAAAAAGTTGGTGGCGACTCTTGCTCAACCGAAACATTTGCGAAAACAAACGCAAAACCATAGTCAGTTCTCCCACCGTATCACAATATGCTTTCGAACTAACCCATGATTCAATTAGGACTTTTGAAGGGTTGTAACGTGGCTTGGTTCACGGTTTAAGAAACAAAGGATAAAGGCTCAAAGTATATTTGTACCCACCCGCTCTTCGTGATGTTCTTCAATCCTAAGCTCAGTTAATTGTACGTCGCACTCTGTTCGAGTTTGGAACGACTTTTGGGTGATGGTTCACCAATTGAATTTTGGGAGACAGTCATCATCTCCTTTTTCTTTTTTGCAACATTTTTCATGTTGTTGAGGATTTGTAACGACCTCGTTCTTTTGATTTTGATTTGTTATCCCTAACTTTTGCCTGACTGTTCCCGTTTTTGAGATCCTAGTCAGCGGGATGCCCCAGCTTTCTTAAGCCTCCTTTACAGGTTTTGACTTAGTGGGCTTTTCTCTTTTGAGAGATTGACTGCCTATGTGGTAGGGAACCATCACTGTCTTTTGATTCCAAAGGAATGCTTTTCTTTGACGTTGTTCGTTGTATTACGAATTGAGAGTTTGCGACTTCAATGCGCACCCCTTTTTTTTTGAATTAACTGAGATACTACCCTGCCCCAGGTTTATATCAAAGGTTTTGATTGTTTAGAACAAAAAACTCCTACTTCTTTGGCTCGAAGGGGTTGACTAGGGATTATCTTCCTTATAACTCCAGTGTTTGGGGAATTGAAAGAAATGCCTGTACATCATCAGCAAGGTCTGTTCAAAAGCATACTGTATGAGATTATGGTATTGTTTTGTCATCCTCCCTCTAAAGGCTGGCAACTTTTTATCAAGATTTAAATATCATAAAGAAAGCATAAGAGTAGTGAAAACGAATGGATGAATTCAAGACAAACATATGCAATGCATTAATGAAACAGAGTTTAACATCAACAGATAATTGTTTGAATAACAAAAGAAATTACAACTTTGAAAATTCAAATGAAGCAAAAGTCTTTCAGTTTGAGCTTTGTCACTTCAGGTGGAGAAACCCTTAACGGAAGATTTTCATCTCGCCGTCTGGCATGAACCTCAGTACTCCAATGTCGATCAGATCTTGAATCTTGTTCTTCAAGGCCCAACAGTCGTCGGTGTCATGTCCCGGGCTGTAGGAGTGGTATACACAAAATGCATCGGGATGATAGTTAGGAGAGGAGGTATTGGGCTTCCGAATAGGATCCCTCAAAGCAGTCAGATTGACCTCCAACAAGCGCTCCAGAATCAGAGATGACGGTATGTCAGTCTCAGTGAACTGTCTTCCCGATGTCTCTTGCTTACGCCGATTACCCCGTTGATGCTGACGAGGTTGTTGATGGGCTTGTGACCCTGAAGCAAGCAAGGGAGCCTTCCCTTTATCTTCTTGTCTGGAGGGGGGTTGAGTGGTGACTTGCTCTTCAACCTCAGATGCTTGCCCCAGTTGGTTGTTCCGAAGCAGTTGGTTGACGAGAACTCTGAGTTCCTCCTGTCTTTGAGACAAGTCTTGGATGAGAGCCATCTGGCCCACTAGTTGTCCCATCACTTGGATCCTCAATGTTGCTAAATCAAACTGCAGTTCCCCCAGCTGATCACTCATGGAATTGTTTGAATTCTCCTAGACCAAGCCCTTTGTGAGGAGAGCTTTCATTTCTTCTTGCCCCAGGGACAGGTTCAAGAACATTTCCTGAAGCTGGGCAGTCTGGTCCTGGATATCCTTGACAGTCCTCTCTAGAGCCATCTCTACTGAAATAAACAGTAGGAGAGTAAGGAAACCTGAAAAAGGAAAAACTGTTATGATGCAATGCATGATATGTTGATGCATGTTTTCAAGGATCTCTTGGGGTAAACACAAGAGAATGTTAGAGGTTGAACTTCGATCTTTGATTGGAGAACTTTGCACCGGTGGATGTCTTTCCACGAGAATCAAGCTCACCATGTCAAGTGGGTCATAGCCCCTGATTCAAGTTGCTGCACTTGATCTTTGATGGCATTTGCTTAGAGGAGGGAACCTCTTGCCCTTTGGTAGACGTCTGGTTCAACGTAACCCTGCATCAAAAGAACCCTCGAGATCCTTGAAATGGTTATTGAAAATGCTATGGTATGATGTTATGATGTTATGTACATGTATGCAAAAGCAAGTGAGTGTATATACAGACAATCATATTCACATAAAGCAAACAAGTCCTTAGTTTTAGGCTTGCATGGGGTTGTAGGTAAGTACCCTCTTTCAGTTTCGTTGGTTAAGACCTGTCCTATCAAAAGTAACCGGGTTCTAGAGGATCTCAATATCACTGACTACCCTCAATCGGTCATAACTCCAGCATCGCAATCTTTTCTTGCGGCCAGAACCATCGCGAGAGTTTAGCCTCAATGAGTGTAGCATACTGCTACTGTTCTATGGCCAAGTTGGGTCAATTTAGGGTTCTAAGGTCGGTTGGTGCTTAATGACTCCTTAGAAGACCCATATTCTCCTCGTTGCAACACAAGGGATATCGGTACAGACCAAGGTGTCACACCAACGTAGCCACTGCTTCACCCGTGTCGGTCTATGCCGGACAGGTCCCTCACAGCTTATGCTACCTAAAGGGTATTCCCCAGATCCGGGTGTAGGATTTACAACAAACCTAAACAAGGACCCAAAAAGTAAAGCAATCAAAGCAAGTAAAGCAAGAATGTAAAGGTTATCTAAACCCTAAGGTAACCTCACTTTTAAGTTTATCCCCAGCAGAGTCGCCAGTTCTGTGATACGGTGGGAGAACTGACTTGAGGTTTTGCGTTTGTATTCGCACTTGTTCGGTTTAGCAAGAGTCGCCACCGACTTTTTATTTTATCCTAAAGGAAAGGTTAAAAAAGCACAGGAAAAACCTTTTGAGATGTTTCGTGGGTTCGGGGGGTAGATTATGAAAAGGGAAGGTATTAGCACCCTTTTCATCCATGGTTATCCATGGGCTCTTAGTTACTTGGTTTTAGATCACTTGCCTTGATTTTCAATTGTTTGAAATGGTGGTGTGTGTGTGTATTTGAAAATGTTTTGAAAAAGACGCCTTGTCTAGGCAACCGTTGAAATGACTCTTGTTTGAGTATATGCAAAGGTGTGTATCTTTTCGAAAAGATGTTTCAAATGTTTTTGGAAGTTTGTTTTGAAAGTGTTTGTGGAGTGTGGTTTTGAAAAATGGCAAGGATTGTTTTGCAAGTTGATCAAGTAACTAAGAGTTGTCTACCCCTAAATTTCTCAAAGATCCTTCCTATGTTTTAACCCTTTTAACAGTATTGTTCCACCCTTGTATTTGGTGGACAATCTTGTGTTAGGATGTTAACGGGACAAGTGCGGGTCATCGTATGGACCATGAATGCAATGGTGCCAAGTGTCTTTGGCAATTTGCTTGAAGGGACTATGGTCATTTTGGTTAGGCGACTTTCAAAAGCGTCATCGAGGGACTATGATCATTTTGTTTAGGCAACTTTCGAAAGCGTCATCGAGGGACTATGATCATTTTGATTTGTTTTGTTTTGCCAAAGAACTTAACGTGCAAGCATGGCCCATTTTTGGAAGGCAACAAGCGGGATTATCCTAGGGGTGCAAGTGTGAATTGTGTATTGATTGTCATGCATTTATCTTTGTATTAGGTTATCTAGCGTTTGATTTTATTTACATCCAAACCCTAGGTCTAACCATGGTATATTTGAAAGTGATAAATTGCGGGAATTTAAAGTCTACGCTATTACAAATAAGTATCCGGGAGTGGGGGTACAAATATTTACAAATGGGGATGAGACTTTAATAGGAGAGTAATGTCCAAATAAATTTACAACCAAATCGAATTGCGATCTCAAATGTAATATATATCAATGTATAGGAATAAAGCAATGTAAATGTGTCAATGTATTTGTGTAAGTGCATGTAATTATTTACAAGTGAGGAATGTTAACTTAATGAAAAAAATTAAGTATTGTTTATTTATTGTATATTCTTGTATTTTCTTTGTGTTTTTGTTAAATATGTATAAACAAAATATTTTAAGAAAAGAAAAGGAAATGTTTTAAGAAAAATTAATGTTTTAGGTATTTTTAGTTAGTATTTTATGTACAAACAAAATATTTTAAGAGAAGAAAAGGAAATGTTTTAAGTTTAAGAAAAAGAAAATATTTTGAGTTTTATGTATTAATGTTAATGTATATAAAATGTTTTTAGTTAAAAAAGAATATTCAACCTTAAAAAAAAAAGAAGTCTATTTTTTATATATTTAATAATTATACTAACTAAAAAATAGTTAAGAAAGTTTTATATAGCAAAGGTTAAGGTATTATTTTATCTACAAACAAAACAAATTATGATATATTAGTTTAAAACTATAGAAAGAAAAAATAAAATGATAAGTAAAAGTATAGAAAATAAATAGAAAAGAAAAGTTAAAGGTTTAATGGGCTTAAGGGTGATTCATGGCCCAAAACAGAATTTGTAGAGAATGGTGAAAGGGGGGTATGCGCGCCAGGAGGGGGTCAAGTGCAAAAAAACGTTGGGCTTAAGGCAACTGAAGAGGGATAGGCCCAAGCATTTTGGACAACATTTTTGTTCTAGGGTTGAGATGGTTTTGTTCATTTTGGAAAAAGAGGGTTACGGCGCCGTGCATCTTCGTCTTCTTCATCTTCGTTCTCATGTCAAGTTTTTTTTCTGAGCAAGGACTCCGCCTAGGGCCACCGAGCGCTGCCGTCTACTCCTCTTCCCTCCACGGATCGCTCAAACAGTGACAAGCAAAGGTAGTCTCATACATTTTTTCTTAGGGTTTTCAAGTTTTCCATTTTGAATGTTTTACTTTGTTCTGATTCTGTGTATTATCATCGTTTGAGGTGCGTGAATGGAAAAAAGAGAGGGATATTACCTTTGACCTTTGGAGACGGAGGAGGAGGCGGACCAGAGGTGCTTCAGGCGGCTGAAGGCGGAGGCTTGGTGATGTTGTGTGCTTTGGAAGTTTTCCCTGGTACTCTGTATTCTTTCTTTGCCTTTTAGGGTTTCATGATGAATACTCTGAAAAACCCTTAGCTTGTTTGATCTGATTGTTTGTTCGCTTGCCTTTTCCTCTTCTTCCTCTTTGGACGCTTGCTTCAGTATGCTTGTATACTTGTATGAAACATTTGCTTAATGATGTTGATTGCTGAGTATTGCCTTGTATACTTGCCCTGTGATGATTATCTGAGAGCTTAGAACTCGTTGTTTTGCTTCTTTTCCTCTTCTTCTGGTTGCCTTTGTATGCTTGATGATGAACTTTCTAGTTCTGAAAGCTTTAGGATTTGCTTGCCTATGATGAATCTGATTCTGAGGCTTTAGGGTTGTTTGGACATTTTGCTATTTGGATTGGTTTGTAAGCTTGTTTGAAGTTTAGGCTTTGAAAAGCTTGTAACGAGTTAGCAGGTTTGGTTGGAATTTTGTTATGTGTTGGTTCTGGGTTTTATAGGTTTAGGCTTGATATGAGTTTGTGTTTGTCAAAGGAGGCAGGCTGTTGAAACAGGGCATAGGCTTGTGTTTATACCTTATGCAGATTTTGGCTTGAAGCTTTGTGGTGATATGCTTGACACAGGTTTATGAGCTTGTGGTGCTTCTGGTTTGAGGCCTTTGAAACAGGTCTGGCTTATGTTAGGTTTGGAGCTGTTACAACGTGAGGCAGTTTTGTTTTTGTGTTATTTTGTTTAGGACAGGTGAAAGGCTTACAAGCTTTTACTGCAGGCTTTAGGCTTGAGCAGGTTGATATTTCTGGTTTTGATTGTTTGTTGATGGTTTAGGCTTAAGGCTTTGAATGCAGGTTTAAGGTTTGAAGCCGGTTAGTAGGGGTTTTTTGTTTGGAGCTTTATCAGCTTTGAACTGGTTTGGCTTTTGGTTTGAAGCTTGTGGAGGCGGCCTGCTTTTTGGTTCTCTACAGTTTGTGGTATTTTCTTTTTGTGATATCTCCGCCCCCTCTTTACTGTTCTATAACAGTTTGTTTTATATCCTTAAGCCTAAGCCCTGTAAGCCTTTCTTCTTTCTCTCTTTTTCTCTCTCTACAATTTTAAAAGCATAAAATATTGCTTAGAACTGTACTATGCTGAAAAAGCAACTGGCCTAGGAAAATGATGTGATTTGAAGTGTTTGCTTGCACACTAGTTTTCCTCTGCATACTTTGTACTTCTTGATATCTTTCTATATCTTTTGGACAGCTTTTGGGTAGCCTTTTTGGTGGCTCTTGTACCTTTGACAGTTTGGATAGTTTGACATCTTTGGCTTAGTTTGAAATTGTGATTCAGTTTGCCTTTATACTTGTACATGCTGTTTGGAAACTTTGGTTGACAATTTTTGGATTTATGCAGTATGTTTGACAAACTTTGAATTTGTGCAATTTGTAAATTTGTGCATTTCATACTTTAATTGCAAGCAACTTCTATCCCTCTTTGTGAACCAAGAGAAATCTTGTGATTTGCAGAGAGGGCAAACTGATTCCGGCCAGTCGCTTTTAATGATGATTTCTGAATTAACTGTCCGTCTTTTATTTTATCTGCTTTTGACTTCTTTTCTTTTCTTTTTGCAGGTAAAGATAATTGAGCAAAGAAGCATTGGATAGAAGATGAAGACTTAGGAAATTTTAGGATAGTTTCAATTTATTCTTCAATTATTTGTAACATTATCATTGGAAACAAAATGTAAATAAACTTACAGTTGTTTAAATAATAATTTGTAACAAACAATTAAATATGAATAAAAATCCCTTTTTGTCAGTTAATTCCTTCTTTCAATTCCCTGTTTATTTAATCATTTGAATTTCTTAAATTGAAACAACTGGAAGTAAATCCAATTATTTTGACTTAGAAAAAGAAATAATTAATAAACGTCCGGCGCTCCGAATAATCCAAACATTGCACAGTTAATCCAACAAAACATCCACATGCCTTTTCTTTTACTGATTCAATCAAACACTGCAAACTCCCAATCAGAAACCTCAGTCCATATCTCAGAGTAATTTGAAAAGAACTGTAGAATTAATTCTTTCTGAGAATGCGCGCACGAAAACTCTAATTCTTGTTTTAATTTTCAAAGAAGCGTCTGCTTGATCAAAACCTGAGCCAACTCAACCAAACCCTAAGCAATCTGTTTGAACTGCTTTAAAATCAAAGAAAACCCTAAATTTTGTCTGACTGACGAGAAAAGTCTGTTTGAACGATTCTAGAGCCAGTCTGAAAAATCAGGAAAAGCCCGAAGCTGTGATTTCTTGTGGAAAAAGAGGAGGGAAAATTTTAGGGTACAATAGTACCGACATATGAGATTCTGTTTGATGAATTGGGCTACAACATTCTTGGTAACAGAAGCAAAAGAAGCTGCCTCAACCCATTTCGTGAAGTAGTCAATGGCTACCAAGATGAAGCGGTGCCCATTAGAATTTGTAGTTTTGATTTCTCCAATCATATCGATGCCCCACATCGCGAATGGCCAAGGAGCAGTCAGGATGTTTAGAGGCACGAGAGGCATATGTACTTTGTCAGCTTAGATCCGACAATTGTGACAAGTTCGTGAATGCTGATAGCAATCTGCTTCCATGGTAGACCAATAATACCCTGCCCGTAGGATCTTTTTAGCCATCGTATGCCCACTAGAATGGGTGCCAAAAGTGCCTTCATGTAGATCAACCATGATCTTTTCTGCCTCAACCTTGTCTACGCAACGAAGCAAAACAGAGTCTTGGTTGTGCTTGTAGAGAATGCCATTACTGAGGAAGAACTTAGCAGAGAATCTTCTTAAGAACTTCTTATCATAGACTGAAGCTCCCTTCGGATATTCTTGGGCCTCGAGATACCTCTTAACTTCATGGAACCAAGGCTGGTCCACTACTTCTTCAGTGTCGATCTCGTGACAGTAAGCTGGTTCTTCCATCCGCTTAATGGTGATCTAGGGAGCCTCGTTATCCCACTTGAGTTTAAACATGGATGACATAGTGGCTAGTGCGTCTGCTAGCTGATTTTCCTCTCGTGGAAAATGCTCAAAGGTAATTTCCTAGAAATGTGGGATTAATTTCAACACATGTTCTTTGCAGGGGGGTATGGTTAGGGTGCTTCGTGTTCTATTCTCCTTTGATCTGACTGATGACTAAGGCTAAATCTCCAAATACACTTAAGGACTTGATTCCCAAATCTATGGCAGCTTTGAGACCAAAAATACACGCTTCGTATTCTACCATGTTATTGGTACAATTGAAGCAAAGTCTTGCAGTGAAGGGAGTATGATATCCTTTAGGGGATATGATTACAACACCTATGCATTTGCCGAGTGCGTTGGAGGCTTTGTCAAAAACCAAGTTCCATCGGGATCCTTGTTCAGGTCCATCATATGGTCTGAGTTCTTCACAATTGTTTACCATCATGATGTCTTCATCTGGGAATTCAAATTTCATGGACTGGTAGTCATCCATAACCTAATGAGCAAGGTGATCGGCTAGTACACTGCCCTTTATTGCTTTTTGGGTAGTGTACTGAATTTCGTATTCAGTAAGAATCATCTGCCATCTTGCTATTCTCCCAGAGAGGGCAGGCTTCTCGAATATGTATTTAATTGGATCCATCTTGGATATCAATAAGGTAGTATGGGTCAGCATATACTGTCTTAGCCGGCGAGCAGCCCATGCCAGAGCACATAAAGTTTTCTCAAGCACTGAATATCTTGTTTCACAGTCGTTAAATTTTTTGCTCAGGTAGTAAATAACATGCTCTTTTCGGCCAGACTCGTCATGCTTCCCCAGCACACACCCCATTGAATTTTCCAAGACAGTTAGATACATGATCAAAGGTCTTCCCTCGACTGGAGGCATCAAAATGAGAGGCTCTTATAGGTACTCTTTGATCTTGTCGAAGGAAGCTTGGCATTCATCATTCCACTTGACTACTTAATCTTTCTTCAGTAATTTGAAGATTGGTTCACAAGTAGCGGTTAAGTGCGAAATGAATCCGGCGATGTAGTTAAGCCGTCCTTAGAATCCTCTAACTTCCTTCTCGATGCGAGGAGCAAACATTTCTTGTATTGCTTTTACCTTGGCAGGGTCCACTTCGATACCTTTACCGCTGACGACGAAGCCTAGGAGTTTACCGGACCTCACCCCAAATGTGAATTTATTCAGGTTCAACCTCAACTTGTATTTCTTTAGCCTCTCAAACAGTTTCTGTAAATGGTCAAGATGTTCCTCTTCAGTTTGAGATGTGGCTATCATGTCGTCCACATAGACCTCTATTTCGTGATGGATCATGTCGTGAAATGGAGCTACCATGGCGCGCTGATAAGTTGCCCCAACGTTCTTCAACCAGAATGGCATAACCTTGTAACAGAAAGTGCCCCATTGTGTGACGAAGGTCATATTCTCCATGTTCTCAGGTGCCATTTTGATTTGATTGTAGCCTGAAAAACCATCCATAAATGAGAACACTTTATGCCGTGCGGTATTGTGAACCAGAATATCAATATAGGGAAGTGGGAAATCATCCTTAGAGCTTGCCCTATTCAAATCTCTGTAGTCCACACATATGCGTACTTTGCCATCCTTTTTAGGCACTGGAACAACATTGGCGGCCCATTGTGGATAGTAGGTGACGGCTAAGAATCCGACATTGAATTGTTTCATGACTTCAGCCTTGATCTTCTCTGACATGTCTTGCCGCATGCGATAAACTTTCTGTTTTACCGGAGGGAAATCTTCTTTTATCGATAGACGATGGACCACGATATTAGCATCAAGTCCTGGCATGTCTTCGTATGACCAGGAAAAGACCTCAACATAGTCATGTAGCAACTGAATTAAGCGCTTCTTGACACTAGATTCCAGATTGGCTCCTACCTTGACTTCTTTCTTGTCCTCTTAGGTACCTAGGTTAACTGTGTCCACTGGTTCTTTGTAGGGCTGTATGGTCCTTTCTTCCTGCTGTAGTAACCTAGCTAGTTCCCCTGGCACTTCACAATCTTCTTCACCTTCGTCTTCGGCTTGGTAGATTAGATTCTCAAAGTCATAAAAGACCATAGAAGAATCGTTACCCATGGGATCCTGAGTGGATGTAGATCTGCATTTTGAATGTGAGTGTGTGTAAGAGTATGGATATCTTTGAAAGAAATAAAAATGTAGAAAAGAAAGACAAAGAGCGTAAAGTTTGTATGCAAAAACGTCCATGATTCATTGATGACATATGAAAATGAGGTAACAACCATTATAAATGGACCATTGTACCTCGGGTAAGACACAAGGTTTTAAAAGTCATAATTGTTTAATTATTACAGGTCCGATAAAAATTTAAAGACAATTACTGTTGGATAAAAGTAATTGGGATAAAATCTTTAGATTCCCAGTTGCTGAGCCCTCCGTTGATGGTTGGGAGAATCCAATCTTCTAGGTCACAACTGTCATCATCATCCTCCACTGCGTTGACTCCATGTTTGCTAATCTTCAAAGGTGGTCCCTCGGCACGAGCACGACTATTGTACCCTAAAATTTGCCCTCCCGTATTTCTCAATACATTTCAAGTGAGATCCTCAAATTATTCAAGGAAGTCCAAAAGTTGACCAGACAAACTCTCTCTTAAAGCAGTCTACCTCAAATTAGGGTTTCATGTTGCATCAAGATACTTGAGTCCAAAGGGTCTCAAATGCTCACCATTATCCTAAAATGTTCTCAAGATCATCCATGTCAAGTTTCTAGCCTTGTAGAGGAAGTTTGCTCAGTCAATTGCTCAAAGGCCTGAAAATAGACTATGCTAGGGCAAAAGTCAACTGTGGTCCACATACAGTCAAACTTCAAGATTTTTTGTCAATATTCTCATTTTGAAGTATTATTCATCATTTGATAAAGGTTTGATCATGATTCCTCAAGGATTGCTCACAATTCATCAAAACCCAAAAGTTGCTAAATTAGGGTTTTGTAGGAAAAGTCAACTCAACTTTGACCAAGCATAACTTTCTCATACTTTATCGAAAATGACCCATCCAAAGCTCATTTTGAATAGGATGTAATTCTCTACAATCCATCTTCATCTCCCAAGTTCAAAATATGCACTCACAAGAAGATATAAATTTGGACATTATAGGTCATTTTCAAAAGTCAACAAAAACACCTTTTTTGTCAAAGCTTCATACATGAGAATGGAAAACTAAATTAGGATGAGACAAAAAGGGTTGCTTAAAGGACATCCTGATCTTTCTATAAATTCCAAGAACACATCTCTAGGGTCAAAATTGGAGGAGTTATGCATTGGCAAAGTTGACCATTTTTGAAAAATTGCCAAAAGTCAAATATATCTCAAATTGTAATATTTGTCAAATGGGCCCAACTTTTTGTGTTTGCATTGAGTCTGTAACATGATCCACGACCCGTGATCCTTCCCACTTGTCTTTATTTTATTTTTATCATTTATTTTGATTTTTATTTCAATTAAATCAAATAAAATCAAAATAAAATCATGAAAATATGAAAACTAATCAAAGCTTGAGATTTTGTGCATGTTTAGGCCTCTTATACAGCTGGAAAGAGAATCAAATCGTGAAAGCTTCATTTGGATTCAAAAAGATTGGATTTGGCTTGATTTGGAAAGATTTACATAAAAATCAAATCATGATTCAATCATCTTAATTGAGAAAGATTTGAAGCAAATTTGTAACCCTAATCCATTCAAGGGTACATATAGAGCATGTGCAGACCAAAAGCAGGAGGAGGAGAGGCGTGAAAAGAGAAGAACAACTTTAAAAAATCAAGAAAATGTGCAATCTGATTTCTCCATTACAGGCTTCTTCAAGCCATTCCAAGCATACCATTCGTCTGCTGGGCATCCAAGGACTCTATCCCAATCATTAGCAAGCATTTTCGTGCCCAGATACGCATTGTAAGTACCCCACGACCTCTATGAATTTTTGAAATCGTATCTCATAAATCTGGCATTGTTAGCATATTTTATGGACATATTCTGAATCCTTGAAATATTTGCAAGCTAATGATAATACTCAATTGCATTTTTGTTAACCATACAAAAAGTTGCCATGATTAGGGTTTAGGTTTCATTTTTAGGGGTTTTGCTTACCGGAACAATTGGTTATGGAAAGTGGTACCATGATGCTCGTGAGGTTGCAACGAGTTGATTGGTACCACTGGAATTGATTTACCATGATTGCAGAGAATTTTGGAGGATCAAAGGGTTGTACCTACACCCAGAAAACCGTAGGTAAAAGTTCTGGACTTTTTCCAACGGAGGGAGGAAGAAGAAGGGTGGCGTGGCACTCCTTGATTCGCTTATTCAAAATTCGCGCATTTTAAAGTCCACTATTTTGTTTTTCTAATATAATCATTATTTGTTATTCCATATACACAAAGGCGCGCTAGCTCATATGGTCAGTGTACAAGGGAAAAAGCCAAAGGGCATGGGTTCGATCCCCAGGTCCCCATATTTGTCAATATTATTTTCTTTTACATGATCAGGTACACGCGCATGCATTAGGTCCACCACATGCCATCATCCTTCAACCACCAGATCTCCAACAAGCTAGATCCAAGGGCCCTCCTTTGAAGGTCCACAATGCACCCTAGTCAAGCAAGCATACAGTATCTGGAAAGTCAACATGGGCCAAGGAGTTTTGGGCTCAGAAATGCAATTGACACCCCCCTGTTTGCTAGCTATCACGCCCATTTCTTTATTTTTCTTTTCTATTTCTTTTATTTAACTTATTTTGATTAATTATTTTCTAACATCAAATTAATTCTATTTTTTACACAACTCATAAAATCAATTTTCAATAATTTAGATTTAGATCTTATTTTTATCAAATTTAATTTAATAATTAGTTTAATTTAATTTTAGGGTAATTCTAACCTTTTGTAAATAATTTAAAATAAATTAGAAATTAGGGTTTGTTTGATTTAATTTTTATTTTATTTTCTTAAAATAACAAAAATGCAAAAATAGGTCAAATTAATTATTTTTATTAATTTAAATTAATTAGTAATTAGGTTTGTACTTATTTAATTAAAGCCTTATTTTCTCAAAATAATCAAAAAACAACAAAATATGATTTTTCTTTCAATTAGGTTTAGACGGGGTCAAAACCCTAATACTTTCTCTCGTTCTCGATTCATTGCACACATTTATTATTCTTATGATATTAATGTAACTGCTCATGGTATGTAATAGTTTAATTATGATTTTTCTTTTATTTATCGTTTTATAGGTTTTTTGGCTGTGTAATTAATCCCCCTCCCTGAAGTCTTGTAATAGCGTAGTTTTATTTCTCGCATTCTAATTTTCGCAAATATTAACTGTTAGATGTATGATAATAGGATTGCAAGACAAGACTGTATGTTAATTTTAAAATGGTTAGCAAACCCTAAATGTGCAAAGATAATAACTTGAAATCAAATCACTCGCACATGCGCACTCTTAGGATATACTCTCACTTCGGTTGCCTTCGGTAAACGATCATTAAGTATAGGGTGTTTTAGTGGTCACTCTCTTGTCTAAACAAAGATCAAACGTCCCGTTCGAAAATGTTGCTTCGGAAAGGTTGCCTCGAATATGATCTTAAGACACTAGGGTTATTACTAAGACGTCCTAACATTGCTTTAGTAATCGTACGTCCCTTTCGAATTGACCCTTATAACTCCAACGACGGTGCTACCTATTTCTCAATATTAGGATAGCGCTGTCTAAAGGAAACATGAACATAAACGATCTTTTTCGAGTAGGTAGATAACTGTTAGGTACTTGCTCAAAACAAACTTTTTCACACTTACACTTTTACAAACAAAGTTTTCAAAAAAAACACTTCGTAACACTCTTGAAGACAAAAGCAAGGGTTAAAATGAAGTAAAACAAAAACTTTTCAAAACAAAGCACAAACACGGAAGCAATTTTCAAAATGATGAGCAAGTACCTAAGAGCCCGTAGAAAACTACGGATAGAAAGGGTGCTAATACCTTCCCTTTCTATCTACCCCCCGTACTCAAAATCTCGATAAAGGGATTTTTTCTGTGCTTCTTTCCTTTCCAGTTGGATAAAATAAAAGTCGGTGGAGACACTTGCTTACCGCGACATTTTGCGAACACAAACGCAAAACACAAACCAGCATTTTCCAAAACAGTCGGTTCTGCCACCGTAATAAATAACTGGCGACTCTGTTGGGGATATAATAAGTGGGGTATACCTTAGGATTAGTTCATCATAAATTGCTTCTCTTGTTTGTTTTGATTGCTTTACTTTTGAGGGTTTTGTATTGGGAGTTACTATAGATCCTAACCCGGATCCGGGGGACACCTTTTAGGTAAGTAGCAATAAACTGTGAGGGAACTGTACAACATAGACCGATACGGTTGAAGCAATAGCTACATTGACGTGGCACATTGGTTGGTACCGGTATCCCTTGTGGAGAAATGAGGAGAATACGGGGCTGCTATGTGTGTCGTTAAGCATCAACTGACCTTAGAACCTATAATTGACCAACTGGGCCATTAGAAAATAGTGAGATAGCCGGCCTCGGTGTAAAGCTGAGAACTGGTTGATACTCGATACTACACTCATTGAGACCATACTCTCGAGATAGTTCCGGCTGCAAGAAAAGATTGTGTGAGCCGAAACCATGACCGATGGAGGATGGTCAGTGATATTGAGAACCTCTAGAACCCGGTTACTATTATTAGGACAGGTTGAAACCAACTGAACTTCAAGAGGGTAGTACCTAGACCTCATGCAAGCCTGAAACTTAAGGGCTCTTGTGTGACTTGTTTTCCTTTACCATGTCTGTTATCTGCTATACCTGTTGTGTGTTTATCATGACATCATGCATCATAACATATCATGCATACTTCATTATACTAACCATTTCAAAGACCAAGGGGATTTATCTTTGTTCTGTTTGCAGATTATGGCTTCCGTGCGCAAAAACACCATTTGAGTTAACGTTGTGCAAACACCTGCTCAACTCAAAGATTTAGCCTCGAGAGTTTCTAATACTTCTTCATTCATTAGGAGACATGGTCAGCTTCTTAGCTTGGTTACCTCAAAGTTTGATGAGTAGATGATGAGTGTTCTTTTCAAGTTCTTCGATCCTGTGCATCATTGCTTCACTTTCCCAGATTATCAGTTAGTTCCCACTTTGGAAGAGTTTTCTCACTTACTGGGCATATCCATCCTTGAGCAGATGCCCTTCACAGGTTTGGAAGAGACTCCTAGACTAGAAGACATTACTTCAGCTCTAAATTTGAAATGGGCTGATGTAGTATCTAATTAGGAAACACAAAGCGGGGTTGAAGGTTTCTTAGCCAAGTTTCTGATAGATCAAGCTCAACTATTCTGGGATAACTTGGATTTTCAGGCTTTTGAAGGCATCTTGGCTCTCCTTATCTATGGTTTGGTTCTTTTCCCGAATCCAGATTTCTTCATAGATGTGAATGTGGTTAAGATCTTCCTGTCTCGCAATCCTGTACGTACTCTTCTGGGTGATATCTTGTATGCCCTCTATACTCGTACTGTGCGAAGAAGATGGACTCTCATGTGTTGCATGGCACTACTGGCGAGGTGGTTTATTTCGCACCTCCCCAAGTCCGCGTTGAAGAATGAGGAAGGTGTAGAATGGTCTTATAGGATAATGTCCCTTGCCCATACAGACATTCTTTTGAGTTCTAAGGCTATGGAAAGCATTGTTGTCATTGATCGATGTGGGGGATACCCTAATGTCCCATTGCTCGAAATCAAAGGAGGGATAACCTACAGTCCTTGTTTAGCTTTGCGAAAATTCGGTCGGGCTCGGAGAGACGGTCCTCATGAGCTACTTCTTACAGATATTGCATTTGACTACAAGGAGGACATTGACGAGCACCACTGGAGGTTTATACGAGCTTGGGGCATGGTGAACAGATCTGACCCTCAAGAGCTAGGACCAAGGACTTCTCTCCCTATGCAGCCTTACCTCCAGTGGGTCCGAGCTCGTGCTTAGAAGCTTGGGATGCCTTATGAAGCTGTGTTGCCAGTAATTGATGAGCCCACTAATGAAGAGGGCATTCCTTATACATTCCTTTATCCCTACATGCCCACTGATCTTGGGGAATTGAAGAGATCTTGGATTCAGTTGAAAGAGGAGAGGGATACCTATCGGGAAAAGTACCATGAGCAGGAAAGGAAGATCTTGAAGCTCACTAGGCAACTTGAGAATGAAAGAACAATCAATGACTACGTCAGCACAAAGGGGAAACGTCCATGGGATTTCTGATTTTTTCTTTTTTCTAGTTTAGATTTGTTTTCCATTTATTTCTTTGTAACGCCTTAAAGGCATTGTTGAACCTTTTTACAAGTTTAATCTAATAAAGTTTGTTTCATTTTTTTGGTTTGAAAATTTAAATCTCCCAAAGTCTTTGAAATCATTACATACGCATCCCATTATCATACACACCATTACAGGTACCATTACAGGTTTCTCATCTTCTTCACTGTTTATTTCAGCAGAAATGTCTTCCGATCAAGCAATCAAAGATCTTCAGATACAAAATGCCCAATTCCAAGAGATGTTCTTGAGCTTGGATAAAGGGCAAGAGGATTTGAAAGCTCTCATTCTGAAAGAGAAAGAGAAGAAGAAGAAGAAGAAGAAGAAGGTTGTTCTGCTGAGTATGGGCAAAAGGTTTGGGGATAGGTTGAAACAACAAGCTGATCTGTCCTTTTCATCCAAGGGAGGGGAGGACCAAGAAGAAGAAAAGGGCCCTAGTCCTGCAGTTTCTGATAATGATACAGATTATGATGAGGAACAGTATCCTCCTGTTGAGGATAGGTACAAACAACTTGAATACCATCTGAGTGCTATGGAGATTCAGAGGATCCCTGGTTTGGATTTCGAAGATTTGGGACTGGCATCTGGGGTGGTGATCCCTCATAAGTTCAAAGCCCCGGTTTTCGCCAAGTACGATGGAGTATCCTGTCCAAAACTCCATCTCCGCTCGTATGTCATAAAAATCCAACCTTACACTGCTGATAGAAATTTGTGGGTGCATTTCTTTCAAGATAGTCTGTCAGGGACTCAACTTGAATGGTTTAATCAATTGGAAGGAGCTAATGTCCGAAACTGGGAGGACCTTGCTGCTGCTTTCTACAGGCAGTATCAGTATAACATCGACCTTGCTCCCACTCGTACTCAGCTTCAGGGTATGTCTATGGGGGCAACTGAAGGTTTTAAGAACTATGCTTAGAAGTGGAGAGATTTGGCTGGAAGGGTCCAACCCCCTTTGTCTGACAGGGAGTTGGTTGACATGTTTCTAGGGACGTTGTCCGGTCCATTTTTCAATCATCTGATTGGCAGTTCGTCATCTGGATTTACTAAATTAATTTTGACTGGGGAGAGGGTAGAAGCTGGTATCCGAAGTGGCAAGATACAGAAGGATACATCGTCAAGTGGAGTAAAGAAACCTTTCATTGGTAAGAAAGAAACTAGTGCATTCTATGGCTCGAGGAGCCAAAGCAGACCTGAACACCGTCAAGCAGTGAATGTGGTGGTAATATCAAGACCTACAGTTGCTCCACAGTGCAACAATCAACAAAGTATGGAAAGAACACAAAGACAGTTCACTCGGCTCAATATGACCTTGGCTCAGATTCTACCATAATTATTGAAGACCAACCTGGCAACTCCGAGGGAAGCCCCGAAGAATCCCAACACCATATCTCCGCTGTATAACCCGAATGCCCGCTGCGCCAATCACTCCGATGGCCCAGGTCATGATACAAACAACTGTTGGTCCTTGAAGAATAAGGTGCAAGACTTGATCGAAGCTAAAGAGATTGAGTTTGACGCTCCGGAGAAGCCCAACGTCATAACTACTCCCATGCCTAAACATGATCAAGGAGTTAATGAAATCGAAGATGGTGAAGAAGAGTCAGATATCGACAGCTGGATCTACCCGACTACCAACGGTGGATTGAACAACTGGATGGCAAAGGACTTCGTGCATGTTTCTTTTATTACACAGTAATAGACTTTTGTTTTAAGATTTGTAACAGACAATTTGAAACTTTACGGCCCGGTGCCTTTCCCGAGGCACCTTGGCTTTGTTTGTGAGGGCTTATTATTTGTCATTTTCATATATCATCAATAAAGCGTTGGACGTTTTCTTGCATTACAAATTTTACGCTCCTTGTTTTTCTTTTCTATCTCGCACTTTATCAAATCAGCTATTGTCTTACACACACTCACATATCATAATGCAGATCCACATCGACTCTGGATGCCATTGATAACAACTCTACTACTGCCAGTTATGACTTTGAAAGTCCGATCAACCAAGCCGACAACGAAGGTGAGGATGATTGTAAGGTACCTGGAGAACTTGCTAGACTGTTACTACAGGAAGATAGGGCCATACAACCTCATGAAGAGCCAGTGTAATCAGTGAACTTGGGTACAAAGGAAGACATGAAAGAGGTCAAGATAGTTGCAAAACTGGAGCCTAGTGTCAAGCAACGGTTGATACAGATGCTACGCGACTATTTTGAGATCTTCGCTTGGTCTTATGAAGATATGCCTAGTTTGGACACTAACATTGTGGTACACCGCCTGCCGACTAAAGAAGACTGTCCTCCGGTAAAGCAGAAGGTTCACCGTATGTGCCCCAAGATGTCTGAGAAAATCAAAGCTGAGGTCATGAAACCGTTTGACGCCGGATTTCTAGCTGTTACTTCTTATCCACAGTGGGTTGCCAATGTTGTTCTGGTGTCGAAGAAGGATGGAAAGGTACAAATGTGTGTGAACTATAGGGATCTGAACAGGGCGAGCCCCAAGGATGATTTCCCGCTTTCTCACATCGATGTTTTGGTCGACAACACCGCGCATGATAAGATCTTCTCCTTTATGGATGGTTTTTCTGGTTACAATAAGATTAAGATGGCTCCCGAGGACATGGAGAAGACAACCTTCGTTACACAGTGGGGCACCTTCTGCTACAAGGTAATGCCTTTCGGGTTGAAGAATGCTGGGGCAACTTATCAGCGTGCCATGGTCGCTTTTTTCCACAACATGATTCACCATGAGATTGAGGTTTACGTTGATGACATGATTACAAGGTCCCAGACGGAAGAAGAACACCTTGACCATCTCCAGAAACTGTTCGACAGGTTGAAGATGTACAAGCTGAGGTTAAACCCGAACAAGTGCACCTTCGGGGTAAGGTCTGGTAAGCTGTTGGGTTTCGTTGTTAGTGATAAAGGTATTCAACTAGATCCTGCAAATGTGAAGGCTATACAGGAGATGTCAGCTCCCCGAACGGAAAAGGAAGTTAGAGGCTTTTTGGGACGTCTGAACTACATTGCCAGATTCATTTCACATCTGACTACTACTTGTGATCCGATCTTCAAGCTGCTGAAGAAAGATCAAGTAGTAAAATGGAATGAAGAGTGTCAGAACGCTTTCGAAAGAATCAAAGAATATACCTCCAAGAGCCACCAATTCTGATGCCTCCAGTTGAAGGAAGACCTTTGATCTTATACTTGACAATACTGGATAATTCAATGGGGTGTGTGCTGGGGCAACATGACGAGTCTGGCCGAAAAGAGCATGCTATTTACTACCTTAGCAAAAAGTTTACCGACTGCGAGACCCGATACTCGTTTCTCGAGAAAACTTGCTGCGCTTTGGCATGGGCTGCTCGCCGGCTGAGACAGTATATGCTGACTCATACTACGCTATTGATATGAAAGATGGACCCAATCAAGTATATCTTCGAAAAGCCTGCCTTGTCGGGAAGAATAGCAAGATGGCAGATGATCTTAACTGAGTATGATATATGTTGTACCCTAAAATTTGCCCTCCCATTTTTCATAGAAATCACAACCCTAGGGTTTCTCAAATATTTAAGATTGGCTCAGGAATCGATCAGACAGATTTTCTCCTGTAGCAGTAAATCAACAATTAGGGTTTTTCTCGCATTTCTCAGAAAAAATTGAGTTCTCAAAAATTCAATTGATTTTCACATGTTTTCACGCTCTCTCAAATTTACTGAAAAAAAGGCAGTGTTTGTTTGATCCAGATTAACCAGATAATTTGCGTCTGTTAAAACATTTGTTTGTTTATGGAATAAACATTTGCATGTTTATTGGAATACACAGTGCGTGTTTTGATTGGAATACAGTTGCAAGGTTACAAGATTACATAATTAATTGATCATTGGAATTTAAGTTATCTTGATTGGAATTATTGGAATGCAGTTTCAATTATCTTGATCGGGAATCTTAAAGAATTAGTGGAGATGCGAAGAGAAAATTGCGAGTTATTGACAGTAATGGATTTTAATGGACGTCAGATTATCTCATAAGACTTTCTTCATTTATTTCAAAAAATTGTTACAATACAATTTATTATTTAAATGCTTTAAGTTTTATAACTTATTGTATTTTAAAAATAAATTAGTACAATTGTTTGAGTATTTCTCTCTAAATTACAAAGAAAAATCTAAGCCTAAGGATGACTAAGCTTCCATTGCTCCCATGCTCGCCAAAGAATCTCTTGCTTCCTCTGCTTTTCCACCATCCAGTTTGCGCTCACATGAAAGAAAGACAGAAAAATAATTAGCACAGTTAATTGGGCATGAGTAAGAATCTTCAAAAGAAAAAATGTGTTCATCATTAATGTTTGGAATTTGGAATCAGAAGGCTATTTTTAATTCATCACGTTTTTATTTTTCTATTTGCAAATCACAAGAAGATTATTCTTCTTGGTTCACAAAAAGAAAAATAAAAATGCAAGCAAAGTTGTCCAAATAAAAATGCAAGCAAAGCTGTCCAAATAAAAATGCAAGCAAATTTGTCCAAATGCAACAAGGCAATCTTAAACAGAGCCAAACTAAATAGAGCAAAACTAAACAGGGCCAAACAATGCAGCAAACAGGACAAAGTACAATGCAGCAAATTGGACAAAGTAGCATAGCAGTAAGAGTGCAGCAACATGGCAAAGAAAGTACAACAGTATGGTAAACCAAGCCAACAAGCAAGGGGCTTGTTTCAATATCCTTTTCATCATTTTCCAAGATTTTGCAAACTTTTCAGAGAAAACAGAGAAAAAGCAATTTGCTTTTATCATTGAGAGAGGAGAGAGAGGAGAGAAATCACCTAATTTGTTGGAATTGTACAAAAGGTACAACTTTGATATTCTGCTCACAGGCTGTCAAAAAGCAATCTAAATATAATAGTAGGCGAACTGTAAGAAGGGGGGAGAACATTTGATAAAACTAAAAAATTTCAACAACAGAAAAAAACCAAGTATCAAAACTGCCATCTTCCATCAAACACAACAAAAACCTGTAACTCAGTTCAAAAATCCTTCAACCTGTGAACCATCAACAAAATCACAAAACACAACTTGCAAAACTATCAAAAACCAGTTTTCAAACCTCCAAAAATATTTAGGTTCAGAACTGTCAAACCAAAACAACAAAACCATTTCAAACTGTCAACAAAAACATTCACAAAGATCCAAACCTGTAACTCATTCCCAACATTCAAAACTGCTGCCAACCATTTTCAAATCACAAACAACTAAAAACTTAGAACTGTCAAACCAAAACAACAAAACCATTTCAAATTGTTAACAAAAACATTCACAAAAATCCAAAACCTGTAACTCACAAAACATTCAAACCTATAACAAAACTCCACAGTTCAAAAACCAGTCAACCTCAAAAACCATCTTCAATACCAAGCTGTAAAATCCAAACTGTAACCAAAACAAACAGAACCAAGTATAAAAAACTACCATCAACATCCCAACATCCCAACATTCCAACAATATCAAACCTTCAACTGTAAAACAATCCAACATCCTCATCAAAACCAAATTTGTCATAACCAATAACAGTTCAAAAACCAAAGGGCATAAGAACAATCACAAAGTCTCAAACATCGTCAAATCAATATTCCAAAGTCCATCAAACATCATCATCATCATTCAAACATAGAAGATAGAAAAAGAAAAGGTTACTATAAAGAGCTCACACACGCCATCATTTCTTCCCTCCCTGTTTCCGGCCTCCAAGGAGCACCATCAGCTCAGCCTCACATCCTTTTCCATTTCGTAAAAGTTCCAAAGGTATGTTTCTTTTCAAACCGTTTCCTGCATCTCAAAGCATATCACAATAGATTAACAAGCAAAACATGAACAAGATTAACAATAACAGAAATAGTTCAAACTTCAAAATCCATAGAATTGTACCTTTCAAAGAAGCGAAAAACGTTAGCGCTTAGGATGTGAGAGAGTGAGTGCTCCGGTGATGGGAATTGGGGAGAGAAAATCAGATTGAGCGGTAATCGAGCATCTTAGGTATGAATCAGAGCTTAGGGTTTCCAGAAAAGGGGCGTTCTATTCACGAATTAGGAAGAAAATAGGGACGTTCATAGATGGAGAGATGAACGAGGTAGGGACGTTTAGTGAGAAAGATGAACAAGAGAGAAGCGAAGAGGACGATAGCACCGCTGTGAGAAACGCCAAGCACAAACCCTAATTTGTTGTTTCCCCTAATCAAAAAACGTTAAGCAGAGAGTTAACGCATTGGGCCTGCTTAGTTTCAAACCTAAAGCCCATACGCACGCTAGCTCACACCCCCCATTCTGGCCTTGATTCTTTTTTGTTTCAGCAATAACAATATACCTTTGGGCCTAACCCCCTTTAAATCCTTTAAGCCCATTTTCTTTCATTTTAATTTAATTTGTTGTTTTTATTTCTTTTTGTTAATAATATACTAATGTTTTTAAAACTTCATTTCATTAAATTGATTTAGTTTTTTTAAGTGATTAATTTTATTTTACCATTTTGTCTTTTTTATAAAAAACTCATTTTTATTAATTTTAAATGAAAACATCAAAAAGCATTAATTTAGTTAGTTTGCTTTCTTTAAATTTTTTTAAATTATTTAATAAAAGTACAAAAAAGAATAATAATAAAATTTTAATCTTTTTTTTGTAGAATAAATTTTATTTCTCTCTTTTCGAGTAAATACATACATTTCATACTTTGTTGATTTTATTTTCGTAAATTGTCATAGCTTTGTAGTAAATCGCACAAGAATTCAATTTGGTTGTATTATTTGATATTTGTACATTGCTATTTTTATTTGATTCATCCCCATTTGTAACAATTGTATCCCCATTCCCGAACATTCTGTAATAGTTTAGAATTTCAATTTCTGCAATTTATTGCTTTCTATATACTGTATAGTAACTAGGCGTGTATGGCAAGATTCAAAAATCAATCGCTAGATGACCTAATCCAAGAATAAATAACTTGAAATCAACACACTTTCTCACACGCGCACCTCTAGGGTAACCTCGCTTGTTGCCTCGAAAATACAATCATGTCCCTCGAATATGAGACACTATAGCAAATGACCCTTCGATAAACAAAGATCATAGTCCCTCGATGACCCTCGATGTTGCCTTCGATAAAACGATCTTGTCCCTTACAAAATTGCTAGAGCGTCTCACAAGTTGCCTTCAATGATTGTAAAATTGACACGCGCCTGCCCCTTCACATCCAAGGATGAGGCTTCTTACCAAATCAATGGTAAGATAGCACCATTAAAAGGAAGAAGAAAAGAATAACTTAAGACCTTTCGAGTAGATAGATTCGCTCTTAGTTACTCGCTTGCTCACGACAAAAACTTTCACACCTACACTTCCATTTCAAAACATTTTCAAAAGACAAATCGTTTTGCATACGTTCTTATAGAGACGAGAACCATGGCAAAACCTCTTTTCAAAACACTTTTCGAAACACGATTCACAAACACCTCTTTGAACTATTTTTTTGAAACAAAACTTTGTATGTGTTCTTATGGAGACGAGAACCATTACAAAGAAACTTTCCAAAATACTTTCAAAACCCACACCACAAGCATACAATCAAAAAAAAGCAAGTGATCTAAATAAGTAACTAAGAGCCCATGGAAAACCATGGATGAAAAGGGTGCTAACACCTTCCCTTTTCATAATCTACCCCCCGAACCCGAGAAAATTCTCGAAAGGTCTTTCCTGTGCTTTTTTACCTTTCCTTTTGGATAAAAGAAAAGTCGGTGGCGACTCTTGCTAATCGCACAAGTGCGAACGAAACACAAAACCTCTAGTCAGTTATCCCACCGTATCACAATATCCAATACACAACCCAAAAAGCAATCAAGGGTAGTGTGTTGGCGGATCATTTGGCGCATCAGGCCGTGGATGATTACCAATCCATGAATTTAGAGTTCCCAGATGAGAACATCATGTTGGTGATCAACTGTGAAGAACCTGGACCAGATGAAGGACCCGAGGAAGGATCCTGATGGTCTATGTATTTTGATGGAGCCTCAAACGCATTGGGTAATGGCATTGGCGCTGTGATCATATCTCCTGAGGGCTGTCATACTCCATTCACCGCCCAATTATGTTTTAACTGCACCAATAATATGGAGGAGTATGAGGCATGCATCCTGGGTCTTCGAGCTACTATTGACCTGAGGATTAAGTTCTTGAGTGTATTCAGAGATTACGCTCTGGTGATCAGTCAGATCAAAGGCGAGTGAGATACGAAGAACCCAAATCTTATTCCTTACAAGGAGTATGTACCGACGTTGCTTCTGAACTTCGAGGAGATAACCTTTGAACATGTCCCTAGAGAGGAGAATCAGTTAGCGGACGCGCTAGCTACCATGTCTTCTATGTTCAAGGTCAGGTGGGACAATGAAGCTCCCCACATTACCATTGAGAGGTTGGACGAACCCGCACATTGTTGTGACATTAAGACTAAAGAGGTAGAAGATAAACCCTGGTTCCATGAGGTAAAGAGGTATCTTGAGGCTCAAGAGTACCCCGAGGGTGCATCTATTAATGATAAGAAGTTTATGAGGAGATTCATTGTGAAGTTCTTCATCAGTAATGGTGTCCTCTACAAGCGTAACCATGATTTAACCTTACTGCGATGTATGGACAAGAACGAGGCAGAAAGGATTATGGCAGAGTTACATGAAGGTACTTTCGGCACTCATTCCAGAGGACATACCATGGCAAAGAAAATCCTACGGGCTGGATATTATTGGTCTACTATGGAAGCCGATTGTTATCAGCATTCTCGGACTTGTCATAAGTGCCAAGTCTATGCTGATAAGGTGCATGTACCTCCAGTTCCTCTGAATGTTTTGACAGCACCTTGGCCCTTTGCAATGTGGGGCATCGATATGATCAGCGAGATCAGACCTACTGCGTCTAACGGGCATCGTTTCATTCGGGTAGCTATTGATTATTTCACGAAATGGGTTGAGGCAACTTCCTTTGCTACAGTAACCAAGAACGTCGTGGCGCGGTTCATCCGACACAATTTGATCTGTCGATATGGTGTACCATAGAGGATCATTACGGACAATGGTACAAATCTCAACAATACAATGATCACCGAGCTCTGCAAACAGTTTAAGATACAACATCACAACTCTTCTCCTTACCGGTCGAAGATGAATGGGGCTGTTGAAGCAGCAAATAAGAACATCAAGAAGATTGTGCAGAAGATGACGATGACCTACAAAGACTGGCATGAGATGTTACCATTCGCTCTTCATGGGTACCGTACCTCAGCGCGGACGTCAATAGGGGAAACACCCTACTCTTTGGTATATGGTATGGAGGCAGTCCTACCCATCAAAGTCCAGATACCCTCTCTTCGGATTATGAAGGATGCAGGTTTGAGCGGGGACGATTGGATCCAGACCTGACTCGATCAGCTGAATCTAATCGACGAGAAAAGACTTACTGCTATTTGTCATGGCCAGACGTATCAAAAGCAGATGATCAAGGCTTTTAACAAGAAAGTCAGACGACTGGAAGATCAAGTCGGGGATCTGGTAATCAAATGCATCATATTACCGCAAGGTGATCCCAGGGGCAAATGGACCCCTACTTATGAAGGGCCATTTATGGTTAAGAACATTTTCTCAAGAGGAGCTATGATTCTAACCACCATGGATGGTGACAACCTTCCTCACCCCGTCAATGCAGACATAGTGAAAAAATACTATGCATAATCAAAGACCCGCTAGGTCGACTGGCCTAGGTAAAAATAAGGGCTTCCCGGCGAACCAAAATGGTTCGGGCAAAAATAAGGGATGAAAATGAAAAAAACTATACACCCGACAAGTTGAAAACCTGAAAAGGCGGCTTGGGCAAAAAAGCGTATCCCGGTGGATCGAAAACCCGAAAGGGCGGTTCAGGAAAAAATTAGGGATTAAAGCGTAACACTATGTCTCATTGGGTAATCTTGCAACTAGACTTCGGTATCGACTATCAAGCTCGGACGACGCCAATCAATCTAATCTACCTTCAACCAAATAGAAAAGTGATGAGATGCTCGAAGATATAAAGGCAATAGCAGAGTTGGAACCCAATGGGATTATTCACATAGCTATTTTTCTTTGCTTTTCACAAATTGTATAATTTCTATCTTTTGGCAGCGTTCTCTTACTAGGACGTCAACCTCTTGTACAAAACGCCTATTACAAGCCAACTTCAAAATCAATACAATTCATTTTACAATAAATTTCAAAATTGTTTTTCTTTTTTGTTTTGTTTTGTAAGAACGTCCAATGATTCATTTTTGATATATTCATTTGAAAATAATTGTTGCCTATAAATATTAACATGCGAAACAAAAGACAATTACTGGTAATTTCAGGAACAGGGGCAAACAGAAGTTCCCAAACTTGATAGTTGCTCTACCCGCCAGGTACAGAGACAAAGCCAGCCTGAGAATATGACTAAAAGTACATACACTCCCCGCAGAGTAAAAGGTACCCAAATACAGTGGTACTAATTCTCCCCAAGCAGATTTTATCTATCATCAACAATGGAAGACTATCCCCAGTGGAGTTTATTTCGTCCACAAGTAGAAACTCAATTCCCAACTGGGTTCATTATCGCCAGCAACGGTAATTCATCCCCCTCCAAGGTTATTTATCTAAATCAACATATCTTCTAGCAAAGTATCTCTCCCCCACAGAATCATTCTTTCACAAGTTTATTCTCCAGCAAGAGTTATTCTCCCGCCAATTTATTCTCAAATCATCTTCGGTCGTTACCCCCAGCGAGAACGAAGAACTCAACTCTTTGTACTCTCCAACAACAGTCCATGATTTATTCTTCCCAGCTGGAGAATATCACAATGGCATTACATATCTGTGATACGGTGGGAGAACTGACTATGGTTTTGCGTTTGTTTTTGCAAATGTTTCGGTTGAGCAAGAGTCGCCACCGACTTTTTATTTTATCCTAAGGAAAGGTTAAAAAGCACAGCAAAAACCTTTGAGATGTTTTCTTGGGTTCGGGGAGTAGATTATAGAAAGGGAAGGTATTAGCACCCTTTCTATCCATGGTTATCCATGGGCTCTTAGTTACTTGCTTAGATCAACTTGCCTTAATTCTCAATTGTTTGAAATGGTGCTTTGTGTGTGGGTTTGAAAATGTTTTGAAAAGAGGCCAATGTGGTGGCAACCTTGGTAATGATCCATGTTGGGATGTATACAAAGGTGTATGTCTTTTGAAAAAAAAAAGGTTTTCAATGTTTTTTGAAAGTGTAGTGATGTGTGTTTTGAAAATAGGCAAGTGTTTTGTTTTGCAAGTTTGATTCAAGTAACTAAGAGGTTGTCTACTCCTAAATTTCTCAAAGATTTCTCCTATGTTTTTAACCCTTTTAACAATTTTGTTCCACCATTGCATTTGGTGGACAATCTTGTGTTAGGATGTGAAAGGGACAGGCGCGGGTCATCGTTTTTAGACCATAATTGCAATGGTGCCAATTATCTTTGGGCAATCTTTCCTTTGAGGGACTTGATCATTTTTAGGCAACTTTCGAAAGCGTCATCGAGGGACTATGATCATTTGAATTGTTTTTGTTTTGCCCAAAGAGACCTAACATGCAATATGGCCCATTATTGAAGGCAACAAGTGGAATACCCTAGGGGTGCAAGTGTGATTAGTGTTGTCCATTTTCATGCTTGTTTATCTTGAAATTAGGTCAAACTATTTTTGTTGTTTTTGATTCGCATACAAACCCTAATTCTAGCATGGTATAGTTAGAAAGCATTAAAGTGCGAAAAATAAAGTTCCTAAGTTATTACAACACAATATATGGGAAGGGGGTACAAATGTTCAAATGGGGGCATTTTGACAAGGAATTTAAACCTAGACTATTACATCAATTTGGAATTATACAAGGTAATTAATATACAACAATTAAATAAAATGGAATAAATATGCAAGATGCAAAAAATGTTTTTATATATGTATGAAAAAAAATGTTTTTTATATGTCAAATAAACAAAATAAAAAGTATTATTTTTTGGAGTTTTTATGTATTTAGGGCAAAACCCTAATTTATTAAATAAAGGGTATTAATTAATTAATATATACAATATTCATTAGTTATGTAAAAATAAAATAAAAATGAAGTATATTTGTAAAAAGGGTATTTTTTAATGTTAAATATTAATAAAAAATAAAATGTATATATCTTGTATTTTTAACCTAAATATACTAATATATATGTATGTATTTGTATTATTTATCAAATATATTAAATATGTGCAAAATAATAATATTTAATATTTATAAAAAAAAAGGTATATTTTATATAAAATATTTTCAGAAGATAAAATAAAATAAAAATGGAAAATAAAATGTGTTTGCATTATTTTAGTATTTTTAAATAAAAGTGTTTATGTATTTATTTATGTACAAATACCTATTTAAACAAATAATTGCCTAATAAATACAAAAATGATTAAAAAATATTTTTTTATATTTTTAATATTATGAGGAAAAATAAATAAGTCAGGACAAAAAAGAAAAGGTCAAAAAATCATAAAAATAAGCATAATGGGCCAGTGGGTTTAAAAGTAACAAAAGGGTGCAAAAAGAAAGTCAACTAAGGCCCAACCCAAGAAGACTTCATCTTCAACCTCAGAACATGTTTGAATAACCATCCACGCGCGTTTTCTATCTCCCAATTCCTGGACTTTCAAGCAAAACTCACAACATGAAAAATGTAGAGCATTAAAAGACGAATCCAGACATGTAAAGAACTTGACTTAACTCTCTAAGATAAGAGAGAATTTCTTCTCCCCCAATTCCTGACCTAGTTTTTGTTCCATGTTCAGAGATTAAATTCTCACAGCACACATAATATAAATGAAAACTAATTACATGGGCATGTTCAGGGTTATGAATGTGACATATTTTCTTCACAAACCTAAAGCTAACAATGCCTGGGTAGAGAGATACGAGTTCATGAACTTACCTGTTCAGTTGGAATCGTATCTGGTGATAGAGGTACTTTCAGTGCAAGGTGATGATTGGTACAACTTCCTTGATGTCCAGGGATGCTATTCCAAGTTTTACTTTGCTTTGAAACGAGCTGAATCGAGTTATAGAACTCCACCTGCAAAACAGAAAAATGAAAATGGTGATGTTGAATGGGAGTGTTACAGGTCGTGTTTGAGGTTTGGAATAGCTTCAAGGGATGTTGTGGGATGTGTTTGAAGTGTTTTTAGCAAGGATGCACGAATGGAATGAGTTATAGAACTCAATCTGTAGCAGGTCCCCTGTTTTGGCAGTTTGAGGGTGATTCTGTGTTTGAGAGGGTGTTGGAGATGGTTGGCTCGTGTTCTAGCTCAGAATGGATGTTTAGAATATGTTTGACAAGTTTGCTTAAGCCTGTGTTAGCTGAGATGAGAGTTGTTAGATGTTATGCTATGTTTCTTCTTACTTAAGCAACAAAAGGCCAAGTTGAGTTTCTAGCTTGTACAGGCCACCCTAATATGCTGCATACCTTGGCCTTGATCAGTGTAATTAGCTCATAAACTTGTGCCAAAGAGATTTGTACTGTACTTGCTTGGATTGCTAATTGACATAAAGTGCAACTTTTCTAAAATGGATATAATGCTTTATCTAAAAATGGCTTAGTTTAACATGTAATGCTTAAACACATAAAACAAGGCCTTGGCACAATGAGTTAGCATTAAATTATTGAGTGCAAATGGGATATAGGACCTGTAATCAAGGAAAGCAAGCTGAATTCAAAATGGAACAAATGTATGAACATGTAAATTGGCCAAATCAAAAGTGAGTTTTTCCCAACTTGCCAAATTCGATTCTCCCTAACCATGAGGTTTTTTGATGAGTTCTTGGACATTTTGGAAAGATTGGAATGTGTACTACAACCCATCTTTGAAATGCAAATTGAAATTCCAAGTGGAAGTATGTGAAAAATGAACTTGAAGTTAGGTAAAAACCTTGCCTAAAATAGGTCAAATTTTCTCTAAGTTAAGAATGGTTTGGTACCCTTGTTCCAAAAATTGTAACTTGAGCTACAAGCTTCTTTTGAGGAAACTTTGTGTATCAAAGTTGTAGATTTTTCAATAGGCTACAACTTTCATTTTTTTACTTTTGCTTGAATCCAAATGAATCTTGGTGAGAAAGTGGGACAAAGTTAGGAAAAAATTAGGGTTTTTCATAACTTAGAAAAATTCTAAGTTATGAAAAATCTTCATTTCAAACCCTAATTTGCAATTCTTGATTTCTTGATGAACAAGTTTCATGATTTGGCATGTTTTTATGAAAAATGAATCTTGACACTTGATTTTGACCAAAAAGTCAAAGTTTGACTTTTCAGTATACAGTCAAAATTGATCAATTGACTGGGAAATTCAACTGTCAATCTTGTGCATTTGGGATCTTTTGAACTTGTTGAGTATGTAAAGACAATTCCATGGGGTCCTTGAGTCCATATGTGAGCTTGGTTTGCCATTGGCTAGGTCAAACAGTCAAAAATTACCTTTGTGCAGTCAAAACCTTAAAAATGACCATTTTGCCCTTTTGGTGATCTGATCAAATTTCTTGTGGAATTGTGATCCAAACTTGATCAAATGGTCTATGTGAGTTCATAATGTTGATGTGGGTCAATTTTCATGAGATTTGACTGTCAATTGGCCACAATTAACTTTTTCCCCAATACAGCTGATTTCTAGGTCAACTGTCCAATTGACTGGGCAAAATTTGGAATTAAGGCTTGAAACTTGGTATGGATAAACTTGGGAGTCCAACATGAAGCATGAAAGTCATCTTAGGCATTTTAGGTCAAAATATCTTTGTGCAAACACAAACCCTAATTTGGGTCAACAGTGCAAGGAAAAGTCTTGAGCAGAGGAAACCCTAACTGGATCTTGAGCTGCAAGGGTCTTGTGTTGAGGAAATGGGAGGGAAAATTTTGGGGTACAACAATATCCATACATCATGGCATGCGCATATGCATCATACAACACAATCTCATTTATTTTGAGAACATCATTGCTCAATACATTTCATACGTCATGACATTACATACGACTAACTCTTTACCTTTCAGGGAAATATACAATGAAATTCTCACAAGTTTCTTTGGTTCAGTCAAACCAATGCTAAAATTTCCATTCCAATTCAAGTTATGAAGCCCGGAAATCGACCGAATAATATCTTGATTTCTCCAAAATACTATGAAGCCTGGAATCGACCAGATAGTGGTATCTCTTAAATGCAAGATATGAAGCCTGGATTCGACCGGAAAATAGTTTAATCCCCCAGCAAGTTATTGTGAAGCCTGGAGAACGACCAGATAGCAATGCAAGTTACTGTGAAGCCTTGAGATCGACCAGATAACAATACAAAAACACCATGAAGCCTGGAGTCGACCAGATAGTGGTATATCATAAAAACAAGCGGTGAAGCCCGAAAATCGACCGGAAAACAGCTTAACAAGGTATTGTGAAGCCTGGAAATCGACCAGATAGCAGTACAGGACACCATGAAGCCTAGGTTCGACTAGATAATGGTATAGGACATCGTGAAGCCTGGATTATGACCAGATAGCGGTAAAAGACACGGAAGCTTGGGACTAAGACCAGATAACAATGGGGGATACTGCGAAGCTTGGATTTCGACCAAATAGCAGTCTACCCGGCCAATTACTATGAATCCCAGAAATCGACCGGATATTAGTAGGCCTTAAAATCAAATGGAAGCCTAGATGCGACTGGATAACCACTTGATTTCTTCTGAAGCATGGAACACGACCAGATAAGAAGTAAGAAGTTGCGAAGCCTGGATTACGACTAGATAGCGGCAAAAGACTGAAGCCTGGAATCGACCAGATAACAGTATAAGACACTGCGAAGCTTGGATTTCGACCAAATAGCAGTTTACCTGGCCAATTACTAAGAATCTCGGAATCGACCGAATATTAGTATGCCCTAAATTCAAGTTGAATCCTGGATGTAACCGGATAACAACTTAATTCCTTCTGAAGCCTGGAGTACGACCATATAAGAATTGAGAAATTTCAAAGCCTGGAGCACGACCGGATAGCAAGTTTAATCTCATCTCCCCAGTAAGTCACTGTAAAGCCTGGAGCACAACCAGATAGCAGTCGATCTTATCACTATGAAGCCTAGATCACGACCAGATAGTAGTTCATTTTCACCTCTTCGACCAAGAGACGATTCCCCAGTAGAATAACGGACGATTGAAGCTCCTAAAATTCAACTTTTACCAAGACAGAGACCAGCATTCCCCAGCGTAGTCCTGCTCAATAACGGGTATACAAGCTCTCGCAAAGGAATATCTTATGCAATCAACACTCCTTTGGATGGCATCTTTAAGCCCATCTACCGTAAACTTCCAAATGGCATCTATAAGCCCATTCCCGATATCGCAAGATAAATACCACTTCATGCGAGTGCAAATTTCTGGGCACTCTAGTGTTCAATCATCTTCCACCTTTGGATCACAAAAGGCAAGCAAGCCAATCTACATCCTCAGGTTTAAGAAGATTAAACAGGGGAAGCTGTTGTACCCCAAAATTATCCCTCCCATATTTCTCAATACATTTCAAGAGAGATCCTCAAATTGCTCAAGGAAGTCCAAGAGTTGACCAGACAAACTCTCTCTTAAGGCAGTCTACCTCAAATTAGGATTTCATGTTGCATCAAGATACTTGAGTCCAAAGGGTCTCAAATTCTCACCATTATCCTAAAGTGTTCTCAAGATCATCCATGTCAAGTTTCTAGCCTTGCAGAGGAAGTTTGCTCAGTCAATTGCTCAAAGGCCTGAAAATTGATTGTGCTAGGGCAAAAGTCAACTGTGGTCCACATACAGTCAAACTTCAAGATTTTTGGTCAACATTATCATTTTGAAGTATTATTCATCATTTGATCAAGGGTTGATCATGATTCCTCAAGGATTGCTCACAATTCATCAAAACCCAAAAGTTGCTAAATTAGGGTTTTGTAGGAAAAGTCAACTCAACTTTGACCAAGCATAACTTTCTCATACTTTATCAAAAATGACCCATCCAAAGCTAATTTTGAATAGGATGTAATTCCATACAATCCATCTTCATCTCTCAAGTTCAAAATATGCACTCACAAGAAGATATGAATTTGGACATTATAGGTCATTTTGAAAAGTCAACAAAAACACCTTTTTTGTCAAAGCTTCATACATGAGAATGGAAGACTCAATTGATATGATACTAAAAGGTTTGCTTAAAGGATATCTTAAGATTTCTAAAAAGTCCAAGAACACATCTCTAGGATCAAAATTGGAGGAGTTATGAATTGGCAAAGTTGACCTTTTTTACAAAATTGCCAAAAGTCAAATATATCTCAAATTGCATTTTTTGTCAAATGGGCCTAACTTTTTGTGTTTGCATTGAGTCTGTAACATGATCCACGAACCATGATCCTTCCCACTTGTCTTTATTTTATTTTTATCATTTATTTTGATTTTTATTTCAATTAAATCAAATAAAATCAAAATAAAATCATGAAAATATGAAAACTAATCAAAGCTTGAGATTTTGTGCATGTTTAGGCCTCTTATACATCTGGAAAGAGAATCAAATCGTGCAAGCTTCATTTGGAAACAAAAAGATTGGATTTGTCTTGATTTGGAAAGATTTACATAAAAATCAAATCATGATTCTATCATCTTAATTGAGAAAGATTTGAAGCAAATTTGTAACCCTAATCCATTCAAGGGTACATATAGAGCATGTGCAGACAAAAAGAAGGAGGAGGAGAGGCGTGAAAAGAGAAGAACAACTTTCAAAAAAATCAAGAAAAGGTGCAATCTGATTTCTCCATTACAGGCTTCTTCAAGCCATTCCAAGCATCCCATTCGTCTGCTGGGTATCCAAGGACTCTATCCCAATCATTAGCAAGCATTTTCGTGCCAGATACGCGCTGTAAGTACCCCACGACCTCTATGACTTTTTGAAATCGTATCTCATAAATCTGGAATTGTTAGCATATTTTATGGACATATTCTAAATCCTTGAAACATTTGCAAGCTAATGATAATACTCAATTGCGTTTTTGTTAACCATACAAAAAGTTGCCATGATTAGGGTTTAGGTTTCGTTTTTAGGGGTTTTGCTTGCAGGAACAATTGGCCATGGAAAGTGGTACCATGATGCTCGTGAGGTTGCAACGAGTTGATTGGTACCACTGGAATTGATTTACCATGCTTGCAGAGAATTTTGGAGGATCAAAGGGCTGTACCTACGCCCAGAAAACCGTAGGTAAAAGTTCTGGACTTTTTCCAACGGAGGGAGGAAGAAGAAGGGTGGCGTGGCACTCCTTGATTCGCTTATTCAAAATTCGCACATTTTGAAGTCCATTATTTTGTTTTTCCAATATAATCATTATTTGTTGTTCCATATACACAAAGGCGCGCTAGCTCAGATGGTCAGTGTACAAGGGAAAAAGCCAAAGGGCCTGGGTTCGATCCCCAGGTCCCCATATTTGTCAATATTATTTTCTTTTACATGATCAGGTACACGCGCATGCATTGGGTCCACCACATGCCATCATCCTTCAACCACCAGATCTCCAACAAGCTAGATCCAAGGGTCCTCCTTTGAAGGTCCACAATGCACCCTAGTCAAGCAAGCGTACAAAATCTGGAAAGTCAACGTGGGCCAAGGAGTTTTGGGCTCAGAAATGCAATTGACACCCCCCTGTTTGCTAGCTATCATGCCCATTTCTTTATTTTTCTTTTCTATTTCTTTTATTTAACTTATTTTGATTAATTATTTTCTAACATAAAATTAATTCTCTTTTTTACACAACTCATAAAATCAATTTTCAACAATTTAGATTTAGATCTTATTTTTATCAAATTTAATTTAATAATTAATTTAATTTAATTTTAGGGTAATTCTAACCTTTTGTAAATAATTTAAAATAAATTAGAAATTAGGGTTTATTTGATTTAATTTTTATTTTCTTTCTTAAAATAACAAAAATGCAAAAATAGGTCAAATTAATTATTTTTATTAATTTAAATTAATTAGTAATTAGGTTTGTACTTATTTAATTAAAGCCTTATTTTCTCAAAATAATCAAAAAACAACAAAATATGATTTTTCTTTCAATTAGGTTTAGACGGGGTCAAAACCCTAATATTTTCTCTCGTTCTCGATTCATTGCGCGCATTTATTATTCTTACGATATTAATGTAACTGCTCATGGTATGTAATAGTTTAATTAGGATTTTTCTTTTATTTATCGTTTTACGAGTTTTTTGGCTATGTAATTAATCCCCCTCCCCGAAGCCTTGTAATAGCGTAGTTTTATTTCTCGCATTTTGTTTTCGCAAATATTAACTGTTAGATGTATGATAATAGGATTGCATGACAAGACTGTATGTTAATTTTAAAATGGTTAGCAAACCCTAAATGTGCAAAGATAATAACTTGAAATCAAATCACTCGCACATGCGCACTCCTACGATATACTCTTACTTTGGTTGCCTTCGGTAAACGATTATTAAGTATAGGGTGTTTTAGTGGTCGCTCTCTTGTCTAAACAAAGATCAAACATCCCGTTCGGAAATGTTGCTTTGGAAAGGTTGCCTCGGAAATGTTGCCTCGAATCTGATCTTAAGACACTAGGGTTATTACTAAGATGTCCTAACATTGCTTTAATGATCGTACGCCCCTTTTGAATTGACCCTTATAACTCCAACGATGGTGCTACCTATTTATCAATAGTAGGATAACACTGTCTTAAGGAAACAAGAACAGAAACGATCTTTTTCGAGTAGGTAGATAACTGTTAGGTACTTGCTCAAAACAAACTTTTTCACACTTACACTTTTACAAACAAAGTTTTCAAAAAATACACTTCGTAACACTCTTGAAGACAGAAGCAAGGGTTAAAATGAAGTAAAACATAAACTTTTCAAAACAAAGCACAAACACGGAAGCAATTTTCAAAATGATGAGCAAGTACCTAAGAGCCCGTAGAAAACTACGGATAGAAAGGGTGCTAATACCTTCCCTTTCTATAATCTACCCCCCGTACTCAAAATCTCGAAAAAAGGAATTTTTCTGTGCTTTTTTCCTTTCCAGTTGGATAAAATAAAAGTCGGTGGTGACTCTTGCTTACCGCGACATTTTGCGAACACAAACGCAAAACGCAAACCAGCATTTTCCAAAACAGTCGGTTCTGTCACCGTATCACAACGACGAACAACTTTCTGGGCTCCTGAAGTGAAACCCAAACCAAATTTGTCAGATTTGTAAGGGATATCCGAGAGTTGGCCCCAAACAGTACACCCACCTTCTTCGACCACTGCCTTGGCATATTTCAGAGAAGCCATCTTTAGCGGAGGTCTTGTAATCTTTGGGACATGGGAAATAGTCTTGGTAGTTGCCACTGTTTATGGGACTTCCTCGAAATGCTGAAATGGAGTTTAAATGAATTAACCATCCAATTCCAAGTATCTGAAGGAGTTCAAGTGACTGACCATATATTCCTCTTCTCCACGGACAATAATGATTTTTCCCTTGGTTGGGTATTTCAGCATCTGATGTAATGCAGAGGTGACGGCACCAGCGTTATGAATCTATGGTCGGCCCAACAAATAGAAATAGGAGGGGCGAATGTCCATCACGTAGAAAGTTGAATCAAAGGTTTGAGTTCCAACTTTAATGGGGATGTCCACCTCCCCATGCACCATTCTCTTTGAACCGTCAAAGGCCCTTACCACTATGTTGCTAGGTTTTAAGGTTAAACCTTCACAGTTGAGTCTATCCAAAGCTTTCTTAGGAAGCACATTCAAAGATGAACCGGTATCAACCAGGACATGGGCCAAAGTGGTGCCCCTACATTCGACAGAGACATGTAACACCTCATTGTGCTTCCTCCCTCTAGGTGTCAAGTCAGCATTAGAAAAGCCTAAACCGTTGTCAGCTTTCAAACTGGCCACACAGTCTTGGAATTGATCAGCAGAGGTTTCTTGTGGCACATGGGCAGTTTTTGAGAAATTTCACCAAGGCCTTCGCATGAGCCTCGGAGCACAACAGTAAAGTTAGCATAGAAATCTTTGACGGAGTCTGCCCTAGCTGTTAGACTATGTTGTAGTCGCTTCTCTTTATAATTTCCAAAATTTCTTCCATCTCCTTTTTGGAGGCCTCAGGGATAGATACTGATTGCACATTCATCCGGACAGGCTCAACCATAATTCATTTTCCCCGAGTCTCGGTTGACTCGATGGTAGGGGTGTAATAGAGGTAACCATAAGGATTGTAGTAGTAGTGTCAATAGGAACAAAAGCAGAGATGATCACAGGACCGATAACAATTTTCGGAGGAGCAATATATGGGGAGAATACCCTTCCACTTCGGGTTATTTTGCTGGTTCCCGCAATGTTGCCAATGTTGGAGCCAGCCTTCTCAAAAATTGAGTCTTCATCATCCAGCCAATCCTGCTTGACACCGTGATAGTAGACGTCCCCTCCATAGTTCCATGGGACAATTTTATCTGAGGAGTACGGGATCGGCCCTGGCATAATAATTATCAGTGGAGTCACCTTAGGAACAAATGTAATTCTAACGGGTCTTTTGGTGGAGACCCTGGAAGGATTGGCGGAAATGGTTACTATTGAAACATCATTGTAAGAAATGGTTGGAACGGGAGTCTTTTCAAACAAAATCTCTTTGTCATCCATCAGGCGCTGAACACTTGCTTTCAATAAATGACAACTAGTTGGTAGGGATAAACAGAGGTGGCAGCCTTCGTCACAACCCAGAAATAAACCGACTTTCAACAGGTTCTTCTTGACATTCAGGAGAGGAGTAACAAGTTCATCAACAATAGTAACAAACATATCATCTTCAACAGTGTTAACATCACAACCATGCTTGGGCATAGGAGCGGCGATAACATTTGGGATATCAGGAGCATCAAATTCAATTTCTTTTGCCTCGAGAAGGTCTTACACCTTGTTTTTCAAAGCCCAACAATTGTTGGTATTATGGACTGGACTTTCTGAATGGTAGGCACAACGAGCATTAGGGTGGTAATGAGGAGAGGTGGTGTTGGGATTCTTCGGGGCTTCCTTCAAAGTTACTAGATTAGATCTCAATAAATGTGGCAGGACTTGAGACATCGTCATATTTATCCGGGTAAATTGTATTACCGGTCTTTCTGTTCTAGGCTGGTTTCTCCTTTGTTGAGTGGGTGCAAGCTTAAGGATCATGACAACCCCTACCATTGGACGACATTCAGTTTTATCTTGATTCCTTTGAGGATATACAACAACAACCTCTTTCTTCCCAATAAATGGCTTTCTCACGGCACTGGAGGATACGTCTTTTTGGATCTTTCCACTCTTAATCCCAGCTTCCACTCTTTCCCTGGTCAAGATTAATTTAGTGAAGCCTGCTGAGGAGCTTCCAATTAGATGATTAAAGAAAGAATCGGACAGTGTACCCAGAAACATGTTTACTAGCTCTCTTTCAGACAGGGGAGGCTGGACTCTTCCTGCTAAGTCCCTCCATTTCTGAGCGTAGTCTTTGAAACCTTCGCTTGAAACCGTAATCATACTCTGGAGTTGAGTACGAGTGGGAGCAAGGTCTGCATTGTATTGATACTGTTTATAAAAAGAAGCGATAAGGTCTTCCCAATTATGGAGATTGGCCCTTTCCAGTTGATAGAACCAATCTAGCTGAGTTCCGGAGAGACTATCCTGAAAGAAGTGGACTCACAAATCTTTGTCAGCAGTGTGAGGCTGTATCTTCCTCATATAAGATTGGAGGTGCATCTTGAGACACGAAACCCCGTCGTACTTAGAAAATGTTGGTGCCTTGAATTTTGGTGGAATAACAATCCCAGACACTAAACCCAACTCTTCAAAGTCCAACCCGAGCACTTTCTAAATCTCCATTGCACTTAGATATTCTTCCAGATGTTTCTATTTGTCGTCGGCCGGAGGATACTGTTATTCAGAGTAATCCTCTTATTCTTCTTCTTCAGATTCTGGCTGGGCAATCACTTCCTTGTTTTTCCCTTCTTGATTGTCCCTTTCACCAGATGATGTTGCGAAGTCTAGGGTCTGGCTGGCTGGCCCTGGGAACCTTCTTCCTAGATTCAGAACACCAGTTGCTTTCTTTGCTTTCTTCTTCTTTTCTTTGATCAGTAAAGTTTTCAAATCCTCTTTTCCTTTGGCTAGAGTCAAGAACATCTGTTGAAACTGAGCATTCTGTGCTTGGAGATATTTTATCGTCTGTTCCATGTCCATCTTAATGAAATAAACAGTAGAAAGATGAGGAGACATGTGGTAAGAAACCTGCTTATGTTATGATGAATGAAGATGCATATGCAATAATTTCAAGGAAATTAGAGATTTAAATTTGCTTGACAAAAAGGAACACACATTATATTAATAAATCAAAGTTTGAGTACATCATGCCTCTTTGGGCTTACAAAGAAATACAAAAAACTCTAAGATAAAAAGGTTGAACACATACTCTTTGGTGCGATGTAGGCGTTTAGACTCCGCTCCTCATGAAGCTTCTTGGTGAGTTCTAGAACCTTCTTCTTGCTGGCGTAGAATTAGACCTTGAAAGTGTCTCGCTCCCCCTTAAGCTGTATCCAATCCCTTTTCAAGTCTTCGAGCGAGGTGGGCATGTCAGGATGTAGAATAGTGTATGGGATATCTCCTTCCACAATAGGCTCTTTGATAACCGGGAGAATGGAGGGGTAAGGCATTATAAGACTTTGAGCACGAGCTCGTACCCATTTGAGATAAGGCTCAAGAGGGATGAAATTCTTATGCCTAATGTCTTGCTATCTACCTTGTTCAACATCCTCCAAGCTCGAATAAACCTTTGGGTGTGACCTTGATCGTCATTCTCGTAGTCAAATACTAACCCTTGAATAAGCATTTCATGTGGACCATCCCTTCGGGCGTAACCAAATTGTCTTAAGGCTAAGCAGGGGTTCTAGGTGATACCTCTTCTAATTCCAAGTAAGGGGACATTAGGGAATTCTCCATAACGGTCGATGATAGTAACATCCTCTATAGATCGAGAACACCAATGAATGTCTTAATGTTTGAGCGTCATCAACCTATGTGACCAACTTGAACCTTGCTCGTTCTTCAATATAGATTGGGGAAGATGTGAAATAAACATTCTTGCTAAAAGAGGAGTACAACACATAAGAATACCTCTTTTCCTCATGGTGCGAGTGTGAAAAGAATGTAGGATGTCTCCTAACAAGGTAGGCACCGGGTTACGAGACATGAAGAGTTTGACGGTGTTTACATCTATGAGTTGGTCAGGATTTAGAAAAAAAACCATCCCATAGATGAGGAGAACCACAATTTCCTCAAAAGCTTGCAAGTCTAAGGAGTTCCAACAAATTTGATCTTTCTCAAACAAGAACTTGGCTAAGAAACCTTTGACACCACTCCTTGTTTCCCAATTAGTTGTGACATCAAATGGTTGCAAGTGTAGGGCTTGAGCAATTTCTTCTTTTTTTAGATCTCTTTCCGTACCGTTGAAAGGTAGTTGATTGAGAATGAGAATCCTCAAAAGTTGGGAGAATTTTTCCAAAGTTGGCACAAGTTGATAATCGGGAAATGTGAAGCAATGGTGTAGAGGATCAAAGAACTGGAAGAGCACCTTCATCATGTCCTCATCAGTGTTGGAGGTAACCAAGTTTAGGAGGCGACCATGTCTTTCGGTAAATGGAGAATTTTCGGGAACCCTTGATGATAACTCTTTAAGCCGAGGAGGGATCCTTACAAGATTGACTTGAATGGTTTTCCTGCGAATAGAATCCATGTCCTACAAAACAGAACAAAGATAAATCCCAAAAATCCTTGAAATGGTTAGTGAGTATGAGTATGATGTTATGATGTTTATGATGTTATATACAAGTAAATATATACAAACAAAATAAACAAGTCCTTAGGTTTAGGCTTGCATGGAGTCTCATAGGTAAGTACCCTCTTGAAGTTTAGTTGGCTCAAACCTGTCCTAACAATAGTAACCAGGTTCTAAGGAGATCAATATCACTGGTTTGTTTCCTTGGGCATTGTTTCAGTGCAATCCTCTTTAATGGCGACCGAAACATCCCAAAAAACCAAACCTTAATGAGTGTAATATCGAGTATCTACCAACTTCGGACTACACCAAAGCCGGTCATCTCACTATGCCCTAATGGTCAAGTAAAGGTTCTAGAAGTTAGTTAGTTCTTCATGACATCACTCAGAGGCCCCGTATTCTCCTTGACTACTCAAGGGCTACCGGTACCAACAAATATGTCACACTAACGTAGCTATTGCTTAGACCATGACGGTATACCCCGTACAGTTTCCACAATGTATTGCTACTTACCTATAAGGTATGCCAAATCCGGGTAGAGGATTCAAACCCAAACCAAGAACCAAAATATAAAGCATACAAGTCAAACAATGAAAGCAAATAAATGTGATCTAGCCCTAAGGTAACCCCAATTTTAAAATATTCCCCAGCAGAGTCGCCAGATATGTAACGCGGTGCGAGAACTGACTTGGTCGTTTTGCGTTTGATCGCAAATATTGCTGTTAGCAAGAGTCGCCACCAACTTTTCTTTTATCCAAAAGGAAAGGATGAAAAGAACAAGAAAGACCTTTGAGATATTTTCTTGAGTTCGAGGGATAAATTATGAAAAGGGAAGGTATTAGCACCCTTTCCATCCATGGTTTTCCATGGGCTCTTAGTTACTTGCTAGATCACTTGCTTTTGTTTGAAAATGTGCTTTGTGTGTTTTTAGAAAGTATTTTGAAAAGGCGCCATCGTTTAGGCAAACTTTGTAATGATTCTCATTCGTAAGAATGTATACAAAGTGTTGATCTTTTGCAAATATTTTCAAGTTTGAAAGGTGTTTTTGAAAGTGTTGGTGTTTGTTTTGAAAATAGCAAGGATGTTTGGTTTGAAATTGAGCAAGCAACTAGGAATAATCTACCTACTCAAAAGTCTTTCATGCTTATTTCCTCTTTCCTTTGACATAGTTATCTTACCATTGATTTGGTAAGTAAACCTATCTTTGGATGCAAAAGGGACGAGCATGGGTCATCGTATAACCATGATTAGCAATGTTGTAAGATATCTTAGCATTTTCTTTAGGGACTAAGATCATTTTTGAAAGGCAACTTTGATAGCATCATCGAGGGACTACGATCTTGTATTTTTGCTTGTTTTTGCTAAGATACCTCACATGCATAATATGGCCATTTTATAAGGCAACAAAGTGGGTTTACCCTAAGGGTGCAAGTGTATTGGTTTTCATGCTTGATTTGTCTTTGAATTAGGATTTTCTAAGCATTGATTTTATTCTTGCCATACAAACCCTAATTACTATCAGTTGTATATAAAGCAATAAATTGCGGAAATTAAAATTACTATGCTATTACATCATTAGGGAAGGAGTGTACAAATTACAAATGGGGAATTGCAAGAAAATTAAATCTAATTATCTATTACAACCATATTGAATTTGAATAAATGTACAAAAATGAATATATAAAAATGCAAGAATGTAAATGTAAAAAGAAATGTGATTTTTGTTTGATTTTCATGAAAATGGTTTTTTGAGCTAGTTAACTAAAATAAAATAATTAACTAAAAATAAGAAAATTAAGATTAAGTTAAAAAAAGTATTTTTAGGGTTTTTCTTATGAAAGTTTTTATCTTAATGAAAATACAAATGAGAATTAATTAATTAAAATAAACCTAAGTTCTAAATTAATTTTATTCACAAGAAAATAATATAATAGTTAAACCCTAGTCTAAATATTTATTGAAGAAAAAAAAGGAATTAATTTATTAAATGAAAAATGTTTTTGTTCTTTTAGTTTTTATGAAGAAAAATAAATTAAATAAATATAAACAATAAAATCTAAATAGTTTTGGATTTTTATTAATAAAAAAAAATAGTATTAAAATAATAAAGAAAATAAAATAAAAATAAAATATAAAGAAAAGTCAGGGAGGTTAAAGTTGAAACAGGGGGTAATGTTAAGAAAAAAAGTCAGGCCCATGGGATGAAGGCCCAAGCGCTTCCTGAAATAAAAAATGTCAAAAAAATGTGAAAAAATGCAAAAGGCAGTGCGCTGGGTGTTGAACCCACGCCCTCTTGGTTACCAGCGTGCTGTCTTACCATTGGGGTGGCTATACATCCGTTAACTTAAATGAAATGATAAATATATAATATAAAATGAGTCATGAATACACTTCATCTTCAACCTCCAGCCAGACCACCTGTATCTCATTCATTTCTCAACAAAAATGGAAAATGCAAACATGAAAGTTGCTCCATTTTTCCATATGAATCCAACCATATAAATATCATAAGCTATAAATCAAAGATGAATGAGAATTTTTGAAAGTACCAAATTATGACCTAATTATTTTCAGAGGTTCAATCCTAAAATTCTCCTAGCTCAATCAATATAAATAAAATCTATGAACATGTACAGCTTCAGGGCAATGATGTCTACATTTTATCTTCACAAATGCAAGCCTAACAATGCCTAAGTAATGAGATAGAAGTTCAAGAAAAATACCTCAAAACTGGAAATCATGAAATGTAAATGAGCTTGATTCAAGGTACTGCAATGATCAGGTTATCTTCCTCAAGTTCCCAGGAACCTAATGCAATGGTTAGCTTGAGTTGAGAGTGGCTGAAATGGCTTGGAGAAGTCAATGTGCAGTGCTCTATTTTCGGCTATGGAGGAAGATGGAAATGGAGTTACAATTGTGTAACAAGGATATGGATGAGTTATGTTTGATGTTTAGAATCTTTAGGAACCAAAAGGCTTGAAAACACACGAGGGAGATGTGAGCTTCAAGTTTTTGGTCAGAATGTGCAACAATGGTGATTTTTGATTCAGTTCTGAGTTCTTGTATATTTTAGGGCTTGTGTATGGGTGTGTTTTCTTGCAAATGACTTTTGTATCTATAAGCAAAAGGTTGGAGATGTTTTGCACAAGGGATTTCTGAGTTATAGGGTTATGGCTAAGTTTCTTGATTTTGAAGAAAAGTGAGAAATATAGTTTCAAGGTAGAAAGTACAAGCATGTAGAATGGTTAGGAACTTTAAACATGTTTGCTTCTGATCACTTATCTTGAGTATGGACAGAGACAACAAGTTAGGAGCTCAAGGAGAGTTGACATTTGCAAAAGCAATGCTTTATCAAAATAGCAATGGTAACTTTGTTCCATAAATGGAAAATTATCTTGGATAAAGCTTGAATTAAATGGATAATAGCTCAAAAGCAAGTGTAATCTTCTGATTAGGGAGAGATCTTGAGGTTTAGAGGCATGCAAAGCAATATTGTGCAGCATAGGCTTGAGATTTGAATTCTTGTTCATCACAAAATGACCTATAATTTCAGTATGAAACCCTAACTTCCTCTCTTCGATTCTCCTTGCTCAAAAATGATCTCAAGGAGTTCTTGGACATTTTAGAAATCTTGTAATGTACTATACAACCCCTATTTGAATCACTTTTGCAAAATCCAAATGGAACTATGTGAAACTTGGGTTAGAAGTTAGGTCAAAATCCTGACCTAAAATGCTCAAAATTTCACTAAGTGTTTTAGTTTCATGATTATGACTTCATGGATTAATAACTTGAGATCCAAGAATTTCTAGGAGAAGTTGTGTAAAGCAATGTTTCAGATATCGCGGAGATCTATAACTTTCATGTTGAAAGTTTCTTTTGAATCATCTTGCATCATGGTGAAAAATTGGCTCAAAGTTGTGAAAAAATATGAAGTTTTCAACACTTAGAAAAATTTCTAAGTTTGGAAACTTTGACTTTTCAAAATGAAATCTTGACTTTTTTGATTTCTTGATGAACAAGTTTCATATTTTGACATGTTTTGATGAATTATGATCTTTGACACTTGATTTTGACCAAAAAGTAAAAGTTTGACTTTTCAGTGTACAGTTAACTTTTGATCAATTAACTGAAAATAAACTATCAATCAAGTGGCCTTGAGCAATGTTTTGAGTCATGCCATTAGGTCAAAATGATGCAATTGAACTCTTGAGATCTTGCCTCAAACCAATTAACCATTTGCTAGGTCAAAAATCAGAAATTTCCCTTTCTCAGTCAAAACCCTAATTTTGACCATTTTGCCCTTTTGACGATTTGATCAAATTTCTTAAGGAATTATGGTCCAAACTTGATAAAATGATACATATGAGTTTATAATGTTGATAAGAATAAAAAATTATGAAGTTTGATTGTAAATTGGACAAAGTTAACTTTTTCCCCATTACAACTGATTTTTAGGTCAACTGCTCAATTGACTGAGCAAAAAATGTGATCCAAGGCTTGAAACTTGACATGAGCAATCTTGGGGGTCCATAATGGTCCATGAAAGTCATATGAGGCATTAAAAGTTCAATTATCCTTGTGCAATCTGAAACCCTAATTTCAGTCATCAGTGCTTAAGGAGGTGTCTTGAGCTGATCAAACCTTGTGCAGTCTTGAGCCAAAGGAGATCTTGTGAGAAAATATTTGATAAATGAGATGGAAAATTTTGGGGCACAACAGTAAGCAAAAAAACTAAATGTTAAGCCCATTAAGTTTTGCTGAAACTAAAATATTCGTTGATTTTGTTATTTGCTGTTGAACTTTATAATAGCATTAAATATTATTCAAATTATTTATTAGGTTTTCTTAAAAAAACTAGCATTGGGTTAGAGGCTAATTGGGCCTAGCAATGTAAAAAAATGTTTTGCTGTAAAAATACAATGAAGCTGATTCAAAATGATATTGCAGGCTGACAAAATTACTAGCGCAGGGCCCAATTGTGGCATGCTGGCCCAAGTCTAATAACAGTAATTATTTCAATTATGGCCTAAATCAATGCATTCCCATAAACAAACATTGTTCCAATTTAATAAAAATTATATCTTACTTTTCACAAAAAAAAACTAAACTGAAGCCAATTAAATTTGCAGAACTTATACAATCCAAATCCAAAATTGTCGTAAACAAAAATCAATCGACAATATCAAATCCAATTAACCAAAATCTGGAAAAATCTTTCATAGTACATTTACAGAATCAAATATTTGTTTTACAACAGAATTTCAATCAAATAATACATTACCAAATCAATAAATAGAATCATTCAATTACAATCCTAAACTAAAAATCACAGAAATGAGGTGAACAAAATCAATTCCTATCCGAAATCCAATCTCAGAATTCCATATCAAATCCAATAAACTAAATAAAATATGGAAATATAATATATTACAACAAAGTACTGAATCAATTACAATCAACGTTACAAAATTACAAAATCCTAAAATCAAAACCTAATTGAAAAAAACCTATAAATACAAGGAGAAAAAGAGACAGAGGGGGGATTCTGGGTTGATTGAAAAAGAAAAGGAAGATACCGCGAAGTGTTGAACAACGGAGAAGCGAGAGAAGCTCGAATTTGACAAGGAAGTTGAAGCCATCACAAGAGAGCACCATTGAAGAAGGGAAGAACGGTTGGGGTTTTGTTGTCGGAAACCACAACCGTCCTTGACGGCTGCCTTCACTCATCCATCGTCGCCTTCAATACCGGATATACAGGAGAGGGAAAATCGATCTATTTAACTTGTTGTTTGCTTGATGTAGGGCTAAGGGTTTATGGGGATAGATTTGGTCTTTCATAAGCCGCCGCTGGAGATTGCACGCTAGGGTTTGGGGAAAGGGGAATTTGGGGACAGCGAGAGAGAGAGAAGAAATAATCGCCCTCACTGTAAAACGAGAAGAAGAGATAAAATTAAAAAACAAAATGAGTAAAACAAAGTTATATTCCAATTGATCCAGTGTGTGCGCGTTTATGATAATTAGCGTGCACCTCTCAAATCTACCCGTTAGATCTTCATCAGACGGCCAGAGGCCAAGTTTGTACAATAGTTAGCATACACCTCCGTCCACGCAATCCCCCAGCCTCTCTCCAAACGTGTTTGGGCCTAAGCTCGTTAATGTTCACACCCCCAATCCCTAGTTTACTGAAACAACAAAACATTCGCATCCCCCTGCCTGGACTCATGTCTGGGACTAATTCAAATTAATTACGACACCCCCCTGTTTTACTAGACAACTAGGAAGCACCCCCTTTGGTTTAACTTAATTAATTAATTAATTTATTTCTTTTATATTATTATTATTATTATTTATTTTTCTATATAATTATATTTTTTTTCATATCATTTTATTATTATTATTATTACTTATTTCTCTTCATAATTAATTTATTATTTATATACTAACAAATAAATTATTTTATATCAAAATTGCATATATTATTTTATATATTATTTGCATTAAAATAATTTCTAATCATACATTAATCAAGATCTTTGCAATTAATACGATTAAGAAACACTAACAAATCATCAAAGTATGTTTCGCAACAAATTAATCTAGACAACTGTTTTTTGCAAAAGGGTTTAAAACAGGTTTTGACTTACTGCACATTTAGTCAAAATCTCCGCAATCACCACTCCCGACCAAAGTGCGAGGTGATTCAAAATATGTTTGCAAACCCCTAAAAGACACCAACCCCGTACGAACTACGAATTGGGACTCTAATTCCTCATAAGAGGATACAAAGGCATGCGACCAAAAATCGTGGCGAGTCTTTCTAATTAAACCTTAAAACCCTGTTTATCCGAAACCTAAACATAAAACCTAATATCCTTGTGAACAAGGTAGATGAAAGGTGCCTAACACCTTCCTTTCGTCTAATTGAGTCCGAATCCTAGAATCTCTGTCTGCGAATTAGGGTTTTCTGTTAGATTCCCTTCCCTTAGGAAAAAAACTAATAGTGGCGACTCTCATTAAAAATCCAGTTGCTACAGCTGGCGAATCTGCTGGGGACTCTCCTTAACCCTAGGTTTAGGTATTTTTGGGTTTTTATTTTTATTTTCTTTATTTATTTATCGCATTTATCTATTTTTTTTTGCATTTATTTATTTATTGTCAATCTCTCTTATCATCCTATATTTACCGCGAAGCGGGATTTTCTATCTCAAAAATATTTTCAATATAACCCTTAGAAAGAAGGTTCGTCTATTAGCTTATGAGGTACATCATACCTGCGAGTTTATATGACGAATTCTCCTAGAGTCGGTGAAATTCCGAAAAAGGAATACTTATCGAGAGATATCCTCTTGGAGAGTAGGACTTTGGAAGGTCACCCATGACTCTTTGTAACTACCTTAACCAAAAATCTCATGATGAGACCTTTCACGACTTTGAGATGAAAGTTTCAGTCTGTAAAGAGGCTCTACCTAAGGGAGGCCCTTGTGCCTTTTCCCTCTGGTGTTATTCATGACGCCCTTAAGGAAGCCACCTTTTGGGAGGGAAGACTAACCATAGGTCAAAATTAAGGAGCCTACCTTATATGGGTACCCATCATAAAAACCTATCACAAAATCCCGTTACTCAACCCAACACTTATACATTCATGCATTCATATATATCTCATATTTATCATTTGCTTCTTTTGTATGCCTTATCCACAGGGTACAAAATAAATAAAAAAACAAAATCAAGATTTTTGGTGACTGTCTTAAAAATGGATACCAGAGGGAAACAACTTGTCCGCGTCAATGCCTTCAAGCCTGACCTTTCTTAAATCAAAACTATAAAGGGAAAATCATCTGAGAGAGCACTGAAGATGTACGCTTGCCGCTATGGGGACACCCTTTACTTGACTAAAGTAGAGGTTCAAATGGATGCAATCTCTGCCCTAATTCAGTTTTATGACCCTACGTTGAGATGTTTCACCTTCAAGACTTCCAGCTAGCACCGGCTCTGGAAGAATTTGACAGAATTCTGAATTTTTCCAAAGAAAAGGCCTATGTAGGTATTAGACAAACTGTTGAATTCAAAGTTTTGGGAAAAGGCTTAGGGATCCCCTACCATGAGTTAGTGCAAAATTACCAAAGAGAAGGTCCAATACAAGGAATCAAAAGGATATACTTGGAAGCTAAGGCACTATTTGCTAATTATAAGGAATGGGAATCTTGTGTTGATTGTTTAGGGCTGTTGGTATTTGGTGTAATTTTATTCCCTCAGACTGTGGACTATATTAATCCCGCGCCCATTAGCATATTTTGGGGTGCGAAAGTCTTTAATACGGATCCTACCCCCGCTTTGCTTGCTGACATTTATTACACTTTGCATATGATGTATGAAAGGAGAAAAGGCACGCTAAATTGTTGCATCCCACTTCTATATACTTGGTTCATGACTCATCTTTACAAAGAAGACTATATGATCCCAGACTTGACCTGACACGAGTGACCATATAAATTAAGGTCTCTCACTGCAAACTCTGTATTATGGTATGCAAGGAAGCTGGATATTGGTGATATCCCTATTAGCTGTGGGAACTTTCCTAATGTCCCTCTAATTGGATCGCGAGGCTGCATTAGTTACAACCCTACTGTGGCCTTATGACAGTTAGGGTATCCTTTAGAAGACAAACCTTCAGACGAACAACTCCGACCATTTATCATCCATAATATGGGTATGGAAGACCAAGGGTTGCTCAACAAGGCTATTTGAGCTTGGAACAAGGTTAACAAGAGGAAAGCCGAATGAAAGAATGCCATAGCAAGAGAACCCTACACCAAATGGGTCCGAGATAGGGTGCGAATTATCAAGCTGCCATTTGAAAAAGATCCAGAGTACAAATCAGAGGTCCCAGAGATAACACCTATATCTTTGGAAGAAGTCGATAATCTGAAAAGCTCCTTAAAGTAAGCTCAAAAATAAAAATAAGCATTGGAACTCAATCTCCTTAATCTGACCAAAGAAAAGAAACAAATGCAGCTCATACTTGAGTCAAAGGACGAACAAATTGAGAGAAGTCAAAAGGAATTGGAGAAAGAAAGTCTCAAACAAAAGCGTACAACTGAAGGGTTGTTGAGTGCAACATTCAACCTAGATTCCCATAACCAAAGGTTAGAAGAGGCCGCCGTTGAAATCAGAAGGTTAACTAGATGGTATGAAAAGGCAACACATGACAAGAAGGTGCTAAAGGAAAATCTAAGAGCCCAAATCCAAAGTTTGGCACAAGCTTCCTTAGATCAAGAAGAGAAAGTAAAGTACATCGCCATTGAACTTCAAGACAACCAAGAATCAGAGGTCAAAGCATGCCTTGAAAGGATAGAGGCAGAGAAACTCCTGACTCAGAGAACTCAAGAATATGAGCATGTGTGCTTAGAGCTGTAGGGTCTTCAAAAAGATTTCCTCATCCAACGAAGGCTTTATACAGAAATGAGGGGTGAAAAGATGTATTGGGAAGAGCAGTATACCAAGATCGCCCAAGCTGGGAGAGATAACCATAAGATAACCCCACATCTTTATCAGGAATATAGGTACTACAAAGACAAACATGAAAAGCTCGTCTTCCTAGCCAACAATCTCATCGAGGACATCCCTATAAGTTAAAAAGATGCAGAGAGTGTAATGGTTCCGCTCCCGAAGGACGTTGAAGACTTTCTCCAGCTTTGTCGAGCAATGGTTGATGGCTTTAGAGCACACATCCGCAGGCGCACCTAGAAGATTTAGTTCCCTTTATTTATGTTTATGCAAACAAGTTTTGATTTCAAGTTGTAATATTTTTCAATATTTGGATTATATTACTTTCAATAAAGGCATTTTGTTTCCCTATCTTGACGGCGTGTCTATTTTAAAGCTAGTCACCGAGTAAAATAATAAGCAAAATACAAGCATGTACCCAAGTGAATAAGACATTTAAAACAAGAAATCATTTCATGTTCATGCAAATCCATTCGCATGCGTGAATTTATAAAACACATGCATGTCATATCAAAACTCATTTCTTTAAAAATCTCTCTAGTTAAGCCATTGGTAAAAGAAGACCTCCACCTCCTTGGCCTCCATATCAAACAAGGGCCCATCAACAAAAAGTAATGGAACAAATCGAGGAGACTCAAGTTGTGTTAAAAGAGGATCTTGAACAAGTAAAGGGTGATGTAAGTTCAATGAAAGGAGATTTGAGTCAAGTTATTCTAGATTTGAAGAACATTATTGACAGGCAGGACCAAATTCCCAGGGTAGCTTTTGAAGAGGTAGCCCAAACCATTGGTGCATCGAGTGGTCACCAACCAAGAAAAGAGCCGGAAGCAGGACCCCAAAAGTCCACCATGGCCCAACAAGAAGTTGAAACTGAAGGGTTCGTCCCACCACCATCAAAAGCAGGGGCATCACATACCCTACAAATTCCAACCAATAATTCAGACAACTACCTAGACTTGCAATACGGAGATCACGATCCAAAGGATGCTCACCAGGCACCCTTAAAGACGACTGGTACTCATGCTGCAGATAATCCACTGGTAATGAATCAGTATAAAGCCCTGGAGGAAAGCTTAAAAGTTGTAAAGGGTTTTGATGCTTTCGAAGTAGATGCTCTGGAAATGGGTCTAGTTCCTAATGTGATGATTCCACCAAAATTCAAAGTACCCGACTTTGGAAAATACAAAGGTCTCACTTGTCCAAGGAATCATCTTTGTATGTATTGTAGGAAGATGCATGCCCATGCCCATGATCAAAAGCTAATGATCCACTATTTTCAAGACAGCCTGAGTGGAGCATCTTTAGACTGGTATATTCAATTAGAGTGAACACATGTTTGAACTTGGGCAGCTCTTGCTAATGATTTCTTGAAGCATTAAAAATATAACCTGGACATGGCACCTACCCGCATGCAACTCCAAAATTTGTCCCAAAAGAAGGAAGAGTCCTTCAAAGAATATGCCCAAAGATGGAGGGAGATGGCATCCCGTGTGAAACCACCACTGCTGGAAAAAGAAATCATGGACATGTTCATGGGAACCTTGCAAGGGATTTATTACGGGAAAATGGTTGGAAGTGTATCGTCGGGATTCTCAAACCTAGTGACTATTGGAGAAAGAATCAAAACTAGGTTAAAGAGTGGGAAGATATCAGGGGGGTTGTCAAATGCTCCCTATAATTCAAAAAGACCAGCTTCAAATTTCCCAAGGAGAAAAGAGGGAGAAGTCAATGTTGTGGCCTCACAACCAAGGACATTACAACCATTAGTGATCCCACAAGGATAAAGGCAAGACATATTTAAAAGGCCACCCAGAAAGTTGGATCCACTCCCCATGCCACCAAGCCAGTTATTACAACACTTGGTTAAGGCATCCTTGGTGGAAATTAAGCATTTAGCTCCTCCAGTCGAGCCACTCCCGCAAAGATACAATGCCAACGCCAGGTGTGAGTACCATGCTAACTCTCTGGGGCACACCATAGAATAATGTTGGGCATTCAAGCATAAGGTTCAAGATTTGTTAGAATCTCAAGACATCACTTTTAAGAAGCCCAACATCAAATCAAACCCAATGCCTCCGCATGATGGGCCAACAATAAATGTAATTGAGGTGGTCACTGACTTTGGGGAAACTATAAAGGCAAAAACCCCTATCAACATGTTGAAAGAATATCTGTTCAAATGTGGATTCTTGTTAGAGCATAATGAAGCTTTTGAAACAACTCTACAAAAGCTAGTGGATCAGGGGATAGTCCAATTCAGAATGTATCCTGAGGAAAAATATGTAGCCACAATTGGAGGAAAAAATCCACTGGTAATCCCATGTCAGGGCCCAAGTCTTACCATGAAAACTCTAGTCATCCCGTAGGGAGAATCAACAGAGATTATAGGAAGAGCACCTAAGAAGGCTCTCTTAATACCCGCCACTCCAAAAGCCACGATGGTAATTAAGGGACCGTCACCTATCCCTTATGAAAATAACAAGGCAGTACCATGGAGTTATGACTCAGCCGTGTACATCAACAAAGTGAAGCAAGAAAGTGGGCCATCACCAAGTCAGGGACCTGCAATTTAAAACATAACGGGGATAGGAGGTATGACCCTAAGTGGTCGAATTTTTGGAGCCGAACTATTGAAAAAGACGGATTTGATTCTGAAGAAGAACAAGGGAAAAGCAGTGGTTGATACAAATAAAGAAACAGAACCTCCGAGCAAAGACTTTACCGATCAAGAGGCAGAAGAGTTTCTGAAAATAATAAAAAAAAGTGACTACAAAGTGGTGGATCAGCTTCACCAAACTCCAGCAAAAATCTCCATACTCTCACTACTCATCAACTCTGAAGCACAACGAGATTCTTTGATGAAGATGTTAAGTTCAACTCATGTCGCAAAGGAAATTTCAGTGAATCAATTTGACAACGTCGTAGCAAATCTAACGTCCGGATCCTACCTGGGTTTCAGCAATAGTGAATTACCGCCACATGGCCGAGCTCATAACAAGGCACTCCATATTACCATGCAAATAGGTACTACCCATTTGTCCAGGGTTCTTACTGACACCGATTCCGCTCTTAATGTGTTGCCAAAGTCAAGTCTCGTAAAGTTAACAATAGACAACGTGGTAATGAGACCAAGTGTTACGATAGTAAAGGCATTTAACGGTTCTCGAAGCTCGGTGTTAGGAGAGGTGGACCTTCTAGTTAAGATTGGGCCGCATATCTTCAATATCACTTTTCAGGTTATGGATATCGAACCAACATACACTTGCTTACTGGGGAGACCTTGGATCCATGCCGCAGGGGCAGTCACCTCGACCCTGCATCAAAAATTGAAGTTCCTAGTGGAAGGGAAGTTAATCATAATTGACAGCGAAGAAGACATCTTCGTAAGCCACATTGAATCGTACAAATATATCAGTGCAGACGAAGACTGTATAGCTATCCCATTCCAAGTCTTGGAAATTGCTTCAATGGTGACATTACCAGTCGAGAAGGGTAACAAGACTAAAGTAACATCATGAAGAGATCTGCAAACGACTATGGGATGTGATTCCTCGAAACGCTGGGGAAAGCTCCCATAAATTCCTGAGAGGAAGAATCGCTTTGGTTTGGGCTATGAATCGTAGAAAGCTACTCTAAAAGGCAAAGCATGTTTCTCTCCGATCAAAGAGACTTTTGTTAGCAAAGGAACAGAGTATGGCGGACATGTGGCGATGATATCAAGCAAAATCAATACCAAAAGGGAAACTGACTTCATTAGAGAGGGTGCCCCAGGAGAAGAACTCAAAGGATGGACTACTGTGGAGATTCCTAAGATATTTTTCTTTCCTAAGTAATGTTTCTTGTTTTGAAAAAACCTATGTCAAACCCGAGGCATATGGGTTGCTTGTAAGGGTTTTCCCTGTTCTTGTTTCAGACAATATTTACAATTAATAAAAGTTATATTCTGTTTTCAATTAAGATCCTTGTCTTTCTTTTGCATTTATCCATTAAATTTAAAAATGGAAATACTTTCTCTGCATACGCATTTTCAAATCCCAGGCACTAAAATATGCACCAAAACATGATAAATGTGCAAATCCATGCCCAAAGTTACCGATAACATTACTACTATGACCTGATATGATTTTGATGCTCCTATCAAGCAAGCCGAAGAGGAAGATGATGAAGATCTTGAACTCTCCAAGGAAATGGCATGGGAAATAGAGCGTAAGGCTGACAACATACAACCATATCAAGAGGCTATTGAGACCATTAACCTGGGCACAGAGGAAGATCCGAAAGAAATCAAGCTAGGGGCAATGTTGGAGTAGAGCGTCAAAGACAGGCTAATTAAGTTATTACATGAGTATATGGATATATTCGCTTGGTCCTACAGGGACATGACATGGTTGGATACAGACATCGTGGTGCATAGACTACCTCTCAAAGAAGGGTGTTCTCCAGTCAGATAAAAACTCAGAAGAACTCGCCCAGATATGTCCAGCAAAATCAAAGAAGAGGTTCTCAAACAGTTTGACACAGGGTTCCTTGCAGTGGTAGATTATCCACTCTAGATAGCTAACATTGTACCAGTACCCAAGAAGGATGGAAAAGTACACATGTGTGTGGATTATCGAGACCTAAACAGAGCAAGCCCCAAGGATGATTTCCCGTTACCCCACATAGATTTCCTAGTGGATAACACAGCTCAAGCCTCGGTATTCTTATTCATGGAGGGTTTATCGGGCTATAATCAAATCAAAATGGCACCCTGAGACATGGAAAGGACTACTTTCTTGACACCTTGGGGAAATTTTTGCTACAAAGTAATGCCATTCGGTCTCAAAAACGCAGGGGTAACCTATCAGAGGGTAATGGTCACGTTATTCCACGATATGATCCACAAAGAGGTTGAAGTATACGTAGATGATATGATTGCCAAATCCCATACGGATGAGGAACACATCATACATCTACAAAAGTTATTCGAGCGGCTGCGTAACTTTAGACTGAGGCTAAATCCGAATAAATGCACATTTGGCAACAAATCAGGAAAAATGTTGGGTTTCATTGTAAGCCAGCGGGGTATCGAGGTGGACCCCGACAAAGTAAAAGCTATACAAGAGATGCCTGCACCAAGGACAGAAAATGAAGTACGTGGTTTCTTAGGGAGATTGAATTACATCTCAAGGTTCATATCGCATCTAATAGCTACATGCGAGCCAATATTCAAGTTATTACGAAAAGATCAGACGATAGTATGAGATGATGATTGTCAAACTTCCTTCGAGACGATAAAACAGTATCTGCAAGAGCAACCATTCTTAATGCTGCCAGTCCCCGGAAGACCACTCATCATGTATTTGGTAGTGCTCGAAGGATCAATGGGTTGTGTTTTTGGGACAGCAGGATGAAACAGGTAGAAATGAGCATGCGATTTATTACCTCAGCAAGAAATTCACTGACTGCGAAACCAGGTACTCACTCCTCGAGAAAACTTGTTACGCATTGGCCTGGGCTACCAAGAGGTTGAGGCAATATATGTTGACCCACACTACGTGGTTAATAGAAAGAATGGATCCTCTAAAGTACGTGTTTGAAAATCCATATCTTACCGGAAGAATCGCACGATGGCAGATGCTACTATCAGAATATGAAATCCAATATGTCACTCAGAAGGCCATCAAAGGTAGCATACTAGCTGATCATCTAGCTCACCAACCGTTATTAGAATATCATCCTGTGAAGTTCGACTTTCCTTAGGAGGATGTCATATTTATAGCTGACTATGAAATACCAGGACCTGACGAAGGACCCGAGCCAGGGGCATGTTAGACACTCATGTTCGAAGGGGCTTCAAATGCACTAAGTCACATTTAGGGGAAGTATTGATCTCTCCAAAGAATTATCACAAACCCTATACTGCAAGGTTGTGTTTTGACTGCACCAACAACATCGCTAAATACGAATCCTGTATACTAGGACTAGAAGCTGCCATCGATTTGAGAATAAAGAACCTCGAAGTATTTGGGGATTCTAAATTAGTCATATACCAGGTTAATGGTGAATGGAATACTAAACACCCTAAACTGATTCCATATCGGGATCATGTTTTAAAGTTAGCTGCGGAATTTACAGAGACCACTTTCAATCATATCCCACGAGAAGAAAATCAAATGGCGGACGCTCTGGAAACTTTGTCGGCTATGTTCAAAGTAACTTGGCCGAACCACGAACCACATATTACGATCAGGCATCTCGAAGAGCCCACACACTACCTTGCTATTGAGGAAGGACCTGGCAACAAGCCTTGGTTTTATGACATCAAGAAGTACCTGGAAAGGTAGGCATATCTAGAAAATGCCTCTATCATTGACAAGCGAACCTTGCGAAGGTTAGCTTCAAAATTCTTTGAGTAATGAAGTGGTATACAAAAGAAACTACGACATGGTACTACTCAGGTGTGTGGAGAAGCAAGAAGCAGATATGCTTATGAGAGAAATCCACGAGGGTACTTTCAGAATGCATATAAATAGGAATGCCATGGCTAGAAAGATTCTACGAGCAGGGTATTATTGGTTAATCATGGAAGCCGACTGTTATCACTACACGAAGACGTGTCATAAATGTCAGATCTACGCTGATAAGATAAATCTACCACCGACTCCTCTGAACATCATGAGCTCCCCTTGGCCATTCTCAATGTGGGGAATTGATATGATTGGCTGATCGAGCCGAAAGCGTCCAACGGACACCGTTTTATATTGGTAGCCATCGACTACTTTACTAAATGGGTAGAAGAAGCATCCTATGCCAACGTAACAAGTCAAGGGTTACACGCTTCATGAAACAGAACATCATATGTAGGTACGATGTCCCAAGCCGGATAATTATAGATAAAGGGTCTAATTTAAACAACAAGATGCTGAAGGAACTGTGAGACGACTTTAAAATCGAGCATCATAATTCCGCACCATATAGACCAAAGATGAACGGGGCCGTCGAAGCAACCAATAGAAATATCAAGAAGATCATCCAGAAGATGGTGAAGACATACAAAGATTGGCACAAAATGATTCCCTTCGCTCTGCATGGCTATCACACCTCTGTACGCACATCAACAAGCGCGACTCCCTTCTCACTAGTATATGGCATGGAAGCGGTACTCCCGGTGGAAGTTGAGATACCATCACTTTGGGTCCTGAGGGAAACAAAGATGGAAGAATCAGAGTGGGTGCAGACATGACTTGACCAACTCAACCTTATTAAAGAAAAATGATTGACAACTTTGTGTCATAGTAAACTACATCAAAAGAGAATGAAGAGAGCCTTCAACAAGAAAGTCCACCCTCGAATATTCAAGGAAGGGGATCTAGTGCTCAAGAAGATTCTACTACCTCGCCTCGATTCACGTGGTAAATGGACACCCAACTACGAAGGTCCATATGTAGTCAAAAGAGCATTCTCCGGAGGTGGTCTCATCCTTACAACAATGGATGGGGAAGAACTACCACATCCCGCAAATTTAGACGCAGTAAAAAAATACTATGTATAAAAAGATCGCAAAGCTCGAACCCTAAAAGGGCGACTTAGGCAAAAAGGAGCGTCCCGGTGGATAGAAAACCCTAAAGGGCGATCTAGACAAAAATTAGGGGCCTATAACAAAAAAACTATCCCGGTGGATTGAAAACCCGAAAGGGTAATCCAGGAAAAAATTAGGGATCATTCAAAAAGAAATAAAGAACAAAAAGACTGCGATCTAAGAACTGCGACTACGAACCACGAAGGGAGAGATAGATCTGAATCATACAACTCAGAAGCAAAGGAGATAAGATCATTAAAAGGATATTAGGTAACATCCGTAGCAATTATCATTTTTCATTGCCATTTACGGTTTTAAAAATTTCTGTAATTACCTCTTTCTAGGAATTACATCTTGTACTCTCGCCTATTCAAAGGCATATCAATAAAACATTTGCTTTCTTTGCACCTTTCGAATTATGTTTTTCTTTTCTAAGATTTTTTTACAAAATACTACGATTATTACTTGTGAATATTGTCTTGAAATCATTTTGGGGGATTAACAAAATAAAAGAATTTGATAAAACATCGAAAAAACATTTTGGTTAGAAAAATATTGAAAGAACATCCACGTCTACGTCCACGCGCATGGATATGCCTACTCCTACATCTACGCGTCCGTATATAAAGTATATATTCATATCAGCGCTTGCAACACGAGGACTACATTTTCACGCGTCCACGCACATGTCTACTCCTGCATCAACAATACAAATTCTATATGCATGTCCGCATCTACGTTTGCGCTAGAAATATAGAAAATCAACGTTCAAGGATTTACTAGCCCTCGTTCACCGCATTCAAATCAAAATTCAACAAAGCTACGATGACACTACAATGCCAGGGGAGGGATGACTCTAAGACAATGGTTTAAAAGAGAGAATGACAGAAATAATCTTCGTAGAATTTCAAAGCATACATGCATTTCACACACATTGCATACGTAAGCCTGGAAAATCCGTATCAAATATCATACGCCTGTATCGAATATCAAGCAAACAATACTAGCATCGATTCAATCATATAAGGGTCCATTAACCAAATACTTCTCATGTGATCCAACCCGTCATCTAAGTCTCCATGTCGTAACGCGTTCAAGCCATTACCTAAGTCTTCATGCAGTAATGAACAACACTCGGTACATTGCCTCTAAGCCGCAATGTATTATCCAAACTCAACTCATTTCCTCTAAGATGCAATGTATTCGCAAAAATCACTACGCTGCCTCTAAGCTACAGTGTATTCTCAAAACTCAATACATTGCCTCTAAGCCTCAATGTATTTTCAAAACTCAATACATTGCCTCTAAGTTGCAATATATTCACAAACTCAGAACATTGCCTCTAAGCCGCAGTGTGTTCTCGAAACTCATACATTGCCTCTAAGCCGCAATGTGTTCTCGAAACTCATACATTACCTCTAAGCCGCAATGTATTCACAAACTCAGAACATTGCCTCTAAGCCGCAATGTGTCATCCAAATTCAACACATTGCCTCTAAGCCGCAATGTATCATCCAAATTCAACACATTGCCTCTAAGCCGCAATGTATCATCCAAATTCAACACATTGTCTCTAAGCCACAATGTATTATCCAAACTCAACATATTGGCTCTAAGCCGCAATGTATTCTCCAAACTCAAACACATTGCCTCTAAGCCACAATGTATCCACGCTCAAAACCATCACCTCAGACTTCAGGCAGCGATGTCCGAAAACCAAATTTGACTTATCGCCTCAGACTTCACGCAACGATCCATGAGCAAGACCCATGGCCTCAGTCTTCAAGCAACCATGAACCATCAAGTGTTGTTCATCCCCCTAGATGAGTGAACAAGTTAAAGCAAAACCAAGACATACAAGATTGCACTTTAAAGTTCAAGACCATCTGCCTCGTTATCAAACCTTGGTAAGGGATACATCATCAGCTTTGCCTACTTCATCGAGACTTGTAAGGGTATGCTATATCAGTGTAACCTTATGTTTGTCGGAAAAATTTTGGGATAATTCAAGTATTCAATAAACTTCCAATCAGAATGCGCAAGACTCGAGTTTTCTCACGCTATTCGACTAAAAGATAATTGAATAGGGGCAGCTGTCGTACCCCAAATTTGTCCAACCACGATGATTTTATTTTTCGAGACTAAAATAGAAGAAATATTTAATTAAGGATGGTACAGCAGTATCTGATGGCCCATCTTTATCCGACTAGGGGGCACTTTAAATTCAGGAAAGTGGAGCTTTCTAAACCAGGAAGACTCGTGTATCCGTAAAACTATTCGCAAAGCATGTTGGCCAAGGGCCCATGCAAATTCGAAAATAGAAAATTATTGTAAAAGAAAAAGGAGATAATAATTACTAGGTTATTAAATTATTAAGTCCATTTATTTTAATTTTCTAGTAATTAATAATTAAATTTTAATTAATAAAACCCATTTTAGTGTTATTAAAAAAGTGGGATGAAAACTTCAAGTCCATTAGAATTCATGTCCCATTTTTGTTTTGATTGAGTAGCAAATGGGGGTGTGATTACAAACTTATTGGCCCATTATTTGTTATATTGAGAATTGATTATTAAAATACTTTGTTAGACATTTTTATAATTAAGTTATTAAGAGATCTATTATAATTATTTTTTAAACTATTTAATTAGATATATTTTTTATATGTAAAGAGTTTTTGTTTGTCTGAGAAAGAATATTTGTTTCATAAGGCCACTTGGGTCCAATTGGAAAAAAGATTTTGTTAAAAACATATTAAAAAAATACAATGTTGCTGGACAGTAAGCAAAAAAACTAAATGCTAGGCCCATTAAGTTTTGCTGAAACTAAAATATTCATTGATTTTGCTATTTGTTGTTGAACTTTATAATAGCATTAAATATTATTCAAATTATTTATTAGGTTTTGTTAAAAAAACTAGCATTGGGTTAGAGGTCAATTGGGCCTAGCAATGTAAAAAATGTTTTGCTGTAAAAATACAATGAAGCTGATTCAAAATGATATTGCAGGCTGACAAAATTACTAGCGCATGGCCCAATTGTGGCATGCTGGCCCAAGTCTAATAACAATAATTATTTCAATTATGGCCTAAATTAATGCATTCCCATAAACAGACATTGTTCCAATTTAATAAAAATCATATCTTATTTTTCACAAAAAAAAACTAAACTGAATAAAATCAAATCTGCAGAACTTATACAATCCAAATCCAAAATTGCCGTAAACAAAAATCAATTGACAGTATCAAATCCAATTAACCAAAATTTGGAAAAATCTTTCATAGTACATTTACAGAATCAAATCTTTGTTTTACAACAAAATTTCAATCAAATGATACATTACCAAATCAATAAACAGAATCATTCAATTACAATCCTAAGCTAAAAATCACAGAAGTGAGGTGAACAAAATCAATTCCTATCCGAAATCCAATCTCAGAATTCCATATAAAATCCAATAAACTAAATAAAATCTGGAAATATAATATATTACAACAAAATACTGAATCAATTACACTCAACGTTACCAAATTACAAAAACCCTAAAATCAAAACCTAATTGAAAAAAGCCTATAAATACAAGGAAAAAAAGAGACAGAGAGGGGATTTTGGGTTGACTGAAAAATAAAAGGAAGATACTGCAAAGTGTTGAACAGAGGAGAAGCGAGAGAAGCTCGAATTTGACAAGGAAGTCGAAGCCATCACAAGCGAGCACCGTTGAAGAAGGGAAGAACGGTTGGGGTTTCGTTGTCGGAAACCACAACCGTCATTAACGGCCGCCTTCACTCATCCATCGTTGCCTTTAATACCTGATATACGGGAGAGGGTAACTCGATATCTTTATCTTGTTGTTTTCTTGATGTAGGGCTAAGGGTTTGTGGGGATAGATTTGGTCTTCCATAAGCCGCCGTTGGAGATTGCACGCTAGGGTTTGGGGAAATGGGAATTTGGGGACGGCGAGAGAGAGAAGAAATAATCGCCCTCACTGCAAAACGAGAAGAAGAGATAAAATGAAAAAACAAAATGAGTAAAACAAAGTTATATTCCAATTGATCCAGTGTGTGCTCGTTTATGATAATTATCATACATCTCTCAAATCTACCTGTTAGATCTTCATCAGACGGCCAGAGGCCAAGTCTGCATAATAGCTAGCGTACACCTCCGTCCATGCAATCCCTCAGCCTCTCTCCAAAAGCGCTTGGGCTTAAGCCCGTCAATGTTCACACCCCCAATCCCTAATTTACTAAAACAACAAAGCATTCACACCCCCATGCCTGGACTCATGTCTGGGCCTAATTCAAATTAATTACGACATCCCCTGTTTTACTGGACAACTAGGAAGCGCACCCCCCCTTGGTTTAACTTAATTAATTAATTTATTTTATTTCTTTTATATTATTATTATTTGTTTTTCTATATAATTATCATTTTTTATATCATTTTATTATTATTATTATTATATTATTATTACTTATTTCTCTTCATAATTAATTATTATTATTTATAAACTAACAAATAAATTATTTTAAATCAAAATTGCATATATTTTTTTTATATATTATTTGCATTAAAATATTTTCTAATCGTGCATTAATCAAGATCTTTGCAATTAATACGACTAAAAAAACACTAACAAATCATCAAACTATTTTTCGAAACAAATTAATCTAGACAACTGTTTTTTGCAAAAGGGTTTAAAATAGATTTTGACTTATTACGCATTTAGTCAAAATCTCCGCAATCACCACTCCTGACAAAGTGCAAGGTGATTCAAAATATGTTTCCGAACCCCTAAAAGACACCAACCCCATACGAATTACAAATTGGGACTTTGATTCCTCATAAGAGGATACGTAGGCATGCAATCAAAAATCGTGGCGAGTCTTTCTAATTAAACCTTAAAACCCTGTTTATCCCAAACCTAAACCTAGAACCTAATATCCTTGTGAACAAGGTAGATGAAAGGTGCCTAACATCTACCTTTCGTCTAATTGAGTCTGAAACTTAGAATCTCTGTCTATGAATTAGGGTTTTCTATTAGATTCCCTTCCCTTAGGATAAAAACTAATAGTGGCGACTCTGATTAAAAATCCAGTTGCTATACTTACTGAATTTGATTGTTATCTGGTCGAATTCCAAGATGCACATCAAATTTATGAGAAAATGAAGTTAATTGTTATCTGGTCAAATTCCAGGCTTCACAATAATTTACTGAAGTTAACTGTTATCTGGTCGATTTCCAGGCTTCGTTGTAACTTACTGAATTTGATTGTTATCTGGTCGGATTCCAGGCTTTATAACAAATTCCTGAGAGAATGAAGTCAATTGTTATCTGGTCAAATTCCAGGCTTCACAACAACTTACTGAAGTTAATTGTTATCTAGTCGGTTTCCTGGCTTCGCAGTAACTTACTGAATTTGATTGTTATCTGGTCGAATTCTAGGCTTCACATCAAATTTTTGAGAAAATGAAGTTAATTGTTATCTGGTTGAATTTTAGGCTTCACAACAACTTATTGAAGTTAAATGTTATCTGGTCGATTTCCAGGATTCGCAGTAACTTACTGAATTTGATTGCTATCTGGTCGAATTCCAGGCTTCACATCAAATTTCTGAGAAAATGAAGTTAATTATTATTTGGTTGAATTCCAGGCTTCACAACAATTTACTGAAATTAACTATTACCTGGTCGGTTTCCAGGCTTCACAGTAACTTACTGAATTTGATTGTTATCTGGTCGAATTCCAGGCTTCACATCAAATTTCTGAGAAAATGAAGTTAATTATTATCTGGTAGAATTCCAGGCTTCACAACGACTTACCAAAGTTAACTGTTATCTGGTCGGGTCCAGGCTTCACAGTAACTTACTGAATTTAATGAAGTTGAACTGATATCTGGTCAGGTCCAAGCCTCACGATAACTTTATGGGGGAAATGAAGTTGAACTGATATCTGGTCAGGTCCAGGCTTCACAGTAACTTTATAGGGGTAGAGGCAAACTCTACTGGGAAAAAGAAGTTAAACATTTGACTGGTCAAACTTTAGTCTTCGTAATATCTCGAGAAATTAAATTATTATCTGGTCGGGTCCAGGCTTCATAGTATCTTGAGAAGTTAAACTATTATCTGGTCGGGTCCAGGCTTCATAGTAACTGAAAGTTGTTTGAATAGGAAGTGATTCCGTTGAGGAGTGTAATGTTTTGTTGAGGAATAAACCCAGTTGAAGAGATTATTTGATGACATGCTGGCAAGGTGAATTCTTATCTGAAGAAATTCACAAGGTTTCTTTTAATATCAACTCAGCTGGGGAGAGGGCTGTCGAGAGATTGAAACTTTGATCGAGGTTTGCATAGATCCATCTTTGTGGGCAACTCTGTTGAGGCAAAGGTTTATTGTAGCAGGCTCTGTGGGGATAATGCTAATGAGATAACTCTATGGGGATATTTCCACTGCATAAAAGAGATGCTCGTTGCTGCTTGGCGGCACATATTTGCTAAACAATTTTAATTATGTTCATATGCATATGTTCATTCAATTTTAGTCATTGGACATCTTTGCACACAAGACAAAAAACAAAAAGTTTTTACTTCAAAGTATATTTGTATTGATGTTTTACCCATGAATAGGCCTTTTTGTACAAAGAGACGGAGATCCTAGTAAGAGGAAATCGTCGAAAGGATAACAAAATTGAAAACAAAAAACAAAAAACCATGTGGAAATGATCTCATTATGTTCCAACTCTACTATTTCCTCAATGTCTTCGAACGTCCCTTTCCATTGACAGAAGTTGATTGGATTGATCTTGAACCGTTTGAACTCGGACCTTGATAATAAAGTCGATTATGGTGATTCTACGGGACATAGTCATACGCTTTTAATCCTTAACTTTTGCCTGGACCGCCCTTTTGGGTTTTCATCCCACCATGATACCCATTTTTGCCCAAGTCGCCCTTTCGGGTTTTCGACTTGTCGGATGTACAATCTTTTGCATATATCCCTAATTTTTTCCCAAACCTTTGGTTTGCCAGGATGCCTTTATCTTGCCCAAGTGTGTCAACCTAGAGGGTCTCTTATGCGTAGTATTTTTTAACTATGTACGCGTTCACCGGATGTGGGAAATCTTCCCCGTCCATAGTAGTCAGAGCACAACAAGTTTTCTCGAGCAGTGAGTATCTGGTTTCACAGTCAGTAAACTTTTTGCTCAGGTAGTAAATTGCATGCTCTTTTCAGCCATACTCGTCATGTTGGCCCAACACACACCCCATAGAATTCTCTAGCACAATTAAGTACATGATCAAGGGTCTTCCTTCAACTGGAGGTATGAGGATAGGGGGTTCTTGCAGATATTCCTTGATTTTATGGAAGGAAGCTTGGCATTTGTCATTCCATCTGACAACTTGATCTTTCTTCAAGAGTTTGTAGATTGGCTCACAAGTAGCAGTTAAGTGAGATATGAAGCAGGCGATGTAGTTAAGACCACCCAAGAATCCTCTAACCTCTTTTTCAGAATGGGGGACTGGCATTTTTTGAATGGCTTTTACCTTTGCAGGACCGACTTCGATGCCTTTACCACTGACAACAAAACTAAGAAGCTTTCTAGATCGTACTCCGAATGTGCACTTATTAGGGTTCAACCTTAACTTATACTTTTTCAGCCTCTCGAATAGCTTCTATAAGTGGTTGAGATGTTCTTCCTCAGTTGCAATCATATCATTCACATATACCTCTATTTCATGATGGATCATATCATGAAATAAAGCTACCATAGTCCTTTGATATGTTGCCCCTGCATTTTTCAATCCTAATGGCATGACCTTGTAACAAAAGGCGCCCTATTGCGTAACAAAGGTGGTCTTCTCCATGTCTTCGGGAGCCATCTTAATTTGATTATATTCGGAGAAACCATCCATGAAAGATAAGACTTTATGTTGAGTGATGTTATCGACCAAGACATCTATATGAGGTAGAGGGAAGTTGTCCTTGGGGCTTGCCCTATTCAGATCCATGTAATCTACGCACATACGAACTTTTCTGTCTTTCTTTGGCACTGGAACCACATTCGTAACCCATTGAGGATAAGATGTCACAACTAGGAATCCTACATCAAATTGTTTCATCACTTCAGCTTTTATTTTCTCAGACATGTTAGGCCACATACGACAGACTTTTTGCTTGACAGGAGGACAATCTTCTTTTGTTGGCAGACGATGAACTACAATGTCGGTATCCAACCCTGGCATATCTTCATACGACCAAGCAAACACTTTCATATAGTCACGTAACATTTGAACCAATCTGTTTTTGACACTGGTTCCTAGGTTGGCGCCAATCTTGACCTCTTTCTTATTTGTCTTGGTACCTAGGTTAATGACTTCAATTGATTCTTCATGCGGCTGAATAGCTTTTTCCTCTTGCATTAGAAGTCTGGCTAGTTATCCCGGTATTTCACAATCTTCCTCGCCTTCGTCTTCAGCTTGGTTAATTGGATGTTCGAACTCATAGATGGAAATAGTAGAGTCATTGGCAATGAGATCCGTAGTGGACGAGGATATGCAAGAGTGTGTGTGTGTGTAAGATACATGGCTATTTTAAAGAACGCATTAAAGAAAAAGAAAGATAATGAGCACTAAAATTTGAATGCAAAAAGGTCCAATGGTTTATATTGAATGATCATATGATAAAATGAACACAAATAAAACCCTTAACAAAATAGACCATAGTGCCTCGGGCCAGGCATACGACTTAAAAGTCATTGTTCAATATTATAGATAAAAGGTTCTTGGAAAGAAATAAACAAGTAGTTACTCCTAAATGAAGGAGACGGGGAAGAAGTCCTTTGCGTGTCAATTGTTGAGCTCTATTGTAGTAGGGTATATCCACTCTTCGAAAGCACATTCATCATCGAAATCCTCCACAGCGTTTACTTCATGATTTCCAATATGGAGAGGGGGCTTTCCCGCACGAGCGCGCCTAACATCTTTCTGAGTCTTGATAGTGAAACCTAACCCACATTTATCTGCTTTGAACGGGATCTCGGGGAGTTACCCCCAGGTAGCACAACTTCCATTTTCGACTGCGGCAGGAGCATCCTTAAATGAAACCATCCTTGGCACGACTTTATTAGCTTTGGGCATGTCAAAAGAAATTTTGGCAATAACAACCAAAGGTGGAATAACCTCAAAATCCTGGCACGGGGTTTATATAAATTTTCCACCCATCTCCATATATTTAACAGAATTGAGATGGCTTACCATGAATTCCTCCTCGCCACAAACAGTGACGATCCTCCCCTTGACTGGGTATTTTAGCTTTTGGTGAAGCGTAGATATTACTGCCTCTACTCCATGGATCCAAGGGCGACCCAACAAACAGGAGTAAGTAGAACAAATGTCCATGATGTAGAAAGTAGAGTTGAAAATTTGTGATCCCACCTTGATTGGGAGATCCACCTTTCCATGAACCGTCCTTTTGGACCCCTCGAAAGCCTTCACAATAATATCACTCGGCTTCAACACCAGTCCCTCACAGTCTAACCGGTCCAAAGCTCCCTTGGGTAGCACGTTTAAAGAAGAGCCAGTGTCAACCGGAACATGTGCTAGGGAAGTCCCCTTACATTTAACATAAACATGCAGAGCTTTGTTATGGTTCCTTCCAAGTGATGTCAGATCAACATCCTAGAAACACAATTCATTGTCGGCCGTCAAGCTTACCACACAATTTTCGAATTGGTCAGCTGTGGTCTCATGAGGGACATGGACTTTCTTTAAGAATTTCATAAAGACTCGGGCATGAGAATCAAAACAAAGTAGCAAAGATAACATGGAGACCTTGGAAGGGGTTTGCCCTAGTTGTTCCACTATCTTGAAATCACTTCTCTTTATAATCTTTAAGATTTCATCCATTTCTTGAGTGGAAGGCTCCTCAGTAGCAACTTCCTTTGTGGGCATCTCTATCTTAATAGGCTCAAACACTTTCTTCTTACCCCTAATGTCAGCATTAGGCTTAGCAGCGGTGATGCAGACAAGTGCCGTTGTAGCAGTTGAGGGTGAAATGTTGGGCAAAAAGATTCTCCCAGTTCTGGTCACTTTACTAGAACCAGTAATATTCCCAATGTCATCAACTTTGTTTTCTTTAATCCAAGCATCTTGATTTATTCCATGGTAATACACTTCAGCACCGTAGTTCCATGGTACTGCTTTATTGGAAGAATACGAAATTGGACCAGGGGCAGTGATTATCAGAGGAGCAACAATTAGTTCATTTGAAATCCTGATAGGACCCTTTGAGGAGATCCTAAGAGGCTTGTTTGAAATTGTTATGATGGAGAGGTCTTCAATCTTATCGGTCAAACTTTTAACGGACGAAATTCTCTCAAATAGGATTTCATGACTATTCATCAAGTGTTGAGTGCCTTCTTTCAGCCAATTGCATCCATTAACTTGTTTGGCGCAACAATCACAATCTTTCAAACAACCAGGGAAAACCCCCGCTCTCAGCAAATTCTCTTTGACAACATTTAATGGACTAGTTAGATCTTCGATGGAAGGAACCAAAATAGTGTCTTCGATTGCATTGACACCTTTGCCATGGTTTGGCATTGGTGCCGTTATCATATTGGGAACTGTAGGTGGATTAAATTCGATTGTCTTGTTGTGGATTAGATCTTGAATTTTGTTCTTCAGTTCTCAGCATTGATCGGTCTCATGCCCAAGACTATTTAAATAATATACACACTTGGTATTTGGATTGTATTTAGGTGAGGAAGTGTTTGGATTGGACGGAGAATCGGGCAGCATCACCAAGTTAGCCTTTAGCAGGTGTTGTAAGGCTTGGGATAGCGACATGTCTATCCTCGTGAATTGTCTTCCTGGAGCCTCAAATCATTGATGATTAGAAGATTGTCTTTGAATATGAGTAGGGTTGGAAATCAGAATAACATTAACGGACGAACGATTATCCTTCTTGGTACGAGCCTTTTCCCCATACACAACATTAGTTTCTTTCTTCCCAGTGAAGGGTTTCTTTACGGGGTTGGAGGTGGAAGCAGACGCCATAGGGATTTTCCCGCTCTTGATACCAATTTCGACCCTTTCACCGGTCAGGATCAGCTCGGTGAAACCGGACGAATAATACCCAACCAATAAGTTGAAAAATGGACCAAATAACGTGTCCATAAACATATCAATATGTTCCCTGTCAGTTAACAGTGGCTGGACCCCACTGGCAAGATCCTTCCACTTTTGGGCGTACTCTTTGAACCCCTCATCTTTACCCATTATCATGTCTTGCAGTTGAACTCGAGTCGGCGCTAGGTTGGAATTGTATTGGTATTGGTGATAGAAAGCAGTGGCCAAGTCTTCACAGGTATGGATATGGGAACCCTCCAATTGGTAAAACCACTCTAGTTGAGTCCTAACCAAGCTTTCTTGAAAGAAGTGGACCCAGAGTTTCTTGTCGGTGGTGTACGGTTGTATTTTGCGCAGATAAGACTTCATATGAAGCTTTGGGCAGGAAACTCCATCATATTAAACGAAGACTGGTATCTTGAATTTATGGGGAATGACAACCCCAAATATTAAACCAAAATCATCAAAATCTAAACCAGGAATGGCTTGAATCTCAACAACCTTCAATCTATCCTCTAGCTGTTTGTACTTGTTGTTGGCAGGGGGATATTATCATCAAAATAGTCTTCATCATCAGACACTTGATCATTGACACACCCAGGATGGGTACTCCTTGCTTATCCAACTTGATTTTTGTCTTCCTCAGACGAATCTTCAACTATTGGTATTTGGCGGATCGGCTCTCTGAATCTTTTACCCATGTTGACTAGGGCTTTCCTTTTTGGTTTCTTTTTGGATGTCAGCAACGTCATCAACTCTTGTTGCCCCTTGGCCAGGGTCAGCAGGGTCTCCTGAAACTGGGAGTTTTGTGCTTGCAGATCTTTCATTGTTTTCTCGATATCCATCTTGCTGAAATAAACAACAAAAAGATAAAGAGACATATCGTGGAAAACCTATTATGTTATGATGCATGGAAGATGTGTATGCAAATAATTTCAAGGATTTATGAAATTTAAATTTGTCTAGACAAAGAATGAACAAACGTCAAATTGCATTAATTAGTTCAAAATGGTTACAACGTGCCTCTTGGGCTTACAAAATACATTCCTAAGATAAAAAGGTTGAACTCATCCTCTTTGGTGCTAGGTAGGCGTTCAAGCTTTGTTCTTCATGAAGTTTCTTTGTAATCTCCAAAACCCTTTTCTCGCTCGCGTAGAACTGAGCTTCGAAGGTTTCTCGCTCTTCCTTTAACTGAATCCAACCCTTTTACAAGTCTTCAAGAGAAGTAGGCATGTTGGGATATAGAATAATATACGGGACGTCTCCTTCAGTAACAAGTTCCACGATAACAAGTAAGATGGAGGGGGTAAGGCATTACGAGCTTCTGGGAACGAGCTCGTACCCACCTAAGGTAAGGCTCGAGGGGAATAGAATTCTCGTGTCCCAGTGTCTTACTATCCACTCTTTTTACCATCCTTCAAGCTTGTACAAACCTCTTACGGTATCCTTGATTGTTATTGTCGTAGTCGAACACCATTCCTTGGATGAGAATATCATGAAGACCAACTCTTCGGGCATACCCAAACTGTCTCAAAGCTAAGCAAGGGTTTTAAGTGATACCTCCCCTAATTCCAAACAAAGGGACATTAGGGAATTCTCCACAACAGTCGATGATATTAATGCTCTCCAAGGATTTAGAACACCAGTGAATATCCGAATGTCTGAGTGACATCAACCTATTGGACCACCTCAAACCTTGGTCATTCTTCAACACAGATCACAGGAGATACGTAACAAACCACCTAGCCAATAGAGGAGTACAACACATGAGGGTTCCTCTTTTCCTCACGGTGCAAGAGTGGAGAGAATGTAGGATATCTCCCAACAAAGTAGGCACCAGATTGCGAGACATGAAGATTTTGATAGCATTTACATCTATAAGTTGGTCAGGATTTTGAAATAGTACCATCCCATAGATGAGAAGGGCCAAGATTTCTTCAAAAGCTTGTAAATCCAAAGTGTTCCAACAATCTTGAGCTTTCTCAAATAAGAACTTGGCTAAGAACCCTTTGACACCACTTCTTCTTTCCCAATTAGTCGTGACGTCGGATCTTTGCAAGTGTAAAGCCCGGGCAATCTCTTCAGGGCTCGGGTATTTTTTGATACCGTTGAAAGGTAGTTGATTGAGAATAGGAATCCCCAAGAGTTGAGAAAATTCTTCCATAGTAGGCACAAGCTGGTAATCGGGGAAGGTAAAGCAATGGTGTAAAGGGTCGAAGAACTGAAAAAGTACCTTCATCATGTCTTCATCAATTCCCGAGGTAACCAAGTTTAGGAGTCGACCATGTCTTTTGGTGAATGAAGAACTCTCAGGAACCCTTGATTCTAACTCTTTGAGTTGAGAAGGAATTCTTACCAGATTGACTTGGATAGTATTCCCGCGGGTGGAAGCCATGTCCTACAAAACATAACAAAGATAAATCTAAAAAAATATTTGAAATGGTTAGTGCGAAATGTAATGGTATGATGTTATGATGTTATGTACAAGTAATCATATACACACAAAAGCAACAAGTCCTTAGGTTTAGGCTTGCATGGAGTTTGTAGGTAAGTACCCACTTGAAGTTTAGTTGGCTCAACCTGTCCTAGTAATAGTAACCGAATTCTAGGGGATCTCAATATCACTGATCTTTCCTCATCGGGCATTGTTTCAACGTAAGCCTCTTTAATAGAGACCGAAATATCTCGAGAAGTCTGATCTCAAAGAGCGCAGTATCGAGTATCAACCAACTTCGGACTGCACCAAAGCTGACTACCTCACTACTTCCTAAAGGCCAAGTTGTTCAAGTAAAGGTTCTAAAGTCAGTTAGTGCTTCATGACACCACACAATGGCCCCGTATTCTCATTGACTACTCAAGGGCTACCTGTACTGTAATACAGTGGGAGAAATGACTTGGGATGTTTTACGTTTGATCGTAAGGCTGCGGTTAGCAAGAGTCGCCACCGACTTTTCTTTTATCCAAAAGGAAAGGTGGAAAAGAACAGGAAAGACCTTTGAGATTATTTCTTGAGTTCGGGGGGTAGATTATGAAAAGGGAAGGTTTTAGCACCCTTTTTATCCATAGTTATCTATACGCTCTTAGTTGCTTGCTAGATCACTTGCTTTGTTTGAAAGTGTGCTTTTGTGGTGGTTTTTAAAAGTATTTTTGAAAAGGCGCCTTCGTTTAGGAAAACTTTATAATGGTTCTCGTGTTGTAAGAATGTGTAAAAAATGTTGGACTTTTGAAAATATTTCATGTTTTGAAAGTGTTTGGTATGTGTTTGTTTTGAAAGTGGGCAAGCAACTAAGAACGTTTCTACCTACTCGGAAGTCTTTTGTTCATTTCCTCCTTTCCTTTGATATTGCTATCTTACCATTGATTGGTAAGAAGCCTCATCTTTGGATGTAAAGGGACGGGCATGGGTCATCATATAGTCATGATAGCAATGTTGTGAGATATCTAAGCATTTCTCTTGTGGGACTAAGATCATTTGTAAGACAACATTTGTAGCGTCATCGAGGGACTATGATCTTGTATTTCGAATTTTTTTTCTAAGACACCCCACATGCATAACATGACCATTTTTATAAGGCAACAAGTGGAGTTAACCCTAGGGGTGCATGTGTGAATAGTGTGCTTGGTTTGCATGCATTTAGTCTTTGATTAGGGGTTGTCTACTTGTTGGTTTTATCTTCCCAAAGAAATCCTAATTACTAGCATTTATATGATAGCGATAAATTGCGGAAAGTAAATATTCTATGCTATTACAATCATTAGGGGGATGGGGTATACAAATTTACAAATGGGGATTGCCAGAAATTAAAGTCCTAATTATCTATTACAATCATATTGAAATAATGTACAAGAAATATAAAAATAGACTTGTTTTGTTTTTGTTAAGAGAAGAAATGAACTAGTTTAAGAAAAATATTTTAGTCTTTTTGTTTTTTTAAAAGAAATAAAATAAAGTATATGAATATAAAAATATTTTTGATGTTTTTGATTAATGATGAAAAAAAATAATAAGATAAAAATGGGTCAGAGTCAGCACTTTGCTGAAATAAGAGAGATCAGAAGTAAGGGGCAGAAACTCTGACTCTGATACACTGCAAGAAAGAAAATGTTAGCAGAAAAGGGGAAGGCCATAAGTTCTTGATACAGACGCACTGACATTCTGAGGTTGCTGGGAACAAAGGAAATCATAGAAGCTCTGATTGCTGAGAGAACCTAGAAATTCTGAGGCAACTGGGAACCTAGAAGTTCTAATATCACTGGCATGTCAGAAGTTCTGGTTGTTTGAGAGAGTGAAGTGATAATTCTGTTGGGTGATAATATCTAGAAGTTATGGTCTAGGAATATTGCCTGACAGATGAATGGGTAAAAGTTTTAATAAATAAACCTAAAAAAGATGCTTCTGGGGCTAGAACCCAGGACTCTTAGCACTAATGTCTTATGCGCACGCTTTCTACCACTGAGGTGGCTGTACATCCGATATTAGAAGCAATAGCAAAACATGTATCTTAAAGTAAACTCTAATGATGAATTTTATCTCCTTCTCCATGCTAGTTAGAGCATCTGCAACTTAGTCATTTCTCAACAAAAAAATGGAAAATGCAAACATAGTAGTTATGGAAAATTTCATCATGTTTCAGAAATATAAGATATCAGAACTATAAATCAGAAGCAAGCATGAATTTTGCTAATCCTAATTCTGAATCCTAATTTCCTCAAGAAGTTCAGAACTGAAGTTCTCTCTACTTAGGCAAAAATACATGAAATCTATGAATATGTACAGAATCAGAGTCAGGATGTCTACATTGTATTTTTGAACATGCAAGTCTAACAATGCCTACATAATATGATGAGAGTCATTAGAAGCTTACCTTGCAGCTGGAAAATGTTCTGTGAACTATAGCATGGTTCTGACTGCTTGTGATGTTCGGATCAACTTCCTCACGTGCTCAGAAGGCTGGAACAACCTTTAACTTGGGCTATGAATGGTTGGAAAATTCTGGAACAGCCAAGAAGCAAAGTTATGATTTTGAGATGGAGATTGATGAATATTATGTTACAGTCTGAAAATAGAAGTTGGGACGACTTCTAAATGTATATTAGAAACTGTGTTGATAATTTGGTCAAGAAACACTTGAGGAAAATTGGAGTTTGAAAGCAAAAATCTGAAACTAGCAGGTTTTGTATTTGTGTTTGCAGTTTCGGACTCTTGTAATTTTTAGCAAGGTTTAAAGGCTTTTTCTTTTCAACTTTTCGACCTCTTTACACTTTCCAATGAGGTTCAATTTATAGGCAAGGATTTTGTCGCTTGGAGGAGTCAAGAGTACAACCATCATGTGCTAGGGCGTTGGCTTGTTCTTGAAGCAAGTTAAACAAGTATGGTTCAAGGCACAAAGTAGGGTGGTTAGCAGCTTCTAGCCATGCCTAAGCTGGATTTGTAAGCACAAATTAAGTAAAAGTACCCTCAGAGTCAAAAACAAAGCATGGGCCCAACATAAACTTTATACAAAAGTCTGCTTTTCAAGGACAACAATGGTACTTCTATGTCACACGTGGGGAAATCCTTTGGATAAAGCCTCAAAAATGGGTGTGAGCATTAAATGATAATGATATTTATCAAATAGAAAATCTGCAATATGATATTATGCATCATAGCTTAATTCTGGATCAGAAGTTCAGCATCAATGTAACTTAGAACAAACATCTAACTTCTGATCTTTGAATCTCCCTGTTCCAGCATGTTCTAAAGGAGTTCTCAGACTTTCCAGAAAGCTTGTAACACGCTTTGTAGACCCTATTTGAACCTCTTACAAACTATGCCTGAAACTACATGAAAACTGGCCCAGAAGTTATAACCAAATTCTGATTTGAAAATACTCAGAATTTACTAAGTGTTATAGTTTTAGGGACGTGTCTTCAAGTATGTATAACTTGAAATCCCAGCATTTCCAGGAGAAGTCTTGTTCTGCAATGTTTTAGATCTCATTGAAATCTACAACTCTTATATCAGAAGTTCTTCCAGAAGCTTGCATCATGGTGAAAATCTGGCCAGAAGTTCTGAACTTATCATATTTCTTAAACACTTGGAAAAATTTCCAAGTATTTAGAATTTTTACTTTTCCAAAGTAATTTTAACTTTTGATTTTCTTGATGAAACAAACTTCATATTTCAACATGTCTTGTTGAAATATTATTCTTGACACCTGATTTTGTTCCAAAAGTCAAGGTTTGACTTTTCAGTATGCAATTAACCATTTTCCCCTTGTGCCCATTCCAACTCTAAATTGATGTCATGGAAGATCTTGTGAGAGAATCCTTGAGAAATGAGAGGGCAAATTTTGGGGTACAGCAGCTGCCCATGTTCAAGCTTCTTGAACCTGAAGAGTTAGATTGGCGAGTCCGCCATTCATGACTTGAAGGTGGAAGATGATTGAACACTAGAGTGCCCAGAAATTTACACTCGATGATATGGTGGTTGATCGTATAGGGAATGGGCTTAAAGATGCCATTTGGAGAAATGATGGAAAGTTGTTGGAGATGGGCTTATAGATGCCATCCAGCGTGACCGAGGAAAGTATCAGGATAAATATTTGGTTTATTTAATCTGAATGATATGTTGGAATAGACCCGTGTCTGGAAATGCATCAGAAGGAATCCGTGTAAGATTACTTTACGATGAGCCTGTGTAGAGCTGCTTCATGATGATTCTTTGTAAAACTGCATATGGAAATGTACGAGAAGGAACTTGGGTAGGGTTGCTTCATGATGAGTCAGTGTAAAACTGCATCTGGAAATTTACGAGAAGGAACCTGGGTAGGGTTGCTTCATGATGAGTCCGTGTAAAACTGCATATGGAAATGTACGAGAAGGAACCTGGGTAGGGTTACTTCCTCCGGTCGAGTAGATAGTTGTCCTGTCTAGTTTCACGTATTATCTTTGACCTGAGAAAGAAAGATAGTTTTCCCGGCTTGTTACAGGTATTAATCTTCAATCTCTTCATGTAGATAGTTTTCCTGGCTTGTTATAGGTATTAATCTATAATCAGTCATCCATAGATAGTTTTCCTGGCTTGTTACAGGTATTAATCTGGAACTTGAAAAGGTTGGTCGTTGAGATAGTTGTCCTGTCTGGTTTCAGGTATTAATCTCTTACCTGAGAAAGAAAGATACTTTTCCTGGCTTGTTACAAGTATTAATCTTCAATCTCTTCATGTAGATAGTTTTCCTGGATTGTTACAGGTATTAATCTATAATCAGTCATCCACAGATAGTTTTCCTGGCTTGTTACAGGTATTAATCTGGAACTTGAAAAGGTTGGTCGTTGAGATAGTTGTCCTGTCTGGTTTCAGGTATTAATCTTTGACCTGAGACCATGTAAAGCTGCATATGGTCACTTAGGTAGTTGCTCTGTCTTGCTTCAGATACTAATCTTGGACCTGTTGAAAATCGTTGATGATAGCCATCTGTTAATTGACCTTTCCCTGAAAAGGTAAAGCGTTATCTGTATGCAATGTTATGATGTATGAAATGCTTGGTATTCTCAAGATAAATGAGATTATGCTGTATGCATTTATCATGTATGTAAATAGGATGTATGAAATGTGAAATGTTATTGAAAAGTATCTTTGTCTGGAAAATAGATCCCTGACAAATGCTGGAGAGCTTTGGGAAATGAAATCCCGGACTGCTGCTGTGGATGAAGAGTATGCTCCTCTTCGGACCTTGTTTTAGGATGTTTCCACTTGGGAATCCTGTTTTGTTGTTTGAGGAGAATTCTGCTGGGGAACATTGACTTTGCTCAAGAAGGCTCTATGGAGAGTGTTGATCTCTGCTTGGGGGAAGAGAGTTCAGGAGCCTCATTCGTCTGTTGCTCTACTGGTGAGTTATCTTGGAGAAGATTAAATTAACTCTTATCTGGTTGTATTCCAGGCTTCGCAGAAAATTGCTGCGGATAAAGAAGTTAACTGTTATCCGGTCAAATTCCAGGCTTTGTAGTAACTTACTGGGGATTGTAGAAAAGTTTACTAGAGAAGAGGAGTTGTGGTCCCTTGATTTGTAACAATCAAAGAGGCAAACTCAAGATGGGGAATCTGTAGTTTGTTGGGGAAATAAAACATGTCGCCAGTCTGTTGGGGAGGAGTCTTCTTTTGGAAGAAATCCTTGAGGATTCTTAAGGTTGACTCAGTTGGGGAGATGTTTTCAGAGATTGAAACCTTGGTTAGGGGTCATCCTATGAACATAGTTTTGGGGGGGATTTTTCACTTCCCTTAGTAGCAAGTGTTTGTGGTACTCCTAGGAAATGTTTGACTGTACGTAACCCTTTGTTGGGATTCACGTTCAATGTCCCGAGTGATTCAAATGGAGACCTGCCCCTGGTATATTAAGCATTTCTTGAGAGATTTCTTGGAATCTCTACTGGACTTCCCCAGGTGTGTTGGATAGTGACAAGTCCCGTCCCCTTACTTATAAGAGATCTGTTATTGGAAGTGTCTTCCCACTTGAAATGATTTTTCTCTTTGAGAGGGTTTTTGTTCACTGGATATTTGTCGTGCGAATTTCTATGTTATCAAACAAATAGCCATATGAAAACAACGATATTCAAATAATGTAAAGTTTATGCTTGTCTTGAAGTTTTGAAAATGATTTTTTAGGAGATAAAGAATTTTTGCAGGAAAATTCAACTCAGGATTTAGAGTAAAGCCTTACAGGAGTCAGGATACCTTTTGTAACAATATGCTTTCGAATTAACCCGTGCTTCAATTAGGATTTTTGAAGGGTTGTAACGTGGCTTGGTTCATAGTTTAAGAAACAAAGGATAAAGGCTCGAATTTTATTTGTACCCACCCGTTCTTCGTGATGTTCTTCAGTCCTAAACTCAGTTAATTGTGTGTTTCAACTCCAATTGAGTCTGAAATGACGTTTTGGTGATGGTTCAGACAAGTTAAGTTTATCGTAAGGCAATCATTTTTGCAACATTTTTCATGTTGTTGAGGATTTGCAGTGACCTCTTTTTTATATATTTATTCTCCCTAATTTTACCTGACTGTTCTTGTTTTTTGGGATCACAGTCAGCGGGATGCCCCTAGTTTTTTCTTAAGTCTCCTTCGTAGGTTTTGACTTAGTGGGCTTTTCCTTTTTTGAGAGATAATGACTGCCTATTTGATAGGGAACCATCACCTTCTTTTGGTTCAGAATGAATGTTTTTGACGTCATTCATTGTATACGAAGTGAAAGTTTGCGACTGGACGCGCATTTGAATTAACTGAGAGACTACCCTGCCCCGGGTTTTGATTATAGGTTTCAAATTGTGTAAAAAAAAAGAAACTCCTACTTCTTTGGCTCAAAGGGTTTGACTAGGGATTATCTTCCTTATAACTCAAGTGTTTAGGATTTGAAAGAACGCATGTACATCATCACCAAGGTCTGTTCAAAAGCATATTGTATGAGATCATGGCATTATTTTCGTCATCCTCCCTTTAAAGGCTTGTAACTTTTAGCAAGAGTTGAGAGTAAAAAGCATAGTTTAAATATAGTGAAAACGAATGGATGAATTCAAGACAAACATATTAAATGCATTAATTAAACATAGTTTAATATTAATAGATAATTGTTTAAATAACAAAAGAAATTACAATCGAAAATTCAAAAATGAACTGGAACACTCATTAGTTAGGCATGGGAGCAGTGATTACATTGGGAGTCTCTGGAGGGTCAAACTCAATCTCCTTGGCGTCAATCAAGTTTTGAATCTTGTACTTCAGCGCCCAACAATCGTTAGTATCATGCCCGGGACTGTCGAAATGATAAGCACATGTTGCATTGGGATTGTAGTTGGAAGGAGAAATTTTGGGGTTTGGATGAGATCCTATCAACGTAATCAGGTTCATCCTTAATAAGTGTTGTAGTGCTTGAGAAATCGGTATCTTGATGTTGGTAAACTGTCTTTTAGGCTCATCTGGCCTTTGTTGATTTCCCCTTTGTTGTTGCCACTACGATGCAGGACCGGAGATCAGGACTGCCCCCACATGTTGGTCATGATTGCTCTTGTTAAGACCCTTTTTACCATACACATCATTATACTCATTCTTCCCATTGTATGGCTTTTTCTGAGCATCAGAGGGTGTAGCCCCTTGGATCTTGCCGCTTTTGATGCCAACTTCGACCCTTTCGCCAGTCAGTATTATCTTGGTGAACCCGACTGAGGAGCTTCTGATTAGGTGATTGAAGAAAGGTCCTGTCAAAGTTTCCATGAAGATGTCAATCAGCTCCCTGTTAGCTAAAGGTGGATGCACCCTTCGAGCCATGTCTCTCCACTTTTGGGCTTATTCTTTGAAGCCATCGTTGGAACGCATGGCCATATTCTGCAACTGCACCCGAGTTGGTGCAAGATCAGCGTTATACTGGTATTGCTTGTAAAAAGCAGCAGCTAGATCTTCCCAAGTGTGAATGTGGGAACTCTCCAATTGATAGAACCACTCAAGTTGCATCCCAGCTCAACTCTCTTGAAATAAGTGGATCTAAAGTTTTTGGTTAGTTGTGTATGGTTGAATCTTGCGGACATAAGACTTTAGGTGCATCTTAGGGCAATAGACTCCATCATATAGGACAAAGGTCGGGATTTTGAACTTTGGTGGGATGACCACTCCAGGGACCAAACCCATATCTCCTAAGTCCAAGCCAAGCACATCTTGGATCTCCACAGCTTTGAGTTTGTCTTTAAGCTGTTTGTATTTTTCATCTACCGGTGGATACCGCTCCTCAGAAGAGTCTTCGTCATCAGTAGCTATGTTAGCTCTAATGCTTCCAGCTTCCTCTTTTTGACTGTCTTTAGAAGAAGCATCTTCTCTTTGAGTGAGCTGGGTATGCCCCTTGGACCTTCTTCTCACGTTGAGGATGATAAACTTTTTCTTCTTCTTGCTCTCTTTGGTGAAGAGTGTTTTCAGATCTTCCTGCTCCTTGGCTAAGTTCATGAGTGCTTGCTGGAACTGGGCGTTTTGAGCTTGGAGATCTTTAAATGTTTTCTCTAGAGCCATCTCTTACTGAAAGAAACAGTAAGCAGATGAGAAAGCCTGTACAGAAAAACCTGTTATGATGACATGCATGATATGTGGATGCAATGTTTTCAAGGATCTCACGGGGTAAACACAAAAAGATGTTAGAATTTGAACGTCGATCAACAATTTTGATTGGAGAACTTCGTATTGGTGGATGTCCTTCCACGAGAATCGAGCTCACCACGGTCATAGCCCTTGACTCAAGTTATACTTTAACCTTTGACGGTGTTTGATTAGAGAACAAATCCTTTTGCCCCTTGATAGGCGCCTGACTAAACATGACCTTGCATCACAGGCCCTTGAGATCCTTGAAATAGTTATTGAAAATGCTATGGCATGATGTTTATGATGTTATGTACAAGTAAGCAAGTTGTTATGTACACACAAAGTAGACAACTCTATAGGTTTAGGCTTGCATTGAGTATTATAGGTAAGTACCCTCTTAAAGTTTAGTTGGCTCAACCTGTCCTAGTAATAGTTATCGGGTTCTAAGGGATCTCAATATCAATGATCTTTCTTATCGGGCATTGTTTCAGCGCAAGCCTCTTTAACAACAACCGAAATATCCCGAGAAGACTGATCTCAATGAGCGTAGTATCGAGTATCAACCAACTTCATACTGCACCAAAGCCGGCTATATCACTACTTCCTAATGGCCAAGTTGGTTAAGTAAAGGTTCTAAAGTCAGTTAGTGCTTCATGACACCACACAGCCTCCCCGTATTCTCCTTGACTACTCAAGGGCTACCAGTACCAACAAATGTGTCACACTAGCATAACTATTGCTTAGACCATGTCGGTATACCCCGTACAGTTTTCCATTATCTATTGCTACTTACCTAAAAGGTGCCCCAGATCTGGGTAGAGGATCAAAACAATCCCAAACAAGGAACCAATAATGTAAAGCAAGCAAGTTAAACAATGAAAGCAAATAAAGATAATCTAGCCCTAAGGTAACCCCACTTTTAAGTTTCTCCCCGACAGAGTCGCCAGTTCTGTGATACGGTGGGAGAATTGACTTGGGATGTTTTGCGTTTGATTCCAATGACGCGGTTAGCAAGAGTCGCCACCGACTTTTCTTTTATCCAAAAGGAAAGATGGAAAAGAACATGAAAGACCTTTGAGATTATTTCTTGAGTTCGGGGGTAGATTATGAAAAGGGAAGGTGTTAGCACCCTTTTCATCCATAGTTATCTACGGGCTCTTAGTTGTTTGCTAGATCACTTGTTTTGTTTAAAAGTGTGCTTTTGTGGTGGTTTTTGAAAGTATTTTTGAAAAGGCGCCTTCGTTTAGGCAAACTTTATAATGGTTCTCATGTTGTAAGAACGTGTATAAAGTGTTGGACTTTTGAAAATATTTCATGTTTTGAAAGTGTTTGGTATGTGTTTATTTTGAAAGTGAGCAAGCAACTAAGAATGTTTCTACCTACTCAAAAGTATTTTGTTCATTTCCTCCTTTCCTTTGATATTGCTATCTTACCATTGATTGGTAAGAAGTCTTATCTTTGGATGTAAAGGGACGAGCATGGGTCATTGTATAGTCATGATAGCAATGTTGTGAGATATCTTAGCATTTGTCTTGTGGGACTAGGATCATTTGTAAGGCAACATTTGTAGCGTCATCGAGGGACTATGATCTTGTATTTCGATTGTTTTTGCTAAGACATCCCACATGCATAACATGAACATTTTTATAAGGCACAAGTGGACTTAACCCTAGGGGTGAATGTGTGAATAATGTGCTTGATTTGCATGCATTTAGTCTTTGATTAGGGGTTGTCTACTTGTTGGTTTTATCTTCCCATACAAACCCTAATTACTAGCATTTATATGAAAGCAATAAATTGCGGAAAGTAAATATTCTACGCTATTATAATTATTAGGGGGATGGGGTATACAAATTTACAAATGGGGATTGCCAGAAATTAGATTCCTAATTATCTATTACAACCATATTGAAATAATGTACAAGAAATGTAAAAATAGACTTGTTTTGTTTTTGTTAAGAGAAGAAATGAACTAGTTTAAGAAAATATTTTAGTCTTTTTGTTTTTTTAAAAGAAATAAAATAAAGTATGTGAATATAAAAATATTTTTGATGTTTTTGATTAATGATGATAAAAAATAATAAGAGAAAAATGGGTCAGAATCAGCGCTTTGTTGAAATAAGAGAGATCAGAAGTAAGGGACAGAAACTCTGACTCTGATACGCTGCAAGAAAGAAAACGTTAGCAGAAAAGGGGAAGGCCATAAGTTCTGGATCCAGACGCATTGACGTTCTGAGGTTGCTGGGAACAAAGGAAATCCTAAAAGCTCTGATTGTTGAGAGAACCTAGAAATTTTGAGGCAACTGGGAACCTAGAGGTTCTAATATCACTGGCATGTCAGAAGTTCTGGTTGTTTGAGAGAGTGAGGTGATAATTCTGTCGGGTGAGGATATCTAGAAGTTATGGTCTAGGAATATTGTCTGACAGATAAATGGGTAAAAATGTTAATAAATAAACCTAAAAAAGATGCTTCTGGGGCTAGAACCCAAGACACTTAGCACTAATGTCTTATGCGCAAGCTTTCTACCACTTGGGTGGCTGTACATCTGGTATTAGAAGCAAAAGCAAAACATGTATCACAAAGTAAAATCTGATGATGAATTTCATCCCCTTCCCCATGCTAGTCAGAGCATCTGCAACTTAGTCATTTCTCAACAAAAAATTGAAAATGCAAACGTAGCAGTTATGGAAAATTTTAGCATGTTTCAGAAATATAAGATATCAGAGCTATAAATCAGAAGCAAGCATGAATTTTTCTAATCCTAATTCTGAATCCTAATTTCCTCAAGAAGTTCTGAACTGAAGTTCTCTCTACTTAGGCAAAAATACATGAAATATATGAATATGTACAAAATCAGAGTCAGGATGTCTACATTATATTTTTGAACATGCAAGTCTAACAATGCCTAATTAATATGGTGAGAGTCATTAGAAGCTTACCTTGCAGCTGGAAAATGTCCTGTGAACTAGAGCATGGTTCTGACTGCTTGTGATGTTCAGATTAGCTTCCTCACGTGCTCAGAAGGCTAGAACAACCTTTAACTTGGGCTATGAATGGTTGGAAAATTCTGGAACAGCCAAGAAGCAAAGTTCTAATTTTGATATGGAGATTGATGAAGATTGTGTTACAGTCTAAAAATAGAAGTTGGGATGGCTTCTAAATGTATATTAGAAACTGTGTTGATAATTTGGTCAAGAAACACTTGAGGAAAATTGGAGTTTGAAAGCAAAAATGAGAAACCAGTAGGTTTTGTATTTGTGTTTGCAGTTTCAGATTCTTGGAATTTTTAGCAAGGTTTCAAGGTTTTTTCTTTTCAACTCTTTGACCTCTTTACAGTTTCCAATGAAGTTCAATTTATAGGCAAGGATTTTGTAGTTTGGAGGAGTCAAGAGTACAACCATCATGTGCTAGGGCGCTGACTTGTTCTTAAAGCAAGTTAAACAAGTATGGTTCAAGGCACAAAGTAGGGTGGTTAGCGGCTTCTAGCCAATTCTAAGCTGGATTTGTAAGCACGAATTAAGGAAAAGTACCCTCAGAGGCAAAAATAATGCATGGGCCTAGCATAAACTTTATACAAAAGTCTGCTTTTCAAGGACAACAATGGCACTTCTATGTCACACGTGGGGAAATCCTTTGGATAAAGCCTCAAAAGTGGGTGTGAGCATCAAATGATGAAGAGATTTATCAAATAGAAAATCTGCAATATGAGATTATGCATCATAGCTTAATTTTGGATCAGAAGTTCAGCATCAACGTAACTTAGAACAAACATCCAACTTCTGATCTTTGAATCTCCCTGTTCCAGCATGTTCTGAAGGAGTTCTCAGACTTTCCAGAAAGCTTGTAACACGCTTTGTAGACCCTCTTTGAACCTCTTGCAAACTCTGGCTGAAACTACATGAAAACTGGCCCAGAAGTTATAACCAAATTCTGATTTGAAAATACTCAGAATTTACTAAGTGTTTTAGTTTTAGGGACGTATCTTCAAGGATGTATAACTTGAAATCTCAGCAATTCCAGGAGAAGTCCTGTTCTTAAATGTTTTAGATCTCATTGAAATCTACAACTCTTATATCAGAAGTTCTTCCAGAATTAGCTTGCATCATGGTGAAAATCTAGCCAGAAGTTTTGAACTTATCATATTTCTTAAACACTTGGAAAAATTTCTAAGTATTTAGAATTTTGTCTTTTCCAAAGTAATTTTGACTTTTGATTTTCTTGATGAAATATACTTTATATTTCAACATGTCTTGATGAAATATTATTCTTGACACTTGATTTTGTTCCAAAAGTCAAGGTTTGACTTTTCAGTATACAATTGACCATTTTACCCTTGTGCCCATTCCAACTTTAAATTGATGTCATGGAAGATCTTGTGAGAGAATCCTTGAGAAATGAGAGGACAAATTTTGGGGTACAACAGTTACCCCTGTTCAAGCTTCTTGAACTTGAAGAGTTAGTTTGGCGAGTCCGCCATTCGTGACCTGAAGATGGAAGATGATTGAACACTAGAGTGCCCAGAAATTTGCACTCGATGATATGGTGGTTGATCGTGTAGGGAATGGGCTTAAAGATGACATTTGGAGAAATGATGGAAAGTTGTTGGATATGGGCTTATAGATGCCATCCAGCGTGACTGGGGAAAGTATCAAGATAAATCTTTGGTCGATTTAATCTGAATGATATGCTGGAATAGACTCGTGTCAGGCCGTGTCTGGAAATGCATCAGAAGGAATCCATGTAAGATTGCTTTACAATGAGCCTGTGTTGGGATGCTTCATGATGAGTGTGTAAAATTGCATCTGGAAATGTACGAGAAGGAACCTGGGTAAGGTTGCTTCATGACAAGTCAGTGTAAAATTGCATCTGGAAATGTACGAGAAGGAACCTGGGTAGGGTTGCTTCATGATGAGTCCGTGTAAAACTACATCTGGAAATGTACGAGAAGGAACTTGGGTAGGGTTACCTCCACCGGGCGAGTAGATAGTTGTCTTCTCTACTTTCAGGTATTAATCTCTGACCTGAGAAAGAAACATAGTTTTTTCGGCTTGTTTCAGGTATTAATCTTCAATCTCTTCATGTAGATAGTTTTCCTGGCTTGTTATAGGTATTAATCTACAATCAGTCGTCCACAGATAATATTCTTGGCTTGTTACAGGTATTAATCTGGAACTTGAAAAGGTGGGTCATTGAGATAGTTGTCCTGTCTGGTTTCAGGTATTAATCTCTTACCTGAGAAAGAAAGATAGTTTTCCTGGCTTGTTACAGGTATTAATCTTCAATCTCTTCATGTAGAAATTTTTCTTGGATTTTTACAGGTATTAATCTACAATCAGTCGTCCACATATAGTTTTCCTGGCTTGTTACAGGTATTAATCTGGAACTTGAAAAGGTTGGTCGTTGAGATAGTTGTCCTGTCTGGTTTCAGGTATTAATCTCTGACCTGAGAAAGAAAGATAGCTTTCCTGGCTTGTTACTAGTATTAATCTTTAATCTCTTCATGTAGATAGTTTTCCTGACTTGGTTACAGGTATTAATCTACAATCAATCGTCCACAAATAGTTTTCCTAGCTTGTTACAGGTATTAATCTGGAACTTGAAAAGTTTTGCTTCAATGATGAATAGGAATCCATGTATGATTGTTTCATGATGAGCCCGTGTAAAGCTGCATCTGATTACTTAGGTAGTTGCTCTGTCTTGCTTCAGAAACTAATCTTGGAACTGTTGAAAATTGTTGATGATAGCCATCTGTTAATTTACCTTTCCCTGAAAAGGTAAAGCGTTAGTTGTATGCAATGTTATGATGTATGAAATGCATGGTATTCTCAAGATAAATGAGATTATGCCGTATGCATTTATCATGTATGTAAATAGGATGTATGAAATGTGAAATGTTATTGAAAAGTATCTTTGTATGGAAAATAAATCCCTGAAAAATGCTGGAGAGCTTTGGGAAATGAAATCCCGGACCGCTGTTGTGGATGAAGAGTATGCTCATCTTCGGACCTTGTTTTAGGATGTTTCCACTTGGGAATCCTGTTTTGTTGTTTGAGGAGAATTCCGCTGGGGAACATTGACTTTTCTCAAGAAGGCTATGTGGAGAGTGTTGATCTCTGCTTGGGGGAAGAGAGTTTAGGAGCCTCAATCGTATGTTGCTCTACTGGTGAGTTATCTTGGGGAAGATTAAATTAACTGTTATCTGGATGTATTCCAGGCTTCACAGAAAATTGTCGAGGATAAAGAAGTTAACTGTTATTGGTCGAATTCCAGGCTTTGCAGTAACTTACTGGGGACTGTAGAAAAGTCTACTGGGGAAGAGGAGTTATTGTCCCTTGATTTGTAGCAATCAGAGAGGAAAACTCAAGCTGGGGAATCTGTAGTTTGTTGGGGAAATAAAACATGTCACCAGTCTGTTGGGGAGGAGTCTTCTTATGGAAGAAATCCTCGAGGATTCTTGAGGTTGACTCAGTTGGGGAGAAGTTTTCAGAGATTTAAACCTTGGCTAGGGGTCATCCTATGAATAGGATATTAGACTATGATCTTGTATATTTGATTGTTTTTGCTAAGACGTCCCACATGCATAACATGACTATTTTTCATAAAGTAACAAGTGGAATTACCCTAGGGGTGTATGTCTGAATGGTGTGTTTGATTTGCATGAATTTTTGTATTTTGATCAGGGTGGTCTACTTGTTGATTTTATCTTGCCATACACCCTAATTACTAACATTTTGTATAAAGTCAAAAGTGCAGAAAGATAAAATCCTACACTATTACAACCATATTGAATTGCATGAAAATATAAAGGCAAAAATATGGTAAAAGAAAGAAAAATGGATCTTTCGATTTAGGGCAGCAAACCCTTCAATTCTGTACTTCCTGACTCCCTTCGATCTGGCCTGAAAAGGGGTGAAGGCATGACTTTCGATTGGGGATTGGAGGCCAGCATGTTGTGCCTTTTGTTTGGGGCCTGGAGGCCAGCATGTTGTGTCTTTCATTTAGGGCCTGGAGGCCAGCATGTTGTGCCTTTCATTTAGGGCCCGGAGGCCAGCATATTATGCCTTCTGGCTGCCTCTTTTGTTTGTCCTGAAGGTTAGTATGGAAGCCAGAGGCTTCATTTATAACTTTCTGTCTCCTATTTCTTCCGTTTGAGTTTGAATAGAAACATGGCCCAAGGCCATGCGAACATCACCTTAAGTCTAGATTAGTTCTTAAAGCATGTTTAAATGTACAAAGAGCAAAAACCAAAAATATTGTTAACCATGAAACACATTAAAAGAGTGGAAATGAAAACAAGAAAATAGTATGTACATGTTTGAAACGAAAAGAGAACTTATTTACATGCTATGCTGGAAACGAAGGGTCAAAGGTTAAGAATGACTTACCTTGCTGGAGGCTGGAACGTGCGCTGAACCTTGAAGTGGTTGCCTTGAATGCCTCTAGATTCGAAGGAAAAGACCAAGGACGGGCCTTTGACACTGTATTCGAAAGAGAAAAACAAGTGAAATGTCCTTCTTTGCTGGATTCGAAGGACAATAAGATGTAAGAATTTTTTCAGACTTGAGAGGGACAAGTACTTGGATTATGGGTTTGGATTTGCAAAAGTGTTTAAGTGTTTGATAATTTTATGGTGTGTAAGAATTTTGAAGATATGTTCACCTCTTTCTCCTTCTTTTTCTTGATGTGTAAATGAACTCTCTATTTATAGAGGAAATTATTTGAAATGTTTGGGAGTAAAATAATAAAATAAAGGCTCAGCTGGAAAGTAAGCATCCACTTGTGTCATGATAGCAAGATGGATGGTTCAGATGGATTTCTTCCTTAGAAGGAAAACAGGCGCAAGGCTCAAGAAAAACTTTTTCTGAAAATTAGTATTATACTATTAAGGGCAAGTGGTCTTGGACAACAAATGGGTAAAAGCCTATTTCAACTTGCATAAACAATTAAATATAGAGTGAGTCATAGGTTTGGGGCCTGAAAAGGGGAAACACGTAGCCTAGCCTATGGTTCTAATGTTCAACTTGATCTTTTGAGTCGAATCCTCCATCTTTATACACTTTTGGACCAGACTAGAACATCATTCATTCCCACCAGTTATGTGTCCTTTGAATGGACCAATTGTGTGTTCTTCGAATGTCCCTCTTCAACTGAATATGCCATTTTGAGTCCTCTTGCTTTTGATCACTTAGGCCCAAACCTTCGACCAAACTCCAAAGTAAGCAATAACAATTATTCCCCAATTGTGGCAAGTCCTTCAAATGGGCCACCAAGTTGTGTGTCATAATGCAACACTATAGCGTATTGAAGGGTTTGCAGATGGATTCGAAGGTGATATGAAGGCGCATTCGAAGAAAACATGAAGATGAAATCGAAAGTCACAGTAAGGTAGCCATTCATCCAATCGAAAACTTGTGAATCTAAGGAAAACGGGTGAGGGGCTAATGGTGCATTTGAAGCTTGCAGGCAGGAGCCATTGTCCAAATGAAGCTTGCATGCATGAGCTGTTTTAGTGCATCAAAGCAAACCTGCAGGGGGTCAAATGCCCAAATGAAACTTATGGACCAAAACTTGATCAAAGAAGCCAGATGCTCAATCGAAGGATGTAAATCAAAGCTTGCATCGAAGGAGGCCTAAATGTTCAATCGAAGCATGAGGACCAGAGCTCGCTCGAAGAAGGAAAATGCTCAATCGAAGGGTGTAAATCAAAGCTTACATCGAAGGAGGCCCAAATGCCCAATTGAAGGATGAATCAAACTTGCTCGAAGGAAGCCTAGATGCCCAATCGAAACTAGTGTGAATCGAAACAAGCTTGTTTTTCTTCAATTTTGTCAAGAAAATTAAATTTTCTGCTTTGCCCTTTTTTTGTCTCTTTTGTACTTGTACAAATTTTAGCTTTTTGAAAATCCTTGTGATAAAATGTCTTGATAAAAGAGAGGGAAAATTTTGGGGTACAACAGTTGGCAAGGCCTGTATTTTGAAAATCAAGGGGACCCGAGTTCAACCCCTGTTGGGGCCTTTATTATGTTTTTCTTGATTCTTTTAACCTTATCTCCAAATTTTATTAAATATTTGATAACAAAATTAATTTAGGTTTAGTTTTAATTTTAAAATTCAATTAAATAAAAAATATATAATTTCAAAATTAGTTCATTGATTTAGGACTTTGTGAATAATTTTGTTAACATTTTTTTATAGTTTAGTAAACTTTCTTTTAAATTATTTAGTTTCTACATAATAAAAGTCAAATAAGAATAATAGAATAGATTCTTTACTTTCTTTCCAAATTTTCCACAAAACAAAATACCAAAAATGTTATCTTTGTTCGTTCTTACTTTAAATTATTTAACCGTTCATTTTTAATTCGATTGGGTTGTATTGCTTGTTTATTTAGACTTTTCGCATTGTCGATTCGATTCATCCCCATTTGTAAATCTGTATCCCCCGTCCCTAAAAGCTCTGTAATAGCGTAGAATTTTAATTTCCGCAATTTACTATTTTCCTATATACTATATAGTAATTAGGCGTGTATGATAAGATATAAAATCAACCGCTAGATAACCTAACTTCAAGATAATTTAACTGAAAATAAAATCACTTTTCACACGGGCACCTCTAGGGTTAACCTCGCTTTGTCATCTTAAAAAAAATGCACGAAGGGATTTTGAGATTTTTGTGTGTAAAGTCAGGATGTGCCAAGTTTTGTGCTTGAGTGCAGGTTCTGAGTTTTTTTAGAGTATAAGGGGTTTTGAGGATTTTTCAACAAACAAGAAATATGGCCCATTTAGCTTGCAAATGGCATATCTATTTATAGAGAAAAGGTTTGGGAAGTTGGAGTAATCAGATTTGTAAGTTAACAAATTATGGTTTGGTTGGAATGCAAATGTCAAGTTATGTCAAGTCTTTCATGATCCCAAGATGAAGTACTAAAATTGTTGGTACAGAGGGGCTACTTTCTATGATTTATGGTGGAGTATAATCATAAGTAAGCAAGGTATTGGATTGTCGTACCCCAAAATTTGACCTCTCATTTATCAAGTATTTTCTCACAAAATCTCCTTTGGTTCAAGACTACACAAGGGTTTGATCAGCTCAAGACACCTCCTTAAGCATTGATGACTGAAATTAGGGGTTGAGATTGCACAAGGGTAATTGAACTTTTAATGCCTAATATGACTTTCATGGATAATTATGGACCCCCAAGATTGGTCATGTCAAGTTTCAAGTTTTGGATCACATTTTTGCTCAGTCAATTGAGCAGTTGACCTAAAAATCAACTATATTGGGGAAAAAGTCAACTATGGTCAATTTACAGTCAATATTCATAATTTTTTATCCATATCAACATTGTGAACTCCTATATGTCATTTGATCAAGTTTGGACCATAATTCCTCAAGAAATTTGATCAGATCATCAAAAGGGCAAAATGGTCAAAATTAGGGTTTTGATTGAGAAAAGGCAATTTCTGATTTTTGACCTAACAAATGGTTAATTGGTTTGAGACATGATTTCAATATTTCAATTGAATCATTTTAACCTAATGGCATGACTCAAAATATCCCTCAAGATCAATTGATTAATGGTTGATTTTCAGTCAACTGATCAAAAGTCAACTATACACTGAAAAAGTCAAACTTTGACTTTTTGGTCAAAATCAAGTGTCAAAGATTACAATTCATCAAAACATGTCAAAATATGAAACTTGTTCATCAAGAAATCAAAAAGTCTAGATTTCATTTTGAAAAGTCAAAGTTTCCAAACTTAGAAATTTTTCTAAGTGTTGAAAACTTCATGTTTTTTCACAACTTTGAGCCATTTTTTCACCATGATGCAAGATGATTCAAAGTAAACTTTCAACATGAAAGTTATAGACCTAAATGAGATCTAAAATATTGCTTTACATAACTTCTCCTATAAATGCATGGATTTCAAGTTATGATTTTGAGAATACATGTTCATGAAACTAAACACTTAGTGAAACTTTTGCCCTAGTTTAGGCAGGATTTTGACCTAACTTCATGGAAATTTTTCACATAGTTCCAAGGGGAATTTTAAAAAGTGATTCAAAGAGGGGTTGTATAGCACATTACAAGCTTTCTAAAATTTCCAAGAACTCCTTGAAATCATGTTTGAGCAAAGAGAATCGAAGGCATGAAGTTGGCATTTCATTCTTGAATTATAGGTCATTTTCATGAAGAACAAGAATTCAAATCCATGTTTAGGCTGCACAATCTTTGCTTTGTAGGCCTCAAACTTGTCTATCACTCCGTAATTAATGTTTTTCACAGTTGTTAGAGGCTTCAACTCAAGTATTCAATGCATTGGCCATGCTTATTTCCATTTTGGGAAGAAAGTGCACATTATCATTTTAAAAAAGTAGCTTTATGCACAACATCTGTTCTTGAGCTTTGCACTTGTTCTCTTCTGATCATACACGACCTATAACCCAAAATAAATTTGCCTCAAGCCTCTGACAAGTCAGCCCATGCTTGTACTTTACCTTGAAACCATGTTTTCACTTTTCTTCAAAATCAAGTAACATAGCTATTGTACTTGTGTGATTCTGACCCTCTCAAGCCTCACATCCTTTTCCTTACTTATGCACAAGTCATTTGCATCAAAACAAACGCATACACAAGCCCTCAAACTCCCTAGAACTTAGAATTGTATCAAAAATCACCATTGTTGCACATTCTGACCAAAAACTTGAAACTCACATCTCCCTCGTGTGTTTCCAAGCCTTTTAGTTCCTAACGCTTCTAAACATCATATATAACTCATCCCTGACCCTGTTTCATAACTGTAACTCCATCTTTATCAACCTCCATAACCAAAAACAGAGCTCTGCAAGTTGACTTCTCCAGAACTCCTCAACCACTTTCATCTCAAGCCAATCATCACATTAGCTTCCTGGGAACTTGAGGAAGCTAACCTAATCACTAGGACTCATTGAAAGCTGCTCAAACTCAAAAAACGATACCCTTTTGCAAGGTGAGTTTTCTGACTCTTGAACTCTTCATATAGGCATCATTTGGTTTCCATTTGTGAAGATAAAATGTAGACATCATAGCCCTGACACTAACCATGTCCTTAGAATTCATTTATGTTGCCTGAGTAGTGAGAATTTTAGAGTTAAATTTTCTGAAAATATTAGGTCAGATTTGATACCATTCAAAATTCATGCTCATCTTTGATTTATAGCTTTAGTTATTTATATGACTGAACTCGTGATGAAATTTGGAGCAAGTTTCATGTTTATACTTTTGCAAATGGTTGAGAGATGAAGAAGTTACAGGATTTGAATTCATGACTTGTTATGGCGCGAGGAAGAATATAAAGTCATCTTCAGGAATGTGTTTCAAATATATATTTATGGTTTTACATAAGTTAACGGATGTATCACCACCCCAGTGGTTAAAGCGCGCGCCTGTAACTAGAGGGACCTGGGTTCGAGCCCCAGTGGTACCCTTTTGATTCTTTTTTCATATTTTCTCTCATTTTTGTTTTGTTTGAAGGCAGGCGTTGGGCTCCCTTTTGTTGGGCCTGGTATTTTGCTTATCTCATACTCCATATTTCACTTTCATACATCCTGGCCCATTTTCTTTCTTTTATAATTGTAATTTCTTTATTATTATTATTATTATTATTATTATTATTATTATTATTATTATTATTATTATTATTATTATTATTATTATTATTATTGTTACTAATAAAAATCCAAAAATATTTATATTTTATTATTTATATTTATTTAGTTTATTTTTCTTCATAAAACAAAAGAATAAAAAACATTTTTATTAATAAATAAATTTCTTTCTTAATAATTAATATTTAGGTTTAATTTTAACCATTATATTATTTTCTTATAATTAAAATTAATTTAGAACTTAGGTTTCTTTTAACTAATTAATATCCATATTATTTTTATTAATTTAAACCCTTTTCATAAATAAAACCCTAAAAAATCTTTTTTAGTTAATTTCTTTTCTTATTTAGTTTAAGTTAACTTCATTTAATTTTCATTAATCATTTTTCTAAATTAGGTCTAAGTTAAAACCCCTTTCATAAAAAACAAACAAATATCATTTCTTTTTTTTTTATTTGCATTTGTACATTGTTATTTATTAAATTCTTGTACAATATTCAATATAGTTGTAATAATTATTTAGATTTAATTTTCTTGAAATTTCCCTATTTGTAAATTTTCCTAGTTACTTGCTCATTTTTAAACCAAAACATCCTTGCTCCTTTCAAAACAAACACCAATACTTTCAAAAAAATCTTTCAAACTTGAAAACATTTTCAAAAGATCGACACTTTGTATACATTCTTACGAACGAGAATCATTACAAAGTTTGCCTAAACAATGACGCCTTTTCAAAATACTTTCAAAAAACCACACAAAGCACATTTTCAAACAAAAGCAAGTGATCTAGAAAGCAACTAAGAGCCCGTAGGTAACTACGGATGAAAAGGATGCTAATACCTTCCCTTTTCATAATCTACCCCCCGAACTCAAGAAAACATCTCAATGGTCTTTCCTGTTCTTTTCAGCCTTTTCTTTTGGATAAAAGAAAAGTTGGTGGCGACTCTTGCTAACCGCAACATTTGCGATCAAACACAAAACAACCAAGTCAGTTCTCCCACCGCGTTACATGGCTCAAGATAAATTTTGTACCAACAAACTTACTTTATGGAAATATATTTTGGACAATGGCTTAATAACTTGGGTAATAGCTTAATTAATTGTGTAAACAATTAATTATAGAGTGAAACACAAGTTTGAGGCCTGCAAAGCAAGACCATGTAGTATGGCCTATGGATTTGATCAACATTCTTCAAAATTCTGTCTTCGACTTGATTCCTTCTACAAAGATCTTGAATCTCTGTAGAACTTTGATATTTTTCTTTACTATGTGTGTCCAAGGGTTTAGAGGTGGATCGAAGCAGGTTGCTCGAAGGAAGCCATTGCCCAGTCGAAACTTGTGGATCGAAGCAAACATGAAGAAAAACATTGCCCAGTTGAAGCTTATGGATTGAAGCAGGCATGAAGGAAAACATTGCCCAGTCGAAGCTTGTGGATTGAAGTAGGCATGAAGGAAACCCTTGCCTAATCGAAGCTTGTGGATTAAAGCAGGTTTCTCGAAGGAAGTCATTTCCCAGTCGAAGCTTGTGGATCGAAGCAGGCTTGCTCTCCTTCAACTTGTCAAAATCTGCCCACCACTCCTTTTCGATCAGTCATGTGGTTCGAACAATCTGAACCAGATTTTGAACTCGAACTGTTCTCTGCATCTACACACATTTTTTTATCTGCTTTTCCCTTTCGACAGTTTCCTCTTCCTCCTTTCTTTGACCTGATACTTGAGAGCCCAATATGATCCATGGAAACTATATGGGGAATTAAAAGTCTAGTTGTACTTGTCCAAACCCAAACCTTAATTTGAGCCATCAGTGTTGAGGAGTATCTTGAGCTGATCAAACCTTGTGCAGTCGTGACCCAATAGAGGTCTTGTGAGAAAATTCTTGAGAAATGAGAGGGAAAAGTTTGGGGTACAATAGCTGCCCCTGTTCAATCTTCTTGAACCTGAAGAGTTAGATTGGCGAGTCCACTATTCGTGACTTGAAGGTGGAAGATGATTGAACACTAGAGTGCCCAGAAATTTGCACTCGACTATGTGTTAGTTGATTGTGTCGAGAATGGGCTAAAAGATGCCATTTGGAGAAATGATGAAGAGCTATCAGAGATGGGCTTATAGATGCCATCCAAAGTGACTGTTGGTAAGTATAAAGCTTGATTGCAACGTATAATGAAGGAATCTTTGACGATTGCTACTTCAACAGGTAACAAAGGAATCTGACGACTATTACTGCAACAGGTGATGAAGAAATCTGACGACTACTACTTCAACAGGTAATGAAGGAATCTGACGACTACTACTTCAACAGGTAATGAAGGAATCTTGGACGACTACTACTTCAACAGGTAATGACGGAATATGACGACTACTACTTCAACAGGTAATGAAGGAATCTTCGATGACTACTACTTCAACAGGTAATGAAGGAATCTCGAACGATCACTACTTCAACAGGTAATGAAGGAATCTTGGACGACTACTACTTCAACAGGTAATGAAGGAATCTGACGACTACTACTTCAACAGGTAATGAAGGAATATGACGACTACTACTTCAACAGGTAATGAGAGAATCTTGGACGACTACTACTTCAACAGGTGATGAAGGAATCTGAGGACTACTACTTCACAGGTAATGAAGAAATTTGACGACTACTACTTCAACAGGTGATGAAGGAATCTGATGACTACTACTTCAATAGGTAATGAAGGAATCTGACGACTACTACTTCAACAGGTAATGCAGGAATCTTGGATGACTACTACTTCAACATGTAGTGAAAGAATCTTGGAAGACTACTACTTCAACAGGTAATGAAGGAATCTCTGATGACTACTACTTCAACAGGTAATGAAGGAATCTGACGACTACTACTTCAATTGGTAATGAAGGAATCTTGGACGACTACTACTTAAACAGGTAATGAAGGAATATTACGACTACTTTCAACAGGTAATAAAGGAATCTGACAACTACTACTTCAACAGGTAATGAAGGAATCTTGGACGACTACTACTTCAACAAGTAATGAAGAAATCTGACGACTACTCTTCAACAGGTAATGAAGGAATCTGACGGCTACTACTTCAATAAGTATCAGAAAAAATCCAAGCTTGATTTTGTCTTGGAGAAGTTTACAGATAGTTGATGATGTTCATCTGTTGATTAATCTTTTCCTAAAAAGGTAAAGAGTTAGTTGTATGCAATGTCATAATACATGCATTGTGTAATGATGTTCTCAAAATAAATGAGATTGTGTTATATGCGTTTTGTGTGCATATGCTATGAAATGTGAAATGTTGTTGAAGTGTATATTTGTCTGGGAAAATAAATCCTTGACAAATGCTGGTGAGCCTTGGGAAATGAAATCCCGAACTGTTGCTGGGGATGAAGAGTAAGCTCCTCTTCATACCTTGTTTTAGGATGTTTCCGCTTAGGATTCTTATTCTGTTGTTTGAGGAGAACTTCGCTGGGGAATGTTGACTTTGCTTAAAGGAAACTCCATGGAGAGTGTTGATTTCTTCTTGGAGAAAAGAGTTTAGGAGTTTTAGTTGTTCTTTGCTCTATTGGGGAGTTATCTCTTTATTGGAGAGAATGGAAGTTAACAACTTGTTGGGGATAAATAAGTTAATTGTTATCTGGTCGGATTCCAGGCTTCGCAACAACTCACTAGGGGTAGTGGCAAATTCTACCAGGGAAGAGGAGCTTTTGAATTGTTATCTGGTCGGGTCCAGGCTTTACAATAACTTTCATAGATAACACTGAATTTATTGATGACTTCACTGGGGATTAGGGGTTGTGGTCCCTTAATTTGTAATAGTCTGAGAGGAAAACTCAAGCTGGGGAATATGTAGTTTGTTGAGGGAAATAAACCCTGTTGAAGAGAATATTTGACAAACTGCTGGGGAGGTGTTTTCTTTTGGAAGAACTCCTCAAGGATTCTTCTTGAGATCAACTCAACTGGAGAGAGGTTTTCCGGAGACTGAAACTCTAGTTGGGGATTGCATGGATCCAATTTTATGGGGATATCCACGAATTTAGCCTCGAGGGGTTTATACCTTTATTTGTGAAGATTATTCTGTGGGGATAACCTTATAGAGATGGCTATGTGGGGACTTGTCGTTGTCCATAGTAGTAAGTGTTGTAGCGCTGCCAGAAAATGTGTGCTTGGTCGTACGTGACCCTTTGCTGGAATTCATGTTCAATGCCCCAAGTGATTCAGATGCAGACCTACCCCTGGCTATGCGGGACGTTATGAGATATTTCTTTGAATTTTGACTTGACTTCCCCAGATGAGTTGGACAGTAACCTGTCATGCCCCCTTGATTATGGGAGATTTGTCATTGGAAGCGTCTTCCAATTTTGAAGTGGTTCTGTTTCTTGGGAGAATTTCTATTCATTGGATGTTCGCCATGCGAATTTCTCTGTTGTCAAACAAATAGCCATATGCAAACAACGATATTCAAAATAATGCAAAGTTTATGTTTGTCTTGAAGTTTTGAAAATGCATTTTTAGCGGATAAAAGAATTTTGTAAGAATATGAATTTAACTCAGGATTTACAGCAAGCCTTACAGGAGTCAGGATACCTTTTGTAAAAGTATGGTTTCGAACTAACCCATGCTTCAATTAGGACTTTTAAGGGGTTGTAACGTGGGCTGGTTCATGGTTTAAGAAACAAAGGATAATGCTCAAAGTTTATTTGTACCCAACCCGCTCTCCGTGATGTTCTCCAGTCCTATACTCAGTTAATTGCGCGTTTTTGAATTCCAATCGAGCTTGGAATGACGTTTTTGGTGATGGTTCAGACAAGTTAAGTTTGTTGGAGAAGGAAATCATTTTGTAACATTTTTCTGTTGTTGAGGATTTTTTGTGACCTCCTTTTTTGATTTATTGTCCCTATTTTTTGCCTGACTGTTTTAAGATTATAGTCAGCAGGATGCCCCAGTTTTTTCTTAAGTCTCCTTCGTAGGTTTTGAATTAGTGGGCTTTTCTTTTGAGAGATAATGACTTCCTATTTTATAGGGAACCATTGTCGTCTTTTGATTCAGAAGGGCATTCTTGATGTCATTCGTTATTTATGAAGTGAAATCTTGTGACTGAACGCGCATTTGAATTAACTGAGAAACTAACCCTGCCCCAGGTTTTGATTAAAGGTTTCAATTTGTGTGGAAAATAAAACTCCTACTTCTTTGGCTCAAAGGGGTTGACCAGAGATCATCTTCCTTATAACTCCAACATTTAGGGATTGAAAGAACACCTGTACATTGTCAGCAAGGTCTGTCCAAAAGTATACTGTATGAGATTATTGTATTATTTTAATCATCCTCCCTCTAAAGGCTTATAACTTTTAACGAGAGTTGAATAAAAAACACAGTTTAAATATAGTGAAAACGAATGGATTAATTCAATACAAACATATGCAATGCATTAATGAAACAAAGTTTAACATTAATAGATAAGTGTTCGAACAAACAAAACAGATTACAATTGAAAATTCAAAATGAAATGGACGCTCTCAATGATTTGGCATGGGAGCAGTGATCACGTTGAGAGTTAACAGAGGGTTGAATTCAATTGTCTTGTTATCAATTAGGTCTTGGATTTTATTCTTTAGAGTCCAACAATCATTGGTATCGTGTCCGGGGCTATTTGAATGGTAAAAAAATTTGGCATTGGGGTTGCATTGAGATGAAGATGTATTGGGATTTTGTGGAGGGTCTCTTAGTGAAATTAGCTCAGCTTTCAGTAAATGTTGCAGGGCTTGTGGTAAGGACATAACAATATTGGTGTATTGTCTTTCTTGAAATTTAGTCCTACGCCTACCCTCTCATTGTGATTGAGTAGATGTAGGATTGGAGATCAGGACTGCCCCCACATACTGGTCGTGGTTACTCTTGTTATGACCCTTTTGGCCGTACATAACATTGGACTCTTTCTTCCAAATGTACGTCTTATTTTCAGTACTTGAAGATGCAGCCATCTGGATTTTCCCGCTTTTAATTCCGTTTTTGACTCGTTCCCTAGTTAGAATCAGCTCGGTGAACCCAACTGAGGAGCTTCCGATTAGGTGATTGAAGAAAGGTTCTATCAAAGTTCCCATAAAGCTATCAATCAGCTCCCTGTCAATTAAGGGTGGCTGCACCCTGCCAACCAGGTCTCTCCATTTTTGGGCATATTCTTTAAAGCGCTCGTTGGAACCCATAGTCATATTCTGCAACTGCACATGAGTTAGTGCTAGATCAGCGTTATATTGGTACTGCTTGTAGAAATCAGTAACCCAATTCTCCCAGGTATGGATATTGGTCCCTTCTAATTGGTAAAACCACTCCAACTGCGTCCCAGATAGACTCTCTTGGAAAAAGTGAACCCACGACTTCTGATCAGTGGTGTGTGGCTGAATCTTGCAGACATAAGATCTTAGATGCATCTTAGGACAAGAGACCCCGTCATACTTGGAAAAGATAGGGATCTTGAATTTGTTGGGAATGACCACCCCAGGAATCAAGCCCAAGTTTCCAAAGTCCAAGCCAGGCACAACTTGGATCTCCACAACCTTTAGTATGTCTTCAAGCTGTTTGTATTTTTCATCCGTCAGTGGATATTGCTCCTCAGAATAGTCTTCGTCCTCATTAGCTTGGCTATCCCTAGCTTAGTGCTTCTAGCTTCCTCTTCTTGATTGTCTTATTCCTCAGAAGAAGCACCTTATTTTTGAGCTAGTTGGGCAGGCCCCTTGAACTTTCTTCCCATGTTGAGGATGACAACCTTCTTCTTAGTATTCTTCTTACTCCCTTTGGTGAAGAGTGTTTTCAGATCTTCCTGCCCCTTGGCTAAGTTCAGGAACATTTTTTGGAACTGGACATTCTGAGCTTGGAGATCTTTAACTGTTTGCTCTAGATCCATCTATACTGAAATAAATAGTAAGCAGATGAGAAAACCTGTATGGGGAAAACTTGTCATGATGACATGCATGATATGTGGATGCGATGTTTTCAAGGATATCATGGGGTAAACACAAGAAAATGTTAGAAGTTGAACTTTGATCACAACTTTGAGTGAAGAACTTCGTATCATCTGATGTCCTTCCACGAGAATCAAGCTCACAATGTCAAGTGGGTCATAGCCCTTGACTCAAGTTATCGTGTTTTGGTTTTTGACGGCATTTGGTTAGAGGAGAATCAATCCTTTTGCCCCTTGATAGACGTCTGGTTTATCATGACCCTGCATTATAGGACCTTGAGATCCTTGAAATAGTTATTGACAATGCTATGGTATGATGTCATGATGTTATGTACAAGTAATCATACACAAGAAAAAGCAAACAAGTCGTTATGTACAAACAAAGCAAACAAATCCTTAGGTTTAGGCTTGCATGGAGTTTATAGGTAAGTACCCTTTTGAAGTTTAGTTGGCTCAACCTGTCCTAGAAAGTAGCCGGGTTCTATGAAATCTCAATATCACTGATCTTTCTTCATTGGGAATTGTTTCAGCATAAGCCTCTTTATTGGCGACCGAAATATCTCGAAAGTCTGATCTCAATGAGCGTAGCATCGAGTATCAACCAATCTTCGATCAGAAACAAAGTCGGCTATCTCACTACTTCCTAATGGCCAAGTTATTCAATTAAAGGTTCTAAGGCAAGTTAGTGCTTCATGACACCACACAACAGCCACGTATTCTCCTTTACTAAACTCAAGGGCTACCGGTACCAACAAATGTGTCACACTAACGTAGCCATCGCTTCAACCATGTCAGTGTACCCCGCAAAATCCTCACGATTTATTGCTACTTACCTAATGGTGTTCCCAGATCCGGGTATATGATCAATACAAACCCAAACAAGGACCCATAAATGTAAAGCAATCAAGTCAAACAATAAAAGCAATTAAATATGATCTAGCTCTAAGGTAACCCCACTTTTAAGTCATCCCCAGCAGAGTCGTCAGTTCTGTAATACGGTGGGAGAACTGACTTGGTTTTTTTTGTGTTTGATTGCAATTTTTGAGGATAGCAAGAGTCGCCACCGAATTTTTTTTATCCAATAAGGAAAGGGTGAAAAGAACAAGAAAGACCTTTGAGATATTTTCTTGAGTTCGTGGGGGGGGGGGGGGGGGGGGGGTAGGTTATGAAAAGGGAAGGTGTTAGCACCCTTTTCCTCCACAGTTATCTATGGGATCTTAGTTTATTTCTAAATCACTTTTGAAATTGCTTTGCTTGAAATGTGTTTGTGGTGGGTTTTAAAATTATTTTTGAAAAGCGCCTTCGTTTAGGCAAACTTTGTAACGATTCTCATCTATATAAGAATGCATACAAAGTGTTGGACTTTTGAAAATATTTCATGTTTTAAAAGTATTTGGTGTGTGTTATACCCCAAAATTTACCCTCTCATTTCTCAAATAACCTCTCACAAGATCTCCTTTAGTTCAAGACTGCACAAGGGTTGATCAGCTCAAGACACCTCCTCAAGCACTGATGACTGAAAATTAGGGTTCGAGTTTGCACAAGGAAAAATGGACTTTTAATGCCTCATATGACTTTTATGGATCATTTTGGACTCTCAAGATTGCTCATGTCAAGTTTCAAGTCTTAGATCACATTTTTGCTCAGTCAATTGATCAGTTTACCTAAAATCAACTATATTGGTGAAAAAGTCAAATGTGATCAATTTACCGTCAAACTTCATAATTTTTGATCCATATCAATATTGTAAACTCATATATGTCATTTGATTTAATTTGGATCACAATTCCTCAAGAAATTTGATCAGATCATCAAAAGGGCAAAATGGTCAAAATTAGGGTTTTGATTAAGAAGGGGTAATTTCTGATTTTTGACCTAGCAAACAATTGATTGGTTTAAGACATGATATCGAGGATTCAAATGCTTCATTTTGAACTAATGACATGGCTCAAAACATTCCTCAAGATCAATTGATTGACAGATGAATTTTTAGTCAACTGATCAAAAGTCAATTGTATACTAAAAAGTCAAACTTTGACTTTTTAGTCAAAATCAAGTGTCAAATATTACAATTCATCAAAACATGTCAAATTATGAAACTTGTTCATCAAGAAATCAAAAATTCAAGATTTCATTTTGAAAATTCAAAATTTCTAAACTTAGAAATTTTTCTAAGTGTTGAAAATTTTATATTTTTTTCATAACTTTGAGACAAATTTCCACCATGATGCAAGATGATTCAAAGGAAACTTCCAACATGAAAGTTGTAGGTATCAATGAGATATAAAACATTTTATAACATAACTTCTCCTATAAATTCATGGATTTCAAGTTATGATTTTGTGAATACATGTTCATGAAACTTGGAAACTTAGTGAAATTTTGCCCTAGTTTAGGCAGGATTTTGACCTAACTTCATGGAAATTTTTCACATAGTTCCAAGAGGAATTTTCAAGAATGTCTAACATAGAGGTTTTAGAGGATGTTACAAGCTTTCCAAAATGTCAAATAACTCATTGATATCATACTTGAGCAAGGAGAATCGAAGGCAAGAAGTTAGGGTTTTCGAACTTGAATTACAAGCCATTTTGTGAAGAAGACATGAACCAAATCCATGCTAGGCTGCATAATCATTGCTTTTCAGGCCTCAAACTTGTTTGTCACTCCATAATTAATGTTTCTCACAGTTGATAGGGTCATTTTCCAAGCATTTGAGCCATTATCCAAGTTGTATTTCCATTAATGGCACAAAGTAACATTGCCATTCTAGTAAAGAAGCTTTAATCACAAAGTCAACTTGTCTTGAGATTTACATTTGTTATTTCTGTAAAAGCATCCTCTACACAATCAGATAAGCATGTATAAAGTTCCTAACAACTTTAGATAGCCTTGTACCGTGCCTTGGGACAATGTTTGTCAAGCTTGCTTCAAAAACAAGCAAAAAACCATAACATGTGAACTTGTACTTCTGATCAGCCCAAGCTCTCAAAACCTTTTCCTATACACTGAGAAACTATTATGCAACCTAACACACGAGCTTAAAGACCCTGAAATAATCCCAGACTCCCTCAAATCAGAAATTTCCCAAAAACTCCATTGTTGCACAGTTTCTGACTTTGAACTTCAAACTTCCATTTCCCTCGTGCGTTCTTTGGCCTTTTAGTTTCTAAAGCTTCCTTATATCAAATACAAACCATCCCATACCCTGTTACACGACTATAACATCATCTTCATCAATTTCCATATCCATAAATAGAGCATTGCAGTTGGAATTCTCTAGACCATTCTAACCATTCTTAACTCAAGCTAAGCATTGCATTAGCTTCCTAGAGACTCAAGGAAACTAACCTGATCATTGCAGCACCTTGAATCAAGCTCAAACTCATTTCACGATTTCCAATTTTGAGGTATTTTTCTTGAACTTCTATCTTCTCATTTAGGCATTGTTAGGCTTGCATTTGTGAAGATAAAATGTAGACATCATTACCCTGAAACTATACATGTCCATAGATTTCATTTATGTTGCTTGAGTATGGATAATTTTGAGTTTGAACCTCTGAAAATATTTAGGTCAGAATTTGGTACTGTTAGAAATTCATGCTCATCTTTGAGAATTAGCTTAAGTTATTTACATATTCAGAATCGTGAGGAAATTTCTAACAAGTTTGATGTTGGAAGTTTTGTGAATGGATGAGAAATGAATGAGTTACAGGTTCTTTGGCTGGAGGTTGAAGATGAAGTTCATTCAGGACTTGATTTATATTATATATTTGTTGTTTTGTTTATATGAACGGATGTGTAGCCACCCTAGTGGTAAAGCGCACGCCTGTTAACCTTTGGGACCTGGGTTCGAGCCCTAGTGGTACCCTTTTGTTCATTTTCATATTTTTCACTCCTTTTTTTTTTGTTCAGCTGCAGCGCCTGGGCCTTTTGGTTCGGCTTTTTCAATTTTTGATTCTTCTAACCCGCTGATTATGTTTAGACCCCTGGCCCATTATTTTATTTTCCATTTTTTTTTATTTTCCCTTTATTTTCATTTTTATTTCATATTTTCTTTATTCTTTTTATTATTACTATTATTATCATTATTATTTTTTTTATTAATAAAAAATCCAAAAATATTTTATTTATTTATTTGCATATTTAAAAAATAATTATACATTTTATTTTTCTTTATAAAAAAAAGACTAAAAATATTTTCTTTATAAATTTAATTCCTTTTTTAATTAATATTTAGATTTAGGTTTATTTATTATATTATTTTCTTTTAAATTAAAATCAACTTAGAATTTAGGTTTCTTTTAATTATTAATTTTCACATTATTATTATTAATTTAAAACCCTCTTTCATAAAAAAACCCTAAAAATCATTTTTACTTAATTTTCTTTCTTATTTAGTTTAAACTTAGTTTTGTTTAATTTTTTAGTTAATCACACCTCTTAATTAGGTTAAAACCCCTTTTATAAATAATCCAAACAAAAATCATTTCTTTTTCCATTTGCATTTGTACAGTATTATTTATTCAATTATTGTATATTTATTCAATATAGTTGTAATAGATAATTATGTTTAATTTTCTTGCAAAAATCCCCATTTGTAAATTTGTATACCCCCTCTCCTCATGATGTAATAGCTTAGTATTTTTACTTTCCACAATTTATCGCTTTATATAAATGCTAGTAATTAGGGTTTGTATGGAAAGACTAAAACCAACAAATAGTAAACCCTAATTCAAGATAAATAAGCATGTAAATCAAACACATTTGCACACTTGCACCCTTAGGGTAATTCTACTTTGTTGCCTTACAAAAATGGCCATGTTATGCATGTGGGATATCTTAGCAAAGCAATCAAAAATACAAGATCATAGTCCCTCGACGATGCTATCAAATGTTGCCTTTCAAAATGATCTTAGTCCCTCAAATAAAAATGCTAAGATATCTCACAACATTGATATCATGGCTATACGATGACCCACGCCCGTCCCTTTACATCCAAAGATAAGGCTTCTTACCAAATAAATGGTAAGATAACAATATTAAAGGAAAGAAAGAAATGAACTAATACTTTTGAGTGGGTAGATTGTTCCTAGTTTCTTGCTCAATTTCAAATCAAACACTCTTGCTTATTTTCAAAAACAAACACCAACACTTTCAAAAACACCTTCAAAACATTTTCCAAACATGAAACATTTTTAAAAGATCAACACTTCGTATACGTTCTTACGAACAAGAACTATTACAAAGTTTTCCTAAACGATGGCGCCTTTTCAAAATACTTTCAAAAACCACACAAAGCACATTTTCAAACAAAAGCAAGTGATCTAGAAAGCAACAAAGAGCCCATAGATAACTATGGGTGAAAAGGGTGCTAACACCTTCCCTTTTCATAATCTACCCCCCGAACTCAAGAAACAATCTCAAAGGTCTTTCCTGTTTTCAGCCTTTCCTTTGGATAAAAGAAAAGTCGATGGCGACTCTTGCTAATCGCAACATTTGTGATAAAACGCAAAACACCCAAGTCAGTTCTCCCACAGTATCACAGAACTGGCGACTCTGCTGGGGATTCTATACTTAAAAGTGGGGTTACCTTAGGGCTAGATCACCTTTACTTGCTTTCCTTGTTTGACTTGCTTTCTTTACATTATAGTTCCTTGTTTGGGTTTGTTTTGACCCTCTACCCGGATCTGGGGCACCTTTTTAGATAAGTGGCAATAAGTTATGGAAACTGTGCGGGGTATACCGACATGGTCTAAGCAATAGCTACGTTAGTGTGACACATATGTGGGTATCGGTAGCCCTTGAATAGTCAAGGAGAATACGGGGCCGCTGTGTGGTGTCATGAAGCACTAACTGACTTTAGTACCTTTACTTGACCAACTTTGGCCACCAGGAAGTAGTGAGATAACTGGCTTTGATGCAGTCCGAAGTTGGTTGATACTCGATACTACACTTATTGAAATCGGACTTCTTGGGATATTTCAATCGCCATTAAAGAGGCTCGTGCTGAAACCATTCCCAACAAGAAAGATCAGTGATATTGAGGTCCCTTAGAACCCAGTTACTATTTCTAGGACATATTTAAGCCAACTAAACTTCAAGAGGGTACTTGCCTATACGACTCCATGCAAGCCTAAACCTAAGGACTTATTTGCCTTGTTTGTATATGTTTAATCATACATAAAATCATAAACATCATAACATCATACTCATTCTCACTAACCATTTCAAGGATTTTTGTGATTTATCTTTGTTCTGTTTTATAGGACATGGCTTATATTCATAGGAAAACCATTCAAGTCAATCTCGTAAGAATTCCTTCTCAACTCAAAGAGCTAGCATTAAGGGTCTCTGAGAACTCTTCATTCACTGAAAGACATGGTGGCCTCCTAAACTTGGTTACCTCTAGCACAAATGAAGATATGATGAATGTGCTTTTCCAGTTCTTTGATCCTCTACACCATTGCTTCACTTTTCCCGATTATCAACTTGTGCCTACTATGGAAGAATTCTCCCAACTCTTGAGGATTCCCATTCTCAATCAACTACCCTTAAACGGTACGGAAAGAGATCCAAAACCTGAAGAGATTTCCCGAGCACTACACTTGCAACAATCTGATATCACAACTAATTGGGAAACAAGGAATGGTGTCAAAGGTTTCTTATCCAAGTTCTTGTTTGATAAAGCTCAAGACTTTTGGAACTCTTTGGACTTATAAGCTTTCGAATAAATCTTGGCCTTTCTCATCTATGGGATGGTTTTGTTCCCAAACCCTGATCAACTCATAGATGTCAATGCTGTCGAAATCTTCATGTCTCGCAATCCAGTTCCTACTTTGTTGGGAGATATCCTACATTCTCTCCACACTCGTACTATGAGGAAGAGAGGAGCCCTCATCTGTTGCACTCCTCTCTTGGCCAGATGGTTTATTTTGCATCTTCCCCGATCTGTGTTGAAAAACGAGCAAGGTTTGAGATGGTCCCATAGGTTGATGATGCTCAAACATTCAGATGTTCATTGGTGTTCTCGATCCTTGGAGAATGTTACTATCATCGACCATTATGGAGAATTCCCTAATGTCGCTTTGCTTGGCATTAGAGGAGGTATCACCTACAACCCTTGTTTAGTTTTACGACAGTTTGGTTACGCCTGAAGGGATGGCCCACATGAGATGCTCATCCAAGAAGTGGTATTCGACTACGAGAGTGACGATCAAAACTACCGTCAAAGGTTTATCTGAGCTTAGAGGATGGTAAGTAAAATGGATAGCAAGACGCTGGGACACAAGAATTCCATTCCCCTTGAGCCTTACCTTAAGTGGGTACGAGCTCATGCTCAGAAACTTGTGATGCCTTATCCCTCCATCTTACCAGTTATCATGGAACCTGTGGTTGAAGGAGATGTTCCCTACACTGTCCTCCATCCCAACTTGCCTACTTCTCTCGAAGACTTGCAAAAAGGTTGGATTCAGCTTAAGGAAGAACGAGATACTTTTGAAGATAAATTATTTGCTAGCGGGAAGAGGGTCTTGGAGCTTACGAAGAAACTACAAGAAGAGAAAAGTGTGAACGCCTATCTTGCGCCGAAGAGGATGCGTTCAGTCTTTTTATCTTAGAGATTTATTTTGTAAGCCCAAGAGGCATGTTGTAGTCATTTTGAACTAATTAATGAAAATTGACGTTTGTTCATTCTTGTCTATACAAATTTAAATCTCATAAATTCTTGAAATCATTTGCATATACATCTTCCATGCATCATAACATGACAAGTTTTCATACAACAGGTTTCCTTATCTTTCTGCTATTTATTTCAGCAAGATGGATCTAGAGAAAACTGTGAAGGATCTTCAGGCACAAAACTCTCAATTCCAAGAGACTCTACTAGCCCTAGCCAAGGGGCATCAAGATATGATGGCATTGCTGGAAGTTAAGAAGAAGCCCAAGAAGAAAGCTCTGCTCAACATGGGTAGAAGGTCAAGGAGTCGGTTCGTCAGATCCCGGTAGTGGAAGACTCATCTGAAGAGGATGATAATCAGATTGGTGAGGTTAAGAGTACCCAGGCTGACTGTCTTAATGATCAAGCATCTGATGATGATTATTTTGACGAGCAGTATCCACCTGCCGATATCAAGTATAAACAACTAGAAGACAAATTGAAGGCTGTTGAAATCTAAGCTATCCCCAATTTAGACTTTGATGATTTTGGTTTGATCTCTGGGGTCATCATTCCCCACAAATTCAAAATACCAGTATTTTCAAAGTACGATGGAGTTTCTTGTCCAAAACTTCACCTGAAATCTTATGTGCGCAAGATACAGCCGCACGCTGCTGATAAGAAACTCTAGGTTCACTTTTTCCAAGAGAGCTTGACCGGAATGCAACTAGAGTGGTTCTACCAGTTAAATGGTTCCCATATCAATACTTGGGAGGATTTAGCTATTGCATTCTACCATCAATACCAGTATAACACCGACTTGCTCCAACAAGAGTCCAGTTGCAAGATATGACAATGGGGGAAGAATGAAGGATTTATAGAATATGCACAAAAGTGGAGAGACCTGGCAAGTAGGGTTCAACCATCTTTGACTGATAGAGAGCACATTGACATGTTTATGTGCACTTTATCTGGTCCTTTCTTTAACTTATTGGTAGGTTGTTCCTCCTCTAGTTTCATCGAGTTAATCTTAATCGGAGAAAGAGTTGAAAGTGGTATCAAAAGTGGGAAGATCTATGTGGCATCTACCTCCACTTCTAATCCTGTAAAGAAACCTTTTACTTCAAAGAAGGAAATCAATGTTGTGTACGAGGCAAGGGCCCGTACCAAGAAGAATGATCATCCGTCTGTTAATGCAGTCTGAATCTCCAATCCAACTCGTACTCCAAGACCATATGCTAATCATCAATGTTTTAAAACTCCGAGAAGACAATTTACGAGATTAGGCATGTCACTATCTCAAGCCCTTCAACATTTGCTAAAGGCTAATTTAGTGACATTGCACGATCCTTTTGCCAACCCTGATACCTCTTTACTAAAGTATAATCCGAACGCTAAATGTGCTTACCACTCAAGCAGCCCCGGGCATGAGACTGACCAATGCTGGGCCTTGAAGAATAAAATTCAGGATTTGATTGATAACAAGACTATTGAGTTTGATCCTCCTCCAACTCCGAATGTAATCACAATGCATATGCCAAATCATATAAAGGGTGTTAATGTTATTGAAGATACACTTTTTATTGCCTTTGTTGAAGACTTGACTACGCCATTGGACATCATCAAAAAGAACCTGTTGAAAGCTTGGATTTTCCATGGCTGTGTAAAAGACTGTGTGTGTTGTACGAGACAACTCAATGGATGCGAAGGGCTGAAAAAAGGCATTCAACGCCTGATGGATATCCACGAAATTCTATTTGAGAAGACTCCGCTTGCCGAAAATTTGACTAACAAATATGGAGATCTCTCCATTATCACCATATCAAACAAGCCTCTTAGGATCTCCTCCAAAGGTCCTATTAGGATTTCAAATGAACCCACTGTTGCTCCCTTAATAATTACCAATCCCAGACCATTTCCCTATTCTTCAAACAAGGCAATGCCATGGAACTATGGTGCTGAGGTATTTTACCATGGGATTAAATAAGACGCTTAGATCGAAGAAGAAAAAGCTGATGATGTTGGTAACATAACTGACTCAAGAAAAGTAACCAGAACTGGGAGAATATTTTTACCCAATATCTCACCACCAGTTGTTACAAAGGCGCCCATTCGCAATACTGCTGTCGAGCCAAGTACTGATACAAGGGGAAATGAGAAGGTTGTTGAGCCGGTCGTGACAGAAATACCCACAAAGGACGTTGTTGATGGAGAACCCTCCGCTCGTGAGATGGACGAGATTTTGAAATAAAAAGGAGCGACTTCAAGATTGTGAAACAGTTGGGGCAAACCCCTTCTAAGATTTCAATGTTGTCATTGCTGCTATGTTCCGATGCCCATGCTCGGACATTAATCAAATTCCTGAAAAAAGCTCATGTCCCCGATGAGACCACAACAGACCAATTTGAGAATTGCGTGGCTAGCTTGACAACTGATAATGGCTTGGGATTTTTAGATGCTGACCTAACACCGCTTGAGAAGAACCATAATAAAGCTCTACATGTTTCTGTCGAGTGCAAGGGGACCACCTTAGCACATGTTCTAGTCGATACTGGTTCTTCTCTAAACGTGCTACCCAAGGGGGCGTTAGACCGTCTAGATTGTGAAGGTTTAGTCTTGAAGCTAAGTGATATCATTGTAAGGGCCTTCAATGGATCAAAGAGGACAGTTCATGGGGAGGTAGATATTCCAATCAAGGTGGGCTCCTAAGTCTTCAAATACACCTTCTACGTTATGGATATTCGTCCTACCTATTCTTGTCTGTTGGGTCGACCTTGGATCCATAAAGCTGGGGCAATAACCTCACCTCTCCATCAGAAACTCAAATATCCAATCAAGGGAAGAATTGTCACCATCTGTGGAGAAGAAGAGTTTATGGTAAGTCACCTCAACTCGTTCAAGTATGTAGAGATGGATGGAGAATTCATTGAGACCCCGTGTCAAGCCTTTGAGGTTGTGCCACCAATGGTTGCTGCTACCAAATATTCCTCTAATGAATCCAAAGCTGTTAAAGTTATACCGAAGATGGTTTCAGTCAAAGATGCTCATGCTGCAATTGAAGAAGGAAACTGTGATACTTGGGGGGAAACTCCTTGATATCCCATTCAAACCAGATAATTTTGGTTTGGGTTTCACCGTTAAGGCTCAAAAGGAAGTGAGGCGTGCTCGTGCAGGAAAGCCACCACTCCGCATTGGAAGCCATGAAGTCAATGCTATGGGTGATTCGGATGATGAAGTTGCATTTGAAGATTGGATGTATCCTACCACAATATATCTAAAGAATTGGCATGCAAAGGACTTCATGCCCATCTCCTTCCTTGAGGAGTAACCTACTTGTTATTGTTATTCTTTCAATTCAAGAACATTTTGTCTGTAATATTTAACAATGACTTTTAGTCCATGTGCCTGGCCCGGGGCACTTTGGTCCATTTGTCAAGGGTTTCATTTATGTTCATCTAATCATATTGTTGTACCCCAAAATTTTACCTCTCATTTATCAAATATTTTCTCATAAAGATCTCTCTTGGTTCAAGACTGCACTAGGGTTGATGAACTCAAGACACCTCCTTAAGCATTGATGACCAAAATTAGGGTTTGAGATTGCACAAGGATAATTGAACTTTCAATGCTTCATATGACTTTCATGGATCATTATGGACCCCCGATATTACTCATGTCAAGTTTTAAGTCTTGGATCACACTTTTACTCAGTCAATTGAGCAGTTGACCTAAAAATCAACTGTATTGGAGAAAAAGTCAACTATGGCCAATTTATAGTCAAACATCATAATTTTTTATCCAAATCAACATTATAAACTCATATGTATCATTTAATCAATTTTGGACCATAATTCCTCAAGAAATCTGATCAAATCATCAAAAGGGCAAACTGGTCAAAATTAGGGTTTTGATTAAGAAGGGGCAATTTCTGATTTTTGACCTAGAAAATGATCAATTGGTTTGAAGCATGATCTCAAGAGTTCAATTGCATCATTTTGAAATAATGGCATAACCTAAAACATTTCTCAAGATCAATTGGATTGATAGTAAATTTTTAGTCAACTAATCAAAAGTCAACTGTACACTGAAAAGTCAAACTTTGACTTTTTGGTCAAAATCCAATGACAAAGATCACAGTTCATCAAAATATGTAAAAATATGAAACTTATTCATCAAGAAATAAAAAAGTCAAGTTTTCATTTTGAAAAGTCAAAGTTTTCTAACTTAGAAATTTTTCTAAGTGTTTAAAACTTCATGTTTTTTCACAACTTTGAGCCAATTTTTTACCATGATGCAAGATGATTCAAAAGAAACTCTCAACATGAAATTTGTAGATCTCCGTGATATCTACAACATTTATTTACACAAATTCTCCTAAAAGTTCTTGGATCTCAAGTTATTAATTCATAAAGTCATGGTCTTGAAATTAAACACTTAGTGAAATTTTGCCCTAGTTTAGGCAGGATTTTAACATAAATTTATGGCACTTTTTCATTTAGTTCCAAGGGGAATTTCCAAATGTGATTCAAATAGGGGTTGTAGAGCACATTACAAGCTTTCCAAAATTTCAGAGAACTTCTTGAGATCATTCTTGAGCAGGGAAAATCGAAGAGAGGAAGTTAGGGTTTTCAAACTTGAATTACAAGCCTTTTCATGATGAACAAAAATTCAAATCCAAGCCTAGGCTGCATAATCTTTGCTTTGCAGGCCTCAAACTTGTTTGTAACTCCATAATTAAATGTTTACACAACTGTTAGAGCTTTAATTCAAGCACTTAAGTCTTTATCCAAGTTACATTTCCATTTATGGCACAAAGTTGTCATTTCCATTTTGATAAAGCATCACTTTTGCAATTGTCAACTTCTTGAGCTTTGCACTTGTTATTTCTACACACACAACCCCTATAAACCAAAATCAATATGTCTAAAGCCTCTGGGGACTCAGAACATGCTTGTACAACACTTTGAGATTTGTCTTCTCACTTTTCTTCAAAAGCAAGTTATCGAGCCAAAAGGCTATAACTCAGAAACCTTGAGTGCATTTGATCTCTAACCTTTTACATACATATACACAAGTCTATTGCAACATAACAGACGGATGCTAAGACCTCAAAAACACTCCCAAGCACTCTGCAAATCAGAATCTGCCATAACTTGACAGTTTTGAACCTCACATAGCCATCTCCAAATCCACTCGTGCGTATTGAGTTTTAACCATCTAAACAGTTAATATACATCATATAAAAGTTATCCAGACCCCTATTTCTTGACTGTAACTCCTCCATCACTACCCATCATTTCCAAATTTGAAGCTTGCAACTTAACTTGAGTTGGGAGTTTCAGCCATCTTCAAAGCAAAGTAGGAGTTGGAACACCCTCAAGGAGGTCTAGGCAAGCTACAGAAATCATCAGGCCATCACAAAGGTTGCTCAAACTCCATACACAACTCCAGCTGCAAGAGGTAAGTTTTCAAACTTCTACCTCTTCATACAAGCATCATTTGATTTTGATTTGTGAAGATAAAATATAGATACCATTGCCACGAAGTTGTACATATCCATAGTTTACATTTATATGGCCTAAGCTTAGAGAATTTTAGAGTTGAAGTTTTCTGAAATTTTTAGGTTTTAAATTAGGGCCAGAAAAACTCTCATTCATCTTTGACTGTTAGCTTAAGTTATTTACATGGTTGGATTCGTGGGAAGAAATGCCACAACTTTCATGTTTGAACATTTCATTTTTGTTGAGAGATGAGGAAGTTACAGATCCTTTGGCTGGAGGTTGAAGATGAAGTGTAATCAGGGCGCGTTTTGTGTTATGTATTTATCCTTTCACACAAGTTAACAAATGTATCACCACCCCAGTGGTTAAAGCGCGCGACTGTCTCCCTTAGGTCCTGGGTTCAAGCCCCAGCATGACCTTTTGTTATTTTTCACTATTTTCTGACTTTTTGTGTTTTTTTTGGCAGCGCCTGGGCTTTCATGTGGGCCTAATCTTTTTTTCTCATAACACCTCTTGCATTACTGATCCACCTCCCTGACTACTTTTTTATTTTATTTCATTTTTTATTTATTTTATTTATTATTATTAATACTATTGTTATTATTATTACTATTATTATTTTCATAAAATCATAAAAAATCCAAATTTATTTTTATTTTTTATTTATACTTATATATTTTATTTTCTCTATAAAACAAAAAGACTAAAAAACATTTTCTTAAAACAAATTAATTTCTTTTTTTCTTAAATAATTAATTTTTAGACTTAGGTTAAATTAGTATATTATTTTATTTTTTAGTTAAGATTAACTTAGAACTTAGGTTGATTTTAATTAATTAATGTTCATATTATTTTTATTAAGTTAAAACTTTTTCATAAATAAAACCCTAAAATACATTTTTAACTTAATTTCCTTCTTAATTAATTTATGTTTAATTTTTTGTTCATTAATCATTTTCTTTAATTAGGCCAACACAAAACCCCTTTCATAAAAACAACAAAAATCATTTCTTTTTTTCCATTTATATTCTTGTATTTTATTTTCAATTTTGTACAATATTCAATATGGTTGTAACAGATAATTAGGTTTAATTTTCTTGCAATCCCCATTTGTAAATTTGTACATCCCCTCCCCTAATGATGTAATAGCATAGAAATTTTACTTTTCACAATTTATCGCTTTATATAAATGCTAGTAATTAGGGTTTGTATGAGAAGATAAAATCAACGAGTAGCAAACCCTAATCAAAGACTAAACAAAGCATGAAAATCAATATACTTTTACACAAGCAGCCCTAGGGTAAAATCCACTTGGTTGCCTTATAAAAAAATGGCCATATTATGCATGTGAGGTATCTTAGCAAAAACAAGCAAAAATACAAGATCATAGTCCCTCGATGATTATATCTATGTTGCCTTTTCTAAATGATCTTAGTCCCTAAAGAAAGATGCTAAGATACCTTGCAACATTTCTAATCATGGTTATACGATGACCCACGCCCGTCCCGTTCACATCCAAAGATAGGGTTACTTACCAAATCAATGGTAAGATAACAATTTCAAAGGAAAGAGGAAATGAACATGAAAGACTTTTGAGTAGGTAGAATGTTCCTAATTACTTGCTCCCTTTCAAAACAAAAAATCCTTTCTATTTTTCAAAAAAAAACACCTACACTTTCGAAACATCTTACAAACTTGAAAACATTTTTCAAAAGATCAACATCTTTGTATACATTCTTATGAACGAGAATCATTACAAAGTTTGCCTAAACAAGGGCCTCTTTACAAAATACTTTCAAAAACCACACAAAACACAATTTCAAACAAAAGCAAGTAATCTAGAAAGTAACTAAGAGTCCATGGAAAACCATGGATGAAAAGGGTGCTAATACCTTCCCTTTTCATAACCTACCCCCCGAACTCAAGAAATAATCTCAAAGGTCTTTCCTGTGCTTTTTCACCTTTCCTTTTGGATAAAAGAAAAGTCGATGGCGACTCTTGCTAACCGCAACATTTGCGATAAAATGAAAAACACCCAAGTCAGTTCTCCCACCGTATCACAGAACTGGCGATTCTGCTGTGGACTGATACTAAAAGTGGGGTTACCTTAGGGTTAGATCATATTTACTTGCTTTCTTTATTTGACTTGAATGCTTTACATTATGGTTCTTTGCTTGGGTTTGAATCCTCTACCCGGATTTGGGATACCTTATAGGTAAGTAGCAATACATTGTGGAAACTGTGTGGGGTATACTGACATGGTCTAAGCAATAGCTACGTTAGTGCGACATATTTATGGGTACCGGTAGCCCTTGAGTAGTCAAGGAGAATACGAGGCTGCTGAGTGATGTCATGAAGCACTAATGAACTTTTTAGAACCTTTACTTGACCAACTTGGCCATTAGGATGTAGTGAGATGACCGGCTTTGGTGCAGTCCGAAGTTGGTAGATACTCGATACTACACTCATTGAGGTTTAGTTTGTTGGGATATTTCGGCCGCCATTAAAGAGGCTTGCGCTGAAACAATGACCAAAGAAACAAATCAGTGATATTGAGCTCCTTAGAACCCGGTTACTATTACTAGGACAGGTTTCAGCCAACTAAACTACAAGAGGGTACTTACCTATAAGACTCCATGCAAGCCTAAACCTAAGGACTTGTTTGCTTTGTTTGTATATACATACTTGTACATAACATCATAAACATCATAACATCATACTCTACTCACTAACCATTTCAAGGATCTTGGTATTTATCTTTGTTTTATTTTGTAGGACATGGATTCTATTCGCAGGAAAACTATTCAAGTCAATCTTGTAAGAATCCCTCCTCAACTTAAAGAGCTAGCATCAAGGATTCCTGAAAATTCTCCATTTACCGAAAGACATGGTCGCCTACTAAACTTTGTCACCTCCAACACTGATGAAGACATGATGAAGGTGCTCTTTCAGTTCTTTGATCCCTTACACCATTGCTTCACATTTCCTAATTATCAACTTGTGCCGACTTTGGAAGAATTCTCCAAACTCTTAAGGATTTCCATTCTCAATCAACTACCTTTCAACAGTACGGAAAGAGATCCAAAGCCAGAATAGATTGCTCAAGCTCTACACTTGCAACCATCTGATATCACAACTAATTGGGAAACAAGGAGTGGTGTCAAAGGTTTCCTAGCAAAGTTCTTGTTTGAGAAAGCCCAAAACTGCTGAAACTCTTTGAATTTGCAAGATTTTGAGGAAATTGTGGCTCTCCTCATCTATGGGATGGTTTTATTTCCAAATCCTGACTAACTCATAGATATGAACCCCATCAAAATCTTCATGTCTCGTAACCCGATGCCTACTTTGCTAGGGGACATCCTACATTCCTTTCACACTCGCACTATGAGGAAAAGAGGTATCCTTATGTGTTGTACTCCTATCTTGGCAAGATGCTTTATTTCACATCTTCCCCAATTTGTATTGAAGAACGAGCAAGGTTCAAGGTGGTCACATAGGTTGATGACGCTCAAATATTCAGACATTCATTGGTGTTCCCGATCCATAGAGAATGTTACTATTGTCGACCATTGTGGATAATTCCCTAATGTCCCTTTACTTGGAATTAGGGGAGGTATCACCTATAACCCCTGCTTAGCCTTAAGACAGTTTGATTACGCCCGAAGCGATGGCCCACATGAGATGCTCATTCAAGGTTTGGAATTTGACTACGAGAACGACGATCAAGGTCATCACCAGAGGTTTATCCGAGCTTGGAGGATGTTGAACAAGGTAGATATCAAGATATTAGGGCATAATAATTCCATCCCTCTTGATCCTTACCTCAAATGTGTACGAGCTCGTGCTCAAAGCCTTATGATGCCTTACCCCTCCATTCTCCCAGTAATCATAGAGCCTATTGTGGAAGGAGATGTTCCATACACTATCCTGCATCCTGACATGTCCACCTCTCTTGAAGACTTACAAAGGGATTGGATACATCTTAAGGGGGAGCGAGACACTTTCGAAGCCCAATTCTACGCTAGCGAGAAGAAGGTTTTGGAACTCACTAAGCAACTTCATGAAGAGCGGATCCTGAATGCCTACAATGCGCCAAAGAGGATGCGTACAACTTTTTTATCTTAGAATTTTGTACTTATTTGTAAGCCCAAAAGAGGCATGATTTACTCAAGCTCTGATTTATTAATATGACGTGTGTTCTCTTTTTGGTCTAAAGCAATTTTAAATCTCTAAGTTCCTTAAAATCATTGCATATGCATTTACCATTCATTATAACATAAGCAGGTTTCTTACGACAAGTCTCCTAATCTTTCTACTGTTTATTTTAGTAAGATGGATCTCGAGCAGACGGTAAAGGACCTCCAAGCACAGAATGCTCAGTTTTAGCAGTTGTTCTTAACTCTAGCCAAAGGACAAGAAGATCTGAAAACCTTGCTAATTGAAGAAAAGAAGAAGAAAAAGAAAGTAACGGGAGTTCTGAATATGGGAAGAAGATTCCAAGGATAAGCAAGAAGGACCCTAGACTTTGCAACGTCATCTGGTGAAAAAGACAATCAAGATGGAAAAGGCAAGGAAGCAGTTGTCCAGCAAGAGTCCGTATAGGAAGAAGAGGAGGATTACTCTGAAGAGCAGTATCCCCCGGCCGACGAAAAATACAAGCATCTGGAAGAATGACTAAGCGCAATGGAAATCCAGAAAGTGCCTGGGCTAGACTTTGAGGAGCTAGGTATGGTGTCTAGGATTACCATTCCACCAAAATTCAAGGCGCCGATATTTGCTAAATACGACGGAGTTTCGTGCCCCAAAATGCATCTCTGATCCTATGTGAGGAAGATACAGCCTCACACTGTGGACAGAGATTTATGGGTCCACTTTTTCCAAGACAGTCTATCTGGAACTCAACTTGATTGGTTCTATCAACTAGAAAGGGCCAACATCCACAATTGGGAAGATCTTGTTGCTGCTTTCTATAAAAAATATCAGTACAACACAGACCTTGCTCCTACCCGTACTCAACTCCAGAGTATGGCCATGGTTTCAAATGAAGGTTTCAAAGACTACGCTCAGAAATGGAGGGACTTAGCAGGAAGAGTACAACCTCCCTTTTCTGAAAGAGAACTAGTAGACATGTTTTTGGGTACCCTGTCTGGTCCTTTGTTTAATCATTTAATTGGAAGCTCCTTAGCAGGCTTCACTGAACTAATCTTGACCGGAGAAAGAGTGGAAGCTGGGATTAAGAGTGGGAAGATCCAGAAAGACGCATCCTCCGCCGCTGTAAGAAAACCATTTATTGGGAAGAAAGAAGTTGGTGTTGTGTATCCTCAAAGGAATCAAGAAAGAACTGAACACCGTCTAGTGGTGGGGGCTGTCATGATCCCTAAGCCTGTGACTACTCAACAAAGGAATGATCAGTCTAGAACAGAAAGACCAGTAAGACAATTTACTTAGATTAACATGACACTATCTCAAGTACTGCCACATTTGTTGAGATCCAATCTGGTAACTTTGAAAGAAGCTCCGAAGAATCTTAACACAACATCTCCTCACTACCATCCTAATACTCGATGTGCATACCATTCAGAGAGCCCAGGCCATGACACTAACAACTGTTGGGCTTTGAAAAACAAGGTGCAAGACCTTCTTGAAGCAAAAGAAATTTAGTTTGATGCCCATAAAATCCCGAATGTTATCACCGCTCCTACGCCCAAGCATGGTTGCGGTGTTAACACTGTTGAAGATGATATGTTTGTTTCTACTGTTGATGAACTTGTTACTCCTCTCCTCACCATCAAGAAGAACCTTTTAAAAGCCGGTTTATTTCCGAGTTGTGATGAAAGCTGCCACCTCTGTTACTCCTTACCAACCGATTGTCATTTATTGAAAGCAGGTGTTCAACGCCTAATGGATGACAAAGAGATTTTGTTTAAAAAACTCTCGTTCCAACTGTTTCTTACAAAGATGTTTCAATAGTAACCATTTCCGCCAATCCTTCCAGGGTCTCCACCAACAGACCTGTTAGGATTACATCAGTTCCTAAAGTAGCTCCATTGATAATCACTATGCCAGGTCCAATCCCGCACTCATCAGATGAAACTGTCCCATTGAACTATGTGGGCGACATCTACTATCATGGTGTCAAGTAAGATTGGCTGGCTGATGAAGACTCAATTCTTGAGAAGGCTGACCCCGACCTCAGTAACATTGCAGGAACCAGCAAGATAACTCGAAGTGGCAGAGTATTCTCTTCCGAGATTGCTCCTCCAAAGACTGTTACCGGCCCTGTAATCATCCCTATTCCTTTCCCTGCTAAAACTACTACTACTACTACTACAATTCCTATAGTTACACCTGCTAACACTCCTACCGCCGAGTCAACTGATGAAGGCGCAAACAATATCTATCCCTGAGGCCTCCAAAAAAGAGATGGAAGAAATTCTGAATATTATAAAGAGAAACGACTACAATGTAGTCGAGCAACTAGGGTAGACTTCGTCAAAGATTTCCATGCTGGCTTTATTGTTGTGTTCCGAGGCTCATGCAAAGGCCTTGGTGAAATTTCTTAAAACTACCCATGTACCACAAGAAACCTCTGCTGACCAGTTCCAAGACTGTGTGGCCAGCTTGACCGTGGATAATAGTTTAGGCTTTTCTGATGCTGACTTGACAACTAGAGGGAGGAAGCACAACGTGGCATTGCATGTCTCTGTCGAATTCTAGGACACGACTTTAGCCCATGTCTTGGTGGATACCGGTTCGTCTTTGAATATGCTGCCTAAAAAGGCGCTTGATAAACTTGACTGTGAAGGTTTGACCTTAAAACCCAGCAACATAGTGGTAAGGGCATTTGACGGTTCAAAGAGAATGGGGCATGGGGAGGTGGACATCCCCATAAAAGTTGGAACCCAAACCTTTTATTCAACCTTTTACGTGATGGACATTCTACCTTCTTACTCCTGCTTATTGGGCCGACCATGGATTCACAATGCTGGTGTTGTCACCTCTACGTTACATCAAATGCTGAAATACCAGACCAAAAGGAAGATCATTACTGTCCATGGAGAAGATGAATATATGGTCAATCATTTAAACTCCTTCAGATACGTGGAATTAGACGGTGAATTCTTTGAAACTCCGTTTCAGCATTTCAAGGAAGTCCCACCAATCGTGGCAGTAACCAAAGCTATTTCCCAAATCCTAAAGATTACAAGACCTCCGCTAAAGATGTCTTCCCTGAAAGATGCCAAGGCAGTGATAGAAGAAGGTGGGTGCACTATTTGGGGCCAACTCCCGGATATCCCATACAAGTCTGAAAAATTTGGTTTGGGTTCCATTTCAAGAGCCCAGAAAGCTGTACGCCGTGCTCGCGCTGGGGGCCCCCTTTGAAGATCATCAACCACGAAGTCAACACAGTGGAGGATGATGAGGACAAATACGACCTGGAGGAATGGATTTTCCCGACTGTCAATGGAGGACTCAACAACTAGGAAGCTAAAGATTTTGTCCCAATTACTTTTATCCAACAGTAATTGTCTTTAAGTTTTGTCGGATATGTAATAATTAAACAATTAAGACTTTTAAAGCCTTGTGTCTTACCCGAGGCACAATGGTCCATTTGTAAGGGTTGTTATCTCACTTTCATATGTCATCAATGAATCATGGACGTTTTTGCATACAAACTTTGTGTTTCTTTGTCTTTCTTTTTTACATTTTTATTTCTTTCAAAGATAGTTATACTCTTACACACACTCACATTCAAAATGTAGATCTACATCCATTCGGGATCCCATGGGTAACGATTCTGCTATGGCCTTTTGTGACTCTAAAAATCTAATCTACCCAGCCGAAGACGAAGGTGAGGAAGATTGTGAAGTGCCAGGGGAACTAGCCAGGTTACTACAACAATAAGAGAGGACCATTCAGCCCCACGAAGAACCAGTGGACACAATTAACCTAGGTACCGAAGAGGGCAAGAAAGAAGTCAAGGTGGGTGCCAATCTGGAACCTAGTGTCAAGAAACGTCGGATTTAGTTGTTACATGATTATGTTGAGGTCTTTGCCTGGTCGTATGAAGACATGCCAGGATTGGATGCCGATATCGTGGTCCATCTTCCACCAACAAAAGAAGATTGCCCATCGGTAAAATAAAAGGTCTGTCGCATGCGACCAGACATGTCAGAGAAGATCAAAGCTGAAGTTATGAAACAATTCAGCACCGGATTCTTGGCCGTCACCTCCTATCCGCAATGGGTCGCCAATGTTTTTCCCGTGCCTAAAAAGGACGACAAAGTACGAATGTGCATGGACTACAGATATTTGAATAGGGCAAGCCCTAAGGATGATTTTCCACTTCCCCACATTGATATTTTGGTTGACAATACAGCACATCATAAGGTGTTTTCCTTCATGGGAGGTTTCTCAGGCTACAACCAAATCAAAATGGCGCCTGAGGACATGGAGAAAACAACCTTTGTCACACAGTGCGGTACATTCTGTTACAAGGTTATGCCATTCGGGTTGAAGAACGCTTGGGCAACCTATCAGCATGCCATGGTAGCTCTATTTCACGACATGATACATCACAAAATAGAGGTCTATGAGGACGATATGATAGCAAGATCTCAAACTGAAGGGGAACATCTTGACCATTTGCAGAAGCTGTTTGAGAGATTAAAGAAGTACAAGCTGAGGTTGAACCCAAATAAATGCACATTTGGGGTGAGGTCTGGTAAGCTCCTAGGCTTTATCGTCAGCGGTAAAGGTATCAAAGTGGATCCTGCCAAGGTGAAAGAAATACAAGAAATGTCAGCTCCTCGTACTAAGAAGGAAGTCAGAGGATTCTTATGACGGCTAAACTACATTTCCAGATTCATTTCTCACCTAACAGCTACTTGTGAACCAATCTTCAAATTACTGAAGAAAGATCAAGTAGTCAAATGGAGTGATGAATGCCAAACTGCCTTCGACAAAATCAAAGAGTACCTACAAGATCCTCCTGTTTTGATGCCACCAGTTGAGGGAAGACCATTGATCATGTATCTAACTGTTTTGGAAAATTCAATGGGGTGTGTGTTGGGGAAGCATGACGAGTTTAGCCGAAAAGAGCATGTTATTTATTACCTGAGCAAAAAGTTTATCGACTGTGAAACAAGATATTCACTGCTCGAGAAAACTTGTTGCGCTCTGGCATGGGCCGCTCTCTAGCTAAGACAATATATGTTGACCCATACTACCTTATTGATATCTAAAATAGATCCAACAAAATACATCTTCGAGAAGCCTTCCCTCTCTGGTAGAATATCAAGATGGCAGATGATCCTGACGGAATATGACATTTAGTATACTACCCAAAAAGCAATAAAGGGAAGTGTACTAGCTGATCACCTTGCTCATTAAGCTGTAGATGACTACCAGTCCATGAAGTTCGAATTCCCAGATGAAGACATCATGATGGCAAACAACTGCGAAGAATTAAGACCATATGATGGACCTGAACAAGGATCCTGATGGATCCTGGTTTTTGATGGTACGTCCAACGCACTCGGCAATGGTATAGGTGTTGTACTCATATCTCCTGAAGGATGTCATACTCCCTTTACGGAAAGACTCTGCTTCAATTGTACAAATAACATGGCAGGATATGAAGCGTACATTTTTGGTCTCAAAGCTGCCATAGATTTGGAGATCAAATCCTTAAATGTATTCGGAGATTCATCTTTGGTTATCAGCCAGATCAAAGGGGAATGAGACACCAAACACCATAACCTTATCCACTATAAAGAACATGTGTTGACATTGATCCCATATTTTGAGAAGATTACCTTCGAGCATTTCTCGCGAGAAGAAAAACAGCTAGCAGACGCGCTAGCCACAATGTCATCCATGTTTAAACTTAAATGGGATAACGAGGCTCCCCAGATCACCATTGAACGAATGGATGAACCAACTCACTGTCACGAGATTAATACTGAAGAAGTAGTGGATCAGCCTTGGTTTCACGAAGTTAAGAGGTATCTCGAGGCTCAAGAATATCTGGAAGGAGCTTCAGTCAATGATAAGAATTTCTTAAGGAGATTCTCTGCTAAGTTCTTCCTTAGTAATGGTATTCTCTACAAACACAACCATGACTCTGTTTTTCTCCGTTGCATAGACAAGGTTGAGGCAGAAAAGATCATGGTTGATCTACATGAGGGAACTTTTGGCACCCATTCCAGTGGGCATACGATGGAAAATAAAATCCTACGGGTAGGTTATTACTGGTCTACCATGGAAGCAGATTGCTATCAACATTCTCGAACCTGCCACAAGTGTCAGATATATGCTGACAAGGTGCACGTACCTCCGTTCCTCTGAATGTCTTGACGACTCCTTGGCCCTTTTCTATGTGGGCATCAATATGATTGGGGAAATCAAGCCAACAACCTCTAATAGACACCGCTTCATCTTAGTGGCCATTGACTATTTCACGAAGTGGGTTGAGGCGACTTCTTTCGCTTCCGTTACCAAGAATGTTGTAGCCCGATTCATCAAACAGAATCTCATTTGTCAGTACGGTATCCCAGAGAGAATCATCACTGACAATGGTACGAATCTCAACAATACTATGATCACTGCACTGTGTGCATAATTCAAGATCCAGCACCATAATTCTTCCCCTTACCAGCCAAAGATGAATGGTGATGTTGAAGCCGCAAATAAGAACATCAAAAAGATCATACAGAAAATGACAATCACGTACAAAGACTGGCATGAGATGCTATCATTCGCTCTCCACGGTTATCGTACCATAACACGCACATCAATCGAGGCAACACCCTACTCTCTAGTATACGACATGGAGGTTGTCTTGCCTATTTAGGTCCAGATCCCCTCTCTAATAATTATGAAGGATGCAGGGTTGAATAAAGATGATTGGATCCAAACTCGACTTGATCAATTGAACATGATTGATGAGAAAAGGCTTACTGCTGTCTGTCATGGTCAGATGTATCAAAAACGAATGATCAAGGCTTTCAAAAAAAGGTCATACGCCAAGTGTATTAAGTCGGGGATTTGGTGATCAAGCGCATCATACTGCCGCAAGGTGATCCCAGGGGCAAATGGTCTCCTGCATATGAAGGACCATTTGTAATCAAAAGCATATTCTCTAACGGAGTAATGATCTTGACCACTATGGATGGCGATGACCTGCCGCACCCTGTGAATGCAGACATAGTCAAAAGATACTACGCATAAGAGACCCGCTAGGTTGACACACCTAGGCAAAACAAGGGCATCCCGGCGAACCAAAAAGGTTCGGGCAAAAATTAGGGATAAAACAAAAAATCTGTACACCCGGCAAGTTGAAAACCCGAAAGGGCGACTTGGGCAAAAAAGGGTATCCCGGTGGACTGAAAACCCGAAAGGGCGGTCCAGGCAAAAGTTAGGGAATTAAAGCATACGACTATGTCCCGTTGGATCACCTTTACGGACAACCTTTGGCTTCGATTGACAAACTCAATGGGTCTAATCAATCCAATCAGCTTCGGACAAGGCAACAAGTGGACAAGACACTCATAGACACGAAGACTATAGCAGAATGGGAACCCCATGGGATTATTGCACATAGCTATATTTTCTGTGTATCAAATTTTCATTTTTACGACGACATTCTCTTACTAGGATGTTCGTCTCATTGTACAAAATACTTCTTCAAGTAAATACAAAGATACCCCTTTGAAAGTGAAAAACTACCCGTTTTCCTTTATTTCCGTGTTTTGTTTACAAAAATGTCCAATGATTTATTTTTGAGCATATGCATTTAAACATAATTACTGTTTACAAATGAGCAAAAAATAGAAGACAATCACTAATGGCTTTAAGAGATAAGGATGAAATCTTTAGACAATTCCATAAAATTCCCCATAGTGTGCAGCTTAATGATACCAAGCTCTCTCGTATCCCCAACGGAATAGGACTTCCAGTTATCATTCCCCAAAAAAGGTCGTCCATTTGCTCAGGATTCCTCGACAGATTTCACAAGCCATACACGGTGTTTCCTTTACAACAGAGTTTATTTCTCTAACAAATAGGAGCTCATCAGCACTTCAAAAAATGAAGACTTACACTCCACGTCCCCAACATCAGTCAGGGATTTATTTCCCCTAATCTAACAGTGTTACATCAATATAGTGTTTACCGTGTTTTTTGGTAAACAACCGCTGATCCTCCAAAAAGGAATGCCCTTTTGGTTACTCGCGAGATCGATCAGATTGATCCTAGAACATATGATAATTTTTGTGCTGGTTTGATGTAAAAGTTAATATCTAGGAAGAACACACGTTCGATCGGGGAGTTGGTGTTTGTGGTTTTGGAAAGCAAATAGAAATGCAGATAAAATGCAGGAAACGTAAACTTTGCAAAAAGAAGATCAAAGTAATGTAAAAGATTTGATTAATAAAAGGTGGTGTTTCCAACGTACATTCTTAGTTATTCTTTCACACACAGTGGGTACTTGAATAATGTTGAGTGGCTAGTACAATAGGTTGAACACACCGAAAATCTACACAAACTTCCTATCTTTATACTAAAATTATGTAACTTTCGATGGGTTGCTTTGCTCTAGGATGAAGACAAGTGTCCTCTGCATGCCCCTCGACCTCTATTTCCCTTCCACGTCGCTTTCCCTTAACTGCTAGGCGAACTGCATTTCCCTCTTTTATTCAAATTCAAATATCCTTCGTCTTTGATGCTGACACGAGGGTTGTTCTTCTAGTCGAAGGTCATAGGACCTTTTAAGTCGAAGGCTTGATGGCGATGTCTTGTCGAAGACCAATTTGTAACTCAGATATTTCTCTAAGTTTTTCCATCCGTCGAAGCATTTTCCAACTTGTCTTCATTTGCTCCATATTTGGCCCATAAGGCCAATTTATCGTGGGTGTCGAATTTAAGAGCCAACAAATTGCCCCCCAAGAATGTCTATTTCGACGTCGAGAGAAATAATCATTCTTGGATATTCCTATTCGACACCTGTCTCTTTTTTGTCCAGAAAGGCTTAACGTGTACTTTTCGCCTTCCAACAGCTGCCACACTTAGAATCATCATTACTCTTTTCCCAAGACGTCGTTTCAATCAACCGTTACCATGCTGCCATGATTTCCATTACTCCTAGAACCTAGGCAAGCATGTTAAACATTCTCCATCACCTACACGGTAACTGCTTCACTGCTTGCCACGTGCCCTACTGCGTTTATGGCATTAAATGACCTTGACGAGAAACACTTCTCCCTGAGCACTATAAATAGCCTTGAGCTCTCTCTTTTGGAACTTTCCCAACACTTAGCATTCTTCATCTCTTATGCACAAAAATACCTTATACCTTAGTTATTTTATCATCTTCGTTTCTCACCAACTCATAACAATGGCCTTCCTCTCCAATGCTCCAAACAACCCTAAGCCCAAGAACATTTTTGACGTACAACGTCAACCATAGATTTTTCCCAAAAGTTCTCCTCCTGCTTCAATTCAGGAGCTAAGGTTCGTGTCCGAACCTATGACCAAAGAAAGGCGTGAAGCGTACAACTCCCAGCTCCTCATCCCCATCAGGTATTCTGGGGATATATATGCCATGTCTGGCCCTTTGTCTGCATGCATCGAAAATCTCACAAAAAATAGTGCTTTCTTCCCGACTCACCCTAGGCTTAAGCCTATATGCTATGCAAATAAACCCAGGAATGATCCTGAGGATGCAACCCCAGCCAATCAACAACATGCTCAGACGAAGGAAGATATTAATCTTCAGTTCATGAATAAAGGGAATAAGATCTTTCATTCTTTCCCTAGTCTTTCTTCAGAATATTCAGACTGGATGAACAAAATGGAAAAGGTACAAACCCCAATCTGGAAAGAAATGGGGATCTATGACCTGGTGATGTTGTCGAAGACAGGGTTATCTTACTGCCCTCTCATGTTAGTGTCTTCATTATACTTCTGGGATAACACCCATTTCATGTTTCATCTTCCTTGTAGAATGGTGACCCCGACCCTTTTTGATATAGCAGCAATTACCGGTCTTCGACCGACTGGTGATTACTTCGACCCAGAAGATTTATCTGAGGATGCTATTGGGTTTTCAGCCACGAAGCCCACATATACCACATTTATCAATCATTTTCATAATAAATCTTGCAGCATTGTGTCTGAGGTGGAACATATAGCCTTCTTAGCTATGTGGCTATCTCGCTTCGTCTTCTGTACTATTTCACTTCAAGTGAATAAGAAGATGCTTACACTTGCAACACAACTTCACCATGGTTACCCTCTCTGTTTGGCTAAATTTATCTTGACCAATCTGTACGAGTCCATCAGCAATGGTGTGACTCAACTCAAAGTCATTAGAAACAGGGCAAGCTTGCTCCTCTCTGGCCCTTTTTGGCTTCTTCAACTCTGGCTCAATGCCACTTTCGAATCTTTTCTTCCTCAAAAGAATAACATAAATGAAGAGGCCCCAGAAACAGTGAATATGAGGGTCGAAGGTACCAAGTTAGTCTTGTTGACTCCGACTGATGAGGGTCAGCAATTTCAAAAAGCCTTCACCATCTTTGTGATGATGTTTGCAGAGCATCAAAATTTTGTTTCGACCATGGCTCCCTTCGCTAGTCAAAAAGTTAGTCCAAAATGGTTCACTCGACCATTTCCTTCGGCTGATGAAGAGGACCTGGAAGACGAATATGTGGCTATTTGGGAGTTGTTTCTTAGACCCAGAATCATGCCGCTGAGATTCAAGAGTTCGAAGAATCAACTAAGTTTGATTACTTACCAACTGAATCTTGTCTCTTGACAGTTCGGTATTGTTCAATCACTTCCGTCTCCCATCTACTCTCGAGAGAAGCTGCTATTATTTTATAATGCAGATTACTCAAAGGATTCTGCTACGAAGCACATTGGTAGGTACATTGTCCGGACCGTACTAACTCTGTTCGACTTTAATCTTAATTTTATATGTTCGCCCATATTTGAGGGGTGGTGGAGGCAATATTACAACGAAGAATTCTTCGACGAGAAGGATTTCGCCAACCACCTTCGCGAGACGTTCAAGATGGTCTTTGACAAGATCAAGAAAGGTAATATTTTTCCCACTTTGTCTCTTTGTCTTAGATTCAATCATTCGACATCCAGCTTATATTTGTTTCTTGTATAGCTGTCAAGAAGACCAACACCAAAAAGGATGCTGAAAGCACCAAAGAGGGAGACCCTCCTGTGAACCCTTCACCAAAGGTACTCACTTTCTGCTATACCTTTCTCCTTCACTATTTTCTGGTATAGATGTTGATTCCTCCGACTCTTATTTTTCTAGGTGTTCAAAAAACCACTCCCAAGAAACGGAAGGTTCAGGAGATTGAAATCTCTAGTGATGAAGAAGAGGAATCTCCTCCTATTCCTCTGAAGAGACAAAAATTAAAGAAACCAGCTCCTATACCTGAGCCTCGCCCAAAGACAAAAATCAAGACTGCAACTACCAAATCGAGGCCTCCTCCTGTAATCATCAGAGAACCCATTGAGTAAGAGGTAGCCGTTAGGCTGAATAACCTAGTGAGAGTGACAACTTAATTCCCGGCGCCGAAATTCCTCTTCAGGTATTTACTTCGACAGACTCTACTTATTTCCTAAACTAGCCCCTTTTTCCATAATAATTATGAGAATAAAACTTTTTAATCTTCAGGATACTGCTGACACTTCTAAACAGGCTCTCGTTCCTGTCGAAGGATCTGTCACTTTGTTAAATAGTGAGGGAAATCCTACTTATAGGCCTTCTTCAGCAAAAGGCTCTTTTGTGAGCTCAGATAGTGAGGTGAACCAAACTTCTGAACATCAACATGAGACCATAGAAGAAACAAATGAAGAAGGACCTATAGGAGAACAGGAAGAAATCAGGGCTCCACTGGATGATGTACAAGAAGGTGAAGAGGATGAGGCTACTGATGCTGTAGTTGGAACAGAGAGGGAAGGTATGCTGGAGGGGGAGAATTAGAATGAAAAAACTCCAGAGGCTGATGGCAGAGAAAACTCTACCCAGGGGCCCCAAAATCTTGCAAATACTGAAGCTGCCCATGTTCAAACATAGGTAGTAAATGTGGCTTCTGCTATTAGCTAGAGCGCCCCTTCGACAGGGTCCCGCACCAAAGAAGATTTGGCCTTGTTGAAACAGAAAAATCCTCTGGGTTATTTGACTTCCATTCTTGAGGGTCGAGAAAGTTCTTCTGATCACAGCGTTTCGACTGCGTCTTGGAAATCTACCTCAACATCTCCTCTTTATGAGGCGCTTCAGAAGGTTAAGGCGCAAATTTTCAAAAGGGATTTAATGCTAACCTTGGAGGGAGAACCTACTGCTCCCTCCTTCTTGAAGACCACTTTGAGGGTTGTTGATCTCCTTGTTGCTTCTCCAGATATAACTAGCGTTATTTTGGATTTAACTTCCATCATTGACCAAGTGTCAGCAGACTACAACCGTCAAAGGACTCTTACTCGCGAGATCGAAAAGGCCAATAGTCACGTAGCTGCTGCCTGGCACACTGCTACTGAATCAGCCTCCAAAGTGAAAGAGTTGTCGAAGGATCAAGAGGCTAGGAAGAAAGAAGCTGAGGAGATTGATCATGATACAGATAATATGAGGGTGCAAATCAAAGAATTGGAGGCTAAAATTTCCTCCAATGATAAAAGGAAAGAAGAACTCCTCGCCATCAATACTGAGCCTAAAAGCTAAGAGGAACTTGCTGAAGGGTTAAAACATGTTGATCAAGCTCAAACCCTCGATGTTAAACTTGAAACTCTACATCATTCGAAGGCTCTGTGTGAAAGGCGTCTGGAATTACAGAGGATCAAATATCTTCAAATCAAAGCCAATCTCCTCCCCTTTTAAATTATATCTCTGTATTTGTATAATCATCTATTGTAATGACTTAAGGCCATTTTGGCATTTTTTAATGAAATTTCCATTTTGGCTTTTTTTTCTTCTTATTTCCACTGTGACTATACATTGGCTAGTTTAACCTCTTGAAGCATAGGTCTATACTTTTTCAAGTATTTACCGTTTACTCTCAAGAGCCTTTGATCTTCATTTAACTCCTCGATCTCATAGGCTCCACCAGAGAAAGTTTGGATAATTTTGAAAGGTCCTTCCCACTTAGGGGACCATTTTCCCATATTTCTATCCTTTCGATCCATTAGGAGAATTACCTTCCATACTAGATCCTCAGGAAGAAATGTCTTAGGTTTTACTCTTCGATTGTAGGATTTTTCCACCCTTTTCTTCTGTAATATTAAGAGGTCTAAAGCTTTCAACCTTTCTTCGTCCAAATCAACTAATTCATCCAACATCATATTCCAATAAACTTCAGAAGGGATATCCTGATGTCTCTGAACCCTCGTTGACTATAGACAAATTTCCACTGGCAATACCGCATCATGACCATAAGTTAGACAAAATGGTGTTGTTCCTTTAGCCTCTTTAGGAGAGGTTCGACAAGCCCATAAAACTTGATCTAACGTCTTATGCTAGTTTCTTAGCTTCTTTCCCACGTGTTTCTTTATTAAACTGATTACTACCTTATTTGCAACTTCGACTTGGCCGTTGGCTTGCGCATAGTAAGGTGTAGACGTTAACAGTTTGAATCATATCTCTGTAGAAAATTCTTGCATTTTTCGACCAATAAAGACTGATCCTTGATCTGTCGTTATTGTCTCAGGGGTTCCAAATCTATATATAATGTACTTTTGAATAAATTCAATGACATTCTCTTGGTCTACACTGACTAAAGGAATTGCTTCAATCCATTTAGTAAAATAATCAATGCCCACCAATATGTATTTCTGATTTTTAGAGGACGCTGGTCGAATTTCTCCAATAAGATCTAAAGCCCATCCTCTAAAAGGCCAAGGTTTCACAATCGAATGAAGTTCGCTTGCCGGTACATGTTGGATGCTTGTATGTACTTGACATTCTTGACATCCTTTTGCAAACTCAACACAATCTTTTAACATAGCGGGCCAATATAGTCCTTGTCGAAACAACAACCATTTCATCTTATGGCCTACTTGATGTTCTCCACATGCCCCAACATGTGTGGTATAAAAGGCTATGTATGCTTCTGTTTCACTTAGGCATTTCAGTAGCACACCTTCAGGTGTTTTCTTGAATAATTCATTTCCCATTAGTATATAGCTTAATGCCCTATATTTTATCTTTCGCTCCGTCGAAGCCACTGGATTCTATAAATAATTTACTATAGGCTTTCTCCAATCTTGCTCTGTTAGATTGTCTATGAATGAAATTTCGAAGTTTTCATGATCAGTGTATCCCAATGTTGTTGTTTCTAAATCTATTGGAGACAACTTAGTGGATGCTACTCTTCCTCTAACTTAGATTGCTTGTTGTAGTTTTTCTTTTGAAACTTTATACCCGGAAGTGATCTATGCTAAATCATCAGCCACTTGATTTTCCAATCTTGGTATATGTCGAATGTTAACCACTTCGAAGTTCTTCAACAAACTTCTGGCTATTACGAAATACATGATAATATTTTCTATTCTACTTTTGTATTCTTTCGTAACTTGTTTTAGGACTAACTCTGAGTCTCCCATTATTTCAACTCGAGTTGCCCCCAATTCCAACAAGATTTCAAGACCTACGATTAAAGCTTCATATTCAGCCTCATTATTCGAACAATCTCCTTCGATCTTGTACTTAAATGTTGTTGGAATTTTGTTTGGAGAAATAATTAGAACCCCCACTCCAGTTCCGTCTTTATGACTAGAACCGTCGAAGTATAAATTCCAAGGTTCAATCTCCAAGTAATTTAGTGATTCTTCATTTATTGAGTGGTCGACTATGAAGTCTGCTACCACTTGACCTTTTACAGCCTTGAGAGGCATAAAGGTTAATGAGTACTCAGTTAATGCAAGTGCCCATTTGCCAATTCTACTGTGCAAAATAGGCTTCGACAACATATATTTGAAGACATCAAAATGAGACAAAACGTAAACATCAACTGGTTTAATATATTGCTTTAGTTTTGTACATGATAAGTAAATACATAAACATAGCTTTTCAACTTCGTTATATCTAGTTTCTGTATCATTTAAAACCCTACTGAGGTAGTAGATGGGTCTTTCGACACCATTCTCATCCTCTTGAGCTAACATGCTCCCTAAGGTTTTAGCAGATGCGGCTATGTACAATCTCATACTTCTATTTCTACAAGGAGGTACCAAAATAGGTGGCTTGGTAAGGTACTCTTTCATTTTGTCGAAGGCCTCTTGTTGTTCTTTCCCCCATTCAAATCCTCCTTTGCTGAGTCAAAGTAGTGGTGAGAAGGCTTGCATTTTCCCACTGAGGTGGGATATAAATCTCCTCATGAAATTTATCTTGCCAAGTAGAGACTGTAACTCCTTCTTGTTGGTTGGCGCTTTGGCTTCCAAAATGGCTTTGGTCTTATTTTGGTTTATCTTGATTCCCTTTTTATGGACCACAAAGCCTAAGAAGTCCCATGCTTCGACACCAAAAGCGCACTTTAGAGGATTCATTTTTAGACCATAGTGTCTCATCCTCTCAAAGGATTGTCGAAGATGGTCCATGTGAGTCTTCCCTGAAACAGATTTGACAACAATATCATCAATATAAATCTGCATAAAAGTCTCAATAAAATCATGGAAGATAGAATTCATTGCTCTTTGATACGTTGCCCCTGCGTTTTTTAGGCAAAAGGCATCACTACCCATTCGTAAGTGCCTAACGCCCCAGGGAAACATAATGCTGTTTTCGACACATCCTCTTCAGAAATGAAAATTTGATTATATCTAGAGTATCTATCAAGCATACTCATGTATTCGAAACCAGCGACGGAATCAACAAGCATTTCCGCCACATGCATTGGATATTGATCTTTGGGTGTTGCAACATTCAGATCTATGAAATCAATGCACACCCTTAGGGTAACATTTTTCTTTATAATAGGTACTTTATTTGCAATCCATTCGACATACCTGGTCGTTTGGATGAACTTTCATTTCAGCAGTCTTTCGACTTCCGTTTTGATTTTCGACAGAATCTATGGTGCAAAGCGCCTTGGAGTTTGCTTGACAGGCTTCTTTCTAGGTTTTGTTGGAAATTATAGTTCCATCAAGCTTCTGTCGAGACCAGACATTTCGTCATAATCCCATGCAAAGCAATCTCTGAACTCTTTTAACAATTGGATCATTTTGACTTTGAGTTCTGGATCTATCTTCACGCTGATATATGTTGGCTTTTTCATAGGACCTTCACCTAGGTTTATTTCTTCTAAGGGGTCTTGTGCTAGCATTCTAACACTGTTCACCAATGGATCTTTTTCGAAACCTAGAGGCTCATCATCATAGATGGCGTCTAACCTCTGGTTTCATACTTCTTTCTTTTCCGAGTAAGGAGGTTCTGGGTCGAAATCCTTCATAGGGCCTTCTTGGAAAGATACCTATTCATTGGCTTCAAGAGGCATATATTTGACTTCAGCCTCTAAGGCTGCCATCATTCTATTTTCGGATACATATGCCTAAATATTTTGTATAGCTTGTGATTCAGTCATCATCACCAAACTCACTCCCCCAGCCTATTGGCCGTATGTCATCAACCCCTCCATAGTCGATGTTTGATAGATCCTCTCTATCCACCTGAAAACCATGATCAGAGTGTAGATAAAAAGAACAAAAAGCATTGGGCGCTGGAGTCAGATCGAAGTCAGGAGGACTGCATGGCCCTATATGAGCCAAGTTCCTATCGAAGCTATTTTTTCCAATGTTATTAACTTCGCCCAGGTAGTAACTTTGATCAGCCTCGATGTTCTCTACCATACCATCAGGGCGCCATATTATAACCCTCTGATGCATCAAAGATGGAACTGCACCTATGCCATGTATCCACTCTCGACCTAAAAGCAGATTATAGTTGGGTTTTGCTGAAATTACCATAAACATGGTAGGTGGAAGAATTGAGCCCACCTTGAGATCTAGTTGTATAACTCCCATGGTGGTTCCAATACCCCCTTCATAATTTGAGAGAACCATGTTGTGGGGCTTAATATCAGTATCCCCTTTTCCTACTTTCCTCAACATAGATTGTGGAATTATATTTATGGTCGCCCCACAATCAACCAAGATTTTATTTATGGCCACTTCCCTTATGTTTGCTCTGATAAATAAGGGCTTGAGGTGATTTTTCATCGCCTCAGTAGGTGGCTCAAAGAAAGCGTTCTGCTCCTCAACACAACCATTATTCATCACGTAGTAACACATTGGCCTATGTCTGGCCATTTCTTGTTCGACCATCAAGTCGGTTTCTTCGACTTCGACCTGGCGGTTGTACTCCCTGGGCAGCACTGATATTACATTTACCATAATATCTAAAGTATCATCTAAGTCAGAATTACCTTCGTCATTTGACTCACCTTGTTCTGGCCATACCAGTCTTCTAGCAATTGGTTCCCTCTCCAAAGGTTTCCTTTTCTTTCTTTTTTCTTTTCTTAGCACGTTGGTGCTAGATTCTGGGTGAGGCTCTGCTGCAGCCTCTTTCTCGGCTTTTTGCCGTCTTTGAAATCTTCGCCATTGGGAGCGAGACATGGGGTTCTTCCCCTTGTAGTTGCTTGATATGTGAGCCACTTTATTCGTTGTAGTAGTTTTTTGCTCTTTCCTGTAATCCAAAGAAGAGCCCATTGGCACGTCAAACATTCGCAATATTTCTTCATTGGGCCTTTTTCTTCCCACTGTATTGAGCCAATTATCCACAGGTACTTTAGTTGGAGGCCGAAAAGTTGGTGGCCTCCTCACTTGGTTCATGGGTCCCTTTTGATATCCCCTCCTGGGATCGTATCTAACTTCTGGATCCATCTTTGCCTGAGCATTGGTGCCCAATTTTTCCTTCGCTGGTCTCACACCTTTTATGTGCTCCGTAGCCTTCTTATCGAAAATGGAACTGCATCTGGGACACAGTATCACTTCATACTTTTTCTTCTGGCATCGATGTAAAAATTCTGCCAGATTCTAGTTTTCTTTTGGAAATGCTGTCTTGTTCACTTCCTCTTGTCGAATGGCTTCCTCCGAAGCCTTGGCCTCAGATACCTCGACCATGTTTACCTCCACATTGCTCTTGGAAACGAGGTTCGGTTTTTGCATCTTGGCTTCCAAGTTTTTTGCCGAACCCTTGACGGCAGCCAGGTAAGAACCTGTAGTGGTCCTCTTGCTTGAGGTTTCAGCAGCTCCTTTGTTTCAGCTTTCAGTATCTCTCTTGCTTGAGCCTTTAGTAGCTCCTTTGTTGAGGCCTTCAGTAGCCTTCATCACCCTTTCGACAGTTTTCTTAGACATGTTTCCAGTAAAACTTCTAAATACAGGCTTGTTGATGAAGTCCTCAGAAACTTCGACCATATGGATGCCAACTGGTTCAACATAGTGTGCATCCATTTGTAGCAGGTTCGCATCGATTTTCATTGTCGGCTTATCAGCGAACTTGAGCCTTCCTTCTTTGAGTGCTTCTTGAACAAGATCCCTGAAAAGAAAACATTGTAAGGTTTTATGGCCCAGAAAATTGTGATATTTACAAAAACCTCTTTTCTTTATTTGTTATAAAGGAGGCATTTTTCCACAGGGGGCACTATCATTTGGCCATCTTTGACTAATAAATAAAATATTTCGTCACATTTATTGATGTCGAAACTATATGTTTTCTTTAGGAATCTGTCACTGTTCCTTTCGGACTCAACATGATTCTTCCCATTTGAGGGCACTAGCAATTTGCAAGAGTATGGTGACCCTTGTTTTAATTCTGCTAAGTCTATTTCACCTTCTTCGACATCTATAGGATCACTAGATGTCTCTGGATCGTCATCATCCATTTCGACATAGGATACTCTTTCTCTTCGATGAGTCTTGGTCGCTTTAGCCTTTTCGGCTTTAAGGCATTCTACTTGTCAAACTCTATCGGCCAACTGGGCCATGTCTCTCAAGTATTGGGTATCTAATTTTTTCCTAATGGAATAATCTAGGCCCCATGCTGCCATTTCGACTAATTCATGTTCAGGCATTTGTGTAAAGCACCTAGCTTTAAGCAGTCGAAACCTATTCAGATACTCATCTATTGGCTCAGTGAATCTCCTTTTCACACTAGCCAATTCTTTCAAACTTATTTTGGTTTGTCCCATGTAAAATTATTCATGGAACAACCTTTCCAATTGATTCCAATTATGGATCGAATTGGCTGGGAAGGTAGTGAACCAAGTAAATGCGTTTTTCGTTAGAGAACTTGGGAAACATTTAATCCTAAGGTTTTCGTTGTTTGCTATTTCCCCGGCTTCTATCAAATATCTCGCCACATGTTCGACAGTAGACTCTGTCGTATCCCCTGAAAATTTAGTAAACTTAGGGACTTTTCCCCTAGGGGGTAAATCTATTTGCAGAATATATTCTGACAATGGAGATGTGAAGTTTGGTCTGTGAAAACCAATGATCATCCCATTCTATATCATGATTCTTTCGATCATGGCAGTCAGATTATTATTTGTTCCATAATTTTGGTGTCGAACTTATTGTATCAATTCATCAGCGTTTTGGTTCCTATTCACCATAATCACTCCTTGATCGACTTCTCTATGGATCTGTGGGGGATTTCGAGGTATTTCGACCAAGGTTGTTCTATTTATACTCTAGGGATCTGTGGATTTTGGTTAATGGTTAAGTCTTCCTCCAAGGTTACCCCTTGGTTCACTCTTATTGGTATTCTTTGGGGTTGTCGAATAGTTTGGGGAACCCCAAAGAATTCAGCCATGCGCGTCATCTGCGCTGCCATTTGTTGATTCGACTGGGTAGTATTTTGTATTAGGGGGTTCAGCACTGTACTTAGATTTTGTGCTAGCATTTGCACCATATCATGGTTGCTTTCATCCATCTGTTACCTCAAAATTGCCGCAGAAGCATTTGTGAGGCTTGGTATTGCATGTGATGGCCCTCCTAAAAGTTGGTTTCTACCCAAATTTACCATACTGGCTCCAAATTCCTGTAATGGTGAAGACGTACTCACCAACAGTTCTTAAAATGTAGATGCATCATTCATAAGGATAGCCATTTCAGTGGTTGGCATGCCATACGACTGTTCTCGACCCATCTAGGCTGTCGAAAATACTTGGGGAATGTACGGTCGAGATCCTGGATTTGCCCTTGGTGGGGGTGTTCCTAATGGACCTCTAGGACCTACACACGAAAGTATGGGTCCTGTTTGATTCGTGGTTAACATTGGTACTGAACCAACAAATGTTTAGATATTTTCTCCAAAGGTAGTTATAACCATTATTCCAGTAGTATTTGGTGGAGGTATTTCTCTATTATTTGGCTGATCACCAATTCTACTTTCTCTATTTCTCTTCCTAGCAGTACAATCGTTGGTAGTTATTCTACCACTTCTTAATAACATGCAACACTGTATACGGGTAAAAGAAAAGTAATAACATAAATGAACAAACAGATGACAAAATTTAGCAAGGCCCCACCAGGTGTTCCAATTTGTTTACCGTGGTTTTTGGTAAACACCCGTTGATTCTCCAAAAAGGAAAGCCCTTTTGGTTACTTGCGGGATCGATCAGATTGATCGCAGAACATATGCTAAATTTTGTGTTGGTTTAATGTAAAAGTTAATATCTAGGAAGAACACACTTTCGATCGGGGAGTTGGTGTTTGTGGTTTTGGAAAGCAAATAGAAATGCAGATAAAATGAAGGAAACGTAAACTTTACAAAAAGAAGATCAAAGCAATGTAAACGATTTGATTAATAAAAGGTGGTGTTTCCAACGTACATTCTCAGTTATTCTTTCACAAACAGCGGGTACTTGAATAATGTTGAGTGGCTATTACAATAGGTTGAACACACCGAAAATCTACACAAACTTCCTATCTTTATACTAAAATCATGTAACTGTCAAGGGGTTGCCTTGCTCTAGGATGAATACAAGTGTCCTCTGCATGTCCCTCGACCTCTATCTTCCTGCCACGTCGCTTTCCCTTAACTGCTAGGCGAACTGCATTTCCCTCCCTTCTTCAAATTCAAATATCCTTCGTCTTTGATGCTGACACGAGGGTTGTTCTTCTAGTCGAAGGTCACAGGACCTTTTCAGTCGAAGGCTTGATGGAGATGTCTGGTCAAAGACCAATTTGTAACTCAAATATTTCTCTAAGTTTTTCCATTCGTCGAAGCATTTTGCAGCTTGGCTTCATTTTCTCCATATTTGGCCCACAAGGCCAATTTATCGTAGGTGTCGATTTTAAGAGCCAACAAATTGCTTAAGAGCCAACACGTAGCTTATATGCCTGTACATTACATCCATATGTCATGACATTGAAAACATAAATACATACAACATAATTCCACCCATTTTATCGAGAACATCATTATACAATGCATTTCATACATCATGACATTGCATACAACTAATCTTTCATCTTTTCAGGAAAGACCAGTCAACAGATGGTTATCATCATCAATTTACAAAAGGGCAAAGATTGATACGGCAACAGGCCAGGACAATTATCTACACAAACAGTTGAAGTTGATACTACATGATTTTTCTCTCATTCAACTCTCAGATATAGTGCAGATACGCTCCAGACATGGAAGCCATTTTGATACTCATTCAGATTCAGCTTTCAGAATACAGTACAGATATGCTCCAGAAACGGATGCTATTCTGATACTCATTCAGATGCAATTCTCAGATACAGTTCAGATATGCTCAAGACACGGATGTCATTCCGATACTCATTCATATTCTCTCTCAAATACAGTTTAAATATGCTCTAGACACGGATGACATTCTGATACTCATTCAGATTCTCTCTCAGATACAGTTCATATATGCTCCAAACACAAATGCCATTCTAATACTCATTCAGATTCTCTCTCAGATACGCTCCAGACACGGATGCCATTTTGATACTCATTCAGATTCTCTTTCAGATACAATCCATCAATCATTTTGGAAGGCATATGCAATCCCATCTCCAACAACTTTCCATCACCTCTCCAAATGGCGTCTTTAAGCCCATTCCCTATACCATCAACCATCACATCCTCGAGTGCAAATTTCTGGGCACTCTAGTGTCCAATCATCTTCCACCTTCAAGTCACGAATGGAAAATCTGCCAATCTAACTCTTCAGGTTTAAGAAGATTGAACAAGGGAAGTTGTTGTACCCCAAAATTTCCCCTCTCATTTATCAAATATTTTCTCACAAGGATCTCTCTTGGTTCAAGACTGCACTAGGGTTGATCAACTTAAGACACCTCCTTAAGCATTGATGACCAAAATTAGGGTTTGAGATTGCACAAGGATAATAGAACTTTCAATGCTTCATATGACTCTCATGGATCATTATGGACCCCCAATATTACTCATGTCAAGTTTCAAGCCTTGGATCACACTTTTGCTCAGTCAATTGAGCAATTGACCTAAAAATCAACTGTATTGGGGAAAAAGTCAACTATGGCCAATTTACAGTCAAACTTCATAATTTTTTATCCAAATCAACATTATAAACTCATATGTATCATTTGATCAATTTTGGACCACAATTCCTCAAGAAATTTGATCAAATCATCAAAAGGGCAAAATGGTCAAAATTAGGGTTTTGATTGAGAAGGGGCAATTTCTGATTTTTGACCTAGAAAATGATCAATTGGTTTGAAGCATGATCTAAAGAGTTCAGTTGCATCATTTTGACCTAATGGAATGATCTAAAACATTTCTCAAGATCAATTGGATTGATAGTGAATTTTCAGTTAACTAATCAAAAGTCAAATGCACACTGAAAAGTCAAACTTTGACTTTTTGGTCAAAATCCAATGACAAAGACCACAATTCATAAAAATATGTCAAAATATGAAACTTATTCATAAAGAAATCAAAAATTCAAGATTTCATTTTGAAAAGTCAAAGTTTTCTAACTTAGAAATTTTTATAAGTGTTTAAAACTTCATGTTTTTTCACAACTTTGAACCAATTTTTCACCATGATGCAAGATGATTCAAAAGAAACTCTCAACATGAAAGTTGTAGATATCCATTATATCTACAAAATTTCTTTACACAACTTCTCCTAAAAGTACTTGGATCTCAAGTTATTAATTCATAAAGTCATGGTTTAGGCAGGATTTTGACCTAACTTCATGGCACTTTTTCATTTAGTTCCATGGGGAATTTCCAAAAGTCATTCAAAGAGAGGTTTTAGATAACATTACAAGCTTTCAAAAATGTCCAAGAACTCCTTGAGATCATTCTTGAGCAGTGAGAATCGAAGAGAGGAAGTTAGGGGTTTCAAACTTGAATTACAAGCCATTTCATGAGGAACAAAAATTCAAATCCAAGCCTAGGCTGCATAATATTTGCTTTGCAGGCCTCAAACTTCTTTTTCACTCCATAATTAAATGTTTACATAGCTGTTAGAGCTTTAATCCAAGCACTTAAGCCTTTATCCAAGTTACATTTCCATTTATGGCACAAAGTTGCCATTTCCACTTTGATAAAACATCACTTTTGCAATTGTCAACTTCTTGAGCTTTGTACTTGTTATTTCTGCACACACAACCCCTATAAACCAAAATAAATGTTTCTAAAGCCTATGGGGACTCAGAACATACTTGTACAACATTTTGAGATTTGTCTTCTCACTTTTCTTCAAAAGCAAGTTATAGAGCCAAAAGGATATAACTCAGAAACCTTGAGTGCATTTGATCTCTAATTTATTCCATACATATACACAAGTCTATTGCAACATAACACACGGATGCTAAGACCCCAAAATACTTCCAAGCACTCTGCAACTCAGAATCTGCCATAACTTGACAGTTTTGAACCTCACATAGCCATCTCCAAATCCACTCGTGTGTATTGAGTTTTAACCATTTAAACACTTAATATACATCATATAAAAGTGATCCAGACCCCTATTTCTTGACTGTAACTCCTCCATCACTACCCATCATTTCCAAATTTGAAGTTTGTAACTTGACTTGAGTTGGAAGTTTCAGCCATCCTCAAAGCAAAGTAGGAGTTGGAACACCCTCAAGGAGGTCCAGGAAAGCTACAGAAATCATCAGACCATCACAAAGGTTGCTCAAACTCCATACACGACTCCAGCTGCAAGAGGTAAGTTTTCAAACTTCTATCTCTTCATACAAGCATCATTTGATTTTGATTTGTGAAGATAAAATGTAGATACCATTGCCACGAAGCTGTACATATCCATAGTTTGCATTTATATGGACTAAGCTTAGAGAATTTTAGAGTTGATGTTTTCTGAAATTTTTAGGTTTTAAATTAGGTCCAGAAAAATTATCATTCATCTTTGATTGTTAGCTTAAGTTATTTACATGGTTGGATTCGTGGGAAGAAATGCCACAACTTTCATGTTTGAACTTTTCATTTTTGTTGAGAGATGAGGAAGTTATAGATCCTTTGGCTGGAGGTTGAAGATGAAGTGTAATCAGGACACATTTTGTGTTATATATTTATCCTTTCACACAAGTTAACGGATGTATCACCACCCCAGTGGTTAAAGCACGCGCCTATCACCCTTAGGTCCTGGGTTCAAGCCCCAGCGTGACCTTTTGTTATTTTTCACTATTTTCTGACTTTTTGTGTTTTTTTGGCAGCACTTGGGCTTTCATGTGGGCCTAATCTTTTTTTCTCATAACACCTCTTGCATTACTGATCCACCTCCCTGACTATTTTTTTTTATTTCATTTTTTTATTTATTATTATTAATACTATTGTTATTATTATTATTACTATTATTATATTCATAAAATTATAAAAAATCTAAATTTTTATTTATTTATTATTTATACTTATATATTTTATTTTATCTATAAAACAAAAAGACTAAAAAACATTTTCTTAAAACAAATTAATTTCTTTTTTTCTTAAATAATTAACTTTTAGACTTAGGTTAAATTAGTATATTATTTTATTTTTTAGTTAAGATTAATTTAGAACTTAGGTTGATTTTAATTAATTAATGTTCATATTATTTTTATTAAGTTAAAACTTTTTTATAAATAAAACCCTAAAATACATTTTTAACTTAATTTCCTTCTTAATTAATTTATGTTTAATTTTTTGTTCATTAATTATTTTCTTTAATTAGGTCAAGACAAAACCCCTTTCATAAAAACAACAAAAATCATTTCTTTTTTTCCATTGATATTCTTGCCTTTTATTTTCAATTTTGTACAATATTCAATATGGTTGTAATAGATAATTAGGTTTAATTTTCTGGCAATCCCCATTTGTAAATTTGTACACCCCCTCCCGTAATGATGTAATAGCGTAGAAATTTTACTTTTCGCAATTTATCGCTTTTATATAAATGCTAGTAATTAGGGTTTGTATGAGAAGATAAAATCAACGAGTAGCAAACCCTAATCAAAGACTAAACAAAACATGAAAATCAATATACTTGCACACAAGCACCCCTAGGGTAAAATCCACTTGGTTGCCTTATAAAAAAATGGCCATATTATGTATGTGAGGTATCTTAGCAAAAACAAGCAAAAATACAAGATCATAGTCCCTCAATGACGCTATCTATGTTGCCTTTTCTAAATGATCTTAGTACCTAAAGAAAGATGCTAAGATACCTTGCAACATTTCTAATCATGGTTATACGATGACCCACACCCGTCCCGTTTACATCCAAAGATAGGGTTACTTACCAAATCAATGGTAAGATAACAATGTCAAAGGAAAGAGGAAATGAACATGAAAGACTTTTGAGTAGGTAGAATGTTCCTAACTACTTTCTCCCTTTCAAATCAAAACATCATTGCTATTTTTCAAAACAAACACCTACACTTTCAAAACATCTTACAAACTTGAAAACATTCTTCAAAAGATCAACATCTTTGTATACATTCTTACAAACGAGAATCATTACAAAGTTTGCCTAAACAAAGGCCTCTTTACAAAATACTTTCAAAAACCATACAAAACACAATTTCAAACAAAAGCAAGTGATCTAGCAAGTGACTAAGAGCCCATGAAAAACCATGGATGAAAATGGTGCTAATACCTTCCCTTTTCATAACCTACCCCCCGAACTCAAGAAATAATCTAAAAGGTCTTTCCTGTGCTTGTTCACCTTTCCTTTTGGATAAAAGAAAAGTCGGTGGTGAGTCTTGCTAACCGCAACATTTGCGATAAAACGCAAAAACACCCAAGTCAGTTCTCCCACCGTATCACACATATAATCATTCAATAAAAATCATTGGACTCTTTTGCATTCAAATCTTTATGTTCATTGTATTTCTTTCTTTCAAATACTTTTTTCAAAATAGCCATGTATCTTACATGCACACACACACACACACTCTTGCAGGTCCTCATCCACTCTGAATCTTATTGCCAATCACTCTACTTTTATCGACTATGACTTCGAATGCCCAATTAACCAAGCCTAAGATGAAGGCGAGGAAGATTGTGAAATACCGGGAGAACTAGCCAGACTTCTATTATAAGAGGAAAAATCTATTCAACCGCACGGAGAGTCAGTTGAAGTCACCAATCTAGGTGTCGAGGCAGACAAGAAGGAAGTCAAGATTGATGCTAACTTAGAAGACAGTGTCAAGAGCAGGTTGGTTCATATGTTGCATGATTATGTGGAAGTATTTTCTTGGTCTTATGAAGATATGCCAGGATTTGATACCGACATCGTAGTTCATCATCTGCCGATAAAAGAAGACTTTCCTCCCGTCAAACAAAAGGTTCGTTGCATAAGTCTTGATATGTCCGAGAAGATCAAAGCTGAAGTGATGAAACAGTTTAATGCAAGGTTCTTAGTTGTGATATCCTATCCCCAATGGTTTGCCAATGTGGTTCTAGTGCCAAAGAAGGACGGAAAAGTTCGCATGTGCGTAGACTATAGGGATCTGAATAGGGAAAGCCCAAGGATGACTTCCCTCTACCACACATTGACGTCTTGGTTGATAATACTACTTAGCATAAAGTCTTCTCTTTCATGGATGGTTTCTCTGGCTATAATCAAATTAGAATGGCTCTTGAAGACATGGAGAAGACTACTTTCATTATGCAATGGGGCACCTTTTTCTACAAGGTCATGCCGTTCGGATTGAAGAATGCAGGGGCGGCATATCAAAGGGATATGGTAGATTTGTTTCATGATATGATCCGTCATGAAATACATGTATATGTGGATGATATGATTTCCAGATCACAAACTGAAGAGGAACATCTCGATTACCTGTATAAGTTGTTCGAAAGGTTGAAAAAGTACAAGTTGAGGTTAAACCCTAACAAGTACACGTTTGGAGTACGATCTGGAAAGCTGCTAGGTTTTGTTGTCAGCAATAAAGGCATTGAAGTTGATCCTGCCAAGGTAAAGGCCATCCAAGAAATGCCAGTCCCTCATTCTGAAAAAGAAGTTATAGGATTCTTGGGTAGTCTCAATTACATCGCTCGCTTCATATCACACTTGACTGTTACTTGTGAGCCAATCTTCAAACTCTTGAAGAAAGATCAAGTAGTCAGATGGAATGATGAATGCCAAGCTGCCTTTGACAAAATCAAAGAGTATCTACAAGAGCCTCCTATTCTCATGCCTCCAGTTAAAGGAAGACCCTTGATCATGTACTTGACAGTACTAGAGAACTCTATGGGGTGTGTTTTGGGCCAACATGACGAGTCTAGCCGAAAAGAGCATGCTATTTATTACCCGAGCAAAAAGTTTACCGACTGTGAAACCAAATATTCACTTCTCGAGAAAACTTGCTACGCTCTGGCATGGGATGCTCGCCGGCTAAGACATTATATGTTGACTCATACCACTCTATTGATTTCTAAGATGGACACAATCAAGTACATCTTCGAGAAACCTGCCCTCTCCGGACGGATAGCCAGATGGAAAATGATCTTGACTGAGTATGACATTCAATATACAACACAAAATGACATCAAAGGAAGCGTACTAACATATCGTTTGGCCCATCAAGCTGTGAATGATTATCAGTCTATGAACTTCGACTTCCCTGATGAGAACATCATGCTGGTGACCGACTGTGCGAAACCTGGACCGTATGATGGACCTAAAAAAGGATCCTGATGGACTATGGTCTTCGATAGGGCTTCCAACTCCTTAGGTAACAAAATTGGTGTTGTGATAATCTCCCCTAGAGGTTGCCACACTCCTTTCACTGCCAGACTATACTTTGATTGCACGAACAATATGGCCGGGTACAAAGCATGCATCTTGGGTCTGAAAGCTGCCATTGACTTGAGGATCAAACATTTGAGTGTGTTTGGGGATTACACTCTAGTGATTAGCCAAGTAAAAGGAGATTGGGACACTAAGCACCCTAATCTCATCCCTTACAAGGAACTTGTGCTATCACTAATTCTTTATTTCGAAGATATCACTTTTTAGCACTTCCCTAGGGAAGAAAATCAACTAGCCGACGCCTTGGCAACCATGTCTTCAATGTTCAAGGTCAGATGGGACAACGGAGATCCCATGATCACAATTGAAAGATTCGACGAACCTGCACATTGCTGTGAGCTTAACACTGAAACATAAAAGACCTGGTACCATAAGGTGATGAGATATCTTGAAGCACAAGAGTACCCTGAGGGAGCATCCATCAATGACAGAAAGTTCTTATGAACATTTTCAGCTAAATTCTTCCTAAGTAGCAGAATATTGTACAAGCGCAACCATGATTCTACTCTACTCCGATGTGTGGACAAAAAGGAGGCAGATGAAATTATAGAAGACATGCACGATGATCTCTTTGGTACTCACTCAAGCGGACATAAGATGGCCAAGAAGATCCTAAGAGCTGGATACTATTGGTCAACAATGGAGACTGATTGCCATCAACATTCAAGAACTTGTCACAAATGCCAAATCTATGCTGACAAGGTATATGTGCCTCATATCCCTTTGAACGTCATGACCGCTTCGTGGCCATTCGCAATGTGGGGAATTGACATGATTGGAGAAATCAAGCCCACCACCTCCAACGGACATCGCTTCATTCTGGTCGCTATTGATTATTTCACCAAATGGGTTGAAGAAGCCTCGTTTGCCTCAGTCACCAAGAATGTGGTAGCCAGATTCATCAAACATAATCTCATCTGCCGCTATGGTATCCCCGAAAGGATCACCACCGACAATGGGACTAACCTCAACAATGCTATGATTACCGAGCTTTGCACTCAGTTCAAAATTAAGCATCACAATTCTTCTCCATATATACCTAAAATGAATGGTGCAGTCGAATAGGCCAACAAAAATATCAAGAAGAATATGCAGAAAATGGTAGTGACCTATAAGGACTGGCATGTTATGTTACCGTTTGCATTACATGGCTACCGCACTTCATCTAGAACATCAACTGGGGCAACTCCATTTTCCTTAGTTTATGGCATGGAAGTTGTTTTTCCAGTGGAAGTTCAGATTCCCTTACTAAGAATCATGAATGAGGCGGGCTTAGGAGAAAACGAGTGGGTTCAGACAAGGTTGGATCAGTTGAACTTGATCAATGAGAAGAGACTGGCTGCTGTTTGTCATGGTCAGACGTACCAAAAACATATGATCAAGGCTTTCAACAAAAAGATCAAGCTTCGAGTATATCAAGTTGGTGACTTGGTGATAAAGCGCATCATTTTTCCACAAGGCGACCCCAGAGGCAAACGGACTCCCACCTATGAAGGGCCATTTGTTGTCAAGAGAGTGTTCTCTGGCAGTGCCATGATGCTGACTACCATGGATGGGGAAGACTTCCCACATCCTATAAACGCATACATAGTTAAAAAATACTACGCATAAGAGACCCGCTAGGTTGACACACCTAGGAAAATAAGGGCATCCCGGAAAACCAAAAGGTTTGGGCAAAAATTAGGGATATATGCAAAACAATTGTACACCCGACAAGTTGAAAACCCGAAAGGGCGACTTGGGCAAAAATGGGTATCCCGGTGGGATGAAAACCCGAACGGGCGGTCCAGGAAAAAGTTAAGGATTGAAGGCATATGACTATGTCTCGTGGAATCACCACATTTAACTTTATAACCAAGGTCCGAGTTCAAACGGTCCAAGATCAATCCAATCAACTTCTGTCAACGGCAAGGGGCATTCGAATAAATTGGGGCAATAATAGAGTTGGAATGCAATGAGATCATTTCACATGGCTATTTGTTTTTGTTTTCAATATTTGTTTTCCTTTCGACGATTTCCACTAACTAGGATCTCCGTCTCTTTGTACAAAAACTCCTATTCATGGGAAAAATATCAATACAAATATACTTTGAAGTGCAAAGTTTCTGTTTTGTTTTGAATGCAAAATTGTCCAATGACTAAAATTGAACGAGCATATGCATATGAATATAATTAAAACTATTTGGCACATATGACCTAGCAGTAACAAACATCTCTTTAATGTATATGGAATATCCCCACAAAGTTATTTCATTAACATTATCCCCACAAGACAATTACGACAAACCTGCCGCAACAGAGTTGTCCACGAAGTCTCTTTGCATAGGTTGATCTCCAGCCAGAGCCTCAATCTCTCGACAACTCTCTCCCCAGCTAAGTTAATCCTACAAGTAGAATCCTTGTATATCTCTTCCTCAAAGAACTCACTCTGTCATCAGTTCATCGAGTATTCATCAACAGGGTTTATTTCCCCTACAGGGTTTATTTCCCTAACATACAACAATCAAGGAACCACAAAACTCCCAAGCTTAGTATATCTTCCTCCACCGAGTATGTATTCCCTCGGCATAATCTATCTTCCCCAGCTGAGTATATCCTCCCCAAGATGAGTATATCCCTCCAAGATGAATCTGTCTTCCCCAAATGAGTCTACACTCTCCAGTTTGAGTTTGCCTTTCATACTATTGCAAATCATAGGGCCACAACCCCTAATCCCCAGTAAAGTCATCAACAAAACCTTTAATATCTCCAAAAGATACTATGAAGCCTGGACCCAACCAGATATTAGTACAACTTTCAAACTACTTTGAAGCCTGGACCCGACCAGATAGTAGTTAACTTCTCAAGTCACTATGAAGCCTGAATCCGACCAGATAATAGTGTAACCTTTCAACTAACTATAAAGATTGGACCCGACCAGATATTAGTACAACTTTCAAATACTATGAAACTTGGACCCGACCAGATAATAGTTTAACTCTTCAAAGATATAGAAGAACCTGGATTCAACCAAGACGAAGGTTTAATTTCTTTTCCCCAGTAGAGTTTGCCTCTACCCCAACAAGTTATTGTGAAGCCTAGATCCGACCAGATAGCAATTCCCTTCAGAAATACGTTGTGAAACCTGGAATCCGACCAGATAACAACTAAATCCCTAAGCAGTTTATTGTGAAACTTGGACCCGACCAGATAACAATTAACCTCGTCCATCTCAGAAATCTGCAAATCCTAGAATCCGACCAGATAGTGTTTCAATGTAATTAAGTTACTCTAAAGCCTGGACCCGACCAGATATCAGCTCAATTTCGTCTATTCAAGCAAGTTATTGTGAAGACTGGAGCCCGACCAGATAACAACTAGCTACGATCCCTAGAGAGACACTATGTAGCATGGACCCGAACAGATAGTAGTTACCACTTCAAGTTACTATGAAGCCTTGACCCGACCATATAGTAGTTACAACTTCAAGTTACTATGAAGCATGGACCCGACCAGATATCAGTTCAACTTCATCCTTTCTAGCAAGTTACTGCAAAGCCTGAAACCCAACCAGATAACAGTTAACCCCCTTATCCCCAGCAAGTTTGTTATGAAGCCTAGACCCGACCGAATAATAATTCAATTTCAAGAAATTTTCTGCAAAGCCTGGAATCCGACCAGATAACAATTAATTTGTTCATCCCCAGTAAGTTACTGTGAAGCCTAGATCCGACCAGATAGCAGTTGACTTCCTCATCCTCGGCAATTTGTTAAGCCTGGACCTGACCAGATAACAACTAACATTCAAGTGATATTCCCCAGCGGAAGCATCCTTTCAACAAGTTTGAAGATATGTATATTCTTCATCCCCAACAACAATTAGGGATTCAACTCTGCAGAATTTCCTCAGCACTAGTCAGGGATTTATTTTCCCGGACAAAAACATCCATCTCACATTCATACATCATGACATATACATTCAAAATGCATTTAGCATGATCTCATTCATCTTGTGAACATCATGCATACATCTGCATTTTACTAACTCTTTTTTCCCACAGGTAAAACATTAAGTTTTAGTATAAATCGACCAAAGATTCATGTTGATACTTCTTCCAGTGTTTAACAACATTCCTCCAAATGGCATCTATAAGCCCATTCACAATCCATCTTCGAGTGCAAATTTTTGGGCACTCTAGTGTTCAATCATCTTCCACCTTCAAGTCACGAATGGCGGATCCGCCAATCTAACTCTTCAGGTTTAAGAAGATTGAACAGGGGAAGCTGTTGTACCCCAAAATTTTCCCTCTCATTTCTCAAATAACCTCTCACAAGATCTCCTTTTGTTCAAGACTGCACAAGGGTTGATCAGCTCAAGACACCTCCTCAAGCACTGATGACTAAAAATTAGGGTTTGATTTTGCACAAGGACAAATGGACTTTTAATGCCTCATATGACTTTCATGGATCATTTTGGACTCAAGATTTATCACGTCAAGTTTCAAGTCTTAGATCACATTTTTGCTCAATCAATTGATCAATTGACCTAAAATCAGCTATATTGGGGAAAAAGTCAATTGTGGTCTATTTAAAGTCAAACTTCATAATTTTTGATCCACATCAACATTGTAAACTCATATATGTCATTTGATCAAGTTTGGATCACAATTCCTCGAGAAATTTGATCAGATCATCAAAAGGGCAAAATGGTCAAATTAGAGTTTTGATTGAGAAAGAGAAATTTATGATTTTTGACCTAGCAAATCATTTATTGGTTTGAGACATGATCTCAAGGATTCAAATGCTTAATTTTGACATAATTACATGGCTCAAAACATTCCTCAAGATCAATTGATTGACAAATGAATTTTCAGTCAACTGATCAAAAGTAAATTATACACTGAAAAGTCAAACTTTGACTTTTTAGTCAAAATCAAGTGTCAAAGATTACAATTCATCAAAACATGTAAAAATATGAGACTTGTTCATCAAGAAACCAAAAAGTCAAGATTTCATTTTGAAAAATCAAAATTTCTAAACTTAGAAATTTTTCTAAGTGTTGAAAATTTCATATTTTTTTCATAACTTTGAGCCAAATTTCCACCATGATGCAAGATGATTCAAAGGAAACTTCCAACATGAAAGTTGTAGGTATCAATGAGATCTAAAACATTGTAGAACACAACTTCTCCTATAAATTCATGGATTTCAAGTTATGATTTTGTGAATACATGTTCATGAAACTTGGAAACTTAGTAAACTTTTGCCCTAGTTTAGGCTGGATTTTGACCTAACTTCATGGCAATTTTTCACATAGTTCCAGAGGAATTTTCAAAAATGTCCAACATATAGGTTTTATAGGATGTTAAAAGATTTCCAAAATGTCCAATAACTCATTGAGATCATACTTGAGCAAGGAGAATCGAAGGCAAGAAGTTAGGGTTTTCAAACTTGAATTACAAGCCATTTTGTGAAGAACACATGAACCAAATCCATGCTAGGCTGCATAATCTTTGCTTTTCAGGCCTCAAACTTGTTTTTCACTCCATAATTAATGTTTTACACAACTGATAGGGTCTTTGTCCTAGCATTTGAGTCATTATCCAAGTTGCATTTCCATTAATGGCACAAAGTAACATTGCCATTCTAGTAAAGAGGATTTAATCACAAAGTCAACTTGTATTGAGCTTTGCATTTGTTATTTCTATACAATCATCCTCTACACAATCATATAAGCATGTTTAACGTGCCTAACCACTTTAGATAGCCTTGTACCTTGCCGTGGGACAATGTTTGTCAAGCTTGCTTGAAAAATAAGCAAAAAACTATAACATGTGAACTTGTACTTATGATCAGCCCAAGCTCTCAAAACCTTTTCCTATACATTGAGACACTATTATGAAACCTAACACACGAGCTTAAAGACCCTGAAATACTCCCAAACTTCCTCAAACAGAAATTTCCAAAAAACTCCATTGTTGCACAGTTTCTGAATTTGAACTTCAAACTTCCATTTCCCTCGTGCATTCTTTGGCCTTTTAGTTTTTAAAGCTTCCTTACATCAAATATAAACCATCCCACACCCTGTTACACGACTGTAACATCATCTTCATCAACTTTCATAGCCAAAAATAGAGCATTGCAGTTGGACTTCTCCAGACCATTCCAGCCACTCTCAACTCAAGCTAAGCATTGCATTAGCTTCCTAGAGACTCAAGGAAGATAACCTGATCATTATAGCACCATGAATCAAGATCAAACTCATTTCACAATTTCCAATTTCGAGGTATTTTTATTGAACTTCTATCTTCTCATTTAGGCATTGTTAGGCTTGCATTTGTGAAGATAAAATGTAGACATCATTGCCCTGAAACTATACATGTCCATAGATTTCATTGATGTTGCTTGAGTAGGGAGAATTTTGAGTTTGAACCTCTGAAAATATTTAGGTCAAAATTTGGTACTGTTAGAAATTCATGATCATCTTTGAGAATTAGCTTAAGTTATTTACATATTTAGAATCGTGAAGAAATTTCTAACAAATTTGATGTTGGAAGTTTTGTAAATGGACGAGAAATGAATGAGTTACAGGTTCTTTGGATGAAGGTTAAAGATGAAGTTCATTCAGGACTTGATTTATATTATATATTTGTTATTTTGTTTATATGAACGGATGTATAGCCACCTGTAGTGGTAGAAATGTTTAAGACTAAGCCATTGGATTGACTAGACTTATACAGATCAAAATAAAAATCTCCACCGCGCTTTATTCTTTCCAAAGGAATGGGAAAAGAGCGAATAACCCAAAAGAGGGGGAAAGATTCAAGGTAAGGGGGTTGGTTATGCAAAGGGAAGGTATTAGCACCCTAAACATCTATGGTACTCCGCAGGAACCTCTTTGTAAAATCTGTATATTTTGACTATAACATGTTGTATAAAAATAGATGGTGAAGGTGAGAAAAGAAATATATTTTTTTTATAATTTTTTCACCCGCCGCGGTTTCGAACCTTTAGTGCCTATGTACCACCTTTCGTTCAATAGGGTATCAGGGTACACGTAGTTCCTCTTTTTTAAATTTTTTTTTTAAAACATAAGTATTTTAATTGATTTTATAAGATAAGGCATCATCGTTATTGTCCGTGTGGAAAAAACATACTTACTACCCACAATCATGAGAAAGGAGATTTTGCATCATCTTGAAGTGGAGGATATGGCTTGGATTTAAAATCAACAATGTCTCACTCAACACCCAAGTGGAAAATACCTCTCTTCACTACATATTGTAGAAGTATAGTTGTTTGCATCACCACAAGGATTGACAAGAGTCTAATCTTTTGAGAAAGGTTTTAAAATAAAAATCCAAAGTGGAAAAATGGTTTGAAATAAGATTGATTGACTTTTAGTCTTCTCACAAAAAATGTCAAGGTATTATTAAGTTGATTGGAGTTTATTTATGAAATTTTTTTGAAAACGCGTGGAGATAAGTCTAAGTTTATTATGAAAGTGGTTCAAGTTTAAAAACAAGAAGAATTTTCAAAAGGAGGAAGAAGATTTTTGAAATTAAAGAAGATGGGAGGAGAAGAAGAGACTATCCTAAAGCATAAGATAAAAGTTAGGGATAAGAACCATCTAACCAACAAGAAGCCAATACTTGACATTATGAGTCAAGATAGAATTCTCATTCTTTGGATTGAAACCAAGCAAGCAAAAATACTAGACCTCTTGAGAGAATGAAACTTCAAGTGTATTAAGTCTTCACAAAAATTGGGTAGAGTAACAGTTGTATACGGGTGAATTCCAAATTACAGACAAAGAATGTAATCACAATAACCTGCACACAAAACAAACAAACATTCCAATGTCTTGAGGTAAACCTCAAGAACTCCAGACAAAATATCAATTAAGGTCACAAGGTCTCCAACATAGGCCAAGGTTTCTAATCCTAAGTCCAAGAAGTTCAATGCTCCATAATGCCAAGGATAATATCCAAATAGTCCAAGTATCATTAAAGGTTTTTATGGTTCATGTTGATTATTAAGTATCTTAGAAGAGAAAAGAAAAGCTCAAGTGAGCAAAATAAAAATGACATGAAATGTAATGCTTGAAGTAAATGGTACATAAAGAAAAAAAAATAAAAGAATAAAGTAAAAACAATTTAATAATTAGTGGTTAGTTGGATGACCATCTTGAAACTTGTATTTGGAACTCATTAGAGGATTGGTAGAACCAAAGCCTCCACACAATAAGTTGCATTTTCTTTTTGTCAAGTATATCATCTATTTGGAATCCTCAAAAGTACCATTTAATGATCAACGACGTCTAAGTGATCCGCGTTGACCAAAATGTTTTAGATCCATTAGAGGATTGGTAGAACCAAAGCCTCCAAACAATGAATCTCAAGGTTATTGGATCAAAGAGATCAAACTAACATACTTGGGCTTGCAAACATATGTTTGGGTCACAAATGATCATTTATTCGAATCGGGGCAAAATTTAGTGCTATGTTAAGCAATCGTAAGTGGACTTATGTAGAAGTCACACCTATTTTGAGGACGGTCAATATCAATCTATGCACCATTTGTTTTGAGACATGATATAAAGATCATGCTCCAATAACACTTAGTGCAATAAGAAAGGGATAATATGAAGAGGGATGGGAAAGAACATACAAACCACATTTGAATTAAATTTCAATTAAACTATTATTAAAATCATTCATCCATTTTTATGGAGTTAAACTCAACACCATGGATCCAATGATATTAACAAAGTTCGTAATAAAAAATTCAACCCAAGATCAGCCAGAAAATAATCACAAAAATAATATTGCATTTAGTATATACATTAAAAAAGGTTTTAAAATATTTTAAAATAGAAATAAAAGAGAAAAATATCAACTATGTTCAAATTAATCAAGAAATAAAAAAGTAAGACCATAGAAAAATCAGAAATGAACTAAAATAATTTTATAAAATTTTTGGTAATTTTTTAAAGTCAGAAACTATTTTTAAAATTAAAAGAAATGAGTAAAATAAACCAAAAATGATAAAAAATACCTAAGTCAGAAATAAAAAATGAATGAGGTCACCAATATTTGTCACAATATCATTGGATCATTCCATAATTTTTTTAGAATTTAAAAATGCATAAAAGTATTTTTAAACATTTAAAACAAATCAAATAAAGTGAAAATTTATAAAAAAATATCAAAACACAAAATAAAATTGTGAAAAAATAAAAATCAGAATTAGAAAAATCAAAAATATTTTTCATAATATTTTAAGTTTTTTTGGACTAAAAATGAATTTTCTATGATTTTTTGAAATTTAAAACAATTAAATATAAAAATCAGAAAAGAAAAATAAAGTCAAAAATATGTGGACCATTAGATGAGAGTCAAAACGCGTTAGTAATCAAATCCAAGGGATCTGGTCGTTGTGCATATCATGGTCATTAGTGAATAAAGCATAGAATCATTAATTAAATCATATTTTCAAAAAAAAAAACAAATGGCACGCCTTCATTGGTTGGAAGATGACACATTGGTCATCCTTAACCTCCAGCCAACGTGAATTGCAAGTCTCTCAAACTGTAAAATCAGAAGCTCAGACCTATGCCATTCGCTTCGTCTCTTCAAGACGAAGACAACCACACCTTCGCGACAAATTTATATAAACTGTAGCTCAAGCAATTTGGAAAGAAAGTTTTGAAAAGAGATTTGAAATTTCATGGTCAAAACATGTTTCCAGATAAAATTAAGTGTTGCGACTAGAACCAGGGCAATGAGAGCATCACAATGATATCAAAGTTTTGAATAATTGATGGAGAAATCTACCTATTGAAGTTGAGTTGCAGAGCTCTAAAATTGGACTTCTATGGAGCAATATAGGGCACGATTCTTGAAGGTAATTGTATGGTTAGCTTAAGGGAAGATCAAGGAAGGCAAATTGATGGAAAAATTGGATTGAAAAAGGCTTGAACACAGGTTTTGAAGTTGGAGAAATTTGAGTTATGGAACAAGTTTGGCAGGGTGATTCTGGATATCCAAGCTTGAGAAAAGGAATGAGGGATGACCCTCTACTTATAGGGAATCAAATGGAATGTCCAAGCGTGTGAAATGATGAAGTTTGGAGGGAAATCATGTGAAGTTGCAAACAAGAAAATTGTGACTTCTAATTTGATCAAAACTCATCCAAAACGCGCGTTTTGATGCGCTAATCACTTCTGGAAGTTCACTAAACATGTTTAGAGGCAAAAATACGCAAAAACAAAGTGTTTAGAAGCTAAATCAATGATTTCAAATTCTGACTTTGAAGAAACTTCAGTTTCAAGTTACCAAGTTCAAATCAATGGCATTTTCAGCTCAAGGGGTCTTAGGGCATGATTGTTGATGCTTTATAAATATGATGTTAAAAGCGTTGCAATGGAAAAAGAATGAAATCAAATGGATGCTTGAGCTGAAAGTTGCATTGAGTAAAAGTTGGAGAAAAAGGGTTGACTTTCCATACTTAGAAATATTTCAAATTTTTCTTCAAAAGTGACCTATAATGTTTTGCATCCAAACATGGCCTTCCACTTGGAATTTGCTCTTGACCAAAAAAGATGGAATGAAATAGAACTTTTAAATGACACTTTGAAACTTGAACCATTCAAAATCTCCAAAAATTGAGAGAGGTATGAATTGTTGAAGTTGGAAAAAACCATGAAATAACCTATAACGGTTTGTATCCTTAGGGCATATTCCATCAATTTTCTCACTTTTCTCATAAAATAAGGAATAAAGTTCACATCCTCAAGATCATTATGGAAAAAAAGTGGGCTCAAAGTGATAAAATTGACCAAGTTATGATCATTTGAAGTTACACATGGAAAATTTGGGGTTCATCTGGAGGACTTGTAATCTTTCTTCATCATCAAGTTTCTTCCACATGAAAACTCCTTGAAAATTTTGAAGTGATTGTTAGTAACCCTTTGAAGAGAAGTATGTATTTGGAATAACTCAAAAATACCAAAATATGAGCAAGATATACTTCTATGAAGTTCAAAACCCTAGCTCTTAGATCAAGAAAATGCTTTGAGGAACCTTGACAATTTTGAACTACCTTCTTGTACCAACACTCTTGCTTTGTAAATAGAAGTTATTGAGGATGAAAATGAGAATTCTTAGCCACCAAAACCACTTCCATATCTTGAGAATTTAGAGAAATATTCACTTGTGACCAATGGGAACAAGGCCTTGTCCAACCATGACAACCTCTTCAATCAACCCCTTGCACTTTTGAATCAATCTTGATAACTTGGAAATGTAGTGAACCAAAATAACCTTGCCATGCCATCCCTTCCAAAACAACTTCAATGGTGAGGTTTGGACTTCTCAAGCTTTATGGACTAGGGCATGGAAATAAACTCATGAACCCATGGAGCAACTTGCTAAGCCTTATTGCCTTTACCTACATTATTACCAAGACAAACCAACATTGTGTTTTATTAATTAAAAGGAAAATCAAGACAAAATATTCATGATCACAAAAGAAAACAAGTCAAGGTGCTTGGTGATTCCTCAAAGAGAAAAGCTAGAGATAAGAAGGATAACCAAAAGCCCTAATGTGATCTTGTTGTGATTGAATCAACATGGTATGATGAAGGGATCTTAGGGGTGAAAATTGGGGTACAACAGCTGCCCTTATTTAAGTTTCTTCTATCTGGAGATACAAAGGTTAAAAATCTTCGTGTCGACGCGATCAAAGATACTTAAATATAAAATAAACTCTATTTTTGGCCCTAAGATGCCATGCAATGCTTATGAACATGGATGCATATGAACAAAATCAAAGAGACTCAAAACACCGTTGAGGATGTAACAAAGGAAATAAAGAAACAAAAGAGAGACCCGACCTGGAAAATAAATCACTGGTAGATCGAAAGACCTGGCTCATAGAGGTTGATAAAAAGTCAAAGGATACACCAACTTCTACTGAAGGAGCAACTACCAACGTTCAATGAAGGTAGAAAGAGGAAAGAAATAACAACAATGACGTTTACTAACGGTGAGCTACCAACGTTTACTGAAGGTAGAGAGAAAGAAATATAGCACCACTGTTCACTGACGATGAACTACCAACGTTCACTGAAGGTAGCAAAAAGATAACAAGCACCAACTTTCACTGAAGGTAGAAAGGGAATATCATAGCATCGCCGTTCACTGACAATGAACTACCAACATTCACTGAAGGTGGAAAAAAGATAACAATCACCAACTTTCACTGAAGGTGACCTACCAACTTTCAATGAAGGTAGAAAGAAAATATATCATCGCACCACCGTTCACAGACGATGAACTACCAACATTCACTGAAGGTAGAAAAAAGATAACAATCACCAACTTTCACTGAAGGTGACCTACCAACTTTCACTGAAGGTAGAAAGAGAATATATCATAGAACCTCCGTTCACTGACGATGAACTACCAACGTTCACTGAAGGTAGAAAAAAGATAACAATCACCAAGTTTCACTGAAGGTGACCTACCAACTTTCACTGAAGGTGAACTACCAAATTTCACTGAAGGTAGAAAGGGAATATCATAGCGCCGCCGTTCATTGACGATGAACTGCCAACGTTCATTGAAGGTAGCAAAAAGATAACAAGCACCAACTTTCACTGAAGGTGACCAAACAACTTTCGCTGAAGGTAGAAATATAATATATAATAACACCGCCATTCACTGACGATGAACTACCAACGTTCACTGAAGGTAGCAAAAAGATAACAATCACCAACTTTCACTGAAGGTGACCTACCAACTTTCACTGAAGGTAGAAAGAGAATATAAGTTTCCCCAAAACTCTGGCGCTTCACCTAGAATGGGTCTCAACTTCTTCTTTAACCAAGGCACTCCTCCTGGAAAGGGTAATATATAAGCTGTCTCAAATAAAGAGACTACAACTTGCAAAGATTTCACAATGAACTGTCTCTGCGATATTGAAAGTTTTGCCATCCACTAGAGTAATTTGACAACGGACTGCAAACTATCCACTCATAGAGAAGATAGAAAAAAAGTTACGTCGACTTTTACTGGGAAGTATCAGTTGCTCAATTAAAGAGACCTGCTACTTGTTCTTATAAGAAGGATTGTAAAAAATGATTTTCGGGGAAGGCATTATGACTTCCTGGGGAATGAATCATCATTTCTTGGGGAAATGCCAATATATTCCTGCTGAGGAGATAAAGGTCTTCTCGTGCAAAATAAATGCACATTCTCAAACCAAAACTCGAAGCTTTCAGACGTCCAAAGTAATAATATTGCTTGGAAACAAAGATTCAATCCAAAAATAAATTGGAGTAAAATAGTCTACCAAAATACATTCTTTGAGAAATAAACTCAAGAGGGAAACCCAATCTATCCAGACAAAGAGCTGTACAGGAAGGCTAAAGCAAAAATCTTCCACGAGAGATAACTCACTGGGGAAATTGAAAGAATATACACTTTCTGCTTAAGGCCGACACTCTATTGGAGAGAAGACAACACAACTCCGCAAAATAGGATAATATGTCAACAAAATATTAACGAATGTGAATGAGCAATGATTTGACAAATTTAACTATGCATGATGTATGTATGGATGTATGAGTGTTATATGCTGACAAAACAAACATATAATACTGGGGATAAACAAACAAAACAAACTCGGGCACAAACAACACTCGGCTAAATCACATCCAAGACGATCATTCCATAAGAAAATAAGCACCAACTGAGGAAACAAAGTCCTACTGCATGGCTTTACTTTACTGGGGAGAAACGTAATCCGAAAGTAAACAAAACATAACAACAAAATAATACAGATACAGAGATATAACATCCTTCTCCAGGCTTCACCAGGGAATAGCACTCAGACTTCAATGGGGAAACAAATGTTTTCAAACGTAACGCTTCTACTGGGGATTGCAAAAATAATTTCAAGTAAAGCAGATGGACACCAAATCATTAAAACATTCACTGAGGAATTCAGGCCCGTTCTGAAGGAGGAAAAAACATACAAACTTCACTAAGGCATATGATGCCCCATCATCGAGACATTAACTGGGGATTTTGTGATGACTTCATTGGGGAGGTCAACTCCACATTCTCAAAGGGGAAACCAATATACGTTCTTCACTGGAGAAACCATAGACACGTGTTCTTCAAAGTAATTATTGTACCAACTTCTCTGGGAAGAAAGAACTTCTATCAAACAAGCGAAACCTTCACTGGAGAAATCTCAAATTGAGTCTTCATATCATGCAAACTCAAAAAAGAAGAAAAATGATCCAAGACATGGCTGTGGACACTGGTGTCACAAACCCAATACAGCGAAAACATCCTGAGTAAACCTTCCTAGGGGAAACAAAAACTTCTCAAAACAACTGGAGTTCATCCATTACTGGGATCACCACTTTTGTTTTTCTCTTGCACCACAAAATCTAAAAAGCAAAAGCAAATTGTAAATTCTTTTTGAAGATCAATTTTTTTATTTAATCTTTTCGCTTTTAAAATTATTATCAATAATAAATGGAGTCTTTGCAAGCTAAATAAAATAAGAAATACAAAGAATTGGGTAAAAGCTCAAATTTCATTAATAGAATGGTAGTCTGCGAATGGCGAGACTCCATGGATGATTACAAAGTTAGGAAAATGGTAATATATAATGGAAAAGATACATTGAGATACAATGACCACTATCCCTTCTAGCAACTTTTGAAATCCTGAGCAGCAACTTCCGTTGAAGTATGATGAGGATCCAAGAAGATTGTTGCTTCAATGATCAAGTCTTGTCTGATGTAGTTACTTGCCAAGAAAGTCCCTAACTTTTTCCTAATCTTCCCTTGCGGGTTTTCAACTTAGCGGGAAATTTATTCTGTTTATGTCTCTAATTTTTGCCTAGACCGCCCTTTCGGGTTTTCGGCCTACTGAGACACTCTTTTTTTCCTAAGCCGCCCTTTCGGGTTTTCAAATTAGCGAGTTGTTCTTTTTATTTCTTTAGGCGAAGTATTTCTTGACTGCATCAGCATTCATGGGATGTGGGAACTCCTCGCCATCCATAGTTTCAAGAATTAATGCACCGCCAGAGAAGGCTTTCTTGACAACATACGGGCCTTCAAAATTGGGAGTCCACTTGCCCCTAGAATCAGTGTTAAAAGACATGATCTTCCTGAGCATGAGGTAGCCTTCTCTGAATTCACGAGGCTTGGCCTTCTTATCAAAAGCTTTCTTTATTCTCTTCTGATATAACTGTCCATGACACAAAGCTGTCATTTCCTTCTCTTCGATCAAATTCAATTGGTCAAACCTGTTCTGGACCCATTCAGCCTCTGACAACTTGGTTTCCATTATCACTCACAATGAGGTAATCTCAACCTCGATTAGGAGTATCACTTCCATTCCATACACAAGGGAGAACGGGGTTGCTCCTGTTGAAGTGCACACAGATGTACGATATCCATGCAAAGCAAAAGGGATCATTTCATTCTAATCCTTATAAGTAACAACCATCTTCTGTATAATCTTCTTGATATTCTTATTAGCATCTCAACAACCCTATTCATCTTCGGTCTGTACGGAGATAAATTGTGATGGACAATCTTGAATTCCTCACAAAGTTCTGTCATCATCTCGTTGTTCAGATTCGAGCCATTTTGTCAGTGATAATTCTGCTCGGCACACCATACCAACATATAAGATTATTCTTAATTAAGCGCATAACCACCTGCTTAGTAACATTAGCATATGAAGCTGCTTCCACTCACTTGGTGAAGTAATCAATTGCTACCAAGATAAAACGGTGTCCATTTGAAGCTTTTGGTTTTATCATCCCAATCATATCAATACCCCACATAGATAAAGGCCATGGGTAAGAAGTCACATTGAGAAGTGTCGGAGGCACATGAACCTTGTCCTCATAAATCTGGCATTTATGACACTTCTTTACAAATTTGTAACAATCAGATTCCATTGTCAGCCAATAGTAACCTACCCTTAGCATCTTTTTAGCCATCGAATGTCCATTGGCATGAGTGCCAAATGAACCTTCATGAATCTCATTCATAAACATGTCTACTTCGTGTCTATCCATGCTTCTGGGCAAGACCATGTCGTAATTTCTCTTGTACAACACATTTTCACTGAGGAAGAAACTGCCAGCCAATCTTCTCAATGTCTTTTTATCTTTATTCGAAGCACCAATCAGGTATTCCTGAGTTTGAAGAAAATGCTTGGTATCATAATACCAAGGTTTTTCATCTGCTACATCCTCTATTGTAAACACATGAGCGGGCATATCCAGTCGCCGAACTACAATTCGAGGTATATCATTCCAAGCATTTACTTGATACATAGAAGTCAGATTTTCCAGAGTATCCGCCATTTGATTTTCATCTCTAGGAATGTGATGGAATTTAACTTTATTAAAGAAGGGTAACAATCTTCTAGCATAATATTTGTAAGGGATCAAGCCGGGGTGACAAGTATCCCATTCTCCTTTAATATGATTTATTACCAAAGTTGAATCGCCATACACATCTAAAATATTAATTCTGAGATCAATAGCTTCCTCGAGACCCATGATGCAAGTCTTATATTCTGCCATATTATTAGTATAATCAAATGTCAAACTTGCAGTAAAAGGAATGTGTGACCCATGTGAGTGACAATCACAGCACCAATTCCTTTACCATAAGCATTCACGGCTCTATCAAATATCATACTCCAACGAGATTCAGGGTTAGGACCTTCCTCAGGCAATGGTTCATCACAATCTTTCACTTTCAGAAACATCACATCCTCATCGGGAAAATCATACTTCACAGACTGATAATCATCGAATGGTTGGTGGGCAAGATAATATGCCAACACGCTGCTCTTAATAGCTTTTTGAGTGCGGTATTTGATATCATATTCAGATAACAGCATCTGCCAGCGGGCATTTATCCCAGTAAGAGAAGGCTTTTCAAAAATGTACTTGATTGGATCCATTTTGGAGATCAACCAAATAGTGTGATTCAACATATACTGCCGCAAACGTTTTTCTGCCCCGGCCAGAGCACAACATGTCTTTTCAAGCATGGAATACCGCGACTCACAATCAGTAAACTTTTTAATGAGATTATAAATGGCATACTCATTCTTCCCTGTTTCATCTTGTTGTCCCAGAATACAACCCATGGAATTATCTAACACTGTCAGATACATAATCAACAATCTTCCTTCAACAGGAGGGAGCAAGATAGAAGGTTCAAGAAGATATTCTTTAATACTTTCAAATGCCCTTTGGCAGTCATCTGTCCACACACAACCGTGATCTTTCTTTAACAACTAAAAGATCGATCCACATGTTACAGTCATGTCAGAAATGAATCTGGAAATATAATTCAAACGCCCGAGGAACCCTTTGACTTGCTTTTCAGTTCTTGGTGCTGGCATCTCTTGAATTGCTTTGACTTTGTCAGGGTCAACTTTAATTCCTTTCTGGCTAACAATGAACCCCAACAATTTCCCTGATCGAACACCGAAGGTACATTTATTTGGATTCAAGCAGAGACGATACTTCCTCAAACGCTGAAACAACTTCAACAAATCTTCTACATGCCCTTCTTTAGTCTAGGATTTAGAAATCATATCATCAACATATACCTCGATTTCCTTGTGCATCAGATCATGGAATAAGGTTGTCATAGCCCTCTGGTACGTTGCACCAGCGTTCTTCAACCCGAAGGGCATCACTCTATAAGAGAATGTTCCCCAGGGTGTGATAAACGTTGTTTTTTCCATGTCCTCTAGAGCAATTCTTATTTGATTATACCCGGAAAATCCTTCCATGAACGAGAAAATTTTGAATTTTGTTATGCTATCCACTAACATATCAATGTGTGGCAATGGAAAACCATCTTTTGGACTAGCTTTATTTAGATCTCTGTAATCTACGCACATACAAACTTTTTCGTCTTTCTTTGGTACTGGGACAATATTGGAAATACATTGAGGGTACACTGATGACAAGAAAACCGACATTAATCTGCTTTAGAACTTGCTCTTTGATCTTCACTTCCATATCCGGGTGAGTTCTTTGCAACTTCTGTTTGATGGGCGAACACTCTGGCTTCAACGGAAAACGGTGTTCTACAATATTTGTATATAGACTAGGCATATCTTGGTTAGACCAAGCAAAAATGTCCACATACCCCTTCAGTAACTCAATCAACCTGCTCTTCACATCAGGATGCAGTAACGCTCTAATCTTGACTTCCTTCGGATCTTCTTCTGAGCCCAAATTGATTACTTCCAATGGCTCTTTATATGGTTGAATGTCATTCTCCTCGTGCTCAAGCAACCTTGAGACCTCTTCCAAAATATCATCATAGTCTTCTTCTTCGGCCCCATACACAGGACATTCAAAGTTGGGAGAGGGTGCATGGTCATTGTATTCAACGGGGTTTTTAATTAATCTGCACATATGATTTATGATTGTTTTTAGAAACTGACACATATAACAAGTGATCATGCAGATTGAATTTAAGTTATTATTTATTTTGAAAGGTTTTTTCTGATTACCATTTTCTAAGAAAAAGCAGAAAATAAAGACACGATTTGGGGAAACAAAGACAACTTTTATTATTGATTTTAAAAGTCACAGCAAACAGATAAACCCATACATCATTAATACTTCCACCTCGGGAAGAGTGAAAGCTTTTCAAAAAAGGTTAACAAGACAAATTACTTTGAAACATGTATGCAAGAAGGAACATCAATGGTGATCCAGTTCCAAACCTTAACTCCATGCGTCACGTAATTTGGCATTTCCGGCTCTGTTTCATCTTCCACAATGGCATTAATCCCGGAAATAATTGGATAAAGATAACCCCCGCTACGAAAGATGTCTTGATACTTGCCTGGATCAAACTTCGGCTTCATGCTCTTACCTTTGTCATTCTTCAAAGAGAACCCTAAGCCAGCTATGTTCTTGTTTACAGGTGGATCCACAATCTGTCCCCATACCTCACTATGACCATTACGTACAACTTGTTGCGCATCCTTAAGTGAAACCATAGAATTATCATTTCCCCTCATGTTATAAATGGATAAAGTTTGGAACTGGGTTCCGACAGCATCTTCATCCGCCTCCACGATGCTGAAAGAGGACAAATGTCATATCAATATTGCCTGTTCTCCATTTATAATCACCATTTTCCTTCACGTACAAACTTCAGCTTTTGGTGTAAAGTCGAAGTGACAGCCCCTGTCTCATGTATCCATGGTCGTCCCAGCAAGTACCTATAAGCAAGTACAATATCCATGACCTGGAAAGTAATCTGAAACAAATGTGGGCTTATATGAATGGGCAAGTCCACTTCACCAATAACAGATTTCCTTGATCCATCAAATGCTTTCACAATGATGCCACTTGGGCACATGGGCGTTCCTTGATATTTCAACTTCATAAGTGTACTCCTTGGTATAACGTTCAAAGCAGATCCATTATCAATTAGCACATTGGATAGCAAATCATTCTTGCAGTTTATAGAAATGTGGAGGGCCAAGTTATGATTCCTTCCTTCATCTGGAAATTCATCGTCGCAGAAACTCAGGTTATTACATGACGTAATGTTCCCTAATACACTGCTGAATTGATCTATAGGCATGTCACTTTCCATAAAAGCTTGGTCCAATATCCTCATCATATATTCTCTGTGAGCGGAGGAGTTCATCAATAAAGCCAAGATAGATATTTTTGAAGGAGTCTACAGTAGATGATTGTGATCGGTGGATCTGGAACTGACTGTTTAACGCTGGTTCGCGAAATGTCGCGGAAGCAAGAGTCGCCACCGTCTTTTATTTTCTCCAAATGGAAAGGACAAAAGCACAGAAAAATTCCTTAAAGAGATTGCTCTCGGTTCGGGAGGTAGGTTATAGAAAGGGAAGGTGTTAGCACCCTTTCTATCCATGGTTATCCATGGGCTCTTAGATACTTGCTCATTGTGTTTTCAAAATTGTTTGTTTGCTTTTCAATGTGGGTTTAAAAAGTTTCTTTGAAAAATTTCAGATCGACTCATACGTCAGAGTGTTTGAAAAGTTTGTTTTGAAAGCTTTTGAAAATGTGTAGTGTGAAAAGTATGTTTTTGTTTGTTTTTGGAATTAGAGCAAGTATCCTTGAGAACCTACCTACCCTAAGGAATTCGTCTGTGTAAATGTCCTTAAAAATAGTGCCATCCCACCATTGAGAGGTAGGTAGCACCACCGTTGGAGGTGTTCGGGTCAATTCGATTTTAGGGACGTGGTGATCACCAGAGCAATAGGAAGACACCTTAGAAGCTACCCTCATGCCAGGTTCCCGGATCATGAGGACTTACTAAGACGTCCTCTACTCGACGACCACCTTTCGAAAGGCAACAGTGAGGCGTACCCTAGGGGTGGTGTGTGTAATTCGTGTGTCATGTTTCATTTGATATTTGTCTTTTGTCATGTCATTGTGTTCTACGCTTGATTTTAATTATTGCCATACATTCTTTCATGCTCGATTAACAGTTAGGAGTGCGGAAAAGATAAATCTACGACTATTACAAAGGCGTGGGTCCACATCGCCAAAAATTAAACCGGACCCGATTTAGCAGAAAAATAAATAATGCAAAGAAATAAAATGCGAAAAGTAAAATTACATGGCTTAGGGACAATTACAAAATTATAGTAAGCGATAATAAAAGAAATGCGCAATTAAATGATTGATGACGGGCGTTGGACCCTTTTTGCAAATAATTAAAATTAATAAGGATGTAAAAATTAAAATTAAATGAAAATGATATTTTTGTGTTTTTTAGATTTAATGAGAAAAAGGAGAATTAATTAAAATTAAATTAAGAAGCAAACCCTAATTCTAATATTTTATTTATTAAGAAAGAATTACATTAAGATCTAAATTAAACCTAAGATTTATTATATACAATTTAAATAGGAAAATAAATAAATAAGTAATTATTATTATTCTAAAAAAAAAGGAAAAATATTAAAAGTAATAAAAAATAGCAATTAACCTAATTCTACATTTTTTTGGATTTTTATTATGGAAAAAATATAAATTAAACCTAATTTGAAATTAATTTATTTACATGCTAATAAAATAATTATAATAAAATAGCTATTATTTTTAGTCTTTGTACTTTTTTTTTGATTTTTATGTTTTTATATTTTATGACATGATTAATTAATTAAAACAAACAATAAAACATAAATAAATAGCCTAACAATAAAGAATAAGAAAAGCAAACCAGGGGGTATAGTCTCAGAATTGGAGGTGTGGGCCCAAGGATGTTGGCCCAATAAGCTTTGACGTTGGCTGACTTTTCCAGATCGTATACTAACGCGTTGACCCTGGTGTACATGTTCTTCAGAATCCTGGCCGTTGATTTGAATGGGATGGACGCGTGGATGTCTGAATGGTGACGGAGCATGGTAGTCCTTCAGTGCCAGCGTTGCGTAGGAACCTGTATGGAAAAATAAGATTGGAATTTTGCAAGACCTGGGATTTGAACCCAGGTCTTTGAGGTCACCAACACGTATCCTTGCCACTGAACCATTTGAATTATGTTTAATATATTATAACAAACAAACAATAAAAGGAAAAAGTAAATGCATTGGTGGAGGGCGCGCAAAAGTTTAAACCAACGAACCACGTCCTGCCACCTAACCTTCTTCTTCATCCTCTTTTTTTATTTTCTGAAACAAAGTCCTAGCGCAACGGTTTCAGAAGCGTGGCTGAAAGTGGCTTTTCGAAAAATAGCGACTAGCGCTATAGGACCAATAAATTGGGCGCGAGTATCTTGTCTTCTCCGTCTCAACCTGCTTGATCGAATGGCCATAGTCTGGACGCCCAATTTTGCTTCGTTGTAAAAGCCCCATTTTTAAAATCTGTAAAACCTAGAATATGGACATGGCAAAAACTTGCATACAGCATAAAAATCCAATTAAATATAATGGTTAGTTCGGAAACTTGACAAGGAGCATGAATATATGATTAAAATGCCATGAAGATGCGTAGAATTGAGGATATGATTTCAAAAGCTTTGAGGTACAGTTTGAGTTTAATCTACCGATTCCTGGGGTTTTGCTTATTGTTTGTGATGGGTACACGTTCAGAATTGCTTGAGGATGCTGATAGAGTGAAGCTTGAGGCTTGAATCGACCTCAAACCTTGATTTCAGATCTTTGTTTTTTAGGCAATTTTCAAGTTTTGTATATGGCGTATGAGTGCAGCTTCTAATCCTGAGGCATTAGGTTTGTGGTTCTGAATATGTATGGAGCATTTTAGGTCAACAATTTTCAACAAAATCTTTTGCATTCAAGGATTAAAGATTTGATTTTTTTCCATTATACTTTCAATCTTTTTTCACATGGTTTTTGTGCAAATCATATCCAATTCAATCCAATTCTTCCCAATCAGCATGTGCACGAGTTATAGAGGCCAAATCATGCATAAAAAGATTTTTTCATGTTAGGTTTATATTTTTCATGAATTAAAATCATTTAAATGAATATAAATTAATATTAATTCAAATAAATAATTAAAAAATATGAGAATACTTCCCCTTGGGCCTAGTGGTCGTGCATAGGCTTGGCATGAAGAAATTTGGAAGAAGATTGGGCCCATTTGCATTTTTAGGCCTTTTGCATCAATGTTGACTTTCAAAAATTTCCAACAATTTCCCAACTTCCACAAGGCATAACTTGGTCACTTTTTAAGCTTTTCACATGTTCTTGGACATTTTGGAAAGGTCTTTGAGTCCTTTAACCAATGCCTTTGGTCCCATGTCATTTTGATTTACCAATCTCAAGTTATGGCCTTTGACTTAAAGTCACTTTTTGTTGACTTTTGAAAATGACCTATAATGTTGAAATTGATAACTTTTTGTGAGAGCATTTCTTGGACTTGGAACATGAAGATGAATTGTAGGAAATGTCTTTCTCTTCAAAATGAGCTTTGGATGGAATTTTTCTGATAATCCATATGAAAGTTATGCCCTGGTCAATTTCTGTTGACTTTTTCAGCTGTCCAAATATAGCAACTTTTGCATCTTTGATGATTTCTGAGCCAAATTTTGAGAATCATGATCAAGCATTGATCAAATGATGTTTGTGGCTTCAAAATGATACATTGACCAAAAATTTGAACTTTTGACTGTCAAATGACCATTTTGCCCCTACAGTTGACTGTAGTGCAATCTAGGGTTTTGACTGTGCAATCTTGAGCTGAATGCCTTGAAACTTGACATGAGGATACTTGACCATCTTTGTAGGTACATGGGACTTTATTGGGCTTTTGAAAAGTTCATTTGCTTGACCAGAACTTAAACCCTAGTTTTGACTGTCTAGGAGACAGTTGAGCTGCACAACCCTTGGGGCATTTTGTGACCTTGACTTTGACAATTCTTGATGAATATGGGAGGGCAAATTTTGGGGTACAACAGTTGCCCCTGTTCAATCTTCTTAGACCTGAGGATGCAGATTGGCTGACATGCCTTTCGTAATCCGAGGGTAGAAGATGATTGAACACTAGAGTGCCCAGAAATTTGCGCTCACATAGTAGCAGTGATGATGAGGGAATGGGCTTATAGATGCCATTTTAGGGGTTGCTGGATAGGATGATGGGCTTATAGATGCCATCTGGACGTTGATTGCGTAGGAGATTCCTTAGCGAGAACCTGCATACCTGCAAAACAGAAAAATGAGTACCTGACACGTCGCAGGAGCTGATTTTAGATGCTTGATATAGATATGTCCTGATTGGTTACAGGAGCTGAGTCTGGAGCTTCAAATGCTGATGAATGAACCAGGGACGGTTACTGCCTTAGCATGAATGGTAAGAGAATCCTGAATGATTTCAACCTCAACAACGCTCGTTGAGAAAATCTTGGTGAGAATTACCATTTTTGTAGTGTCAGGAAGAGGACCATAGGACATTATAATCTCAAAGGGAGTCACCTCACTCACCGTCGGAGAGGGAACTATAGGAAATTATAATCTGGAAGGAAATGCCACCTCACGCTCATGCCGGAGAGGGAAACATCTTGAAAGGGAATTACCACTTCACTCGCCGTTGGAGAAGGGACCATAAGAGAATATCACCTCACGCTCATGCCGGAGAGGGAAACATCTGAAGAAGGAATTACCACCTCACACGCCGTTGGAGAGGGGACCATAGGAGAATATCACCTCACGCTCATGCCGGAGAGGAAAACATCTGAAGAAGGAATTACCACCTCACACGCCGCTGGAGAGGGGACCATAGGAGAATATCACCTCACGCTCATGCCGGAGAGGGAAACATCTGAAGAAGGAATTACCACCTCACACGCCGTTGGAGAGGGGACCATAAGAGAATTTCTACTGAGTCTTTATCAGAAAAATCTGTTTGGAGTCGATTTAACTGGACTAGAGAAGTCCTTGAAATATGTTTGAGAATTTCAACTGCACCCTTCCTGAAAGGTAGAGGTTAGTTATATGCGATGCATGATATGGATCAGGCAATGATGTTCTCGATATAAATGAGACTTGTATGATGCAATACGTTTATGCATGCTATAATGGTGTATATGATGATTCATGTATGTTTTCGTCTAGGAAAATAAATCCTTGACGGGTGCCGGGAAGTCATATCCTGGGCTGATGTTGAGGAAAAGATTTTGCTTCCGCTGTGGATGATTCGTTGCAAGAATACCGGTAGGAGGAGATAACTCCGTTGAGGAATGAAACAATTCTGCGGGAGAAAAGATACTCTAGCGATCATGCTGGGGAGTGCTACTCTGTGGGGATAGCGATGCTTTGCTGAGTTGATGAAGATACCTCCGCTGGGGATACCGTTGATGAGTTATGCTGGGGATATCCTCGTTGTGCTGGAAGTGTTGATAGACTTCGCTGGGGGTAGGAAGATACTTTGCCGAAGACGCTCTTTCCGTGGCTTTTGGCTGAGGATAACCCAGTTATATCCTGTTACGGAAATAACTCTTTAAATCAAGCCGGGACGACGCGTTCGTGCTCTGCGAGGGGATAAGCTTCCAGAATCTACTGGGGATAAGCTTACTGCTTGAGGATATGAATTCCATCTTTCCGGGGGAACTGGATTGGATTCTCCTGGGGAGATTTTGAACTGTAATGCTGTAGGTTGAAAGAGGGAACCTATGTAGGGTTGCCTGCTGATGAGCTCGTGTAAGACCGCATCTGAAATGGAGAAGGAACCTGGGTAGGGTTACTTTGATGATGAGTTCGTGTAAAACTGCATCTTGAAGAGAGAGAACCGGTGTAGGGTTGCTTGGTGAGGTAAGTTCATGTAAAATTTCTTGATGAACCGGGGTGAGGTTATCTTGAGCTAAATCCATGTAAGACTTCTGGAGGAACCGGGGTTAGGTTACCTTGGGGTAAATCCATGTGAGATTTCTTGACGAACCGGGGTAAGGTTACTGGAGACGAGTCCATGTGAGACTTCTGGGGGAACCGGGGTTAGGTTACCTTGAAATAGATCCGTGTGAGATTTCTTGACGAACCGGGGTAAGGTTACTGGAGACGAGTCCATGTGAGACTTCTGGGGGAACCGGGGTTAGGTTACCTTGAAATAGATCCGTGTGAGATTTCTTGACGAACCGGGGTAAGGTTGCTTCGGGATAAGTTTGTGTAGAACTTCTGGATGAACCGGGGTAAGGTTGCTTGGGGTAAACCCATGTAAGGTTTCTAGAGGAACCGGGGTAAGGTTACTTGACGAGTTTGTGTAAAAACTTCGGGATGAACCGGGGTTAGGTCATCTTGGGATAGGTCCATGTGAGACTCTTGGAGGAACCGGGGTTAGGTTACTTGGATAAGTTTGTGTAAAAACTTTAATGAACCGGGGTTAGGTCATCTTGAAATAGATCCATGTAAGACTTCTGGAGGAACCGGGGTTAGGTTACCTGGATAAGTTTGTGTAAAACTTCTTGATGAACCGGGGTAAGGTTACTTGTGGGATAAGTTCGTGTAAAACTTCTTCTGAAAATTGAGAAGGAACCGGTGTAGGGTTGCATGATTTTGATTAAGTGGATGATTGTCCTGTTTGGTTTCGGATGTTAACCCACGATCTGGAATTTATAAAGGTAGATGGTAATCATCCTTATGTTGATCTTTCCTTTGTACTTTGGTTGACAGAGCAATTGGATCGCCTGGATAACTCATTATTGCCCCTGCTTCGGAGATGAAGGAAGAGGATACCTGTGTGGGTGATTGACAAATCTTCGAGTAGACACGTGATGAAATACCGGATCATAGTCGTACGCTTTGATCCCTAACTTTTGCCTGGACCGCCCTTTCGGGTTTTCAGTCCACCGGGATACCCCTTTTTGCCCAAGCCGCCTTTTCAGGTTTTCGACTTGCCGGGTGTACAAATTTTTCATTTTGTCCCTTCATTTTGCCCGAACCCTTTTGGTTCGCCGGGAAGCCCTTATAGGTATGTCAACCTAGCGGGTCTTTGATTTTGCGTAGTATTTTTTCGACTATGTCCACACTCTTAGAATGTAGGGAGTTGCCCCTGTTGGAAGTATTTTGCCATGCCCCAGATAATGAGCAATGTGCCCCTTGATTGGAGGTTCTTCTGTTCACAAGGTGTTCATCGTGCGAATTTCCCTGCTTGTTCAAACAAGTAGTCATATGCAAACAAGGTTATTTTAAGAATGCAAAAGTCTATGTCTGTCTTGAATTTTGAAAATGCGTTTTTTGTAATACAGTGCGATGTCAACTAATATTTTACAGCAAACCTTCAGGAGTCAGGATACCTTCGTAACAGTATGCTTTCGAACTGACCCATATTTCAGCTAGGACTTTCAAGGGTTATATCGTGGCCGGGTTCACGGTTTAAGAAACAAAGGATAAAGGCTCAAATTATTTGTACCCACCCGCTCTTCGTGATGTTCTCCAAACCTAAACTCAGTTGATCGTGCGTTAGACCTGGTTTGAGTCTTTGCTTGATATATCAGTGATGGTTCGGATATTGATGATTTATTTGAATGGGCAGTCACCTTTGCTTTTGTGGAGGGTTTGTGAGACCTCTTTTGATTTTTGTTATCCCTTCCTTTTTTTTTGCCTGAACTGTTTCCCTTTTTTGAATTACAGTCAGCGGGATGCCCCAGTCTTTTTTATTGGTTTTGACTTTTTGGGCTTTCCATTTATGATTTTTTTTTTATAATGACTGCATGTCCTTATGATTGTTCGGAACCATCACTGTCTTTTGTTTTGTAAGGACTCCTTTGGTGCCATTTGTTATGCACTTGGATCAACTGAGAGACTACCCTGCCCCAGGTTATGATTAATGGTTTTGATTTTCGAAAATAAAAACTCCTACTTCTTTGGCTCTGATGGGTTGACGAGGGATTATCATCCTTATAACTCCAGTGTTTAGGGGTTGAAACAATGCCTGTACTTCATAAGCGGGGTCTGTTCAAAAGCATACTGTAATGATCGCGGTATCGCTTTCGTCATCCTCCCTCAAGAGGTTTAGAATTTTCAATTAAGAGTTGACCATTGCAAAAATATGAAAGCGGTTTTAAGCATAGTAAACATAATTAATCAAGACAGACATGTGTAATGCATTCATGAAATAAAGAGTTTAACATAATAATTGTTTATCTGAACAAAAAAGAACAATACAACTTGAATTCAAGTGAACAAAAAATTCTCAACCCTAGCCATGTTTTGGCAATGGAGCATTGATCACATTGGGAGTCTCAGCAGGCTCGAACTCGATCTCTTTGGCATCGATCATGTTCTGAATTTTGTACTTTAGCGCCCAACAGTCTTCAGTATCGTGCCCCGGGCTATCAGAATGATAAGCGCATCTGGCTTCTGGATTGTAGCTGGGAGAGGAGGTCTTAGAATTGGCAGGAGGGTTGATCACTGCAATCAGGTTCATCTTCAACATATGTTGCAGTGCTTGCGACCATGGCATGTTAATGTTGGTGAACTGTCTTTTAGGCCCGTCCGGTCTTTGCTGGTTTCCCCTTTGTGGTTGGCGGCGTGGTGCAGAACCAGAGATCATGACTGCCCCTGCATGTTGGTCACGGCGACCCTTTTGACCGTATGCAGCATTAGATTCCTTCTTTCCCGTGTAAGGCTTTTTGTGGGTGTCAGAAGGTGTGGCCTCTTGGATTTTCCCACTCTTGATACCAGCTTCGATTCTTTCGCCGGTCAGGATGAGGTCAGTGAATCCAGCAGATGAGTTACCAATGAGGTGGTTGAAGAATGGCCCTGATAGGGTCCCCAAGAACATATCAACAAGTTCCCGATCAGTCAGGGGTGGTTGTACCCTTCCAGCAAGATCCCTCCACTTCTGAGCGTACTCCTTAAAACCTTCGCTTGCACCTAACGACATACCCTGGAGTTGAGTACGCGTGGGGGCAAGGTCGGCATTATACTGGTACTGCTTATAGAAAGCAGTTGCCAACTCCTCCCAGTTACGAACTTTGGTCCCATCCAGCTGATAGAACCATTCGAGGTGAGTCCCTGAAAGACTTTCCTGGAAGAAGTGGATCCATAGATTCTTATCCGCAGAGTACGGCTGAATCTTCCGAACATAGGACCTTAAGTGCAGCTTGGGACAAGACGCCCCGTCATACTTCGAGAAAGTTGGTGCTTTGAATTTATGTGGGATAATCACACCAGTCGACAAACCCAGATCTCCGAAATCCAGCCCAGGTACCTGTTGAACCTCCATAGCTTTCATTCTGTCCTCCAGTTGCTTATATCTGTCATCAGCAGGAGGGTACTGCTCTTCATCAAAATCTGTCTCGTTGTCGGAGACCACTGGACTGGGAACCTCTCTCTCATGATGACTGCTTTTTCCCACAGATGGGGTTGTCCTCTCAGCTTCAACTTGTGGTGTATTCCCAAATCTGCGTCTAGGGCTGAACAGAACAGTCCTCTTCTTTTTCTTGTCCTTCTTCAAAAGCAGAGCCTTCAGGTCTTGTTGCCCCTGGGTCAAATTCAGGATCAGCTCTTGGAACTGGGCGTTCTGAGCCTGGAGATCCTTGATGGACTGTTCAGCTGATGATCCAGGATTCATGACGATCGGCTGAAATAAACAGCGGAGAAGGGTAAGCAACCTGCAGAGAAAAGGGTACTTGTTATGCAATGATATGTATGACATGCATGCAATGATTTCAAGGACCTCGCGGGGTAAACAGAGAAACTTGTTAGAGTTGCAAGCCGGTAACTTGATTGAAGGCACTTCATGTTGTTGAGAGTCCTTCTTCAAGGGTCAAAGGCTCACCATATCCAGTGGGTCATAGCCCCTGACATCCTTGGCTAGAGGAAAATAAATCCTCTTTGCCCCTGGCTAGATGTTTGATTTATCATGACCTGCATCACAAGCCCTTGAGATCCTTGAAATGGGTTAGGATGTATACAGGATGCATGCAATGGTATGATGTTATGCTATGCATGGGGTAACGTGAGTGAACCCTGTTATGAGTCCTGATTAAGGACTGAAACAAAACCTGCAAGAAACAAGGGTTAGGTAACAAGTACGCAAGTAGGCAAGTATAAAGGCACACAAGTCACACAAGAGAAACCCTTAGAGTTTAGGCCAGCATGGGGTCTGGGTATTACCCTCTTTCAGTTGGTGGGCTCAACCTGTCCTATCAGAAGTAACCGGGTTCTAAGGGTCCCAATATCACGGGATTGCTTTCATTGTTCATCGTTTCGATTTAGCCACTGAACTGGCGACCGAAATATTCCAGGAAAGCAACCCTCAATTGGGTGTAGTATCGAGTATCAACCAACCTCGGACTGCACCAAAGTCAGTTATCTCACTACCCTAAAGAGGCCAAGATAGTTCAATTAAGGTTCCTAAGGTCTGTTGATGCTTCATGACACCACGCGGAGGCCCCGTACTCTCCTTGACTGAACTCAAGGGTTACCGGTACACACCAAAGTGCCACATCAACGTAGCAGACTGTTTCAACCATGTCGGTATACCCCGCACAGTTCCCTCACAGCCTTGTTGCTACTTTCTAAGAAAGGTATCCCCCAGATCCGGGTTAGGATCTATAGAACTCCCAAGCAACCCACAATAATAAAGCACACAAGGAAAACAATTGAAAACATAGTTATAAGCTAGCCCTAAGGTACACCTCACTTTATAAAGGGTCCCCAGCAGAGTCGCCAGTTCTGTGATCGGTGGATCTGGAACTGACTGTTTAACGCTGGTTCGCGAAATGTCGCGGAAGCAAGAGTCGCCACCGTCTTTTATTTTCTCCAAATGGAAAGGACAAAAGCACAGAAAAATTCCTTAAAGAGATTGCTCTCGGTTCGGGAGGTAGGTTATAGAAAGGGAAGGTGTTAGCACCCTTTCTATCCATGGTTATCCATGGGCTCTTAGATACTTGCTCATTGTGTTTTCAAAATTGTTTGTTTGCTTTTCAATGTGGGTTTAAAAAGTTTCTTTGAAAAATTTCAGATCGACTCATACGTCAGAGTGTTTGAAAAGTTTGTTTTGAAAGCTTTTGAAAATGTGTAGTGTGAAAAGTATGTTTTTGTTTGTTTTTGGAATTAGAGCAAGTATCCTTGAGAACCTACCTACCCTAAGGAATTCGTCTGTGTAAATGTCCTTAAAAATAGTGCCATCCCACCATTGAGAGGTAGGTAGCACCACCGTTGGAGGTGTTCGGGTCAATTCGATTTTAGGGACGTGGTGATCACCAGAGCAATAGGAAGACACCTTAGAAGCTACCCTCATGCCAGGTTCCCGGATCATGAGGACTTACTAAGACGTCCTCTACTCGACGACCACCTTTCGAAAGGCAACAGTGAGGCGTACCCTAGGGGTGGTGTGTGTAATTCGTGTGTCATGTTTCATTTGATATTTGTCTTTTGTCATGTCATTGTGTTCTACGCTTGATTTTAATTATTGCCATACATTCTTTCATGCTCGATTAACAGTTAGGAGTGCGGAAAAGATAAATCTACGACTATTACAAAGGCGCGGGTCCACATCGCCAAAAATTAAACCGGACCCGATTTAGCAGAAAAATAAATAATGCAAAGAAATAAAATGCGAAAAGTAAAATTACATGGCTTAGGGACAATTACAAAATTATAGTAAGCGATAATAAAAGAAATGCGCAATTAAATGATTGATGACGGGCGTTGGACCCTTTTTGCAAATAATTAAAATTAATAAGGATGTAAAAATTAAAATTAAATGAAAATGATATTTTTGTGTTTTTTAGATTTAATGAGAAAAAGGAGAATTAATTAAAATTAAATTAAGAAGCAAACCCTAATTCTAATATTTTATTTATTAAGAAAGAATTACATTAAGATCTAAATTAAACCTAAGATTTATTATATACAATTTAAATAGGAAAATAAATAAATAAGTAATTATTATTATTCTAAAAAAAAAGGAAAAATATTAAAAGTAATAAAAAATAGCAATTAACCTAATTCTACATTTTTTTGGATTTTTATTATGGAAAAAATATAAATTAAACCTAATTTGAAATTAATTTATTTACATGCTAATAAAATAATTATAATAAAATAGCTATTATTTTTAGTCTTTGTACTTTTTTTTTGATTTTTATGTTTTTATATTTTATGACATGATTAATTAATTAAAACAAACAATAAAACATAAATAAATAGCCTAACAATAAAGAATAAGAAAAGCAAACCAGGGGGTATAGTCTCAGAATTGGAGGTGTGGGCCCAAGGATGTTGGCCCAATAAGCTTTGACGTTGGCTGACTTTTCCAGATCGTATACTAACGCGTTGACCCTGGTGTACATGTTCTTCAGAATCCTGGCCGTTGATTTGAATGGGATGGACGCGTGGATGTCTGAATGGTGACGGAGCATGGTAGTCCTTCAGTGCCAGCGTTGCGTAGGAACCTGTATGGAAAAATAAGATTGGAATTTTGCAAGACCTGGGATTTGAACCCAGGTCTTTGAGGTCACCAACACGTATCCTTGCCACTGAACCATTTGAATTATGTTTAATATATTATAACAAACAAACAATAAAAGGAAAAAGTAAATGCATTGGTGGAGGGCGCGCAAAAGTTTAAACCAGCGAACCACGTCCTGCCACCTAACCTTCTTCTTCATCCTCTTTTTTTATTTTCTGAAACAAAGTCCTAGCGCAACGGTTTCAGAAGCGTGGCTGAAAGTGGCTTTTCGAAAAATAGCGACTAGCGCTATAGGACCAATAAATTGGGCGCGAGTATCTTGTCTTCTCCGTCTCAACCTGCTTGATCGAATGGCCATAGTCTGGACGCCCAATTTTGCTTCGTTGTAAAAGCCCCATTTTTAAAATCTGTAAAACCTAGAATATGGACATGGCAAAAACTTGCATACAGCATAAAAATCCAATTAAATATAATGGTTAGTTCGGAAACTTGACAAGGAGCATGAATATATGATTAAAATGCCATGAAGATGCGTAGAATTGAGGATATGATTTCAAAAGCTTTGAGGTACAGTTTGAGTTTAATCTACCGATTCCTGGGGTTTTGCTTATTGTTTGTGATGGGTACACGTTCAGAATTGCTTGAGGATGCTGATAGAGTGAAGCTTGAGGCTTGAATCGACCTCAAACCTTGATTTCAGATCTTTGTTTTTTAGGCAATTTTCAAGTTTTGTATATGGCGTATGAGTGCAGCTTCTAATCCTGAGGCATTAGGTTTGTGGTTCTGAATATGTATGGAGCATTTTAGGTCAACAATTTTCAACAAAATCTTTTGCATTCAAGGATTAAAGATTTGATTTTTTTCCATTATACTTTCAATCTTTTTTCACATGGTTTTTGTGCAAATCATATCCAATTCAATCCAATTCTTCCCAATCAGCATGTGCACGAGTTATAGAGGCCAAATCATGCATAAAAAGATTTTTTCATGTTAGGTTTATATTTTTCATGAATTAAAATCATTTAAATGAATATAAATTAATATTAATTCAAATAAATAATTAAAAAATATGAGAATACTTCCCCTTGGGCCTAGTGGTCGTGCATAGGCTTGGCATGAAGAAATTTGGAAGAAGATTGGGCCCATTTGCATTTTTAGGCCTTTTGCATCAATGTTGACTTTCAAAAATTTCCAAAAATTTCCCAACTTCCACAAGGCATAACTTGGTCAATTTTTAAGCTTTTCACATGTTCTTGGACATTTTGGAAAGGTCTTTGAGTCCTTTAACCAATGCCTTTGGTCCCATGTCATTTTGATTTACCAATCTCAAGTTATGGCCTTTGACTTAAAGTCACTTTTTGTTGACTTTTGAAAATGACCTATAATGTTGAAATTGATAACTTTTTGTGAGAGCATTTCTTGGACTTGGAACATGAAGATGAATTGTAGGAAATGTCTTTCTCTTCAAAATGAGCTTTGGATGGAATTTTTCTGATAATCCATATGAAAGTTATGCCCTGGTCAATTTCTGTTGACTTTTTCAGCTGTCCAAATATAGCAACTTTTGCATCTTTGATGATTTCTGAGCCAAATTTTGAGAATCATGATCAAGCATTGATCAAATGATGTTTGTGGCTTCAAAATGATACATTGACCAAAAATTTGAACTTTTGACTGTCAAATGACCATTTTGCCCCTACAGTTGACTGTAGTGCAATCTAGGGTTTTGACTGTGCAATCTTGAGCTGAATGCCTTGAAACTTGACATGAGGATACTTGACCATCTTTGTAGGTACATGGGACTTGATTGGGCTTTTGAAAAGTTCATTTGCTTGACCAGAACTTAAACCCTAGTTTTGACTGTCTAGGAGACAGTTGAGCTGCACAACCCTTGGGGCATTTTGTGACCTTGACTTTGACAATTCTTGATGAATATGGGAGGGCAAATTTTGGGGTACAACAATGATCTACAATTATGTAGTCTCTCATCTTAATCATCTTCAAAATATCATCCACATCCTTTTCTAGCGCAACTCCACTAGATTCAACTGCAACCTTCTTGGGTTCAACATTCTCAGCAATTTTCTTTCCAGCGCTAACATCTCCACGAACAACTGGTGCAAATACACGACCGTTGCGGGTCACTATGCTAGTCTCATCAATATTTCCAACATCAGGCATTGGCTGGATGGGAACTTCCACACCATTCTCTAAGATTGTAGCATTATATTTGTAGGGTACAACCTTATCTGACTTGTAAGGGACAGGACCCGACAAACTAATCAACAATGGAGTAATAGCCGACTTGCTATGATACTCAACTTCAAAATGGGCGGGTGCACCAAAATAAGGTTGAATGACGTTTACCCTTTTCTTCAACACAATCAGTCATTGTTTTCCTTTTTCTGTTTTGTCTTGCGAAGAACGTCCGATGTTCATTTTTGATATATGCATCTGACATTAAATTGCTGATTCATAAATGTTTTACATATGAAACGAAAGATTAATTACAGGTGACATCGGAAACCGGGGCAATGTGGAGTTGTCTAATGCAGTCTGATCGCTTTGTCCGCCAAGGTACCAAGATAGGTTCAACTGAAGAATGTGACCAGGTTATCTCAATTCCCCACGGAGTAAGATAAAGTTTCAGCATTACATCAGCCTTACAATGGATGCCCTATTTCCCCAGGAGAGTCCAATCCAAAAGGTTCCTCAGGAAAGTGGAATCCATCTCCCCGGCAGAAAGCTTATCCCCTGCAAAGTACGGGCGTCTCTCCCGAGTTTTTATTCAGAGTTATTTCCTCTCAAGGATTTATAACTGGGTCATCCTCAGCTAAAAACCACAGAAGATCGCCCTCAGCAAGGTTCCTTCGATCCCCAGCGGAGTTTATCATCGTTATCCCCAGCGGAATCCATCATTAAAGTCCTCAACATGCCTCTCGTCAAACCTCGGCCAAGTATCTCTTCCACAGAGCAATTCCCCGGCCGATCGTCAAGGATTTATTTTCCTAAGACGAAAATTACATTCATAAACACTTCACATTCTCATACATCTTGCTTACATACATGATAAAGCGCATACAACGCTATCTCATGTTAAACATCATGACACCATGCATATCATACATCATGACATTACATACAACTTATGTTTTGCCTTTTCAGGGTAAAAGACAATCCCAAAGACAATTACCCTCAACTACCACAATTCCAGATTCGATTCCTGTATCTAGCCAGGGCATGTCTGAAGAGTTTCCAGATTCGATTCCTGTATCTAGCCAGGGCATGTCTGAAGAGTTTGAAGATTCGACTCCTGTATCCAGCCAGGGCATATCTATCAACCACCATAATTCCAGATTCGATTCCTGTATCTAGCCAGGGCATGTCTGAAGAGTTTGAAGATTCGACTCCTGTATCCAGCCAGGGCATATCTATCAACCATCACATTTCCAGATTCGATTCCTGTATCTAGCCAGGGCATGTCTGAAGAGTTTGAAGATTCGACTCCTGTATCCAGCCAGGGCATATCTATCAACCATCACATTTCCAGATTTGATTCCTGTATCTAGCCAGGGCATATCTACCTCAGGAGATTGGAGATCAAATACCTGTAACAAGCCAGGAAAACATCTTCCTTTCTCAAAATACACAAGTTCTCGCTAAGGAATCTCTTACGCGATCAACACTTCCAAATGGAATCTATAAGCCCATTCCCGACAAGATTCTGTCACGTCTTCAGATGGCATCTATAAGCCCATCCACCTATCCACTATCTCTTCAGATGACATCTATAAGCCCATTCCCGACATCACATTGCTGATACTTCAATATGCGAGTGCAAATTTCCGGGCACTCTAGTGTCCAATCTTCTTTTACCTTCAAGTCGCGAAAGGCAAAACTTGCCAATCTAACTCTTCAGGTCTAAGAAGATTGAACAGGGGCAACTGTTGTACCCCAAAATTTTCCCTCGCATTTTTCTACAAGCAATCTCAGCTTCAGACATTTCCTGACTTTTCAAACTGGCTCAAGAATCGGACAAACGGACTTTTCTTGACAGTCAAGCAAAATTAGGGTTTTTACTGATTTTTAGGACTCTGGATTGTTTCACAGTTGGCTTAGGGTTTGGATGATTTTTGGTTCAATTTTGATCAGGCGAGCGTTATTTGGCATTTAATCAGGAGTTAAAGTTTTTTTGGGCGTATTCTCAGAAGAATTTAAATTCCACAAGCACTTTGCAGTTTATTCCGAGATTCGGGTTAAAATTCACGTTATCTTGATTTAATCAGTAAAGGAGGCAGTTGGTTTGAATTCACCAGTCAAAAAGGATGTGTGCAACGTGGAATTACAGTGCTTGGCAAAAGAATCAGTGAAAAAGAAGGTTTGCATCTGATCAAGTTTTTGTGTGTTCGACTATGCGTTTCTTTGAATAACGGATACGTCGAATTCATTTATTTTGATCAACAAAGGTTTAGTTGATTATTTATGGTTCTAATATTAAAATATTTGAAATTTAAACTTTCATTTTATTTTATTTAAGGAACTATAAATAACAAGTAAACAATTAAAGAAAAGGAATTGAAAAAAGAATTAAATATCAATGGAGTTTTTATTTCATATTTAATAGTCGTTACAATTGTTATTATTTGGATACGAGTATTTATTACAAAGTATTTAAAATAATAATAAGTGTACACAAATTAAATTGAAAATAAAAATTCTATCCTATTTCTAATTCTTCATTCTTTATTTCGCTCCGGTGCTCCATTTTTTTATCTGCAAAAAGAAAAGGAAAAAGTCAAAGGCAGTTGAATTAAAAAAGACAGATAAAATTTGCTCATCATTAGGGGCCACTGACTGGGATCAGTTGACCCTCTCTGCAAATCGCGGGATTTCTCCCGGTTCACAAAGAGGGAAGAATTCCATTTTTTATTCATGAATGTCAAAATGCATAATTTTTAAAACTTCAAACTACATAGTTCAAATCCAAAGTTCAAACTGCATAGAAAATCCAATTCCACTTTCCATCAAAAGCAAAAAGAGCAATTCACTGTCAAAAGTACAAGTCTACTCAAGGCTACCAAAGAGAGGTTTCGGCCAAGATATCAAGGAAAAGATAAAGAGTAGAAAGCTGTCAAAGAAAGAAAAGATGCAGAATAATGTGTTATGCAAGACTTAATCATCATTTCCCAGCATACAGGGGCCCCTTCAGAAAAGATAGTACAAGTAAAATCATATAATATTCAACTGTACTATAGAGTGAGAAGAAGAGAGAAATAGAGGCAGGTTTTGTAGGCTTTAGGTTTAGACAGTGCAGAAATAACAAGAAAAGATATAATCCAAGAGAAGCATCAATTCAACATTATTCAAAACTGGGCAGAAATACACAACATAGACAATTACCAAAAATAGAAAAGTGCCAAGAAACTTTGTAAAACTACCCAGCAAACTTGGATCAAAGAAAATACCAAGGTTTGAATAAATATTAGGCGCCAAAGACCAAGAGAAAGAGGACAAAAGAACACAAGAAAACATACTGTCAAAAAAACCTGATTGAGCCAAGCACCAATATCACAAAAATATATAATCTGCAAACAACATAACCAAGCCAAGCAGACATAAACCCACGGCAAGTTCAAACCTAAACAAAAACACCATAACATGCTGTCATAACCTCATACCTGTCCAGAACCTCATAAAACCCACAAGCCTCACAACAAAGCAAATATAACTTGCAATCTGAGAAACACACAACCCATCCTAAAAACCATCAAACACAACCCTCATAAAACATACAAGAGCAACTGAACCAAATAACCACAAACCTGTCCAGCTCCCACAAAAACCATTCAAGGCCTCATCCTGCAATAAGCCTATCAAACTCAAAAGCATAACAACCTGCCTACTGTCAAGAAAAAAAATAGAACTTCAAGCCACAAAACCTATTGCTAGCTTACCTGCTGTCAAAGCCTCATAACCAAGTTCAAAACCATGCCAACCTACTAACATAACCTCAAGAGCCTGTCAAGCCTAATTACCATTACCAACTGTCAAAACCCAGAGAACAAGGTCCTGAATCAAAACAACATCAACCACCATAAATCAACCTGCAAAATTATCCTAAGCCCTCAGCATGAACATCATTGGGCAATAAATCTCAGAAGGCATCCAGTTCAAGACAAGTTCCGAACAACAATTCAAGGCATCAGGGGCTCAGAGGAAAACAAAAAGTATCAAAGGCAACCTAGGCCCTCAGACCTCTGAGATCATCACTGGGCAACACAAACAAGTAATACAGCGTTCAAGAAGAAGAGAGAAATTTCGTTCAGAAGCAAGCAAGCATTTCAACCAAGCATATCAATCTCAGAGGGCCAGCAACAACGATTCAAAAAAACATACAAATTCCCAAAGGCAACACAGTAGGAAAGAAGAGATAAAGAAGTGAATTGTTTCAAGAGGGTTTTTCAGCACAAATCATCATCAAACCCTAGAAAATGGCGAAAAGATAAAAGATACCAGGGTCACCAAGAAGCGAAGAATCGCGCAAACCCCCCCTCCGCTCGCTCCGGCCTCCTCAGCGCCTCCACTCTTCTCTCCTCCTCCTCCAAAGTCAGGTAGTGAGCTTTATTCCTCTTTTTTCTCCTTCACCTCATAATAATGGAAGATCAAATTTAAGAATCAAAACTCAACTTAAAACAAATCTAAAACGCGTATCATTCACAAAAGAAAAAAAGAACATTGAAACAAACCTTGAATCACGAATCCACTGAGCTGGAGGGAAGAGAGGTCTGAGGGTAGCGCTGGTGGCCTCGAAGCGAAGGGAGCACTGAGACAGCAAACGAGGAAGACGAAGATGAGCGAATGCACGAACGCGCCGCTGCCAACCCCAACTTTCGTTCTGAATAACAAAACCCTGAAACCCTAAATTGTTTGCTTCAAACCATGGGCCTAACCCGCTTTTGACATCCCTAAAAGCCCATTTAGATGTTAAACCCTTCTTTTATAAAAAACAAACGTTATTCTAATTCTTCTTTAACCTAACATTTTTATTAAATACTAACCTTTTCTTTTTTCTTTATATTACATAAACATTTATTTTTTTCCTTTTACAAAATCATTTTAATAGACAAAATATATTTTTTACAATATAGTTAAAACACTTTTATATATATATACTTAATTCCATTAACTTGAAAACATTTTTAATACACATTAAAATACATTTGCACATAACTTAATTAAAATATATTTTTCTACCTTGTATATTAAAAATTGAAAATATCTTTCCATTCTTTCAATTAAAATGCATTTTGCACAAAATAAATAAATAAACTTTTTGTATAATTTGATTTCTTGAAATATTTTTGTACATAACAATTTAAAAATACCTTTTTTAAACATACATAATTTAATTTTGGACATTTAATACTTTTTGTACATAATAATAGAAATACATTTTTCTCTAATATTGAAATTCACAAACATTTAATTAAAATTTGAACATTTAAGTTAAAACATTTTTCTTATTGTACATATCTAAATACAAAAATACAAGATTAAAATACATACCTAGGTCAAAAACCCTAATACGCTTCAATTTCACATTATCGCACCTGTAAATAATTACACATACACAATACATATACATCTCACACTTACGCTTACACTTATACAATACAAATCCATTCATTCTGCTCCTATACATTTTTATCTTATACTTGTATATTCGATATTTACATTTGATTGCGACTTCGATTTGGTTGTAACTTATTGGATGCTATAAGTCTCATCCCCTTTTGTACATTTATACCCCCATTCCCGGATACTATTTTGTGATAGCGTAGATTTTACATTCCACAATTTACATTTTTCCAATTATACCATGGTTAGACCTAGGGTTTGTATGTACATAAAATCAAACGCTAGATAACCTAATACAAGACAAATACATGTAATCAATACACAATCACACCGGCACCCTCTAGGGTAATCCCACATGTTGCCTTCCAAAATGGGCCATGCTTGCACGTCGAATATCTTTGGCAAAACAAAATCAAATGATCATAAGTCTCAAAGTGTTGCCTAAACGGAATGATCATAGTCCCTTCAAAGCAAATTGCCAAAGACACTTGGCACCATTGCATTCATGGTCCATACGATGACCCGCGCCCGTCCCGAATAAACTTCCTAAACGCAAGATTGTCCACCCATTTCAATGGTGGAACAAAATTGTTAAAAGGGGTTAAAACATAACAAAAACCTTTGAGTACAATAGGGTAGACAAAACTCCTAGTTACTTGAGATCAAACTTGCAAAAACACTTGCCTTCTTTTTAAAAACCACAATCCACAACACTTTCAAACAAATTCTCAAAAAACATTTGAAAACATCTTTTCGAAAAGATTCACACTTTTGTAAAACACTCAAACACGAGTCAAATACATTAGTTGCCTAAGACAAGGCATCTTTTGCCAAAACATTTTCAAAAAGCACCCACACACACACCATTTTTAAAGCAATCGAAAAACAAGGCAAGTGATCTAAAAAACCAAGTAACTAAGAGACCATGGATAACCATGGATGAAAAGGGTGCTAATACCTTCCCTTTTCATAATCTACCCCCCGAACCCACGAAATATCTCAAAAGGTTTTTGCTGTGCTTTTTTAAACCTTTCCTTTAGGATAAAATAAAAAGTCGGTGGCGACTCTTGCTCAACCGCACAAGTGCGAATGCGAACGCAAAACACTAGTCAGTTCTCCCACCGTATCACAGAACTGGCGACTCTGCTGGGGATAATTCTAAAAGTGGGGTTACCTTAGGGTTTAGATCACCTTTGTTTTCAATTGATTGCTTTGTTTGCTTTACATTTGTGGGCTTTGCATCGGAGTTTCATAGATCCTAACCCGGATCTGGGAAATACCCTTTTAGGTAGCATAATCTGTGAGGGACCTGTCCGGCATAGACCGACATGGGTGAAGCAGTGGCTACGTTGGTGTGGCATCTTAGTCTGTACCTATATCCCTTGTGTTGTAACGGGGAGAATATAGGTCTTCTAAGGGGTCATTAAGCACCAACCAACCTTGGAACCTTAAATTGACCAACTTGGCTATTAGGACAGTAGCAGTATGCTACACTCATTGAGGCTAAACTCTCGAGATGGTTCTGGCCGCGAGAAAAGATTGCGATGCTGGAGTTATGACCGATTGAGGGTAGCCAATGATTTGAGATCCTTTAGAACCCAGTTACTTTTGATAGGACAGGTTTTAACCAACAAAACCAAAAGAGGGTAATACTTGAAACTCGTGCTGGCCTGAAACCTAAGGGTGTCTTGTGTGATTTGTGTGCCTTATTTGCCTATGTGAATACCTGTGGTGTGCTTCATCATAGCATCATGCCATCATACCATTGCATGCATCCTGTATAAAGGACTAACCCATTTCAAAGACAAAAAGGTTTCATCTTTGCTCTGTTTTGTAGGACATCATGATGCCCGTGCGTAGGAATACTGTCCGGCTCAACTTTGTTCAACCACCGGTTTTACTCAAGGATTTGGTTGGAAGGATTCCAAACACTTCTTCTTTCATCAATAGACATGGTTCTCTCCTTGGCTTGGTCACTGCAAAGTGGGACCAACAACTGATAAGTGTTCTAACCCAGTTTTATGACCCTCTGTATCACTGTTTCACCTTTCAAGACTTCTAGCTGGTTCCTACCCTGGAAGAATTTTCTTATTTGCTTGGGATCCCTGTCTTGGAACAAACTCCATTCACTGGTTTGGAAAAGACTCCTAGGCCTGAAGAGATTGCTGCAATTCTCCCCTTGACCAAAGAAGAGGTATTGTCCAACTGGGAAACTAGAAATGGGATCAAGGGCTTTTTGGTCAAATTTCTGGTTGGCAAGGCTAATGATTTCTGGAATGACTTGGACTTCAAGGCGTACGAGGATGTTCTGGCTCTTTTGATCTATGGTCTGGTATTGTTTCCCAACCCTGACACCTTTATCAGCATCCATGTCATAAGGATCTTCATGTCTCGGAATCCGGTACCCACTCTTTTGGGTGACATTCTACAACAACTCTATGCTCGTACCGCTCGAAAACGGGGAACTCCGTGGTGTTGTGCTCCTTTGCTAGTAAGGTGGTTTATTTCGCATCTTCCTAAGTTCGTGCTGAAAAATGAAGAAGGAAAAGGTTGGGCTCGGAGGTTAATGTCTCTCATTGATAATGACATCACCTGGACTCTCAGAGGTTTGGATGAGGTAGCTGTTATTGACCGTTGCGGAGAATACCCTAATGTTCCGTTGATCGGTATCCAAGGAGGAATCTCTTACAATCCGTGCTTAGCTCTTCGTCAGTTTGGAAGAGCCAGAGGAGATGGGCCTCATGAAATGTTGGTTCCCCACTTCCATTTTGAGTTTCAGGCGGACAGTGACAAACTACGTCAGGGATTCATTAAAGCTTGGGACAGAATCCACAAAGCCAACCCACATGAGTTGGGACCAAAGACTTCCCTGCCATTGAAGCCCTATTGCAAATGGGTCCGCATCCGTGCTCAAAAGTTAGGTATGCCCTACGAAGCTGTTAGACCTCTCATCCTTGAGTCTCCTGATGAAGATGGGGTTCCTCCAACTGTCCTCCCTCCTCAGATACCCGCTGATTTTGACACAATGAAGAGATCTTGGGCACAGCTAAAGGAAGAACGGGATTTCTATCGGGAGAAGTTCAACGAGAAGGAACGGAAGATCCAAAGGCTGACTAAGCAATTGGAGGAAGAGCGGGTCCTGAACAACTACATCAGCACTGAAAAGAGGAGGCCCTGGGAGCATTGATGGGCTTTGGATATTTCTCTTTATAGTTTATTTCCTTTCCAGTATTTGTCATTCCTGTAATGCCTAAGGGCAAATTGTTGAACAAATTGAAAAGTTTAATCTAATGAAGTGTGTTTCCCTTTTTTGTCTACAAAGTTGAAATCTTGATTGTCTTTGAAAACATAAAACATACGCATTCCATTGCACCATATGCATAGCAGGTACCCTATTTCACAGGTTGCTTAATCTCCTTCGCTGTTTATTTTGAACAGTCATCATGAATCCAGACTCCTCTAGTGAGCAAGCAATCAAGGCCCTTCAGGCCCAAAATGCACAGTTTCAAGAGATGGTCCTAAGCCTAGCCCAAGGTCAGCAAGAGTTGAAGACTCTACTCCTGAAGAAGAAGAAGAAAAAGAGGACTGCGTTGTTCAACACCGGACGCAGATTTGGGAACACACTCCATAATGAAGCTGATCCAACTACTTCTTCTGCTGAGAAAAACAGTCCCCAAGGGGGAGGAGCTCCTAGTCCCGCAGTCTCCGACAACGAGACGGACTACAACGACGAACAATACCCACCTGCTGCTGACAGATACAAGCAATTGGAGGACCGCTTGAGCGCCATGGAAATTCAGATTGTGCCGGGGCTGGATTTCGGAGATTTGGGGTTATCTTCTGGGGTAGTAATTCCACACAAGTTTAAGGCGCCTGCCTTCGCCAAGTATGATGGGGTCTCCTGCCCAAAGCTGCATCTGAGGTCGTACGTAAGGAAAATCCAACCTTACACGGCAGATAAGAACCTCTGGATTCACTTCTTCCAAGATAGTCTCTCGGGGTCACAGCTTGAATGGTTCTACCAATTGGATGGAACCGGCATCCGACACTGGGAAGATTTGGCAACCGCATTCTACAGACAATACCAATACAATTCTGATCTTGCTCCTACGCGTACCCAACTTCAGGGTATGTCTCTAGGAACGGGTGAAGGGTTCAAAGAGTACGCACAAAAATGGAGAGATTTGGCTGGCAGGGTGCAGCCTCCATTGACTGATCGAGAGCTGGTTGATATGTTCCTAGGGACGTTGTCTGGTCCATTTTTCAATCATTTGGTTGGTAACTCCTCCGCTGGGTTTACAGATTTGATATTGACGGGAGAGAGAATTGAAGCTGGCATCAGGTCAGGCAAGATACAAAAGGCTGCCTCCACAAGCGCTGAGAAGAGGCCGTTTAAGAAAGAAGCAAGTGCCGTCTATGGTCCTAGAAGACAGATCAAGCCCGAAAGTCGCCAAGCCGTCAATGCTTTGGTCATCTCGAAACCTGTTGCTGCTCCTCAGCAGTACAATCAACAAAGAAGCGAAAGGCCTAAGAGGCAGTATACTCGACTGAGTATGACCTTATCTCAGATTTTACCCCAACTGTTATCCACCAACCTGGTGACCCTCAAAGAAGCTCCTAAGGTCGTCAACACTACGTCTCCTAAGTATAACCCAAATGCCCGGTGCGCTTATCATTCTGATAGTCCCGGGCACACTACTGATGATTGCTGGGCCTTGAGAAACAAAGTGCAGGATCTGATCGATGCAAAGGAAATTCAGTTTGAAGCGCCGGAGAGACCAAATGTTGTAACTGCTCCTATGCCCCAGCATAGAGTAAATGCCAATGAGGAGGAGTTGTATGCTGTTTCGGTAAATGAAGTTGTTACCCCTCTTTTGACTGTCAAGAAGAACCTACTGCTGGCCGGTTTATTTCCGGGTTGCAGTGAAGGTTGCCTGTTCTGTGCTGTTTCCCTATCTGGTTGTCCCTTGCTGAAGTTAGGCATTCAAAACCTAATGGATAGCAAGGAGATTCTGTTTAAGAAGTCTGTTGTTCAGTTGGTTCCGGTAAAAGAAGTTTCTGTGGTTACCATCTTCAAAAATCCAATCAAGGCTCTCCCGAAGAAGCCTGTTCAAATCATGACTGTTGCACCTGTGGTTATTACTGTTCCGGGGCCTCTCCCCTACGTATCTGATAAAGCTGTCCCTTGGCATTATGGGGCAGACGTATATGTAAATGGAATCAAACAAGAACTCGACGCTGGCGCCAGTATATGCGATATCACTGGTCCAGCCAAGGTCACCCGCAGTGGCAGGCTTTTCTCGCCTGACATTGCACCGCCCGCTATTCGAAAACCCCTCCTTATAACACCTACAAGTTTACCTATTCCTACCGCTGATCAAGTTGTTTCCCCTGCTGCCGAGTCATCTAATGCTCGGGGCAAAGAGATTGAAGAGGAGCCTGCCCGGATGGAGGCACCAATACCTATAAATGTTGAGGCCTCCCAACAAGAAATGGAGGAGATCCTGAAAATAATAAGGAAGAGTGATTTCAATGTTGTCGAACAGCTGGGGCATACGCCCTCCAAGATCTCCATGCTCTCCTTATTGCTATGCTCCGAGGCCCATGCTAAGGCCTTGATCTCATTTCTCAAGACGGCCCATGTGCCACAAGAGACATCTGCAGTCCAGTTCACTGATTGCGTAGCAAATCTGACAGCAGAAAATGGCTTGGGTTTTTCAGATGCTGACCTGACTGCAAAGGGAAGAGACCACAATGATGCCCTGCATGTCTCTATCGAATGCAGGGGCACTACTCTGGCGCATGTATTGGTGGATACTGGTTCTTCCTTGAATGTTCTACCGAAAAAGGCTTTAGACCGTTTGGATTATGAAGGCCTGGAACTGAAGCCCAGCAATATCATCGTCAGGGCCTTTGACGGTTCAAAAAGGATGGTTCATGGGGAGGTTGACATCCCTATTCGTGTGGGCTCTCAGGTGTTCGACTCTATGTTTTATGTGATGGATATACGTCCATCGTACTCTTGTCTACTGGGTCGACCTTGGATCCATAAAGCTGGGGCGGTAACCTCTACCTTGCACCAGAAGCTGAAGTACCCTGTCAGAGGGAAGATCGTCACTGTGCAAGGAGAAGAGGAGTATATGGTGAGCCATTTGAATTCCTTCAGATACATTGAGATGGACGGGGAGTTTATTGAAACCCCTTTTCAGCATTTCGAGGAGGTACATCCAATTTCAGCAGCAGCAGAAACGACAGTCGAAGAGAATGTTTCCTTGAAGATGGCTTCCCTAAGGGATGCCCGGGCTGTGGTTCAGAAAGGCAATTGTGCAAACTGGGGTCAGCTTCCTGACTTCGCTCAGAAGAACGACAAGTTTGGGCTGGGCTTTACTGCAGAGGCTCAGAGGGCTGTGCACAAGGAAAAGATCAGAAAGGCTCCGGTGTTTATCTCCAGCTCAAGGGTGAATGCTATCGAGGAGGATGTAGAGGAAGCAGAGTTTGACAGTTGGATCTATCCGACTACCAGCGACGGACCAAGCAACTGGACGGCAAAGGATTTTATACCTATCACATTTGTCACGCAGTAATTGATTTCTTTTGATTTCCAAATTTGTAACAAACAATATGTTAAAACTTTGTTGGCTCGGTGTCCTACCCGGGGCATCGTAGCTCCATTTGTGAGGGCTTTTTGTATGACATTTTCATATATCATCAATCAAAACATTGGACGTTTGTTGCATTTCAAATCTTGCGCTCTTTTTCTTTCTGTGTTATACATATTGCAAAACAGCTATATTTACACACACTCACTTATACAGGTTTCAATCCACTCTGGATCTCACTGGTAACAGCTCTGCTACTGCCAGTTATGACTTCGAAAATCCGATCAACTTGGCCGAAAACGAAGGTGAAGATGATTGCGAAGTGCCTGGTGAACTCGCAAGACTGCTACTCCAGGAAGAGAGAGCTATTCAGCCACATGAAGAGCCGGTGGAGACAATTAACCTGGGTACTGAGACATATAGGAAAGAGGTCAAGATTGGTGCCAATCTAGAGCCCAGCGTGAAGCAACGATTGATCCAAATGCTACAGGATTACATGGAGATTTTTGCTTGGTCCTATGAAGATATGCCTGGTTTGGATGCCGACATTGTAGTTCATCACCTGCCAACCAAGGAAGACTGCCCTCCTGTGAAGCAAAAAGTCCGACGGATGCGACCAGAGATGTCCAAAAAGATCAAGGCCGAGGTTATGAAACAGTTTGATGCCGGGTTCCTTGCAGTGACTTCTTACCCCCAGTGGGTTGCCAACGTGGTGCCGGTACCAAAGAAGGACGGCAAAGTCAGAATGTGCGTCGACTATAGGGACTTGAACAGGGCCAGCCCCAAGGATGACTTCCCCTTACCCCACATCGACGTTCTTGTCGACAATACTGCTCAACACAAGGTGTTATCCTTCATGGATGGTTTTTCAGGATATAATCAGATCAAGATGGCTCCAGAAGATATGGAAAAGACTACCTTTGTGACTCAGTGGGGCACCTTCTGTTATAAGGTCATGCCGTTCGGATTGAAAAATGCTGGGGCAACCTATCAACGTGCCATGGTTGCTTTATTTCATGATATGATTCATCATGAGATTGAGGTATACGTTGATGACATGATTGCAAGGTCTCAAACTGAGGAGGAGCACCTCGACCATCTGAGGAAGTTATTTGACCGACTCAAGCTGTACAAGCTGAGATTGAATCCCAACAAATGCACCTTTGGGGTAAGATCCGGAAAATTGCTAGGTTTCATTGTAAGTGATAAAGGTATTCAGGTGGACCCTGCCAAGGTAAAAGCCATACAAGAGATGCCGACTCCAAAAACAGAGAAGGAAGTCAGAGGTTTCCTAGGACGACTAAATTACATTGCCCGATTCATCTCACATCTGACTGCTACTTGTGAGCCAATCTTCAAATTGCTGAAGAAAGATCAAGTAGTACGTTGGAACGATGAATGTCAGGCCGCCTTTGAAAGGATAAAGGAATATCTCCAAGAGCCACCCATTCTTATGCCACCAGTGGAAGGAAGACCTCTGATACTATACTTGACAGTACTTGATAATTCAATGGGGTGTGTGCTGGGGCAGCATGACGAGTCTGGCCGAAAAGAGCACGCTATTTATTACTTGAGCAAAAAGTTTACCGACTGTGAGTCTCGTTACTCACTGCTTGATAAAACTTGCTGCGCTCTTGTATGGGCTGCTCGCCGGCTGAGACAGTATATGTTGACTCACACTACTTTATTGATCTCAAAGATGGATCCCATCAAGTACATATTTGAAAAGCCCGCTCTGTCTGGAAGAATAGCGAGATGGCAAATGATCTTGACAGAATATGACATCCAGTATACAACTCAGAAAGCAATTAAAGGAAGTGTATTGGCCGATCATTTGGCACACCAGCCTGTGGACGATTACCAATCATTAAACTTTGATTTTCCGGACGAAGACGTCATGGTGGTAACTGACTGTGAAGTACCTGGACCGGATGAAGGACCTGAGGAAGGATCCCGATGATCTATGCATTTTGATGGAGCCTCCAATGCTTTGGGTAACGGCGTCGGCGCTGTAATCATATCTCCCAAAGGAACTCATACTCCCCTCACTGCCCGGTTATGTTTCAGCTGCACCAACAATATGGCGGAATATGAGGCATGTATCATGGGTCTACAAGCCGCAATCGACTTAAGGATCAAATTTCTAAGTGTCTTCGGAGATTCCGCTCTCGTGATCAATCAGATCAAAGGCGAGTGGGATACGAAACACCCGAATCTTATTCCTTACAAGGAGTATGTGTCGACCTTGCTTCCCCACTTTGAAGAGATAACTTTCGAACACTTCCCTAGAGAGGAGAATCAGCTAGCAGATGTCCTAGCTACGATGTCTTCAATGTTCAAAGTTAAATGGGACAATGAGGCTCCCCGAATCATTATCTGGAAGTTGGATGAACCGGCATACTGCTGCGAGATCGAGACTGAGAAGGTGATTGAAAAACCCTGGTATCATGAGGTGAAGAGGTACTTGGAAGCTCAGGAATACCCTGAAGGTGCGTCTGTCAATGATAAGAAGTTCATAAGGAGGTTTGCTGCAAAATTCTTCCTCAGCAACGGCATTCTCTACAAACAGAATTATGATTCAACTCTGCTACGTTGTGTGGATAAGGCCGAAGCAGAGAAAATCATGATAGAACTGCATGAAGGCACATTTGGAACACATTCCAGTGGACACACCATGGCTAAGAAAATCCTTAGGGCAGGATATTTCTGGTCCACAATGGAAGCCGATTGTTACCAACACTCCCGAACTTGTCATAAATGCCAGATCTATGCTGACAAGGTGCATATCCCTCCGGTTCCTTTGAATGTCCTGACGGCACCTTGGCCTTTTGCAATGTGGGGCATCGATATGATCGGGGAGATCCGATCGACGGCATCCAATGGGCATCGCTTCATCTTGGTGGCAATCGACTACTTCACGAAGTGGGTTGAGGCAGCATCCTATGCCACGGTAACCAAGAGCGTCGTGGCACGTTTCATCCGGCACAATCTGATCTGTCGGTACGGCATCCCAGAAAGAATCATTACGGACAATGGTACCAATCTCAATAATTCGATGATCACTGAACTCTGTGAACAATTCAAGATACAGCACCACAATTCTTCTCCCTACCGACCGAAGATGAATGGGGCTGTAGAGGCAGCTAATAAGAATATCAAGAAAATTGTGCAGAAGATGACAGTGACCTATAAAGATTGGCACGAGATGTTACCGTTCGCTCTTCATGGGTACCGCACCTCAGCAAGGACGTCAACCGGGGCAACTCCCTTCTCCTTGGTCTACGGCATGGAGGCAGTCTTGCCAATTGAAGTCCAGATACCCTCTCTCCGGATAATGAAGGATGCAGACTTGAGTGAAGATGACTGGATCCAGACCCGACTTGATCAGTTAAATCTGATTGACAAAAAGAGGCTCACTGCTATCTGTCATGGTCAAACGTATCAAAAATGGATGATCAGGGCATTTAACAAGAAAGTCAGACTGCAAGAGTATCAAGTTGGGGACCTGGTAATCAAACGCATCATCCTTCCTCAAAGTGATCCCCGGGGCAAATGGACCCCTACATACGAAGGGCCATTTGTGGTTAAACGTGTGTTCTCAGGAGGAGCCATGATCCTAACCACCATGGATGGTGACGACCTTCCTCACCCCGCCAATGCAGACATAGTGAAAAGATACTACGCATGAGTAAAAGACCCGCTAGGTTGACATGCCTAGGCAAAAATTAGGGCTTCCCGGCGAACCAAAAGGGTTCGGGCAAAAATAAGGGATGAAATGAATAAAAACCTGTACACCCGGCAAGTCGAAAACCTGAAAAGGCGGCTTGGGCAAAAATGGGTATCCCGGTGGACTGAAAACCCGAAAGGGCGGTCCAGGCAAAAGTCAGGGATAAAAGCGTAACACTATGTCTCATTGGATCGCTTCGCATCCCGAATTCGGCATCAACTATCTGGCTCAGATTTCGGCATCGACCAATCAGCTTCATCTTCAACTAGGTAGCAAAGCGATGAGACATTCGAAGACATAAAGGCGATAGCCGAGTTGGAACCCAGTGGGATCGTTCACATAGCTGTTTTGATTTCCTTTTTCTTTTCAAATTGTTAACTCTATGTTATTCGGCGGCATTCTCTTACTAGGATGTTAGCCTCTTGTACAAAAACGCCTATTCACAGGCAAAATTCAAATCAATACAAATTCACTTGTCCATGCAAATTACCATTGTTTTCCTTTTTCTGTTTTGTCTTGCGAAGAACGTCTAATGTTCATTTTTGATATATGCATCTGACATTAAATTGCTGATTCATAAATGTTTTACATATGAAACGAAAGATTAATTACAGGTGACATCGGAAACCGGGGCAATGTGGAGTTGTCTAATGCAGTCTGATCGCTTTGTCCGCCAAGGTACCAAGATAGGTTCAACTGAAGAATGTGACCAGGTTATCTCAATTCCCCACGGAGTAAGATAAAGTTTCAGCATTACATCAGCCTTACAATGGATGCCCTATTTCCCCAGGAGAGTCCAATCCAAAAGGTTCCTCAGGAAAGTGGAATCCATCTCCCCGGAAGAAAGCTTATCCCCTGCAAAGTACGGGCGTCTCTCCCGAGTTTTTATTCAGAGTTATTTCCTCTCAAGGATTTATAACTGGGTCATCCTCAGCTAAAAACCACAGAAGATCGCCCTCAGCAAGGTTCCTTCGATCCCCAGCGGAGTTTATCATCGTTATCCCCAGCGGAATCCATCATTAAAGTCCTCAACAGGCCTCTCGTCAAACCTCGGCCAAGTATCTCTTCCACAGAGCAATTCCCCGGCCGATCGTCAAGGATTTATTTTCCTAAGACGAAAATTACATTCATAAACACTTCACATTCTCATACATCTTGCTTACATACATGATAAAGCGCATACAACGCTATCTCATGTTAAACATCATGACACCATGCATATCATACATCATGACATTACATACAACTTATGTTTTGCCTTTTCAGGGTAAAAGACAATCCCAAAGACAATTACCCTCAACTACCACAATTCCAGATTCGATTCCTGTATCTAGCCAGGGCATGTCTGAAGAGTTTCCAGATTCGATTCCTGTATCTAGCCAGGGCATGTCTGAAGAGTTTGAAGATTCGACTCCTGTATCCAGCCAGGGCATATCTATCAACCACCATAATTCCAGATTCGATTCCTGTATCTAGCCAGGGCATGTCTGAAGAGTTTGAAGATTCGACTCCTGTATCCAGCCAGGGCATATCTATCAACCATCACATTTCCAGATTCGATTCCTGTATCTAGCCAGGGCATGTCTGAAGAGTTTGAAGATTCGACTCCTGTATCCAGCCAGGGCATATCTATCAACCATCACATTTCCAGATTTGATTCCTGTATCTAGCCAGGGCATATCTACCTCAGGAGATTGGAGATCAAATACCTGTAACAAGCCAGGAAAACATCTTCCTTTCTCAAAATACACAAGTTCTCGCTAAGGAATCTCTTACGCGATCAACACTTCCAAATGGAATCTATAAGCCCATTCCCGACAAGATTCTGTCACGTCTTCAGATGGCATCTATAAGCCCATCCACCTATCCACTATCTCTTCAGATGACATCTATAAGCCCATTCCCGACATCACATTGCTGATACTTCAATATGCGAGTGCAAATTTCCGGGCACTCTAGTGTCCAATCTTCTTTTACCTTCAAGTCGCGAAAGGCAAAACTTGCCAATCTAACTCTTCAGGTCTAAGAAGATTGAACAGGGGCAACTGTTGTACCCCAAAATTTTCCCTCGCATTTTTCTACAAGCAATCTCAGCTTCAGACATTTCCTGACTTTTCAAACTGGCTCAAGAATCGGACAAACGGACTTTTCTTGACAGTCAAGCAAAATTAGGGTTTTTACTGATTTTTAGGACTCTGGATTGTTTCACAGTTGGCTTAGGGTTTGGATGATTTTTGGTTCAATTTTGATCAGGCGAGCGTTATTTGGCATTTAATCAGGAGTTAAAGTTTTTTTGGGCGTATTCTCAGAAGAATTTAAATTCCACAAGCACTTTGTAGTTTATTCCGAGATTCGGGTTAAAATTCACGTTATCTTGATTTAATCAGTAAAGGAGGCAGTTGGTTTGAATTCACCAGTCAAAAAGGATGTGTGCAACGTGGAATTACAGTGCTTGGCAAAAGAATCAGTGAAAAAGAAGGATTGCATCTGATCAAGTTTTTGTGTGTTCGACTATGCGTTTCTTTGAATAACGGATACGTCGAATTCATTTATTTTGATCAACAAAGGTTTAGTTGATTATTTATGGTTCTAAGAATTAAAATATTTGAAATTTAAACTTTCATTTTATTTTATTTAAGGAACTATAAATAACAAGTAAACAATTAAAGAAAAGGAATTGAAAAAAGAATTAAATATCAATGGAGTTTTTATTTCATATTTAATAGTCGTTACAATTGTTATTATTTGGATACGAGTATTTATTACAAAGTATTTAAAATAATAATAAGTGTACACAAATTAAATTGAAAATAAAAATTCTATCCTATTTCTAATTCTTCATTCTTTATTTCGCTCCGGTGCTCCATTTTTTTTATCTGCAAAAAGAAAAGGAAAAAGTCAAAGGCAGTTGAATTAAAAAAGACAGATAAAATTTGCTCATCATTAGGGGCCACTGACTGGGATCAGTTGACCCTCTCTGCAAATCGCGGGATTTCTCCCGGTTCACAAAGAGGGAAGAATTCCATTTTTTATTCATGAATGTCAAAATGCATAATTTTTAAAAGTTCAAACTACATAGTTCAAATCCAAAGTTCAAACTGCATAGAAAATCCAATTCCACTTTCCATCAAAAGCAAAAAGAGCAATTCACTGTCAAAAGTACAAGTCTACTCAAGGCTACCAAAGAGAGGTTTCGGCCAAGATATCAAGGAAAAGATAAAGAGTAGAAAGCTGTCAAAGAAAGAAAAGATGCAGAATAATGTGTTATGCAAGACTTAATCATCATTTCCCAGCATACAGGGGCCCCTTCAGAAAAGATAGTACAAGTAAAATCATATAATATTCAACTGTACTATAGAGTGAGAAGAAGAGAGAAATAGAGGCAGGTTTTGTAGGCTTTAGGTTTAGACAGTGCAGAAATAACAAGAAAAGATATAATCCAAGAGAAGCATCAATTCAACATTATTCAAAACTGGGCAGAAATACACAGCATAGACAATTACCCAAAATAGAAAAGTGCCAAGAAACTTTGTAAAACTACCCAGCAAACTTGGATCAAAGAAAATACCAAGGTTTGAATAAATATTAGGCGCCAAAGACCAAGAGAAAGAGGACAAAAGAACACAAGAAAACATACTGTCAAAAAAACCTGATTGAGCCAAGCACCAATATCACAAAAATATATAATCTGCAAACAACATAACCAAGCCAAGCAGACATAAACCCACGGCAAGTTCAAACCTAAACAAAAACACCATAACATGCTGTCATAACCTCATACCTGTCCAGAACCTCATAAAACCCACAAGCCTCACAACAAAGCAAATATAACTTGCAATCTGAGAAACACACAACCCATCCTAAAAACCATCAAACACAACCCTCATAAAACATACAAGAGCAACTGAACCAAATAACCACAAACCTGTCCAGCTCCCACAAAAACCATTCAAGGCCTCATCCTGCAATAAGCCTATCAAACTCAAAAGCATAACAACCTGCCTACTGTCAAGAAAAAAAAACAGAACTTCAAGCCACAAAACCTATTGCTAGCTTACCTGCTGTCAAAGCCTCATAACCAAGTTCAAAACCATGCCAACCTACTAACATAACCTCAAGAGCCTGTCAAGCCTAATTACCATTACCAACTGTCAAAACCCAGAGAACAAGGTCCTGAATCAAAACAACATCAACCACCATAAATCAACCTGCAAAATTATCCTAAGCCCTCAGCATGAACATCATTGGGCAATAAATCTCAGAAGGCATTCAGTTCAAGACAAGTTCCGAACAACAATTCAAGGCATCAGGGGCTCAGAGGAAAACAAAAAGTATCAAAGGCAACCTAGGCCCTCAGACCTCTGAGATCATCACTGGGCAACACAAACAAGTAATACAGCGTTCAAGAAGAAGAGAGAAATTTCGTTCAGAAGCAAGCAAGCATTTCAACCAAGCATATCAATCTCAGAGGGCCAGCAACAACGATTCAAAAAAACATACAAATTCCCAAAGGCAACACAGTAGGAAAGAAGAGATAAAGAAGTGAATTGTTTCAAGAGGGTTTTTCAGCACAAATCATCATCAAACCCTAGAAAATGGCGAAAAGATAAAAGATACCAGGGTCACCAAGAAGCGAAGAATCGCGCAAACCCCCCATCCGCTCGCTCCGGCCTCCTTAGCGCCTCCACTCTTCTCTCCTCCTCCTCCAAAGTCAGGTAGTGAGCTTTATTCCTCTTTTTTCTCCTTCACCTCATAATAATGGAAGATCAAATTTAAGAATCAAAACTCAACTTAAAACAAATCTAAAACGCGTATCATTCACAAAAGTAAAAAAAAGAACATTGAAACAAACCTTGAATCACGAATCCACTGAGCTGGAGGGAAGAGAGGTCTGAGGGTAGCGCTGGTGGCCTCGAAGCGAAGGGAGCACTGAGACAGCAAACGAGGAAGACGAAGATGAGCGAATGCACGAACGCGCCGCTGCCAACCCCAACTTTCGTTCTGAATAACAAAACCCTGAAACCCTAAATTGTTTGCTTCAAACCATGGGCCTAACCCGCTTTTGACATCCCTAAAAGCCCATTTAGATGTTAAACCCTTCTTTTATAAAATACAAACGTTATTCTAATTCTTCTTTAACCTAACATTTTTATTAAATACTAACCTTTTCTTTTTTCTTTATATTACATAAACATTTATTTTTTTCCTTTTACAAAATCATTTTAATAGACAAAATATATTTTTTACAATATAGTTAAAACACTTTTATATATATACTTAATTCCATTAACTTGAAAACATTTTTAATACACATTAAAATACATTTGCACATAACTTAATTAAAATATATTTTTCTACCTTGTATATTAAAAATTGAAAATATCTTTCCATTCTTTCAATTAAAATGCATTTTGCACAAAATAAATAAATAAACTTTTTGTATAATTTGATTTCTTGAAATATTTTTGTACATAACAATTTAAAAATACCTTTTTTAAACATACATAATTTAATTTTGGACATTTAATACTTTTTGTACATAATAATAGAAATACATTTTTCTCTAATATTGAAATTCACAAACATTTAATTAAAATTTGAACATTTAAGTTAAAACATTTTTCTTATTGTACATATCTAAATACAAAAATACAAGATTAAAATACATACCTAGGTCAAAAACCCTAATACGCTTCAATTTCACATTATCGCACCTGTAAATAATTACACATACACAATACATATACATCTCACACTTACGCTTACACTTATACAATACAAATCCATTCATTCTGCTCCTATACATTTTTATCTTATACTTGTATATTCGATATTTACATTTGATTGCGACTTCGATTTGGTTGTAACTTATTGGATGCTATAAGTCTCATCCCCTTTTGTACATTTATACCCCCACTCCCGGATACTATTTTGTGATAGCGTAGATTTTACATTCCGCAATTTACATTTTTCCAATTATACCATGGTTAGACCTAGGGTTTGTATGTACATAAAATCAAACGCTAGATAACCTAATACAAGACAAATACATGTAATCAATACACAATCACACTGGAACCCTCTAGGGTAATCCCACATGTTGCCTTCCAAAATGGGCCATGCTTGCACGTCGAGTATCTTTGGCAAAACAAAATCAAATGATCATAAGTCTCAAAGTGTTGCCTAAACGGAATGATCATAGTCCCTTCAAAGCAAATTGCCAAAGACACTTGGCACCATTGCATTCATGGTCCATACGATGACCCGCGCCCGTCCCGAATAAACTTCCTAAACGCAAGATTGTCCACCAATTTCAATGGTGGAACAAAATTGTTAAAAGGGGTTAAAACATAACAAAAACCTTTGAGTACAATAGGGTAGACAAAACTCCTAGTTACTTGAGATCAAACTTGCAAAAACACTTGCCTTCTTTTCAAAAACCACAATCCACAACACTTTCAAACAAATTCTCAAAAAACATTTGAAAACATCTTTTCGAAAAGATTCACACTTTTGTAAAACACTCAAACACGAGTCAAATACATTAGTTGCCTAAGACAAGGCATCTTTTGCCAAAACATTTTCAAAAAGCACCCACACACACACCATTTTTAAAGCAATCGAAAAACAAGGCAAGTGATCTAAAAAACCAAGTAACTAAGAGCCCATGGATAACCATGGATGAAAAGGGTTCTAATACCTTCCCTTTTCATAATCTACCCCTCGAACCCACGAAATATCTCAAAAGGTTTTTGCTGTGCTTTTTTAAACCTTTCCTTTAGGATAAAATAAAAAGTCGATGGCGACTCTTGCTCAACCGCACAAGTGCGAATGCGAACGCAAAACACTAGTCAGTTCTCCCACCGTATCACAGGTAGAATACAAGACTTCACCAATTTTTGCACCTCAATCTTCAAAGGATAGCAATTCTCAACATTATTCCATGGTGCTCCCTGATGAAAAGCACATGTTTGGTCAGCTTTGTAGTACCAAGGCAACGATGATGGTACAGCGGGAGGTGGTCGGGTCTGAACAAACTTCTTCTTAATTAACACCGGGATTAACTCTGTATAACTCATAGGGATAGGGTCATCACTCTCCCTTCTCTGATTATACCCTTGATTCCCATGCTAGGATGGTCTCTAATAAGCAATGGTCGCTAGAGCTACACCAACAACTGGAGTAACTGAGGCGACTTGCTAATGATGCTGATAATTTCTTCTAGGAGGATTAACTATTCTTTTTGTATGACAACATTTGTATCTCCTTCCTTATTCTTGGTACACCCATAAGATGGCTTCTTCGCACTTCCAGAACCTTCACTCTTCGTTAAACGACCCTCTCTTACAGCCTCTTCTAAACGGATGCCCATGCCTACCATTTCAGTAAAGTCACTTGGCGCACTTGCTACAATCCTTTCATAGTAGAAAGAACCCATAGTCTTCAAGAAAATCTTAGTCATCTCCTTCTCTTCCATGGGAGGAATTACTTGGGCGTCTACCTCATGCCATCTCTGTGCATATTCTTTGAATGATTCCTTGTCTTTCTGAACCATGGCCCTGAGTTGAACACAGTCAGGTGCCATGTCCATGTTATATTTGTATTGTCTGATAAATGCTTCTCCCAAGTCATTGAAAGTATGGATATTGACGCTATCCAAACTCATATACCACTTCAGCGCCGCACCGATTAAACTATCCTGAGAAAAGTGAATCAATAGACGCTGATCATCAGTATGGGTAGACATTCTTCTTACATACATCACCAGATGAGCACGAGGACAAGTGTTACCCTTGTACTTTACGAATTCTGGGACTTTAAACTTTTCAGGTATCTTAACATTCGGGACCAAGCATAAATCATTCACATTCTGCCCGAATAACTCTTTTCCCCTGAGGGCCTTCATCTCCCTCTGCATCTTGTCAAACACCTCTTGAAAATCATCCATTATGTCATAAAGACCCAGGTCTTCACTTGGTGGAGGAAAAGGACGACACACATCCCCATTAATAAATGGAACCAAATTCACCGAAGGAGGTGCAGCAGGAGCAGCATGCAGCACAGGAGGTGCAGGAGTAACAGTAGTCTAAATAACTTGAACTTCTTGAGGACCAAGATTGAAACCTTCAGGTTCAAAATTCTCTGGCATTCCCCATGGGTTACCTTGAGGCATGCGATTCTGAACAACAGTTGGGGTAGTAGACACAAGAGCAGACGGAGCTTCAGCAGTAGCCCTTGTTAGTTGAGGTTGAACACTCGGTGGCTGATTCTGAGCAGCCACCAGAGATTCCACCAGAGCAGTAAGATTGGCCATGCCGTCCTTCAAAGCGGAAACCTCCTCGCGCAGCTTGCGATTTCCTTGTTCTAAGTTGTCCATCTTCCTTCTGAAATTAGCCCGAGTGTTGTAGTGGTGAGTCATCTTGCTGAACAAAGTAAAGAAGCTTGGTAAGACACCTGGATATGCATAAAAAATGCAAGAAATATATTCAATATGATGCATGATATATGGTGCACATGATTTATTTTTATTATTAATATTTCAAGGGACTTAAAGATTTATAGACACATTGCAAATATCAAAGTAATAACACATTTGAAAAACTGATAAATTTTATTATAATAACTTCAAAATAGGTTACAAGTCTCAACAATCCAAAGTACAAGATGAAAATAAGGTCTAAAACCCTAAGAAGTAAAGTTGTCGGAGATCACTCTCTACGTTGGCGCTTCCCTGTAAGCCTGGTAATCTGAGCCTTCAACCTCTGGTTTTCTTCAGCATATCTGGTGGCCACCTCCTTCCAATCACCTGAATCGGGAAGCGAGCAACTAACATATGACTGAGGCTTAGGAGAAAATAAATCCCCTTTCCTCCCCATGGTCTCTACCACTCGACTCTCAAGGATCTCAATCAAGTCATATTTCTCCTTCAAGTCTGCTCTATAGGAAACCTCTAAAGTTTGGCACTTATTCTTCCAAGCATCCTTTTCATGCTGCATCCTAACCAAAGAAAGTTGTAGCTCTTCTATATCATCCAATAGGGAGGAGTGGTCTTCGCAAAAAAATCAGGCATAGGTGTTTCCCGAGAATACGACATCTTCAACTGAATAGCTCTCGTTTGGACCCACTGAAGATAAGGTTCCAAAGAAACAGCCCCTCTTGGTCCCAAATCTTTCCTACTCTTCTTATGAATGTGACGCCAGGCCTTCGCAATCTGATCCCTAGCTTCCTTATGGTCTTCTCTCTCCTTCAGAAAGAAACTACTCAAATGAATACTATTTGGTTTATCCCTCATCGGATAACCAAGCTGTCGTCGTGTAAGAACAGGGTTATAGTTAATTCCTCCCTTTGTACCAAGAAGAGGTACATTGGGGAAACTACCACAAAAGTCAACAATATTTACATCCTGGTAAGCTCGATGATACCAATCAATATCTGAGTGAATAAGTGCAATGATCTTAGGAGCCCATCGAGGTTCCTTCTTGACATCCCAAAAAGCATCAGACCGAGGCATATGAGAGATAAACCATCGGTACAACAAAGGCGTGCAACAGATAATCATCCCCCCATGATAAGAATTCCGAAGCTGAATAGAGTAATAAGCATCACCCAATAATGTAGGAACTGGGTTTTGAATCATGAAGATCCTAATAGCATTAACGTCAACAAACTTGTCCACATTAGGAAATAAGAATAACCCGTAAGCAAGTAGAACAAAGATGGCCTCAAAAGAGACTGTACTCTTTATCCTGGAAAAGTAACAAGTTTCTCCAACAAGAACTGAGCTGGTAACCATTTGTCCCTCCTTTAGTAGTCATATGGGCTTCCACCTTAGACTTCCCCAGATGGATCAAAGCAGCAATCTCATGTGGTTTTGGCTCACCCTCCAAACTAGTAAAAGGAACACGATCGGTAACAGGTAAATCCAACAAATAAGAATACTCCTCTAGTGCAGGCATCAACTGATAGTCGGGGAAAGTAAAGCAATGATACATCATATCATAGAACAAGACCAAGGTCGAGAGAATACCCTCCTTCATCTTAAGCTTCATAATAGGAATGAAGGATCCATACTTGTTCTGAAAATCCGCAGAACACTCAATCTCGGGAATAAGACTGATCAACTCATCTATCTTGGGATCTTTGAAACTGTATTTTCCAGTCTTTCTTTTTCCAGAATCCATGGTCAAAAGGTACCTGAGATATTCGCAAATGGTCAACTTTTAAGTCCCTTGAAATAAAATTTCTTCAAAAGATGCTTATGAGTGCATGGATGCATGATGCAACAATCACACACAATATCACACACATATGGTTCATAGGTTCAACATCACGAGCATGAGGTCGAAGGTACTACCCATAAGGTATGGTCTAAAAGTTATCACCTTCCAAACAAGGTTCTAGAGGTTCCCAGAGTCTACATCCTTCCTTCAGATATTACCAACTTCCTGATTAACTCGGTAATTAGTAATATTCTCAAGAAAAACTCGTCCAAGTGTATTATCGCGTGACAACTATTTCTGGATTACTCCGTCATAGCTTCCGCACTACACCTAAAAGGACAAGATGGGTTAGGTATTCTACGGTCCTCAGCTTCAACAGGCTCCCAGGTCGAAAGCAGTACGTCTTCCTGATTACTCGATAAACTATACTACAGTCAAAGGGGCCTCCACTGAGTGGGGGATCTCATGCCTCCTTTTTTTGGATTACTCCCTCAAAGTTAACATGACTATACCGTCCGTCCTATCTTAAAGTTTGCCCAAGTCCGGGTATAGGACTTATAAGTAATCACCAAGATAGGCTCAACCCACTTAGGGATGAACTAGTAAGAGGTCAATATTTCCCCAGTGAAGTCGTCATTTTTTCTATAGAGGTAGAAATGTTTAAGACTAAGCCATTGGATTAACTAGACTTATACAGATCAAAATAAAAGTCGCCACCGCGCTTTATTGTTTCCAAAGGAATGGGAAAAGAGAGAATAACCCAAAAGAGGGGGAAAGATTAAAGGTAAGGGGGTTGGTTATGCAAAGAGAAGGTATTAGCACCCTAAACATCTATGGTACTCCGCAGGAACCTCTTTGTAAAATCTGTATATTTTGGCTATAACATGTTGTATAAAAATATATGGTGGAGGTGAGAAAAGAAATATATTTTTTTGATAATTTTTGTACCCGGCGCGGTTGCGAACCTTTAGTGCCTATGTACCACCTTTCGTGTAATAGGGGATAAGGGTACACGTAGTTCCTCTTTTTAAAAAAAAATTAAAATATAAGTATGTTAATTGATTTTATAAGATAAAACACCATCGTTATTGTCCGTGTGGAAAAAACTTGCTTTTTACCCACAATCATGAGAAAGTAGAATTTGCATCATCTCAAAGTGGAGGATATGGCTTGGATTTAAAATCAACAATGCCTCACTCAACACCCAAGTGGAAAATACATCTCTCCACTACATATTGTATAAGTATAGTTGTTTGCATCACTACAAGGATTGACAAGAGTCTAATCTTTTGAGAAAGGTTTTAAAATAAAAAGCCAAAGTGGCAAAATGGTTTGAAATGAGATTGATTGACTTTTAGTCTTCTCACGAAAAATGTCAAGGTATTATTAAGTTGATTGGAGTTTATTTATGAAAATGTTTTGAAAATGCATGGACATAAGTCCAAGTTTATTATGAAAGTGGTTCAAGTTTAAAAACAAGAAGAATTTTCAAAAGGAGGAAGAATATTTTTGAAATTAAAGAAGATGGGAGGAGAAGAATAGACTATCCTAAAGCATAAGATAAAAGCTAGGGATAGGAACCATCTAACCAACAAGAAGCCAATACTTGACATTATGAGTCAAGATAGAATTCCCATTCTTTGGATTGAAACCAAGCAAGCAAAAATACTAGACCTCTTGAGAGAATGAAACTTCAAGTGTATTAAGTCTTCACAAAAATTAGGCAGAGTAACGGTTCTATACGGGTGAATTCCAAATTACAGACAAAGAATGTAATTACAATAACCTACACACAAAACAAACAAACAACTCAATGTCTTGAGGTAAACCTCAAGAACTACAGACAAAATATCAATTAAGGTCACAAGGTCTCCAACATAGGCCAAGGTTTCTAATCCTAAGTCTAAGAAGTCCAATGCTCCATAATGCCAAGGATAGTATCTAAATAGTCCAAGTATCATTAAAGGTTTTTATGGTTCATGTTGATTATTAGGTGTCTTAGAAGAGTAAATAAAAGCTCAAGTGAGCAAAATAAAAATGACATGAAATGTAATGCTTGAAGTAAATGGTACATAAAGCATAAAAAAATAAAAGCATAAAGTAAAAACAATTTAATAATTAGTGGTTAGTTGGATGACCATCTTGAAACTTGCATTTGGAACTCATTAGTGGATTGGTAGAACCAAGGCCTGCACATAACAAGTTGCATTTTCTTTTTGTCAAGTATATCATCCATTTGGAATCCTCAAAAGTACCATTTAATTATCAACGATGTCTAAGTGATCTGTGTTGACCAAAAGTGTTGTAAATCCATTAGAGGATTGGTAGAACCAAAGCCTCCACACAATGAATCTCAAGGTTATTGGATCAAAGAGATCAAATTAACATACTTGGGCTGACAAACATAGGTTTGAGCCACGAATGATCATTTGTTCGAATCGGGACAAAATTTAGCACTATGTTAAGCAATCGTAAGTGGACTTATGTAGAAGTCACACCTATTTTGAGGCCGGTCAATAGCAAACTATGCACCATTTGTTTTGAGACATGATATAGAGATCATGCTCCAATAACACTTAGTGCAATAAGAAAGGGATAAGATGAAGAGGGATGGGAAAGAACATACAAACCAGATTTGAATTAAATTTCAATTAAACTATTATTAAAATTATTCATCCATTTTTATGGAGTTAAACTCAACACCATGGATCTAATGATGTTAACAAAGTTCATAATCAAAAAATCAACCCAAGATCAACCAGAAAATAATCACAAAAATAATATTGCATTTAGTATATACATTATAAAATATTTTAAAATATTTTAAAATAGAAATAAAAGAGAAAAATATCAAGTATGTTCAAATCAATCATGAAATAAAAAAGTAAGACCATAGAAAAATAAAAAATGAACAAAAATAATTCTATAAAATTTTTGGTAATTTTTTAAAGTCAGAAACTATTTTTAAAATTAAAAGAAATGAGTAAAATAAACCAAAAATGTTAAAAAATTACCAAATTCACAAATAAAAAATGAATGAGGTCACTGATATTTGTCACAATATCATTGGACCATTCCATAATTTTTTTAGAATTTAAAAATGCATAAAAGTATTTTTAAACATTTAAAACAAATCAAATAAAGTTAAAATTTATAAAAAAAATATCAAAACACAAAATAAAATTATGAAAAAATAAAAATCAGAGTGGGAAAAATCAAAAGTATTTTTCATAATTTTTTTCGGATTTTTTGGACTAAAAATGAATTTTCTATGATTTTTTAAAATTTAAAACAATTAAATATAAAAATCAGAAAAGAAAAACAAAGTCAAAAATATGTGGACCATTGGATGAGAGTCAAAACGCGTTAGTAATCAAATCCAAGGGATGTGGCACGCTGTACATATCATGGTCATTAGTGAATAAAGCATAAAATCATTAATTAAATCAGATTTTCAAAAAAAATAGATGGCGCGCTTTCATTGGTTGGAAGATGACACGTTGGTCATCTTCAACCTCCAGCCAACGTGAATTGCAGGTCTCTCAAACTGTAAAATCAGAAGCTCAGACCTATGCCATTCGCTTCGTCTCTTCAAGACGAAGACAACCACACCTTCGCGACAAATTTATATAAATTGTAGCTCAAGCAATTTGGAAGGAAATTTTTGAAAAGGGATTTGAAATTTCATGGACAAAACATGTTTCCGGATAAAAGTAAGTGTTGCGACTAGAACCAGGGCAATAAGAGCATCACAATGATATCAAAGTTTTAAAGAATTGATGGAGAAATCTACCTATTGAAGTTGAGTTGCAGAGCTCTGAAACTGTACTTCTATGGAGCAATATAGGGCACTATTCTTGAAGGTAATTGTATGGTTAGCTTCAGGGAAGATCAAGGAAGGAAAATTGATGGAAAAATTGGATTGAAAAAGTCTTGAACACAGGTTTCGAAGTTGCAGAAATTTGAGTTATGGAACAAGTTTTGCATGGTGATTCTGGGTATCCAAGCTTGAGAAAATGAATGAGGGATAACCCTCTATTTATAGGGAATCAAATGGAATGTCCAAGCGTGTGAAATGATGAAGTTTGGAGGGAAATTGTGTGAAGTTGCAAACAAGAAAAGTGTGACTTCTAATTTGATCAAAACTCATCCAAAACGCGTGTTTTGCTGTGCTAATCACTTCTGGAAGTTCACTAAACATGTTTAGAGGCAAAAACGCGTAGAAACAAAGTGTTTAGAAGCTAAATCAATTATTTCAAATTCTAACTTTTGAAGAAACTTCAGTTTCAAGTTACCAAGTTCAAATCAATGGCATTCTCAGCTCAAGGGGTCTTAGGGCATGATTCTTGATGCTTTAGAAAGATGATGTTACAATATTTGCAATGGAAAAATAATGAAATCAAATGGATGCTTAAGCTGAAAGTTGCATTGAGTCAAAGTGGCAGAAAAAGGGTTGACTTTCCATACTTAGAAATATTTCAAATTTTTCTTCAAAAGTGACCTATAATGTTTTGCATCCAAACATGGCCTTCCACTTGGAATTGTATCTTGACCAAAAAAGATGGAATAAAATAGACCTCTTAAATGACACTTTGAAACTTGAACCATTCAAAATATCCAAAAATTGGGAGTTATGAATTGTTGAAGTTGGAAAAAAAAATCATGAAATGACCTATAATCTTTTGTATACTTAGGGCATCTTCCATCCATTTTCTCACTTTGCACATAAAAAAAGGAATAAAGTTCACATACTCAAGATCATTATGGAAAAAGATTGGGCTCAAAGTGATAAAAATTTACCAAGTTATGATCATTTGAAGTCACACATGGAAAATTAGGGGTTCATCTGGAGGACTTGTAATCTTTCTTCATCATCAAGTTTCTTCCACATGAAAAATCATTGAAACTTTTAAAGTGATTTGTTAATAACCCTTTAAAGAGAAGGATGTATTTTGAATCACTCAAAAATAACAAAAGATGAGCAAGATATACTTCTTTAAAGTTCAAAACCCTAACTCTTAGATCAAGAAAATTCTTTGAGGAACCTTGACAATTTTGAACCACCTTCTTGTACCAACACTCTTGCTTTGTAAATAGATGTTATTGAGGATGAAAATGAGAATTCATAGCCCCTAAAACCACTTACATATCTTGATAGTTTAGATAAATATGCACTTGTGACCAATGGGAACAAGGCCTTGTCCAACCATGACAACCTCTTCAATCAACCCCTTGCACTTTTGAATCAATCTTGATAACTTATAAATATAGTGAACCAAAATAACCTTGCCATGTCGTCCCTTCTAAAACAACTTCAATGGTGAGGTTTGGACTTCTCAAGCTTTATTGACTAAGGCATGGAAATAAACTCATGAACCCATGGAGCAACTTGCTAAGCCTCATTTCCTTTACCTACATTATTACCAAGTAAGACAAACCAACATTGCATTTTATTAATTAAAAGGAAAATCAAAACAAAATATTCATGATCACAAAAGAAAACAAGTCAAGGTTCTTGGTGATTCCTCAAAGAGTAAAGCTAGAGATAGGGAGGAGAACCAAAATCCCTAATGTGATCTTGTTTTGATTGAATCAACATGGTATGAATAAGGGATCTTAGGGGCAAAAATTGGGGTACAACACCACCCTAGTGGTAAAGCGCGCGCCTGTTAACCTTTGGGACCTGGGTTCGAGCCCCAATGGTACCCTTTTGTTCATTTTTCATATTTTTCACTCTTTTTTTTTGTTCAGCTGCAGCGCCTGGGCCTTTTGGTTGGGCTTTTTCATTTTTTTTGATTCTTCTAACCCCCTGACTATGTTTATACCCCTGGCCCATTATTTTATTTTCCATTTTTTTATTTTCCCTTTATTTTTATTTTTATTTCATATTTTCTTTATTATTTTTATTATTACTATTATTATCATTATTATTATTTTTATTAATAAAAAAATACAAAAATATTTTATTTATTTATTTGCATATTTAAAAAATACTTATACATTTTATTTTTCTTTATAAAACAAAAAGACTAAAAATATTTTTTTAATAAATTTAATTTATTTTTTAATTAATATTTAGACTTAGGTTTATTTATTATATTATTTTCTTTTAAATTAAAATCAACTTAGAATTTAGGTTTCTTTTAATTATTTATTTTCACATTATTATTATTAATTTAAAACCCTTTTTCATAAAAAACCCTAAAAATCATTTTTAACTTAATTTTCTTTCTTATTTAGTTTAAACTTAGTTTTGTTTAATTTTTTAATTAATCATCTCTCTTAATTAGGTTAAAACCCCTTTTATAAAAAATCCAAACAAAAATCATTTCTTTTTCCATTTGCATATGTACATTATTATTTATTCAATTATTGTACATTTATTCAATATGGTTGTAATAGATAATTAGGTTTAATTTTCTTACAAAAATCCCCATTTGTAAATTTGTATACCCCCTCCCCTCATGATGTAATAGCTTAGTATTTTTACTTTCCGCAATTTATCGCTTTATATAAATGCTAGTAATTAGGATTTGTATGGAAAGACTAAAACCAACAAATAGTAAACCCTAATTCAAGATAAACAAACATGTAAATCAAACACATTTTCACACTTGCACCCTTAGGGTAATTCCACTTTTTTGCCTTACAAAAATGGCCATGTTATGCATGTGGGATATCTTAGCAAAGAAATCAAAAATACAAGATCATAATCCCTCGATGACGCTATCAAATGTTGCATTTCAAAATAATCTTAGTCCCTCAAAGAAAACTGCTAAGATATCTCACAACATTGCTATCATGGCTATACGATGACCCACGCTCGTCCCTTTACATCCAAGGATAAAGCTTCTTACCAAATCAATGGTAAGATAGCAATATCAAAGGAAAGGAAGAAATGAACTAAGACTTTTGAGTGGGTAGATTGTTCCTAGTTGCTTGCTCAATTTCAAATTAAACACTCTTGCTTATTTTCAAAAATAAACACCAACACTTTCAAAAACACTTTCAAAACATTTTCCAAACATGAAACATTTTCAAAAGATCAACACTTTGTATACGTTCTTACGAACGAGAACTATTACAAAGTTTGCCTAAACGATTGCGCCTTTTCAAAATACTTTCAAAAACCACACAAAGCACATTTTCAAACAAAAGCAAGTGATATAGAAAGCAACTAAGATCCCATAGATAACTATGGATGTAAAGGGTGCTAACACCTTCCCTTTTCATAATCTACCCCCCAAACTCAAGAAACAATCTCAAAGGTCTTTCCTGTTCTTTTCAGCCTTTCCTTTTGGATAAAAGAAAAGTCGGTGGCGACTCTTGCTAACTGCAACATTTGAAATAAAATGCAAAATACCCAAGTCAGTTCTCCTACCGTATCATAGTATCTTTGAAAATATGTTTTTGAAGATGGATAGTGAGCAAGCACCTAAGAACATTCTACCTACTCAAAAGTCTTTTGTTCATTTCTTCATTTCTTTGATATTGATATCTTACCATTGTTTGGTAAGAAGCCTTATCTTTGGATATAAAGGGACGGGCGTGGGTCATCGTATAGTCATGAATAGAAATGTTGTGACATATCATAGCATTTATCTTGAGGGACTAAGATCATTTGAAGGCAACATTCGAAGCTTCATCGAGTGACTATCATCTTTGATTGTTTTTGCTAAGACGTCTCACATGCATACTGTGACCATTTTCTCAGGGAAACAAGTGGGGGTAACGCTAGATGTGCGAGTGTGCAAAGTGTTTATTTTTTTATTATTGATTTTGTCTTAGATTAAGGTTTTCTAAGCATTGATTTTATCTTTCCATACAAACCTTAATTTAATAGTATTGATATGAAAGCGATAAATTGCGGAAAGTAAATTTACTACACTATTACATCATTTGGGGAGGGGGATACAAATTTACAAATGGGGATTGCAAGAAATTAAATCCTAATTATCTATTACAACCATATTAAAACTTGAATAATGTACAAGGAATACAAAAAGAAATGGATTTTGCTTTGGATTTTTGATAGCAAAAGATTTTGACCTAAATAATTAAATAAGGGTAATTAATTAAAATAGGAAAATTGAATTAAATTAAAAATGAAATTAATCAAAAGTGCAAATTTGGGGTTTTTTGCATGAAAATAGTTTTTATTTGGCCTAGCCCAATTAATTATTTAGTTAGAGAACTAAAAAAAATAAAAGTGGGCTGCATTGCTGAAGTAAAATGGGGGGGGGGGGGGGGGGGGGGGGGGGGGTCAGAAAAATAAAAATGTCAAGGCCGAGCCAATGGAGGCCCAGGCGCGCTTCCCGCAAACAAAGAAAAATTGAGAAAATTTGGAAAAATGAAAAAGGGTCTCGTTGGGGTTCGAACCCAGGACCTTCTACATGGCAAGGCTTTATCGCGCGCTGTTTGTACCACTGGGGTGGTCTGTTTCATCCGTTAGTTATCCAACTTAAACTAAATATAAAATGAACTCATTTCTGAAAATTTGAACATGGCTCCATCTTCTTTCTTCGCGCGCGCAGGGATGTATATCACCGTTGTTAAGCTTCTAAAAGCTTCATTTCTCAGCCAAACAAAAAAATGTAAACATCAAATCTGCCTAGAATTTGAATATGAATCCAACCATGTAATTTTTGAAAGCTATGGATCAGAGTTTAGCATGAACTTTGTTTAGTACCAAAACTAAAACCTAACTGATCAGATATGAAATTCTCAATATATAACCAGTGATAATCAAAACTAAGAGTGTGGTCAACTTCCTAGATATGATATCTACATCTTTTCTTTTATTTGTATGTGCTGAAAATGCTTGTATCAAGATATCACAGTTAAGAGATCTTACCTCTTGAAGTGAAAATCAAATGACCTCTATATGACTTCCAGAAATGACTTATGATGGATTAAGCTTGCAGGGACCTTTCTTGAGATAGTGGGATCACTACTTTGCTTTAAAAGCCACTGAATCGAAAGGCTAGTATATGGAAGCCGGGAGTGAATCGAAAGGCTGGTATATGGAAGCTTGGAGTGAATCGAAAGGATCACTATCTTCCTTGAGAGGTTTTTTTAGGGATTTAGGAGTGTTCTAAGGCTGGTATATGGAAGCTTAGTGAATCAAAAGGCAAAAATTAAACGTACGAAGGGATTTTGAGATTTTTGTATGTAAAGTCAGGATGTGCCAAGTTTTGTGCTTGAGTGCAGGTTTTGAGTTTTTTTAGAGTATAAGGTGTTTTGATGATTTTTAAACAAATAAGAAATCTGGCCCCTTTAGCTTGCAAATGGCCTCTCTATTTATAGAGAAAAGGTTTGGGAAGTTGGAGTAACCATATTTGTAAGATAACAAATTATGGTTTGCTTGGAATGCATATGTCAAGTCTTCCATGATCCCAAGATGAAGTACCAAAGTTGTTGGTACAGAGGGGATACTTTCCATGATTTATGATGGAGTATAATCAGAAGCAATTAAGGTATGGGCTCAAGAATTTTTTTTTACTAACAAGCTTACTTTATGGAAAGATATTTTGGACAATGGCTTAATAACTTGGGTAATAGCTTAATTAATTGTGTAAACAATTAATTATGGAGTGAAACACAAGTTTGAGGTCTGCAAAGTAAGATCATGTAGAATGGCCTTTGGATTTGATCAATGTTCTTTAAAATTTTGTCTTCGACTTGATTCCTTCTACAAAGATCTTGTATCTCTGTAGAACTTTGATCTTTTTCTTTACTCTGGTCGAATACTCTGCCCTTTCGTTTTGATCACATAGATCCACAACTTTCGACCAAACTCATCAGCAGACGAAACAATATTTGTTTCCACCAATTATAGGTTCTTCGAATGGACCACATTCATTTGAATGTACCACTTACTTCGTCCTTTCCTTTTGATCACATAGATCCATAAACTTCGACCAAACTCATCAATAGACAAAACAATATTTGTTTCCACTAATTGTATGTTCTTCGAATGGACCACATTCATCTGAATGTACCACCTTGAGTATGCAAGATGATCTCATTGGCATAGTCAAAATGAAAGAATTTCTGGATTGCTTTCCTACTAAACAAACTTCATAAAGTTTTTTCAGGCATCTCAAGACTTGGAAAACCATATCTTGAGTAATCAGTTGATTAAGTGGTCGAAAGTTCAAATGTCCAAACTTCAAATGCCACAACCAACTATCCTTGTGGTTCGAAGCAAGTATGAAGATAGACTTATAATTCATAGTGTCGAAACTATGTGTGTCAACGGGTTTAGAGGTGGACGGAAGCAGGTTGCTAAAAGGAAGCCATTGCCCAGTCGAAACTTATGGATCAAAGCAAACATCAAGAAAAACATTGCCCATTCAAATATTGTGGGTCGAAGCAGGCATGAAGGAAAACATTTCCCAGTCAAAGCTTGTGGATCGAAGCAGGCATGAAGGAAACTATTGCCCAGTCGATGCTTGTGGACCGAAGCAGGTTTCTCGAAGGAAGTCATTGCCCAGTCGAAGCTTGTGGATCGAAGCAGGCTTGCTCTCCTTCGACTTGTCAAAATCTTCCCACCACTACTTTTTAATCAGTCATGTGGTTCGAACAACCTGAACCAGATTTTGAATTCTAACTGTTATTTGCAGCTGCACACCTTTTTTTATCTGCTTTTCCGTTTCGACAGTTTCCTCTTCATCCTTTCTTCGACCTGATGCTTGAGAGCCCAATATGATCCATGGAAACTATATGGGGCATTAAAAGTCCAATTGTACTTGTCCAAACCTTAACTTGAGCCATCAGTGTTGAGGAAGTATCTTGAGCTGATCAAACCTTGTGCAGTCTTGACCCAATAGATATCTTGTGAGAAAATTCTTGAGAAATGAGAGGAAAAATTTTGGGATACAACAATAGGGCTTCTCACCAAATCAATGGTAAGATAGAAACATCTAAAGGAGGAGGAAAAAAACAAATACCTTTTGAGTAGGTAGAATGTTCATAGTTGCTTGCTCATAACATTTTAAAAACAACATCTTTCAAACACACCAACACTTTCAAAAAACGAAATATTTTCAAAAAAAAAGTCAACACTCTGTATACATTCTTATAGAGACGAGAATCATTACAAAGTTCGCCTAAACAAATGCACTTTTTAAAAACAATTACAAACACATTTCAAACAAAGCATTTCAAAGTGAGCTAGCAACTAAGAGCCCGTAGATGACTACGGATGAATAGGATGCTAACAACTTCCCTTTTAATAATCTACCCCCCGAACTCAAGAAAATTATCAAAAGGTCTTTCTTGTTCTTTTCACCCTTTCCTTTATTGGATAAAAGTAAAGTCGATGGCGACTCTTGCTATCCGCAACAATTGTGATAAAACGCAAAACACCCAAGTCAGTTCTCCCGCCGTATTACAGCAGCCTAGTCTCGCGGAGAAATAAGAATGACTCTCGAGAAGGGAAACTAGCTGTGAACTGGGAAGGATCATAGCACGTCCAAGGATCTACGGGAACCGGGCATACTACCTCAAACAACTAACTGGAGAACCGCTACCTCGACATGGAACTCTACAAAGTTGAAACAATACTATAGCTAAGTCTTTGTCAAGCGATGGGCATTAGCAGTCAGTTGATCCTCTCAACAGACGACAGGACACGCTCGACCATGGAGGCATGTCGAGGTACAGACATGGCCTCTAAATGAAACGCGGGTTTTGTTATTCATTTCACGAACTAAACCTTAGCCCGACAGGGACACCTCGATCGAGATCTACTATCGAAGCACCCGAAAGGTAGAACACCTAGCTCGCGATGGGCAGTTCACGCCACAAAGTCAAGATCCCTACCGTGGTCTTGAGTTCATCTCGTATATTCCTGCACCGCTCCCTCGATACATCCTAGCGTGTGTCGACCATAAATGAGGTCGAGCTTGAATCTCCATTCACAATTACAAAGTTTCATAAAGTAAACATGTCAAAAACAATGACAAGAAAGTATTTAACGAGCATAAACAAGTGCATAAAGGAAAAATAAAGGCATTCATAAATGCCTACAACAAAGTTCGGTGTTGTTCAAGTAATTACAAGACATAAAGGCACGCAGGCCACAAATTCAAACTGAAATCAAACCGGGCACACAAGCCCAAAGAAATTAGATCTCATCCTCCCCATAACTACCCTCCTCATGACTATTAGCGGGGGGATAAAATATTTTTCCATCGACCACCTGATTAAACATCCCTGCACCTTCCACCACCAACTCGACCCCAAGTTCAATATCTTAAGCTGCTCCACAATCGTATTAAAACCATAACTGAGGGTATCCATGACATCTTGTTAGAGCACGCAGATGCGCCCGATTAGGTCTCCCTTGGTGGCCATGGCCTTCTCCGCCTCAGTCTCTTCCTCGGTAGGTGCCGAGATCCCCTCCAGCTCTTTTATTTTGGCGACCAGCCGCTCGTTCTCTTTGGCCGCAGAATCCAGCTGAGGCAGCAGCTCGTTCAAGTCCTTGAGAAGCCGGACATGTGACCCATACTTTACCTCGTGGTTGAGTATGTCGTTCTTCAGCTTCACATTTTTTCCTTTCAGCTTCTCAATCTTGGCAAAAGCTTTTTCAAGGGCGGCCTGAGAGCCCGCAACTTCATCATTTAATGTTAACGCCATCTCTAGGATCCTCATCACAGTGGCCACATCATCTGTTAGGTTCTTCCGACGGGTCTCTTTATCCTCGGATAAGATCACTTCCCTCTCATCCTCATGGAGTCCTAGAGAACTTTCCCCGTTGAAGATATTCCGATTGAGATAGAAAGGAGGCAACATGTAGACTTCCCTGGAACCCCCTCCACCTTCAGGAACCGCCCGCTCAGGATCTTCCATGCACTTCCTCTTTTCCTGTTGTTCAGGAGGAGGAGCATGAGTCTTAGAGGAGGGGGAACCACTAGGTCGGCCAGGAGCTTTGGCCTGCTGGTGAAGTTAAGCAGCCCGACTCTTGGGCCCCGAGGTGGAGGCATTCTTGGGCCTTAACTTGAGTAAGCGCTCGGAGAGGGACGCCATCTGATCTACAACCAAAAAGAAAAATGTTAGTCATAAGGCAAACATAAAAAAGAGAGAGTCACGGGAAAGTCCCCTACCTAAAAGCCGTAGAGCTTCCTCATCTGAAGAACACTTGAGTAGCGCCTTCGTATTTATCAGTCTATTAACGAGGAGATACTCCCTGTTGTCATTGAAGAGGAGGTTGTTGTCCACGTCCACGCACCTCATCAGCGTGAAACTCCATATGTAGGTCACCAGCTTCTCATAGGAAAGCTGGTTCTCGACATCTAAATCCTCTGGTTTCATTGCATAATACTCAGGCTTCTTCTCAAAATGTTTCCAGTGCCATTCAAGAGGAAATCTAGGGTTCAATCGAACAAATTCAGACCTTCCTCGACCACCTCCAAGTGTTCGTATAGTGAAGTCATGGCCATATCTGTAAGAGGCTTCACGATGAAGTACCTCTCTTTAAAATGACGGAAAAATTCAAGATATGGCCAGAAGAGTTACCCGAACTGCTTAAAAGACACCCAGGCTTGTCCCCCCTCCAATAGACTACCTTTACAGATGGAATATATGGAAGAAGAGGGGTATAATGGTGCCTATTTGTAAATATTGACATACGAGCTCGAAGGCACGCATGAAAGCAAGCGCATTTGGGTGAAGCTGGGAGGGAGCCAATTGTAATCACTGGAAGACCCTGACCTGGAAATCGTTGAAGGGAAAATTCATCCCCGCTTGCTTGAAAGAAAATTTGTAGATGGGAAAGTGTTTGCCCGGATACGCCGAGTATATTCTTTTGTTTCTATGAGGGATCTGCAGAACCCAATTGGTTGGGGCACCCTATGCTTAAACCTCTGGGAAGTTGAACGCATTAGTAGCATCCTGCAAGAATATTTCCTTTTGTTCCTAGGTTCAGGCGCGACCCAGGCCAAAGGGTCTTCCTCAACAACATTTTCATCCTCATGGGTGGCGAGCATATTTTCATCCTAGATTTGGTGGGCAACCGTACCTGAAAGGCAGGGGAAAACGGTGAATTTGAGATCATCAAATTCACCTTTCCACTACAAATCAAGTGAAAGGGCAATGATTGCATCGAGGAATGGACCCTGACCTAAGCCCTCGTCGGCCAACTTAAGAATGAGTTACAGAGCCCCTGAGGTACCCGAGGACGTCTGGACGGTCCAAAAACCTCCCCATTACCTGGGGAGGATGACCCCGACACACATGAAGTTGGGTGTGCGAACCTCTGCTCGTGGACTTAACTTTAATGAACACCCATGAAGATTCATGACAGAACTCATGAACATTCATCTAGAAGTTCACACGTTCATAATAAAAACAATATTCAATCTAAAAATATGAAGAAAAAAACATCTTTAATAAGATATGACTTACTTAGAAAGATCTTGGTTGAAGTGTTGGGGTGAGGCTGGAATGAAAGAGATAATTGAGCAGAAGAAAAAGGATGGAGAGGAAAACGTGAAAATGACAAATAAGCTCAATGATTCCATTATTTATAAAAGGTTCACACCCCACGAGGCAGCGTACGAAAATCCATCATGAATTTGGGCTTTTGAATTCCCCTATAAAAAGTGGCACCCCAAAACAGTTGCCACGTAGTGTGACAAGCAACCACGTGCCTACTCTTAGAGACAAATTTGTCCCCGACTCATCCACTGAACATCACATACGGGAAAATAGGCGACGTTTCGATCTCAAGGATAGGCAACGGACAACCCCCTAACACAGTCGTGATTACGAGAAAATCTATAATGTTCCCCTAAAGGCGAGGAAAACGCTCGACATCGAGGTAGCTCCTCATAGACAGGCTCGCCAAAAGAAATTTTGGGGAATCCCTCGCTTTACATGGACATATGTGGCTGGCTGGAAAAACACCGAATGTTAGAACAAGATTGGTCCTGATCATATCTCAGAGTTTTGATGATAACAATAAATTATATTTTTATATTTGATACTCTGATGAACGTATTTAACTTTTTAAGATAATGTTCTGACAGAAGCATCTTGAAGTGCTGAGCTGAAAATAAATGAAGAAGTTCTTTGATGAAAGAACTATTTGGTTTAGCACAAGTGTTGATGCTGATGTTGTCTCTGATAATGTTATGACAGAAGCATCTTGATGTGCTGAGCTGAAAATAAATGAAGAAGTTCTTTGATGAAAGAACTATTTGTTTTAGCGCAAGTGCTGATGCTGATGCTGTCTCTGATAATGTTATGACAGAAGCATCTTGATGTGCTGAGCTGGAAATAAATGAAAAAGTTCTTTGATGAAAGAACCGTTCGTTTTAACTCAAGTGCCGATGCTGACTCTGGTAAGATAATTATTTAAATGCATCCTCTAACGCTTATAAGGATTCCTTGATCAAAAGTACCTTGAAAGCAAGTGTTGTTCAAAAGATATTTGAAGGCAAGTGTTATTCAGAAGATATTTGAAAGCAAGTGTTGTTCAGAAGATATTTGAAAGCAACTGTTGTTCAGAAGTTATTTGAGAGCAAGCGCTGATCAGAAGTACTTAGCAAGAAAATCGTTGTTTAGAAGATATGCAAGCATGTTCTGAAATCAAGACGTGAAGCCAAGTTCTGAAAGAATGCAGAAGCTATCAATTCTTGTCAAGCTTCATGAGACATGTTCTTACATAGTGTTGTTTGCTCATTTAATGCAAAGACGGCTACATGCACTCAAGTGTCTACGCTAGTGCATTAGAAAATGGAATAATGCAAGGAAACACGTAAACATTTAATGCTCTCCATTTGAAGGTAGCAACAGTCATTTTTCTTCATGCTATATATAGAAGGACATTAATTGCAAGCCAACTACTGAACTACTGCTCAACTAAAATGCTGAAAGGCTGAACAACTGAAGTTCTGAATAGAACTTAACAATTTCAAAAGAAGCAAGAACAACGCAAAATATTCTGGGCTCACAAACAAATTTCATACACTTTGTGCTATAATATTCTTAATGAAAAATCACAGTTGTGATATAGCTTTCTTTGAAGCAAACTTTGTTTCACTGTCTGTAAAGATTTTATATCTTGTAATTGTTCCTTGAGAGACCAAGTTTGGTCATATTTCTCAAGTAGACTAGGACTAGTTTAAGTCTTAGTGGTATGAGTCACTTGTAAGGTTACTTGTGCATTGTTAGTCACAATAGTTGTTGTGTGATTGTAATTATTTGATTATAGTGGATTAAGTCCTTGTTGAGAAAGGCGAAATCACCTTGACGGGTGGACTGGAGTAGTTGTAGTTCAAACGAACCAGGATAAAAATAACTTTGTCTTTCCTTATTGTTGTGCCTTTAAGAAAAAGAAAAAGAGAAACTTATTCAACCCCCCCCCCCCTTCTAAGTGTTTTCTCCACCTTCAATTGGTATCAGAGCTTGACTCTGAGCTCAACACTTAACCGTGTCAGGAAAAGATCCAGAAGAAAACACAACTGCCTACTGAGCAAAACAACAATAGTTAAAACAAACCTCCTGTATTTGATGGAGAAGATTTTGATTATTGGAAAGATAAACTAGAAAGTTTATTTCTAGGACATGATAGTGATTTATGGGATATATTCTTGGATGGTTACACACATCCTACAAACTCAGAAGGAAACAAGGTTGACAGGAAAAATATGGATAGACAACAAAAAGCTGATTTCAAAAATCATCACAGAGCTAGAAATATTTTTCTTAATGATATCTCTAAAATGGAATATGAAAAAAATAACAAATAGAGATACATCACATGATATGTTTGATTCACTCAAAATGACTCATGAAGGAAACTCTCAAGTGAAGGAGTCTAAAGCTCTGGCTCTCATCCAGAAGTATGAAGCTTTCAAAGTTGAAGAAACTGAATCTATAGAAGAAATGTTCTCAAGGTTTCAAACTTTGATCGCTGGTCTGAGAGTTTTGAACAAGGGATACACTAAAGCAGACCATGTTAAAAAGATTATCAGAAGCTTACCCAGAAGATGGGCACCTATGGTCACTGCTTTCAAAGTGTCAAAAGATCTGAACAACGTGTCACTTGAAGAACTCATCAGCGCTCTCAGAAGTCATGAGATAGAACTTGATGAGAACGACCCTCAGAAGAAAGGTAAGTCTATTGCCCTTAAATCAATTAATAAATATGATACTAACGCTTTTTAGGCTGAAGAGGAAAACCCTGAAGAATCAGCCTTAGAAGAATACGAACTATCCTTGCTCTCCAGAAGGATCAATCATCTGTGGAAGCACAGACAGAAGAAGTTCAAGAACTTCAAGAAGTCAGAAGATAAACCAGAATCTTCTGGACACAAAAAGTCAAACAGAAGATAATTAATTTGTTTTGAATGCAAAGAACCTGGACACTACAAGAGTGATTGTCCAAAACATCAGAGAGAAAAACCAAAGAAAAGTTTTGGTAAAAAGAAAGGGATGATGGTAACCTGGGACAATTCAGAATCCTCTTAAGATGAGAATGCCAACCTAGCTCTGATGGCTACCACAACAAATGAATCAGATTGTGAGTCAGAACCAAGAGAGGTATTTTCTGAATTTACTAGAGATGAACTTGCTGATTGTTTATCAGAACTTCTGGAAAACTACAGTCAGCTCAAAATCAAATACAATACACTCAAGAAGAGTCTTGCATCTGATCTTGAGAAACATGAAATAGAAAAATCTGAACTCATAGAAAATAATTTTAAACTTAAAGAAGAAATTCAAAATGTTCAAAAAATTTCTAGTTCAGAGTCTGTGTCAAGTTCAAAAGATATTCTGAAAGAATATGACTGTAGCTTTCAAACTTTTCTGGCTAAAAGCATAGACAGAAGCAAAATGGCTTCAATGATCTATGGAGTTAGTGGGAAAAACAGAAGAGGAATTGGATATGAACCTCCCAAAGGGAAGGAGACATATATACCAAAACTTGTTGCTAAGATGACTTTCACTTACAAACCTCTGAACAAACAATTCAAGTTTGGACACACACATGATATAAAATATACTTCACATTCTGGAAACTCTTATGCTAACCCAAATTTCAAACAGAACTTTAAACACTCTAACCCAAAAGGACCTAAAAAGATATGGGTACCTAAGGATAAAATAATATTTGTTGCAGATGTCCTTAACTGCTCAATTGAGACACCAGTCATGGTACCTGGACTCTGGGTGCTCACGACACATGACAGGAAAAAAGTCTATGTTCCAAAACCTGGAATTTAAAGCTGGAGGAGACGTAAAGTTTAGAGGTAATCAGAAAGGGAAGATTATTGGTTCTAGAACCATTGGAAATGATAACCTTCCTTCTATCTCTAATGTTTTATTAGTAGAAGGATTAGCGCATAACCTACTGTCCATAAGTCAATTAAGTGACAATGGTTATGACATTATCTTCAATCAAAATTCGTGTAGAGCTGTTAGTCAAAAAGATGGATCAATCCTTTTTTCTGGCAAGAGAAAGAATAACATATACAAAATTGATTTAACAGATCTTAAATCTCAGAATGTTAAATTCCTTTTGTCTATTAGCGATGAGCAATGGGTATGGCACGGAAGATTGGGACATGTCAGCTTAAGAAAAATATCTCAACTAAATAAATTAAATTTAGTCAGAGGACTTCCCAATCTGAAGTACAACTCAGAAGCTCTGTGTGAAGAATGTCAAAAAGGAAAATTTTCAAAACCTTCCTTTAAATCCAAAAATGTTGTTTCTTCCTCTAGGCCATTAGAACTACTTCATATTGATCTGTTTGGGCCAGTTAAAACTGCATCCATCAGAGGCAAGAAGTATGGATTGGTCATTGTTGATGACTTCAGCAGATGGACACGGGTCAAGTTTTTAAAACACAAGGATGAGTCACATTCTGTGTTCGTTGACTTCTATAACCAAGTGCAAAACGAAAAATATTTTAGAATAATAAAAGTCAGAAGTGATCATGGTGGTGAATTTGAAAACCATTATTTTGAAAAATATTTTAAAGAAAATGGAATTGTTCATAATTTCTCTTGTCCTAGAACTCCGTAGCAAAATGGAGTTGTAGAATGAAAGAATAGAACATTGCAAGAAATGGCCAGAACCATGATCAATGAAACTAATATTGCAAAGCATTTTGGGGCAGAAGCTGTGAACACAACATGTTATATTCAGAATAGAATCTCTATAAGACCTATTCTTGAAAAGACTCCCTATGAATTGTGGAAAATCAGAAAACCTAACATTTCTTATTTCCATCCTTTTGGATGTACTTGTTTTATTCTTAACACTAAAGAAAATTTGAACAAGTTTGATTCTGATGCACAAAAGTGTCTTCTGCTTTGGATATTCTGAATGCTCAAAAGTCTATAGAGTATACAACACAGAAACTCTGATTGTTGAAGAATCAATCAAAGTCAGGTTTGATGATAAGCTTGGCCAGCAACAGCCAAAGCAAATTGATATTTCTGTAGGTACATAAGATCATCCCTCAAACTCTGAAACTTCAGAAGCAAAGGAAGACTCTAAAGAAAAGAAAGACTCAGAAGAAAAGGAAGACTCAGAAGATCACCCTCTTGACAATGCTCTGGACAATCTCAGAATCTCTGAACAACCCACTCAGAAAAGGTTTCCTAGAATATCTTTAGCTTACAAAGAAGACGTGATTATAGGGAGAAAATTAGATCCCATCAGAACAAGATCATCTCTCAGAATCAATGAAGAATCATTGTTTGGATTGGTATCTCTGATTGAGCCAACTTCTATTGATGAAGCTCTAGAAGACAATGATTGGATCTTAGCAATGCAATAGGAACTCAATCAATTTTCCAGAAACGATGTATGGGATTTAGTTCCAAGACCCAAAGGATTCAACATTATAGGAACCAAATGGGTTTTCAGAAACAAACTGAACGAGCAAGGAGAGGTGATCAGAAACAAAGAACGACTGGTTGCACAGGGTTATAGTCAACAAGAAGGAATTGATTATAATGAAACCTTTGCCCCAGTAGCCAGGTTAGAGTCTAGCAGATTATTAATTTCTTTTGCTGCTCAAAATAACATTTCATTATATCAAATGGATGTTAAAAGTGAATTTTTAAATGGCTATATAGAAGAAGAAGTTTATGTCCATCAACCTCCTGACTTTAATGATTCAAAACATCCAGAACATGTTTTTAAATTAAAAAAGTCTTTGTGCGGTTTAAAACAAGCTCCCAGAGCTTGGTATGATCGTCTGAGTAATTTTATTTTAGAAAAAGATTTTACCAGAGGGAAAGTGGACACAACTCTATTCAGAAAGACATTTAAAAATGATATCTTAATTTGTCAAAGTTATTTTGATGATATTATTTTTGGAACCTCTAATATCTCCCTTGGAAAAGAATTTGATGAGACCATGCAGGCAGAATTTGAGATGAGCATGATGGGAGAATTGAAGTTATTTTTGGGAATTCAAATCAACCAGAATCCAGAAGGTACTTACATACATCAGACGAAGTATGTCAAAGAACTTCTGAAGAAATTTCAGATGTCAGAAAGCAAAGATGCTAAGACACCAATGCATCCAACATGCATTCTGGGAAAATATGAGGTAAGTATGAAGGTAGACCAGGAGCTCTACATAGGTATGATTAGATCCCTTCTCTATCTGACTGCATCTAGACCTGATATATTATTCAACGTATGTTTATGTGCTATATTCCAATCAGATCCTAGAGAATCTCACTTAACTGCTGTTAAGAGAATTCTGAGGCATCTGAAAGGTACTACTAATTTGGGTCTGTGTTACAGAAGATCAAATGATTTCAGACTAGTAGGTTATTATAATGCCGACTTTGCTAGAGATAGAATTGAAAGAAAGAACACCTCTGGAAGCTGCCAGTTTTTGGGTGACAATCTTATCTCGTGGTACAGCAAGAAGCAAGCAACAATTGAACTCTCAACAACAGAAGTTGAGTATATATCTGCTGCTGGATGTAGTTCTCAGATGATTTGGATGAAAAGTCAGCTAGAAGATTTTAATCTTTATGAAAGTAAGATTCCTATCTTTTGTGACAATACTTCTGCTATTTGTCTTTCTAAAAATCCAATTTTACATTCTAAAGCTAAACACATTGAAATTAAATATCATTTTATAAGGGACTATATTAAGATGGGGATTTTAAATTTAAACTCTGTAAAAACAGACCATCAATGGGCTGATATTTTTACCAAACCCCTTTCAGAAGATAGATTTAAATTCATTTTGAAAAATATTTGTATGGAATTATGTCCTGAATAAAACAATATTTATCCTCTATGCTTGACTTCAGAATATTCTGAAATGAATGCTCTGATTAACAACTCTTCAGAAGTTAGAAGAGAAGTTACATCAGAAGCTATATGTAATGTTCTGAAATGTTCTAACATTTCAATTCAAGTATAGCTCAGAAGTTCATTAGATCAAACAGCTGTCCCATGCAATCTTCAAAAGATGAACACTTGGTGTGTTTCTGAAAGGTCATGCGTGCTAAGCTAATGACGCCGTTCTAGGTAACTTTTATGATTTGATTAAAATCTCACTCTTTCCCCTTACTTTTCAATTTCATTAAATGTTAAGTCATTTTTACAGTTTTATTTAAAAAAAAAACTATTTACGAAAAGTCTTCAAATAAATACTTTTGTAAAAAAAACCTTTCTCACTTGTTGTTTTGTTGAACCTCTGAATCTTTTAGTATAAAATTTTTACACTCTTCAACTATTTTTATCTACTTTTTGATTATTCCAAAAAGGGGGAGAAAATGAGTATTTTGATCTAATATTTGATTAACAGTTATGGGACTAAGTCAAACATTCTAACAAAATACAAGATTTCTTTCTATGCTTTAAAGAACTTTGCATGTATCATTTAAACTCTGGAAGTTTATTTCAAATGAACATTATCTTCAAAAGAACCTGATGAAGAAATACTCAGAAGAAAAATTCCAAAGCTCTGATGAAAATTCTCAGGAAGTATTTCTTATAGAAATATTTATTTCAGGGGGGAGATTCCTATCTCTTATTCAAATTTATTTCTATATCTTAATATATTTTTGTCATCATCAAAAAGGGGGAGATTGTTAGAACAATATTGGTTCTGATCATATCTCAGAGTTTTGATGATAACAATAAATTATATTTTATATATTTGGTACTCTGATGAACGTATTTAACTGTTTCAGTTAATGTTCTGGCAGAAGCATCTTGAAGTACTGAGCTGAAAATAAATGAAGAAGTTCTTTGATGAAAGAACTATTTATTTTAGCCCAAGTGTTGATGCTGATGTTGTCTCTGATAATGTTCTGACAGAAGCATCATGATGTGCTGAGCTGAAAATAAATGAAGAAGTTCTTTGATGAAAGAACCATTTGTTTTAACTCAAGTGATGATGCTGACTCTGGTAAGATAATTATTTAAATTCACCCTCTAATGCTTAGCAGGATTCCTTAATCAGAAGTACCTTGAAAGCAAGTGCTGTTCAGAAGATATTTGAAAGCAAGTGCTATTCAGAAGATATTTGAAAGCAAGTGTTGTTCAGAAGATATTTGAAAGCAAGTGTTGTTCAGAAGTTATTTAAAAGCAATCACTGATCAGATGTACTTAGAAAGAAAAGCGTTGTTTAGAAGATATGCAAGCATGTTCTGAAATCAAGACGTGAAGCCAAGTTCTGAAAGAATGCAGAAGCTATCAAGTCTTGTCAAGCTTCAGGAGACATGTTCTTACATAGTGTCGTTTTCTTATTTAATGCAAAGACGGCTACATGCACTCAAGTGTCTACGCTAGTGCATTGGAAAATGGAATAGTGCAAGGAAACACACAAACATTTAATTCTCTCCATTTGAAGGCAACAACAATCATGTTTCTTCATGCTATATATAGAAGAACATTAATTGCAAGCCAACTACTGAACTACTGCTCAACTGAAACGCTGAACAACTAAAGTTTTGAATAAAACTTAACAATTTCAAAAGAAGCAAGAACAACGCAAAATATTCTTGGCTCATAAACAAATTTCATACACTTTGTGCTCTAATATTCTTAGTGAAAAATCATAGTTGTGATATAGCTTTTTTAGAAGCAAACTTTGTTTCACTATCTGTAAAGATTTTATATCTTGTAATTGTTCCTTGAGAGACCAAGTTTGGTCAGATTTCTCAAGTAGACTAGGACTAGTTTAAGTCTTAGTGGTGTGAGTCACTTGTAAGGTTACTTGTGCATTGTTAGTCACAACAATTGTTGTGTGATTGTAATCAGTTGATTATAGTGGATTAAGTCCTTGTTGAGAAAGACGAAATCACCTTGGTGGGTGGACTGGAGTAGTTTGAGTTCAAACGAACCAGGATAAAAATAACCTTGTCTTTCCTTATTGTTGTGCCTTTAATAAAAATAAAAAGAGAAACTTATTCACCCCCCTCCCCCCCCCCCCCTTTTAAGTGTTTTCTCCACCTTCACCGACAACATCAGAGTTGAAACCAGTCGAGGGGACCACTCATTGACCTAATCGATCATATAACGTGCATGTCGCCTACATCCTCGACATTAACCCATGGATCATCCCCAGCGGAGTTGGGCAATTTCCCCTTGCGGGCTAAGTTTCCCCGATAGTGGAATTGAACTTAAGTCACCACCCTTTAATCTACGAGCATTGACTTAGGGGGCTCCTGTTTTGGATTGGGCCAGCTCTTTCCCCACCGTTGGGGAGGCCTGGTCCAGTGCCTCTATCAAAGGCCCAAAGTTGCAGTCTAACATAATGACCGTTGGGCATTTCCCCACGTGTCTGCTAAGAAGATGTTGCCCACGTGTCCAAATTGTTATCATATTTCCCTTCGGGAATAATGGGTCTAGTACATACTTTCTCGGGGCAGTTGACCAAGGAGGGGGCCACGTGCTAGACCCCATACACACGTAAACCTTGGTAGTCTTCCTTGTTGGGCCTCATCATGGCCCATCATTGAAGACCTTAGCCCAATGCTAGGGACTATAAATACCCTCTCATTTGAGAGGGTCAGGTATTGATTCTTTAACTCACATACTCTCATACTTGCTAGAACTCTCCCTGAATCTTACTTTAGCATCAGAGTGCCTTTCACGTACCCCCCATTTCATGTCAAACCGTTGTTGGTCACCGAGCTCGAAGGCCTTGACAGTCCCTTCTGGTCATGTGCGATCAATATGCAAGTGGTATTTTCCACCTATACCTCTCTTAGCACTTCGCTCAAGCTCGTTTAGCGAGTAAACACTTATTTGCCTCTGAAGTAACTAAGCTAGAAAGTAATGAACTGACATAAATCACTTAGCATTTTTTATATTACGCTTAGCGAGATTTGTTACTTAATTTTAGGTCTTTTCCCTGAAGACATGTATTGCTGACATTGTTCGCTTATCGGGCCCCTGTTCCTAGCTTAGTGAGTTTTGATTGCTAAAAGGTGCTTTTTGACTAATTATTGTGTTTTCTTGGTTCTTTTTACTTGTACTTAGTGAATACACAAGTATACAGTTTATACATGTGTTTTATCTTGTTTTACTGATAAATTGGGTTTTTGTTTTTATTTATTACTTACGAAATAAGTTAATAAATGATTATGTATTTTATCTATTTTTTGGCACTTATCAAAATGTATCATATCAATCAATAAGACATGCATTTGGTTTTTTATTTGGAAAAGACTGTGTATTAGTGCCTGTAAAGATTTTGTGGAAAACACTAGAGAAAAAAGGGTTAAAATTAGCTATATGTGAGTTGTCAAAAATATGCATGAGGGAATATCAACTAGTGTGAAGACACATGTGTTGTACCCCAAAATTAGCCCTCTCATTTTCTCAATATTTCTCTCACAAGATGTCCTTTGGTTCAAGAAGGCACAAGGATGGATCAGCTCAATACACCTCCTCAAGCACTGATGACTCAAAATTAGGGTTTGAGTTAGCACAAGTACAATTGGACTTTTAAGGCCCCGTATGACTTTCATGGATCATTTTGGACTCTCAATATTTCTCATGTCAAGTTTCAAGCTTTGGATCACATTTTTGCTCAGTCAATTGATCAATTGACCTAAAATCAACTATATTGGGTAAAAAGTCAATTGTGTTCAATTTACAGTCAAACATCATAATTTTTTATCCATGTCAACATTTTGAACTCATATATGTCAATTTGGTCAAGTTTTCATCACAATTCCTTAAGAAATTTGATCTGAACACCAAAAGGGCAAAATGGTCAAAATTAGGGTTTTGACTGAGAAAGCTCAATTTTTGACTTTTGACCAAATACATGACTTATTGATTTGAGACATGATATCAAGGATTCAAATGCATCATCTTGACCTAATGGCATGGTTCAAAACACTTGTCAAGATCAATTTATTTATAGTTGAAATTTGGTCAACTAATGAAAAAGTCAATTGTACACTGAAAAGTCTGTTGCACCCCAAAATTTACCCTCTTTATTTTGGCTTATGTTTCATCATGAATATCATATGGAATTGCATTCATACATTGTGATGGGATCAAACTACTTTGGTTATCAAGTCTTCCTCAAGCCTTGAAGGTTGATTGCATTGACAAGTTGCTCAAGTAGAACCTTATCATCTAAACCTTTGGATCTTTCAAGCTCAAAAGTTATTGCATATCTCAAGATATTCTATCCATCTCCTTGGATCATCAGAGGATTGGAGTTTGTGTTTGATTATGAGAAGGAGACACTCTTTTGATTCACCAGTCAAATAAGGGCTTTGTTTGATCAATCCTATTGATCAAGGTACAAGTCTTGATTTGGAAGCTACAACATCTCATTGGTATTTGGAAAGTCTTAGTACAAGAAATTGGCCAGGATGCCCCAAGATTTGAAGTTTTGAAGGTGGTTCATCAGTCTCCTAAGATATTAACCAAAATTAGGGTTTGGTCCAAGTTGAAGTAATTGGGGTCTAGATGATCCAATTCATGAAGCATCACTATCTTATCATCATTGGAATCAAATTTAATCATGGAGTCTCTCATGATATGCAGTGGAATTAGGGTTTTTAAGCTTGATCAGCTATCTCCTAGCACATGGCACAAAACTAGGGTTTTGGATTTAATCAAGATTTCTCTGACTTTTTCACCCAAAATTGTTTCCATGGTTCACCACATGTTATTAAGAATTTAGGATTGAAAGATTGAGGTTCAATTTGGATTGGAAATGGTTCAATTGGTCAAAAGGGGCAAATTGGTCATTTTGACCAAAGTCAATAAAATCAGGAGTTGACCAGGGTGGACTTTTCGTCAACCATCAATTTATGCATCCTCTTTTTATATCCCATACCTAAATTCATCTTTGAATCATGAGAAAGGATGAATCTGAGTGTAACTTGTTCAAGAAGTAACTTAAATTTTGAAAAAAATTCTAAGTGCCAAGATGACTTCTCTTGGGCAAGCCATGCGCGTAATTTCATCAAACACTTGGCATGCCATTTTGTGGAATCAATTTCTGGTGATTCAAGCTTCAATTTGAAAAATTAAAAAGAGCATTTTGTATTCTCCCATGAGAGCTTCCCATTGAACTTTGAATCATTCAATTTGGCCAAGAATTAAGTGAGTTTTGATGTTTCAAAGTTGGTATTTCAAAACTGGCCTCATGCACACCATGCATGCCCATGCACGTGCGCGGACCAGGCAGGACAAATTGCATTTTGCCTCAAGTTTGCAACACCATTTCCCCATCAAGTTTGCATCAATTTGAAAATTCAAAGCCCCAAGATGTTCTACATTTTGAAAGCTCTTGAAAGGCCCCTCAAGCATCCAAAACGCACGAAGGAATTTCAAATGGCCTAAGCATAAAGTCAGCTAGCCAGATTTTTTGGAAAACCATGCCCATGTTGCAGAATTTTGCACAACTTCATTTTTGTTTATTGTCAACGTAGCCAGCTCACCAAATGCACATGTTTTGCTCACAATACCACTCAACATGACATCACCAAAACGACTTCTAGGCTGGGCAAAAGTAGAAACAAAACGCATCACCATTTAGACACTTTTCTTTTTTTTCTGTTTTTGCAAATTCTGCTTCTAACGGCCTTGAGCTTTTCAAAGACCCTTCTACCCTCAACAGTCACTCTATATAAGCCACATTTCTTTCCCTTTCGAAAGGAGAAATCATTTCTCTTAAGAAATCAGAAACTGCAATCTCTCTCTCAAAAAATTTCTACTTAGAAGCTTCTCTATTCTCCATTCCAGAGCTCGATTCATGATCATTTTCACTTCATTGGAGCATTAGAAGCAAGGGACAAGAGTTTTCGCTTTATTTCAGAGGCCATAGTTGAGTTTATTTCTTAACTCGAAAGGTAATTTTCAGATCTTGATTCTCCATAATTTTGCTTGATTCATGGGATTTAAAGCTTGTAATCATGTTCATAGCTGGCCAGATCTTACATCTGATGTATAAACTTGTTTGATTCTGAAGCATATACGATTTGGTGAACTTCTGGTTCTTCAAGGTTCAATGATTTTCTCAATTTTCTTGCTCTGATTTCTACTTCCATGGTCAATCATTTTGAATTTTGTAAAAAGCATGATGTAGTTGTTAGTTTGAACTTTGATTTGTGATTGGAATCATTGATTTTGGTGAAGAAATGAGTATGTACGATGGACTTGAACATGAGCCCTAGAACTGAAAAACGCGCGTGTTTGAATTGATCTGGAGGTTGAAGATGATGGTGTGGATGGATCTGATTGGTCCATTTGATATTTAATGCATTTTTCATATTTTTTATTATATTTGATTTTCCGATTTTATTTTTGTGATCAAAATATTTTTAAAAATCATAAAAAAATTACTATAGGCCAATGATAATTTCTAGTACGTGTCATATTTTTTTGAATTTTTTTTAAATATTTTGATTAGTTTTAAAAAATTCATAAGTGTAAACAATTGTTTATTCAATGTTTAATTTTGTTTTAATATTTCTTTTGATTAAAAAATTCCACAAAAATTATTTTTGAACTCATAAAATAATGTAAAAATTGATTCTGAATTTGGTTTAGCATTTTTTCTACTTTTAATTAAAAATTTAATTTCAAAAGTTTATTTGTAATATTTGTTTGTTTGATTTTTATTTTAATATTTCCATTGATTCAAAAATTCTCAAAAAAATCATGCAAGCTTTTCTTTAATCATAGATTCTGAATATATTTTTATTTTGAACCTTTTGTGAATTTTGGTTTGGGTTTGCATTTTTGCCCTTAAATAATAGCTTAATTGTTAATTGTTTGTTTGATTTTTATTTTAATACTTCCATTGATTCAAAAATTCCAAAAAAATTAGAATGTGTGTTTTTAGTTATAATATTTGAATATAATTTTAGTTTGGCATTTTTCTGATTTTTTGTTTAGAATTTTATGTTGATATGTGATTATTAAACTAATTGATTAATTGTGTGAATTTAATTTTATTTTGGACTTTTCTTTAATTCAAAAATATGAGGAAAAATATGTTTTCTGACTTTTAGGGTCTCCTTGTGATTTTCATCATCTTGATTTTATTTGTTTGGATTTTTATCTTACTTAATCAATATTTAAGATTAAAAGTAAAAAAAAATTATGGTTTTGTTGCTTATGGTACAAGTTTCTTTTTCAAAACCCTTATGCCCTGGATTTTTATTAGAATTCAAATCTTGATTATGGTTCATGAATGTGCTTAGGATTAAAAAACCATTTTTCTTGAATTATTTGACTTGGTTTGACATTTTTCCACAAATTATTTTGAAAAACTTGTCTAATTTGGTAGTTTTTGCCAACTAGTCTTGAACTTTGGGCCTCATTTGATCCCCTCCTCAATCATTCATGAACATAAGACTTGCCTTCTGACTTCTACACCCTTCAAAGATGCTAAGATATTTTTGGTTTGAATTATGGATCTTTGTTTCTATTTTTGATTTATTTTTTAAGTGAAGGTACCCAATTGATGTAGCATATCTTGTTGCATATTGTTTGATGGCCAATGAACTTGAGTGAGGCCTATGATTGAGATGTGTTTGTAAGGCTGTGGTTGAATTAATTGTATATGATTGAAATGTGTTTTCCCTTGACCTCCATGGTTTTTAATTGTGTTCTTTTCAAGCTCCCATGATCCTTGATTGATAATCAATTGTCAATTTAATATGGTGATAGAAAGGAGCAACATTCCTCTGATTCTTTTGACCAAATTGTGCATATGCCTATTTCCTCTTGTCTATCATGACTAATGTTTGATAAGTGTCACCATGTTGTTCTCACTTCATCATGTTGTATCCATCCCTTATGTGAGTCACCATTCACCTTATGGAATACTAACTTTTCTGTTGAATGTGCGAGGTACTTTGAGAAAGTTTCAACTTTTGGTTTGAGGCTATTGTGTTTCACTTTATTTGTGGAACACAACTTATTATGCTGGCACTGCTATTGTGTTTGGCATGTTTGATTTTCCATGCAGGATATATACATATGATTGTGAATGTTATACATTGCCCACGGGATCTGTTCATATCTGATAATCTCATTACTTACATCCTTATGGGGTAATTTCTGACCTGATTTGTCTACTGATACCAGCTTGCTTGAAGTTCTCCAGGTTTCTTTATTTCTTACTCAGTTGCTACGGGTAGTTATCCGTTTGGTATTGCACTATCTCCTTTCTTCCATTTTCATTTTGTATAGCTCTCTGATTACATCATGGGACCTCTGTTGCTGATATATGTCAGGAGGCCCTCTGTTTTCTGTCTGATACATGTGTTGTGTTTGCTTTTGATCGATGAGTCACTCAATTTAGAAATTGAGATCACGACTTCACTCTCATTGCATGTTCCCTATAGGATGTTTATTGCTTTTCTTCTTTAATTATTGATCGATGAGTCACTCAGTTTAGAAATTGAGATCACGACTTTGCTCTCATTGCATGTTCCCTATAGGATGTTTATAGCTTTTCTTCTTTAATTGTTGATCGATGAGTCACTCAATTTAGAAATTGAGATCACGACGTCGCTCTCATTGCATGTTCCCTATAGGATAATTTTGTTTAGCTTTCTTTAGCATGCTAACATAGGGTATGGTTTTCCTTTATCCTCAACCTTAGGGTCAACCATTGTATGATAACACTAGGGATAGTACTAGGCTAGTCTCCCTTAGTTGTTTTTCCTTTCTATGCATTCTTCATCTTAAAACAAAAACTATTTTCTTGGCAAATCACAAAACACCTCTAATGAACTTAAACCCTTCTTCAAGGTAAAAGATACAAACTAATCCTATTTTTTATACGCCTCTTAGCTTTGTTTATAAACCTGAAGCCGATGTTTCGTCATCGCACATTTGTCTGAAGCCGATGTTTCGCCATTGCACATGTTTATTATCCTACTTTGATTCTCAATATCATTGTTAGGTTTGATGTTTCGTCATCCAATTCATTGATGTTTTGCCATCTCTGCCATGATACTGTGCTATCTTTTAGCCGATGTTTCGCCATCTCACATTTGTCTGAAGCCGATGTTTCTCCATCGCACATGTTTGTTATCCTACTTTGATTATCAATATCATTGTTAGGTGTGATGTTTTGTCACCCATTTCATTGATGTTTTGTCATCTTTGCCATGATATTTTACTACCTTGAAGCTGATGTTTCACGATCGCACATTTGTCTGAAGCCAATGTTTTGCCATTGCACATGTTTGTTATCCTACTTTGATTCTCAATATCATTGTTAGGTGTGATGTTTTATCATCCGTTTTATTGATGTTTCGCCATCTTTGACATGATACTTTGTTATTATTTAGCCAATGTTTGACCATCTCATACGTTTGTTGTTTCATTTGATGTTTTGCTATCTTGACTGTTTTTGTCGTCTTAACTAAAAAACTCAAACCAACCAAAATATATAAGCCGAACTACGGCTGCTCTTATTCCTTAAAAGGGATACGTAGGCATTGGGGTAGGGCCATATCGAGCATAACTTTTATTTTCCCTACATTGTTTTCTTTTTCTTTCACATGCATTCCCTTTTCAGTTTTAAGCCATAGACGTAGGGTTTTACCACACCCATTTAGATTAGACAACAAGAGTGGATACCGTAGTGTACTATGGGCGTGTAGGGTGCTAATACCTTCCCCTCGCATAACAGACTCCCTTACCCGATCTCTCGGTCGAAAGACCATGATTTCTCCCTTTTCAGGTTTTCTCGATGTTTACCTTTCCCTTTCGGCGGGATAAAAGATGTTCGGTGGCGACTTCATTGATGTTTCATTACATCCATATGACAGGTTTCGGCCGTGTGGTTTTAGCTGGCGACTTCACTGGGGAAAGATTGACCTTTTGCTGGTCCATCCCGGAGTCGATCCTAGCTCTTGTTTGTTTTCTTCTTGGGTGTTTATTTTTACCGCTTTGCATATTTACCTGTTTGTATTGCATCCTATGTGCGCTTTACTTTCTGCATACTGGATTTGGCTGGACTGTTTGGATTCTGGATTTTCTTGGTGGGTGAGTTTTTCCATGAGGTAAAAGGCCTCATACCCAGGCTATGAGTGAATTCCTTAGGAACTAGGAATAGAGTGGCCATGGAAGCTATGAGGCAGATGCTTTGTATACCTGACCATGAGACCCATGACTTTGGAGGTAGTTCGGATAGGTGTTATCGTATGATGATACCGACATTCGAGCTCTTGTACTCGGATTTGGCTTTTAACCTTACCTTGACCTAGAATACACCCGTGAGAGGGGCGGGAAAACTTTTCTTACAGGTACAGGTACTATTGGTGACTTTGTGTTGCGAAGGTTACTCAGGTTCCCATGATAGTTTTGGAGCTTTGGGATTTTCTTTTGATCTTGAGTGGTGATGTTCTGTAATGGTCCAGCCATGATCCAGTGTGAACTTTGATCCTGCCATGTTGCATCATAGGATATTTTGTTTTAAAAAAAATGATGTATAAAAAATGACTAGCATGCGCATGTCATCTTCCAGGGACATTCAAGAGTCCTCTTTCCATCAGAAATGGCTGGCCTCCCGTCAGATGAGTTTGATTCAGTTCGTGTTAAAGAGCCCACCAGGCATACATTCGCTTCTGAGATTCCTACTATTAATGTGTCTGAATTGAAGAGGTTGAGTTCTTATTTGAAGGGTGATGTTCTGAGTAAATTCAACAAAAATTATGGCAATTTGTTACTAATCCTTAACACGCCGGTTGACCCAATGGCTTTGATCACCCTCTTCCAGTTCTATGACAAGGAATTATGATATTTTACTTTTCAAGATTATCAACTGGTTCCCACACTAGAGGAGCATCGTACCTTCTTAATGTCAAGTTGTCCGATGAAGTTCCTTTTGTCCAAGTGCCGGAAAAGCCGAAGTTCGAAGTTATTGCTGAAATTCTTCATTTGAGTTGGAAAGAGGTGAAAGACAATTGGAAATCAGGTGAGGATACTGTGGGGTTTTATTTGCATTTCTTAGTGGAGAAAGCTGAAGACTGGGAAAAGAAAGGGAATTGGAATAACTTCAGCTCTCTGTTTGCTCTCATGATATACGGGATCGTCCTCTTCCCTCGTAAGAGAAATTTTATGGATTTGACGGCTATTTGTGTTTTTAGAAATAAGAACCCGGTACCGACACTCTTGGAAGATACTCTTTACACCATTCATTTCAGGCATGGAAAAGGAGGTAATGTAAGTTTATGGCATTCAATGTTGTATCAATGGTTTAAGTTTCACCTACTGGTAAGTGGCCCTTTCGTGGATATCAGACATTCTCTCCAATGGTCATCGAGACTTGTCAACCTTACTTCATTTGATATTCGGTGGAATTATGACATGGGTGGAGTACGAAGTATTATCACTAGATGCGGAGATTTCCCCAATGTTCCCCTCATAGGAACCAAATGGTGTATCAACTATAATCCTGTGCTTTCTCATCGTCAATTGGGATATCCAATGGATGGACCACCAAAGGTTGAGGAGGTGTCTGAATCAGTGTATTTCATTAGAGGAAGTGATCCTGTGATGTTGAAAAGAGTGACAAGTGCTTGGAAGGGAATTCACAAGAAGGATAGAACTACTTTGGGCAAGAAGGTTCCTATTGCTAGGGTTCCTTACTTAGATTGGATTAGAGCCAGGGTCAAGATTTTACGGTTACCATTTGCAAGATCGGATCCTATATGTGAGCAACCTCCTACTGCTCTGAGTAACACGATGCCTACCGAGGTGTTCACCTAGGTTCATGTTGAGAACATTAAACTTCATGCAAAAGGTCGTGAGGCAGGGATGAAACTTTATTGGGTAGATCAAGAAAGGGCCGATTTAGCTCGCAAACTCAAAGAAGCTCAAGGGGAAACTTCTGATGCAACCAGTTTTAGGAAGAGATCTCATGCTGAAATAGAAGAAGAGTTGAGAAAGACCCAGAAAGAGTGCCAGAAGCTTCAGGCATATGAGAATAGCTACAGGAAGAAGATTCAGAACTTGGAGAAACAACTCAAAGACAAATATGCTCAGCTTAAGAAGAAAGTAGCCCAGAAGCGTGTCGCAAAAGATCGGTTCCAAGAAAGCAAAGTAGTCGCATCACAACTTTTGAAGGAGAAAGCTAGACTTGAAGAGTATTGTCAACATCTTGAAGCATGTATTGTTCCGGAGATTTAGTTTTGTTATTTACTTTTGGTATATTTGGTCACCCCCAGAATTGTTGGAAGGGACTATTTGTTTGTTGTTATTATTCAGTTTTTTGTTAAGACATGTATTTTTTGTTTATCGTTACACTCTTAAATGTCCGAAGTCGCTTGAACATCGTTTTTTGTTTGTAAATAATTGTAGTGTTTGACTTATTATCCTTTTTTCCTTTGATTATATACTTGATTATCTTTAGTCTCACGCCGTGATTGATAAATAAAAGGACTCTTGAATACCTGGAAATGACAAACATATCATGCACATCATGTATTTCATAACATTACAGGTTATCTCAAGACGGTTTTCTTATTATGCTGCTTTTCTTATTCAGAGTTCAAGACGACTACTCATCGGTATTCCACCAGAAACAATTTGCCAAGACAGATGGAACAAGTTCAAGCTGAACTCCCTGAAATAAGGCCCAGATGGCTACTCAGATGACCCAATTCATGGAGGTCGTCACCAATATGAATCACCGACAGGAGGAACTAGTTGCCATTGTCAACAACCAGCGCCGCTATCCAAGGGATGGTGGAAATCAAGGGCTCTATCAGGACATTTCTGTAGGATTGGGCGATGTGCAAGATCAGCCTGTTGGAAGTCTTCACGGGATGCCTGGAAACCCTTTTGTGCGTAACGTAGGGAAGTTTCCCCCGTCTTCGGGACCTCGTCTTGTGGGGAACAAATTAAATAATCAGGGCAGTGTAAGGGGCTATTAGGAGCAGGATTATGACTTTGACCAGGATGAAGATCATTTTTCTGTTCGGCGTTCAGAGCCCGAGGTTCAGATTGAGGATAGGAAGTATCGATTGTTTGAAGAACGTTTGAAGGCTGTGGAAGGACAAGGAGTCCTTGGTATGGATGCTAATGATCTCGGGTTGGTGTCTGGGGTGAAAGTTCCTCCAAAGTCCAAGCCTCCTACATTTGAAAAGTACAACATAACGTCATGTCCTGTTACTCATGCAAGTGCTTATTTCCGGAAGATGTCGGTGCATACTGAGGATCAGGGGCTTTTGATTCACTTTTTCCAGGATAGCCTATCTGGGGCATCCCTGGAGTGGTACATGAAGTTGGAAAAAACTCATATTCGTTGCTGGAATGATCTTGCTTGGGATTTTGTCAAACATTATCAGTATAATGTGGATATGGCACCTAATCGCACTCAGTTATAGAATATGTCACAGGGACCAAAAGAATCTTTCAAGGAATACACTCAGAAGTGGCGTGAGTTGGCTGCGAGAGTTCAACCTCCACTCATGGAGATAGAACTTATTGATATGTTTATGAGTACCCTGCAAGGACCATTCTATGAGCACATGATAGGAAGTACTTCAGTAGGATTTGCAGACTTGGTTATGGCTGGTGAAAGAATTGAGGTAGGTTTGAAATTGGGAAAAATTTAGATTGGAGGTTCTAGTGGCTCATCAGGGGGCAGTAAGAAACCATTCAACACTTATCCTAAGAAAAGGGAAGGCGACGCAAGTGCGGTTTACTCTCATAGAGGAAGAAGAGAGGATCGTCAGCACCAACAAATCAATGTTGTTTCTATTCTTGTTAATGCTCCTCCACAGCAGAGACCGAATACAGTGCCTCAACAACAAAGACAGAAAGATGCTCCCCATCAGTATAATAATCAACAGCAGAGACAGCCCAGAAAATTCAACCCTTTGCCGGTATCTCTTACTGAAGCACTCCACCATTTTCTCAATTTGAAGTTGATCAGTTTGAGAAAGATGCCACCACCACCCGCAAGACTTCCTCTTAACTATGATGCTAACACAAGATGTGAATTCCATTCAGGCGGAGCTGGTCATTCTACTGACAATTGTTTTGCGTTGAAGTGCAAGGTACAAGACTTGTTGGATGCTAAGGCAATTGAGTTTACTCAAGTGACTGGTCCGAATGTTACTCAGAACCCAATGCCGAGGAATGGAGGGGGTGTTTTTAATATGATTGATGATAAAGGTGAAATGTTGAATTTAATCATGGATGCGGAACAAGTAACTACTCCGTTGTGCTATGTTAAAAGGTATTTGCTTGGCAATTCTATTTTCCCGGGTTGTACTTCAGAGTGTGCCAAGTGTAGAGAACAACTGAAGGGCTGTGATGATTTAAAAGCTGGTATCCAGTTGTTGATAAGGGAAGGTTCCCTGCAGTTTGATAGGAAATCGAGCTACCGCAAGGTTAACGAAGAAGATGTTGATATGTTATCTATTCCTTACACCCTTGTGCGCATTCTTGCCCCATCTAGGGAACCTCCTTTGATGATTATGGTACCTGGTCCCATGTTGTACACCAGTGAGAATGCCATCCCATGGCATTACGGTGCCGATGTTTACTACCATGGGGTGAAGCAGGAGGTAGGTATCCGTTCTCCTGAGGAAGAATGTGCTGAGGATAATGAAGAGGAAGTTTATAATTTTTCTGGTGTGGGGCGAATGACTAGAAGCGGGAGAATATTTGGTCCTTCAAATGTGCAAGATGCGGCAGATGCTTCTGCAAGAGAAAAAGGAAAACATCAGGCGATGATTGGTAATCCAAAGGTTACACCAGCCAATGTGACTCAACCAATTCCGATACCAGAAGCTTCTTCAGTTCCCGATGAGGTTGAAGAGTTAATGCGAATTATCAGAAAGAGTGATTATAGCATAATTGATCATCTGAGCCATACTCTTTCTAAGATGTTTATCTTGTCTCTGTTAATTTATTCAGAACCTCATAGAAAGGCTTTGATGAAGTTGTTAAGGAATGCCTTTGTGCCACATGAGATAACAATCAATCAGTTTGAGAATGTCTGTGCTAATATATCTGCCGAGAAAGGTCTAGGTTTTATAGATTTTGATCTTCCTCTGGAGGGGCCAGACCATAACAAAGAGTTGCATATTTCGATGGAATGCAGGGGCACTACCTTATCCCGGGTTTTGGTGGATACAGGATGGTCTTTGAATGTACTACTGAAGTCAGCATTGATGAAGATTGATTATTCTGTACTGGAGCTGCGCCCTAGTGATTTGATGGTGAAGGCGTTTGATGGGTCTCGAAGATCAGTGTTCGGGGAGGTGGAGTTACCAATTAAGGTTGGTCCTCGTACCTTCATAACTACTTTTTTGTGATGGATATACAGCCAACGTATTGTTGTTTGTTGGGGCGTCCATGGATTCATAGAGCAAGAGCGGTAACTTCTACTCTTCATCAGAAACTCAAGTATCCTGCAGAAGGAAAGGTGATAACTGTGTGCGGCGAGGAAGAGTACATCGTGAATCATTTGACATCATTCCTCTATGTTGAAGTTGAAGGCGAGATACATGAAAATCCGTTTTAGGCATTTGAGACAGTTCATGCTGTCAATTTTCCTCCTCCAGAGCAGAAAAGGAAACCTGTAACTGTTATGTCTTCTCTCAAGGATGAGAGAGGTGTGGTGGAAAGTGGTAACCCTGAAGGTTGGGGTTAGGTGCTGGATGTTACCCCAAAATTTGATAAATTTGGTCTTGGTTTTAGCCCAGGTCAGCAGAGTGCAACTCCTAGAGTATCTAGTTTATCTACTCCTGTGAAGTTTTCCTGCCCTTGTGCTACTCAAGAAGGACATGTCAATGCAGTTGGCAATGATAGGGTTGATGGCTACAATGTCTAAGATTGGATTCGTCCGAGTATTCCAGGCCAGACACTCAACAATTGGACTTCTATGGATGTTATCCAAGTTTCAAGCGCTGAGGAGTAATTCTCTTGTTTTCTTTTATTATCATATCATAATTCCTATGCTCTGCCCAAGGCGTAGTGGATCATTTGTGTAGGGCCACCATGTTTATTTTTCAAGTTTATCATGAAATAAAGGACGTTTTTGCATTCAAAATTTTGCTCCATTTTTTTTAATTTTATTTAAATGGAAATGTTTCTCTTTTCACACATTGTCACTAAAAAAACGCCAAAATGCCATTCATGCAGATGCACTTCCACCACCGATCATATTGATAACGACTCTGCTATGGCTCATTATGACTTTGATACGCCTATTTATCAAGCTGAAGAAGAAGCATATGAGGATTGTGACCTTCTTGAGGAATTAGCAAGAATGTTAAAACAAGAGGGGAATGTTATCCAGCCGAATCAGGACTCGATTGAGGTGGTGAATATTGGCACAGAAGAGGTAAGAAGAGAAGTCAAGATAGGGGCGGATCTCGGAGAAAGTATAAAGGCAAGATTGATTGAGCTACTCCGTGAGTATTTTGATATATTCGCTTGGTCTTATGAGGATATGCCTGGGTTGGATATATACATAATGGTGCATCGACTACCTCTCAAAGGAGGTTGTTCTCCTGTCAAGCAAAAGCTCCGAAGAACTCATCCTGAGATGTCTAAGAAGATCAAAGAGGAGGTCCAAAAGCAGTTGGACGCGAATTTCTTAAAGGTCGTCAATTATTCGCCATGGATTGCAAATATTGTGCTTGTGCCCAAGAAGGATGGTAAGGTTAGGATGTGCGTGGATTATAGGGATTTGAATAGGGCCAGCCCTAAAGATGATTTCCCTCTTCCGCATATTGATGTGTTGGTCGATAATACTGCTCATTCCAAGGTGTTTTCGTTCATGGATGGTTTCTCGGGTTACAATCAAATTAAGATGGCTCCGGAGGATATGGAGAAGACAACATTCATCACGCCTTGGGGAACTTTCTGCTATAAAGTGATGCCGTTTGGTTTGAAAAATATCGGGGCAACATATCAGCGTGCCATGATCACTCTCTTTCATGATTTAATTCATAAAGAGATTGAGGTTTATGTAGACGATATGATTGCTAAGTCTGACACGGAAGAGGAACATCTTGTTCATCTGGAAAAATTTTTCGGGAGACTAAGGCAGTTCTTGCTAAGGTTGAATCCGAATAAGTGCACCTTCGGGGTGAGATCTGGTAAGCTGTTGGATTTTATTGTAAGTGAAAAGGGTATCGAGATGGACCCGACCAAAGTAAGAGCGATACAGGAAATGCCTGATCCAAGGACAGAGAAGGAAGTACGTGGTTTCTTGGGAAGGTTAAACTACATTTCTAGATTTATTTCTCATCTCACAGCCACCTGTGAACCTTTGTTCAAGTTGTTAAAGAAAAGTCAGACAGTGAAATGGAATGAGGATTGTCAGAAGGCCTTTGATAAAATAAAGGATTATTTGTAGGAACCGTCGATACTCATGCTGCAAGTGGAAGGAAGGCCACTAATCATGTATCTAACTGTGTTGGAGAGATCAATGGGTTGTGTCCTCGGTCAGCACGACGAAACAGGGAAGAAAGAGCAGGCTATTTACTACTTGAGTAAGAAGTTTACGGAATGAGAGTCGAGGTACTCATTGCTGGAAAAGACTTGTTGTGCGCTTGCCTGGGCCGCCAAACGTTTGAGGTAGTACATGTTAACTCACACCACCTACTTGATATCTAAAATGGATCCAATCAAGTACATTTTTGAGAAGCCAACTCTTACAGGCAGGGTATCCCGTTGGAAGATGATACTCACTGAATATGATATCCAATACACTACTCAGAAGGCAATTAAGGGTAGTGTACTGGCCGACCATCTTGCTCATCAGCCCATGAATGATTATGAACCGATGAAGTTTGATTTTCCAGATGAGGAAATTGTGTACATTCGGGATTGTAATATGCCAGACCCAGACGAAGGACCCGAGCCGGGATCACGTTGGACATTTATTTTTGATGGAGCCTCCAATGCCATGGGAAACGGTGTCAGAGCTATTATCACTTCCCCTGAAGGGTACCACATTCCTCTCACGACTCATATTTGTTTCGATTTCACTAACAACATGGCCGAATAAGAGGCTTGCATTTATGGTATTGAAGCGACAATTGACCTGCGTATCAAATTTCTGAAAGTTTACGGGGATTCCAATCTTGTTATCAGCCGGATTAATGGAGATTGGGAGACTCGCCATCAGAACCTAATTCCCTATCGTGAGCATGTTATAAAGCTGACTCCGTACTTCGAAGAGATCACGTTTGAGCACATTCCCAGAGAAGAAAACAATCTAGCTGATGCACTGGCAACTTTGTCCTCCATGTTCAAGGTTAAATGGGCTAATGAGGCACCTGCCATTACCATCAGAAGTTTGAGTGAGCCATCTTTCTGTTTTGAGGCTAGTTTGGAATTATATGGTAATCCTTGGTTTTATGATGTTAAGCGATATCTTGAAACACAAGAGTACCCTGAAGAAGCATCTGTCACAGATAAGAAATTCTTGAGAGGATTTTCAGCCAAGTTCTTTCTCAGTGGTGGTGTGTTGTATAGAAGGCATCATGACGGTTTAGTGCTCAGATGTGTTGACAAGAAAGAAGCGGCTAGAATTATTGAGGAGATACATGAAGGTGATTTCGGGATCCATTCCAACGGGCACACCATGGCCAAAAAGATTTTGCGAGCAGGTTATTATTGGTCTACCATGGAGACTGACTGTTATAATCATGCACGGGTTTGCCATAAATGTCAAGTCTATGGTGATAAAGTGCATGTACCGCCAGTACCTTTGATTGTCTTGACTTCCCCTTGGCCGTTTGCGATGTGGGGAATTGATATGATCGGAAAAATTGAACCGACTGCATCCAACGGGCACCGTTTCATTTTGGTTGCCATCTATTATTTTACAAAACGGGTCGAAGATGCATCTTATGCCAATGTCACCAAGCAGGTGGTAACTCGATTCATTAAGCACAATATTATTTGTCGCTACGGGGTGCCTGAGAAGATCATTACCGATAATGGGTATAATTTGAACAACAAGATAATGAAGGAGCTTTGTGAGTCCTTCAAAATCAAGCATCATAACTCTTCCCCATACCGACCAAAGATGAACGGTGCTGTCGAAGCGGCCAATAAGAACATTAAGAAAATCGTGCAGAAGATGGTGGTAACCTATAAAGATTGGCATGAGATGCTGCCTTTCGCTTTGCATGGTTATCACACCACTGTGCGTACTTCGACTGGGGCAAGCCCATTTTCGTTGGTTTACAGCATGGAAGCAGTATTGCCGGTAGAAGTCGGGATTCCTTCTCTTAGGATCATGAGAGATGTTGAGCTGGATGAAAGTGAATGGGTATAGAATCGGCTGGATCAGTTGGAACTTATTGATGAGAAGTGGTTGACGACTGTATGTCATGGTCAGGTATATTAGCAAAGGATGAGGAAAGCTTTTGATAAGAGGGTACGGCCTCAGTGTTACAAGCCAGGTGACCTTGTGCTAAAAAGGATAATTCTCCCCCAGGGAGATCCCAGGGGAAAGTGGGTTCCAACTTATGAAGGTCCTTTTGTGGTCATAAAAGTTTTCTCTAGAGGAGCGATGATGCTCACGACTATGGATGGAGAGTACTTCCCTCTCCCTGTAAATGCTGACGTAGTTAAAAAATACTTTGCATAAAAAATAATAAATACCCGCTAAACTGAAAACCCGAAAGGGCGGTTTAGGCAAAAAGAGGATGTCCTGGTGAATCGAAAACCCGAAAGGGTGATTCAGGCAAAAGTTAGGGACTTAAAGCAAATGACTATGCAGCATGAGTTCCTTTGTTTCTTTCCTTCATTCCGTCACCTGGCATAAGCTCGAAGCCAATCCAAGATTGATCTGTCTGAAAGCAGGAAGATGGAGGTGTAAGAATCATAAGAGTCATAGCAGAGTCGGGACTTGATGGATATTCACATTCACATTTCCATTTGTAAACACTTGTTTGTTTTGATTTTGTAATTACTTGCTTCCAGATGTAAGTGCCTTTTTCACAGGCTGAGTTCTCAAAATCAATAGAATATCTTCTTTCAAGTATACATATACTTTTCTTTTCTCCTTTTTTCACCTTTTTTTAATTGCAAAAACGTCCAGTATTTTTGGTAAGCATGTGCATATAAACTTCGTGGACCTTACACGGAAATGGTAATCTAAGTCATGGTTGGTTGGTCGCTTGAAATACGGATAAAAAACATAACTACTACTATTCAAGTGGCATGTTTGGTGCTATGTTTGATAGATTTCTCTTTCGCTCTGTTGGCGGATGCCTTGCCATTTTGATTCACCGCTCCATGCCGTTGGTAAAGGTCATGGGCCAGGGTAATGTCAAGATTACGGCAGGTCGGCGAGATCGGAAAACCTAGTTGGAATTATTTATTCCCCTTAATGGCTTTTATTACGTTTCTTTGTCGCACTTTCATGTGTTATCTTGATTGATTGTTTTAGAATTGTCTGCATATAGGATTTTGTTTATAGCCGAATATCAGTCTAGATGCGTTGAATATTTTTGCCTTGAAGAAAAAAATTGTTGTTTCATTTTGTTTAGGCCATCTAGTATCACTCTTTAATCGATTTTTCGAGCATTTTGATACCAACTGTGCCAATTCTTTTGGTCAGCCAAGAGTTTGGAAGAAAGAGTTTAGCTAAAACGATAACTGTGGTGGTATGCTTTTGAGTAGAACCTCGTTGACAATGTACAAGCATTGTTTCAATCCCCAAACACCGGAGATATAAGGGAGTTAGACCCTCGTTAACCCCTCCGAGCCTTCGAAGTAGGAGTTTCTTTTCTGTTCTAGAAAAAAAACCTTGTTTTTTAACCAGGGGCAGGGTAGATGTTCAGTTGATTTGACCAAACATTCGAATTTTAGAAAGAATGTCCCATCTGAGGATCACCACATTTTATCTTTCGCACCATGAAAATGTCTAAACCACGATGTTCATTTCCTCACAAAGTCCTGAGGTCGAGATCGAATCGATACAATAATGGCTATCCCTCGCCGACCAAGGAATGAGGCATTTGTTTTTAAAAAAAAAAAGAAGAAAATAAGAAAAAAAGAAAGAAAAAGTTCAAAGACCTAAAGTCACATTGACTTGTTCGAAGTTGAAAGTATGAATAAGAAAGAAACAAAAAGCCCCGCTAAGTCGAAACTTGAAAACAAGTCGCTTAGGAAAAAGTTAGGGCATCCTGCTGGACTCCCAAATTTGAAATTTAGAATATTTTGTCCAGGCAAAAGTTAGGGAAAAGAGAGCCTAAAAAGGCAAAAAAAAAGAGATTATTCAATAAAATTTTCATCAAAAGAAGAGGAACAATAATATCAAAAATAAAAGCAGCAGAAGTCAAGTGACAATCATGTTGGAGAAATTGTCGTGATCACTCAACCATTATAAATACTTTTGAAAGATGAATGCTTGTGATAAGTCAACTGAACTTAGGACATGAGAATATCACGAAGGGGGTGGGCACCAAATAACTTGAGCCTTGAAAAAAAACTTTTTTTTCTAAAAAACCCTCGAACCAGGCCACGTTACAACCTTTAAAAGTCCTAACTGAAACAAGGGTTTAACCCAAAAGAATACTACAACGGGATAATGTTTCCTAAGCTCCCAAATATGCGTTGCATACTCATGTTGGCATCTTATCACCCGTATCTTGACTCGTTTTTCAAAAAAAGGGAAGAAAAGTTTTGAAATTTTTGCACTCTAGCCAGTGATTCATTCACAACAGAGATGCGACACTTTGTTAAGATTTTCAACTTTAAAGGCTTAAATAATCATCGCATCAGGTCTGTCATTCCTAAAATCAACATCTTTCTGCATGCATAACATTTGTTTGACATCAAGAAAGAGTTTACATGTTGAACACCTGTAAAGAGCTTAATGATTGTCAAGAAGGGAATATTTGGACAGAGCCCATGTATGATTAGTGAAGTTTCTTATCCCCAGTGAAGTTTATTATCCCCAGTGAAGTTTTGTTTCCGCATCGAAGTTTTATGGCCTCGGGAATATTCTTTTAGAAGCTTCATTATGAGACTTCAAGTTTGGATATGTCGCATATCCCTAGTGGAGTTGTTTAATTGGGAACTCACATTCTGAAGAAGTTTCAAATCCCCGACGAAGTTGCCGACAAAGATCCCTCGCCTTGATCTCTCATTTCCCAGCCGGTCTGCTGACTGGGGCATCTTTATGTTAAGATCTTTCCTTATCCCCGGTAAGGTCGATACTGTGTGACTACCTGCATGATCCGTCCATTGGTTGCATTCCAAAGGAATCTCTCTCCAACAAAAAAATCTTCAATAAAGTTTTGTCTCCCCGATGAAGTCTCGTTTCCTCAGCAGTGCTTTGTTCCCCCAGCAAAGGTTTTCACCCCTCACGTCAGGTTTGTTGTCTTGGCGTCATCCTCAACGCGGCCGCACGCTGTCTTTTCCAAAGATTACAGTCTTGCCCTGATCGTTTCTCTCAATGTCTAATCTTCAGATGGCTCCCCTTTCTAGAAGCTACAGTTTCGATCTGATCTTCTCCAGGAGTTTGTAGTTTATTTCTGCAGCTCCTCTCAATGTTTGTGGCTCATTTCTACTAGTGGCTCAGCTGTTATTCCCCGCGAAGCTTCATCTCTCCGAGGTTCCCTCTCTAGCGGTTCCCCATATTTTCTCCTCTCCTGGGATTTTGCAATTTATTTTTTGCAAGTCTTGTCAGGTCCTGACTTCTTGGTTATTGACTTCTCAGTTGGCCGTTCCCCAGTGAAACTTTTAAAACATGCATCATCACAGTGCATCTACCAAAATGCGTAACATTTCCATTATATGGAGCATTGCGTTATATAAAGAATTCAAACATACATCAGAACATAAGTCATTATTGTCTCTGTCATCCCCGGTGATTTTGCTAATACTTCGGATTAAATCCCCAGCGAGGTCTCCGTCCTCATTATCTCAGTTTACTCCCCATACCAATATCTTTTTTTAATAACAACCATTTGTTTGTTTGAGTGTCTACCCTGGACTATAGTTCAGTTTCTCCCTGGCACGATCTTCCTGGGTTTAGTCTTCACTACCCTCTCTGGTTCATTCCAATGTCTATTGATGCACCTTTCGAATACCAGTTTCGTCCTGATATTCGCTTTCAGCAGGTTTTTAGGTGTACGCCCTAATCTCCTTGCTTTGGGTCGAGCTTCGCCTTGTCGCCTGTGCATGAAATCCAATTTCATCCTGGTACTCATCTAGTTTAGTTTTGCCTAACTGGATATTGAGTCGAGTTTCGTCTCGTCGTTGCTTTCACACCTTGGACCCTTTTGACAGTGATTCATTTACCAAGTGCAGTGTTCGTACTGCGTCCCAGGTTTGAGATTAGTCTCTTTTGTTCCTTGGATTCTTCTATCAGTTTTCGTCACTGTTTATCCATTGATCTGAGACAAGCAGGTGCTCTGAGAAACATGCACTCTCATCAGTTTGTTATGGGTCGAGTTTCACCTCGTTACCCGTGCGTGAAATCCAGTTTCATCCTGGTACTCATCTGGTTTAGTTTCGTCTAACTAGTTTTTGAGTCGAGTTTTGTCTCGCTTTTGTTCCTCTTTTCTGGGATTCTTTCAGTTCTTTCATACTGTCTATCTTAGTTGAGATTAGCAAGTGCTCCTAGAATCACGCACTCTAGCCACTTTTGCTTTGGGTCGAGCTCAGAGTTTCATCTCCTCACCCGCGTACGTTTTCTTTTCCAGAGCCTAGTTTCGCCTATACTCTGTGGTTGGAGTTTTATCTCACCTCTTCTTTTTGAAGCCCAGTTTTGCCCTGACACATTTGTCCATAAGTTTAGTTGCGTCTACTCTTCTTTGTTTTTGTTCTGTTTCAACCTACGTTACAGCTTCATTTTGACGCATGTCTTTGGGGTTTTCTGATTCTTTTTTCTTCCCTCTTCTTCAAGAGTGTAAATTTTCGGGTTCTTTTGTATTCAATCATCTTCAACTCTGAACGCTCAAAAGTTGTCACTTTTCTCACTTATCATGTTGAAGATATTTGAATAGGGGCAGTTGTTGGACCCCAAAATTTACCCTCTTGATTTTGGCTTATGTTTCATCATGAATATCATATGGCATTGCATTCATACATTGTGATAGGATATTACTTTGGTTATCAAGTCTTCCTCAACCCTTGAAGGTTGATTGCATTGACAAGTTGCTGAAGTAGAACCTTATCTTCTAAACCTTTGGATCTTTCAAGCTCAAAAGTTATTGCATATCTCAAGATATTCTATCCATCTCCTTGGATCATCAGAGGATTGGAGTTTGTGTTTGATTATGAGAAGGAGTCACTCTTTTGATTCACCAGTCAAATAAGGGCTTTGTTTGATCAAGCCTATTGATCAAGGTACAAGTCTTGATTTGGAAGCTACAACATCTCATTGGTATTTGGAAAGTCTTAGTACAAGAAATTGGTCAGGATGCCCCAAGATTTGAAGTTTTCAAGGTGGTTCATCAGTCTCCTAAGATATTAACCAAAATTAGGGTTTGGTCCAAGTTGAAGTAATTGGGGTCTAGATGAGCCAATTCATGAAGCATCACTATCTTATCATCATTGGAATCAAATTTGATCAAGGAGTCTCTCATGATATGCAGTGGAATTAGGGTTTTGAAGCTTGATAAGCTATCTCCTAGCACATGGCACAAAACTAGGGTTTTGGATTTAATCATGATTTCTCTGACTTTTTCACCCAAACTTGTTTCCATGGTTCACCACATGTTATTAAGCATTTAGGATTGAAAGATTGAGGTTCAATTTGGATTGGAAATTGTTCAATTGGTCAAAAGGGGAAAATTGGTCATTTTGACCAAAGTAAATAAAATCAGGAGTTGACCAAGTTGGACTTTTTGTCAACCATCAATTTAAGCATCCTCTTTTTATATCCCATACCTAAATTCATCTTTGAATCATGAGAAAGGATGAATTCGAGTGTAACTTGTTCAAGAAGTAACTTAAATTTTGAAAAAAATTCTAAGTGCCAAGATGACTTCTCTTGGGCAAGCCATGCGCGTAATTTCATCAAACACTTGGCATGCCATTTTGTGGAATCAATTTCTGGTGATTCAAGATTCAATTCGAAAAATTAAAAAAAACATTTTGTAGTCTCCCATGAGAGCTTCCCATTGAACTTTGAATCATTCAGTTTGGCCAAGAATTGAGTGAGTTGTGATGTTTCAAAGTTTGTATTTAAAAACTGGCCTCATGCACACCATGCATGCCCATGCATGCGCGCGGACCAGGCTGGCCAAATTGCATTTTGCCTCAAGTTTGCAACACCATTTCTCCATCAAGTTTGCATCAATTTGGAAAATTCAAATCCCTAAGATGTTCTAGATTTTGAAAGCTCTTGAAAGGCCCCTCAAGCATCCAAAACGCACGAAGGAATTTCAAATGGCCTAAGCATAAAGTCAGCTAGCCAGATTTTTTGGAAAACCATGCCCATGTTGCAGAATTTTGCACAACTTCATTTTTGTTTGTTGTCAACGTAGCTAGCTCACTAAATGCACAGGTTTTGCTCACAATACCACTCAACATGACATCACCAAAACGACTTCTAGGTTGGGCATAAGTAGAAACAAAACGCATCACCATTTGGACACTTTTCTTTTTTTTCTGTTTTTGCAAATTCTGCTTCTAACGGCCTTGAGCTTTTCAAAGACCCTTCTACCCTCAGCAGTCACTCTATATAAGCCACATTTCTTTCCCTTTCGAAAGGGGCAATCATTTCTCTCAAGAAATCAGAAACTGCAATCTCTCTCTCAAAAATTTTCTACTTAGAAGCTTCTCTATTCTCCATTCCAGAGCTCGATTCATGATCATTTTCACTTCATTGGAGCATTAGAAGCAAGGGACAAGAGTTTTCGCTTTATTTCAGAGGCCATAGTTGAGTTTATTTCTCAACTCGAAAGGTAATTTTCAGATCTTGATTCTCCATAATTTTGCTTGATTCATGGGATTTAAAGCTTGTAATCATGTTCATAGCTGGCCAGATCTTACATCTGATGTATAAACTTGTTTGATTCTGAAGCATATACGATTTGGTGAACTTCTGGTTCTTCAAGGTTCAATGATTTTCTCAATTTTCTTGCTCTGATTTCTACTTCCATGGTCAATCATTTTGAATTTTGTAAAAAGCATGATGTAGTTGTTAGTTTGAACTTTGATTTGTGATTGAAATCATTGATTTTGGTGAAGAAATGAGTATGTATGATGGACTTGAACATGAGCCCTAGAACTGAAAAACGCGCGTGTTTGAATTGATCTGGAGGTTGAAGATGATGGCGTGGACGGATCTGATTGGTCCATTTGATATTTAATGCATTTTTCATATTTTTTATTATATTTGATTTTCCGATTTTATTTTTGTGATCAAAATATTTTTAAAAATCATAAAAAAATTACTATAGGCCAATGATAATTTCTAGTACGTGTCAAATTTTTTTGAATTTTTTTTAAATATTTTGATTAGTTTTAAAAAATTCATAAGTGTAAACAATTGTTTATTCAATGTTTAATTTTGTTTTAATATTTCTTTTGATTAAAACATTCCACAAAAATTATTTTGAACTCATAAAATAATGTAAAAATTGATTCTGAATTTCGTTTAGCATTAAAATTTAATTTCAAAAGTTTATTTGTAATATTTGTTTGTTTGATTTTTATTTTAATATTTCCATTGATTCAAAAATTCTCAAAAAAATCATGCAAGCTTTTCTTTAATCATAGATTCTGAATATATTTTTATTTTGACCCTTTTGTGATTTTGGTTAGGGTTTGCATTTTTGACCTTAAATAATAACTTAATTGTTAATTGTTTGTTTGATTATTATTTTAATACTTCCATTGATTCAAAAATTCCAAAAAAAATCAGAGATGTGTGTTTTTAGTTATAATATTTGAATATAATTTTAGTTGGGCATTTTTCTGACTTTTTTTTGAGAATTTTATGTTGATATGTGATTATTAAACTAATTGATTAATTGTGTGAATTTAATTTTATTTTGGACTTTTCTTTAATTCAAAAAAATGAGGAAAAATATGTTTTCTGACTTTTAGGGTCTCCTTGTGATTTGCATCATCTTGATTTGATTTGTTTGGATTTTTATCTTACTTAGTCAATATTTAAGATTAAAAGTCAAAAAAAAAATTATGGTTTTGTTGCTTATGGTACAAGTTTCTTTTTCAAAACCCTTATACCCTGGATTTTTATTGGAATTCAAATCTTGATTATGGTTCATGAATGTGTTGAGGAATTAAAAACCATTTTTCTTGAATTATTTGACTTGGTTTGACATTTTTCCACAAATTATTTTGAAAAACTTGTCTAGTTTGGTAGTTTTTGCCAACTAGTCTTGAACTTTGGGCCTCATTTGATCCCCTCCTCAATCATTCATGAACGTAAGACTTGCCTTCTGACTACTACACCCTTCAAAGATGTTAAGATATTTTTGGTTTGAATTATGGATCTTTGTTTATATTTTTGATTTATTTTTTAAGTGAAGGTACCCAATTGATGTAGCATATCTTGTTGCATATTGTTTGATGGCCAATGAACTTTAGTGAGGCCTGTGATTGAGCACCTAATGATCATGTTGGATATGTTTAATCAAATAAACCCAAGTCATTTCATTTAATGTCTCATGTTGGAATGTTTGAACCTTTTGATGCATTATGTGGGTTTCATCATTCTAGTGTGTTTGTGAAGCTGTGGTTGAATTAATTGTACATGATTGAAATGTGTTTGCCCTTGACCTCCATGGTTTTTAATTGTGTTCTTTTCAAGCTCCCATGACCTTGATTGATAATCAATTGTCAATTCAATATGGTGATAGAAAGGAGCAACATTCCTCTGATTCTTTTGACCAAATTGTGCATATGCCTGTTTCCTCTTGTCTATCATGTCTAACATTTGATAAGTGTCACCATGTTGTTCTCACTTCATCATGTTGCATCCATCCCTTATGTGAGTCATCATTCACCTTATGGAATACTAACTTGTTTGTTTAATGTGCGAGGTACTTTGAGAAAGTTTCCACTTTTGGTTTGAGGCTACTGTGTTTCACTTTATTTGTGGAACACAACTTATTATACTGGCACTGCTATTGTGTTTGGAATGTTTGATTTTTCATGCAGGATATATACATATGATTTTGAATTCTATACATTGCCCACGGGATCTGTTCATATCTGATAATCTCATTACTTACATCCTTATGGCGTAATTTCTGACTTGATTTGTCTACTGATACCAGCTTGCTTGAAGTTCTCCGGGTTTCTTTATTTCTTGCTCAGTTGCTACGGGTAGTTATCCGTTTGGTATTGCACTATCTCTTTTCTTCAATTTTCATTTTGTATAGCTCTCTGATTGCATGATGGGACCTTTGTTGCTGATATATGTCAGGAAGCCCTCTGTTTCTGTTTGATACATGTGTTGTGTTTGCTTTTGATCAATGAGTCACTGAATTTAGAAATTGAGATCACGACTTCGCTCTCATTGCATGTTCCCTATAGGATGTTTATTGCTTTTCTTCTTTAATTATTGATCGATGAGTCACTCAGTTTAGAAATTGAGATCACGACTTCACTCTCATTGCATGTTCCCTATAGGATGTTTATTGCTTTTCTTCTTTAATTGTTGATCGATGAGTCACTCAATTTAGAAATTGAGATCACGACGTCGCTCTCATTGCATGTTCCCTATAGGATAATTTTGTTTAGCTTCCTTTAGAAGGCTAACATAGGGTAGGGTTTTCCTTTATCCTCAACCTTAGGGTCAACCATTGTATGATAACACTAGGGATAGTACCAGGCTAGTCTCCCTTAGTTGTTTTTCCTTTCTATGCATTCTGCATCTTAAAGCAAAAACTATTTTCTTGGCAAATCACAAAACACCTCTAATGAACTTAAACCCTTCTTCAAGGTAAAAGATACAAACCAATCCTATTTTTTATGCACCTCTTAGCTTTGTTTATAAACCTGAAGCCGATGTTTCTCCATCAGACATTTGTCTGAAGCCGATGTTTCTCCATCGCACATGTTTGTTATCCTACTTTGATTCTCAATATCATTGTTAGGTGTGATGTTTCGTCATCCGATTTATTGATGTTTTGCCATCTCTGCCATGATACTGTGCTATCTTTTAGCCGATGTTTCGCCATCGCACATTTGTCTGAACCCGATGTTTCTCCATCTCACATGTTTGTTATCCTACTTTGATTCTAAATATCATTGTTAGGTGTGATGTTTCGTTATCCGATTTATTGATGTTTTGCCATCTCTGCCATGATACTGTGCTATCTTTTAGCCGATGTTTCGCCATCGCACATTTGTTTGATGCCAATGTTTCGCCATTGCACATGTTGGTTATCCTACTTTGGTTCTCAATATCATTGTTAGGTGTGATGTTTTGTCATCTTTGCCATGATATTTTACTACCTTGAAGCCGATGTTTCGCCATCGCACATTTGTCTAAAGCCGATGTTTCGCCATCGCACATGTTTGTTATCCTACTTTGATTCTCAATATCATTGTTAGTTGTGATGTTTTATCATTCGTTTTATTGATGTTTCACCATCTTTGACATGATACTTTGTTATTATTTAGCAGATGTTTGACCATCTCATACATTTTTTGTTTCATTTGATGTTTTGGTATCTTGACTGTTTTTGTCGTCTTAACTAAAAAACACAAACCAACCAAAATATATAAGCCGAACTACGGCTGCTCTGATTCCTTAAAATGGATACGTAGCCATTGGGGTAGGGCCCGATCGAGCATAACTATTATTTTCCCAACATTGTTTTCTTTTTCTTTTGTATGCATTCCCTTTTCAGTTTTAAGCCATAGACGTAGGATTTGACCACACCCATTTAGATTAGACAACAAGAGTGGATACCGTAGAGTACTACAGGAATGTGGGGTGCTAATACCTTCCCCTCGCGTAACAGACTCCCTTACCCGATCTCTCGGTCGAAAGACTGTGATTTCTCCCTTTTCAGGTTTTCTCGATGTTTACCTTTCCCTTTCGGCGGGATAAAAGACGTTCAGTGGTGTGATACAGTGGGAGAACTAACTTGAGGTTTTTCGTTTGTGTTTGCAAATGTTTCGGTTTAGCAAGAGTCGCCACCTACTTTTTATTTTATCCAAAGGAAAGGTCAAAAAGCACAGGAAAGACCTTTGAGATGTTTTCTTGGGTTCTGGGGGTAGATTGTGAAAAGGGAAGGTGCTAGCACCCTTTTCATCCATGGTTTTCCATGGGCTCTTAGTTACTTGTTTAGATCACTAGCTTTTCTTTTTCAATTGTTTGAAATGGTGCTTTGTGTGGTTTTGAAAGTATTTTGAAAAAAGGCCATCGTTGTGGCAATCTTTATAGTGATTCTTGTTTGAAGAATGTATACAAAGATGTTTATCTTTTGAAAAATGTTTCAATGTTTGAAAGTTTGTTTAGGAAATTATTTTGAAATTGTGTGTGTGTTTTTGGAAATAGCAAGGATGTTTTCAAATTGATCAAGTAACTAGGAGTTGTCTACCCTAATCAAAAGTATTTCTTGTACATTTTTAACCCTTTGACATTGTTGTTTTACCATTGTATTTGGTAAACAACCCTATCTTTGGATGTTAAACGGGACAGGCATGGGTCATCGTATGACCATGATAGCAATAGTGCCAAGTATCTTAGCAAGCTTTAGGGACTAAGATAATTTGTTTTTAGGCAACATTTTGAAAGCGTCATCGAGGGACTATGATCTTTTTGTTTTGTTTGATTTTGCCAAGATACCAAGCATGCATACCATGGCAATTTTAAGGCAACAAAGTGGATGAAACCCTAGGGGTGCTTGTGTGCATTGTGTTGTCATTTTTCATGCTTTTTTGTCTTACATTTAGTCATGCTATTTGTTTGATTTCTTTGTCTTTGCATACAAACCCTAGTTTACTATCATGCATATAAAAGCAATAAATGCTTAAAGTAAATCTAAGACTATTACAACAATATTATGGGGAGGGGGTACAAGTTTTAATAGGGGGATATTGCTCAAAATAAAGCCCTAATTTACTATTACAACCCAATTAAATTTATTGTACGAATAATAAATAAATAGACAAGTATTTAAATATGCAATTAAATATAAATATGCAAAGAATGTTTTTTTGTATTTATTTTATGTATGTAAAATAAATTTATTTATGTCTTCAAAATAAGAAAATAAAAATGATTATTTTTGAAAGGGTGAAAACCCTAATTTTTGTTTTAAAGAAAATAATGTTTTATATTATTTATTTATCCTTTTTGTTTAAGAAAAATAATAATAATATATACAAAAATGTTAAAAAATTAAATATTGTATAAAAATATTTTTTTAAGTATATAAATAATAAAAATAAAATATTTAAGTATTTCAATATTATTTACAAATTTATTCAAGAAAATGAATTCTATTTAACCTAATAAACTATTTTTTTTCATAAAAAATAATAAAATAAAAAGTGTAAAAATTAAGAAAATATTTTTGGTGATTTTTAATATTTAGAAAAAATAAATAAAGTCAAAAAATATAAAAGAAATGAAAAATATACAAAAAATAAAGAAAATGGGCCAAGGGGGTGCAGGAAGTAAAAGAGACATGCAAATAGAAGGACAAGCCAGGCCCAGGTCCAAGTTCCACTTTGTCCCTAACCTCTGAACAAAAATGCGCGCGCCCTGTACTTCAAACTGTATCTCCTGCATACGTGCTTAAAAACAAAATCTTGCAACATGAAACTTGTAGCATTTTTAGTCACGATTCCATTTATTTAAAAAACTTGACCTAACTCTCAAAGACCAGAGAGAATTTTGTCATCCCTAATTTCTGACCTAAAATTTTCAGTAAGTTCATCATCCAAATTCTCCTAGCTCAGTTAATATAAATGGAAGCTATGCATATGTACAGTTCAAGCAACTTAAGGACTACATTTTTGCTTCACAAACCTAAGCCTAAGGATGTCTAAATAAGGAGATAGAAAGTTGGAAATTACCTTGTTCATTTGAAGTTGGCTATGGCAATGTAGCAACTTTGAGTGAGGCCTGAGGTACTTGTGAGCTTGCTTGAAGTTCCCATTACCTTTCCCAATGCTTAGCTTGCTTTGAAATAGCCCGAATCTCCTTGTAGAACTCAACCTGCAAAGCTTCAAAATGAAAATGGTGAAGTGTGAAAATGAGGTTACAGTTGCTGGACAGGGACTTGGATAATTCAGGTGGGTTGTAGGGAATGTGTTGGAAGTGATTCAAGACAAAACGCACGAGGCAATTTGGTTTTGGCTTGGTGTTTGCAGAAGTTGCCCTGTTTTGGGCAGAAATGGGGTTTTTGGTGTATTTGTGTGTTTGAGAGGTTGTAAACTCGTGATTTTCGCTTGCTACAATATGCTGAGATTGTTTGAAAATGTTGCAAGACTTGGTTTTATCAGATGCACAAGTTATGGAACTTTTGCAAGCTTTCTTGCTTTTGAAGCAAAAGGTGAGTTGACAAAGCCACAGCCTGTACAGGCTAGCTCAAGGCCTGAGAAGAGTTGGTACAAATTGCCTGGTATTTGTGGACTTTGCTTGCAGTAAAAGGCTGGGTCCATGGCTCAAGATAAACAAAGTTACATAAAGTGAACTTTATCAAAGTAGCAATGTTATCTTTTTGCCATTTTTGGATTAAACCCTTGTACAAAGCTTCAAAGATCAAAACAATGCCATTAACCATTGTATATGCATTAAATTTTGGAGTGTAAAAAGGATTAGAACCTGTAATGCAAGTACAAGCATGATTCAAACTGATTTGCAAGTTGTGACATGGTGCAAAATGCCTTGGACAAAAGTGAGAAATGGCCATTTTCATTCCTTCGATTCTACCTAACCAGAAATGATCTTGGAGAGTTATTGGACATTTTGGAAAGCTTGTAACATGCTCTACAATCCATCTTTGAAATATATTTTGATATTCCACTTGGAACTATGTGAAAAGTTGCCATGAAGTTAGGTCTAAAATCTGCCTAAACTGGGGCAAAATTTCACTAAGTTAAAAGTTTTATGGACCCCTATTCACAAAATCATAACTTGAGATCCAAGCATATTTTTGGAAAACTTTGTGATTAAAAGTTGTAGGTTTTGTGGAGTACTACAACTTTCATGTTGGAAGTTTTCTTTGAATCCAATTGCATCATGGTGAAAAAGTTGGGAAAAGTTGGGAAAAAATAAGAAATTTTCATAACTTAAAAAAATTCTAAGTTATGAATTTTTTCAAACTTAAACCCTAATTTTCAAAATTAGGTTTCTTGGTGAACAAGTTTCATTTTTTGACACATCTTGATGAAAAATGACCCCTGGCACTTGATTTTGATCAAAAAGTCAAAGTTTGATTTTTCAATGTACAGTTGATTTTTGATCAGTTGACTGGAAAATTCATCTGTCAATCCAATGCATTTGAGATCTTTTGAACCTTGTGATTAGGTCAAGATGATGCCATTGAGTCCTTTAAACCATGCTTGAACCCAATTTCCCATTGGCTAGGTTAAAAATCAGAAATTGCCCTTCTGTAGTTAAAACCCTAAAAATGACCATTTTGCCCTTTTGATGATCTGATCAAATTTCTTGAGGAGTTGTGGTCCAAACTTGATCAAATGGTTCATATAAGTCTATATTGTTGATGTGGATAAAAAATTATGAGGTTTGACTGTAAATTGGCCACAATTGACTTTTTCCCCAATGTAGTTGATTTTTTAGGTCAACTGTCCAATTGACTGGGCAAAAATTTGATTCAAAGCTTGAAACTTGGTATGATAAATCTTATAGGTCCAACATGGAGTATGAAAGTCACATGAGGCATTGGAAGTCCAAAAATCCTTGTGCAAACTCAAACCCTAATTTCAGGTCATCAGTGCAAGGAGATGTCTTGAGTTGAGCAAACCCTAATCTGGTCTGGAGTCCAAAGAGTCTTGTGATGAGAATCTTGATAAAATGAGAGGGAAAATTTTGGGGTACAACAGCTGCCCCTGTTCAATCTTCTTGAACTTGAAGAGTTAGATTGGCGAATTTTGCCATTCGTGACTCAAAGGTAAAAGATGATTGGACACTAGAGTGCCCGTAAATTTGTACTCGTCAAAATATAGTTGATGGAATAGGCTTAAAGATGCCATTTGGAGAGGTGACAAAATCTTGTCGGAGATGGGCTTAAAGATGCCATCCAAGAATTTTTGTTGAATTGTATGTTGTAAGTCAGAAGAATGAGTGTCAGAATGCTATCCATGTCTGGAACGTATCTGAACTATATCTGGAGACTGAGTTTGTATGAGCAATGGAATGGCGTCCGGGTCTGGAGAGTATCCGAGCTGTAACTGTATTTGAATCTGAATAAATAACAGAATGACTTCCGCGTCTAGAGCATCTCTGAGCTGGGGAGAAAGTCAGAATAAGTGACAGAATGGCAACTGTTTCTGGAGCGTATCTGGACTGCATCTGAAATTGAGATCTGTATGAGTAACAGAATGACTTCCGTGTATGGAGTGTATCTGAACTGTAACTGGGATCTGAATAAGTGACAGAATGACTTCCGTGTCTGGAGTATATCTGAACTTGAAATTGATAGTTGAATCTGAATGAGAAATAGAATGGCTTCCGTGTCTGGAGCGTATCTAATCTGTATCTGATTGTTGAAATCAGAATGAGTGACAAAATGGCATCCATGTTTGGAGCGTATTTGTACTGTATCTTGACTTGAAATTCTGAATGAGTAATAGAATGACCTCCGTGTCTAGGGTGTATCCATACTTTATCTGAATAAGATATCTGAATGAGTAGCAGAATTACTTTCGTGTCTAGAGTGTATCCGTACTGTATCTGAAATCTTTGAATATTTGTTAAAGATGGTTGTTAATCTTATCCTGAAAAGGGTAAAATGTTAGCTGAAACACAAAGTTATGTTGCATGTATTGTATGATGCAATAAATGTGTTTTATCAATGTTTATGATATATGAATGTAATGTATGCGCATGTAAGCTTGATTAGCTGTCTTGCTGAGGAAAATAAATCCTTGACGGCTGGGGATAATAAAATCTTCGACTGCTGCTGGGGAAAATAAATCCTTGAGCGCTGTTGGAGATTCAAAATCTTTGATTGCTGAGAATGAGAAATCCTTGCTGACTGCTTGGGGATTAAAGATCCTTGATAACTTCTGTGGGGATGTAAGGATCCTTCACGACTTTCCTGGGGATATAGGGATCCTTCAAGTCTTTGGAGTTGGAGGATGATAAACATTCTGTTGTGAGAATAATGCCAAGTGATGCTTGAGAAACCTGTTTGGGGAATCCCAAGAACTTCGATGACTATGGCTGGGGATTACACAATGGGAATCCTTACTCGGCTCGGGAATAAGGAAAATTCAGATGGTTTCTGCGGGGAACCAAGAATGAGAATCTTGAATTTCCTGGGGAATTTGAATCCTTGGGGACTTCAAGCTGGGGAGTCAAGAATGAGAATCTTCGATCTACAGGAGATTAAAAATTCTGAAAAATTCATTCTGGGGAGTAATGAAGACTCTGGCAACTTCACTGGGGAAATGAGAATGAGAATCTTTAATCTGCTAGGGGATGAAACACTCTGTGAGGAGCAGCTATACTACTGGAGAGTAAGTTATCCTGCTGGAGAGTAAGTTCAGGACTCTGGAGGAAAAAGCTTATTCCTGCTGGAAAAAGTTCAGGAGTTTGGTTGTATGCCAATCTACTGGGGAGTCAAGAATGAGAATCTTCATTCTGTTGGGGATATCAGGAGTTTGGGTTGTATGCCAATCTACTGGGGAGTCAAGAATGAGAATCTTCATTCTGTTGGGGATATCAGGAGTTTGGGTTGTATGCCAATCTACTAGGGAGTCAAGAATGAGAATCTTCATACTGTTGGGGATATCAGGAGTTTGGGTTGTATGCCAATCTAATGGGGAATTACCCTAGGTTGGGGATAAAGGTTAATTGTTATCTAGTTGATTCTCAGACTTTAAGACAACTTGCTGGGGAATCTGGAGAAACTGGATAGTTTCTGTTGTGGATTGGTAGTTGGAAATTTCGACTTGACTGGGGAAGAAGGTTTCATCTCCGTTGAGGGTCTGTAGTTCAAAGTTTTTGCTCCGCTGGGAATTGGGAGTTTGAAGTTTTAACTCTGATGGGGATTTTGAAATTTAGCTCCTCTGGGGATATGTATTTCAAGGCTTTAGTTCCACTGGGGACCTAGATGATGTACTGCAGGGGATTTCTCTTGGAATAGTCCAAAGACATTTTCCTATACTTTCAACCTGTCAGTAGTTATTCTTTCTCATTTCGTTTATTTGTAAACATGTGATTATATTCAAATGCATATGCTTATTTAATAAATCATTGGACGTTTTCAAATAAAACACAAGTGTAAAAAAGAAGAAAAGGCAAATAGTTTTCTGCACTTTGAAGTATCTTTCTATTAACTTTGTATGAGTATTTTGTACAAAGGAGACACACATCCTAGTAAGATAATGATGTCAAAAAATTTAGAAAAATTTATACAAAGAAAGATGGCTATGTGTAAAAATTCCATGGGGTTCCCATTCTGCTATAGCCTTCGTAACTCTGAATATCTTGTCCATTTGCTTCGTCCGAAGATGATTGAGTTGATCAGAAGCTAGGAGCTTGTCTGTGAAGAGATTGTCCTTAAAGTGATCCGACGAGACATAGTCATACCCTTTAATTCCCTAACTTTTGCCTGGACCGCCCTTTTGGGTTTTCGATCCACCGGGAAACCCTTTTTTGCCCAAGTCGCCCTTTCGGGTTTTCAACTTGCCGGGTGTACAAATTTTTTGTTTATCCCTAATTTTTGCCTGAACCGCCCTTTCGGGTTTTCGATTCACCGGGATGCCCTTTTTTTTCCTAGGTGTGTCAACCTAGCGGGTCATTTATGCGTAGTATCTTTTTACTATGTCTGCATTCGCAGGGTGCGGAAAGTCGTCGCCGTCCATGGTGGTTAAGATCATTACCCCACCAGAAAAGATGTTTTTGATCAAAAATGGTCCTTCGTAAGTAGGAGTCCATCTGCCCCTGGGATCACTTTGCGACAAGATGATCCGCTTGATTACAAGATCCCTGACTTGATATACCTGTCGCCTGACTTTCTTGTTGAAAGACTTGATCATCCGTTTTTGATACGTCTAACCATGGAAAACAACAGTAAGTCGCTTTTCGTCAATTAAGTTCAATTGATCAAGCCGGGTCTGAATCCAATCGTCTTCACTCAAACCAGCATCTTTCATGATTCTCAAGGAGGGAAATCTGAACCTCGATAGGTAAAACAACCTCCATGCCGTATACCAAAGAATAGGGTGTTGCCCCAGTTCATATACGTGCCGTGGTACGGTACCCGTGGAAAGCAAACGGTAACATCTCATGCCAGTCCTTGTAGGTGACTGTCATCTTTTGTATGATTTTCTTGATATTTTTGTTCGCAGCTTCGACATCACCGTTCATCTTCGGCCGATAGGGAGATGAATTGTGATGTTGAATCTGGAACTGCTCACACAAGGCGGTGATCATAGTGTTGTTAAGGTTTGTATCATTGTCGGTGATGATCCTTTCGGGGATGCCGTACCGGCAAATAAGGTTCTACTTGATGAAGTGGGAAACCACATTCTTTGTAACGGAGGCGAAGGAAGCTGCTTCGACCCACTTGGTAAAGTAATCAATGGCCACCAGAATGAAGCGGTGTCCATTGGATGCTGTAGGCTTGATCTCTCCAATCATGTCGATTCCCCTCATTGCGAATGGCCAAGGAGCTGTTAAGACATTGAGAGGAACTGGAGGTATATGTACCTTGTCCGCATAGATTTGACATTTGTGACAAGTTTTGGAATGTTGATGGCAATCAGCTTCCATGGTAGACCAGTAGTAGCCTGCGCTTAGAATCTTCTTAGCCATCGTATCTCCGCTAGAGTGGGTGCCAAAGGTACCATTGTGCAGTTCAGCCATGATCTGCTCAACTTCAACCTTGTCCACACAACATAGCAGAATGCAATCATGATTATGCTTGTACAGGATACCATTACTCAGGAAGAACTTAGCAGAGAATCTCCTCAAGAACTTTTTGTCGTTGACTGAAGCTCCTTCAGGATATTCTTGAGCCTCGAGATACCTTTTGACTTTATGAAACCAAGGTCGGTCCACTACTACTTCGGTATTAATCTCATGACAATGTGCAGGTTCGTCCATCTGCTCAATGGCGATTTGGGGAGCCTCATTATCCCAATTAAGTTTAAACATGGATGACATTGTAGCTAGAGCATCTACTAGCTGATTTTCTTCTCGCGGGAAGTGCTCGAAGGTAATCTGCTCGAAATGAGGGAGTAATGTCAAGACATGTTCTTTGTAAGGGATGAGGTTGGGATGTTTAGTGTCCCACTCTCCTTTGATCTGACTGATGACTAAAGCTGAGTCTCCAAACACAATCAAGGATTTGATTCCTAAGTCTATTGCAGCCTTGCGTCCCAAGATACAAGCTTCATATTCAGCCATGTTGTTGGTGCAGTTAAAGCAAAGTCTGGCTGTGAATGGTGTATGGCAACCTTTTGGAGAGATGAGTACTGCACTGATACCGTTGCCAAGTGCATTGAAGGCACCATCAAAGTACAGGGTCCATCGGGATCCTTGTTCAGGTCCGTCATACGGTCTGGAATCTTCAATGTTATCCAATGTCATAATGTCCTCGTCGGGGAAGTCAAACTTCATGGATTGGTAATCTTCGACAGCTTGATGAGCCAGATGGTCAGCTAGTACACTCCCCTTTATAGATTTTTGGGTCATGTACTGGATATCGTATTCGGTCAGGATCATTTTCCATCTAGCTATTCTTCCAGACAAAGCAGGCTTTTCGAAGATGTACTTGATCAGATTCATCTTAGATATCAGCAAAGTGGTATGAGTCAACATATACTGCCTTAGCCGGCAAGCAGCCCATACCAAAACGCAGCAAGTTTTCTCGAGCAGTGAGTATTGGGTCTCACAGTCGGTAAAATTTTTGCTAAGGTAATAAATGGCATGCTCTTTTCGGCCAGACTCGTCATGTTGGCCCAATACGCACCCCATTGAATTATCCAAAACAGTCAAATACATGATTAGCAGTCTTCCTTCGACGAGAGGCGTCAAGATAGGAGGTTCTAGCAAATACTCCTTGATTTTATCGAAAGAAACTTGACAGTCATCATTCCATTTAACTACCTGATCTTTCTTCAACAGCTTTAAGATTTGCTCACAGGTAGATGTTAGGTGAGAAATGAACCTACCAATGTAGTTTAGGCGTCCCAAGAAACATCTAACCTCCTTCTCAGTGCGAGGGGCAGGCATTTCTTGTATAGATTTGACTTTGGTAGGATCAACCTCGATGCCTTTGTTGCTGACAATGAAACCCAAGAGTTTACCGTACCTGAATCCAAAAGTGCACTTGTTAGAGTTCAGTCTGAGCATGTACTCCTTCAACCTGACAAACAACTTTTGCAAGTGGTCGAGGTGTTCTTCTTCTATCTGTCATTGGGCTATCATGTCGTCTACATAGACTTCAATCTCATGATGTGTCATGTCATGAAACAAAGCTACCATGGCGCGCTGATAGGTTGCCCCGACATTCTTCAGTCCGAATGGCATCACTTTATAGCAGAACGTACCCCACTGTGTAACAAAAGTAATTTTTTCCATGTCTTCAGGGGCCATTTTGATCTGGTTGTACACTGAAAATCCATCCATGAAAGAAAATACCTTGTGATGAGCTGTATTGTCAACCAAGATGTCAATGTGCGGTAGTGGAAAGTCATCTATAGGGCTAGCCCTGTTTAAGTCTCTGTAATCCATGCACATTCTCACTTTGCCGTCCTTCTTAGGCACGGGCACAATGTTAGCAACCCATTATGGATAGGAAGTAACAACAAGAAATCCAGCATCGAACTGTTTAATAACTTCTGCTTTGATCTTTTCTGACATGCCGGGCCTCATGCGGCAGACTTTCTGTTTAATTGGTGGACAATCTTCTCTTGTAGGGAGACGGTGAACCACAATATCGGTATCGAGTCCCGACATGTCTTCGTAAGACCATGCGAAGATCTCAACATACTCTTTCAACAGCTGAACTAAGCGCTCCTTGACACTTGGCTCTAGGTTGGCACCCACTCTGACTTCTTTTCTATCTTCGCCAGTACCCAAGTTGATTGTCTCTAACAGCTCCTCATGAGGCAGAATTTCTCTTTCTTCTTGTTGTACCAATCTAGCCAATTCTCCTGGCACCTCACAATCTTTATCACCTTCATATTCGGCATGGTAGACCAGATCTTCAGAGTCACTGAAGGCCATAGCAGAATTGTTACCCATGGAATCCGGAATGGAAGGGTACCTGCATTTATGAGTGTAGGTGTGTGTAAGGGATAGCCACCTTTAAACAAATAAAATGTAAAAAGAAAGGCAATGAACACAAAAGTTTATATGTGAAAACGTCCATGATTCATTAAAATGGCATATGAAGATGAAAAATCAAACCCTTACAAATGGACCTATGTGCCTCGGGTAAGGCACAAGGAAAAAAGTGTACGAATTGTTTTGAGAATTATTACAAACCAACAGAAATGTTTAAAAGATAAATTAATGATTTATGAAAGTAATCAGAACAAAGTATTTTGCTTCCCAGTTGCACAGTCCTCCATCCACAGTAGGGAAAATCCAGTCTTCCAAGTTGCTCTCCTCTTCACTATCCTCCAAAGCATTGACTCCATGATGGGTGATCTTCACTGGTGGCCCCCCAGCACGGGCACGACGTACAACCTTTTAAGCAGAAGCAGTGAAACCCAAGCCGAATTTATCTGATTTGAAAGGAAAGTCTGGTAGCTGACCCCAAATTGTGCTTCCTCCTTCTTCAATCATAGCCTTTGCATCTTTGAGAGATGACATCTGAGGCACAGGTCTGGTAATCATAGCTACAGAGGACACTATCTTGGTTGCCGCAATCTCCTGAGCTACCTCCTCAAAATGCTGAAAAGGGGTTTCGATGAATTCACCATCTAATTCTACATAGCGGAAAGAATTTAGATGGCTTATCATGTATTCCTCTTCGCCATGAACAGTTATAATTTTCCCCTGGATAGGGTACTTGAGCATTTGATGCAGAGTAGAAGTGACGGCTCCAGCATTGTGAATCCAGGGTCTTCCCAACAAGCAAGAATAGGAAGGAAGGATGTCCATCACATAGAATGTGGAGTAGAAGGTTTCAGTTCCCACTTTAATCGGGATTTCCACCTCCCCGTGGACCATCCTTTTAGAACCATCAAAGGCTCTGACAATGATATTACTGGGCTTCAGGGTTAGGCCTTCATAATCCAGTCTATCCAAGGCTTTCTTCGGCAAGACATTTAAAGATGACCCAGTATCAACCAAAACGTGTGATAGGGTAGTCCCTCTGCATTCCACCGATACATGCAAAACGCCATTATGCTTTCTCCCTTTAGATGTTAAATCGGCATCGGAGAATCCTAGACCATTGTCAGCTGTTAAGCTAGCTACACATTCCTGGAACTGATCCGCGGAGGTTTCTTGTGGCACGTGGGCCGTCTTCAAGAATCTGATTAGAGCTTTGGCATGAGCCTCTGAACAGAGCAACAGGTCCAGCATAGAGATCTTTGAGGGGGTTTGCCCCAGTTGTTCCACAACATCATAATCGCTTTTCTTGATTATTTTCAAAATCTATTCCATTTCTTTTTGAGAGGTCTCAGGGAAGACCAATGGCTGAGCCCTCATCCTGACGGGCGCTTCTTGGATCCCTTTCCCTCTATCATCATCAGCAACAGAGGGGACAACCACAGGAGTTACAACTTCTTCAATAACTAGAGTTCTCGCAGATATGTTGACCGGTACAAGAGTAACCTTAGGAGCAGCTGAGGGTCCAAAGATTGCCTTTGGAGGGGCAATCTCTGGAGAGAAAATCCTTCCGCTGCGGGTGATTTTACTCGTTCCAGCAATATTTCCAATGTCGGAAGTCTCTTCATCAGAACTCTCTTCAGTTGATTCAATTTGTTTAATACCGTGGTAGTATATCTCTCCACCATAGTTCCACGGTATTGATTTGTTGGACTTGTATGGGATGGGCGCCGAGATAGTTATCTTCAAAGGTGCAATCTTCGGATCAGATGTAATCTTAACAGGTCTTTTGGAGACCTTGGAAAGATTGGCGGATATGGTAATTATTGAAACATCATTGACAGAAGTCGATGTAACAAGAGTCTTCTCAAAAAGTATTTCTTGGTTATCCATTAGGCGTTGGATGCCTAACTTTAACAACGGACAGTCGGTTGGTAAGGATGAACAAAGGCAGCAATCTTCTTCACAACCTGGGAAAATCCCAGCCTTCAACAAATTCAGCTTGATTATTGGTAGCGGAGTTATCAAATCATCAACAGTAGCAACAAATAGGTCTTCTTCAATAGCATGGGCATTGTGGCCATGCCTTGGCATTGGAGTAGAGATCACATTCGGCTTTTCAGGGGAGTCTAATTCCATTTCTTTAGCATCTATCAAATCCTAAATCTTATTCTTGAGGGCCCAACAATTGTTGGTGTCGTGCCCTATACTCCCTGATTGATAAGCACACTTGGCGTTCGAATGGTAGTAAGGAGAAGTTGTATTCGGATTCTTCGAGGCCTCTTTCAAACTTGCAAGGTTTAACTTCAAGATATGGGGAAGAACCTGAGTAGGAGTCATGTTTATCTGGGTGAATTGCCGTATAGGCCTTTCCACCCTTGCTTGGTTAGTTCTGGGTTGATTGTTTCTGGGCTGATCAGCTACAGACTTCTGAATTATTACGGTCCCCACCGCTGGCCGGCGCTCAACTCTTCCTTGACCTCTCTGGGAATAGACAACTGAGACTTCTTTCTTTGCTGGAAAAGTCTTTTTGATGGCAGCGGAAGCAGATGCATCTTTTTGAATTTTACCGCTTTTGATTCTGGCTTCAACTCTCTCACCAGTTAGAATCAACTCGGTGAACCCCACAGACGAACTTCCAATCAGGTGATTGAAAAAGGGGCCTGATAGTGTATCTAAGAACATATCTACTAGCTCCCTCTCAGATAGAGGTGGTTGTACTCATCCCGCCAAGTCTCTCCATTTTTGGGCATACTCTTTGAAACCTTCATTGGAGACCATACCCATACCCTGTAATTGAGTATGGGTTGGTGCTAAGTCCGCATTATATTGATACTGCTTGTAGAAGGCAGCATCCAAATCCTCCTAATTATGCACATCAGACCTCTCTAGCTGGTAGAACCAATCTAACTGCGTCCTCGACAAACTATCCTGGAAAAAACGGACCCACAGGTCTTTGTCAAAAGAATGTGGTTGAATTTTCCTGACATAGGACCGTAGGTGCATCTTTGGGCAAGACACCCCGTCGTATTTAGCAAAAAGAGGCACATTAAACTTGGGAGAGATTACAATTCCAGAAACCAACCCTAACTCTTCAAAGTCTAGCCCAGGAACTCTCTGAATCTCCATAGCTGCCAGACGTTCTTCCAGATTTTTGTACTTTTCATCTGCAGGAGGATACTACTGTTCTGAGTAGTCCTCGTCTTCCTCTTCTTCAGCTTCAGAATCAGAAGGCACTGCAACCCCTTTACCCTTTCCTTCACCCTCTTCAGATGTTGATGGGAAATCTAGGACCCTTCTGGCTTGACCTTCAAACCTTCTTCCCAAGGTAGCCACACCAACTCTCTTCTTCTTCTTTTTCTCTTTTTCCTTTTCCAGTAGAGTTTTGAGCTCATCCTGACCCTTAGCCAAAGTCATGAGTAGCTGTTGGAACTGCGAATTCTGAGCTTGTAAGTCTTTGATCGTTTGTTCAATATTCATCTTGCTGAAATAAACAGCAGAGAGATAAGGAAACTTGGTGTGAAGACCTATTTATGCATATGATGAATGATATGTATTCATGTAATGCATTCAAGGATTCAGAAATTCAAATTTGTTTTAAAACAAAAAAGAAACACACGTCCTATTAATAAGATAAAATTTGTTAGTACATCAATGCCCCATGGGCAAAATAATACAAAATTCTAAGGTAAAAAGACGTTGCGCATCCTCTTTGGTGCAATGTAGGTGTTGAGAGTCTGCTCTTCGTGAAGTTGATGAACAAGTTCCAAAACCCTTTTCTCGCTGGCGTAGAATTGGGCTTCAAACATATCACGTTCTCCCTTGAGTTGTATCCAACTCCTTTGTAAATCTTTAAGTGATGTCGGCATGTCAGGATGTAGGAGGGTGTATGGAACCTCTCCTTCCATAACAGGCTCTCTAATCACAGGGAGAATGTAGGGGTAAGGCATCATAAGACGTTGTGCGCGGGTTCATACCCACTTGAGGTAAGGCTCAATGGGGATAGAATTCTTGTGTCCCAAGGTCTTACTGTCTACCTTGTTGGGCATCATCCAAGCTCGGATAAACCTTTGTCGATGTCCTTGATCGTCACTGCCGAAGTCAAAAACCATGTCTGGAATCAGCATGTCATGTGGGCCATCCCTTCGGGCATACCCAAACTATCTCAGAGCCAAGCAGGGGTTATAGGTAATGCCTCCCCTAATGCCAAGTAGAGGGAAATTAGGGAATTCTCCACAACGGTCGATGATGATAACATTTTCTCTGGATCGAGAACACCAATGAACATCTGACTGTGTAAGAGTCATCAATCGTTCTGACCACCTCAAACCTTGCTCATTCTTCAAGATTGATTGGGGAAGGTGAGAAATAAACCACCTTGCCAGTAGAGGAGTACAACACATGAGAACACCTCTTTTCCTCATTGGTCGAGTGTGAAATGAGTGTAGGATGTCCCCAAGTAAGGTAGGCACAGGATTCCGAGACATGAAAATTTTGACAGCATTCACATCTATAAGCTGGTCAGGGTTTGGGAACAAGACCAACCCATAGATGAGAAGTGATAAAATCTCCTCAAAAGCTTGCAGGTCTAAAGAATTCCATCATTCCTAAGCTTTCTCAAACAGAAACTTTGCCAAGAAACCCTTGACACCACTTCTAGTTTCCCAATGGCCTATGACATCAGATGGTTGCAAGTGCAAGGCTTGAGCAACATCTTCAGGCTTTGGATCTCTTTCCGTACCGTTGAAAGGTAGTTGATGGAGAATAGGAATACTCAAGAGTTGAGAAAATTCCTCCAAAGTAGGCACTAGCTGGTAGTCAGGAAATGTGAAGCAGTGGTGTAGGGGGTCAAAGAAATGGAAGAGAACTTTCACCATGTCTTCTTCTGTGTTGGAGTTGACCAAGTTGAGAAGTCGACCATGTCTCTCAGTGAATGGAGAATACTCTGGAATCTTGGAAGAAAGCTCCTTGAGTTGAGGAGGAATTCTCACAAGGTTGACTTGGATTGTTTTCCTGCGAAGTGATTCCATAACCTACAAAACAGGAACAAAGATGAAGATCCAAAATCCTTGAAATGGTTAGTGGATGCAAATGATGCTTCATGATGTCCATGATGTTATGCACAAGTATATGTGTACAAGCAAATCACACAAGTTCCTAGTTTAGGCTTGCATGGGGTTTCATAGGTAAGTACCCTCTTGAAGTCTAGTTGGCTCAACCTGTCCTATAAATAGTAATCGGGTTCTAAGGAGCTCAATATCACTGGATTATTTTCTGTGTTCATTGTTTCAGTTTAGCCACTTTACTGGCGATCGAAATATTCCAAGAAAACAACCCTCAATGAGTGTAGTATCGAGTATTTACCAACTTCGGACTGCACCAAAGCCGGTCATCTCACTACATCCTAAAAGGCCAAGATGGTCAAGTAAAGGTTCTAAAAGTCCATTAGTGCTTCATGACATCACTCAGCGGCCCCGTATTCTCTTTGATTGACTCAAAGGCTACCGGTTCCCGCAAATATGTCGCACTAATATAGCTATTGCTTAGACCATGTCGGTATACCCCGCATAGTTTCCACAACGTATTGCTATTTACCTATGAATGTTTCCCAAATCCGGGTAGAGCATTTAAACCCAAACAATAGAACCAAATGTAAAGCAAACAAGTCAAGCAAGAAAAGCATGTAAAGGTGATCTAAACCCTAAGGTAACCCCACTTTTCTTAGTTCCCCAGCAGAGTCGCCAGTTCTATGATACAGTGGGAGAACTGACTTGAGGTTTTGCGTTTGTGTTCGCAAATGTTTCGGTTTAGCAAGAGTCGCCACCGACTTTTTATTTTATCCAAAGGAAAGGTTAAAAAGCACAGGAAAGACCTTTGAGATGTTTTCTTGGGTTCGGGGGGTAGATTATGAAAAGGGAAGGTGCTAGCACCCTTTTCATCCATGGTTTTCCATGGGCTCTTAGTTACTTGTTTAGATCACTTGCTTTTCTTTTTCAATTGTTTGAAATGGTGCTTTGTGTGGTTTTGAAAGTATTTTGAAAAGAGGTCATCGTTGTGGCAATCTTTGTAATAATTCTTGTTTGAAGAATGTATACAAAGATGTTTATCTTTTGAAAAATGTTTCAATGTTTGAAAGTTTGTTTGGGAAATTGTTTTGAAATTGTCTGTGTGTTTTTGGAAATAGCAAGGATGTTTGCAAATTGATCAAGTGACTAGGAGTTGTCTACCCTAATCAAAAGTCTTTCTTATACATTTTTAACCATTTGACATTGTTGTTTTACCATTGTATTTGATAAACAACCCTATCTTTGGATGTTAAACGGGACGGGTGTGGGTCATTGTATGACCATGATAGCAATAATGCCAAGTATCTTAGCAAGCTTTAGGGACTAAGATCATTTGTTTTTAGGCAACATTTTGAAAGTGTCATCGAGGGACTATGATCTTTTTGTTTTGTTTGATTTTGCCAAGATACCAAGCATGCATACCATGGCAATTTTAAGGCAACAAAGTGGATGAAACCCTAGGGGTGCTTGTGTTGTCATTTTTCATGCTTTTTTGTCTTGCATTTAGTCGTGCTATTTGTTTGATTTCTTTGTCTTTGCATACAAACCCTAGCTTACTATCATGCATATAAAAGCAATAAATGCGTAAAGTAAATCTAAGACTATTACAACAATATTATGGGGAGGGGGGTACAAGTTTGAATAGGGGGATATTGCTCAAAATAAGCCCTAATTTACTATTACAACCCAATTGAATTTATTGTACGAATAATAAATAAATAGACAAGTATTTAAGTATGCAATTAAATATAAATATGCAAAGAATGTTTTTTTGTATTTATTTTATGTATGTAAAATAAATTTATTTATGTCTTAAAAATAAGAAAATAAAAATGATTATTTTTGAAAGGGTGAAAACCCTAATTTTTGTTTTAAAGAAAATAATGTTTTATATTATTTATTTATCCTTTTTGTTTAAGAAAAATAATAATAATATATACAAAAATGTTAAAAAATTAAATATTGTATAAAAATATCATTTTAAGTATATAAAAAATAAAAATAAAATATTTAAGTATTTCAATATTATTTACAAATTTATTCAAGAAAATGAATTCTATTTAACCTAATAAAGTATTTTTTGTCATAAAAAATAATAAAAATAATAAAATAAAAAGTGTAAAAATTAAGAAAATATTTTTGGTGATTTTTAATATTTAGAAAAAATAAATAAAGTCATAAAATATAAAAGAAATGAAAAATATACAAAAAATAAAGAAAATGGGCCAAGGGGGTGCAGGAAGTAAAAGAGAGGTGTAAATAGTAGGACAAGCCAGGCCCAGGCCCAAGTTCCACTTTGTCCCTAACCTCTGAACAAAAATGCGCGCGCCCTGTACTTCAAATTGTATCTCCTGCATACGTGCTTAAAAAAAAACCCTGCAACATGAAACTTGTAGCATTTTTAGTCACAATTCCATTTATTTAAAAAACTTGACCTAACTCTCAAAGACCAGAGAGAATTTTGTCATCCCTAATTTCTGACCTAAAATTTTCAGCAAGTTCATCATCCAAATTCTCCTAGCTCAGTTAATATAAATGGAAGCTATGCATATGTACAGTTCAAGCAACTTAAGGACTACATTTTTGCTTCACAAACCTAAGCCTAAGGATGTCTAAATAAGGAGATAGAAAGTTGGAAATTACCTTGTTCAGTTGAAGTTGGCTATGGCAATGTAGCAACTTTGAGTGAGGCCTGAGGTACTTGTGAGCTTGCTTGAAGTTCCCTTTACCTTTCCCAATGCTTAGGTTGCTTTGAAATGGCCTGAATCTCCTTGTAGAACTCAACCTGCAAAGCTTCAAAATGAAAATGAAGAAGTGTGAAAATGAGGTTACAGTTGCTGGACAGGGACTTGGATAGTTCAGGTGGGTTGTAGGGAATGTGTTGGAAGTGATTCAAGACAAAACGCACGAGGCAATTTGGTTTTGGCTTGGTGTTTGCAGAAGTTGCCCTGTTTTAGGCAGAAATGGGGTTTTTGGTGTATTTGGGTGTTTGAGAGGTTGTAAACTCATGCTTTTGGCTTGCTACAATATGCTGAGATTGTTTGAAAATGTTGCAAGACTTGGTTTTATCAGATGCACAAGTTATGGACCTTTTGCAAGCTTTCTTGCTTTTGAAGCAAAAGGTGAGTTGACAAAGCCACAACCTGTACAGGATAGTTCAAGGCCTGAGAAGAGTTGGTACAAATTTCCTGGTATTTGTGGACTTTGCTTGCAGTAAAAGGCTGGGTCCATGGCTCAAGATAAACAAAGTTACATAAAGTGAACTTTATCAAAGTAGCAATGTTGCCTTTTTGGCATTTTTGGATTAAACCCTTGTACAAAGCTTCAAAGATAAAAACAATGCCATTAACCATTGTATTTGCATTAAATTTTGGAGTGTAAAAAGTATTAGAACCTGTAATGGAAGTACAAGCATGATTCAAACTAATTTGCAAGTTGTGACATGGTGCAAAATGCCTTGGACAAAAGTAAGAAATAGCCATTTTCATTCCTTCACTTCTCCCTAACAAGAAATGATCTTGGAGAGTTATTGGACATTTTGGAAAGCTTGTAACATGCTCTACAATCCATCTTTGAAATGAATTTTTATATTCCACTTGGAACTATGTGAAACATTGCCATGAAGTTAGGTCAAAAATCTGCCTAAATTAGGGCAAAATTTCACTAAGTTAAAAGTTTTATGGATCCCTAGTCACAAAATCATAACTTGAGATCCAAGCATCTTTTTGGAAAACTTTGTGAATCTAAGTTGTAGGTTTTGTGGAGGACTACAACTTTCATGTTGGAAGTTTTCTTTGAATCCAATTGCATCATGGCGAAAAAGTTTGGAAAAGTTGGGAAAAAATAAGAAATTTTCATAACTTAGAAAAATTCTAAGTTATGAATTTTTTCAAACTTAAACCCTAATTTTAAAAATTAGGTTTCTTGGTGAAAAAGTTTCATGTTTTGACACATCTTGATGAAAAATGACCCTTGGCACTTGATTTTGATCAAAAAGTCAAAGTTTGACTTTTCAGTGTACAGTAGATTTTTGATCAGTTGACTGGAAAATTCATTTGTCAATCCAATGCATTTGAGATCTTTTGAACCTTTTGATTAGGTCAAGATGATGCCATTAAGTCCTTGAACCCAATTTGCCATTGGCTAGGTTAAAAATCAGAAATTTCCCTTCTGCAGTCAAAACCCTAAAAATGACCATTTTGCCCTTTTGATGATCTGATCAAATTTCTTGAGGAGTTGTGGTCCAAACTTGATCAAATGGTTCATATGAGTATATATTGTTGATGTGGATAAAAAATTATGAGGTTTGAGTGTAAATTGGCCACAATTGACTTTTTCCCCAATGCAGCTGATTTTTTAGGTCAACTGTCCAATTGACTAGGCAAAAATTTGATTCAAAGCTTGAAACTTGGTATGAGAAATCTTATAGGTCCAACATGGAGTATGAAAGTCACATGAGGCATTGGAATTCAAAAAATCCTTGTGCAAACTCAAACCCTAATTTCAGGTCATCAGTGCAAGGAGATGTCTTGAGCTGAGCAAACCCTAATCTGGTCTGGAGTCCAAAGAGTCTTGTGATGAGAATCTTGATAAAATGAGAGGGAAAATTTTGGGGTACAACAGGTGGCGACTTCATTGATGTTTCATTACATCCAGATGACAGGTTCCGACCGCGTGGTTTCAAAGTCAAACTTTGACTTTTTGATCAAAATCATGTTTCAAAAATCACATTTCATCAAGACATGTTAAAATATGAAGATTGTACATAAAGAAATCAGAAAGTCAAAATTATCTTTGAAAAGTAAAAATTCTAAGACTTAGAAATTTTTCTAAGTGTTAGAAAGTTAACTTTTTTTCATGACTTTGTGCCAAATTTTAACCATGATGCATGATGATTCAAAGGAAGCTTTCAACATGAAATTTGTAGATCTTGATTAATTCTACAACTTTTTATTAGAGGGTTGATTTCCAAAAAATTCTTAGATTTGAAGATATAAGCCCATGAAACAATGACATTTTCACCTAACACTTAGAGAAATTTCTAACAGATTTTGGTGAGGATTTTATCCCAACTTCTTGGCACTTTTTCACATAGTTCCAAGATGATTTTTTCAAAATGGCCAACATGAAAGTTATAGAGAATTTTCAAGCTTACCAGAACATCCAAGAGCATGAATTTATCATACTTGAGCTAGGAGATTCAAGGATCTGAAGTTGGGCATTCATTCTTGATTTACAAGGCAGATTTGTGATGAACAAGGAACCAAAATCTTAACTATGCTGCATAATATTACTTTGTAGGCCTCTTTACTTGCGAATCTATCCATAATCAGATGTTTACATAATTGATTGAACCATTATCCAAGTGATTCAAGTATTGTCCATTGCATCTTTCCATTTTTGGCACACACGCACCATTGCCATTCTTGCAAAGTTCACTTTAATCACAAAGTCAATTTCTTGAGCCTCTAACTTGTTGTTCTAATCACACTCAACTTCTACAAGTCAGAACAAACATGTTTAAAGTGATCAACCACTTTAGATAGCTTGGTACAAGCATTGGAAACATGTTCTCCATGCTTGCTTCAAAAACAAGTAAGATAGCAATAACATGTGATTCAAAATCTGAGTTGTTTCAAGTCTCAAACCTTATCTATAAATAGAGAGGCTAATTTCAAGAGAAAGAGGTCAGAAAAAAGAAGGAGAAACTAATACTCAAAATCATTCTTCTGTCAAAAACCAGAATTGTTCACAAAACCTCCATTTTTTAGCTTTGAAGTCCAAATATTTGAATCTGATACCTTGCATGTTTTCTCCAAAAAAATCATCCAAACACTTCACATACACCATATAGAAGTTGTTTAAACATAAGAACAAATTTTGTAACATCATTGTCACCACCTTCTAAGCTCAAAAACCGTAATTTGCAATTTGACTTGGTTGGAGTGGTTCAGCAACTTTCATCATAAAGTGAGGATTGGAACAACTTCAAAAAAGTCTAAGGGAGCTCAATCAATCATTGCGTTACTCTTGAAAACATCCAAACATATTTTGAGTTTTCACTTCAAGAGGTAAGTTTTATCAAACTGTAATTTCCTTGTTCATACATCATTTTACTTTCATTTTCAAAAGAATAAAACATGACAAATCAAAGTAGAAGAGTTGCAAACACTCAAAACCACAAAAAAATGCTTCTGGAAGCCTGACGTGGCCAGCCGTGTCGGCTGACACAGGCCGTGTTAGGGAGAAAACAGGACAAAGTGAAAATACAGGGTTCTGACACGGGCGGCCGTGTCACAGGACACGACCCATGTCCCTCTTACTGGGAGAAAACTTGACAAAATGGCAGGAGAGGGTCCTGAAACGAGTGCCCATGTCACGAGACACTTCCCGTGTCAGCATAATTGGGACAAAAAAAGACATGCATAATTATTATAGGGTTCTGACACGGGTGCCCGTCTTACAGGACACGGCCCGTGTCAGCTTCAACACCAAAAATCTTGATTTTTTGAGACTTTTTTTGCTATTATTTTTATTCAATTTGGTTGTAATAGTAATTAGGATTTAATTGCTTTCCTACCCATTTATAATTTGTATCCCCATCCCCTAAATGATGTAATAATGTAGGATATTTATATTCTGCAATTTATCGCCTTCAAATATAAATGCTAGTAACTAGAGTTTTTGTGGAAAGATAAAATCAATACTAGAAAACCCTAATCCAAGATAAATCAAGCATGAAATACAAAACACTTGCACACTTGCACCTCTAGGGTTAACTCCACTTTGTTGCCTTAAATAAACGGTCATGATATGCATGTGAGACACTTTAGTAAAAAATAATCAAAAATACAAGATCATAGTCCCTCGATGACGCTACGAATGTTGCCTTAAAAATGATCTTAGACCCTTAAGAAAAATGCTAAGGTATCTCACAACATTGCATTTTATGACTATACGATGACCCACACCCGTCCCTTCACATCCAATGATAGGGCTTCTTATCAATCAATGGTAAGATAGCAACATCTAAAGGAGGAGGAAATGAACAAAATACTTTTTGAGTAGGTAGAACATTCTTAGTTTCTTTCTCACAATCCATCTTCAAAAACAAACATCTTTTCAAACACACCAAACACTTTCAAAACATGAAATATTTCAAAAATTCCAACACTTTGTATGCATTCTTATAGAGACGAGAATGATTACAAAGTTTTCCTAAACGAAGGCGCTTTTCAAAAATACTTTCAAAATCCACCATAAACACATTTCAAACAAAACAATTTCAAAAGTGATCTAGAAAGCAACTAAGAGTCCATAGATAACTATGGATGAAAAGGGTGCTAACACCTTCCTTTTTCATAACTTACCACCCGAACTCAAGAAAATATCTCAAAGGTATTTACTGTTCTTTTCACCCTTTCCTTATTGGATAAAAGAAAAGTCGATGGTGACTCTTGCTATCCGCAACAATTGCGATAAAGCGCAAAATAACTAATTCAGTTCTCCCACTGTATTACAGATATGGTGACTCTACTGGGAATAATTCTTAAAAGTGGGTTTACCTTAGAGTTAGATCATATTTAATTGTTTTCATTGTTTGATATGTTTGTTTTACATTTGTGGGTATTTGTTTGGGTTTGTATTGATCCTCTACCTGGATCTGGGAACATTATTAGGTAACTAGCAATAGATTATGGAAACTGTACGGCATAAACCGATATGGTTTAAGCAATGGCTACGTTAGTGTGACACATTTGTTGATACCGGTATCCCTTGTGTTGAATCGAGGAGAATACGGGGCCACTGAGCGGTGTCATAAAGCACAAACTGACCTTAGAACCTTTAATAGAACAACTTAGCCATTAGGAAGTAGTGAGATAGCCAGTTTCGGTGGAAAGTTGAAAATTGGTTGATACTCAATACTACGCTCATTGAAATCGGACTTTTGGGATATTTTGGATGCAAGAAAAGATTGATTGTGTTAAAACAATGCCCAATGAAGAAAGATCAATGATATTGAGATTCCCTAGAACCTGTTTACTTTGTAGGACAGGTTGAACCAACTAGACTTCAAGAAGGTACTTACCTATGAAACCCATGAAAGCCTAAACTTAAGGTTTTTGTGTGCTTTGTTTGTGATTATTATTCATGTCATCATAAAAATCATAACATCATAAGCATTCTCACTAACCATTTCAAGGATTTAGTATTTTATCTTTGTTCTATTTTGTAGGTCATGACTTCCACTCGTAAGAATACCATCTGAGTTAACTTCGTGAAAGTGCATCCTCAACTTCAAGAATTAGCATCAAAAGTGCCTGGAGATTCTCCCTTCACCAAGAAATATGGTTGACTTCTCAACTTTTCTACCTCGAACTTCCAAGAAGAAATGATGTGTGTGCTTTTCCAATTCTTTGATCCTATGCATCATTGCTTCACCTTTCCTGACTACCAATTGGTGCCTACATTAGAAGAATTCTTTTAATTGCTATGAGTGTTTGTGCTTGATCAAATACCATTCACTGGTTTAGAAGAGACTCCAAAACCTGAATTTATTTCCAAAGCTTTACATTTGAAGAGATATGACATTGTCGAAAATTGGGAGACAAGAAGTGGAGTTAAGGGTTTCTTAGCCAAATTACTGTTGGAGAAGGCTTGTTTGTTTTGGGAAGATATGGATTTTCAAGCTTTTGAGGATGTCTTGGCCCTTTTAATCTATGGTTTGGTTCTATTTCCCAATATGGACCAACTCATAGATTTGAATGCCGTTAAGGTTTTTCTCTCTCATAATCCTATACCTACTTTGCTTGGAGACATTCTACATTGTTTCCAAACTCGCACCATGAAGAAAAGGGGTACTATTTTGTGTTGCATTCCATTACTCTCTAGGTGGTTTATTTCTCACCTACCTCGATCAACATTGAAGAATGAGCAAGGCTTGACATGGTCTAAAAGGATGATGTCACTCTCACACTCGGATATCCATTGGTGTTATCGATCTTTGGAGGATATTACCATCATTGACCGTTGTGGGGAATTCCCTAATGTCCCACTCTTAGGCATTAGGGGAGGTATCACCTATAACCCTTCTCTCGCATTATGACATTTTAAGTACACACAAAGGGATGGTCCCCATAATACACTCATTCAAGGTTTGGTATTCGACTACGAGGGAGACGACCAAGGCTATCGTCAAAGGTTCATACGAGCGTGGAGAATGATAAACAAAGTGGATAGTAAGACATTGGGACATAATAATTCCATCCCCCTTGAGCCTTACCTTAAGTGGGTACGAACTCGTGCTCAAAGCCTCGTGATACCTTACCCCACCATCTTACCAATCATCATGGAGCCTGTTGTCGAAGGAGATGTTCCATACACTGTCCTTTATCTTGATATGCCTACTTCTCTTGAAGATTTGCAAAGAGATTGGATTCAGCTAAAGGGGGAGCGAGACACCTTTGAAGCCCAGTTTTATGCAAGCGAGAAGAAGACATTGGAGCTCACGAGACAACTTCATGAGGAGAGGAGCTTGAATGCCTATATCGCTCCAAAGAGGAAGCATACATAGGAAATTTGATCCATTGTTGTTGTATTTTAGTTCATTTTGTTTCTTTTGTTTCAATGTAAGCCCAAGAGGCATGCTGTAATCAATTTGAACTTATTAATACAATTAATGTTTGTTCCATTTTGTCTAAACAAATTTAAATCTTCTAAATCCTTGAAATCATTTGCATACGCATTTACATGCATCATAACATAAACAGGTTTTCCACAACAGGTTTCCTTATCTTTTTACTGTTTATTTCAGTAAGATGGATATCGAACAAACAGTGAAGGACTTGCAAGTGCAGAATTCCAAGTTCCAAGAGACCTTGCTGACCATGGCTAAGAGGCAACAAGAGTTGATGACTATGCTAATAGCCAAGAAGAAAACTAAAAAGAAGGCCTTCATCAACATGGGTAAGAGGTTCAAAGGTCCGATTCGTCAGGTATAAATAGTCAAAGATTCGTCTGAAGAGGACGAAAATCAAGACGAAGAGGCAAGGAGCACCCGTGCTGGGGGTACCAATAATCAAGCTTCCAAAGATGAAGATTACTTTGATGAGTAATATGCTCCGACTAAGGATAAATACAAGCAGTTGGAGGATAGACTAAAGGCTGTTGAAATTCAAGTCGTGCCTGGTTTGGATTTTAGTGAGTTAGGCTTAGTACCTGGTGTCTTCATTCCCCATCAGTTCAAAATACCGGTCTTCGCCAAGTATGACGGGGTTTCCTGCCCGAAACTTCATCTAAGGTCTTACGTGTGCAAGATACAGTTGCACACTACCGACAAAAAACTCTGGGTCCATTTTTTCCAAGAGAGTCTGGCTGGGACTCAACTATAATGGTTCTATCGATTGGAGGGTTCCCACATCCACACATGGGAAGATCTATCCACTACTTTTTATCATCAATATCAATATAATTCCAATATGGCACCAACCAGAGTCCAACTTCAAGGTATGACAATGGGTACTAATTAGGGGTTTAAAGAGTACGCAAAAAATGGAGGGATCTTGCTGGTAGAGTCCAACCACCACTAACTGACAGAGAACTAGTTGACATGTTCATGGGTACATTAACTGGCCCATTCTTCAACCTATTGATTGGGAGTTCTTCATCTGGATTCACTGAGTTGATACTAACTAGTGAAAGGGTTGAAAGTGGCTTTAAGAGTGGTAAAATTCCAATGACATCTTCTTTCACATCCAATATTGTAAACAAGCCATTCCCTAGAAAGAAGGAAACAAATGTTGTGTATGGGGCAAGGGCCCGTACCAAGAAGGATCCCTGATCCTCTTTTAATGTTGTGTTAATCACCAACCCTCCATATGCTTAAAGACAATCATCCAACAATCAATGATCCGAAGTTCCTCGAAGATAGTTCACGAGAATAAGCATGTCGCTGTCCCAAGCCTTATAACATCTGTTGAAGGACAACTTAGTGACATTGCGTAATCCACCATCCAATCCAGACATTTCATCACCTAAGTAAAATATAAATGCCAAGTGCGCATATCATTCCAACAGCCCTGGGCATGAAACTGATCAATATTGGGCTCTGAAGAATAAGATTCAATATCAGATAGACAATAAAACAATTGAATTTGATCCACCTACTACTCCAAATGTGATAACCGCACCAATGTCGAACCATGGCAAAGGTGTTAATGCAATTAATGATACTACTTTTGTCTCCTCCATTGAGGATTTAACAACTTCATTAACTAATGTGAAGGATAATTTGCTGAGAGCCGGGGTGTTCCCTGGTTGTTCTAAAGTTTGTGTTTGTTGTGATCAACAAGTAAATGGGTGCAAGAAGCTGAAGGAAGGTGTGCAACGCCTGATAAATAGATGCGAGATCATGTTTGAGAAGATTCCTACCATCAAAAGTTTAACCAACAAAGATGAAGACCTGTCCATAATAACCATCTCCAACAAGCCTCTTAGAATACCCTCAAAGGGTCCTATTAAGATTTCAAATGAACCAACCATTGCTCCTTTAATAATCACTACCGCTGGGCCTATTCCCTACTCCTCTGACAAAGTGGTTCCATGGAAATATGGTGCCGATGTTTATTATCATTGGATAAAACAAGATTCTTGGATCAACGAAAATGAAGTTGATGTTACTAATATTGCAGGTTCTAGTAAAGTAACAAGAACATGGAGGATCTTTTCCCCTGATATTTCACCACCCACTTCTACAACAAATCCCTTCCACATAACCAATGACAAGTCCAATGCCAACATTAGAGGAAAAGAGAGAAAAGGTGATCCTGCTGGGATAGAGGCACCTATCAAAGATACTGAAGCTGAAGAACCCTCCACTCGAGAGATGGAGGAAATCCTGAAAATCATAAAGATGAGTGACTTCAAAATAGTTGAGCAACTGGGACAAACTCCCTCCAAAATCTCCATGCTGTCATTGTTACTCTATCCGGACGCTAATGCCCAGGCTCTAATCAATTTCTTGAAGAAAGCCCATATGCCCCAAGAAACCACAGCTGACCAATTCGAGAACTTTATAGCAAGTTTAACAGCTGACAATGGATTAGGGTTCTCCGACGCTGATTTGACTCCTATGGGAAGGAACCGCAACAAAGCCTTGCATGTCTCTATTGAATGCAAGGGAACCACCCTGGAACATGTCTTAATTGATATTGGCTCATCCCTAAATGTGTTACCCAAAGGTGCTTTGGACCAACTAGATTGTGAAGGACTGGTATTGAAGCCAAGCGATATTGTTGTAAGGGATTTCAATGGGTCTAAAAGGGTGGTTCATGGAGAGGTGGATCTCCCTATTAAAGTTGGCTCACAGATTTTCAACTCTACCTTTTATATAATGGACATACGTCCTGCTTATTCATGTTTGCTTGGTCGCCCTTGGATCCTTGGGGCAGGGGCAATAACATCCACCCTTCATCAAAAATTAAAATATCCAATCAAAGGGAAGATCGTTACTGTTTGCAGTGAAGAAGAATTTATGGTAAACCACCTCAATTCCTTCAAATATGTGGAAATGGATGGTGAGTTCATAGAGACTTTGTGCCAAGCTTTCGAAGTTGTTCCTCCTATGGTTTCCACCACCAAAATCTCCTCTTACATATCAAAAGTTGTTGGATTTGTACCAAGAATGGCTTCGCTTAAAGATGCTTGTGCCGTGGTCGAAGACAGAAGTTGTACTATCTGGGGAGAACTCCCCGATTCCATTTAAAGAAGACAAATTTGGGTTGGGTTTCACCATCAAATCTCATAAAGAAGTCAGGCGCGCTAGCATGGGAAATCCACCTCTCCGCATCGGAAGTCATGAAGTAAACGTTATGGAAGACTCTAATGATGAATGCGCTTTTGAAGAATGGATCTACCCCACTGCCGAAGGAAAACTCAACAACTGGCATGCAAACGATTTCACTCCCATCTCCTTCATTGAGGAGTAATTACTGTTTACGATTTTCTATCAATTCAAGAACTTTTGTCTGTAATCTTAATTCCAAACAATGACTTTTAAGCCATGTGCCTTGCCCGGGGTACTATGGTCCATTTGTTAAGGGTTTTGTTCATGTTCATTTATCATATAATCATTTAATATAAACCATTGGACCTTTTGCTTTCAAATTTTGTGTTCATTGTATTTCTTTTTCTTTATTTCATTTTTTTAATAGCCATGTATCTTACATGCTCACACACACACTTGCAGATCTCCATCCACTCCGGATCTCATTGCCGACGACTCTACTATTTACAGTTATGACTTCAAACATCCAATTAACCAAGCCAAAGACGAAATCAAGGAAGATTGTGAAATACTAGGGGAACTAGCCAGACTTATAATGAAAGAGGAGAAATCTATTCAATCTCATGAAGAATCAGTCGAGGTTATCAACCTAGGTACTAAGACAGATAAGAAAGAGGTCAAGATCGACGCCGACTTAGAAGACGGTATCAAGAGCAGGTTGGTCCAAATGCTACATAACTGCATTGAAGTGTTTGCTTGGTCGTATGAAGATATGCCATGGTTGGATACTGACATTGTGGTTCATCGTCTACCGACAAAGGAAGATTTCCCTCCTGTCAAACAAAAGGTTTGTCGGATGCGGCCTAACATGTCTGAAAAGATAAAAGTGGAAGTGATGAAGCAATTCGATGCTTGATTCCTAGATGTGATATCTTATCCCCAATGGGTTGCAAATGTGGTCCTTGTACCGAAGAAACATGGGAAGGTTCGTATGTGTGTGGACTATAGGGATTTAAATAGGGAACGCCCCAAAGATGATTTCCCTCTATCTCATATCGATGTCTTGGTTGACAACACCGCTCAACATAAAGTCTTCTCCTTCATGGATGGTTTTTCTGGCTACAACCAAATCAAGATGGCTCCCGAAGACATGGAGAAGACCACCTTTGTTACACAATGGGGCACCTTTTGTTACAAAGTCATGCCGTTCGGATTGAAGAATGCAAGGGCAACTGTCAAAGAGCTATGGTAGCTTTATTTCACGATATGATTCATCATGAAATAAAAGTATATTTGGATGATATGATTACAAGGTCTCAAACTGAAGAAGAGAACCTCGATCACCTACACAAGCTATTTGAGAGGTTGAAGAAGTACAAGCTAAGGCTGAATCCTAACAAGTTCACTTTTGGAGTAAGATCTGGAAAACTCTTAGGTTTTGTCATCAGTAGTAGAGGAATCGAAGTTGATCCTGCAAAGGTTAAAGCCATTCAATAAATGCTCGTTCCCCGTTCTGAGAAAGAAGTTAGAGGATTATTGGGTCGTCTTAACTACATTTCCCGCTTCATATCTCACTTAACTGCTACTTGGGAACCAATCTTCAAGCTCTTGAAGAAATATCAAATAGTCAAATGGAACGACGATTGCCAAGCTGCCTTTGAAAAAATCAGGGAATATTTGCAAGATATTCCTACCCTTATGCCTCTAATTGAAGGAAGACCCTTGATCATGTATTTGACTGTGCTAGAGAATTATATGGAGTGTGTGTTGGGCCAACATGATGAGTCTGGATGAAAAGAGCATACAATATACTACCTAAGCAAAAGTTTACCGACTGTGAAACTAGATATTCACAGCTCAAGAAAACTTATTGCGCTCTGGAATGGGCTGCTCGCTGGCTAAGACAATATATGTTGACTCATACCACTTTATTGATTTCTAACATGGACCCTATCAAATACATCTTCGAGAAGCCAGCTCTCTTCGGACGAATAGCTAGATGGAAAATGATTCTGATTGAATACAATATTCAATATACAACACAAAAGGCCATCAAAGGAAGCATATTGGTAGATCATTTGGCTTATCAAGCTGTTAATGATTACCAGTCTATGAACTTTGACTTCTCGGATGAGAATATTATGCTAGTAACTGACTGTGAAGAACCTGGACCGTATGACGGACCTGAACAAGGATCCTGATGGACTATGGTTTTTAATGGGGCTTCCAACGCTTTGGGCAATGGAATGGGTGTTGTGTTTATTTCTCTTGAGGGTTGCCATACTCCTTTCACTGCTAGATTGTGCTTCGATTTTACGAACAAGATAGCTAAGTATGAAGCATGCATCTTGGGTCTAAAGGCTGCCATTGACTTAAGGATCAAATTCTTGAACGTATTCGAAGATTCTGCTCTAGTGATCAGTCAAGTCAAAGGAGAATGGGACACTAAGCATCCTAACATTATTACTTACAAGGAGCTCGTGTTAACCCTAATACCATACTTCGAGGAAATCACCTTTGAACATTTCCGTAGAGAATAAAATCAGTTAGCTGACGCCTTGGAAACAATGTCTTCCATATTCAAAGTCAAATGGGACAACAAAGCTCCCATGATTATAATCGAAAGATTTGACGAACCTGTGCATTGTTATGAGCTTGACACCGACGAAGATAAGCCATGGTACCATGAGGTGAGGATATATCTTGAGGCAGAAGAATATCCTGAAGGAGCTTCCATCAATGATAAGAAATTCTTGCAAATATTTTCAGCCAAATTCTTTCTAAGTAATGGAATCATGTACAAGCGCAACCATGATTCTACTCTACTCCGGTGTATGGACAAGAAGGAGGCAGAGAAAAATATGGAAGACATGCATGATGGCCTCTTCGGGACCCACTCTAGTGGACACACTATGGCTAATAAAATCCTGAGGGCTGGTTACTATTAGTCCACAATGGAAGCTGATTGTCATCATCACTCAAGGAATTTCCACAAGTGTCAAATTTATGCTGACAAGGTCCATGTACCTCCTATTCCTTTAAATGTCATGACTGATCTGTGGACATTTGCAATGTGGGGCATTGACATGATCGGGGAGATCAAACCTACTGCCTCCAATGGACATCGTTTCATCCTTGTTGCCATTGATTACTTTACCAAGTGGGTCGAAGCTGCCTCATATGCCTCAATTACCAAGAACGTTGTAGACAAGTTTATCAAGCATAAACTCATATGCCATTATGGTATCCCCGAAAGGATCATCACTGATAATGGAACTAACCTCAACAATGCCATGATTACGAAACTTTGTACTCAGTTCAAAATCAAGCATCACAACTCTTTTCCGTACAGACCCAAGATGAATGGCACAGTGGAAGCTGCCAATAAAAATATCAAGAAGATTGTGCAAAAGATGGTGGTAACATATAAAGACTGAAATGAGATGTTACTGTTTTCTCTCCACAACTACCATACTTCCACTCGAACATCAATTGGGGAAACCGCTTTCTCCTTGGTCTACATCATGGAAGTTGTCCTACCCGTCGAAGTTCAAATCCCTTCTCTAAGGATTATGAAGGAAGCAGATTTAGGCTAAGACAAATAGATTCATACTAGGTTGGATCAGTTGAACTTGATTGATGAGAAGAGACTAGATGCTGTCTATCACAGTCAAATGTATCAAAAACGTATGATCAAGGCTTTCAATAAAAAATAAAGCCTCGAGTGTATTAAGCTGGTGACTTAGTAATAAAGTGCATCATTCTTCCACAAGGTGACCCCAGGGGAAAATGGACTCCCACTTACGAAGGTCCATTTGTTGTAAAGAAAGTTTTCTCTAGTGGTTCCATGATGCTGACTACTATGGATGGCGAAGACTTCCCACATCCTGTGAACGCGAACATAGTTAAAAAATACTACGCATAAAATGACTCGCTAGGTTGACACACCTAGACAAAAATAAGGGCATCCCGACGAATCAAAGAGGTTCGGGAAAAATTAGGGATATATGCAAAAGATAGTACACCTGGCAAGTCGAAAACCCGAAAGGACGGCTTAGGAAAAAATGGGTATCCTGGTGGGTTGAAAACCCGAAAGGGAGGTCCAGGAAAAAGTTAAGGATTAAAGCGTATGACTATGTCCCATAAAGTTTCTACAACCATCCTTATTACCAAAGTCCAAGTTCAAATGGTCCAAGATCAATCCAATCAACTTATATTCAACGACAAGGGATAATGTTCATAGACATAGGGGCAATAGTGGGGTTGGAACACAATGAGATCACTTTCACATGGCTATTATTTTTTTGTTTTCACTTTGTATTAGACGATTTTCTCTTACTAGGATCTCGGTCTCTTTGTACAAAAATTCCTATTCATGGGAAAAATATCAATACAAATATACTTTGAAGTGCAAACTTTCTGTTTTTTCTGTTTTGAGTGCAAAAGTGTCCAATGAGTAAAATTGAATGAACATATGCATATGAACATGATTAAACTTTTAACAAATGTATGCTTAAAAATAGTGACAAGCATCTCCTTAAATTCATTTTAGATATCCCCACAGAGTTATTTTAATAACATTATCCCTACAAATTTAGATTCATAAAATCCTTAGCCAGAGTTTCAATCTCCAGAAGATCCTCTCCCCAGCTGAGTTGGTCTTAATAGGAATACTTATGGAACTCTTCCTAAAAAAATGTCCTCCCCAGCAGTTCGTCAAATATCCTCTTCAACAGGGTTTATTTCCCCAACAAACTACAGATTCCTCAGCTTGAGTTTGCCTCTAAGACTATTACAAATCAAGGGACCGCAACCCCTAATCCCCAGTGAAGTCGCCAACAGAGTCATTCCTATCTCCGAAAGTTACTGAAAAGTCTAGAACCCGACCAGATAACAGTCAACTCCATCCTTTCGAGCAAGTTACTATGAAGCATGGACCCGACCAGATACTAGTTCAAATTCATCCTACTCTCAATTTATTGTGAAGACTGAACCCGACCAGATAATAGTTTAACTTCTCAAATTGCTTAAGCCTGGACCCGACCAGTCAACATTTCAAGCCTGGACCCGACCAGATACCGATTAACCTCAAGTATAAATTTTTGAAATTTGGACCCGACCAGATAATAGTAAATCGCAATTCCAAGTTACTAAAGCCTAGACCCGACCAGAGACCAATTAACAATTTAAAATTCTGAATCTTGGACCCGACCAGATAACAACTCCAATTTCTGAAACCTGGACCCGACCAGATAATAGTAAATCTCAATTCCAAGTTACTAAAGCCTGGACCCGACTAGAGACCAGTTAAAAATTTAAAATTCTGAAGCCTGGACCCGACCAAATAACAACTCCAATTTCTGAAACCTGGACCTGACCAGATAACAATAAATCTCAAATTTAATTGCTAAAGCCTAGACTCGACCAGATATTAGTTTAACTTCTTCAACTGTATATCCTGGACCCGACTAGTTAATAGTTTGAGTTACTGAAGACTGGACCCGACCGGATAACAGTAAACCTCAATTTCAAGTGGCTAGAGCCTGGACCCGACCAAATAGTAGCTTAACTTCTCCATCTACTACAAAGCCTGGACCCGACCAATTAACAGTTCGAGTTGCTGAAACCTGGACCCGACCAGATAATATTTAATTCTTACAGAGCACTAATAAAACTCCTCTTCCCTTGTAAAGTTTTCCACTATCCTAGGGAGTTGCTGCAAAGCCTGAAATCCGACCAGATAACAGTTAACTTCTTTATCCCCGGCAAGTTATTGTGAAGCCTGGAATCCGACCAGATAACAACTAACTTTCAAGAGACAATTCCCCACCAGAGCAATGGATGACTAACCATCCTAAATTCTGGTTCCCAAGAAGAAATCAACACTCTCTAGAGAGTCTTCTCAAGTAAAGTCAATATTCCTTAGCAAAATTTCTTCTCAACAAAGCAGGAATCCCGAACGAAAGCATTCTTAACAATATCTAAAGATACACATACTCTTCACCTCCAACAGTAGTCTGAGATTTAACTTCTCAAAATTCCCCAGTATCTGTCAAGGATACGCTTAGACAACATGTCGCATTCATACATCATATAACATACATAACATATACATACAACATAATCTCATTTATTTTAAGAACATCATTACACCATGCATACATTCGCATACAACAAACCCCTTTGTTCCTTGCAGAAAAAAATCATTGATCCAAAGACCTCTTCTGGATCAGAATTAATTTTCCAGTTAAAGACATGCAAGACACCTAGTTTTCAGCATGAATCGACCAAAGATTTATGTTGATGTTTCTCCCAGTTTCTACCATCATCTCTCCAAATGGCATCTATAAGCCCATTCCCGAATCAATACATCATCGAGTGCAAATTTATGGGCACTTTAGTGTTCAATCATCTTTCACCTTCAAGCCACAAATGGCGGATCCGCCAATCTAACTCTTCAGGTTTAAGAGGATTGAACAGGGGCAGTTGTTGTACCCCAAAAATTTCCCTCTCATTTTCTCAATATTTCTTAAACAAGATGAGCATTGGTTCAAAAAGGCACAAGGATGGATCAGCTCAATACACCTCATCAAGCACTGATGACTCAAAATTAGGGTTTGAGTTTGCACAAGTACAATTGGACTTTTAAGGCTCTATATGACTTTCATGTATCATTTTGGACTCTCAATATTGCTCATGTCAAGTTTCAAGCTTTGGATCACATTTTTGCCCAGTCAATTGATCAAATGAACTTCATAATTTATAGTCAAACTTCATAATTTTTTACCCATATCAACATTTTGAACTCATATATGTCAATTGGTCAAGTTTGGATCACAATTCCTCAAGAAATTTGATCACAACACCAAAAGGGCAAAATGGTCAAAATTAGGGTTTTGATTGAGAAGGCTCAATTTTTGACTTTTGACCAAATACATGACTTATTTGTTTGAGACATGATATCAAGGATTCAAATGCATCATCTTGACCTAATGGCAACATTCAAAACACTTCTCAAGATCAATTGATTGATAGTTGAAATTTGGTCAACTGATGAAAAAGTCAACTGTACACTGAAAAGTCAAACTTTGAATTTTTAATCAAAATCGAGTTTCAAAAATCAAATTTCATCAAGAAATGTCAGAATATGAAGATTGTTCATCAAGAAATCAAAAATTCAAAATTATCTTTGAAAAGTCAAAATTCTAAGACTTAGAAATTTTTCTAAGTGTTAGAAAGTCAACTTTTTTCATGACTTTGTGCCAAAATTTAACCATGATGCATGATGATTCAAAGTAAGATTTCAACATGAAAGTTGTAGATCTTGATGAATTCTACAAATTTGTATTAGAGGGTTGATGTCCAAAAAATGCTTAGATTTGAAGATATAAGCCAATGAAGCAATGACATTTTCATCTAACACTTAGAGAAATTTCTAACAGATTTTGGTCAGGATTTTATCCCAACTTCTTGGAACTTTTTCAAATAGTTATATAGGATGTTTCAACATGGAAAACATGAAAGTTATAGAGGATGTTTCAAGCTTTCCAAAACATCCAATAGCATGCATTTATCATACTTGAGCTAGGAGATTCAGGGACCTGAAGTTCGGTATTCATTCTTGATTTACAAGGCTGATTTGTGATGAACAAGGAACCAAAATCTTAGCTATGCTGCATAATATTACTTTGCAGACCTTTTGACTTGAAAATCTATCCATAATCAGATGTTTGCACAATTGATTGAACCATTATCCAAGTGATTCAAGTATTGTCCATTGCATCTTTCCATTTTTGGCACAAAGGCACCATTGCCATTCTTGCAAAGTTCACTTTAATCACAAAGTCAATTTCATGAGCCTCTAACTTGTTGTTCTAATCACACTAAACCTCTACAAGTCAGAACAAACATGTTTAAAGTGATCAACCACTTTAGATATCCTGGTACAAGCATTGTAAACATGTTCTTCATGCTTGCTTCAAAAACAAGCAAAATAGCCATAACATGTGATTAAAAATCTGAGTTGTTTCAAGTCTCAAACCTTCTCTATAAATAGAGAGGCTAATTTAAAGAGAAAGAGGTCAGAAAAAAGAAGGAGAAACTAATACTCAAAATCATTTTGCTGTCAAAAACCAGAATTATCCACAAAACCTCCATTTTGAGCTTTGAAGTCCAAATCTTTGAATCTCATACCTTGCAAGTTTTCTCCAAACAAACCATCCAAACACTTCAAATACACCATATGGAAGTTGTTCAAACATAATAACAACTTCTGTAACATCATTGTCACCACCTTTTAAACTCAAAAACCGTACTTTGCAATTTGACTTGGTTGGAGTGGTTCAACAACTTTCAGCACAAAGTGAGGATTGGAACAACTTTAAAAAGGTCTAAGGGAGCTTAATCAATCATCATGTTGCACTTGAAAACATCCAAAAATATTTTGAGTTTTTACTTCAAGAGGTAAGTTTTCTCAAACTGTAATTTCCTTGTTCATACATCATTTTACTTTCGTTTTCAAAAGAATAAAACAGGACAAATCAAAGTAGAAGAGTTGCAAACACTCAAAACTACAAAAAAAAAGCTTCTGGAAGCCTGACATGGCCGACCATGTTGGCTGACACAAGCCGTGTTAGGGAGAGAACATGACAAAGTGAAAATACAGGGTTCTGACACGGGTGCCCGTGTCCCTCTTACTGGGAGAAAACTTGATAAAATGGCAGGACAGGATCCTAACATGGGTGCTCGTGTCACGGGACACTGCCCGTGTCAGCACAGCTGGGACAAAAACAGACATGCATAATTATTACAGGGTTCTAACACTGGTGCCCGTGTTACAGGACACGGCCTGTGTCAACTTCAACACGAAAAATCTTGATTTTTTGAGACTTTTTTTGCTATTATTTTTATTCAATTTGGTTATAATAGTAATTAAGATTTAATTGCTTTCCTCCCCATTTATAATTTGTATCCCCATCCCCTAAATGATGTAATAGCGTAGGATATTTGCATTCCACAATTTATCGCCTTCAAATATAAATGCTAGTAATTAGGGTTTATATGGAAAGACAAAATCAATACTAGAAAACCCTAATCTAAGATAAATCAATCATGAAATACAAAACAGTTGCACAATTTCACCTCTAGGGTTAACTCCACTTTGTTGCCTTAAATAAACAGCCATGATATGCATGTGATACACTTTATCAAAAAATAATTAAAAATACAAGATCATAGTCCCTCGATGACGCTACAAATGTTGCCTTCAAAATGATCTTAGACCCTTAAGAAAAATGCTAAGCTATCTCACAACATTGCATTTTATGACTATACGATGACCCACGTCCGTCCCTTCACATCTAATGATATGGCTTCTTATCAATCAATGGTAAGATAGGAACATCTAAAGGAGGAGGAAATGAACAAAATACTTTTTGAGTAGGTAGAACATTCTTAGTTGCTTGCTCACAATCCATCTTAAAAAATAAACATCTTTTCAAACACACCAAACGCTTTCAAAACATGAAATATTTTCAATAAATCCAACACTTTATATGCATTCTTATAGAGACGAGAATCATTACAAAGTTTTCCTAAACGAAGGCGCTTTACAAAAATACTTTCAAAACCCACCATAAACACATTTCAAACAAAGCAATTTCAAAAGTGATCTAGCAAGCAACTAAGAGCCCATAGATAACTATGGATGAAAAGGGTTCTAACACCTTCCCTTTTCATAACTTACCCTTCGAACTCAATAAAATATCTCAAAGGTCTTTTCTGTTCTTTTCACCCTTTCGTTATTGGATAAAAGAAAAGTCGGTGGCGACTCTTGTTATTCGCAACAATTGCGATAAAATGAAAAAAAAACCAAGTCAGTTATCCTATCGTATTACAACATGGTAGGGAGGTAAACAATTTTCCCATAACAAAATGATTGCACCAATGTTCATCCCCAAGTCCTTACCTTTTTACTTTAGTTTTAGATGTACTTATAAAACACATCCATGGGATAGCACCGAGATGCATGTTTTTTTGTAGATGATATAGTTTTATTTGAAGAGTCAGGGGAGAAGTTAAATGAGAGGTTACATATAAGCTTTAGAAGTGTATTAGTTTCTTCTAAATAGGAGTAAGACAAAATATATGCAATGTAAGTTTACCAAAAGAAGAAATGTTTCTAACCTATATGTGAAATATGGAGATCATATCATAACACAAGTTACACAAATTGAATATCTTAGATACATAGTTCAAAATTATGGAGACATAAATCATAGAATTTAAGTTGAGTGGTTGAAGTAGATTAGTGCCTCAATGGTTTTTTGTGAGACAAAAGCATCACTCAAATTAAAGGGAAACTTTTATCCGACAATTATTAGACTAGTGATATAGTACGAGACAAAAATGTTGGATGGTAAAGAACCAATACAAAAATAAAATATGTGTAGCTGATATGAGGATGTTATAGTGGGTGTGGTAACATTAGACTAAATGAGATTAAAAATGACCATATTAGAGAGAGTTGAGGTGACACACGTAGTAGAAAAAACATTAAAAAATATGTTTAGGTAGTTTAGGCAAGTAGATATAAGACATGTGAATTGTGTAGTAAGGATAATAAATTAAATTAAGGGTAGTCAAAGAACTAGATGTAAGAGAAGATCTAGAAAAATCTTAAAATAAACTATTAAAAAAGATATTGAGTTTAACGAGTTAGACAAAAACATAATTTTTGATAGAACATTGTGATGTGGTTTGTTCCATAAATTATATCCCATTTAGTTAGTTAAAACTTAGTTGTTTGTTTGTTATCGATGATGATATTTTTGTAATACAAAATGATGAAAAAATATAAAAGGATGTAAACTAGGGGTGACAAACAGTAACGTCCTATAAAGCCCTAAAAAAATGGGGTCGGGGCAAACATTATGCGGGTTTAAAACTTTGTCTCGCTCCATAAAAATGAGGGTGGGTGGGGAGAACCTGCGGGCACTGCGTCTTTTTATAATAAAAATTGTAAAAACTTATGGTAATGCCCATTATAATATGGTGGGAGAACTGGATTGTTTTTGCATTTTATCGCAAATGTTGCAAATAGCTAGAGTCGCCACTGACTTTTCTTTTATCCAATAAGAAAAGGGTGAAAAGAAGAGGAAACACCTTGAGATTATTGAGTTCGTGGGGTAGATTATGAAAAGGAAAGGTGGTAGCACCCTTTTCATCCGTAGTTATCTACGGGCTCTTAATCGCTAGCTCACTTTGTTTTGAAAATTTCTTTGTGTTGTGCATGTCTGAAAATATTTTGAAAATGCCAATGGTAAGGCGAACTTTGTAATGATTCTCGTATCTGTCCTCGAGAATGCGTACAAGGTGTTTTTTTAAAAATACTTTTGAAGAGCGTTTGTGAAAAATGTTTTATTTTGAAATGTTTGTGAGCAAGCGATTAACAGTGGTCTACCTACTCAAGGTCTTTCTTGTAATTTCTCCTCCTTTAGATAGTTCTATCCTACCATTAGTTAGTAGGAAGCCCTATCGTTGGATGTGAGGGGACAAGTGAGGATCATCATATAGTCATAGAAGGAAACTATTAAGGACGCTTTATCAATTTCGTTTAATGGACTAGATCATTTACCGAAGGCAACATTCGAAAGGGTCACCGAGGGACTACGATTTTTGATTTCGAGGGACATTGCTAAACCGTCCCCACGTTTGAGGGACATGCCTGTGTTTCCGAGGCAACAAGGGAGGTTACCCTAGAGGTGCGGGTGTGCAAAGTTATTTGTGTTTCAGTTACCGTTTATCTTGCATTAGGGTTAGCTATGTTTGATTATTATCTTGCCATACATGACCTAATTACTAACAGTAACATTCAAAAATAATAACGCAATAAAGTATAAAAAGTAGATGGCGAAAGTAAAAGACGAAAAGTAAACCTAAAACTATTACATGGCTTCGGGAGAGATACATAATAGTAGAAAAATGTGGAAAACAAACCATAATTAACTATTACATCCCTTAGACAGTTACAATAATGATAAAGAAATAAAAGTATATTCGCAAACACACTATCAACATAAAAAAGGGAAAAATTGGAATCGATGGAAAAGGAAATGTTTTTTGTTATTTTTTATATAAAAAAGATATTTGTAATTAATTGATTAAAAAAACCTGATAAATGTGGATTAAGAAAGAAATTATTAAAATAAAACCTTAAAAAACTTAATTAATTTTGATTAAAATAAATAAATAAATTAGATTATAAAAAACGTTGATTAGTTAGAAAAAATTAAAAAACCCTAAAAGTATAAATTAGTTTTAATTAATTAAATTAAAGAAAACTAATTATATTGTAAAAAAAAGTAAAACAAAAAAGGATTGGGCCTGAAATATAGCAAATCGGGGGGTGCGAATAACATGAAGTCCAGGGCCCAACTGTTTGGTCCATCTGATCCAGTGTGCTGGCTTCAGGGAATTTTATGGTGAGGATTAGCCCTGAGTCTGTTGGATCTGGATTTATTGAGATCCAAGGGTGATGATGAGAAGGTGCATGGTGGACACACGAGCACATGTTGCGCTGGATTTACAAACAGAAAAAAATATGTGAAACAAAATACCATAGGCATGGATCGAACCCGTGCCCTGGTATAATAATGCCTTATCGCGCGTGTTTTGACCGCTGGGGCGGTAGTACATTCGTTAACTTATGTGAAACGATTGAAATAAATATTAAACAAAATGGCCAGACCGAAGAGATGCTGGAGCCCTAGCTCCGGTCATCTTCTCCGGTGAGAAGATTTCTCTTTCCTAAAAAATAACACGTATTAGAGATCCAGGGGGACCCTACCCCCCTTAATCAGGGTCTATGAATTCAATGAGATGACTATCTTTGGCTAAAACACAACGGTTTGAGAGCTATGACAAAAATATCATAACTCGGTGTAGTTATGGTGATTCACAATCTGGCCATTATGGGGATCGTTCTTTTGGTCATTCCTGCACCACTTGAACTCATGAACATGTTAATAACATTAGTATGCACAAAAACATAATGAAATAATGGATATGAAAAACATGCAATGACGAGATTGACGAGGCTTGTTTATACAATTTTATCCCCTTTTGAAAATGGAAATCAAGCCAGCCTTACCCCACTGAGTTCTTAGAAGTGAATGGAATAGTTGATAGGCCTTGAGAGTGGCTGCAAGCTAGGGTTTCAAGTTGCCCTAGTTATGAGTAATTTGTGATTTTTTGGAAGGTGATGTGGCTTCCAGTTTTTTTTAATCTTTTGAAGGTGATCTGTGACTTTTTGTAAAGCTCAAGATGTCCCATATAATCCCTCTTTTGATCATTTTAGCATTTGAATACTTTATCTTGATGTAAGTTGCCTTGATAAAAAGTGTCTTTTTGTTGACTTTTGAAATGACCTGTAATGTATTGGCTCATATCTCTCAAATAAAGCATTTTTTGGACTTGAGCTTAGAGATTCAAAGTTGTATGTAATTGAATTTTCTTCAAAATGGGCTTTGGTTGGGGAAAAACTGATAAAGCATGTGAAAGTTATGCTTGGTCAAAGTTCAGTTGACTTCTCATAAGGGAAACCCAGATTTAGCAACTCTTGACTTTTGATGATTTGAGAGTTTTCTTTGATGAATCATGATCAACCCTTGATCAACTGTTGAATATGACTTCAAAATCTTAATGTTGACCAAAAATCTTTAAGTTTGATTATATATTGACCACAATTGACTTTTTACTCAATATAGTTGACTTTCAGCCATCTGAGCAATTGACTGAGCAAACTTGTGATGCAAGGCATGAAACTTGGTTTGAGAATTCTTGGAGACCTATAAGAAACCATGGAAACCACTTGAGGCCTTAGAAACCAAAACTTACTTGATAAAAATGAAACCCTAATTGTAATTCCATTGCTTATGAGGAGAATTTGTCTGATCAATTCTTGAGAAACCTTGAGCATTTGAGAACTTTGTCTTGAAGAAAAAGGAGGGAAATTTTGGGGTACAATAGTTGCCCCTGTTAAATCTTCTTAAACCTGAGGAGTTAGATTGGCATGTCCATCATTCGTGATCTGAAGGTAGAAGAGGATTGAACATTTAAGTGCACAGAAATTTGCACTTGCAAGAGGTAATGTTGTTGATTGATAATTTTGCTTGAATGGGCTTAAAGATGCCATTCGGAGAGGTGACAGAGTTTCGTCGGAGATGGGCTTATAGATGCCATCCAAAGTAATTGTTGATAGAAGTATTAGAATGAGCCCACATTTGACTGTATCGAAAGAATGCTTTCCAGAATGAACCTCTAGGGAAGGTGCTTAAGTAGCTACTTGTCAAATCAATCTGAGGGAAAAGCTTATCATAATTCAGTCTTTGAGGGAAATGCTTATCATGTAGGTAGTTGCACCGTCCTGTTTCGGGAATTAATCCACAATTTGTTTCTGTTGGTAAACTCGTCCTATTCCAGGAATTCATACCACCTGGCCATGTTGATAGTTTCCTTGTCCTGTTTCGGGAGTTAATCTTTGCCTGGTTATAAATATAGTTTCCCCGTCCTGTTTCGAGAGTACAACTTCACCTTTAGATGTTTTACATTATGTCAAAACTAGGAAAACTTAATATTTCTATATATCAGACGATATCTCTATGTCTTGTGGCACTCCTTTGCATTAGGGGTCTTATGAACCATTAAAAACCATTTTTAAATTGACCAAAGTCTTGAAAAACAAGTTTTTGCATAATTTTTTCTTGCATGTGCCGACACATATGTGTTCCAGGTCAGCATATGCAACATGGTTTTGAAGTATGAAGCCTCTGGAGGTCTTAGGTCGATACATACACGCATATATGCCGACACATACTGAACCTTTTATGAAATTACAGAAATTTTTATTTTATGTGTTGGCACATATGAATTTCAGGCCGACATATACACTGCAGTTTTTAAAGGAAAACGCTACTGCCATGCTTTGGCCGACGCATGTTTTTCAGGTCGACACATACAGTTAAAATTTGACTTATGTGTAGAGACATATGATTTTCAGGTCGACACATACTGTTTGATTGAGTCAATTTTTCAATTCTTTTTAATTTCGAAAATCTCCTCTTTGCATCTAAACTTTCACAACTATAAATACATCATTCATGCATCATTCCAACTTGATGAAACTATAAACACATACTGCATTTTCTCTTCACCTTCAACCTCCAACCTATGTATACACACTGATACATCACATATAATCATCTTTTATCAGGGTGCCATCTAGGCAAGGTTTGATAACGTCCAATTAGGTTCTTGTGTATTCGAGAATATTGGGTTGAGATTTGCAGGGGGTTTCATATAAAAAAAACGCGGGTTTATCCTCTAAGATCGTTGATAGATTTGGGAGTTTTCGTGTGTTGTACCCCAAAATTTTCCCTCTCTTTTCTCAAGACATTTCTCACCAACGATTTAAAATGCTCAAGGATTCTCAAGGTTTGATCGGACAAGTTCACCTCTTAAGCACTAAGTCCACAAATTAGGGTTTTGGTTTTTTCAAGGACAATTGGACTTGTGATGCCTCAAATGACTTTCATGGTTCATTATAGGTCTCCAAGGATACTCATACCAAGTTTAAAGTCTTGTACCACAAATTTGCTCAGTCAATTGCTCATATGACTAAAAATGAGTTGTATTGGGTAAAAAGTCAACTGTGGTCAATATACAGTCAAACTTCAAGATTTTTGGCCAACATCAACATTTTAAATTCATATTCATTATTTTATCAAGGGTTGATCATAATTACTCAAGCAAAGCATTCAAATCATCAAAGGGTCAAAATTGTCAAAATTAAGGTTTTGACTGAGAATGACTGATCATGGACTTTTGACCTAGTACATGAACTAATGCCTTGAAGCATGATCTCAAAGAATCAAACACAACATGTTGACCGAATTTCATGGCTCGAATCATTTCTCAAGGTTAAGGGCTTGATAATTTAAAATTGGATCAATTGATGAAAAGTCAACTAATACACAAAAAGTCAAACTTTGACTTTTTGATCAACATTGAATTTCAAAGATAAAGATTCATCAAGACATTAAAAAATATCAAACTTGATCATCAATAATCAAGAAAGTCAAGAAAGTCAACAAAAAGTCAAGATTTCTAATACTTAGAAAAATTCTAAGTGTTTTTTAACCTTGATAATTTCGCTACTTCATGACAATTTTTCACCATGATGCAAGATGATTCAAGGAAAACTTGCAGACTTGAAAGTTGTAGATCTTTATGACTTCTACAACTTTGTCCCTTAGGGTTTATGTCCAAATAATGCTTGGATTTGAAGATATAGTCTCATGAAGTCATGACATTTTTGTATAAACACTTAGTGAAATTTCCATCAAGTTAGGCATATTTCTTGTCCCTACTTCTTAGCAATTTTTCACCAAGTTCCAAGTTGATTTAACCAAACTGATCAACATGAAGGTTGTAGAAAATGTTTCAAGCTTTCCAGAATGTCCAAGAACTTGAAGATATCAAGCTTGAGCTAGGAGAATCGAAGAGAAGAAGTTGGACATTCATTCTTGAATTTTAGGTCATTTTCATGAAGAATGCATCACCCAATCTCAAGCCATACTGCATAAATATTGCTTTTCCGGCTTCTAACTTACAAATCAACCCATAATTAATTGGTTACACAACTGATTGAGCCATTTTCCAAGCATTTGAGCCATTGTCCAAGTGATTAATCCATTTTTGGCACAAAGGTAACGCTTTCATTTTAGAAAAGCTAACTTTAATCACAATATCAAATTCTTGAGCCTTGCACTTGTTCCTTATGTTCACACTCCATTGTAAAGTGACGAAGCAACCATCTACAATTTGTTAACCACCCTATGAGCCTTTGTACTATGCATTAGAACAAGATGTTTCAAGATTGGTTTAAAATCAAGTCACATAACCATAACATGTGATCTTTGATTTCTGATCACTAGAGCCTTCAAAACCTTTCCTCTATAAATAGAGGAGACATTTGTAAGCCAACACACGAGTTTATAATCCCTTTAACCCTCTCAAACTCCCTCAAACCATAGTTTGCACAAAAATCTTCATAACTTGTCATTTCTGACTTTGAACACCAATCTCACAATCCACTCGTGCGTTATCACTTTAAATCAATCACAAAGCTTCCATACCTCATATATAACACATCCATATCCCTGTTTCAACAGTGTAACTTCATCTTCACCATCCTCCATTTCCAAATATTCAAACATGCAACTTGAATTCTCCAACATGATTCAGGAACTTTCAGCATAAAGTAAGAGTTGCATTAGCTTCCTAGGAGTCCAGTGAAGCTATCCAGATCATCACGACACTTCCAGGGGTGCTCAAACTCCATACACGATTTCTAGTTTTGAGGTATGTTTTCTCAACTTTGAACTCTCTCTACAAGCATCATTAATGGTTACTTTGTGAATGAAAAATGTAGACATCATTTCCCTGAAGCTAACTATGCCTTTAGTTTTCGTTTATGTTGCCTGGGTGATGTGAATTTTGAAGTTGAACTTTCTGAAAAAATTAGGTTTTATTTGGTACCAAACAAAATTCGTGTTCATTTTTTATTTATAGCTTTAGTTATTTACATGGATGAATTCGTGTTGAAAATGGAGCAAGTTTCATGTTTACACTTTTGAAAATGGTTGAGAATGAAAGAAGTTACAGTTTTGGCCATGGTGGTGTTCTTCTCTGCGCGTGCAAGGTTGAAGATGAAGTCATTTTCAAATTCAGAATTGGATTTATTTTATATTTAGTGAAAGTTGTATTAGTACTAGATATAATAGCCACTTCAGTGGAAGAGCGCGTACGTATAAGGCATTATCTTATAGGGACCTGGGTTCGAGCCCCAGTGGTACCCTTTTGGTTTTTTCTAACATTTCCATTATAGATTCAATACAAGCCAAGCATGTGTGGACACCATGCACTTCTCATCAACACCATAAGATCCGCCAGGCAATCAAATCAAGCGCCTCAAGATGGATGCCCATGATACATTCTCATAAGCCAACCATAGGGAATTCAACAGCGCCTGGGCTCCCTCATGTTTGGTGTTGCGACCGGTTTTTTAATCAAGAGTCACCACTATTAGTTTTTATCCTAGGGAAGGGAACCTAACAGAAAACCCTAATTCGTGGATAGAGATTCTAGGTTACGGACTCAATTAGATGAAAGGAAGGTGTTAGACACCTTTCATCCACCTTGTTCACAATGATATTAAACTCTAGGTTTAGGTTTGGGATAAACAAGGTTTTAAGTTTTAATTAGCAAGACTCGCCATGATTTTAGATCGCGTGCCTACGTATCCTCTTATGAGGAATCAGAGTCCTAATTCATAGTTCATATGGTTTGGTGTCATTTAGAGGGCTTGTAAACATATTTTGAATCACTTCGCACTCAGTCGGGAGTAGTGATTGCGGCGATTTTGACTGAGCGTGCAATAAGCCAAAATCGATTTGAAATCCTATTTGCAAAAGACTGTTGATTAGCTTAATTTGTTCGTGAAAATGGTTTGAGGTTTGTTTGTATTTTTTAATTGTATTAGTTGCTAAAATCTTGATTATTGCATTCAAAAATGTTTTAATGCAATATATGAGAAAATAATATGTACATGAATTTGAATAAAAAATTATTTATGTGCTAATATATAAATAATAATATTTATACATACTAATTAATAATATATAGAAATTAATAATAGCAATAATTACAATTATTAAAAATATAACATAATAGTGAAATATATAACTAAAATAATTGTAAAAATATAGATATAAATAATAATATTTACATATATTACTTATAAAAATATGATAATAATAATTAATAACAATATTTATAATTATAAAGAAAAATAAAGAAAGTAAAATATTAATGGAATATAATAAAAATATAGAGAAAAAAATATTAACAAATTAAAGTAAACCTGGGGGTGCAATCCCAGTTGGGAAGTAAAAACCAGGGGGTGCTATTAAGACTCTGGGCTAGGCCCCAAATGCTTTTCTAAGGAGAGGGGTGTAAACCGTTTTGGAATTTAGCAATCAGGGCGAATGGGGGGTGTAAACATTAACGGGCCTTGGCCCAAAACGCGTTTGGAGAGGGGCTGGTTAGATTGCCTACGCGAGGGAGCACTGATCTTATGGTAAGACTTGGCCTCTTGGCCGTCTGATGAGGATCTAACGAGCATGATTGCAGGTGCGTGATAATATGGTGAATACGCGAGCATTGGATCATTTAGAATACAATACTGTTTTAATCAAATTTTTTTTTTCATTTCATCCTCACATCCCTTCTACGATAATCAGATTCATCTCTTTTCTCTCTCTCACGCTAAAAAATGAAGCTTTCCCTATCTTCTCCTACCCCAAACCCTAACCCCAGAAAACGCTTATCACGGCGGCGCTTCTAGCTGGCCCCCTTAATCGAAACCCGACCAAACAAAATTCCAAATCAATAATTAGAAGAAAAAAAGTGAAAGCTAGATTTACCCTCCCAAAGTCGCTTTCTGACTTCCTTTCCGGTCCGATTTGACGCTAATCTGTCGTTCTCTTTCTCGGCTTGCAAGTTGCAGTAGCGGCGGAGCTTGAAGGGTCGAAGACGATGGTGTAAGGAAAATTGACACGGCGGCGCAGTCACGCGATTAGGGTTTCAGGCCTTGAAACCCTAATTGCTTCTTCCTCCTTCTTCAACTACAAGCGAGGTTGTCCCCTTTTCTACGTGTTTTCCCTTAACTCTTGCCTTACTCTTTCTCGTCACAAGTCCTCTGTTTCAGAAAAAAAATTCCCCGCTTCTGTTTTTGTTTCTAGCATTTATAGGTTTTGATTTAGATTAGGGTTTTTGTTGTACGAGTTACAATTGGTTAGATTTAGGGCTTATTAGATCAATTAGGGATCTTACCAATCAATGTAATTGATTCCCTTTTTCTGATATTTGATTTGTTATAAACTTAGATTGCAACTGGTTTTCTATGATATGCGATTTTGCAGTAACATTTGATTATGATGTGTGATTATTGTAATTGAAGATTTTCCGGATTTGTAAAGGATTTGCTTGATGAAGATTTGCAGATTTGAGTGCCATTTTGGATTTTATTTGCAATATTAAAAGATTTATTTTTGTAATGATTTGATTATGTTATTTATTCTTGTAACAACAAGCTTGTATTGAAGATTTGGTGAAGATTAGATCTGTCAATTATCCGGATTTAGCTTGTACGAACATCTTCTGAGTCTTTGCTGTGATTTGCTAACTTGCTGGATTGAGCTTGCTGTAATTTGGTTTACTCTGAGACATCTTCTGAGTATTTGAGATTCTAATTTGGCCTGAGACTGTTTCAGATTTGCTTGTATGATTTATTTCCAGATTTGTTATTCTGTGATTGGATTGAGATATCTGTAATATCGATTTCGAATGGATTCTGCATAGTTTGATTTGCAGATATTGTTTTATTTTTGTTCTTTAATACACAATTTTAATTTAGTTTGATAGTTTCAGATTTTGTTAAATTTAATCGTTTATTGCAGATTTGATTTCAACGATTTAATCCCAATCTTTGCAGCTTAGGATTTGATTTACACAGTTCATAGTTAGTAAATTGGGCCCTAGTTGTATTTGATAACAATTAGTGTGAAAACTCCTTTTTTACAGCTAACCCATATTGCAACAAAGATGCTACGCTGACAATCTAGCTAATAGTTAAATATTATTATTATTTTTTTCTTAATATGAATTGTTATATGAAAGTTCAACGAGAATGCAAGATGAAACCAAATAATAATCTCTTTTTTTAGTAGCAATATTACAACAAAGATGTTTTTTTAGAAACCAGACCCAATTGGCCCAATTCCGACTTGTTTGTTTTTTTCTAAACATTTTAACAAACAAAAAAAAAATAGAGAAAAAAAATAATATTAAAATATTTTATGAAGCTGTTATCATAAGAGCTTAATAGTAAAAGAGAAAGTAGCAAATGTATTTGTCCTAACCGAATTTTGGTGGCCTTGTAATTTGTAACCACACCCTCTATTTACTGTTTAACATCACATAACATTTAAATGAGCCTAACTATTTAATTTTAACCTCTCTTAATAATGACTTTTGAAGGGGCTGTCTTTAAATTAACTTAATTTCAGACAACTTAAACTTGAGGACTCAATAACTTAGCAATTAATTATCAATTTTGAAACGGCTTTCCGCATTTTCGAATCTCATGGGCCATAGGCCAACATGCTTCGCGAATGGGTCTTTCTGATTCATAAATCCCCTATTAAAATACACCCTTAGTCTTGGGTATAGATGGGCCATCAGATACTGTTGTACCACTTTTAATTAAATATTTCTTTTTAAAGAATAAAATCAACGAAGTAGGGCAAATTTGGGGTATAACAGCTGCCCCTATTCAATTATCTTTCAATCGAATAGCGCGAGAAAACCCGAGTCTCGCGCATTCTGATTGGAAGTTCATTGAATACTTGAAGTATCCCAAAATTTTCTCGACAAACATAAGTGTGATACGGTGGGAGAGAACTGACTGTTTTTGGAATGCTGGTTCGCGTTTTGCGTTTGTTTTTGCAAAATGTCGCGGTAAGCAAGAGTCGCCACCGTCTTTTATTTTAGCACCCTTTCTATCTGTGGTTATCCACGGGCTCTTAGGTACTTGCTCAAAGTGTTTTCAAAATTTTGCTTTTCTTTGTGTTTGTGGGTTTGAAAAGAGTTTTTTGTTTGAAAGGTGTTAGTGCGAAAAGTTTTGTTTTGTTTTGAAAGGAGCAAGTACTTAAGAACCATCTACCTACTCGAAAAAGGAATCAATATGTACTAATGTCCTTTAGACAATGCTATCCCACTATTGATGAGTAGGAAGCGTCGTCGTTGGAGTTGTAAGGGTCAATTCGATTAAGGGACGTGTGGTCACTAAAGCAATGTTAGGACGCCTTAGCGGTAACCCTAATGTCTTAGATCATTTTTCCGAGGAAACCGTTTTGAGGCAACTATGATCTTTGGACAAGAGGGCGACCTCTAAAACTTCCTATACTCAATGACCACGTTCGAAGGCAACCAAATGAGGTGTACCCTAAGAGTGCGCATGTGCGAGTGTGTTGTTTTTCAGTTATTTTGTCTTTGTACATGTCAATGGTTATCTATGTTGATTTTAAGTTAAACATTTGATCTTGTCATGCATTCCCTATTATCAAACATCTAACAGTTTATAAGTTACGGAAATTAAATTGCAGAATTTTAAACTAACTATTACAAGGCGTCGGGTATTTACATCGCCAAAAGCAACCCTTGAAATTAAAATGCGGAAAATAAATAAAGCGATAAAATAATCAAAGTCCTAGTTAAACTATTACATTCCGGGAAACAGATACAATAATGTGATAAAATGGATCGCGTGCGCGAAATTAAATCGGATGCGAGTTTTTTAGGGTTTTGACCCTTTTTTGAAAGAAAGTGATTTTTTGGTTTATTTTGAATTAAAAGAAAATAGACTAAGTTAATTTTTAAATTAATAGACAAATTAATTAATTAATGAAAATAATATTTTTTTGGATTTTGATATTTAAAGAAATAAAATAAATTAATCAAAGTTAATAAAAAACCTAATTGTCTAAATTGATATTAATTATTGCAAAAAAGATATTAAAGTTATTTCCTAATTAAACTAAATTAATTAAATAAATATTTATTTACAAAAATAAAGTACTGAATTTAATTTTAATAAATAAAATATTTTTTTGGTTTTTAATTTTATTAAGAAAAATATTTAATTGGTTAGTGAAATAATAAAAAATAATTAAACAAAATAAAGAAATAAAATAGAAAATAGAGTGAGTTAGAGGTTGGGCCTGATTTTGGGAGGTTGGGATAGCAATTTTGGTGGCCCAATACAAGCATTCCTGGTTGACTTCTGGAATTCCATGCACACGCGTTGACTTTGGCTCATGGTAGGCATTCATTCTGGACCACCAGATCTGGCCTGGGGCCATCTGGCAAGCATTGGAATGAGGGAGTATCATGTACTGCGCGCCTGGAAAGGCATTGGATAACCTGTAGAAAAAACATAGCAAATATATGGGGGACCTGGGATTCGAACCCAGGTCCTGTGAGTCATTGGCCAACGTCTCCTCCACTCAGCCAGCGTGTTTTGTTTGTTAGTGGAATGAACAATAATAATAATATTGGAAACAAAAGTAATATGCCTGAAACAAAAGAAAAAGCGCGAATTATTTGAATCGTCCAACCAGGGAGGGCCACGTCTTCATCTTCCTCGCTCAGCCCTGGTTATTTACCTGCGGATTTATATCCGCAGCTAAATGCGCATGGTCATCCTAAAATCTATCCTAGGCCATGAAAATCAATCCCAAGACCATAGTCATGATCGTCTAGGCCTCCTGAGCACGTCTATGTCCATTAATGGCCCCAATTTTACCTAAAAATAAAATGCCCAAAAACAAAAACCAAGAACCCTAGATTCGGTTATGGCACTACAGGTCATATAAACACAATTGGTTAATGCAGAAAGCTTGCGAATTGAATGAGTATCATGAATATACCAAAGATTTATTCAAAAGATGCAAAAATATGGAGTTGCGATTTCAAGTGCAGAGCGGTTTTGTGAGAGACTTACAGCGTGATTGAGAGGGTATGAGGGTATGCTTTTAATTGCTTCTGACTCAATGGAGGTCCAGCAATTGATTCACGTTGGGATTTGGTGTTGAAACTGCCTCTAAGCACGATTTCAGATTCACACTTTTTCCAAGTTTTCTCAAGTTTGGTTCTTGTGATTTTGCAGCCTCTAACCCCTCAAACTCGTGCCTTTCACTTGTATATGTATTCAACATTGGATTAGGTCAACAATTTGGACTTGAATCTTTGCACATTGTTGTTTGGAGATATGATTTGATTCACCATTGAAAACCTTCCAATTTGGTCCAAAATCCAATATTTTTGCACATGAAAAGCTTGATACGGATTTGATCATGATCATGATGATATTTAAGACCTATAACAACCAAAAAGATCCTAAGTAATCAATATTTGGATTTTATTTGATTTAAATTGATTTAAAATGAATTAATTCAATAAAAAATCAAATAAAATAGAAAATTTTATAAATGGACACAAGGCTGAAGCTAGGACACGTGTGTAGTGTGAAAAGATCAATTCAAGTGGAAAGGAATGGTCCCATTTGACAAAATTTGAAGTTTTGGGGATAGTTGACTTTTGGCAATTTTTCAAAAATGCCCAACTTCAACAATGCATAACTTCTTAAATTTTGAACTTTTGGAAGTGTTCTTGGACTTTTTAGAAAGCTTGAGATGTCCTCTAACCAACCCTTTTGGTATCAGCGCATTTTGATATTCCATGCTCAAGTTATACGCTTTGTAAAAAAAGGTGTTTTTGTTGACTTTCAAAAATGACCTATAATGTCCAAATTTGTAACTTTTTGTGAGTGCATTTCTTGATCTTGGGGTGTGAAGATGGATTGTAGGAAATTTCATCCTATTAAAAATGAGCTTTGTATGGGTAATTTCTCATAAAGTATGAGAAATTTATGCTTGGTCAAAGTTGAGTTGACTTTTCCTACAAAACCCTAATTTAGCAACTTTTGAGTCTTGATGAATTTTGAGCAATCCTTGATGAATCATGATAAACCCTTGATAAAATGATGAAATATCCTTCAAAATGAGAATGTTGACAAAAAATCTTGAAGTTTGACTGTTTGTAGGTCACAGTTGACTTTTGCCCTAGCATAGTCGATTTTGGGACCCTTTGAGCAATTGACTAACCAAACTTCCTCTGCAAGGCTTGAAATTTGATATGGATGAACTTGAGAACATATTAGGACATTGGGGAGAACTTGAGGTCATTTGGATGCAAGGACCTTGATGCAACACAAAACCCTAATTTGAGGTTGACTGCCTTAGGAGAGGACTTGACTGTCCAACTCTTGAGCAATCTTGAGCCACTTGGAGATTTTTCTTGCAATGTCTTGAGAAATATGGGAGGGAAATTTTTGGGGTACAACAGCTGCCCCCGTTCAATTTTCTTAAATCTGAGGATATAGATTGGCTTTCAGGCCTTTCGTGATCCGAGGGTGGAAGATGATTGAACACTAGAGTGCCCAGAAATTTGCACTCGCATGAAGTGGTATCAACATTGTGATCTCGGGAATGGGCTTACAGATGCCATTTAGAGACTTTTGATAGGTGGTCTGAACTTCGACTGGAATATGAATCAGGGAGATCTTATCGGTGATCTGACTGAACCAGAGGAGGTCTTGGATTAACTTTGACTGGATCGGCATCAGAAAAATCTTTAGGAATCGATTTAACTGGACCAGACAAGGTCTTGGAATAACTTCAACTGGAATATGAATCAGGGAGATCTTATCGGCGTTCTAACTGAACCAAAGGAGGTCTTGGATTAACTTTGACTGGATCAGCATCAGAAAAATCTTTAGGAATCGATTTAACTGGACCAGACAAGGTCTTGGAATAACTTCAACTGGAATACGAATCAGGGAGATCTTATCGGCGATCTAACTGAACCAGAGGAGGTCTTGGATTAACTTTGACTGGATCGGCATCAGAAAAATCTCTAGGAATCGATTTAACTGGACCAGACAAGGTCTTAGAATAACTTTGACTGGATCGGCATCAGAAAAATCGTTAGGAATCGATTTAACTGGACTAGACAAGGTCTTGGAATAACTTTGACTGGATCGACATCAGAAAAATCTTTAGGAATTGATTTAAATGGACCAGACAAGGCGTGGAATAACTTCAACTGGAATACAAATCAGGGAGATCTTATCAGCGATCTGACTGAACCAGAGGAGGTCTTGGATTAACTTTGACTGGATCGGCATCAGAAAAATATTTAGGAATCGATTTAATTGGACCAGACAAGGTCTTGGAATAACTTTGACTGGATCGGCATCAGAAAAATCTTTAGGAATCGATTTAACTGGACCATACAAAAAGTCTTGGAATATCTTCAACTGGAATACGAATTAGGGAGATATTATCGGCGATCTAACTGAACCAGAGGAGGTCTTGGATTAACTTTGACTGGATCGGCATCAGAAAAATCTTTAGGAATCGATTTAATTGGACCAGACAAGGTCTTGGAATAACTTCAACTGGAATACGAATCAGGGAGATCTTATCGGCGATCTAACTGAACCAGAGGAGGTCTTGGATTAACTTTGACTGGATCGGCATCAGAAAGATCTTTAGGAATCGATTTAACTGGACCAGACAAGATCTTGGAATAACTTTGACTATATCGGCATCAGAAAAATCTTTAGGAATTGATTTAACTGGACCAGACAAAAAGTCTTAGGCATAATTGAGCACTTAACTGCATCTTTCCTGAAAGGTAAAGGTCAGTCATATGCAATACATGATATGGATCAAGCAATGATGTTCTAGAAATAAGTGAGATTATGTTATATGATGTGTATATGCATGTATCATGATGTATGGAAATGTGATGTTTTAGCTGGGGAAAATAAATCCCGGATAGCTGCTGGAGAATAAGAGTTGAATTCTTCGCTTCCGCTAGGGATGGTGAACGAAGGTGATTGTGAGAATAGACCTGCAGGAGAAGACGACTTCGTTGGGGAATAAACTGATGAGGAGATTACTCTGTGGGGAAAAGATGCTCTGCTAAAGATTCCACTGATAAACTCTGCTAGGGATGGATTACCGTTGCTGGTAATACTGAATCTGTTGAGGATTGAATTCCTGTTTGTGAAAGGAAAGAACTTTGCTGGGGGATGATCTTTCAGTTGTGACTTGCCAGGGATAACCCTGTTATACTTTTGTGGGGAAGAGATGCTCTGCTGAAGATTCCATTGATAAACTCTGCTGGGGATGGATTACCGTTGCTGGTGATATTGAATCCCATTGAGGATTGAATTCCTGTTTGTGAGAGGAAAGAACTTCGCTGGGGATGATCTTTCAGTTGTGACTTGCCGGGGATAACCCTGTTAGACTTTTGTGGGGATAACCCTATGAATTCTACTGGGAATGATCCTTTGAACTTGGCTGGGGAGATTTGTTTTGTACTCCGCTAGGGATAGACTTTCAGAGTCTACTGGGAATGATGCTTAAACTCCGTTGGGGAAGCTTTTTCAGCCCGTGCTGGGGAAATATTGACTCCACTGGGGGGTATCTTGTATTCTACCGGGGAACATTCTTATACTTTGCTGGGGAATATTCTTATATTCTGCTGGGGAATATTAAGACTTCCGGGGATATCGAGCCTTTTTGGTGCTGATGGTAGATCAACTCTTCTTGGGGAGAGCATTACTGATTTGTTTATAGTTGCAAGTCCCAGCTGGGGAAGAGCTACCATTACTACCTTATTCTGCGGGGAGTGAAAGTATCTTAGCCATACTCTTCAGTTGAATCTACCTTTGTACCTGGTGGACAGAGCAACTATACAGTTAGGACAATTCTTATTTTCCCCTGTTTCTTCTATTACTAGTAATTCAACTTTTGTTTCGCATGTAAATATTCATGAGCAGCAATTAATGTCAAATGCATATATCAAAAACGAACATTGGACATTCTTTGCAAATCAAAACAGATAAAGAAAAAAAACAGTTTGAAATTTCTTTGAAAATGAATTGTATTGATTTTGAAGTTTGGCCTGTAAATAGGCGTTTTTTTGTACAAGAGGCTGACGTCCTAGTAAGAGAACGCCGCCGAATAATAGAATTTACAAAATTTGTGAAAAACTAAACAAAATAGCTATGTGAATGATCCCACTGGGTTCCAACTCTGCTATTGCCTTTATGTCCTCGAGCATATCATCACTTTGCTACTGGTTGAAGATGAATCAGATTGATTAGTGTCGTCCGAGCTTGATAGTCGATACCGAAGTCTGGATGCAAGGTGATCCAATGAGACATAGTATTACACTTTGATCCCTAATTTTTTCCTGGACCGCCCTTTCGGGTTTTCACTCCACCGGGATACCCTTTTTTGCCCAAGCCGCCTTTTCAGGTTTTCGACTTGTCGGGTGTACAGATTTTTCATTTTCATCCCTTATTTTTGCCCGAACCCTTTTGGTTCGCCGGGAAGCCCTTATTTTTGCCTAGGCCAGTCAACCTAGCGGGTCTTTGATTATGCGTAGTATCTTTTCACTATGTCTGCATTGACGGGGTGAGGAAGGTCTTCACCATCCATGGTGGTTGGAATCATAGCTCCTCCTGAGAAAATGTTCTTAACCATAAATGGCCCTTCATAAGTAGGGGTCCATTTGCCCCTGGGATCACCTTGAGGTAGGATAATGTGCTTGATAACCAGGTCTCCAACTTGATATTCATGTCGTCTAACTTTCTTGTTAAAAGCCTTGATCATCCTCTTTTGGTACGTTTGACCATGACAAATAGCAGTAAGTCTCTTTTTGTCAATTAGGTTCAGTTGATCAAGCCGGGTCTGAATCCAGTCCTCTTCGCTCAAACCTGCATACTTCATAATCCGAAGAGAGGGTATCTGAACTTCGATGGGCAAGACTGCCTCCATGCCATATACCAATGAATAGGGTGTTTCCCCTATTGATGTCCATGCTGAGGTACGGTACCCATGAAGAGAGAATGGTAACATCTCGTGCCAGTATTTGTATGTCACTGTCATCTTCTGCACGATCTTCTAAATGTTCTTATTAGCTGCTTCGACAACCCCGTTCATCTTCGGCCGGTAGGGAGAAGAGTTGTGATGTTGTATCTTGAATTGCTCGTAGAGCTCAGTGATCATCTTGTTGTTGAGATTGGTACCATTATCCGTAATGATCCTCTCTGGTACACCGTATCGACAGATCAGATTGTGCCGAATAAACCGTGCCACGACGTTCTTGGTTACAGTAGCAAAGGAAGCTGCTTCAACCCACTTTGTAAAGTAATCAATTGCTACCAGGATGAAACGATGCCCGTTGGACGCTGTAGGTCTGATCTCGCCGATCATATCAATGTCCCACATTGCAAAAGGCCAAGGTGCTGTCAAGACGTTCAGAGGAACTGGAGGTATGTGCACCTTATCAGCATAGACTTGGCACTTGTGACATGTCCGAGAATGCTGATAACAGTCGGCTTCCATTATGGACCAATAATATCCTTCCCGAAGGATCTTCTTTGCCATGGTGTGTCCACTGGAATGAGTTCCGAAAGTGCCTTCATGTAACTCCGTCATGATCCTTTCTACTTCATTCTTATCCACACAACGCAGTAAGGTCGAATCATGGTTACGCTTGTAAAGGATGCCATTGCTGATGAAGAACTTCGCTGCGAACCTCCTCAGAAACTTCTTATCATTAACAAATGCACCCTCGGGGTATTCCTGAGCCTCAAGGTATCTCTTCACCTCATGATACCAGGGCTTTTCTGTCACCTCTTTAGTCTCAATGTCACAATAATGCGCAGGTTCGTCCAATCTTTCAATGATAATCCGGGGAGCCTCATTGTCCCAATTGACCTTGAACATAGAATACATCGTAGCTAGCGCGTCCGCCAACTGATTCTCCTCTCTAGGGAAGTGTTCAAAGGTTATATCCTCGAAATGGGGAAGCAATGTCAACACATACTCCTTGTAAGGAATAATATTTAGGTGTTTCATATCCCACTCGCCTTTGATCTGACTGATCACGAGAGCGGAATCTCCGAAGACACTTAGAAACTTAATCCTTAGGTCGATTGCTGCTCGAAGACCCATGATGCATGCTTCATACTCCGCCATATTGTTGGTGCAATTGAAACATAGTTGGGCGGTGAACGGAGTATGAGAGCCTTTATGAGATATGATCACGGCGCCAATGCCATTACCCAAAGAGTTTGAAGCTCCATCAAAGCACATAGACCATCGGGATCCTTCCTCAGGTTCTTCATCCGGTCCAGGTGTCTCATAATCAGTCACCAACATGATATTCTCGTCCGGGAATTCAAAGTTCATAGACTGGTAATTGTCTACTGCCTGATGCGCCAAATGGTCTACCAACATACTTCCCTCGATTGCCTTTTGGGTCGTATATTGGATGTCATACCCAGTCAAGATCATCTGCCATCTCGCTATTCTTCCGGACAAGGCAGGCTTTTCGAAGATATACTTGTCGGATCCATATTTGAAATCAACAAGGTGGTGTGAGTCAACATATACTGTCTCAGCCGGCAAGAAGCCCATGCCAAAGCTCAGCAAGTTTTCTCGAGCAATGAGTATCGGGTCTCATAGTCGGTAAACTTTTTACTAAGGTAATAAATAGCATGCTCCTTTCGGCCAGACTCGTCATGCTAACCCAACACACACCCCATTGAGTTGTCGAGTACTGTCAGGTATAAGATCAGAGGTCTCCCTTCAACTGGAGGCATCAGAATAGGTGGCTCTTGGAGATACTCTTTGATTCTTTCGATAGCGGACTGGCATTCATCGTTCCAACGTACTACTTGATCTTTCTTCAGTAACTTGAAGATTGGCTCACAAGTAGCAGTCAGGTGCGAGATGAATCAGGAAATGTAGTTCAGACGTCCCAAGAAACCTCTGACTTCTTTCTCTGTTCTGGGAGCTGGCATCTCCTGTATAGCCTTCACCTTTGCAGGATCCACTTGAATACCTTTATCGATCACGATGAAACCCAACTGCTTACCAGATCTCACTCTGAAGGTGCACTTGTTCGGGTTTAACCTCAGCTTGTACAACTTCAGCCTGTCAAACAGCTTCTGAAGGTGGTCAAGGTGCTCTTCCTCAATTTGAGATCTTGCAATTATATGATTGACGTATACTTCAATCTCATGATGGATCATGTCATGAAACAAAGCAACCATGGCACGCTGATACGTTGCCCCAACATTTTTCAACCCAAAAGGCATGACCTTGTAGCAAAAAGTACCCCACTGAGTAACAAAAGTTGTCTTCTCCATGTCTTCGGGAGCCATTTTAATCTGATTACAACCGGAGAAACCATCCATAAAGGAGAATACCTTGTGCTGAGCGGTGTTGTCAACCAGAACGTTGATATGAGGTAGAGGGAAGTCATCTTTGGGGCTTGCCCTGTTCAAATCCCTGTAGTCAACACACATTCGAACCTTACCATCCTTCTTCGGCACAGGAACCACATTGGCTACCCACTGAGGGTAAGAAGTAACTGCTAGAAAACCGGTGTTAAATTGTTTCATAACTTCATCCTTGATTTTCTCAGACATCTCTGGGCGCATTCGACGGACCTTCTGTTTCACTGGAGGACAGTCTTCCTTGGTAGGCAGGCGATGAACCACAATATCCATATCCAAACTAGGCATATCTTCGTAAGACCAGGCAAAGATCTCAACGTAGTCACGTAACATCCGAATCAACCGTTGCTTCACATTAAGCTCCAGATTTGACCCGATCTTGACCTCTTTCTTATCCTCTTCTGTACCCAGATTTACTGACTCCACCGGCTCTTCGTGCGGCTGTATAGCCCTCTCTTCCTGGAGTAGCAGTCTTGCAAGTTCACCAGGCACTTCGCAATCATCTTTACCTTCGTCTTCGGCTAAGTTGATCGGATTTTTGAAGTCATAACTGGCAGTAGTAGAGTCGTTACCAATGAGATCCAGAGTGGATGTAGACCTGTATATGTGAGTGTGTAAAATAGCTGTTTTGCAATATATAATAAAAGAAAAACAAGGAGCACAAAATTTGAAATGCAAGAACGTCCAATGCTTTTATTAATAATATATGAAAATGACACACATAAAGCCCTCACAAATGAAGCCACGGTGCCCTGGGTAAGACACCGGGCCATAAAGTTTAAAACATTGTCTGTTACATATTCAAAACAAAAAGTTTCATTAGTGGGTAATAACTGAAACGGGCATAGAATCCTTCGATGTCCAGTTGCTTAATCCACCATTGGCAGTCGGGTAGATCCAACTGTCGATATCAAACTCTTCATCATCGTCATCACCGATAACATTCACCCTCGCATCTTGTTTAGGCTTTTCTGATCCTCCGAACTCGATCTCCTTAGCATCAATCAAGTCCTGTACTTTATTCTTCAAAGACCAACAATCATCTGTATTATGCCCCGGGCTATCAGAGTGAAAAGCACAGCGGGCATTAGGTTTGTACTTTGGTGATGTTGTATTGGGATTCTTTGGGGCCTCCCTTGGAATCACTAGATTGGTCTTCAGTAACTATGGAAGAATCTGAGACAAAGTCATGCTGAGACGGGTGAATTGCCTTCGAGGTTTCTCGTCCTTTTGTTGATTGTTGTGCTGAGGAGTACCAGCAGGTCTTAATATAACAACCACATTAACAGCTTGGCGGCGTTCAGGTCTACTCTGGCTTTTCAAACTGTAGACAACACGTGACTCTTTCTTAAAAGGCTTCTTCTCGGTGCTTGATGAGGCACCCTTCTGTATCTTACCAGCCTTAATACCAGCCTCAATCCTCTCACCGGTCATAATTAGCTCTGTAAACCCAGACGAAGAGCTTCCAATTAGATGGTTGAAAAATGGACCAGACAGGGTCCCTAGAAACATATCAACTAGCTCCCTATCAGCCAAGGGTGGTTGCACTCTTCCGGCGAGGTCCCTCCACTTCTGAGCATAATCTTTGAAACCTTTGCCCGTTCCCATTGACATACCCTGGAGTTGGGTACGCGTGGGAGCGAGGTCGGAATTGTACTGGTACTGCCTATAGAAAGCAGTAGCCAAATCTTCCCAACTGCGGATACTGGCTCCGTCCAATTGGTAAAACCATTCAAGCTGAGTCCCTGAGAGACTGTCTTGAAAGAAGTGGATCCATAGGTTCTTATCAGCGGTGTACGGCTGAATCTTCCTCACATATGACCGGAGGTGTAGCTTCGGACAAGAAACTCCGTCATACTTAGCAAAAACTGGTGCTTTGAATTTATGGGGAATCACCACCCCAGATGATAGACCCAGATCACCAAAGTCCAGACCAAGCACTTTCTGAACTTCCATCGCACTCAACCGGTCTTCCAGTTGTTTGTATCTATCCTTAACCGGAGGATACCGGTCTTCGTCGAAGTCCGTCTCGTTGTCGGAGACCACAGGGCTAGGAGCCCTCCTTTCTTCCTGACTATCTTTCCCTCCAGATGAGGTGGTCAAATCAACTTCATTCTGTAGCCTGTTTCCAAACCTGTGACCTGTGTTAAACAGGATTGTCCTCTTCTTCTTCTTCTTCTTCTTCTTCTTCTTCTCTTTCAGAATCAAGGTCTTCAGATCCTGCTGACCTTTAGCTAGATTCATGAACAACTCTTGGAATTGGGCATTCTGGGCCTGTAGGGCCTTGATTGCTTGTTCAGTTGAAGGTTCAGCAGACATGATGAGTCCTGAAATAAACAGCGAAGAAGATAAGAGACCTGTAACAGGTACCTGTTATGAAGTGCATGGGATGAAATGCGTATGACATGATTTCAAAGACAATCGAGAGATTCAAATTTGTAAACAAGAAATGAAACACACTTTATTAGATAAACTTTGAAATTCAAATTTTTCAACTGATGCCCTTAGGGCGTTACAAGAAAGGAAATACTGAAAAACAAATAAAAACTGGAAATGAAATAATCAAAGGACAATCAGTGCTCCCGTGGTATCTTCTTGTCGGTGCGGACATAATCATTGAGAATTCGCTCGTTCTCCAGCTGCCTAGTCAACTTCTGGATCTTCTGCTCTTGCTCGTTGAACTTTTCTCGGTAAGCATGTCTTTCTTCTCTCAGCTGCATCCAAGACCTTTTCAATTCCCCAATGTCAGTGGGCATGTAAGGATGGAGGATGGTAGGAAGAACCCCTTCTTCATTAGCAACTTCAACAATGATAGGCAGGACGGCTTCATACGGCATACCCAGCTTTTGGGCACGGATACAAACCCATCTGAGATATGGCTCCATTGGAAGTGAAGTCTTTGGGCCCAGCTCATGTGGATCAGATCTGTGAACTCTATCCCAAGCCCTTATGAATCTGCGGCGTTGCTCGTCGCTATCCCCTTGAAAATCAAAGATGATACTAGGCATTAGCAGCTCATGAGGTCCTTCTCTTCTGGCACGCCCAAACTGACGTAAGGCCAAGCACGGGTTGTAAGCAATTCCTCCATTGGTTCCTATTAGTGGAACATTGGGGTATTCCCCACATTGATCAATAATAGCCACCTCGTCCATACCCTTGAGAGTCCAGATGATGTCATTATGGAAGAGAGACATAACCCTATAAGCCCAACCCATGCCTTCTTTGTTTTTCAGCACTGATTTGGGAAGGTGCGAAATAAACCACCTCGCCAATAACGGAGCACAACACATCATGGTTCCCCGCTTTCGGGCAGTACGGGCATAAAGCTGATGAAGAATGTCACCCAAGAGAGCGGGTACAGGATTACGAGAGATGAAGATTTTTACCGCATTCACATCAACAAAGGAGTCAGAGTTTGGAAACAATACCAAGCCATATATCAAAAGAGCCAGAATATCCTGGAATGCCTTGGAGTCTAGACTATCCCAGAAATAATTATCCTTACCAACCAAGAACTTAGTCAGAAAGCCCTTTGCTCCTATTCTAGTCTCCCAATTAGCCATTACCTCATCCTTTGTCAAATGAAGGGCTGAAGCAATCTCTTCGGGCCTAAGGATCTTCTCCCAACCAGTAAACGGGGTCTGCTCCAGAATAGAGATACCGAGCAGCTCAAAGAACTCTTCTAAGGTGGGAACCAATTGGTAGTCCTGGAAAGTAAAGCAATGGTACAACAGATCATAGAATTGGACTAGGACACTCATCATCTGCTCGTCCAATTTGGAGGTGACCAAACTGAGAAGATAACCATGTCTTCTAATGAAGGAGGTAGTATCAGGCATCTTTGCAACCAACTCTTTAAGCATAGTGGGAACCTGGACAAAGTTGATCCGGATGGTATTCCCACGTATGGGCATCATGATGACCTAGAAAACAGAACAAGGATGAATCCCTCCTGTCTTTGAAATAGGTTAGTCCAATGCAAGATGTATGCAATGTTATGATGTCATGATGTCATGATAGTAAGCACACCACAAGTATTCACAAATGGAAAACATGGTAAAGGCACACAAGTCACACAGAGAGCCCTTAGATTTCATGCTGGCAATGAGCTTAGGTACTACCCTCTTTCAGTTTAGTTGGTTTAAACCTGTCCTAAAAATAGTAACCGGGTTCTAGAGGATCTCAATATCACTGACTACCCTCGATCCGCCATAATTACAGTTTAGCAACCTTTTCTTGCGGCCAGAATCATCGCGAGAGTTTAGTCTCAATGAGTGTAGCATACTGCTACTGTTCTATGGCCAAGTTGGTCAATTTAAAGGTTCTAAGGTCAGTTGGTGCTTAATGACCCCTTAGAAGACCCATATTCTCCTTGTTCCAACACAAGGGATATCGGTACAGACTAAATTGTCACACCAATGTAGCTACTGCTTCAACCGTATCAGTCTACGCTGTACAGTTCCCTCACAGTTTATTTCTACTTACCTAAAGGGTATCGCCAGATCCGGGTTAGGATCTATAGTAACTCCGATACAAGCCCACAAACATAAATCATACAAAGCAAACAATTGAAAACACAATGATCTAATCTTAAGGTACACCCCACTTATTAAGAGTCCCCAACAGAGTCGCCAGTTCTGTGATACGGTGGGAGAGAACTGACTATTTTTGGAATGCTGGTTCGCGTTTTGCGTTTGTTTTTGCAAAATGTCGCGGTAAGCAAGAGTCGCCACCATCTTTTATTTTATCCAACAAGGAAAGGAAAAAAGCACAGAAAAATTCCTTTTTCGAGATGTTTCTCGGGTCCGGGGGGTAGATTATAGAAAGGGAAGGTGTTAGCACCCTTTCTATCCGTGGTTATCCACGGGCTCTTAGGTACTTGCTCAAAGTGTTTTCAAAATTTTGCTTTTCTTTGTTTTTGTGGGTTTGAAAAGAGTTTTTTGTTTGAAAGGTGTGAGTGCGAAAAGTTTTGTTTCGTTTTGAAAGGAGCAGGTACTTAAGAACCATCTACCTACTCGAAAAAGGAATCAATCTGTACTAATGTCCTTTAGACAAAGCTATCCCACTATTGATGAGTAGGAAGCATCGTCGTTGGAGTTGTAAGGGTCAATTCGATTAAGGGACGTGTGGTCACTAAAGCAATGTTAGGACGCCTTAGCGGTAACCCTAATGTCTTAGATCATTTTTCCGAGGCAACCGTTTCGAGGCAACTATGATCTTTGGACAAGAGGGCGACCTCTAAAACTTCCTATACTCAATGACCACGTTCGAAGGCAACCAAATGAGGTGTACCCTAAGAGTGCACATGTGTGAGTGTGTTGTTTTTCAGTTATTTTGTCTTTGTACATGTCAATGGTTATCTATGTTGATTTTAAGTTAAACATTCGATCTTGTCATGTATTCCCTATTATCAAACATCTAACAGTTTATAAGTTGCGAAATTAAATTGCGGAATTTTAAACTAACTATTACAAGGCGTCGGGTATTTACATCGCCAAAAGCAACCCTTGAAATTAAAATGCGGAAAATAAATAAAGCGATAAAATAATCAAAGTCCTAGTTAAACTATTACTTTCCGGGAAACAGATACAATAATGTGATAAAATGGATCGCGTGCGGGAAATTAAATCGGATACGAGTTTTTTAGGGTTTTGACCCTTTTTTGAAAGAAAGTGATTTTTTGGTTTATTTTGAATTAAAAGAAAATAGACTAAGTTAATTATTAAATTAATAGATAAATTAATTAATTAATGAAAATAATATTTTTTTTGGATTTTGATATTTAAAGAAATAAAATAAATTAATCAAAGTTAATAAAAAACCTAATTGTCTAAATTGATTTTAATTATTGCAAAAAAGATATTAAAGTTATTTCCTAATTAAACTAAATTAATTAAATAAATATTTATTTACAAAAATAAAGTGATGAATTTAATTTTAATAAATAAAATATTTTTTTGGTTTTTAATTTTATTAAGAAAAATATTTAATTTGTTAGTGAAATAATAAAAAATAATTAAACAAAATAAAGAAATAAAATAGAAAATAGAGTGAGTTAGAGGTTGGGCCTGATTTTGGGAGGTTGGGATAGCAATTTTGGTGGCCCAATACAAGCATGCCTGGTTGAATTCTGGAATTCCATGCACACGCGTTGACTTTGGCTCATGGTAGGCATTCATTCTGGACCACCAGATCTGGCCTGGGGCCATCTGGCAAGCATTGGAATGAGGGAGTATCATGTACTGCGCGCTTGGAAAGGCATTGGATAACTTGTAGAAAAAACATAGCAAATATATGGGGGACCTGGGATTCGAACCCAGGTCCTGTGATTCATTGGCCAACGTCTCCTCCACTCAGCCAGCGCATTTTGTTTGTTAGTGGAATGAATAATAATAATATTGGAAACAAAACTAATATGCCTGAAACAAAATAAAAAGCACGAATTATTTGAATCGTCCAACCAGGGAGGGCCACGTCTTCATCTTTCTCGCTCGGCCCTGGTTATTTACCTGCGGATTTATATCCCAGCTAAATGCGCATGGTCATCCTAAAATCTATCCTAGGCCATGAAAATCAATTCCAAGACCATAGTCATGATCGTCTAGGCCTCCTGAGCATGTCTATGTCCATTAATGGCCCCAATTTTACCTGAAAATAAAACTCCCAAAAACAAAAACCAAGAACCCTAGATTCGGGTATGGCACTACAGGTCATATAAACACAATTGGTTAATGCAGAAAGCTTGCAAATTGAATGAGTATCATGAATATACCAAAGATTTATTCAAAAGATGCAAAAATATGGAGTTGCGATTTCAAGTGCAGAGCGGTTTTGTGAGAGACTTACAGTGCGATTGAGAGGGTATGAGGGTATGCTTTTGATTGCTTCTGACTCAATGGAGGTCCAACAATTGATTCACGTTGGGATTTGGTGTTGAAACTGCCTCTAAGCACGATTTCAGATTCACACTTTTTCCATGTTTTCTCAAGTTTGGTTCTTGTGATTTTGCAGCCTCTAACCCCTCAAACTCGTGCCTTTCACTTGTATATGTATGCAGCATTGGATTAGGTCAACAATTTGGACTTGAATCTTTGCACATTGATGTTTGGAGATATGATTTGATTCACCATTGAAAACCTTCCAATTTGGTCCAAAATCCAATATTTTTGCACATGAAAAGCTTGATACGGATTTGATCATGATCATGATGATATTTAAGACCTATAACAACCAAAAAGATCCTAAGTAATCAATATTTGGATTTTATTTGATTTAAATTGATTTAAAATGAATTAATTCAATAAAAATAAAATAAAATAGAAAAATTTATAAATGGACACAAGGCTGAAGCTAGGACACGTGTGTAGTGTGACCAGATCAATTCAAGTGGAAAGGAATGGTCCCATTTGACAAAATTTGAAGTTTTGGGGATAGTTGACTTTTGGCAATTTTGCAAACATGCCCAACTTCAACAATGCATAACTTCTTCAATTTTGCACTTTTGGAAGTGTTCTTGGACTTTTTAGAAAGCTTGAGATGTCCTCTAACCAACCCTTTTGGTCTCATATCATTTTGATATTCCATTCTCAATTTATACGCTTTGTAAAAAAAGGTGTTTTTGTTGACTTTCAAAAATGACCTATAATGTCCAAATTTGTAACTTTTTGTGAGTGCATTTATTGATATTGGGGTGTGAGGATGGATTGTAGGAAATTTCATCCTCTTAAAAATTAGCTTTGTATGGGTCATTTCTCATAAAGTATGAGAAAGTTATGCTTGGTCAAAGTTGAGTTGACTTTTCTTACAAAACCCTAATTTAGCAACTTTTGAGTCTTGATGAATTTTCAACAATCCTTGATGAATCATGATCAACCCTTGATAAAATGATGAAATATCCTTCAAAATGAGAATGTTGACAAAAAATCTTGAGGTTTGACTGTTTGTAGGTCACAGTTGACTTTTGCCCTAGCACAATCGATTTTGGGACCCTTTGAGCAATTGACTAACCAAACTTCCTCTGCAAGGCTTGAAATTTGATATGGATGAACTTGAGAACATATTAGGACATTTGGGAGAACTTGAGGTCATTTGGATGCAAGGACCTTGATGCAACACAAAACCCTAATTTGAGGTTGACTGCCTTAGGAGAGGACTTGACTGTCCAACTCTTGAGCAATCTTGAGCCACTTGGAGATTTTTCTTGCAATGTCTTGAGAAATATGGGAGGGAAAATTTTGGGGTACAACAATAAGGTTATACTAATACAGCATACCCTTACGAGTCTCAAGGAAGTAGGCAAAGCCAATAACATATCACTCACCCGGTGTTTGATAACGAGGCTGGTAGCGCAATTCTATATGTCTTGATTTATTCACCTCTCTAGAGGGTAAGTATAGCAATGATTGATGATGCATGGCTGCTTGAAGACTAAGGCCACGGGTTACGTTTGTGAATCGATGCGTGACGTATGAGGCGATGTTTGGAGCATGAATACATTGTGGCTCAAAGGCTATGTATTTGAGTCTGAAGAACGCATTATAGCTTAGAGGAAATGCGTGTGAGTTTGAAGAACGCAATGCAGCTTAGAGGAAATGTGTGCCAGTTGACAATATATTGCGGCTTAGAGGCAATCTACTGATTTGGAAAAATACATTGCGGCTTAGAGGCAACATATTTAAATTGACTGGTATATTGCGGCTTAGAAGCAATATACTTAGTTTTGACAATGCATTGCGGCTTAGAGGAAATGTGTAGATTTGGATAATATATTGCGGCTTAGAGACAATATGTTGATCTGGAAGGATACCTTGTGGTTTAGAAGTAATGTGTTGGGTTTTTCAAATATATTGCGGCTTAGAGGTAGCGTAATGAGCTTTTGCAAATACTTTGCGGCTTAGAAGCAACATAATGAGTTTTGCAAATAAGTTGCGGCTTAGAGCCAATGTAATGGGTTTTGAGAATGTGTTACGGCTTAGAGGAAACGTACGGAGCATCGGGGATTCACTTGCAGCTTAGAGGCAAGGTAATGGGTTTTGAAGACATGATGTGTCTTAGAAGCAACATATCGAGTTTGTAAGGAGCTTATCACTGCAGGAAGACTTAGGTGATGGAATGAATGTGTCACGACATAAAGGCTGAGGTGACGAGTTAAACCGCAAAAGGATTATTGCATGGATTGACCCTTAGATGGTTGTATCAAGGGTAAAATTATTTGTCTGCTTGCTCGGTGATATATGTATGCATGTGCACTGAATTTTGTGGGTATGCGAAATGTATGATGTTTGATCTCGACATGGCACCCTGGATGTATGCAAGGATGTTGTATGTATGCTCTAGGTATGCAAAATGTACGTGTGAAATGTGTGTACGATGTGTGTATGCCTCGAAATGTTATGTAGACTATTTTCGACATTCTCTCCTTTTAACCACTAATTTAGAGTTACCACTTCCTGGCGTTGTATGTTGTATCGTTGTAGCATTGTTGAACTTAAATGTGGTGGAAAGAATTTAGCCAAAGTTGAGCATTGATTTTATATTGCGGGCGTAGACGTAGGTGATGGCCTATGCGTAACTTTATGTGCAGGCGTAGACATAGACGTGGATGTTATGCAGAATTGGCAGGAATACATATGTGTGTTGACGCGTGCGAATGTCGACCTCATGTTGCAAGTTATGCATAGCTATTGACATGGACGCAGCCGTCACGTAGGGACGCGTAGATATATGCATAGACTTTGTATTGTCGAATGTAATCATAGGCGCAGGCATGTGTATGGACGTGGGTGTAGATACATGTGTATATAGATTTTTGTGTTGCAAGACGTAAGACTAGCTATGTGTGTGGACGTACACGTGGATCTTCCTTCGTTATTTCTCTAACCCAAGTATCTTTGATATTTGTCAGATCTTTTATCTTGTTAATTCCCTGAAATTATTTCAAGACCATATTCATGAGTAATAATTGTAGTATTCTTTAAACAAGTCTGAGAAAGTAAGAATATGATTTGACAAATATAATGAAAACAAATGTTTTATTGATATGTCCCAGAGTGGGAGAGAATACAAGGTGCAATTTCTAGAAAGAGGTAATTACAGAAAGTCTTAAAACAGTAAATGGCAATGAAAAAATGATAATTGCTACTGCCGTTCTCCCTTATTCTTTGATGTTCTTATCCCCTTGGTTTCTGAGTTGTATGATTTCAATCTATCCTTCCCTTCGTGGTTTGTAGTTGTAGCTCCCAGATCGCAGTCTTTTTGTCCTTTATTTCTTTATATGAAATCCCTAACTTTTGCCTGGATTTCCCTTTCGGGTTTTCAATCCACTGGGATAAAAAAATTTGTACGCCCCTAATTTTTTCCTGGATCGCCCTTTAGGGTTTTCGATCCACCAGAATGCTCCTTTTTTTGCTTAAGTCGTACCTTTTAGAGATTCGATCTTAGCGAGCTTTTTATACATAGTATTTTTTGACTGCATCCGAGTTGGTTGGATGCAGTAGTTCTTCCCTATACATTGTTGTGAGGATGAGACCACCTCCAGAGAATGCTGTTTTGACTACAAATGGACCTTTGTAGTTAGGTGTCCATTTACCACGTGAATCGAGGCGAGGTAGTAAAATCTTTTTGAGCACAAGATCCCCTTCTTTGAATATTCTATGGCGAACCTTCTTGTCGAAGGCCCTCTTCATTCTCTTCTGATGTAATTGACTATGACACAAAGCCGTTAATCGTTTTTCTTCAATAAGGTTGAGTTGATCGAGTCGAACTTGTACCTATTCTGCCTCTTCCAGTTTTGTTTCCCTCAGGACTCGGAGTGATGTTATCTCAATTTCCACCGGGAGTACTGTCTCCATGCCGTACACAAGTGAAAAAGGAGTTGCACCTGTTGATGTGCGTACAGAAGTGCGATAGCTGTGTAGAGCGAAGGGAAGCATTTCGTGTCAATCTTTGTATGTCTTCACCATTTTCTGGATGATTTTCTTAATATTTTTGTTGGCTGCTTCGACGGCCCCGTTCATCTTTGGCCTGTACGGTGAAGAATTATGATGCTAGATTTTGAAGTTGTCGTATAATTCCTTCATCATCTTGTTGTTTTAAATTAGACGTGTTATCTGTAATTATCCGGCTTGGGACACCATATCTGCATATGATATTCTATTTGATAAAGCGCACAACCACTTGACTTGTTACGTTGGCGTAGGATGCTGCCTCTACCCACTTGGTAAAGTAGTCGATGGCTACTAATATAAAGCGGTGTCTGTTTGATGCTTTTGGCTCGATCATACTAATCATATCAATTCCCCACATCAAAAATGGCCAAGGGGAGCCCATGATGTTTAAAGGAGTCGGTGGTACATTTATCCTGCCGGTGTAGATCTGACACTTATGGCATGTCTTTGTGTAGTGATAACAATCAACTTCCATTGTTAACCAGTAATACCATGCTCGCAGAATCTTTCTAGCCATGGCGTGCCCATTTGTATGAGTCCCGAAGGTTCCTTCGTGGATTTCTCTCATGAGTGTATATGCATCTTGCTTTTCCACACATCTGAATAATACCATATCATAATTTCTTTTATATACCACTCCATTACTTAGAAAGAACTTGGAAGCTAACCTGCGCAAGGTTCGCTTGTCAATGATAGAGGCATTTTTCGGGTACTCCTGCCTTTCTAAGTACTTCTTGATGTCATAAAACCAAGGTTTAGTGTCGGGTCCTTCCTCAATAACGAGGCAATGTGCAGGCTCTTCGAAATGTCTAATTGTAATATATGGTTCGTGATTCAGCCAAGTCACTTTGAACATAGCTGATAGGGTTGCCAAGGTGTCTACCATTTGATTTTCTTCTCGTGGGATATGACTGAAAGTGATTTCTGTGAATTCTGCAGCTAACTTTAAAACATGATCCCGATATGGAATTAGTTTAGGGTGTTTAGTATCCCATTCGCCATTAACCTGGTATATGAATAACGTACAATACCTGAATACTTCCAGGTGCTTTATTCTTAAATCAATGGCAGCTTCTAGCCCTAGTATACAGGCTTCATATTCAGCGATGTTGTTGGTGCAGTCAAAACATAACCTGGACATGTAGGGGTGGTGGTGATTCTTGGGAGATGTTAACACTTCCCCTACACCGTGACCTAGTGTGTTTGAAACCCCATCGAATGTGAGTGTCCAACGTGCCCTGACTCAGGCCCTTCATCTGGTCTTGGTATTTCGTAGTCAGCTATAAATAGGACATCTTCGTCGGGAAAGTTGAACTTCATGGGCTGATATTCCGATAACAGTTGGTGGGCTAGGTGATCAGCTAGTACACTAACTTTGATGGCTTTCTGTGTGACATATTGGATATCATATTCTGATAGTAACATCTGCCATCGTGCGATTCTTCCGGTGAGGGCTGGCTTTTCAAACACGTATTTTAGAGGATCCATTCTTTCTATTAACCATGTAGTATGGGATAACATATATTTCCTCAACCTCTTGGTAGCCCAAGCCAACGCGCAACAAGTCTTCTCCATGAGTGAGTATCTGGTCTCGCAATCTGTGAATTTCTTATGAGATAATAGATTGCATGCTCCTTTCTACCCATTTCATCCTGTTGTCCCAAAATACAACCCATTGACCCTGCGAGCACTGTCAAGTACATGATGAGTGGCCTTTCGGGGACCGGTGGTATTAATACTGGTGGCTCTTGCAGTACTGTTTTATTGCTTCGAAGGCAGTTTGACAATCGTCATTCCATACTACCGTCTGATATTTCTACAACAACTTGAATATTGGTTCGCACATAGCTGTTAGATGTTATATGAACCTTGAGATGTAGTTCAATCGCCCTAAGAAACCACGTACTTCTTTTTTCGTCCTTGGAGCGGGCATCTCTTGTATGGCTTTTAACTTGTCTGAATCCACCTCGATGCCTCACTGGCTTACGATAAAACCTAACAATTTTCCAGATCTGATGTCGAAGGTGCATTTATTCGGGTTCAACCTTAGTCTGAACTTATTTAGCCGCTCAAATAACTTTTGCATATGTGTGACATGTTCCTCCTCTGTATGGGATTTAGCAATCATATCGTTGACGTATACTTCAACTTCCTTGTGTATCATATCATGGAATAACGTGACCATTGCCCTTTGATAAGTTGCCCCTGCATTCTTGAGACCGAATGGAATTACTTTGTAACAGAAAGTTCCCCAAGGTGTCATGAAGGTAGTCTTTTCCATGCCTCTAGGCGCCATTTTGATTTGGTTATAGCCCGAGAAACCATCCATAAACGAGAATACTGAGGCTTGAGTTGTATTGTCCACTAAGAGATCTATGTGAGGAAACAGAAAATCGTCTTTGGGGCTTGCCTTGTTTAGGTATCAGTAATCTACTCACATGCGTACTTTTCTATCCTTCTTGGGTACTGGTACAATGTTAGTTGTCCAAGGTGGATAGTCTACCACCGCTAGGAACCCTGCGTCAAACTGTTTAAGAACCTCTTCCCTAATTTTGCTGGACATATCTGGACGACTTCTTCTGAGCCTTTGCCTGACTGGAGAACAACCTTCCTTGAGAGGTAATCTATGCACCACGATGTCTGTATCCAACCTTGGCATGTCCCTGTAGGACCAGGAGAATATATCCACATACTCGTGCAACAACTTGATTAGCCTGTCTTTGATGCTCTGCTCCAACATTGCCCCTAGCTTGATTTCTTTTGGATCCCCTTTCGTGCCCAAGTTAATAGTCTCAATAGGCTCTTGATACGATTGTATGCTATTAGCCTATCGCTCTATTTCCCTCGCCATTTCCTTGGACAGTTCAAGATCTTCATCATCTTCCTTTTTGGCTTGGTGGATAGGAACATCATTATCATATCAGGTCGTAGCAGTAGTGTTATCGGTAATTTTGGGCATGGATCTGCACATTTATCATGTTTTGGTGCATATTTTAGCGCTTGGAATTTGAAAAATGTATATGCAAAGAAAGTATTGTCATTTTTATATTTAATAGATAAATGCAAAAGAAAGACAAGGATATTAATTGAAAACAGAATATAACTTTATTAATTATAAATATTGTCTGAAATAAGAACAAAGAAAACCCCTACAAGCAACCCCTATACCTCGGGTTCGACATAGGTTCTTTCAAAACAAGAAATATTACTTAGAAAATAAAGATATCTCGGGAATCTCCACATCAGTCCTTCCTTTAAGCTCTTCTCCTGGGGAGACCTCTCTGATGAAGTCAGTTGCCCTTTTAGTATTGGTCTTGCTTGATATCATTGCCACGTGTCCGCCATGTTTTGTTCCTTTAGTGACGAATGTCTCCCGGATCGGAGGAAAACATGCTTTGCCTCTTGGAGTAGCTTTTGACGATTCGTAACCCAAACCAAAGTGATTCTTTTTATCAGGAATTTATGGGAGTTTTCCCCAGTGTTTTGAGGCATCACCCCCCATAGTCATTTGCAAATCTCTACATGACGTCACTTTAGTCTTGTTACACTTCTCAATCGGTAATGTCACCATCGAAGCAATTTCCAAAGCCTGGAATGGGGTAGCTATGCAATCTTCGTCAGCGCTGATATATCTCTATGATTCAATATGGCTTACGAAAATGTCTTCTTCACTGTCAATTATGATCAACTTCCCTTCTACTAGGAACTTCAACTTTTGATGCAGGGTCGAGGTTACGGCCCCTGCCGCATGGATCCAAGGTCTCCCCAGTAAACAAGTGTATGCTGGTTCGATGTCCATGACCTGAAAAGTGATGTTGAAGACATGCAGACCAATATTGACTGGAAGGTCCCCCTCCCCTAGTACCGAGCTTCGAGAGCCGTCAAATGCCTTTACTATCATAGAACTTGGTCTCATTGTCACGTCGTCTATTGTTAACTTTACCAGACTTGACTTTGGCAATACATTAAAAGCAGAACCAGTGTCAGTGAGAACCCTGGACAGATGAGTAGTGCCTATCTGCATAGTAATATGGAGTGCCTTGTTATGGGCTCGGCCCTGTGGCGGTAGTTCATTATTGCTGAAACCCAGGTAGGACCCGGACGTGAGGTTTATTACGACATTATCAAATTGTTTTACTGAAATTTCTTTTGTGACATAAGCTGAACTTAACACCTTCATCAAAGAATCTTGGTGCGCTTCAGAGTTGATGAGTAACGAGAGTATGGAGATTTTTGCTGGAGTTTGATGGAGCTGATCCACCACTCTGTAGTCACTCTTTTTGATTATTTTTAGAAACTCCTCTGCCTCTTGATCAGTAAAGTCTTTGTTCGGAGATTCAGTTTCCTGATTTGTATCTACCACTGTTTTTCCTTTATCCCTCGGTGGAATTGAATCTGTCTTTTTTTTTGTTTAGCTCCATAGATTCGCCCACTTCGGGTCATACCTCATGTTCCTGCTATGTTAGAAATTGCAGGTTCTTGACTTGCGGATGGCCCGATCTCCCGCTTCAATCCATTGATGTATACAGTTGAGTCATAACTCCAAGGTACTTATTTATCATTCTCGTAAGGGATAGGCGACGGTCCCTTAATTATCATTGTAGCTTTTGGAGTAATGGGTATTAAGAGGGTCTTCTTCGGTACCCCTCTAGTGACCTCTATTGATTCTCCCCATTGAATGACTAGAGTCTTCTTGGAAATGCTTAGAGCTTGGAAAGGGATTACCAGTGGCTTTTTCCCTCCGATTGTGGCTACATATTTTTCTTCTGGGTATAGTCCGAATTGGACTATCCCCTGATCCACCAAACTTTCCAAAGTTGTTTCAAAATCTTTATTGTGTTCTAATAGGAATCCACATTCGAACAGATATTCCTTCAACAGGTTGATAGGGGTTTTTGTTTTTATAGTTTCCCCAAAGTCAGTGACCACTTCGATTACATTTATCGTCGGTCCACCATGCGGAGGCATAGGGTTTGACTTGATATTAGGCTTGTCGAAGGTGATGTCTTGAGACTCTAGAAAATCCCGAACCTTATGCTTGAAGGTCCAACATTGGTCTATGGTGTGCCCTGGAGAATTTGCATGATATTCGCATCGAGCGTCGGCATTGTATCTTTGTGGGAGTGGCTCGACCGGAGGAGCTAAAGGCTTAATTTCCACCAAGGATGCCATAACCAAGTGTTGTAATAATTGGCTTGGTGGAATGGGCAGTGGATCAAAATTTCTAGGTGGCCTTTTAAACCTGTCTTGTCTTTGTCCTTGCGGGATCACCAATGGTTGTGATGTTCTTTGTTATGAGGACACAACATTGACTTCTCCCTCCTTCCTTCTTGGGAATTTCGAAGCCGGTCTTTTTGAATTGTAAGGGGTGCTTGACGACCCCTTGATATCTTTCCACTCTTCAAACCAGTTTCGATTCTTTCGCCAATAGTTACTAGGTCTGAAAATCTTGACGTGACACTTCCCACCATTTTATCATAATAAAGCCCTTGCAGGGTTCCCATAAACATATCTACGAGTTCTTTTTCTAGCAGTGGGGGTTGCACACGTGATGCCATTTCCCTCCACCTTTAAGCGTACTCTTTGAAGGACTCTTCCTTCTTTTTGGACAGGTTTTGGAGTTGCAAGCGAGTAGGCGCCATGTCCAAGTTATACTTGTAGTGCTTCAAGAAAGCATTAGCGAGATCCACCCAAGTTCGGATATATGTTCGTTCCAACTACATGTACCAGTCCAAAGATGCCCCACTTAAACTGTCTTGGAAATAGTGAATCATTAGTTTCTGATCATGGGCGTGGGCATGCATCTTTCTGCAGTACATACGAAAGTGATTCCTCGGACAAGTGAGCCCTCTGTACTTGCCAAAGTCGGGTATTTTGAATTTTGGTGGTATCACCACATCAGGGACTATAACCATTTCCAGAGTGTCTTCTTCGAAAGTGTCGAAGCCCTCCATAACCTTCAATCTTTCTTCCAATGCTTTGTACTGATTCATTACCAGTGGGTTGTCCGAAGTATGAGCACCAGTTGTCTTCAAGGGTGCCTGGGGAGCATCCTCTGGGTCATGATCTCCGTACTGCAAGTCTAGGTAATTATCTGCGTTATTAGTTAGAATTTGTAGGGTATGTGATGCCCCTACTTTCAAAGTGGTGGGATGAATCCTTCAGTTTCAACATCTTGTTGGGCCATGGCAGACTTTTGGGGTCCTGCTTTCGGCTCTTCCCTCAGTTGGTGACCGCTTGATGCACCAACAGTTTGGGCTACCTCTTCAAAGGCTACCTTGGGGATTTGATCCTGCCTATCGATAATGTTCTTCAAAGCTAGAAGAACCTGGCTCAAATCTCCTTTCATTGAGCTTACGTCACCCTTCACCTGATCAAGATCCTCTTTGAACACAACTTGAGTCTCCTCGATTTGTTCCATTGTTTTCTGTTGATGGGCCCTTGTTTGATATGGGGGCCAAGTAGGTGGAGGTCTTCTTTTACCAATGGCTTAACTGGAAATATTTTTAAAGTAAATGAGTTTTTTCTTAAAATGACATGCGAGTGTTTTATTAATGCATGCATGCAGATGGAGGTGCATGATTATGAAATGATTCTTATTTCAATGTCTTATTCATTAAGGTATATACTTGTATCCAATTATTATTTTATTTGGTGACCAGCTTAAAAATAGGTACGCCTTCGAGATAGGAAAACAAAATGCCTTTACTAAGAGTAACATAATCCAGATATTGAAAAATATTACAAATTGAAATCAAAACTTGTTTGCGTAAACATAATTAAAAAAGAGCTAAATTTCCTAAGCGCGCCTGCAGATGTGTGCTCTGAAGCCATCAACCATTGCCAGACAGAGCTGTAGAAAGTCTTTGATGTCCTTCAGAAGAGGAACCATCACATTCTCTGCATCTCTTAAACTTCTAGGGATGTCCTCGATGATATTGTTGGCTAAGAAGACTAGCTTTTCATGTTTGTCTTTGTAGTTCCTGTATTCCTGATAAAGATGTGGGATTATTTTGTGGTTATCCCTCCATGCTTGGGAGATCTTAGTGTAATGCTCTTCCTAATACATCTTTTCACCCCTTATTTATGTGTAAAGTCTCCGTTGGATGAGAAAATCCTTTTGAAGACCCTGCAGATTTAAACATACATGTTCATATTCTCGAGTCCTCTGGGTCAAAAGTTTCTCTATTTCTATCCTCTCAAGGCGTGCCTTGACCTCTGATTCGTGGTTGTCTTGGAGTTCGGTGGCGAGGTATTTTATTTGCTCCTCTTGATCTAAGGAAGCTTGTGCCAGACTTTGAATTTGGGCTCTCAAACTTTCCTCTAGCACCTTTTTGTCATGTGTCGCCTTTTCATACCACCTAGTTAACCTCCCGATTTCAGCAGTGGATTCTTCTAACCTTTGATTGTGGGAATCTAGGTTGAATGTTGCACTTAACAGCCCTTCAGTTGTACGCTTTCGTTTGAGACTTTCTTTCTCCAGGTCCTTTTGACTTTTATCAATTTTCTCGTCCTTTGACTCAAGTATAAGCTGCATCTGTTTCTTTTCTTTGTTCAGATTAAGGAGGTCGACTTTCAGTGCTTCTTTTTCCCTTTGAGCTTGCTTTAAGGCATTTTTCAGATTGTCGACTTCTTCCAAAGATTTAGGTGTTATATATGGGACCTCTGACTTGTACTCTGGATCTTTCTCGAATGGAAGCTGGATAATGCGTACCTTATCTTGGACCCATTTGGTGTAGGGTTCTCTTGCTATAGCATTCTTCCTTTCAGCCTTCCTTTTGTTAACCTTATTCCAGGCCCGAATAACCTTGTTGAGCAACCCTTGGTCTTCTATACCCATATTATGGATGATAAATGATCGGAGTTGTTCGTCCAAAGGTTTTTCCTCCAAAGTATACCCTAGTTGTTGTAGGGCTAGAGTAGGGTTGTAGTTAATACAACCTCGCGATCCAATCAAAGGGACGTTAGGAAAATCCCCACAACTAATAGTGATGTCACCAATATTCAACTTTCTTGCATACCATAATATTGAGTTTGCAGTGAGAGACCTTAATTTATGTGGCCACTCACACCTGGTCAGTTCTGGGATCATATAGTCTTCCTTGTAGAGACGAGTTATAAACCAAGTATATAGAAGCGGGATACAACAATTTAGCGTACCTCTTCTTTTTTCGTACATCATATGCAAAGTGTAATAAATGTCGGCAAGCAAGGAAGAAGTAAGATGCGTATTAAAGACTTTCTCTCCCCAAGATATGCTAATGGCTGAGGGGTCAATATAGTCCACAGTCTGAGGAAATAAGATTACACCAAATACCAATAGCCCTAAACAGGAAACACAAGATTCCCACTCCTTATAATTAGCAAACTCTAGTGCCTTAGCTTCCAAGTATATTCTTTTGATTCCTTGTATTGGACCTTATTTTCGATAATTCTGCATCAACTCAGAATAGGGGATCCTTAGGCCTTTTGCCAAAGCTTTGACTTCAATGATTCATCCAATACCTACATAGGCCTTTTCTTTGGAAAATTCAATATTTTGTCAAATTCTTCCAGAGCCCGTGCTAGTTGGAAGTCTTGGAAAGTGAAACATCTCAATAGAGGATCATAAAACTGATCTAAGGCAGATACTGCATCCATCTGTACTTTTACTTTAGTCAAATCAAGGGTATCCCCATAATAGTGAGTGTACATCTTCAGAGCTCTTTCAGACAGTTTACCTTTTATAGTTTTGATTTCAGAAAGGTCAGGCTTACAAGCATTGACGCGGACAAGTTGTTTCCCTTTGGCATCCATTTTTAAGACAGTCACCAAAAATCTTGATTTTGTTATCTTTTATTTTGTACCTTGTGAATGAGACAGATAAAGGAATAAATGATGAACATGAGATATACATGAATGAAATGAATGTATAAGTGTTGGACTGAGTAACGGGATTTTGTGATAAGTACCCTTAGAAGGTAGGTTCCTTAATTTTGACATGTGGTTAGTTTACCCTCCCAGAAGGTGGTTTCCTTAAGGGTATGATGAATAACACCAGAGGGACAAGGCACAAGGGCCTCCCTTAGGTGGAGCCTCTTTACAGACTGAAACTTTCGTCTCTAAGTCGCAAAAGGTCTCGTCATGAGATTTTGGGTTAAGGTCGTTACAAAGAGTCATGGGTGACCTTCCAAAGTCCTACTCGTCAAGAGGATATCTCTTGATAAGTATTCCTTTCTAGGAATTTCACCGACTCTAGCCGAAGTCATCACATAAACTCAAAGGGACGATATACCCCCTAAGCTAATAGACGAACCTTATTTTAAGGTTTATTGGAAATATATATTTTTTTGAGATAAAAACCCGCCACATAGAAAATACATAAAAAATATACAAGAAAAATATAAAATGCAATAAATAAATTAATGCAAATAAACAAAAATAAAACCCAAAAGAGACCTAAAACCTAGGGTTTAAGGAGAGTCCCCAACAGAGTCACCAGCTGTTGCGACCGGTTTTTTAATCAAGAGTCGCCACTATTAGTTTTTATCCTAGGGAAGGGAACCTAACAGAAAACCCTAATTCACGGACAGAGATTCTAGGTTACTAACTCAATTAGATGAAAGGAAGGTATTAGGCACCTTTCATCCACCTTGTTCACAAGGATATTAAACTCTAGGTTTAGGTTTGGGATAAACAGGGTTTTAAGTTTTAGTTAGCAAGAATCGCCACAATTTTAGATCGCGTGTGTGATACGGTGGCAGAACCGACTGTTAATACTGGTTTGCGTTTTTTGTTTGCAAATGTCGTGGTAAGCAAGAGTCACCATCGACTTTTATTTTATCCAATCAGGAAAAGGAAAAAGAACAGAAAAAACCTTTTGCGAGATGTTTCTGAGTACGGAGGGTAGATTATAGAAAGGGAAGGTGTTAGCACCCTTTCTATCCATGGTTTTCCATGGGCTTTTAGGTACTTGCTCATTTTTTTAAATTGCTTGTGTGTGCTTATTTTGAAAAGTTTTGTTTTACTTCATTTTAACCCTTGTTTCTGTCCTCAAGAGTGTTACAAAGTTGTTTTTATTTTTTGAAAACTTTGTTTGGGAAAGTGTTGGTGTAAAAAAGTTTGTTTGTTTGAGCAAGTACTTAAGAACTAATCCACCTACTCGAAAAAGACTGTTCGTTTTCCCTTAGACAATGCTATCCCATTATTAAGGAATAGGTAGCACCATCGTTGGAGTTTTAAAGGGACGTTTGAAGGGACTAAATGGTCACGGAAGGAAACAAGTAAAGATACCTTAGCGTTTTGAAGGGACTATCATCATAAGATCAATTCGTAGGCAACTCGAGGGACAAGTAGGGACTGTGATCTTTATGACAACTTTGAATCGCGGGTCATTGCTAAGGTATCCCTATGTTTGAGGGACACGACCATTATTTCCGAGGAAACCAAGTGAGGTAATACCCTAGGGGTGCAAGTGTGCAAAAGTGTTTAATTTCAATTATATTTATCTTTGCAATTTAGTGATCTAAGATTGATTCGTTAGTCATACACGCCTAAGTTGCTAACAATTATATACAAGCATCCAAAACATAAAAGAGAGAAGGTAAAGGTCCTACGATATTACAGGGCTTTTGCAGATACATAATTATCTCGACTGGAAATAACAATGTGGAATTTTAAACCCTAATTACTATTACAACCTCAAAACAGTTACAATAATAATAAAAGGAAATCAAAAAAATGTGTGCGGCAAATTAAATGCGAGAATTAAAGAACCCTAAAAATTTAATTGAAAAAAAATATTTAGGTTATTATTATTTTTTGAGAAAAAATTAATTAGGTTATGTACAAATTAAAACCCTAAATTCTAATTAATTTAAATTATATAGAAACAAGCAATTAAATTGCCCTAAATAATTAAACTAATTAATTAATTAAAGAAAAATAAATTTTTCTTGAAAAAATGATTTTTGATGTTTTTTGTGATTTTTTGACTTAATAAAAAAATGATTTTGTTATTTTGTAAAGAAAAAAAGGAATTAAATAAACAATAAAATATAATAAATAAAATAAAAAAGATTAGAGATGGGTCTGTATTGAAGCTGAAAGGGGGGTGTATATCTGAATTTGTTTGGCCCATTAGTGGCTAAGCCCAGCCTTGCATGGATCTTGTGTAGCCCCTCTTGGAGGATGCAACATGGACTTTGCTGCCTTGGAAGTTGGATTGGATCGGTGATGAATCAAATGGATGGGGACTTTGCTACCTGGGACGTTGGATTGGATCGGTGATGCATCAAATGGTTGAATTAATGGATGTACGGTTGGCGCCTGGACGCGTGGAGCATAGAATCTGCAGTTAAACATTAAGAAAATAGGGAAAATGTTGGGACATGGGATCGAACCCAGGTCCTTCCACTCAATATTATGCATGCCTTGCCACTGGGCCACCTGTCTTAGTTGTTATAATATTGAAACGAAAACAAAATAATGTAAATTAATCAAAAGCTTCAAAAAACGCGCGAAATTTGAATTATCCAATGGTGGTCAGCCACATTGTTATCTCTTTCCCCAGGACTGTCGTTTTTGACAACAACCCTTTAGCTACGGTCAAATGTGTCGCTGTATGCTATAGTGACGGTATTGGTCTGTAGCTACAAACCTGCAGTATCTAAAAATGCTAAACGAGCAATATTAATTAGAACTAAAGACATAGACCCACTAAGAATCTTGCCCTGAGTCCATTGGTATCATTAATCAGTCCTAATTTGGCCTCTACAGAGAAACCCTAATTTGAAGCTTTCAAACCCTAATAATGGCGTAAGCTTGTTCCTGCACTAAAAATAAAATCCAGGCTATTCAAAAGATCACAAACATGATTATGAATACATTTATGCAAGAAAATTGGATTAAAAGTACGTAGAACCCTGAAAATGAGTTTGAGTTTAGAGGGTGAAAACTGTGAGGATTATGTGATCATTCCTGGAGCTTTGACGTATGCAAACGATCGTGTTAGCTTCTGGGAAGGTCCAGGAAATGATTGGTAGCTTTGAAATTCTTTGAATTGGCCTCTAAGCTGGAAATCGATCCACCACTTTTTTGACAATTTTTTCAGTTTTTCTTTGTGCTCTCAGGACCTGCAATCATTGTCCTTATGCATTGTTCTTGTTCAATATATATATTAGGACAAATTAGGTCAACTAAAATGCCTTGTATCTTTGGAAGATCATGAATATTTGATTTGGTTTTTCTCTTGTATGATATGTTTCCAAAATAAGCCTAATCATTCCGATTTTGATTCAATTTGTTTTGCACGTTTTGGATATGATTTGTCAGCCTAATTGGATTTGATTCCTACAAAAAATCTGATCAAAAATCAATCTTTTGTATTTTTTGCAATTTATTTGATTTAATTTGAATTTTAAATAAAAAAATCAAAATAAAATAAATAATGAAGCAAATAAAGTGTAGATGCTGATTTGGGTCGTGGACCATGTGACAAGAAAGATTCAATCATGAAAAACTAGGCCCATTTGACAAAAGATGCATTTTTTATCACATTTGACTTTTAGCAATTTTGCAAAAATGGTCAACTTTTACAAGGCATATCTCCTCCAATTTTAACCCTAGAGAGGTGTTCTTGGAGTTTTTAGAAATCTTAGGATGTCCTATAAACAACCTTTTCTGTGTCATCTCAATTGGGTCTTCCATGTTCATGTAAGAAGCTTTAACCCAAAAGGTGTTTTTGTTGACTTTTCAAAAAGACCTATAATATAGAAATTCATATCTTTTGATGAGTGAATATTTTGAACTTGGGGGATGAAGATGAGTTGTAGGGAATTTCATCCTATTCAAAATGAGCTTTGGGTGGAAATTTTCTGATAAAGTATGAAGAAGTTATGTTTGGTCAAAGTTTGGTTTACTTTTCCTAAGAAACCCTAATTTAGCAACTTTTGGGTTTTGATGAATTTGGGGCATTCCTTGGGGAATCATGATCAACCCTTGATAAAATGATGAATATTACTTCAAAATGTTTATGTTGACCAAAAATATTTAATTTTGACTGTATGTGGGCCACAGTTGACTTTTGACCTAGTATAGTTGATTTTCAGGCATCTGAGCAATTGACTGAGCAAACTTCTTGTGCAAGGCATGAAACTTGACATGGATGATATTGAGAACATATTAGGACCATGGAAATAATTTGGGACCTTTGGAGCTCCCACACCCTGATGAAAATGGAAACCCTAATTTGAGGTACATTCCCTTAGGAGAGAGTTTGTCTGGTCAACTCTTGGGCATCCTTGAGCAAATTGAGGACCTTAATGGGCATGTGTTGAGTCAAAATGAGAGGGAAAATTTTGGGGTACAACAACGTGCCTACGTATCCTCTTATGAGGAATCACAGGCCTAATTCATAGTTCGTATGTGTTGGTGTCTTTTAGAGGGCTTGTAAACATATTTTGAATCACTTCGCACTCAGTCGGGAGTAGTGATTACTGAGATTTTGACTGAGTGCACAGTAAGCCAAAATCGGTTTGAAATCCTATTTGCAAAAGACCGTTGATTAGCTTAATTTGTTCGTGAAAATGGTTTGAGGTTTGTTTGTATTTTTTAATTGTATTAGTTGCGAAAATCTTGATTATTGCATGCAAAAATGTTTTAATGCAATAAATGAGAAAATAATATGTACATGAATTTGAATAAAAAATTATTTATGTGCTAATATATAAATAATAATATTTATACATACTAATTAATAATATATAGAAATTAATAATAGCAATAATTACAATTATTATAAAAATATAACATAATAGTGAAATATACAACTAAAATAATTGTAAAAATATAGATATAAATAATAATATTTACATATATTACTTATAAAAATATGATAATAATAATTAATAATAACATTTATAATTATAAAGAAAAAGAAAGAAAGTAAAATATTAATGGAATATAATAAAAATATAGAGAAAAAATAGTAACAAATTAAAGTAAACCTGGGGGTGCAATCCCAATTGGGAAGTAAAAACCAGGGAGTGTTATTAAGACTCTGGACTAGGTCCCAAATGCTTTTCTAAGGAGAGGGGTGTAAAACGTTTTGGAATTTAGCAATCAGGGCCAATGGGGGTGTAAACATTAACGGGCCTTGGCCCAAAACGCGTTTGGAGAGGGGCTGGTTAGATTGCGTACGCGAGCGAGCACTGATCTTACGGTAAGACTTGGCCTCTTGGCCGTCTGATAAGGATCTAACGAGCATGATTGCAGGTGCGCGATAATATGGTGAACACGTGGGCATTAGATCATTTAGAATACAATATTGTTTTAATCAATTTTGTTTTTTTTTCATTTCATCCTCACATCCCTTCTACAACAATCAGATTCATCTCTTTTCTCTCTCACGCTAACACAATGAAGCTTTCCCTATCTTCTCCTACCCCAAACCCTAACCCCAGAAAACGCTTATCATGACGGTGCTTCAACCCGGCCCCCTAAATTGAAACCCGACCAAACAAAACCCCAAATCAATAATTAGAAGAAAAAAAGTGAAAGCTAGATCTACCCTCCCAAAATCGCTTTCTGACTTCCTTTCCAGTCCGATTTGACACTAATCTACCGTTCTCTTTCTCGGCTTGCAGGTTGCAGTAGCGGCGTAGCTTGAAGGGTCAAAGACAATGGTGTAAGGAAAATTGACATGGCGGCGCAGTCACGCGATTAGGATTTCAGGCCTTGAAACCCTAATTGCTTCTTCCTCCTTCTTTAACTATAAGCGAGGTTGTCCCCTCTTCTACGTGTTTTCCCTTAACTCTTGTCTTACTCTTTCTCGTCACAAGTCCTCTGTTTCAGAAGAAAAAAATTCCCCGCTTCTGTTTTTGTTTCTAGAATTTATAGGGTTTGATTTAGATTAGGGTTTTTGCTGTACGAGTTACAATTGCTTAGATTTATGGCTTATTAGATAAATTAGGGATTTTACCAATCAATGTAATTGATTCCCTTTTTCTGAGATTTGATTTGTTATAAACTTAGATTGCAACTAGTTTTCTGTGATATGCGATTTTGCAGTAACACTTGATTCTGTTGTGTGATTACTGTAATTGAAGATTTTCCGGATTTGTAAAGGATTTGCTTGATGAAGATTTGCAGATTTGAGTTCCATTTTGGATTTTATTTGCAATATTAAAAGATTTATTTTTGTAATGATTTCATTCTGTTATTTATTCTTGTAACAGCAAGCTTGTATTGAAGATTTGGTGAAGATTGGATCTGTCAATTATCCGGATTTAGCTTGTACGAACATCTTCTGAGTCTTTGTTGTAATTTGCTAACTTGCTGGACTGAGCTTGCTGTAATTTGGTTTACTCTGAGACATCTTCTGAGTATTTGAGATTCTGATTTGGCCTGAGACTGTTTCTAGATTTGCTTGTATGATTTATTTCCAGATTTGTTATTCTGTGATTGGATTGAGATATCAGTAATATCGATTTTGAATGGATTCTACATAGTTTGATTTGCAGATATTGTTTTATTTTTGTTCTGTAATACACAATTTTAATTCAGTTTGATAGTTTCAGATTTTGTTAAATTTAATTGTTTATTGCAGATTTGATTTCAACGATTTAATCCCAATCTTTGCAGCTTAGGATTTGATTTACACAGTTGATTGTTAGTAAACTAGGCCCTAGCTGTATTTGATAACAATTAGTGTGAAAACTCCTTTTTTACAGCTAACCCATATTGCAACAAAGATGCTACGCTGGAAATCTAACTAATAGTTAAATATTATTATTATTTTTGTCTTAATATGAATTGTTATATGAAAGTTCAACGAGCATGCAAGATGAAACCAAATAATAATCTCTTTCTTTTAGTAGCAATATTACAACAAAGATGTTTTTTTAGTAACCAGGCCCAATTGGCCCAATTCTGGCTTGTTTGTTTTTTTCTAAACATTTTAACAAACAAAAAAAATAGAGAAAGAAAATAATATTAAAATATTTTATGAAGCTGTCATCATAAGAGCTTAATAGTAAAAGAGAAAGTAGCAAATGTATTTGTCCTAACCGAATCTTAATGGGCTTGTAATTTGTAACCACACCCTCTATTTACCGTTTAACATCACATAAAATTTAAATGAGTCTAACTATTTAATTTTAACCTCTCTTAATAATGACTTTTGAAGAGGTTGCCTTTAAATTAACTTAACTTCAGACAACTTAAACTTGAGGACTCAATAACTTAGCAATTAATTATTAATTTTGAAACGGATTTCCGTTTTCGAATCTCATGGGCCATAGGCCAACATACTTCGTGAATGGGTCTTTCTGATTCACAAAGCCCCTATTAAAATAGACCCATAGTCTTGGGTAAAGATGGACCATCAGATACTGTTGTACCACCTTTAATTAAATATTTCTTCTTAAAGAATAAAATCAACGAAGTAGGGCAAATTTGGGGTATAACATTTGGGCCTTTTCCTTTTTTTATTTTTGCTACTTTCTTACGCCCTGACTACTTTTTAACACATGCCCATTTTCCATTTTTTTTATATTTTTCTTTCTGTTTCAAACAAAAAACACACCTGGGTTTGTTTTCTATTTTTAACCCCTATTTCACTTTGCAACATCCCATCCCAATACGTTTTATATTCTTTATATTTTTTCTATATTTTATTTATTTATTTGTTTTATTTAACCAAAAAATACCAAAAATATATCTTAAAATAATTAAATTAAAATAATTTTAATTTAAACATTTGTTTTATTTTTGTTAATATTTAGAACTAGATTTTGTTTGTTTTCTATACTTTAAAATATTTTTCTAAATTAATATTAATATTCAAATTATTTTCTAAACAAATTACTTAGACTTAGGTTTTATTTTCTTCTTAATTTTAATTAACTCAGATTTTAGGTTTTGTTAAATAATTAATTAACTTTTCTTATAATTAAAATTAATTAGTTTAATTAGGTTAAATTACTAAAAGGAAAAATACGCATTTTGGTCCCTAAACTATACACTTGGGTTCACATTGGTCCCTTAACTTTTTTTCGTGTCATTTTAGTCCCTTAACTTTCAAAACGTTTCATTTTAGTCCTTTTTGTCTAATTAGCGACAGATTTGGCGATGAATTTCAAAGTCTTTCCGTCGCTAATTATACAAAAAGGACTAAAATGAAACTTTTTGAAAGTTAAGGGACCAAAATGACACAAAAAAAGTTAAGGGACCAATGTGAACCCAAGGGTATTGTTAAAGAACCAAAATGAGTATTTTGCCTTACTAAAACCTTTTCCATCAAAAAACCCTAAAAAACAATTTCTTTTCTCTTTATATTCTTGCGCATTTTATCATTTTGCATTACTAATTATTCAATAATTTGTAATAGATAATTAGGCTTTATTGCTTTCTTCCCTCTATTCACAAATTGTACACACCCATTCCCAAAGCATTGTAATAGCGTAGGACATTTAAATTCCGTAATTTATCATTTTCCTTATTATTGCTAGTAGTTAGGGTTTGCATGAAAAGACCTTAAATCAAACCTAACAAAACCCTAATTCAAAGATAAAATACATGAATCCAATAAACTTTGCACACATGCACCTCTAGAGTAACCCACACTTGTTGCCTCAGATAAAAACAATCATCTCCCTCGAACGTGATATGTTTTAGCAAAGACCTTCTATTAAAAGATTGTAGTCCCTCGATGACCATTCAATGTTGCCTCTGGTAAACGATATTAGTCCCTTACGATAATTGCTAAAACATCTTAAAAGTTGCCTTCTATGAAAGTATGATGACCCACGCGTGTCCCTCACATCCAATGATATGCCTTTTTATCAATCAATGGTAAAATAACACTATCTAAAGGAGGAGGGAAAGAACAAAGACTTTTTGAGTAGGTAGATTTCTCGTAATTGCTTGCTCAAAAACTGAAACCATCTTTACACCATACACAACTCCTTTCAAAATACTTTCAAATCAAACATTTTATATACATTCTTAATGATACGAGAATCATTAAAAAAATTGCCTTACATTGGCATCTTCAAATCATCTTTATAAACACTCCTTTTTCAACAAATATTTTTCAAAACCAACACTTTGTATACATTCTCAATGATACGAGAATCATTACAAAGTTTGCCGAAATAAGGTGTTTTTCAAAATATTTTCAAACTTACACAATCACAAAGCATTTCAAAGTGAGAAAGCAATTAAGAGCCCGTAGATAACTACAGATGAAAAGGGTGCTAACACCTTCCCTTTTTATAACCTACCCTGCGAACTCAAAAAAATTCTTAAAAGGTCTTTCTTGTTCTTTTCACCCTTCCCTTTATTGGATAAAAAAAGTCAGTGGCGACTCTTGCTATTCGCAACATTTACGATAAAACACAAAACACCCAAGTCAGTTCTCCCACGGTATCACAGAACTGACGACTCTGTTGGGGATTGAAGTTAAAAATGGGGTTACCTTAAGAGCTAGATCACCTTTATTTGCTTTATTTATTTTCCTTGTTTGCTTTACATTTTGAGTCTATGCTTGGGTTTATTTCTTGAAAGGATCCTATACCCGGATTTAAGACATATTAGGTAAGTAGCAATAGATCCTGGAAACTATATGATGTAGACCGATATGGTTGAAGCGATGGATACATTAGTGCGACACATTTGTGGGTACCGGTGTCCCTTGAGTTAAATCAAGGAGAATACATGGTCGTTGAGTGGTGTCATGAAGCACTAACTGACCGTAGAACCTTAGTTGAATAACTTGGCCATTAGAAAGTAGTGAGATAGCTGGATTTGTTGCAAGATTGAAGTTGGTTGGTACTCGATACTACACTCATTGAGATCGAACTTTCGGGATATTTCGGTCGCGAAAACGGATTGATTGTGCTTAAACAATGCCCGATGAAGAAAGATTAATGATATTGAGATTTCTTAGAACCCGATTACTTCTTTTTTGGACAGGTTAAACCAACTAAAACTTCAAGATGGTACTTACCTATGAACCCCATGCAAGCCTAAACCTAAGGCCTTGTGTGTTTTGTTATATGATTCATGACATCATAACATCATACTATAGCATTTTCACTAACCACTTTAAGGACCTAGGAATTTATATTTGTTCTGTTTTGTAGGATATGGCTTACGCTCGCAGAAATACCATCCGAATTAGCTTTGTAAAGGTGCCTCCTCAAATCAAAGAGTTAGAATCATAGGTTCCTGAAGATTCTCCGTTCACCAAAAGATATGGTCGACTTCTCAATATGGATACCTCAAGCTTTAAAGAAGACTTGATGTGTATGCTCTTTCAGTTCTTTGATCATATACATTATTGTTTCACCTTTCCCAATTATCAATTGGTACCCATAATGGAAGAGTTCTCTCAACTATTAAGAGTACCAATCCTTGATCAAATACCATTCACTGGTTTAGAGGAAACTCCAAAACCTGAAGTTATTGCCAAGGCTTTACATTTGAAGTGGTCTGACATTGTAGACAATTGGGAAACAAGGAGTGGAGTTAAGGGTTTTCTAGCTAGGTTTCTGTTAGAGATGGCTCAACTGTTTTGGGAGGCTATGGATTTGTAAGCTTTTGAAGAAATCTTGGCTCTTCTGATTTATGGGTTAGTATTGTTCCCTAATCTAGACCAACTCATAGATGTGAATGCTGTTAAAATCTTCCTTTCTCGTAACCCTGTGCCAACTTTACTCGGAGACATTTTGCATACTCTTCACACTTGCACCATGAGGAAGAGAGTAGCTCTTATGTGTTGCATACCGTTTCTACATAGGTGGTTTATTTCACACCTTCCCCGGTTAGTATTGAAGAACGAACACAGCTTGATTTGGTCTTAAAGGATGATATTGCTCTCTCATTCTGATATCTTTTGGTGTTCTCGATCTCAAGAGGATGTTACTATCATTGACCATTATGGGGAGTTCCATAATGTTCCACTCTTAGGCATTAGGGGAGGTATTACTTATAACCCTTCTCTGACTTTACGACAGTTTGGTTATGCTCAAAGAGATGGTCCTCATGATGCACTTATCCATGGTATTGTATTCGACTACGAGAACGATGTCCAAGGTTATCGTCAAAGGTTTGTTCGAGCTTGTGGCATGGTAAACAAGGTTGATAGAAAGACTTTGGGACATAAGAACTCTATTCCTTTGGAGTCTTATCTCAAATGGGTGCGAGCTTGCACTCAAAATTTCATGATGCCATATCCGGCTATCCTACCAATAGTTGTGGAGCCTATTGCTGAGGGGGGTGTTCCTTATACCATTATCCATCCTGACATGCCTACCCACCTCGAGGAATTGTAGAAGTTGTGGATTCAACTCAAGGGAGAGCGATACACCTTTGAAGCTCGATTTTATGCAAGCGAGAAGAAAGTGTTAGATCTCACCAAGCAACTTCACGAAGAGCAAATCCTGAATTCCTACATCGACACAAAGAGGAAACACCCGTGGGAGACTTGAGTCTTTTGTTTTAGAAGTCTATTATGTTGTCTCCTTGAGACCTTTTTGCTTTTCCTATTGTAACCCCAAGGAGAAATTGTAACTTTTAAACTTATTAATACAATTGTTGTGTTTGTTTCATTTTTGGCTAACAAATTTAAATTCCTTAAGGTCCTTGAAAACATTGCATCCACATAGCATGCATCATTTCATAAGCAGGTTTTCTGATACATGTTTCCTTATATTTTTACTATTTATTTCAGTATAAGATGGCTCTAGAGAAATCCGTTAAAGATCTACAGACTCAACATGCACAGTTCCAAGATAATCTCCTCAACTTAGATAAAGGTATGCAAGAAATGATGGCACTCCTTGTCACCAAAAAGAAGACCAAGAAACAGGTTGTTATTCTCAACATGGGAAGAAGGTTCAAGGGGCTCTCCTGACTGGCTCAAATAGAAGAGGCTTCTTCTGAGGAAGAAGAAAAATCATGAAGAGGAAGTTAGAAGCACCATAGTTAGGGGTGGAAATAACCAAATTACTAATGACGAAGACTATTCCGAAGAGCAGTACCCACCAGCGGATGACAAATACAAACAATTGGAAGACCGACTTAAGGTTGTAGAGATCCAAACATTGTCTGGTTTGGACTTTGGAGACTTAGGTTTGGTCCCTGGGGTGGTCATTCCCCATAAATTCGAGGTCCTTGTCTTTTCCAAGTATGATGGGGTCTCTTGTCCAAAGATGCATCTAAGGTATTATGTCCCCAAGATTCAACCACACTCCACCGAGGGGACTAATATCCACACCTGGGAGGATTTAGTTGCTACCTTCTACAAACAATACCAATACAATGCTGACATCGCACCAACTCGTGTGCAATTGAAAAATATGACTATGGGTTCAAATGAAGGCTTTAAGGAGTATGCTCAAAAGTGGAAGGACCTGGATGGAAGGGTGCAGTCCCCTTTGACTGATAGAGAATTAATGGACATGTTCATGGGCATCTTGACTGGTCCATTCTTTATTTTGCTGATTGGGAGTTCTTCGTCAGGATTTACTGGGCTCATCTTGATCGGCGAGCAAGTTGAAAGTGGAATAAAAAGTGGGAAGATCCCAATGGCCTCAACCTCTACTACTGTAAAGAAAGCATTTGTTGGTAAGAAGGAAACTAATGTTGTTTATGGACAAAGGAGCCGTATCAAGAATGATCATCATTAGTCAGTAAGTGCAGTATTGATTTCTAACCCAACCCCAATTCAACGACCACAACGACAAAACAATCAGTAAAGGCTGGATGCCCCGAGAAGGCAGTTTACTAGGATCAATATGCCATTGTCTCAAGCTCTACAACATCTGATGAAAGCACAATTGATAACACTGTGAGATCCTCCGTAAAATCCCAATACATCATCTCTGAAGTATAACCCAAATGCAAGGTGTGCATACCATTCTAATAGTCTCGGGCACGACACCAATGATCGTTGGGCCCTAAAAAGCAAAATCCAAGATTTGATTGGCAATAAGGTGATTGAGTTTGACCCTACAGAAACCACTAATGTGATTATCGCACCCATGCCCAGTCATGGTAAAGGTGTTGATGTTGTTGACGATGTTTCCTATGTCTCCTCCATTAGTGATTTGACTACTCCCTTATTAACTGTTAAGAAGAATCTGTTAAGATCCGGTTTATTTCCGGGCTGCCTTGAAAATTGTTACCATTGTGCTTCTAAAACTAATGGCCGCATGTGACTGAAGAAGGGTATTCAATGCCTGATTGATAACTATGAAATTATGTTCGAGAAAACTCCAACCATGAAGAGTTTTGCTTGAAATTATACCTCAAGAGCTGAGACTTGAAGATGTTTCCATAATCACCATTTTTAATACTCCTATTAGGATCACATCTAAAGGCCCCATTAGGATTCCTGCTGAGACAAGAATGGATCCCTTGATCATCACTACACCGGGGCCAGTCCCCTATTCATCTGACAAAGTTATGCCATGGAACTATGGGGCAAAAGTTTATTATCATGGTGTCAAGAAAGAGCCATTTATTAATGAAACTGAAGATCTTGAAATTACAAACATTGTCGGAACTAGTAAGGTCGCTAGGGCAGGAAGGATCTTCTCTCCGGAGATCTCTCCTCCAACAACTACTACAACACATGCTCGCATTCCTGCTGCTGGGCCAACTACTGACACCCGAGGTAAAGAGAAAGTATATGAGTCTGCCTGGAAGGGGGCACCATCCAAAGATGTTACAATTGAAAACCCATCAAGACAAGAGATGGAAGAAATTCTGAAGATCATCCGAAAAAGTGACTACAAAATAGTTGAACAACTGGGGTAGACACCCTCCAAGATATCCATGATGTCCTTGTTATTATCATCTGAAGCACAGACCCAAGCTTTGTTGAATTTTCTGAAGAATTCCCATGTACCTCAAGAGACCACTAGTGATCAATTAGAGAATTATGTTCCAAGCCTAACTGCTGATAATGGCTTGGGATTTTTTGATGCAGATTTAACTCTGGCGGGGAAGAATCATAACAAAGCTCTGCACATCTCTATTGAATACAAAGGCACCACCCTGACACATGAATTAGTAGATACTGGGTCCTCCCTGAATGTTTTACCCAAAGGCACTTTGGATAGATTGGATTGTGATGGGTTGGTGCTGAAACCTAGCGATATTGTGGTAAGGGCCCTTGATGGGTCGAAGATAATGGTATACTGAGATGTTGATCTTCCGATCAAGGTGGGATCTCAAGTCTTCAATTTAACTTTTTATGTAATGGATATACACTCGGCCTATTCATGCCTGCTCGGACGCCCATGGATTCATGGGGCAGGTGCGATTACCTCTACATTGCATCAAAAGCTGAAGTACCAAGTGAAAGGGAAGATAGTCATAGTTTATGGAGAGGAAGAATATATGGTCAGTCATTTGAATTCTTTCAAATACGTTGAAATGGATGGAGAATTTATTGAAACCCCCTACCAAGCATTTAAAGTAATCCCTCTAACGATTGTTGTTGCTAAAATTATTCCTGCTACTCCTAAGATTTCTAAAGATACACCAAGAATGGCCTCTCAAAAGGATGCTCGGGCTGTTGTAGAAGATGGGGGCTACACTATCTGAGGACAAGTTCTTGATATCCCCTACAAATCCAACAAATTTGGGTTGGGTTTTACTTCAAAGGCTCAGAAAGAGGTTCAACGTGCTCGTGCTAGGGGACCACCTCTCCGTATTAGCAACAATGAAGTCAATGCTCTAGAAGACACTGATAGCAATGGTTACTTGAACGATTGGATATTCCCAACTACTGACGATGGACACAACAACTGGAAGGCCAAAGACTTCATTTCAATCTCCTTCAGCCAGGAATAATTGTTATTTCCTATTTTTATTGTTTTAAGAAGTTTGTCTGTATAATTTCTGTTACAACAGGGACTTTAAACCTTGTGCCTTTCCTGGGGCACAATGGTCCATTTGTTAAGGGCTGTCATTTCATATATCATATGCTCATTTAATGAAAAAATTGGATGATTTTGCATTAAAATTTTGTGCTCCTTGTCTTTCTTTTACTTTACTGCATTTTTTTAGCCATGTGACCTTACATGCACACAAACACATTTGCAGATCCACATCCACTCTAGATCTTATTAACAACGATTCTGCTATTGCTGTTTATGAATTTGAAAATCCAATCTATCAAGCCAAAGACGAAGATGAAGAAGATTGTGAGATACTTGGAGAACTCGCCAGACTCCTGATACAAGAGGAAAACGCCATCCAACCGCATGAAGAACCGGTCGAAGTGATAAACTTGGATACTGAGGCAGATAACAAAGAAGTCAAGATTGGTGCCAACCTGGAAGACAATGTCAAGAGCAGATTGGCTCATATGTTGCATGACTATGTTGAGGTATTCGTTTGGTCATGCGAAGACATGCCAGGGCTTGATACTGATATCGTGGTTCATCGGCTGCCAATGAAAGAGGGTTATTCTCCGATCAAACAAAAGGTTCGTCGCATGCGTCCTGATATGTCTGAGAAGATCAAGGCTTAGGTAATGAAATAGTTCAATGCAGTTTTCTTGGAAGTTATGTCGTATCCTCAATGGGTTGCAAATGTTGTTCCAGTGCCGAAGAAATACGGTAAGGTCCGTATGTATGTAGATTACATGGATTTAAATAGGACGGGCCCCAAAGATGACTTCCCACTACCATATATTGATGTCTTAGTTGACAACACTGCTCAACACAAGGTGTTCTCCTTCATGGATGGATTCTCCGGGTACAACCAAATCAAAATGGCGCCTGAAGACATGGAGAAAAAAAATTTGTCACACAGTGGGGCACCTTCGGTTATAAGGTCATGCCTTTTGGGCTGAAGAATGCAGGCGCGACTTATCAACAAGCTATGGTAGCTTTATTTCATGACATGATTCATCATGAGATAAAAGTCTATGTTGATGGCATGATATCCAGATCACAAACTGAGGAAGAACACCTTGATCAACTACATAAGTTATTTGAAAGGCTGAAGGAATACAAGCTAAGGCTGAATCTTAACAAATGCACCTTCGAGGTAAGGTCTGGAAAAATCTTAGGTTAGGTCATCAGTGGCAAAGGAATTTAAGTCGATCCTGTAAAGGTTAAAGAAATCCAATAAATGCCAGCTCCTCATACTGAGAAGGAGGTCAGAGGTTTTCTAGGACGGCTAAACTACATTACCCAATTCATTTCTCACCTCACTGCTACTCGTGAGCCAATCTTTAAGTTGCTGAAGAAAGATTAAGTGGTAAGATGGAATGACGACTGTCAAATGGCTTTCAATAAAATCAAAGAGTATCTTCAAGAACCTCTAGTTCTGATTCCACCAGTTGAAGGAAGACCTTTGATTATGTACTTAACCGTGTTAGAGAATTCAATGGGGTGTGTGTTGGGGCAACATGACGAGTCTGGTCGAAAAGAGCATGCAATATACTATCTTACCAAAACATTTACCGACTATGAAATAAGATATTCACTACTCAAGAAAACTTGTTGCACTTTGGCATGGATTGCTCGCCGACTAAGACAGTATATGTTGACTCATACCACTCTACTGATCTCTAAGATGGATCCCATCAAGTACATCTTTGAGAAGCCAGCTCTTTTCGGAAGGATAGCCCGACGAAAAATGATCTTAACTGAATATGATATCCAGTACACTACTCAAAAAGAAATCAAATAAAGTGTATTGGCAGATTATTTAGTGCATCAAGTTGTAGATGACTACCAACCCATGAACTTTAAAATCCCGGATGAGAATATCATGCTGATTATGGATTGTGAAAAGCCTGGAATATATGAAGGACCTGAGAAAGGATCCCGATGGACTCTTGTTTTTTATGGAGCTTCCAACACACTGGGTAATGAAATTGGTGTTGTGATCATTTCCCCCGAAGGTTGCCATATGCCTTTTACTTCCAGACTTTGCTTCAACTGTACCAACAATATGGCCGAGTATGAAGCGTGCATCTCGGGTCTTAAGGTAACTATTAACCTAAGAATCAAATTCTTAAGTGTATATGGAGACTCAGCCTTGGTGGTCAGTCAAGTCAAAGGAGAATGGGATACAAAACATCCAAATCTTATCCCTTACAAAGAACTTGTGCTAACCTTGATCCTGTACTTTGAAGAGGTTACCTTTTAACATATCCCGAGGGAAAAAATAAATTTGCAGATGCCCTAGCTACCATATCATCCATGTTCAAGGTCAAATGGGACAATGAAGCTCCCCGAATTATTGTCGAAAGATTTGGCGAACCAGCGCACTACTATGAGATTGACACTGATGGGGGTAGAGGAGAAGCCTTGGTTCCGTGAAGTGAAAAGGTACCTTGAAGCTTAAGAGTATCCCAAAGGGGAATCAATTAATGATAAGAAATTACTGCGAAGGTTCTCAACCAAGTTCTTCCTGAGCAACAAAATTCTACACAGGCGCAACCATAATTCAACTTTTCTCCATTGTGTGGACAAGAAGGAAGCAGAGAAGATTATAGAAGATATGCATGAAGGCATCTTTGGTACTCATTCCAATGGATACAATATGGCCAAGAAGATTCTGAGAATTGGCTACTATTGGTCGACTATGGAAATTGATTGTCACCACCACTCGAGGACTTGCCATAAGTGCCAAATTTATGTTGATAAGGTTCACGTGCCTCTAGTTCCTTTGAATGTCATGACTGCTCCTTAGCCATTTTCAATGTGGGGTATTAATATGATCGGAGAAATCAAGCCTACTGCCTCTAATGGACATCATTTCATTCTTGTCTCTATTGACTACTTTACCAAGTAGGTTGAAGCAACTTCATTTGCCTCAGTTACTAAGAATGTCGTAGTCCGGCTTATCAAGCATAACCTCATCTGTTGGTATATCATCCCTGAGAGTATCATCACTGACAATGGTACCAACCTCAATAATTCTATGACCACTGCATGCAGTTCAAGATCAAGCATCACAACTCTTCTCCATACAGACCCAAGATGAATGGCACAGTGGAAGCTACCATCAAGAACATAAAGAAGATTGTGCAAAATATGGTGGTGACCTAAAAAGACTGGCATGAGATGTTACCATTTTCTCTTCATGGCTATCGTACTTCGGCGTAGACATCAACTGAGGAAACCCATTTCTCTTTGGTATATGGCATGGAAGTTTTCCTGCCTATCGAATTTCAGATTCATTCTCTAAGGATTATGAAAGAAGCAGACTTAGACGAAGACAAATGGATTCAGACAAGGTTGGATCAGTTGAATTTGATTAACAAAAAAAGGCTGGTTGTTGTCTCTCATGGTCAGATGTATCAAAAATGTATGATAAAAGCATTCAACAATAAGATCAAGCATCGGTTATATCATACTGGTGACTTGGTAATAAAGCGCATCATTCTACCACAAGGAGATCCATGGGAAAATGGACTCCCGCCTACGAAGGGCCATTTGTTGTCAAGAAAGTATTCTTGGGCGGTGCTATGATGCTAACCACTATGGACGGTGAAGATTTCTTGCACCCTATGCATGCGGACATAGTCAAAAAATACTACGCATAAGAATGACCCGCTAGGTTGACATACCTAGGAAAAAATAAGGGCATCCCGGTGAACTAAAAATGTTAGGGCTAAAGTTAGGGATATATACAAAGGATTGTACACCCGACAAGTCGAAAACCTGAAAAGGCGACTTGGGCAAAAAAGGATATCCTGGTGGACTGAAAACCTGAAAGGGAGATCCAGGAAAAAATTAGGGATTAAAAGTGTACGACTATGTCCCATTTAATCACTTACAAACATCTTTATTACCAAGGTCAAAAGTTCAAATGGTACAAAATCAATTCAATCAATTTCTTCAGATGGCAAGGGATGAGATGTTCAAAGACATAAGGGCAATAGCAGAGTTTGGAACCCAATGAGATCACTTCCACATGGCTATATATATTTGATTTCACTTTTTACTCTTTTCACTTAACGACGACTTTCTCTTACTAGGATTTCTGTCTCTTTGTATAAAATCGCCTGTTTATAGGCAAATTATCAATACAAATATACTTTAAAGTCCAAACTTTTGTTTTTTCTGCCAATGACTAAAATTGAATGAGCATATGCATATGAACATGATTAACTGTTAACAAATATGTGCATAAGAACAGGAATAAGCATTTACTCAAGATTATAGAAGCTAGGATGACACTCAAGTTGTCCATAAACCCCCACAAAGTAGTCTCAACAAATAAGGGTACATTCCCTGCAATCTCCCCAGCAGATCGCTCTAGCAAATAAAGAAGTATAATCTCTTTCCCGACAATATTACTAACCTATGGAGTTTCCAATCAGTACACTTCCTGGAAATTCTCTTCCCCAACTGAGTTTGGTTCTCCAAAACTAAAAAGGAAACCTTGTAGAGTTCTTCTCTTTAGCAAATTAAATTACCCCATGAGAGTTTATTTCCTCAGCAGAACACTTCTCCGACAAACAGGGTTTATTTCCCCGACATGGTTTATTTCCCCAAGAAACTACAAATTCCCCAGCTCGAGTCTATTCCTCAGGCTACTACAGACCACTGACAAAATTCTTCTCCCTAGTAAAGTCATTATTATCCCTAGAAAGGTGATGCAAAACCTGGAATCCGACCAGACACTAGTTAAATTTATCCCCCCAAACGAGTCAGGGGCTTGTCCACCTCTTTTATCCCCAATCAGGGTGTACAAGAATTGTTTTCCCCAGATGAGTCGGAAGATTATCCATCTCTTTTATCCTCAGTCAGGGTATATAAGAATTAATTTCCCCAGTAGAGTGACGGACGACCAATGTTCCTAAACTCTACTCCCCAAAGTAGAAATCAATACATCCCCTACAGAGTTTCCTTAAAACAAGTAAACAGGAATCCCCTATGGAAGCATTCTAGACAAGATTGAAGATACACATACTCTTCATCCCCAACAATGGTCAGGGATTTATTTTCCCAGACAAGATTCTGCATGGGTTTGCAAATACAATTCACATCACATTCATACGTCATAACATATGCATCCGAAATGCATATAGCACAGTCTCATTTATTTTGAGAACATCATTACGCAATGCATTTCATACATCATGACATTACATACAATTATCTTTTTACCTTTTTAGGAAGAATCAATCGACAGAACGATATCATTAACAAATCCTCAAAACAGATTATAGGTCATTCCATAAAACAAGACAAGGGCAAATATCTGCATGATGGACACTCCCTTCAAATATCTGTTGGCTCAGATTAAATCGACCAAAGACTTATTCTGATACTTCTCTTAGTAGACCTCTACTAGCTCAGATTAAATTGACCAAATATTTATTCTGATACTTCTCTCAGTAGACTTTTTCTGGCTCAAAGTAAATCGACCAAAGATTTATTCTGATACTTATTTGAGTTAAAGATTTAAAGACATATGCTGGCTCAGATTAAATCGACCAAAGATTTACTCTGATACTTCTCTCAATAGACCTTTTTCTGGCTCAGATTAAATTGACCAAAGATTTATTTTGATACTTCTCCCAGTTAAATATTTAAAGACATCTGCTGGCTCAGATTAAATATACCAAAGATTTATTCTGATACTTCTCTCAATAGACCTTTTCTGGCTCAGATTAAATCGACCAAAGATTTATTCTGATACTTCTCCCAATTAAAGTCAAGCGTAGACTCAGTCTAATTTCTCTATCAACAGTTACCTCTGGATGACATCTATAATCCCATCTCTGTCACCTCTCCTAATGGCTTCTCTAAGCCCATTCTCTATATAATCAACAAACAAGTTTTACTTTATGCACAAGCGAGTGTAAATTTCTGGGCACTTAAGTGTTCAATCATCTTTGACCTTCAAGTCACGAACGGCGGACAATCCAATCTAACTCTTCAGGTTTAAGAAGATTGAACAACAGCAGCTGTTGTACCCCGAAAATTTCCCTCTCTTTTCTCAAGACATTTCTCACCAAAGATTTAAAATGCTCAAGGATTCTCAAGGTTTGATCAGACAAGTTCACCTCCTAAGAACTAAGTCCACAAATTAGGGTTTTTGTTTTCTCAAGGAAAATTGGACTTGTGATGCCTTAAATGACTTTCATGGTTCATTATAGGTCTCTAAGGATACTCATACCAAGTATCAAGTCTTGCACCACAAATTTGCTCAGTCAATTGCTCAGATAACTGAAAATCAGTTGTATTGGGTAAAAAGTCAATTATGGTTAATATATAGTCAAAATTCAATATTTTTGGCAAACTTCAACATTTTGAATTCATATTCATTATTTGATCAAGGGTTGATCATAATTACTCAAGCAAATCATTCAAATCATCAAAGGGGCAAAATTGTCAAAATTAGGATTTTGACTGAGAATGACTGATCATGGACTTTTGACCTAGTACATGACCTAATGGATTAAAGTATGATCTCAAAGTCTCAAACACAATATGTATACCTAATTTCATGGTTCAAATCATTTCTCAAGGTCAAGGGCTGGATAATTGAAAATTGGAACAATTGATGAAAAGTCAATTGATACACAAAGAGTCAAACTTTGACTTTTTGATCAACATTGAATTTCAAAGATAAATATTCATCAAGACATTAAAAAATATCAAAAATTACCATAAATAATCAAGAAATTCAATAAAGTCAACAAAAAGTCAAGATTTCTAATACTTAGAAAAATTCTAAGTGTTTTTTAACCTTGATAATTTTACTACTTCATGACAATTTTTCACCATGATGTAAGATGATTCAAGGAAAACTTTCAACATGAAAGTTGTAGATATTTATGAATTCTTAAACTTTGTCCCTTCGGGTTGATGTCCAAAAAATGCTTTGATTTGAAGATATAGGCTCATGAAGTCATGACATTTTTGTATAAACACTTAATGAAATTTTCATCAAGTTAGGCAGATTTTTTGTCCCAACTTCTTGGCAATTTCTCACCAAGTTCAAAGTTGATTTAGCCAAAGTTTTCAACATGAAGGTTGTATACAATGTTTCAAGCTTTCCAAAATGTCCAAGAACTTGAAGAGATCATGCTTGATCTAGGAGAATCGAAGTGAAGAAGTTAGACATTCATTCTTGAATTTTAGGTCATTTTCATGAAGAATGCATGACCCAATCTCAAGCCATGCAGCATAAATCTTGCTTTGCAGGCTTCTAACTTGAAAATCACTCCATAATTAATTGTTTACACAACTTATTGAGCCATTGTCCAAGTATTTGAGCCATTGTCCAAGTGATTAATCCATTTTTGGCACAAAGGTAACACTTCCATTTTAGAAAAGCCAACTTTAATCACAATGTCTACTTCTTGAGCCTTGCACTTGTTCCTTCTGATCACACTCCATTGTAAAGTGAAGAAGCAACCATCTACAACCTGTTAACCACCCTAGGAGCCTTTGTACTATGCATTGGAACAAGATGTTTCAATATCTCTTCAAAATCAAGTCACATAACCATAACATGTGTTCTTTGATTTCTGATCACTAGAGCCTTCAAAATCTTTCCTCTATAAATAGAGAAGTCATTTGCAAGCCAACTCATGAGTTTACAAGCCCTTTAACCCTCTCAAAATCCCTCAAACCAGAATTTGCAGAAAAATCTCCATAACTTGTCATTTCAGACTTTGAACACCAATCTCACAATCCACGCATACATTTTCGCTTTTAATCAATCACAAAGCTTTCATACATCATATATATCTCATCCCCATCCCTGTTTCAGCACTGTAACTTCATCTTCATCATCCTACATTTCCAAATATTCAAACCTACAACTTGACTTCTCCAGCACGATTCAGGCACTTTCAGCATAAAGTAAGAGTTGCATTAGCTTCCTAGGAGTCCAGTGAAGCTATCCAGATCATCACCATACTTCCACGGGTGCTCAAATCCATACACGATTTCCAATTTTGAGGTAAGTTTTCTCAACTCTGAACTCTCTCTACAAGCATCATTAATGGTTACTTTGTGAATGAAAAATATAGACATCATTGCCCTGAAGCTAACCATGCCTTTAGTCTTCATTTAGGTTGCCTGGGTGATGTGAATTTTGAAGTTAAACTTTCTGAAAAAATTAGGTTTTATTTGGTACCAAACGAAATTTGTGTTCAATTTTTATTTATAGCTTTAGTTATTTACATGGTTGAATTTATGTTGAAAAATGGAGCAAGTTTCATGTTTAAACTTTTGAAAATGGTTGAGAAATAAAGAATTTACAGTTTTGATCATGGTGGTGTTCTTCTCTATGCACGCATGGTTGAAGATGAAGTCATTTTCAAATTCAGAATTGGGTTTAATTTAAACATTTGTTTTATTTTTGTTAATATTTAGAACTAGATTTTGTTTATTTTCTATACTTTAAAATATTTTTCTAAATTAATATTAATATTCAAATTATTTTCTAAACAAATTAATTAACTTAGATTTTAGATTTTGTTAAATAATTAATTAACTTTTCTTATAATTAAAATTAATTAGTTTAATTAGGTTAAATTACTAAAACCTTTTCCATCAAAAAACCCTAAAAAACAATTTCTTTTCTCTTTACATTCTTGCACATTTTATTATTTTGAATTACTAATTATTAAATGGTTTGTATTAGATAATTAGGATTTATTGCTTTCTTTCCTCTATTCACAAATTGTACCCCACATTACCAAAGCATTGTAATAGTGTAGGACATTTAAATTCCGCAATTTATCGCTTTCCTTATTATTTCTAGTAATTAGGGTTTGCATGATAAGACTTAAAATCAAACCTAGCGAAACCCGAATTCAAAGATGAAATACATGAATGCAATACACTTTGCACACATGCACCTCTAGGTTAACCCACACTTGTTACCTCGGATAAAAACAGTCATGTCCCTCTAACATGAGATGATTTAGCAAAGACCCTCGATTAAAAGATCATATTCCCTCGATGACCCTTCAATGTTGCCTTCGGTAAACGATCTTAGTCTCTTATGACAATTGCTAAAACATCTTACAAGTTTCCTTCTATGATAGTACAATGACCCACGCTTGTCCCTCACATCCAATGATATGGCTTTTTACCAATTAATGGTAAAATAGAACTATCTAAAGGAAGAGGAAAAGAACAAAGACTTTTTGAGTAGGTAGATTGCTTGTAATTGCTTGCTCACAAACTGAAACCATCTTTACACCATACACAACTCCTTTCAAAATACTTTTCAAATCAAAGATTTTGTATACATTCTCAACGATACGAGAATCATTACAAGAATTGCCTAACATTGGCATCTTCAAAATATCTTTCCAAACACTCCTTTTTAACAAATATTTTTCAAAACCAAGACTTTGTATACATTCTCAATGATACGACAATCATTATAAAGTTTGCTGAACTAAGTAGTTTTTAAAAAATATTTTAAAATTTACACAAACACAAAGCATTTCAAAGTGAGCTAGCAATTAAGAGCCCGTAGATAACTACGGATGAAAAGGGTGCTAACACCTTCCCTTTTCATAACCTACCCCCTGAACTCAAGAAAATTCTCAAAAGGTCTTTCCTGTTCTTTTCACCCTTTCCTTTATTGGATAAAAGAAATATCGGTGGCGACTCTTGTTATCCGCAACATTTGTGATAAAACGCAAAACACCCAAGTCAGTTCTCCACTGTATCACAGAACTGGCGACTCTGATGGAGAATGAAGTTAAAAATGGTGTTACCTTAAGATCTAGATCACATTTATTTTATTTACTTGTTTGCCTTGTTTGCTTTCCATTTTGGGTCTATGCTTGAGTTTATTTCTTGAAAGGATCCTATACTCAGATCTGGGGCATATTAGGTAAGTAGCAATAGATCATGGAAACTGTACGGCATATACCGATATGGTTGAAGCGATGGCTATGTTAGTGCGACACATTTGTGGGTACCAGTGTCCCTTGAGTTAAATCAAGGAGAATACGGGACCGCTGAGTGGTGTCATGAATCACTAACTGACCGTAGAACCTTAGTTGAACAAATTGGACATTAGAAAGTAGTGAGATTGCTGGCTTTGGTGCAAGACTGAAGTTGGTTGGTACTGGATACTACACTCATGGAGATCGGACTTTCGGGATATTTTGGTCGCGAAAACAAATAGCTTGTGCTGAAACAATGTTTGATGAAGAAAGATTAATGTTATTGAGATTCCTTAGAACCCGGTTACTTCTTTTTAGGACATATTGATCCAACTAAAACTTCAAGAGGGTACTTACCTACAAACCCCATGCAAGCCTAAACCTAAGGCCTTGTGTGTTTTGTTATTTGATTCATGACATCATAACATCATGCCATAGAATTTTCACTAACCATTTCAAGGACCTAGGAATTTATCTTTGTTCTGTTTTATAGGATATGGCTTCCGCTCGAAGAAATACCATCTGAATCAGCTTTGTAAAGGTGCCTCCTCATCTCAAAGAGTTAGCATCAAGGGTTCCTGAAGATTCTCCGCTCACCAAAAGATATGGTCGACTTCTCAATCTGGCTACCTCAAGCTTTAAAGAAGACATGATGTGTGTGCTCTTTCAATTCTTTGATCCTATACATCATTGTTTCACCTTTCCTGATTTTTAACTGGTTCCCATAATGGAAGAGTTCTCTCAATTGTTATGAGTACCAGTCCTTGATCAAATACCATTCACTGGTTTATAAGAAACTCCAAAACCCGAAGTTATTGCCAATGCTTTATATTTGAAGAGGCCTGACATTTTAGATAATTGGGAAACAAGGAGTGGAGTCAAGGGTTTTCTAGCTAAGTTTCTGTTAGAAAAGGCTCGGCTATTTTGGGATGCTATGGATTTGCAAGATTTGAATAAGTCTTGGCTCTTCTAATCTATGGGTTAGTACTGTTCCATAATCTAGACCAACTTATAGATGTGAATGCTGTTAAAATCTTCCTTTCTCGTAACCTTGTGCCAACTTTACTCGAAGATATTTTGCATACTCTTCACACTCGCACCATGAGGAAGAGAGGAGCTCCTATATGTTACATACCATTTCTATCTTGGTGGTTTATTTCTCACCTTCTCTGATCAGTATTAAAGAACAAAAAAGGCTTGATTTGGTCTCAAAGGATGGCGTCGCTCTCTCATTCTGATATCTTTTGGTGTTCTCAATCTCAAGAGGACATTACTATCATTGACCATTGTGGGGAGTTCCCTAATGTTCCACTCTTAGACATTATGGGAGGTATTACTCATAACCCTTCTCTGGCTCTACGACTGTTTGGTTATGCTCGAAGAGATGGTCCTAATGATGCACTTATTGATCGCGACTTTATGAGTCTGTCGGGTGTAGTGACTACAAGTGCATAGTCTATCGTGTAGTTTTAAAAGATATCAAACCCACAAGGGATGATGGTAAAACTACTATTATCTTAGAGTCATTGTATAAAGCTAAGGATAATTATAAAATTTGGGTGTTTGGGTTTGTGATACGGTGGGAGAACTGACTTGAGGTTTTGCATTTGTGTTCGCAAATGTTTCAGTTTAGCAAGAGTCGTCACCGACTTTTTATTTTATCCAAAGGAAAGGTCAAAAAGCACAGGAAAGACCTTTGAGATGTTTTCTTGGGTTCGGGGGGTAGATTATGAAAAGGGAAGGTGCTAGCACCCTTTTCATCCATGGTTTTCCATGGGCTCTTAGTTACTTGTTTAGATCACTTGCTTTTGCTTTTCAATTGTTTGAAATGGTGCTTTGTGTGTGGTTTTGAAAATATTTTGAAAAGAGGCCTCTTGTCTAGGCAACCTTTGTAATGATTCTTGTTTGAATGTATACAAAGGTGTTTTTCTTTTGGAAAATGTTTCAATCGTTTGAAATTTTTGTTTTGGGAAATGTTTTGAAATTGTGTGTTTTGAAATTAGCAAGGATGGTTTGCAAGTTTGATCAAGTAACTAGGAGTTGTCTACCCTACTCAAAGATCTTTCCTACACATTTTTAACCCTTTGACATTGTTGTTTTACCATTGTATTTGGTAAACAAACTTGTGTTTGGATGTTAAACGGGATAGGCGTGGGTCATCGTATGGCCATGATAACAATATTGCCAAGTATCTTAGCAAGTTTTTTTTTGAGGGACTAGATCGATTTTGTATAGGCAACCAAGATAGCATCATTGAGGGACTATGATCTTTTGTTTTTGTTTTTGTTTGCCAAGATACCTAACATGCATATCATGGTCATTTTTAAGGCAACAAGTGGGTGAAACCCTAGGGGTGCTTGTGTGCATTGTGTTTTCATTTTTCATGCATTTTTGTCTTGTGTTTAGTCAAGCTATTTGTTTGATTTTGGATTTTTGCATACAAACCCTAATCTTTCTATCATGCATATTTGAAAGCAATAAAGTGCGTAAAAGTAAATCTACAACTATTACAACATGATTATGGGGAGGGCGATACAAGTTTGAATAAGGGGGTATTTGCAAGAAAATAAAACCCTAATTCAACTATTACAACCAAATTGAATTCAATGTACAAATAATAAATTGATAAATATTTAAATATGCAATATATTATAAATATGCAAAATGTTTTTTTGGATTTATTTTATGTATGTAAAAATAATTTATTTAATGTATCAAAAAAATATTAAAAATATTAATGGTCTTTTTTGAAAGGGGTGGAAACCCTAATTTGGTTTTAAGAAATATATATATATATATATATATATATATATATATATATATATATATATATATATATATATATATATATATATATATATATATATATATATATATATATATATATATATATATATATATATATATATATATATATATATATATATATATATATATATATATATATATATATATATATATATATATATATATATATATTCATTTAAGTACGAAAAATAAAATAAAATATATACAAAATGTTAAAAAATAAAAATATGTATGACAATATTATTTAAGTGTATAAATAATAAAAATAAAAATATATAGTATTTTTATAATATTTCCAAGTTTTTATTATAAGAAAATAAAAGTATATTATTTAATAATTATTTCTATGTCCAAAAAATAATAAAAATAATAAAATAAAATGTGAAAATTTAAGAAAATATTTTTAGTGATTTTTTATGTTTAGAAAAAATAATAAAAGTCAGAAACTAAAAAAGAAATGAAAAAATATGGATGAATAAACAAATGGGCCAAGGGGGTGTAAACAGCGAGCCAAGGGGTGTCAAAAGCAAGGAGAATCCAAGCCCAACCCACATTTCCTCTTCATCCTTGTCCTTGAGACAGAACCATGCGCGCGCTATGTACAAATTCGTATCTCCTGTTTCAGTGCTTAAAAACAAAAACTTGTAACATGAAAGTTATAGAGCATGATCATATGATTCTAACCATATAAAAAAACTTAATCTAACTCTCAAAGACCAGAGAGAATTTCTCTGGCCCTAATTTCTAACCTAGTTTTTTCAGAAAGTTCATCATTCAAATTCTCCCAGCTCAGTTAACTTAAATGAATTCTATGCATATGTACAGCTCAAGGGCAATGAGTACTACATTTTTATTCACAAACCTAAGCCTAATGTTTCCTAAATAGAGAGATAGAAGTTTGAACTTTACCTGTTTCAGTCAAGCTCGAGTATGGAAATGCAGAGGTTTTCAATGAGGCCTGAGATGCTTGTGAGCTTGCTTGAATTTCCTTTGAGCTTTCCCAATGCTTAGCTAGCTTTGAACTTGCTTGAATATCTCTATAGAACTCAACCTGAGAACTCAAAATTCATAAATGGTGAAGTGTGTAAATGGAGTTACAGTGACTTGGGAATGGTTGGGATAGTTTAGGTAGGTTTTATGCAGTGTGTTGGAACTGGTTGCAAGAAAAACGCACGAGTGGATATGAGGATGGAAGTGATTCTGCATGGCCTGCCCTGTTTTGCAAGAAAATGTAATTTTTTTGTACAAGGGTGTTTGAGAGGTTGCTAGCTCGTGTTTCTGGCTTAGTGTGATATGAAAAACTTGTTTGAAATGTTTACAAACTTTGGTTTTATCAGATTGCCAAGTTATGGTGATTTTGCAAGTTGACTTGCTTTTGAAGAAAAGGCGATTTTGACAATGCTATGACATGTTCAAGCTAGCTCCAAGCATTCTGATAGTTGGTGTACTTTTGCCTAAGTTTGTGGAGTTGGTTTTCTGCAAAGGATTGGGTTCACAGCTCAAGAGGAAAAATTTGACATAAAGCAAGCTTTATCAAAGTGGCAATGTTGCGTTTTTGCCATTTTTAGATTAATCCTTTGTATAAACTTCTAAAGCTCAGAACAATGCCTTAATCCATTGTGTTTGCATTCAATTTTTGAGTGTGGAAGGGTTTAAGGACCTTTAAACAAGTACAAACATGTTTGGGCAGAATTTGCAACTTGTATCATAGTGAAAAATGCCATGGACCAAAGTGATAATTTCCCATTTTCAAACCTTCGATTCTCCCTAACGATAAATGCTTTTGGAGAGTTATTTGACATTTTAGAAAGCTTGTAACATGCTCTAAAATCCATCATTAAAATGAATTTTGAGATTCCAATTGGAACTATGTGAAAAATTACCATGAAGATAGGTCAAAATCCTGCCTAAACTAGGGCAATATTTCACTAAGTTAAAAGTTTCATGGACCCTTGTTCCAAAAATCATAACTTGAGATCTAAGCATCTTTTGGGAAAACTTTGTGAATAAAAGTTGTAGATTTTGTGGAGGAATACAACTTTGTTGGAAGTTTTCTTTGAATCCAATTGCATCATGGTGAAAAAGTTGGGCAAAGTTGGGAAAAAATAAGAAATTTTCATAACTTAGAAAATTTCTAAGTTATGAAAATTTTCCATTTTAAACCCTAATTTTCAAAATTAGGTTTCTTGGTGAACAAGTTTCATGTTTTGACACTTCTTGATGAAAAATGACCCTTGGCACTTGATTTTGACCAAAAAGTCAAAGTTTGACTTTTCAGTGTACAGTTGATTTTTAATCAGTTGACTGGAAAATTCATTTGTCAATCCAATGCAATTGAGATCTTTTGAACCTTGTGATTAGGTCAAGATGATTCCATTGAGTCCTTGAATCCATGCTTGAACCCAATTTGCCATTGGCTAGGTTAAAAATCAGAAATTCCCCTTCAGCAATCAAAACCCTAAAAATGACCATTTTACCCTTTTGGTGATTTGATCAAAATTCTTGAGGAGTTATGGTCCAAACTTGATCAAATGGTTCATATGAGTTTGTTATGTTGATGTGGATCAAAAATTATGAGGTTTGACTGTAAATTGGCCATAGTTGACTTTTTCTCCAATACAACTGATTTTTAGGTCAACTGTCCAATTGACTGGGCAAAAATTTGATTCAAGGCTTGAAACTTGATATGAGCAATCTTAGAGATCCAACATGAAGTATGAAAGTCACATTGAGCATTGAAAGTCCAAAAATCCTTGTGCAAACTCAAACCCTAATTTTAGGTCAACAGTACAAGGAGATGTCTTGAGCAGAGCAAACCCTAGCTTGGTCTTGAGTTTAAAGAGTCTTGTGATGGGAAATTTTGATAAATTGAGAGGGAAAATTTTGGGATACAACAGCTGCCCCTGTTCAATCTTCTTGAACCTGAAGAGTTAGATTGGCGAGTTTTCCTTTCGTGACTCAAAGGTAAAAGAGGATTGGACATTAGAGTGCCCGTAAATTTTCACTCGTCAAAATATAGTTGGGAGAATGGGCTTAAAGATGTCATTTGGAAGTGTGAATCTTGTTGGAGATGGGCTTAAAGATGCCATCCAAGAATGTTTGTTGAACTGTAAGTTGTAAGTCGAAAGAATGAGTATCAGAAAGGCATCCGTGTCTGGAGCATATCTGAGCTGGGGATATAAATAAGCAATTGAATAGCATCCGTGTCTGGAGCGTCTCTAAGTTGTTTTCTGAGCTTTGAATCTGAATAAGCGATAGAATAACATCAGTGTTTGGAGCGTCTCTAAGCTGTTTTATGAGCTTTGAATCTGAATAAGCGATAAAATAGCATCCGTGTCTAGAGCGCCTCTAAGCTGTTTTCTGAGCTTTGATTTTGAATAAGCAAATAGAATTGCATCCGTGTCTGGAGCATCTCTAAGCTGTTTTCTGAATTCTGCATTTGAATAAGCAAATAGAATAGCATCCGTGTCTGGAGCATCTCTAAGCTGTTTTCATGATTGTATATTGGTAGCTTGTTAATCTTATCCTGAAAAGGGTAAAATGTTAGCTGAAACACAAAATTATGTTGCATGAAATGTATGATGCAATATATGTGTTTTATCAATGTTTATGATATATGACTGTAATGTATGCGCATGTAAGCTGATTTGCTGTCTTGCTGAGGAAGATAAATCCTTGATGGCTGCTGGAGATTCAAGATCTTTGACAACTCGCGGGGATTATCGAAAACTTTGACAACTTCTGTGGGGATGTGAGAATCCATCATGACTTTCCTGCTTGGGGAATCCCGAGGACTTTGATGATTACGGATGTGGATTACACAATAGGAATCCTTACTCGGCTGGGGAATAAGGAAAACTCTGGTGATCTCTACCGGGGTTTGAACAAAGGAAAACCTTGATCTGTTGGAGAATAAGGAAGGTTCTGATGGCTTCCACGGTAAATTAAGAATGAGAATCTTTGATCTGCTAGGGGATTAAAAATTCTGACAAATTCATGCTGAGAGTAAAGAAGGCTCTGGCAACTTCACTGGGGAATCAAGAATAAGAATCTCCAATCTATTGGGGAGTGAAAAACTATGTGGGGAGTAGCTATACTGCTGGAGAGTAAGCTATCCTGCTGGAGGGTAAGTTATAGACTCTGGGGAAAAGGCTTATTCCTGTTTGGAAAAAGTTCAGGAGTTTGGGCTGTATGCCAATCTACTGGGGAATTATCCTAGGTTGGGGATAAGACAAAAGTTAACTGTTATCTGTTTGATTCTCAGATTTTAAGACAACTTGCTCGAGAATTGGGGAAAACTGAATGGTCTTCGTTTGCGATTGATAGTCTTAGCTCCGCTGGGGATCTTAATGACATGCTGGTTTGATTGTGTATGGAAATTTGACTCCGTCGAGGAAGCAAGTTTCATCTTAGCTGAGGGTCTGTAGTTCAAAGTTTTGCTCCGCTGGGGACCGGGAGTTTGAAAACTTAACTCTGGTGTGGATTTTGAAATTTGACTCCGCTGGGGATATGTATTTCAAGGTTCTAGCTCCACTGGGGGGTCCAAATGATATGTTGTAGGGGATTTCTCCTGGAATAGCCTAAAGACGTTTTCCTATACTTTCAACCTATCAGTAATTATTTTTTCACATTTTGTTTATTTGTAAACAGTGATTATATTCAAATGCATATGCTCATTTAATAAATCATTGGACGTTTTCAAATAAAACACGAGTGTAAAAAGAAAAGGCAAATATTTTTATGCACTTTGAAGTATCCTTGTATTAACTTTGTGTAAGTATTTTGTACAAAGGAGAAAGACGTCCTAGTAAGAGAATGTTGTCATAAAAATTGAGAAAAATTTATACAAAGAAAGATGGCTATGTGTAAAAAATTCCATGGGGTTCCCATTCCGCTATAGCCTTCGTAATTCTGAATATCTTGTCCATTCGCTGCTTTGTCCGAAGATGATTGGATTGATCGGAAGCCTGGAGCTTGTCTGTGAAGAGATTGTTCTTAAAGTGATCCGAAGAGACATAGTCATACGCTTTAATTCCCTAAATTTTGCCTGGACCGCCCTTTCGGGTTTTCGATCCATAGGGAAACCCTTTTTTGCCCAAGTCGCTCTTTCGGGTTTTCAACTTGCCAGGTGTACAGATTTTTTTGTTTATCCCTAATTTTTGCCTGAACCGCCCTTTCGAGTTTTTGATTCACCAGGATGCCCATTTTTGCCCAAGTTGCCCTTTCAGGTTTTCAACTTTCCGGGTCAATTATGCGTAGTATCTTTTGACTATGTCTGCGTTCGCAGGGTGCGGCAGATTGTCGCCGTCCATGGTGGTTAATATCATTTCCCCACTAGAAAATATGTTTTTGATCACAAATGGTCCTTCGTAAGTAGGAGTCCATTTTCCCCTGGGATCACTTTGCAGTAAGATGATCCGCTTGATTACAAGATCTCCGACTTGATATACCCGGCCTGACTCTCTTGTTGAAAGCCTTGATCATCCATTTTTGATACGTCTGACCATGGCAAACAACAGTAAGTCGCTTTTCGTCAATCAAGTTAAGTTGATCAAGCCGGGTCCGAATCCAATCGTCTTCACTCAAACCAGCATCCTTCATGATTCTCAAGGAGGGAATCTGAACCTCAATAGGTAAAACAGCTTCCATGCCATATACCAAAGAATAGAGTGTTACCCCAGTTGATGTACGCGTCGTGGTACGGTACCCGTGCAAAGCAAACGGTAACATTTCATGCCAGTCCTTGTAGGTGACTGTCATCTTTTGTATGATCTTCTTGATATTTTTGTTCGCAGCTTCGACAACACCGTTCATCTTCGGCCGATAGGGAGATGAATTGTGATGTTGAATCTAGAATTGTTCGCACAAGGAGGTGATCATAGTGTTGTTCAGGTTTGTACCGTTGTCAATGATGATCCTGTCGGGGATACCATACCGGCAAATGAGGTTTTGCTTGATGAAGAAGGCAACCACATTATTTGTGACGGAGGCGAAGGAAGTTGCTTCGACCCACTTGGTGAAGTAATCAATGGCCACCAAGATGAAGCGGTGTCCATTGGATGTTGTAGGCTTGATCTCTCCAATCATGTCGATTACCCACATAGCGAATGGCCAAGGAGCTGTTAGGACATTGAGAGGAACTGGAGGAATATGTACCTTGTCAGCATAGATTTAGCATTTGTGACAAGTACATGAATGTTGATGGCAGTCAGCCTCCATGGTAGACCAGCAGTAGCCTGCCCGTAGAATTTTCTTAGTCATCGTATGCCCTCTTGAGTGGGTGCCAAAGGTACAATTGTGCAGTTCAGCCATGATCTGCTCAGCTTCAACTTTGTCTACACAATGGAGCAGAATGCAATCATGATTGCGCTTGTATAGGATACCATTGCTCAGGAAGAACTTGGCAGAGAATCTCCTTAAGAACTTTTTGTCGTTAACTGAAGCTCCTTCAGGGTATTATTGCGCCTCGAGATACCTTTTGACTTCGTGAAACCAAGATCGGTCCACTACTTCCTCGGTATTAATCTCGTGACAATGTGCAGGTTTGTCCATCCGCTCAATGGTGATTTGGGGAGCCTCATTATCCCAGTTGAGTTTAAACATGGAAGACATTGTAGCTAGAGCATCCGCTAGCTGATTTTCTTCTCGCAGAAAGTGCTCGAAGGTAATCCGCTCGAAATGAGGTAACAATGTCAGGACATGTTCTTTGTAAGGGATGAGGTTAGGATGTTTAGTGTCCCACTCTCCCTTGATCTGACTAATGACCAAGGAGGAGTCCCCAAACACAACCAAAGATTTGATTCCCAGGTCTATTGCATCCTTGAGACCAAAGATACAAGCTTCATACTCGGCCATGTTGTTGGTGCAGTTAAAGCAAAGTCTGGCGGTGAAAGGAGTATGGCATCCTTCTGGAGATATAAGCACAACGCCGATATTATTCCCAAGTGCGTTGCAGGCGCCATCAAAGTACATAGTCCATCGGGATCCTTGTTCAGGTACGTCATACAGTCCGTTATCTTCAATGTTGTCCAATGTCATAATGTCTTCGTCGGGGAAGTCAAACTTCATGGATTGGTAATCTTAGACAGCTTGATGAGCCAGATGGTCAGCTAATACACTCCCCTTTATAGCCTTTTGGGTCGTGTACTGGATATCATACTCAGTGAGGATCGTTTGCCATCTAGCTGTTCTTCCAGATAAAGCAGGCTTTTCGAAGATGTACTTGATCGGATCCATCTTAGAAATCAGTAGGGTGGTATGAGTCAGCATATACTGCCTTAGCCGGCGAGCAGCCCATACCAAAGTGCAACAAGTTTTCTCGAGCAGTGAGTAGCGGGTCTCACAGTCGGTAAACTTTTTGCTAAGGTAATAATGGCATGCTCTTTTCGGCCAGACTCGTCATGTTAGCCCAGTACGCACCCCATTGAATTATCCAAAATAGTCATATACATGATTAGCTGTCTTCCTTCGAAGGGAGGCATCAAGATAGGAGGTTCTAGCAAATACTCCTTGATTTTATCGAAAGCGACTTGGCAGTCATCATTCCATTTAACCACCTGATCCTTCTTCAACAGCTTGAAGATTGGCTCACAGGTAGATGTTAGGTGAGAAATGAACCTTGCAATGTAGTTTAGGCATCCCAAGAAACCTCTAACCTCCTTCTCAGTGCGAGGGGCAGGCATTTCTTGTATAGCTTTGACTTTGGCAGGATCAACCTCGATGCCTTTGTTGCTGACGATGAATCCCAAGAGTTTGTCGGACCTGACTCCAAAAGTACACTTGTTAGGGTTCAGTCTGAGCTTGTACTCCATCAACCGGACAAACAGCTTTTGCAAATGGTCGAGGTGTTCTTCTTCTGTCTGTGAACGGGCTATCATGTCTTCTACGTAGACTTCAATCTCATGATGTATCATATCATGAAACAAACTACCATGGCTCGCTGATAGGTTGCCCCGACATTCTTCAGTCCGAATGGCATCACTTTATAGCAGAAGGTACCCCACTGCGTAACGAAAGTAGTTTTCTCCATGTCTTCAGGGGCTATTTTGATCTGGTTGTATCCTGAAAATCCATCCATGAAATAAAATACCTTGTGCTGAGCCGTGTTGTCAACCAAGTTGTCAATGTGTGGTAGTGGAAAGTCAGCTTTAGGGCTAGCCCTGTTTAAGTCTCTGTAATCCACGCACATTCTCACTTTGCCGTCCTTCTTAGGCACGGGCACAATGTTAGCAACCCATTGTGGATAGGAAGTAACAGCAAGAAACCCAGCATTGAACTGCTTCATCACTTCAGCTTTGATCTTTTCAGACATATCGGGCCTCATTCGGCGGACTTTCTGCTTAATTGGTCGACAGTCTTCTCTTGTAGGGAGACGGTGAACCACAATATCTGTATCGAGTCCCGGCATGTCTTCATAAGACCAGGCGAAGATCTCAACATATTCATTCAACAACTGAACTAAGCGCTCTTTGACACTTGGCTCAAGGTTGGCACCCACTCTGACTTCTTTTCTGTCTTCAGCAGTACCCAAGTTGATAGTCTCTAACAGCTCTTCATGGGGAAGAATATCCCTTTCTTCCTGTTGTAGAAGTCTAACCAATTCTCTCAGCACCTCACAGTCTTCATCACCTTCATACTCGGCATGGTAGACCAGATCTTCAGAGTCACTGAAGGCCATAGCAAAATTGTTACCCATGGAATCCGGAATAGAGGGTACCTGCATTTTGTGAGTGTGGGTGTATGTAAGGGATAGCCACCTTTAAACAAATAAAATGTAAAAAGAAAAAATGTACACAAAAGTTTATATATGAAAACGTCCATGATTCATTAAAAATGGCATATGAAGATGAAAAAAAATCAAACCCTTACAAATGGACCTATGTACCTCGGGTAAGGCACAAGGAAAAAGTGTACGAATTGTTTAAGAATTATTACAGACCAACAGAAATGTTTGAAAGATAAATTACTGATTTATGAAAGTAATGGGAACAAAATCCTTTGCCTCCCAGTTGTGCATTCCTCCTTCAACAGTTGGAAAGATCCATTCTTCAAAGTTGCTCTCTTCTTCACCGTCCTCTAAAGCATGGACCCCATGATGAGTGATCTTCACCGGTGGCCCTCCAGCCCGGGAGCGGCGCACAACCTTTTGAGTAGAAGCAGTGAAACCCAAGCCGAATTTATCTGTCTTGAAAGGAAATTCTGGTAGCTGACCCCATATTGTGCTTCCCCCTTCTTCAATCACAGCCTTCGCATCTTTAAGGGATGACATCCGGGACACAGGTTTGGTAATGATGGGTACAGAAGTCATTCTCTTGGCTGCCGCAACTTCAGGAGAAACCTCTTCAACGTTTTGGAAAGGGGTCTCGATGAATTCACCATCCAATTCAACATAGCGGAATTAATTTATATGGTTTATCATATACTCCTCCTCTCCATGAACAGTTATAATTTTCCCCTGGACTGGGTACTTGAGCATTTGGTGCAAAGAAGAAGTGACTGCCCCAACATTATGAATCCAGGGTCTTCCCAACAAGCAAGAATAGGAGGGACGGATGTCCATCACATAAAATATGGAGTTGAAAGTTTTCATTCCCACTTTAATCGAGATGTCCACCTCCCCGTGGACACTCCTTTTAGAACCATCAAAAGATCTGACAATGATATTGCTGGGCTTCAGGGTCAAACCTTCACAGTCCAATATGTCCAATGCTTTCTTTGGCAAGACATTTAAAGACGACCCAGTATCAACTAGAACGTGAGCTAGAGTAGTCCCTCTGCATTCCACCGAGACATGCAGCGCGTCATTATGCTTTCTCCCTTTAGATGTTAGATCGGCATCGGAGAAGCCAAGACCATTGTCGGCTGTTAGGCTAGATACACACTCCTGGAACTGGTCCGCGGAGGTTTCCTGAGGCACGTGGGTTGTCTTCAAGAATCTGATCAAGGCTTTGGCATGAGCTTCAGAATAGAGCAATAGGGCCAGCATAGAGATTTTTGAGGGGGGTTTCCCCAATTGTTCCATGACATCATAGTCGCTTTTCTTAATTATTTTCAAAATCTCCTCCATTTCTTTTTAAGTGGTCTCGGGGATGACCAAAGGCTGAACCCTCGTCCTAACGGGCGCTTCTTGGATCCCCTTCCCTTTATCAGCAACAACAGCAGAGGGTACAACCACGGGAGTCACAATTTTTTCCATAACTGGAGTTCTCACAGATATGTTGACCGGTACAGGAGTAACCTTGGGAGCAATTGAGGGTCCGAAGACTGCCCTTGGAGAAGCAATCTCCGGAGAGAAAATTCTTCCGCTGCGGGTGATTTTACTCATCCCAACAATATTTCCAATGTCAGGAGTCTCTTCATCAAAACTTTCTTCAACTGATTCAATCTGCTTAATACCGTGGTAGAAGATCTCTCCTCCATAGTTCCACGATATTGATTTGTTGGACTTGTATGGGATAGGCCCCAGCATAGTTATCTTCAGAGATGTAATCTTTGGATCGGATGTAATCTTAACAGGTCTTTTGGAGACCTTGGAAAGATTGGTGGATATGGTAATTATAGCAACATCATTGACAGGAGTTGGTATAACAGGAGTCTTCTCAAAAAGGATTTCTTGATTATCCATTAGGTGTTGGATGCCTAACTTTAACAACAGACAGTCGGTTGGTAAGGATGAACAAAGGCAACAATATTTTTCACAGCCTGGGAAAATCCCAGCCTTCAACAAATTTAGCTTGATTATCGGTAACGGAGTCATCAAATCATCAACAGTAGCAACATACAGATCTTCTTCAATAGCATGGGCATTGTGGCGATGCTTTGGCATTCGAGCAGAGATCACATTCAGCTTCTCGGGGGCGTCGAATTCCACCTCCTTAGCGTCTATTAAATCCTGGATCTTATTCTTGAGGGCCCAACAATTGTTGGTGTCGTGCCCCAAACTGTCTGAATGATAAGCACATTAGGCATTGGGATGGTAGTGTGGTGATGAAGTGTTAGGGTTTTTAGGCGCCTCCCTCAAACTGGCAAGGTTTAACTTCAAGAGATGGGGTAGAACCTGAGCAGGTGTCATGTTTATCCAGGTATACTGTCGTTGTGGTCTTTCCACCCTTTGCTGGTTGGTTCTAGGTTGATTGTTTCTGGGTTGATCAGCTGCAGACTTCTGAATCATTACGGCCCCAACCGCTGGTCGGCGCTTAACTCTTCCTTGACCTCTTTGGGAGTAGACAGCTGAGACTTCCTTCTTTGCTGGGAAAGTCTTTTTGATGGCAGCGGGAGCAGATGTATCTTTTTGAATTTTACCGCTCTTAATGTTGGCTTCAACTCTCTCACCAGTTAGAATTAACTAGATGAACCCCACAGACGAACTTCCTATTAGGTGATTAAAGAATGGACCTGACAGAGTCCCCAAAAACATATCCACAAGCTCTCTCTCAGATAATGGTGGCTTCACCCTTCCAGCCAAGTCCCTCCATTTCTAGGCATACTCCTTGAAACCTTCATTTGAGACCATGCCCATACTCTGTAATTGAGTACGGGTAGGTGCTAAGTCCGTATTATATTGATATTGTCGGTAGAAGGCAGCAGCCAAATCCTCCCAATTGTGCACATCAGACCTCTCAAGCTGGTAGAACCAATCCAATTGCGTCCCCGACAAAATATCCTGAAAAAAGTGGACCCACAGGTCCTTGTCAGAAGAATGAGGTTGAATTTTTCTGACGTAAGACCGTAGGTGCATCTTTGGGAAAGACACCTCATCGTATTTAGAAAACATTGGAACTTTAAACTTGGGGGGAATGACAATCCCAGAAACCAACCCTAACTCTTCGAAATCCAGCCCAGGCACCCTCTGTACCTCCATGGCTGCCAGACGTCCTTCCAGATTCTTGTACTTGTCATCTGCAGGAGGGTACTGCTGTTCAGAATAGTCTTCATCCTCCTCCTCTTCTTCTTCTTCAGACTCAGATGGCACTGCAACTCCCTTTCCTTTTCCTACCCCTTCATCAGATGTAGAGGGGAAGTCCAGGACCCTTCTAGTTTGACCTTCAAATCTTCTACCCAAAGTAGCCACACCAACTCTTTCCTTTTTCTTTTTCTCCTTTTCCTTCTCCAAAAGAGCTTTAAGATCCTCCTGACCCTTTGCCAAGGTCATGAGTAGTTGTTGGAACTGTGAATTCTGCGCTTGCAAATCTTTGACCATCTGCTCTATATCCATCTTGCTGAAATAAACAGCAGAGAGATAAGGAAACCTGGTGTGAAGACCTGTTTATGCATATGGTGAATGAAATGTATTCATGTAATGCATTCAAGGATTCAGAAAATTCAAATTTGTTGTAAATAAAAAGGAACACTCGTCATATTAATAAGATAGAATTTGTTAGTACATCAATGCCCCATGGGCAAAATAATACAAAATTCTAAGGTAAAAAGACGTTGCGCAACCTCTTCGGTGCAATGTAGGTGTTGAGAGTCTTCTCTTCATGGAGTCGACGAGTAAGTTCTAGAACCTTCTTCTCACTGGCGTAGAATTAGGCTTCAAAAGTATTGCGTTCTCCCTTGAGCTGTATCCAACTCCTTTGTAAATCTTCCAATGATGTTGGCATGTCAGGATGTAGGAGGGTGTATGGAACCTCTCCTTCCATAACAGGCTCTTTGATCACAGGAAGAATGTAGGGGTAGGGCATCATAAGATTCTGGGCGCGGGTTCGTACCCACTTGAGGTAAGGCTCAAGGGGGATGGAATTCTTGTATCCTAAGGTCTTACTGTCCACTTTGTTGGGCATTCTCCAAGCTCGGATAAACCTTTGTCAAAGTCCTTGAGCGTCGTTGTCGAAGTCAAAAACCAAGTCTGAAATCAGCATGTCATGTGGGCCATCCCTTCGGGCATACCCAAACTGTCTCAGAGCCAAGCAGGGGTTGTAGGTAATGCCTCCCCTAATGCCAAGTAGTGGGACATTAGGGAATTCCCCACAACGATCAATGATGATGACATTTTCTCTGGACCGAGAACACCAGTGAACATCAGAATGTGTAAGAGTGATCAACCGTTGTGACAACCTTAAGCCTTGCTCATTCTTCAAGACTGATTGGGGAAGGTGAGAAATAAACCACCTTGCTAGAAGAGGAGTACATCACATGATAACACCTCTTTTCCTCATTGTTCGTGTGTGAAATGAGTGGAGGATGTCCCAAAGAAAAGTAGGCACAGGATTCCTAGACATGAAAATCTTGACAGCATTCACATCTATAAGCTGGTCAGGGTTTGGGAACAAGACCAACCCATAGATGAGAAGAGCTGTAATCTCCTCAAAAGCTTGCAGATCTAGAGTATTCCAGCATTCTTGAGCTTTCTCAAACAGGAACTTTGCCAAGAAACCCTTGACACCACTTCTGGTTTCCCAATGAGCTATGGTATCAGATGGTTGCAAGTGTAGGGCTTGAGCAACATCTTCAGGCTTTGGGTCTCTTTCCGTACCGTTGTAGGGTAGTTGATGGAGAATAGGAATCCTCAGGAGTTGAGAAAATTCCTCCAAAGTAGGCACTAATTGGTAATCAGGAAATGTGCAGCAGTGGTGTAGGGGGTAGAAGAACTGGAAGAGAACTTTCACCATGTCTTCCTCTGTACTGGAGTTGACCAAGTTGAGAAGTCGACCATGTCTTTCAGTGAATGGAGAATACTCTGGAATCTTGGAAGTAAGCTCCTTGAGTTGAGGAGGGGTTCTCACAAGGTTGACCTGGATTGTTTTCCTGTGGAGTGATTCCATAACCTACAAAACAGGAACAAAGATGAAGATCCAAACCCTTGAAATAGTTAGTGGATGCATATGATGCTTCATGATGTTCATGATGTATGCAAAAGTATGTGTACAAGCAAATTACACAAGTTCCTAGTTTCAGGCTTGCATGGGGTTTCATAGGTAAGTACCCTCTTGAAGTTTAGTTGGCTCAACCTGTCCTATAAATAGTAACCGGGTTCTAAGGAGCTCAATATCACTGGATTATTTTCTGTGTTCATTGTTTCAGTTTAGCCACTTTACTGGTGACCGAAATATTCCAAGAAAACAACCCTTAATGAGTGTAGTATCGAGTATATACCAACTTCGGACTGCACCAAAGTCGGTCATCTCACTACCCCTAAAAAGGCCAAGATGGTCAAGTAAAGGTTCTAAAAGTCCATTAGTGCTTCATGACATCACTCAACGACCCCGTATTCTCTTTGATTGACTTAAAGGCTACCGGTACCCATAAATATATCACACTAATATAGCTATTGCTTCAACCATGTCGGTATACCCCGCACAGTTTCCACAACGTATTGCTATTTACCTATGAATGTTTCCCAAATCCGGGTAGAGGATTCAAACCCAAATAATAGAACCAAATGTAAAGCAATAAAAGCAAACAAGGTAAGCATGTAAAGGTGATCTAAACCTTAAGGTAACCCCACATTCTTAATTCCCCAGCAGAGTCGCCAGTTCTGTGATACGGTGGGAGAACTGACTTAAGGTTTTGCGTTTGTGTTCGCAAATGTTTCAGTTTAGCAAGAGTCACCACCGACTTTTTATTTTATCCAAAGGAAAGGTCAAAAAGCACAGGAAAGACCTTTCAGATGTTTTCTTGGGTTCGGGGGGTAGATTATGAAAAGGGAAGGTGCTAGCACCCTTTTCATCCATGGTTTTCCATGGGCTCTTAGTTACTTGTTTAGATCACTTGCTTTTGCTTTTCAATTGTTTGAAATGGTTCTTTGTGTGTGGTTTTGAAAATATTTTGAAAAGAGGCCTTCTGTCTAGGAAATCTTTGTAACGATTTTTGTTTGAATGTATACAAAGGTGTTTGTCTTTTGGAAAATGTTTCAATCGTTTGAAAGTTTTGTTTTGGAAAATGTTTTGAAATTGTGTGTTTTGAAATTAGCAAGGATGGTTTGCAAGTTTGATCAAGTAACTAGGAGTTATCTACCCTACTCAAAGATCTTTTCTACACATTTTTAACCCTTTGACATTGTTGTTTTACCATTGTATTTGATAAACAACCTTGTGTTTGGATGTTAAACGGGACAGGCGTGGGTCATCGTATGGCCATGATAACAATATTGTCAAGTATCTTAGCAAGTTTTTTTTGAGGGACTAGATCATTTTTGTATAAGCAACCAAGATAGCGTCATCGAGGGACTATGATCGTTTGTTTTTGATTTTGTTTGCCAAGATACCTAACATGCATACCATGGTCATTTTTAAGGCAACAAGTGGATGAAACCCTAGGGGTGCTTGTGTGCATTGTGTTGTCATTTTTCATGCATTTTTGTCTTGTGTTTAGTCAAGCTATTTGTTTGATTTTGGATTTTTGCATACAAACCCTAATCTTTCTATCATGCATATTTGAAAGCAATAAAGTGCGTAAAAGTAAATCTACGACTATTACAACATGATTATGGGGAGGGGGATACAAGTTTGAATAGGGGGTATTTGCAAGAAAATAAAACCCTAATTCAACTATTACAACCAAATTGAATTCAATGTACAAATAATAAATTGACAAATATTTAAATATGCAATATATTATAAATATGCAAAATGTTTTTTTGGATTTATTTTATGTATGTAAAAATAATTTATTTAATGTATCAAAAAAATATTAAAAATATTAATGGTCTTTTTTGAAAGGGGTGGAAACCCTAATTTGGTTTTAAGAAATATATATATATATTAATTATATTATTTATTCATTTATGTACAAAAAATAAAATAAAATATATACAAAATGTTAAAAAATAAAAATATGTATGACAATATTATTTAAGTGTATAAATAATAAAAATAAAAATATATAGTATTTTTATAATATTTACAAGTTTTTATTTTAAGAAAATAAAAGTATATCATTTAATAATTATTTCTATGTCCAAAAAATACTAAAAATAATAAAATAAAATGTGAAAATTTAAGAAAATATTTTTAGTGATTTTTTATGTTTAGAAAAAATAATAAAAGTCAGAAACTAAAAAAGAAATGAAAAAATATGGAAGAATAAACAAATGGGCCAAGGGGGTGTAAACAGCAAGCCAAGGGGTGTCAAAAGCAAGGAGAATCCAAGCCCAGCCCACATTGCCTCTTCATCCATGTCTTTGAGACAGAACCATGCGCGCTATGTACAAATTCGTATCTCCTGTTTCAGTGCTTAAAAACAAAAACTTGTAACATGAAAGTTATAGAGCATGATCATACGATTCTAACCATATAAAAATCTTAATATAACTCTCAAAGACCAGAGAGAATTTCTATGGCCCTAATTTCTAACCTATTTTTTTCAGAAATCTCATCATTCAAATTCTCCCTGCTCAGTTAACTTAAATGAATTCTATGCATATGTACAGCTCAAGGGCAATGAGTACTACATTTTTTATTCACAAACCTAAGCCTAATGTTTCCCAAATAGAGAGATAGAAGTTTGAACTTTTCCTGTTTCAGTCAAGCTCGAGTATGGCAATGCAGGGGTTTTCAGTGAAGCCTGAGATGCTTGTGAGCTTGCTTTAAGTTCCTTTGAGCTTTACCAATGCTTAGCTAGCTTTGAACTTGCTTGAATCTTTCTATAGAACTCAACCTGCAAACTCAAAATTCAGAAATGGTGAAGTGTGTAAATGGAGTTACAGTGACTTGCGAATGGTTGGGTTAGTTTAGGTAGGTTGTATGGAGTGTGTTGGAACTGGTTGCAAGCAAAATGCACGAGTGGATGTGAGGATGGAAGTGATTCTGCAGGGCCTACCCTGTTTTGCAAGAAAATGTGATTTTTGTGTACAAGGGTGTTTGAGAGGTTGCTAGCTCGTGTTTCTGGCTTAGTGTGATATGCAAAACTTTTTTGAAATGTTTACAAACTTTGGTTTTATCAAATTGCCAAGTTGTGGTGATTTTGCAAGTTGAGTTGCTTTTGAAGAAAAGGTGATTTTGACAATGCTATGACCTGTTCAAGCTAGCTCCAAGCATGTTGATTGTTGGTGTACTTTTGCCTAAGTTTGTGGAGTTGGTTTGCTGCAAAGGATTGGGTTCACAGCTCAAGAGGAACAACTTGACATAAAGCAAGCTTTATCAAAGTGGCAATGTTGCCTTTTTGCCATTTTTAAATTAATCCTTTGTATAAACTTCTAAAGCTCATAACAATGCCTTAATCCACTGTGTTTGCATTCAATTTTTGAGTGTGGAAGGGTTTAAGGACCTGTAAACAAGTACAAACATGTTTGGGTATAATTTGCAACTTGTATCATAGTGAAAAATGCCATGGACTAAAGTGATAATTTCTCATTTTCAAACCTTCGATTCTCCCTAACCATAAATGCTTTTGGAGAGTTCTTTGACATTTTATAAAGCTTGTAACGTGATATAAAATCCATATTTGAAATTCATTTTGATATTACAATTGGAACTATGTGAAAAATTGCCATGAAGATAGGTCAAAATCCTGCCTAAACTAGGGCAAAATTTCACTAAGTTAAAAGTTTCATGGACCCTTGTTACAAAAATCATAACTTGAGATCCAAGAATATTTTGGGAAACTTTATGAATCAAAGTTGTAGATTTTGTGGAGTAATACAACTTTCATGTTGGAAGTTTTCTTTTAATCCAATTGCATCATGGTGAAAAAGTTGGGCAAAGTTGGGAAAAAAAAAGAAATTTTCATAACTTAGAAAATTTCTAAGTTATGAAAATTTTCCATTTTAAACCCTAATTTTCAAAATTAGGTTTCTTGGTGAACAAGTTTCATTTTATGACACATCTTGATGAAAAATGACCCTTGGCACTTGATTTTGACCAAAAAGTCAAAGTTTGACTTTTTAGTGTATAGTTGATTTTTGATCAGTTGACTGGAAAATTCATCTGTCAATCCAATGCAATTGAGATCTTTTAAACCTTATGATTAGGTCAAGATGATGAAATTGAGTCCTTGAATCCATTCTTGAACCCAATTTTCCCTTGGCTAGGTTAAAAATCAGAAATTGCCCTTCTGTAGTCAAAACCCTAAAAATGACCATTTTGCCCTTTTGGTGATCTGATCAAATTTCTTGAGGAGTTGTGGTCCAAACTTGATCAAATGGTTCATATGAGTTTGTTATGTTGATATGGATCAAACATTATGAGGTTTGACTGTAAATTGGCCATAGTTGACTTTTTCCCCAATACAACTGATTTTTAGGTCAACTGTCCAATTGATTGGGCAAAAATTTGATTCAAGGCTTGAAACTTGATATGAGCAATCTTAGAGGTCCAACATGAAGTATGAAAGTCACATTGAGCATTGAAAGTCCAAAAATCCTTGTGCAAACTCAAACCTTAATTTCAGGTCAATAGTACAAGGAGATGTCTTGAGCAGAGCAAACCCTAGCTTGATCTTGAGTTCAAAGAGTCTTGTGAGGGGAAATCTTGATAAAATGAGAGGGAAAATTTGGGGTACAACAGGGTTTAATCGGGAATTAACTAAAATTTAATCATTAATAAAGGGACACTGGTATGTACTTTGTCAACTTTAGGGATTCAATAAGTCATTGGCATTTGTTTTCTGTATTAAAACACTGTTTCAGTGGAAACTATTTATTTAAAAACCCTCGTCTCACACTTTCGTTCTATCGATTCAGGTCATATTATTAAACTCAAATGAGAGTTTTCTCTGTTTCATTTAAAACTCAAAAGTATTTTTTGAAAACAAATAGAGTCCAATTAATTTGAAAGCGCTCTCGCTGTTTTTTAAAATTAATGTTTAATAACCACTATCTGGTTAAAACCTCAAACTCTCGCTCTGTTGATTTTAACCTTAGACTATCTTTTACTCTCGTACAAAAACAATGAAATATCCAAATTAGAACTTAAAACCAGAAAAGTGCTTTTGTAAAATATTAATGCCAATTATTACCGAATCCCTTCGGTTTAAGATTTACATACTGGTATCGGGGAATTTAGCCAGACATAATTTTATTGCAGGATAACATAGAATTAAAACATAAATTTAATAATGCATGCATGGTAAGAATAAATCAATTATACTTAAAACAGGAACCTGAAATTAAATACTAAAGCAAATGATTTGAGCAGTGTGTATCCTCCATAATCCGGCAGGATTAACTTGTAATAAAATATCTTGAATTAAATAAAATGGACCTAAACGAATTATGAAAGCTAGGAAGAAAACTAGAGTTGTAGTATTCCTTCGATGTGAAGAAATATTGCTTTAATGGTGCGGGTTTTCTATGCTTACGGGAATTCTACGAAACTAGAAAACAAAATACTGAAGACTATGAAACTGAAATAATAGTAAAGTTGCAAAACTAGAAAGTAATCTCAAGTTACAGTACATAGAAGAAACAATAAAAATTGGTGCAAAGTATGGAAGTAACAATGTTGGTAACTGATATCAATTTATAGATTCCAAAAGTGAGCAAAAATAGGAGGAATCTCCTTGATCCTCGTTCTTCCATCATGGAGAAGAATTCGGCAAAACTGTATGTTCCGTCCTGTTGTACCCCAAAATTTGCCCTCCCATTTTGCATGCAAGATATTATCCTAGGGTTTCTCGTATACTCAATTTGGCTCAAAGGTTGATCAGATAGATTCTCTTCCTAGGCGGAAAATTAACAATTAGGGTTTGGTATTTCTCAGAGAAAATCGAGTTTTCAAGGTTTCAAATGGTCTTCATAAGTCTTCCTATCTCTTCAAGTATGTTTATGCCAGTTTTCAAACTTTACATTGCAAGTTTTCTCAGTCGTTGGCTCAGATAACTGAAAATGATTAAATTGACCCAAAAATCGACCTTTTGCGAGAGCAAGTTCAAACGATTGTAACTTCTTCATTATTCGATATTTTTGAGCGGTTCTTTTTGCGTATGATTCTCCTTGATGTCACCTCCATTTTCTCTTCACGAATCAAGAGTTGATCACGTGTAGAAGATCTCCAAAATTCGAATACGTTAGAAGTCGCATCATGGACTTTGACCTAATTTTAAGTAATTGTCGTCTGATTTCTAAGAATTGTGATTTCCTCAAATTACAAGATCTTGAGACAATTATTTCTGCTTATGGTGACAAGTGATATCGCTCACGAGTTTATCTTCAAAGATCAAAAAATAAAATTGTGTTTGGAAGACTTTGAAAGTTATTGAATCGTCGCAAGTCATTTGTTTGATTTCGAATGTTCTTAACCATAATTTGATGAAGTTTGTTAATTCCACAAGATTGACGAATGTTCTTAAAGCATGTTTGTTAGACAATAAAGTCCCATTTTAATCAAGCGTGGCATGCAAACTCATTTTGATTACCAATTTGACTTAGACAAGAGGTGAAGATTAGGACTGTAATTTGGATGACCATGGCTTTGGGTTTGAGTTAACCAATTTGGATTTGAATTCTTAGACATTTATTTTGTTTAAGAATTTTATTGGAGTCCAAGGCGCATGGTTTATTTGATCACTTTGTGATTGTTTGAAATTCAAGAAACCAAATCATATTCTTCCGGCAAGTGGCCATATCTATTTGGAATCAAAATTCAAAGATGAAAAGTTTCCATTTGACATTAATAGATCTTAAATGACTATAAAGTTTCATACTTGTTCCAAGTGGTCTAAAGATTTATTAATTGTATTACCAAAGGAAAAGATTACAAGACTTCATGTTTTATTCCAAAGAAGTGACAAAGTCATACATGTTCAACTACCAAAATTAAAATAAATTACAATTTTCCTATTTCTTTCCTATACAAAGAAAAAGGAATTCTTCATTATTCTTGCTCCTTCAAGTATTCCACATTCTTCAAGTCCCCCTTCATCACCTTTCCAAACTCATAAAACATGAAACAAAAAAGGAAAAAGAGTTAGTATATCAAAGAAATTAAAAGTGAATAAAGAATTGAAAGATTGCTAAACTCATCATTAGGGTGGTTTTTAAGAATCGGAAAAGAAGGGTTTTGTGTTCTAAGGCCTCAAACAATTTCAGTTTTATCATAGGCCAAGTTTCTATTGCAAATCTCAAAGGAATTGGTTCACAGTAGAAAAAAAGGTGCAAACAGAATTTCAAGTCCAACACAAGTTCAAATCCAACAGAATTCAGCCCAACAGTATTCGAACAGAATTTCAATTCAAGCCCAACAGAAAAAAAGCCTCATACATGTTGTTTCAATAAAAGTCAGATTTATGTCATTGGCTAGGAAGGAGTCTTTTGAAAATATCAATAGTTGGTTCAAAAAAGATAAAGAGGAAATTAAGAAAAGTCGGAACTAGCATCACAGAAAATATCAATCCAGCAAGCAAACAAAAAGCCTCATACATAGCATACATCATTGGCTAAAATAAAATCATGTTCCCAATTTTACCGCAAAATCAAATTTCTGTTCACAGTAAAGAAAAAAGAGGCAATTCAGTTCAAAGTACAACATCCCAGAAGCAAGCACGGTCCAGTAAACCAGCAAAAGTACAGAAAGTAACAAAACTTATACAGCAGGCGCAGCCCCAAAAACCAGCAAAGCCATAAAATCAGTAAAAGCACCAAGTACAAAGTTGAGCCATCAAATCCAATTGAAACTCACAAAATCGGTGGAAAGATATCACATGAAAATGAACAAAGGTCAACCATAGTATAAAGAGGTAGCAATACTGTTTTCAAGAGGAGGATTTTTTACCACAAAAAAAAAACGTACAGAGGCAAAAACACAACACAGAAAACAACCAACCATCAAACCCTTCAAACTCATTTACAGAAGAAAAAAAATAGAACCAAGCCCAAAACATTCCAAATCATTCAAACCAAATACAAGCAAAAATATACAGTCACGAAATATACAGACAGAATCAATACCAACTGTCAAACCCTCAAAAACCATTCACAGAAACAGAATATAAACCACATGCAAACAACAACAAAACCCTAAACATACTTCATCATTTTCTAAAATAACCAACCCTTTAGAAACAAAAAGAGGAAAGTTAGAAATATCTCACCCAAATAATGAAAGATCCTCACAATCAGAGCCGTTAGGTTTCCTCTTTCCCTTTCGTGATCTATCCGAATTGGGGCAACATCTGTAAAAATCAGTCAAATATTAGTGAAGATGAGAGAAAGGTGAATCCAAAGATGTAATAAAAATCGTGATCAGAACTTCTCCGCCGCCGTCACCACTGTGAGGTGATTTCTAGCGCGGCCACTCTTCCTTCTCCGGTGAGAGCACCATCAGAGAGAACGAGAGAAAAAATAAAAAAAGAGAGAGAATGTTTCTGGTAAAATGACAAAGCCCCTTTGTCATTTTTTGTTTTTTGTTCTTTTACATTTGTATTTTCTTTGGGCTTTAACCCAAACTGACCCAGCCCAATGCCTTTACTCACGCCTACCCCTTTCCTTGTTGTCTACCATCCCTCCTTCTAACACCAACCAAACACTCATAAGCCCAGTTCGTTTTGCTTCCAGCACCCCCCACTGCTTACTTCCTACCACGCAAGCCCAATAATCTTTTTATTTATTTCTTATTCAGAAAAACTGCTTGGGCCTAAAACCAAACAAAAGCAGATTTACTTTCTCACACCTCCCAAATTTATTTTTAACCTCCCTGACTTTATTATTTTTATTTTATTTTTATTTCATCTTTTATTATTATTATTATTATTATTATTATTATTATTATTTTCATTAATAAAAATCCAAAAAAAATATTTATATGTTTATTATTTATTTTTATTAGTTTATTTTTTCTTCATGAAACTAAAAGAGCAAAAACAATTTTCCTAATAAATTAATTTCTTTTTCTTGACTAATATTTAGATAATTAGGTTTAATTATTATTATATTATTTCCTTGTAAATTAAATTAATTTAGAACTTAGGTTTATTTTTTAACTTAAAACCTTTTCATAAAAAAACCCTAAAAATCTTTTTTAGTTGATTGATTTTCTTAATTAGTTTAAGTTAATTTTTTTTTTAATTTTCATTAATCATTTTCTTAATTACGTTAAAACCTCTTCCATAAAAAAATCCAAACAAAAATCACATTTCTTTTTACATTTACATTCTTGCATTTTTATTTATTTCTTTTTGTACAAAATTCAATATGGTTGTAATAATTATTTAGATTTAATTTCTTGCAATTCCCCATTTGTAATTTGTACACCCCTCCCCTAAATGATGTAATAGCTTAGTATTTTTATTTTCGGCAATTTAAATGCTTTATATACAAATGCTAATAATTAGGGTTTGTATGGAAAGATTAAATTCAATGCTTAGAAAACCCTAATTCAAAAACAAATCATGCATGTAAACCAATACACTTGCACACAAACACCCCTAGGGTAAATCCACTTTGTTGCCTTACAAAAATGACCATATTATGCATGTGAGTATCTTAGCAAAAACAAGCAAAATACAAGAGCATAGTCCCTCGATGACGATATCTATGTTGCCTTTCAAAATGATCTTAGTCCCTAAAGAAAATGCTAAGATATTTCACAATATTGCTAATCATGGTTATACGGTGACCCACGCCCGTCCCTTTTACATAAAAAGATAGGGTTACTTACCAAATCAATGGTAAGATAACAATATCAAAGGAAAGAGGAGATGGACATGAAAGACTTTTGAGTAGGTAGAATGTTCCTAGCTACTTGCTCATTTTCAAAACAAAAACATCCTTGCTATTTTCAAAACAAACACCAATACTTTCAAAAACATCTTTCAAAACTTGAAAACATTTTCAAAAGATCAAACACTTTGTATACATTCTTACGAACAAGAATCATTACAATTTTTTCCTAAACAAAGGCATATTTACAAAATACTTTCAAAAACCACACAAAAGCATATTTTCAAACAAAAGCAAGTGATCTAGCAAGTAAATAAGAGCCTATGGATAACCATGGATGAAAAGGGTGCTAATACCTTCCCTTTTCATAATCTACCCCTCGAACTCAAGAAACAATCTCAAAGGTCTTTCCTGTGCTTTTTCACCTTTCCTTTCGGATAAAAGAAAAGTCGGTGGCAACTCTTACTTACCATAACACTTGCGATCAAACACAAAACAACCAAGTCAGTTCTCCCATCGTATCACACGTCCGCTTAGTGGAGATATTTTTGTAGCAATTATATGGGTTATCACGAGCGTCATGCGCGCTGTGACATGGGGCACGCATCTTGAAACTGTGTCGGTCGGGACATGAAGCATGCTGAGGGGAACACTGTTGCAAGATGTGACAGGAGGCATGCGCCTGCGGAAGACGGCACGCCTTCTGGTACAAATTGCTGCTAAAATGCTGCTAAATGGCCACTTCTTCTTCATTTCTCCATTGTTTTTCTTCCTTTTCTCATTTATGCCTTGAATAATCTAAGTACCTGAAATATGCTGCAAATACTACAAATAGAGATAAAATGTGATGTAATAAACGAAGAATCAGAAGTTTTATCTATGTAAATTGGGCAGAAAATGCTATAAATTTCCGTGTTATCAAACTCCCCTAAGCTTGAACCTTTTCTTGTCCTCGAGCAAAATAGTAGTATAAAAATAATAAAGCATAAATTAAAAGCAAATACATGATGCAGTTCGATTCATAAGAGGTTGCCAATGTTTTTACGGAAATATAATCTCAACATAACATAAAAGATACAATATTAACACTAAACGCCCCCCATTATACAAACCAAATCCAGTTATGCCATTATAGCTGAACCTAATTATTTTTGCTAAATTTCACCCCTTTTCATTCTAGAGCAATCACATTAAGGCTTTTATCTTTACACATACATAGTAGAGTAGCAGGTTAGTGACTATGATCCTTTTAAGCATGAGGTTCTGGAACATAAATTCGGTAACCTCCTTTAATTCACCCAATTGCAAGTAGCGGGGGATTGGATCGTAGTCTTCCCTACCAAGTTCAGTACCATACACCTTTGAACCAACCAACAACGGGTTTCTATGTTATATAATGTAGGTTCTGCATCCGTTGGATTAAGTGACCGGGTGAGGGTTGCCTAACTTAATTGGTAAATTCCCTATTTTCTTATAGCAAAGCATGTATATTTTAAATACTCTGGATCATTCACTTATATTCATCGACTCCCTACGTAGTTTGTGTTTAAGATGGTGTTGACTGCTAAATAAATTATTTTGTGCTACTTTAAAACTAAAGTTTAAGGTTTCGGTATAAAGGTTACTGAAATCAATCTAGCACAATTTGGGGATTTAGAGTGTTATGACGGTATCCATCATACTTTTGTTTCACTCAAGGTTTCTCATATATCTTTAAAAAGTGAGCAGCCAATATACTCTTTGAATGCGTCAAGTTATGCAAGTAACGAACAAATTTTTTTGTTATGGCTCAAGAAAGTGGGGAAATTAGATAATAACGGAAAAATTGCATAAACGAACTCGAAAGTACAAAGATGTTTTTGATTACAAGAAATACAAATGGGAATGAAAGATCTACTTAGAAAGCAACAAAGATTTCCCTAACTAACTAGCTCCCATAAGCTTGAAACAAGCAATGTCCCAAGGCTTAAAAACAAAAAGGAAACGGGAAGAGAAGCAAAATCGATCTATTCTTGCTCATTATCGCGTCCTCTTCCTCTCCCTCATGCTCGGCCACGTGTACCCGGAGGATGAGGCATAGCCACATGGTATATATAATCTTGAAAACCATCAATGTGTACAGTTAAGGCTGCCATTTCCTCGGTCAATCTTGCATCCCAGTACTCATTTCTTTCATCATATTTCTACTGCTGAGTTTGCATATCCAGCATAAGTTGCATCATTGCATTTTGATTATTCTACATAGCTTGCACTCTTTCATCTTGTTGCATGATGGCCGCCATAATGTCATCATTTGAGGCCAGTACTCTTTCGTGTCTTCTTCTGAGTCTTGTGGACGTGCTTGCAATATTTTCAGGAGGAGCTTGTTGTTCAGTATCTCCTTGTTCCATTTATTTCTCCATTTCATCAGCTTGGACATTCCCTTGGTCGTTTTACGCATCATCTCCAGGTGCAGGAGCACCAAGGTCATAAAGCCACTTATCCATGTTTGTATATATTAGTAAGTGCAATGTTTGGCAAAATGACACTAGGGACAACTCTATTATGCACCATCAGATTATACCTACCATCTCCTCTGACCTTAATCAAGTGGCTATCCTGACAGTTGTCGATGGCAATGAAAGTAGATAGCAGTGGTGGCAGATTTGCAAGCTTGTCTTCGAGGTGCAGACCAAGTGCTATAAAGGTGACTAGCCCGCCAATGCAGAAAGGTGTAGACCCTCTTGCACACAAAGACTAGATATGTGATAGAAGGAACATGCTCATATTGATATTTTGGTTTGGAGTGAAGGTACAATGGAGGAGGAAAAATTCTTTAGAATTAACCTTGTTGTTACTAATCCTCCCAAAAATAGTGTTGGATATGACACGGTGAAAACACCTGATTGTGGGATTATGAATGGATGAAGCATAAAGTCCCTCCCAACAGTTTCGTTCCTCATTAGAGAGAGCTTTCCAAAGCTTGAAAGCTGTAGATGCCCAATCTTGATCTATAGGAATATGGTGGTGTACCACTCCCTCACGAGGGAAGTAGAAGAAATCACTCAGAGTAGATTAACTTATAGAATATTAATCGTTGAACATTCTTAAAGTAGTTGAGTTGGATAGGTGTTGGCTTTCGTTGCACGGAAGGTTGTATAAGAACGAGCTTAAAAATTCCAAAGTCAGCGACTCATATGTTAGAAGATTATGTGTGCAGACGAATGCTAAATCAGAGTTTCAGAGTAACCACTGAACACTATTGAGCAATCCTAATTTTTTCAAGCACTCAGTATCAACATACCGTGTAGGGACTGCGGAGTGTTGATAAAATTTGAGATATTGCTCCCTTTGGTGCTCTCTGGCTTCGCCATTTCGAAAAGTAATTCTAGAAAGTTCTGACTCTGGTCTTGAACTTTTGCGTGCCATTGTGGAAGCAAGGATGGAAGATGGATAGGAGTTTGTGTGAGAAGTTGGGGGTTTTAGAATGGAAGTGGGTTTGGAGAGTGTATATGTAAATAAATATAATGAGGGTAATAAGTGGGGATTAATGAATTTTGAAGATAATGATAGTGGAGGGATTGAAATAGGCGGGGGTTTAATGGAGTCAAAGAGAAGTTTGAAGAAAATGTGAAGAAGAAGAGTTCGACGAGGGTTTCTGTGATAAAAAAGAAATGCTTCTATTTCTAACTTTGTGCCGAGGGGAACGCTATTGTGCCGAGCGGGATAAATTTTGTGAAGCGTGATGAACGTCATACTTGTATGGCGAATGACATGCAACATAGAATCAGAATAAAAATTTTAAATTTCGTTTCCCAGACTTCCCATATATTTCAAGCATTAAACTCATACATTTTTCAATATTTGCAAGCATTTTGTATATATATATATATATAAACATGATAATAATAGTGCATTAAATGAAAAGTAATGTAATGTAAATTCCACAATTAAATGAATGAAAAACTAAATAAAAATATAACTGAACTGAAAATAAATGATAAAAATTGTACTTAAGAAATTGAAATAACAAATAATGGTAAAAATTCTGACCTAATAAGTCTTCTCCCCACACTTAAACAAAACATTGTCCGCAATGTTAAAATGTGAAAAGAAGATATGCAGTAAGTCCGAAAAATTAGCCACGTCGATTGTTAAGAAGAGAAGCAGAGTAGATATGCTAGTAAATATGGTCCAACTGTTCGACTACCACATCCATGAAAGAATGGAAGTCGATCCTCAAAATAATAAGCTCATCCCTCAACAAATCAAGCTCAGATTGTAAAGCATTTATAGTAGGCCCGTGATCAAATACGGGAGTTAGAGTAGTAACAGGAGCGAAGGTGTTTGAGTCAACCTGATTGGGAGAAGGATAATGATGGTAAAAAGGAGGATTTTCAGGGTTAGTTTCCTCATCAGACAGGAAGGATTCAAGGTGGTCATAAATCATGGGTGTCTAAAGAGTAGGTGGTGGTGCAATGTGTGGTTCGACCCAATCATATAACCAGTTGTTCCTGTCATGCACACTAGTCCTAGGGTCAGGCAGGGTAAAAAGGGGCATTAATTGATTGTTAATGAGCAGTTCAAATTTACCCAGGCCTAGGTTTTCAATTATTCCCCTATTGAATCAAAAATTGATATTCATTGGTTGAAATCTACCTAGAGGGACAAGGTTTACCAGTGGTTGTCTTACGCTGATAACATTTCATATCATGGTTACTAAGCCACCTATCAAGATTGGTTCATGGACGACTCTCGCAAGACGGTGAAAGTTAGATATCATAAAGTTAGCTCCGTTTATGGGACAGTTTTGCGAAGCACAAAACATAATGAAAAGCTCGGCTCTAGATATTGCGGTTATATTTTCTAGTTTACCAAAAAGGGTGTATGCTAGGATTTTATGAAAATATCTTAAGGCATGGTTATGAATATTTTCTAAGTGCATGTCATCAAGCTCGGGGTTACTTATATCTGTAATATCCCCCCAGAAATAGTCTAGCTCACCCACATATAAAAGTTCTTCTTGGATTACTATGAATGCATCTAGGTCGTATGGAAATCCTAACAGTTCTGCATCTCCTTATAGGTATAGGTGTATTCAATATTAAACAACCTAAACCTAATTAGTCCTCTATTAAACCCTAGACCATGGTTAGGTTTATAGACAAGAGAGCTTAGAAACTCTAGGATTAATCTACGGTAGGAACTAAACCATCTTCATATGGAAGATGTGTCCCAGCTTATTTGGCTTAATAGGAACAAGACACTGTCTCAGATTCCTAATGTGATCATAGTAGGTCCATCAGGGTAGAGACTCAATCCTATCTCCCTATCAGATTAAGACTCAAACCTCATCTGCTGATTTCTTCCTCTAAAAACAATGTCCATAGTATCAACTAGATTCATCGTGGTTAGTGAAATTAGCTACTAGTAAAGTTAGCCTGAAGTAGGTTGACACTTAGAATTAAGTTAGTAGAGGGTAAAATTATAGAAACAATATTGCATAATTTTATAAGATTAGAAATAGGCAATACCAAAAATAAGAAAATAAAAACTAAAAATAAGAAAAGCAAAAAGAAAAGACTAAAAAGTGGGTTGTCTCCCAATAAGCGCTTTGTTTAAAGTCGTAAGCTCGACATAACATGGTGATTAGTCTAATGAATGGGGTGTAAGTGCATCTAGACTAAATGTTGTGTAATATTCCTTATTATCGATGCTATAATAATGCTTTAGACGCTGTTCGTTGATGATAAAAGGTTCACTACACATTCATTTGATTTCTATTGCACCATTTTGAAAAACCTTAGTGACTTCGAACGGACCAGACCATCTAGAATGAAGTTTTCCTAGAAATGGTTTAAGTCTAGAATTAAATAGGAGAACTATATCGCCTTCATTCAATTCTTTTCTAGATATTCATTTATCGTTCCATTTTTAGTTCTCTCCTTATAAATCCGAGCATTCTCGTAAGCGTCTAGTCTAAGTTCTTCAAGTTCATGGATATCTAAGATTCTTTTCTCACCCACGGTAGTGTAATTTAAATTAAGGGTCTTAATGGCCCAATAAGATTTATGTTCAATTTCTACCGGCAGATGACATGATTTCCCATAGACTAATTTAAATGGCGTGGTTCCGATCTTAGTATTGTATGCCGTCCTATATGCCCATAGAACTTCGTGTAACTTAGATGACCAATCTTTCCTAGAGGTTGCTACCATTTTTTCTAAGATTTGCTTAATCTCTCTATTGGAGACCTCTACTTGCTAACTTGTTTATGGATGATAAGGTGTTGCGACACGATGTCAGACTCCATACTTTGATAATAATTTTTCTAAGATTTTAGAAATGAAATGGGAGCCACTGTCACTGATGATGAGTCTCGGAACACCGAATCTTGGAAAGATTATATTCTTGAAAATCCTGACTACTACTCGTGCGTCATTTGTTGGAGAGGCTACAGCCTCGATCCATTTTGAAACATAGTCGACAACAACTAATATATAGTGATTTCCAAAGGAAGATGGGAAGGGTCCCATGAAATCAATTCCCCATATGTCAAAGACTTCCACTTCTAGAATGCCTTTTTGAGGCATCTCATCGCGTCTAGAGATGTTTCCAGTGTGTTGGCATTGGTCGCAATTTTTAACCGTGATATGGACATCTTTCCACATATTAGGCCAATAGATGCCAACTTGTAATATTTTAGCGCAGGTCTTTGAAGTAATCACATGTCCTCCATAGGGAGCAACAAGATAGTGGAAAATTATATTTTTAATTTCATTTTCGGGAACACATTGACGGAAAATACCATCGACGCCTCTCTTGAAAAGCAAAGGCTCATCCCAATAATAATGTTTAAGGTCATGGAATAATTTCTTCTTTTATTGATAAGACATATCAGGTGGAAGCACTCTAGCAGCTAAGTAGTTGATAAAATCGGCATACCATGGCAGTATGGTTTTAGTGTAGACTGCTTCCATAATTTCGTTTGTGTTTGTGTCTTCATAAGTCACAGGGTATTTGGTTGTACTACTTTCCAATTGGGCTACAAGGAGTTCGTAAGGAAAATTATCATTGATGGGTACATGATCTGGTTTGATGCCTTCTATTCTGGATAGGTGGTCAGCTACTATATTCTTAGTGCCTCTCTTGTCTTTGATTTCTAAATTGAATTCTTGTAGAAGTAAGATCCACATTCGTAATCTTTATTTGGCATCTTTCTTACTTAAGAGGTATCAGATTGCAGCGTGATCAATATAAATAATTATGCGTGCTCCTACTAAGTAAGAAAAAAATTTATCTAAAGCAAACACAACAGTTAACAATTCTTTTTCTATGGTGGCGTAATTCGTCTGCGCATGATCTAGGGTTCTACTTGCATAGTAGATTGCATGAAGATTTTTGTTCTTTCTCTGTCCTAGAACTGCACCTACGGTATAGTCATTGGCATCACACATTATTTCTAATGGTTCATTCCAATCAGGAGGTTACATAATAGGTGCTGAAATTAATTCCTTTTTTAGTGTTGTAAACGCGTCCAAGAATTTGCCGGTGAAAATGAACTCATCATCTTTCATTAGCAGTTGGTTAGAGGTTTGCTTATCTTAGAGAAGTCTTTAATGAAACATCGATAAAAACCAGTGTGTCCTAGAAAACTTCTTATTTCTCTAACAGTTTTAGGTGGTTGAAGATTTTCTATTACTTCTATCTTTGCTTTATCTAATTCAATTCCCCTATCGGATACGATGTTCCCTAAGACAATTCCTTGTCTTACCATGAAGTAGCATTTTTCCCAGTTTAGCAAGAGGTTTACACTTATGCACATATTTAGTACCATTTCAAGGTTCGATAGACATCCTTCAAAACTTTCTCCATAGACGGAGAAGTCATCCATAAAAACTTCCATTATACCATCTAGAAAATCAGAGAAGATGAACATCATACATCTCTGGAATGTTGCAGGGGAATTACATAATCCGAATGGCATTCGTCAATAGGCGAACGTACCATAAGGAAAAGTTAAAGTTGCCTTTTCCTGGTTGTTAGGATGGATAGGAATTTGGAAAAATCCAGAATAACCGCCTAAATAGCAGAAGTGAGAGTGTTTAGCTAGTCGCTCGAGCATTTGATCAATGAAAGGTAAAGGAAAATGATCTTTACGAGTGGTTTTGTTTAACTTTCTATAATCGATGCATATTCTCCACCCGGTGTGAGTTTTTTGCGCTACGGATTCTCCTTTAGTGTTACTTACAATTGTAACACCTCTTATCTTAGGTACGACATGTACTGGGCTAACCCATTTACTATCAGATATTAGGTATATGATTCCTGCTTCTAATAGATTTTCTACTTCCTTTTTACTACATCGCTCAGAATAGGATTGATTCTTCTTTGATGTTCCATGGCGATCTTGCAGTCTTCTTCCAGCATTATACGGTGCATGCAGATAGAAGGGCTTACTCCTTTTAGATCTGAGATGTTATATCCTAAAGAGGTTGGGTATTTTCTTAGGACATGTAATAATTTTCCAATTTCTATTTGTCCTAGGTCTGTATTGACTATAACTGGTCGTTCAATTTCTGTGTCTAGGAATTCATACCTTAGGTCTTTGGGTAGTGTTTCGAGTTATATGGATGGCTTTTTTGGACAAGGTATACGATCAGGATTTAGAGCTAGGAATTCACTCAGATTTTCATCTTGATATTAAGGTCGCCAATTATCATCTTCGAGAATTGGAGGTATAGGAATCTTCAATACTTCTGAATAAGTGGTTTGTTGTTTCTGCAATTCTTTTACGCGTTTATCAATTTCATCTAAGAAACAGCATGAATCATCGATGGATGGTGCCTTAAAGAATTTAGACAAGATCAATTTAACTTTTTTCCCCAATTTCGAAAGTCAGTTTTCCATTTATAACATCTATGATGGCTCCTGCAGTGGCTAGGAATGGTCTACCTAATATAATAGGAATATTGGAGTCTTCTTTAATGTCCATGATTATGAAATCAGTGGGGATATAAAATTGTCCAATACGTACAGGAACATTTTCTAACATACCTAAAGGAAATTTCACTGATCGATCTGCTAATTGTACGGACATCCGAGTTGGTCTTTGTTCTTCCATGTTGAGTTTCTTGCAAATTTATAAGGACATTAGACTAATACTGGCTCCTAAATCCCATAGTGCTTTGTCTATGACAAATTTTTTGATTATGCAAGGTATGGAAAAACTACATGGGTCCTTAAGTTTAGGAGGCATGTTATTTTGGATTATAGCACTGCATTCTTTTTGCGGTGAGCAGTACAGTTTCATTATCCTCAAGTTTTTTCTTATTGGATAAGATTTCTTTAAGAAATTTAGCATAGGAGGGCATTTGTGTGATAGCTTCTGTAAAAGTTATGGTAATGTTAAGTTGTTTCAGAATTTTAACAAATTTCTTGAATTTCCCTATGTTTTTAGACTTAGCAAATCTTTGAGGATGTGGAATAGGTGGTTTATAGGGTGGCAGACGCACATAAGGTTCTTATTTTTCCACGGCCTCTTCATCACATTCTTTTTCTACTTCCTTCAGTTCAGCTTCATTCTCAGTTCCTTTTCCATGTTTTTTGTACATGGCTAGTTTCTCGAATCTAGGTTCAGTTGGTCCGTCTAGTTCTGTCCCAGTCCGAAGTGTTACAACATTAGCATGTCCCTTTGGATTTGGTTGGGGTTGTCCAAGAAAAGTTCCAGCTAGAGCAGCTGTAGCTGCTTGCTGTTGAGCCACTTGGGAGATTTGTGTTTCTAACATTTTGTTATGTGTGGCAAGAGCATCAATCTTATTTGTCAGTTGCTTGATTTGCTTACTGGTGTGAATATTTTGATTGATGAAATCTTTATTAGTTTGAGCTTGGGTGGCTACAAAGTTTTCTATCATTATTTCAATGTTGGACTTCCTAGGGATATTCGGGATAGTTGAGACATTTTGGGTGGCTTTCTTAAATCCTGGAGGTGTAGTAGGAGTTTGCCCAGGTGCGTACAAAGCGTTGTTGCTTTTGTATGAGAAGTTTGGATGATTATTCCAAGTAGTGTTATATTTATTTACATAGGGGTTTCCTTGAGCATAGTTTACTTGATCAACTGGTACTCCTGTTAAGAGTGGACATTCGGGTGCAGCATACGCGTGAAGCCCGCATAAGTCACAGGTTGGAGCTACTGCAGCCACGGTGTCTGCGGGAGTTGTAGTCAAGCTTCCTATATTTTGGGTAAGGGCTTCTACTTTGGTGTTAACTTGGTCTAAGCTACTAACTTCGTGCATACCGCCTTTCATTTGAGGTTTCTCCATCATGGTTCTATCGCTTCCCCACTGATAATGATTTTGAGCCATAATTTTAATAAGTTGATAGGCATCATGGTACGGTTTATCCATTAGTGCACCGCCAGCATCTACGTCAATCGTTAATCTTGTGTTGTATAAGAGACCATTGTAAAAGGTATGGGTGATCAACCATTCTTCTAGACCATGACGCGGGCAGAGTCACGACATGTCTTTGTATCTTTCCCATGCTTCGAAAAGAGATTCACTTTCCTTTTGTTTAAAACCGTTGATATTGACTCTTAGCATAGTCGTCTTACTCTGCGGAAAATATCGCGCTAGGAAAACTTTCTTCAATTTGTTCCATGTGGTAACAGAGTTGGATGGTAGATACTGGAGCCATGCTCTAGCTCTATCTCGTAACAATAAAGGAAAAAGAAGAAGTCTTATTGCTTCAGAGCTGACACCATTTTCTTTCACTGTGTCGGTGTACTGCACAAACACAGACAAATGAAGGTTTGGATCATCCGTGGGACATCCTGAAAATTGGTTTTGTCGGACAACTTGCAATAATGAAGGTTTTAACTCGAAATCGTTTCGTGCGATGGTGGGAGCAGCAATACTATTGTGGATTTCCTCTTGTGATGGGGCAGCATAATCCTTCAGAGGACGATTTTGGGATCCTTCAGCCATTCTTGGGTCAGGAAGAGAATAGTTAGGAAGATTGGATTCGGTAAGTGTTAGCTAGCTATTTCGAATAAGGAAGAAACCACTATCAAAACAATATTTTGAATTAAGCATCTAAAAATATTTAATATCAATATTGGATATTGGTGGGAGATATGGAGTCTTTATGTTGAAGGATTATTCAAGTTCCAGCAGATTTTGATTTGGACTTTTTTGGTGTTCGAAATACAAAAGAGCTCCTTTATACAAAGGTGCAACGGTCCAAGTAATTGGGTTATTTCGAAGAAGCAAGATGCTTCGATTGATATAGATTTCGAATTTCAAATAAAGAGCGCCAGTCTAGAAGACACGTGGAAGTCAGCAAGCAGAGGAAGCCTGCATGCTTCGAACGTGGCGTGATTTTAGAGTAAGGTCGTTAGGGTCGAAACACTATAAATAGGTGTTCTTATGTTAGATTTAAGAATGTTCACTTTTATGTACTAAAATATCTCAAAATACTCATTACTTCCGTGAATTAAGGAAAACGAGTCAGAAGATACAATGTACGTGTTGAACATCATTACTTTTTTACAATTTCAATACAAGTCTTGTTATATTTAATTCACCTTTACGGTATTTCGTTGTCTTTAAATCCTTCGATCACCTTTACAGTATTTCCTTGCTCTTTACATCCTTACATTTCCTTGCATTACAGTATTCCCTTGTCCTTTAAACACTTCGATTTCCTTGCATTACAGTTATTTCATTGTCTTTAAACACTTCGATTTCCTTGCGTTTCCTTTGTTTTACTTTGTCTTTAAACACAGTCATTTTGTTAAACAGTATTTTTACCCTTAAATCCTTCGATTTACTTTTACTTTATCCTTTTAGTCAAACACTTATCTTCACATTCAAGCCATTTTAGAATTACCTTTACATTCAAGCCCAAGTTTAATTCGAAGCCTTCCCTGCCTACATTCATTTAGTTTATTCCTATAGACCATTTTAGAAATCTTTCCTAAGAATCTCGTCTTCAAACTTAACATACAATATAAGTCTATCAATATAATAGATATGAACATAAAACTAAGTTATGACACATGTGTTCTAGGATCAATCTAGTCGATCCTGCAAGTAACCAATAATAAATTAGTAAATTGGAAGACTAGCGGTTGTTTACTAGAAATCACTGTAAACAAATTGGCACACCCGGTGGGACAGTGTCATAATACAAAGTTTTATCAAACATATTAAAGAAGTTTTAGGATTTTCTGAGTGTGGAGCGCATTTCAGTACATGATCCTTCGAAGAGGTAAAATAAAGAATAACAATCCACATATACCCAGAAAACAACGTACCAAAATAATGGTTAATACAACCAACCAAGATGAGGTACAGAATCCTCAACAGGGGGATGCAACAATCGTTTCAAGTTCGATTGATGCCTCCAATGCCATTCTTGTTGGCAGTTCGAATACAATCCCAGTAAGCACGTTAGACACGCCATCAAACATGTCTTCAGTGCAAACTGCGCCACACATAGGGAATCAACAATATTCGACCCCCCCCTAGGCCTCCAGGTTTCGAACCTTTGAGACCCAGAAATCCTCAGTATGGGATGCCAACTTCGTTTATGGCAGGGTTACATAATGCAACAACTTCGTCCCTACTCCAAGGATCTGATTCAGGAATGAACCATTTGGGTACAAATTTCCAGAATATAGGAAATTTTGCCCAATTACCTACTCTTACAACCAATAGCCAGGCAGCCCTTAGAAAACAGATGGATGATAGCAATCATGACATGGTGGGAATCTTAGCCCGCGAAATGAATGCTATTTTCAATCCCATAATCCAGAATATAAATAGAACAAACCAAGAAAATGCAGCCCAGATGGCCAGAATAGCATATTTCTTTGGTGCCCCTAATGTGCCTGCAAGGCGTAGGCAAAACCTAGTGGAGATTCGAAATGAAGAACCCATAATTGAACAAATTCAACCCTCTGTACAAGTGGTCGAAGAAAGAAATATAGGGGTGAGATTAAGAGATCAGGGAATTCAGGAAGTTCAGAATGAACAGCCTAGACCTATCATGATGGTGAATAGGGACCAAAATGCAGACGAAATTGTTCATAGAATTAGGAATGACAATTTAGTGGCAGAAAATAACCTCACCACCATGATTGAAAGAATAATGGCCCAGAATGGTTTAAATTCAGGATTTAGGAGGCCAAATTACACATCTCCTATTGTGGATTATATTTTGCAAACAGAATTACCCAGGGGCTTGAAAGTTCCTAAATTCACGAAATTTGCTGGAGATACAAGTGAATCAACAGTGGAACATATAGCAAGATATTTAACAGAAGCAGGAGATATAGAAAATGATGAAAATCTTAGGATAAAATACTTCCCAAGTTATTTTACAAATAATGCTTTTACTTGGTTCACCACCTTGCCCCTTGGATCTGTAGACACATGGCCTTATTTAGAAAGGCTTTTCCATGAACAGTTTTACATGGGTCAGTCTAAAATTAGTCTCAAGGAACTAGCAAGCATTAAGAGAAAATTCATGGAACCAATAGATGAATATTTGAATAGATTCCATTTATTAAAATCCAGATGCTTCACAGTGGTCCCTGAACATGAATTGGTTGAAATGGCTGCTGGGGGCCTAGATTATTCCATTCGAAAGAAATTGGATACACAGTATCTTAGAGATATGGCCCAACTAGCAGACAGAGTGCGTCAGGTCGAAAGATTAAAAGCTGAAAAAGCCAGGGCTAGTAAAAATCATAAGAAAGAGAGAATAGCCTACATAGAGGCTGAAGAGGAAAACATAGATGATTCTCAAGACCCTTATGATTTCGATCAGTTCGAAATACATCTTGCAGAACTAAAAGAAGCACCCCCTTATGCTTGCAAAGTTCTACTTCCTTCCAATGGAAAGGATTCTATCGAAAGTGAAAGGAATGATAAATTCCCCAAGAAAATATATACTTTCGATATAACTAAATGTGATGAGATATTTGATCTACTTGTTAAAGATGGCCAGTTAATAGTTCCTCCTAACCTTAAGATTCCTCCGTTGGAACAAAGGAAAAAGAGGGGCTTTTGTAAATATCACAACTTTTTAGGCCATAAAACCTCACAGTGTTTTCTTTTCAGGGATTTGATACAGAATGTAATCAAGGATGGCAGGCTGAAGTTCTCAGACAAGGGGAAGAATCCAATGAAAGTTGACACTGATCCGTTGCTGATGGCGGAGACTAACTATGCTGAACCACTAGACATCAATATGGTGGAAATTGCTAAGGGGAAAGTTGAGTCGAAGGAGGAATTCGAAGAGGATGGGGATTTCATCCTGATCGAAAACGAAAAAGAGGCTACTGATGGCCTCCCATTGATCAAAAACGAAACAGAAGCCACTGATGGCCTCCCAAAGGTGCTCAAAGCAAAGATATTAAGGGATAGAAAATTAGCTGAGGCCACTGAAGGTCTTAGGATGAAATTTGAGGGAGTCAAAATTTCTGATGACCAAATGCTGGGAGTGAATATGGTGGATTTCGAATAGCCTAATGCTGAAATGGAAGAAGTGGAACACTGTCTAGAGAGGGAAAGAGAACAGAGAAGAGAGAACTTACCTAGAAAGGACGCAAGTTTGCGTGAATACCTCTTCCATTGTCATAAGAAAAATCAGGAGAAGTTGTTATGCCCAAGGTGCAGTATCATCTGCAACCCCAAAATTGTTGTTGAATTCGAAAGGGCCCAGCGTGAACAAACAGGAGTCAACTGGAGGAAAGATAACCAACTATATAAAGTCTATCCAAAGGCTGATGAAAGCCTGCTCGAATTCCTGGTTCGTTGCCACAAGATTGGAACAGAATGCTTGATATGTCCCAGATGTGCAGTAGTGTATGATAAGGAAATGGCTGAAGCATTCGAAAGAATTCCATTTTCGTCAGGCTGGGGGCATCAAGGCGGAATGCCTTCGAATCTTGTTAGCACAACCAGAAGTATGCCAAGGAGGCCAGATAGCCCTTATCCCAGGGGAGCAAAGAGAGTTTCCTTTAAACTACCTGCAGAAATCCCCACTGATAGATGGTTGCAAGTGAATGCTGATAAGGGAAAAGGGAAGTGGCGCAGCTTCGATCGAGGAGGCAGGACTGCAATGGCTTACAGGAGGAAATTCAATTCGAACAGGAGGGAGGAAATAAGATTAGAGAATTATAAGGGCAGAAACCCAATGTCTCGCTCTCAATGGTGTAGACACCAGCGAAACCAAAAAGCTGCAAGGGATTCGAAACCTATGGGAGTAGGAGAATCCAGTACCAATAAACCAACATCACTAAACCAGACTGGGGGCAAACCCCCAGTTTCCAGGAGACTTTTTTCTCCACAGAAGGACATTAAAGAAAATAGGACTCAGAGGGAAGCTGCGAACGAAGAGGACCTGATGACTGATGCCTTCGAATCTGAGGGGGAATCCTTCTTCAATGCAAACTGCAATGTAGTTTCAGTACTGCCTTGTGAGTACAATCAGGAAACAGAGGTTTATGCTGATGAGGGGACAAATGAGGACGAAATGGCCAGACATAGGCCAATATGCTATTATGTGATGAACAATGGAGCGGTTGAAGAGCAGAATGCTTTCTTTGAAAAGCCAGACGAAGGAATGAAAAACCATCTCAAGCCCTTATTCATCAGGGCGAAGGTAGAACAATATGGTGTGAACAAGGTTCTGGTAGATGGTGGAGCTGCTGTCAATCTGATGCCCCAATTCATGCTGAAGCGAATAGGAATACAGATTTCAGATGTCAGACCTCACAACATGGTGCTGTCGAATTATGAAGGGAAGGTTGGCTAAACTTTGGGAGTAATACAAGTTAACCTGACAGTTGGTTCCCTCACAAGGCCAACAATGTTTATGGTCATTGCTGCAAAAGCAAATTATAATATGTTGCTTGGCAGGGAATGGATCCATGGAGTTGGAGTTTGTTGTACCCCAAAATTTGCCCTCGTATTTTTCCACAAGAAATCACAGCTTCAGGCTTTTCCTGATTTTTTCAGACTGGCTCAAGAATCGGTCAAACAGACTTTTCTTATCAGTCAGACAAAATTAGGGTTTTCTTTGATTTTAAAGCATTTCAAGGCATCAAGCAAGCTATTCCAAAGGCGAGGCTAACAAGAGAAGAATAAAAGAAGCAAAACAACGAGTTCTAAGCTCTCAGATAATCATCATTAAGCATACAAACAAAAGCAACATACAGAAGCCAATAGGGTCAAGCATTTCAAGGCAATAAACCCTCAGAAATAGTTCATCATTGGGCAAGCACACGAAGCAACACTCAAATTCTATAAGCATATCAAAGGCATCAAGCCATCATACAAGGCAACTGAGGCAAAAGGCATAGCAACATACAGAGGCAAACATCCAAGCAAACAAGAAGAGGAAAGGAAGTGATTATACAAAAGGTTTTCAGTTGCTCATCATTAAACCTAAAGAAGCGAAATAAAGATACCAGTTTCCAGCAAAAGCTAGCATCACCAAGTCTCCGCCTTGGCCGCCTGAAGCATCTCTGATTCATCCCTCCTCCGTCTCTAAAGGCCGCCGTCTCCAAAAGGTATAATTTCTCTCTGTTTTCACGCACCTCCAACAAGAATAACAATAACCCTTAATCAGAATCAATAAACAAAACATGTAAGACATAAAGTTTGAAACTCTAAATGCATTAAACAAAAACAGAAACCGTCACCTTATAACCTCGCTTCGCTGGACCAAGGAGGGAAGAGGGGACGAAGGAAGAAGCTTGGTGGCCATGGGCGAAGGCTGAGCTGTATTCAGTAAGCTTTGGTTTGAGAGGACGAAGAGGAACAAAGATGAAGAACGGCGCCGTTGTTATGCCTAACCCTAATTTTCCCAAATGATACAAAACCAAAGAAACCCTAAGACAAATTGTTCAAAGCCTTGGGCCTTGCCCTGTTTCAGCGCCTAAGCCCATTTGTTTTTGGGTATACACCCCCCCTTTTCATGAAACCTGCCTATTCTGATGGGCCCAAATAAATTTCTTGACCCATCAGTTTCTCTTAGCTTGTTTTCTTCTATATTTTGAAAACCATTCATCTCTTTTCACTTATTTCTTTATTTCCTTTTTTTATATACTAATACTTTGTTTATAAATAATACACTAACATTCTTTTTACATAAAAGGTTCTTAATTACCCTTTTTTTATTTCTAGCTAGTATAATTTAAATATATAGAGGAATAGAATTTTTGAGTTAAATAATTGTTCTTATGTTTAAAACAATTTTCATTATTTTTTAATATAAATCTATTTGTACATAAAAATATTAATTAAAATACATTAATTTTAATACATAAAAAATAGAACTTAAAACACCTTTTCTTTTATTTTATTAAAATTTATTTTTTTGTTTGTACATACTTAACAAAAAAATACAAAAGAACAAATACATGCTTAATAATACATTAACATTTCACACTTGTAAATAAATCATACACTTACACATTTACAATACACAGATACATTGATACATTTACATTTGCTTATCTTGTACATTTGATACATATTTACATTTGCGATCGATTCGATTTGTTTGTAATTTATTTGGACACTACTATCCCATTTAAGTCTCATCCCCATTTGTAAACATTTGTACCCCCACTCCCGGATACTATTTTGTAATAGCGTAGACTTTAAATTCTCGCAATTTATCGCTTTCAAATATACCATGGTTAGACCTAGGGTTTGCATGTACATAAAATCAAACGCTAGATAACCTAATACAAAGACAAATACATGAAATCAATACACAATTACACTTGAACCCCTAGGGTAATCCCGCTTGTTGCCTTCCAAAATGGGCCATGCTTGCACGTTGAGTATCTTTGGCAAAACAAAACAATTCAAATGATCATAGTCCCTCGACGACGCTTTCGAAAGTTGCCTATCAAAATGATCATAGTCCCTTCAAGCAAATTGCCAAAGACACTTGGCACCATTGCATTCATGGTCCATACGATGACCCGCGCATGTCCCGTTAAACATCCTAAACGCAAGATTGTCCACCAAATACAATGGTGGAACAAAATTGTTAAAAGGGTTAAAACATGAGAAAAGCCTTTGAGTACAATAGGGGTAGACAACTCTTAGTTACTTGATCAACTTGCAAAAACACTTGCCTACTTTTCAAACCACTCCACAAACACTTTCAAAACAAACCTCCAAAAACATTTGAAACATCTTTTCGAAAAGATACACACCTTTGTAAACACTCAAACACGAGTCATTACAACGGTTGCCTAAGACAAGGCATCTATTTCAAAAACATTTTCAAACACACACACACACCACAATTTCAAACAATTGAAAATCAAGGCAAGTGATCTAAAAACCAAGTAACTAAGAGCCCATGGATAACCATGGATGAAAAGGGTGCTAATACCTTCCCTTTTCATAATCTACCCCCCGAACCCACGAAACATCTCAAAAGGTTTTTCCTGTGCTTTTTAACCTTTCCTTTAGGATAAAATAAAAAGTCGGTGGCGACTCTTGCTAAACCGAACAAGTGCGAATACAAACGCAAAACTCAAGTCAGTTCTCCCACCGTATCACAGAGTTGTACCTTCTTCAATGCATCAAAGGCTGGTGTTGTGGAGAGATGATGGGATTGTTGAAAATATAGAAGCAGACCAAAGCTACTACATGGCAGAAGTCAACAATGTGGATAAGAGGAATTTCGACAGAAATATGGCCAACATAGGGCCATGTCACCCACCTGAGGAATATTTCGAGCCTAATGAAAATGCTTATTATTCCCTAACCTTGCGTCCCAATGGATTCCAATGGGATAGGGAAATCATGTGGGATGGACAGGTGACTGAGAAATATGGAGAGACTTCGAAGATACGGCCAACTGGCTGGGCAAACGAAGGTTATTATGACTGAATCGAATTACTACCAAAAGATTTCGGCCTATTTGGATGAGAACAAACGAAGAACGGCTCTCGAAGCCGAAATAAAAAACATGGTTGTCGAAGCCATAGACAAAAAAGAAATAGCAAATCCTGAAGGAAACCATTCATCCTCACCATATGATGGACAAACTTCTAAACTGATGGATCAAAGACTAGATGTCATTTATGATCAAGAGCCCTTGGGGTTCGAAAAGGATCCAGAGTCATCAAACGCTAAGATGTTGGCCCAAGATCCTTTGGAGGAAGTTGATATTGGGGATGGTGTTGAGAAAAGGATTACATACATCAGTGCGAAACTTAGTCCCAACTTAAAAGGCAAAGTGGTCGAAATGCTCAAACGAAATAGAGATTGCTTCGCCTGGGACTATGATGAAATGCCTGGTTTAAAGAGGGAACTGGTAGAACATAGGCTTCCAATAAAGGATGGCAAGAAGCCCATTAAGCAGATGCCTAGACGATTCGCTCCAGAAATTCTCTCAAAAATAAAGGCAGAGGTGCAACGACTCCTTCGATGCAAATTTATCAGGACCACAAGGTACGTAGAATGGCTTGCTAATATTGTACCTATTATTAAGAAAAATGGCTCTTTACGAATTTGCATAGATTTTAGGGATTTAAACACTGCCACCCCAAAAGATGAATATTCCATGCCTATAGCAGAAATGCTACTTGATTCTGCTGCGGGTTTCGAATACCTGAGTATGTTAGATGGATACTCTGGGTATAATCAGATTTTTATTGCTGAGGATGATGTTCCCAAAACTGCATTCAGATGTCCAGGCACTTTAGGCACTTATGAATGGGTGGTTATGCCCTTTGGACTAAAAAATGCTGGGGCAACATATCAGAGGGCAATGAACACTATTTTTCATGATTTCATTGAGTCATTTATGCAGATTTATATAGATGACATAGTGGTCAAATCTGTTTCTGATGAGGATCATTTGGCTCACCTTTGCCAGTCATTCGAAAGAATGAGAAAACATGGCTTAAAAATGAATCCTCTTAAATGTGCTTTCTTTGTTCAGGCTGGGGATTTCCTAGGCTTTGTGGTCCACAAGAAGGGGATCGAAATTAACTTGAACAAAACAAAGGCTATTATGGAGACGAAGCCTCCTTCAACCAAGAAAGAGTTGCAATCTCTATTGGGTAAAATTAACTTTGTGAGGAGATTCATATCTAATTTGAGTGGGCGAACTCAAGCTTTCTCTCCACTGCTCCGTCTCAACCAAGGGAATTTTGAATGGACTGTGCAACATCAGGAGGCATTCGAGAAAATCAAAGCTTATTTGATGCATCCTCCTATACTTGCACCCCCTTCGAAAGATAAACCAATGAGGCTGTACATCTCTGCCTCCAATGTAACTATAGGTAGTATGTTGGCCCAAGAAAATGATGATGGCGTCGAAAGAGCCATCTATTATCTTAGTAGGGTCCTAAATAAAGCAGAGGCTAAGTATAGTAGCATTGAAAAAATATGCCTTTGTTTGTATTTCTCTTGTACAAAACTTAAATATTATATTAAGCCCGTTGATGTTTATGTTTCATCTCACTTTGATGTTATTAAACATATGCTTTCGAAACCAATCATGCACAGCAGGATTGGCAAATGTGCCTTAGCACTCACTGAGTACAATTTGACCTTCAAGCCTTTAAAAGCTATGAAAGGACAAGTAGTTTCAGATTTCATAGTGGATCACTTTGTGAGTGAAGACTTCGCGTTGGATTATGTTGAGATCCAACCTTGGAAATTATCCTTCGATGGGTGAACACATAAACATGGAAGTGGTGTTGGAGTCCTTATAATTTCTCTTGAGGGAATTCCAACGAAATTCAAGTACAAGTTAGAAGGCCCTCCTTGTTCGAACAACGAAGCTGAGTATGAAGCATTAATTGCTGGACTTGAAGCTTTGCTAGAATTAGGGGCAACCAGAGTCAAAATTAAGGGAGACTCAGAGCTGGTCATCAAACAGATAACCAAAGAATACAAATGCATCAAGGAAAATTTGATCATGTATTTCGTTATTGCTAACAGATTACTCAAAAAATTTGAATATGTGGATATAAAACATATTCCCAGAATTGATAATCAGGAGGAAAATGACTTGGCTCAAATAGCTTCAGGATATAAGATATCTAGAGAAAAACTCCAATATCTTATAGAAACAAGGGGCAGAATATTGGCTACCAAATTATCACCATTAGACTTGGAAAATTCGAAATTGGGTTATGCAGGTCAGAAAGAATTCGAAGTTCTAAATATTGATACTTTGGCAGATACAGATTGGAGAAGTCCCATAGTAAATTACCAGAGAGAACCTTCAGTAAGTACAGAGAAAAAGACCAAATATAGGGCATTGTATTATGTCCTAATAGGAAATGAACTTTTCAAGAAAACTCCAGAAGGTATATTACTCAAGTGTTTAGGAGAAAATGAAGCATATCTAGCAGTATCCAGTGTGCACAGTTGGGTATGTGGGGCACATCAAGCAGGTCACAACATGAAATGGTTGTTGTTTCGATATGGAATGTATTGGCCCACTATGCTCAAAGATTGCATAGAATTTGCTAAAGGTTGCGAACAATGCCAAGTTCATGCAGGTATTCAACATGCTCCTGCAAGTGAATTACATTCAATTGTTAAGCCTTGGCCTTTTAGAGGATGGGCATTATATCTAATTGGTGAAATTCGACCAACATCATCCAAAGGACAGAAATATATCCTTGTGGGTATAGATTATTTTACAAAATTGGTCGAAGCAATTCCTCTAGTGAACGTTGATCAAGAGGTCATTATGTAGTTTATCCAGAGGCAAATAATTTACAGGTTCGGAATACCAGAAAGTATTACAACAGATCAAGGTTCAATTTTCACAGGGCGAAAAATGCAAGAGTTTGCAAAAGAAATGGGATTTAAATTACTCACGTCAACTCCTTACTACGCTCAAGCTAATGGACAAGTAGAAGCAGCCAATAAAGTCATTATAGGTTTGATAAAGAAACATGTAGGACGAAAGCCAAGAAATTGGCACAAAACATTGGACCAAGTTTGTGGGCATGTCGAACATCTCCTAAAGAAGCAACGAATACTACTCCGTTTCGACTTACCTTTGGACATGATGCAGTGTTGCCAGTCGAAATACACTTACAATCAGTAAGAATCCAAAGACAAAATGAAATACCAACTGATCAATATTGGGAAATGATGATGAATGAATTAGTGGACGTGGATGAAGATAGGCTACATGCTTTAGAAGTTATGAGAAGACAGAAAGAAAGAGTAGCCAGAGCATACAACAGAAGAGTTAAAAGTAAGTTGTTCTCAACCAATGACTTGGTATGGAAGGTTATATTACCTATGGATAAAAAGAACATGTTATTGGGTAAATGGTCACCCCATTGGGAGGGTCCCTTTCGAGTATTGAAAACATTTTCGAATAATGCTTATGAAATCGAAGAATTAGCAGAAGATAGAAGAATCTTGAGGGTAAATGGGAAATACTTAAAAAGGTATAAACCATGCTTGCAAGAGGTTAGAATCACTACAGGATAATGCATGAGTTTTTGATACTCTCGAAATAGCCTGGATGAGTCAAAAAAACAAGTATTTCTTTATATCTGTCGAAATACATGTTCTTTGGGGGCAATTTGTTAGCTGGCTATTTCAAATAAGGAAGAAACCACTATCAAAATAATATTTAGAATGAAGTAACTAAAAAGATTTAATATCAATATTGGATATTGGTGGGAGATATGGAGTCTTTATGTTGAAGGATTATTCAAGTTCCAGCAGATTTCGATTTGGAATTTTTTGGTGTTCGAAATACAAAAGAGCTCCTTTATGCAAAGGTGCAACGGTCCAAGTAATTGGGTTATTTAGAAGAAGCAATATGCTTCGATTGATATAGATTTCGAATTTCAAATAAAGAGCGCCAGTCTAGAAGACGCGTGGAAGTCAGCAAGCATAGGAAGCCTGCATGCTTCGAACGTGGCGTGATTTTAGAGTAAGGCCGTTAGGGTCGAAACACTATAAATAGGTGTTCTTATGTTAGATTTAAGAATGTTCACTTTTATGTACTAAAATATCTCAAAATACTCATTACTTCCGTGAATTAAGGAAAACGAGTCAGAAGATACAATGTACGTGTTGAACATCATTACTTTTTTACAATTTCAATACAAGTCTTGTTATATTTAATTCACCTTTATAGTATTTCGTTGTCTTTAAATCCTTCGATCACCTTTACAGTATTTCCTTGCTCTTTACATCCTTACATTTCCTTGCATTACAGTATTCCCTTGTCCTTTAAACACTTTGATTTCCTTGCATTACAGTTATTTCGTTGTCTTTAAACACTTCGATTTCCTTGCGTTTCCTTTGTTTTACTTGTCTTTAAACACAGTCATTTCGTTAAACAGTATTTTTACCCTTAAATCCTTTGATTTACTTTTACTTTATCCTTTTAGTCAAACACTTATCTTCACATTCAAGCCATTTTAGAATTACCTTTACATTCAAGCCCAAGTTTAATTCGAAGCCTTCCCTGCCTACATTCATTTAGTTTATTCCTATAGACCATTTTAGAAATCTTTCCTAAGAATCTCGTCTTCAAACTTAACATACAATATAAGTCTATCAATATAATAGATATGAACATAAAACTAAGTTATGACACATGTGTTCTAGGATCAATCTAGTTGATCGTGCAAGTAACCAATAATAAATTAGTAAATTGGAAGACTAGCAGTTGTTTACTAGAAATCACTGTAAACAGTAAGATTGTATTTGGTTTGGTACTCTCTAATTCGGCGTCTTATATTAACAAAACGCTTGACCTCGTCGATTGGTTGCTCTAATTCCTCTCCTTGAGAGTGAGTGCTTGGCATACAATCAACGGATAAAAATAAAATTGGTTTCCTTAGTCTATAATGCGTAACAAGGGATTTACAATATTTAACTAAATTAGTCCCTGACAATGGTGCCAAAAACTTGATCGTGACTTTACGAGTATGTCGGGTGTAGTGACTGCAAGTGCACAGTCTATCGCGTAGTTTTAAAAGATATCGAATCCACAAGGACTGATGGTCAAACTACTTTTATCTTAGGTTCACTTTGTAAAGCTAAGGCTAATTATAAAATTTGGGTGTTTGGGTTTATTAGGAATTAACTAAAATCTAATAATTAATAACGGGACACCAGTATGTACTTTGTCAACTTCAAGGATTCAATAAGTCATTGGCATTTGTTTTCAGTATTAAAACATTGTTTCAGTGGAAACTATTTATTTAAAAACCCTCGTCTCACACTTTCATTCTATCGATTCAGGTTATATTATTAAACTCAAATGAGTGCTCTCACTGTTTCATTTAAAATTCAAAATTATTTTTTGAAAACAAATAGAGTTAAATTAATCTTAAAAAGCTCTCGTTGTTTTTAAAATTAATGTTTAATAACCACTATCTGGTTAAAACCTCAAATTCTCGCTCTGTTGATTTTAACCTTAGATTGTCTTTTACTCTCGTACAAAAACAATTAAATATCCAAATTTGAAATTAAAACCAGAAAAGTGCTTTTGTAAAATATTAATACCAATTATTACTGAATCCCTTCGGTTTAAGATTTACATACCGGTATCGGGGAATTTAGCCAGACATGATTTTATTGCAGGATAACATAGAATTAAAACATAAATTTAATAACGCATGCATGGTAAGAATAAGTAAATTATACTTAAAATAGGAACCTGAAATTAAATACTGAAGCAAATAATTTGAGCTGTGCGTATCCTCTACAAGTCGGCAGGATTAACTTGTAATGAAATATCTTGAATTAAATAAAATGGACCTAAACGAATTCTGGAAGCTATGAAGAAAACTAGAGTTGCAGTATTCCTTTGATGTGAAGAAATACTGCTTTAATGGTTCATGTTTTCTATGCTTACGGGAATTCTACGAAACTGGAAAACAAAATATTAAAAACTATGAAACTGAAATAATAGTAAAATTGCAAAACTTGAAAATAATCTCGAGTTACAGTACGTAGGAGAAACAATAAAAATTGGTGCAAAGTATGGAAGTAACAATGTTGGTAATTGATTTCAATTTATAGATTCCAAAAGTGAGCAAAAATAGGAGGAATCCCCTTGATCCCCGTTCTTCCGTTATGGAGAAGAATCCGGAAAAACTGTCAGTTTCGTCCGCTTCGTGGAGATATTTTCGTAGTAGTTATATGGGTTGTCACTAGCGTCATGCGCGCTGTGACGTGGGGAACACATCTTGAAACTGTGCCGGTCGAGACATGAAGCGTTCTGAGGGGCACACTCTTTCAAGTTGTGATGGGCGAAATGCGCCTGAGGAAGACAACACGCCTTCTGGTATAGAATGCTTTCCAAATGCTGCTAAATGTCCATTTCTTCTTCATTTCTCCATTGTTTTTCTTCCTTTTCTCATTTATGCCTTGCATAATCTAAGTACCTGAAATATGCTGCAAATACTATGAATATAGATAAAATATGACATGATAAACAAAGAATCAGAAGTTTTATCTATGTAAATCAGGCGGAAAATGCTATAACTTTTCGTGTTATCACTTATCCATGGTATTGTATTCGACTACGAGAACAATGTCCAAGGTTATCATCAAAGGTTTTTTCGAGCTTGGGGCATGGTAAACAAGGTTGATAGCAAGAATTTGGGACATCAAAACTCTATTCCTTTGGAACCTTATCTCAAATGGGTGTGAGCTCGCGCTCAAAATCTCATGATGCCATATTTGACTATCCTACTAATAGTTGTGGAGCCTATTGCTGAGGGGGATGTTCCCTATACCATTCTCCATCCTGACATGCCTACCGACCTCGAGGAATTGCAAAAGCTGTGGATTCAACTTAAGGGAGAACGAGACACCTTTGAAGCTCGATTATATGCAAGTGAGAAGAAAGTGTTGGAGCTCATCAAGCAACTTCACGAGGAGTAAAGCCTGAATGCCTACATCGACACAAAGAGGAAACGCTTGTGGGAGACTTGAGTATTTTGTTTTAGAAGTATATTATATTGTCTCCTTTATACCTTTTTGCTTTTCCTATTGTAAGCCCAAGGGAAAATTGTAACTTTTGAAGTTATTAATATAATTGTTGTCTTTGTTTCCTTTTTGGCTAACAAATTTAAATTCCTTAAGGTCCTTAAAAACATTACATCCACATAGCATGAATCATTTCATAAGCAAGTTTTCTGATATAGGTTTCCTCATCTTTTTACTGTTTATTTAAGTATAATATGGCTCTAGAGCAAACCGTCAAAGCTCTGCAGACTCAACATGCACAGTTCCAAGAGACTCTCCTCATCTTAGCTAAAGGTTAGCAAGAAATGATGGCACTTCTTGTCACCAAAAAGAAGACCAAGAAACGGGTTGTATTCTCAACATGGGAGGAAGGTTCAAGGGCCCTGCCTGACTGGCTCAAATAGAAGAGGCTTATTCTGAGGAAGAATATAATCAAGAAGAGGAAGTTAGAAGCACCAGAGTTAGGGGTGGAAATAACCAGATTACTAAGGACGAAGACTATTCCAAAGAGCAGTACCCACCGACGGATGACAAATACAAATAACTTAAAGACCGACTTAAGGCTGTAGAGATCCAAACAATGTCTGGTTTGGACTTTGGAGACTTAGGTTTGGTCCCTGGGATGGTCATTCCCCACAAATTCGAGGTCCCTGTCTTCGCCATGTATGATGGGGTCTCATGTCCAAAGATGCATCTAAGGTATTATGTCCACAAGATTCAACCACACACCGCCGACAGGAAGTTATCGATGCACTTATTCCAAGAAAGCTTATCTGGAACACAATTGGAATTATTCTATCAACTCAAGGGGACTAATATCCACACTTGGGAGGATTTGGCTGCTGCCTTCTATAGACAATACCAATACAATGCTGACCTTGCACCAACTCGCATGCAATTACATAATATGACTATGGATTCAAATGAAGGCTTTAAGGAGTATTCTCAAAAGTGGAGGGACCTGGATGGAAGGGTGAAACCCCCTTTTATTGACAAAGAATTAGTGGACATGTTCATGGGCACCTTGAATGGTCTATTCTTTAATTTGTTGATTGGGAGTTCTTCGTCATGATCTACTGAGTTGATCTTGACTGGCGAGAAAGTTGAAAGTGGAATCAAAAGTGGGAAGATCCCAATGGCCTCAAAATCTATTGCTGTAAAGAAACCATTTGTTGGTAAGAAGGAAACTAATGTTGTTTATGGACAAAGGAGTCATATCAAGAATGATCGTCATCAGTCAGTAAGTGTAGTATTGATTTCTAACCTAACCCCAGTTCAACGACTACAACGATAAAAAAATCAGCAAAGGCCGGATGCCCCGAGAAGGTAGTTCACTAGGATCAACATGCCATTGTCTCAAGATATACAACATCTATTGAAAGCACAATTGATAATACTGTGAGATCCTCCGCAAAATCCCAATACATCATCTCTGAAGTATAACCCAACTGCAAGGTGTGCATAGCATTCCAATAGTTCTGGGCATGACACCAATGATTGTTGGGCCCTAAAAAGAAAAATCCAAAATTTGATTGACAACAAGGTGATTGAGTTTGACCCTCCAGAAACCCCTAACGTTAATACCGCACCCATGCCCAGTCATGGTAAAGGTGTTAATGTTGTTGACGATGTTTCCTATGTCTCCTCCATCAGTGATTTGACTACTCTCTTATTGACTGTTAATAAGAATCTATTAAGAGCCGATTTATTTCTGGGATGCCTTGAAAACTGTTACCATCGTGCTTCTAAAACTAATGGTTGCATGTGGTTGAAGAAAGGTATTCAACGCCTGATTGATAGCCATGAAATTTTGTTCGAGAAAACTCTGTCCTTGAAGAGTTTGCCTGAAAGTATACCTCAAGAGCTGAGAATTGTAGATGTTTCCATAATCACCATTTCCAATACTCCTATTAGGATCACATCTAAAGGCCCCATAAGGATTTATGGTGAGCCAAGAATGGCTCCCTTGATCATCACTACACCGGGGCCAGTCCTCTATTCATCTAACAAAGTTGTGCCATGGAACTATGGGGCAGAAGTTTATTATCATGGTGTCAAGCAAGATCCATTGATTAATGAAAGTGAAGATCTTGAAATTTAAAACATTTCTGAAACTATTAAGGTCACTAGGACAGGAAGGATCTTGATCAATAAAATAGCAAGTGTACTATTTTTACCAATGTAGTAATAAAAGGAAGTTATCCCGTGTATCGATCTCGAGGACTGCATTAGAACTATCAGTGTTTATAATGATTCAATTAAACAAAAGAACATTGGTGTGGTTGAAAGAAAAGTAATAAAATCTGCATTGTGAATCTTAAAACAAAAAGTAAAGAGTGTTTAAGCAAAATGATGAAGCATGTTAGGAATAAGATGTATGAATTTCTCCATAATAAACTGAACCTCTATTTTATACCATCTATGTTAATGTGATCCAATACCGATTCTCAAAAGTTATTTCCCGTAATTCCTTAGCAAGTAACCATTAACATATAATTTTAAATTCTAATTCATTAGTTATTCAAACTTATGTCAAGCACGTGTAATAATATCAAGAATTTATGGTCATCAGTATTAGATCCTTATTCCTAAGAGAGATTAGCAATGTTATTATACAATTAGCGGTAAAGTGATTTGTCCAACCTACTTTACCGATAGATCAATACCCTATTTTCCAATAGGACAAGCAATAAGAAATTGTATAATACATTAAATACATAAAAACATAGATTTCATAAAAGTATAGAAATTCGGTTCATCATAAAAGCAATTCAGGGATACCCCCTAGCATTGGGGGGTTTAGCTTCTCATAATATTCAAAGAAAATACAAATTCAAAGTTAAACATTACAAGAGAATGGAATTGCTACGATCTTCAATTGCTTCCGCTCTTGTTGATCTTCGTTTTCCAAACCCTTGATCGTTCTTCTCCTCTTGTCTAATCTCTTTCTTTTTTTCTGATGCCAAAAAGTATATCTCGTACTCTCAAAAACTAGGTCTAAATAGTGTCAGATCTCCCCACAGCTATACAGAAAGCCTGAAATACCCTCCATGAATTCAAACAAAACGATTTCAAAAAATCACTTTTCTGTCTCGCACCTGCCAACATGTGCCGTGTCAGGTGACACGGACACTCGTGTTGGCCACTGGAATCCACTCTTCAACAACAGCTTGCTAGACTTTCTGACATGGGTCGTGTCATGTGACACGGGCGCCAGTGTCAGCCACTGTAATCCCCTTCTCTCACATTACATATCAGCATTTCTGACACGGGTCATGTCAGATGACACGGGCACCCATGTTAGCCACTGGACTTCCGGAGGAAACGCTTCAGAACTTGTCAACTTCACCTCTGTTCTTGTGCAATTTCACCCGGACCTGAAAATAAAAAAACTACCAGACCAAGACATTAAAAGTATCTTATTTAACCAAAATTCGAACTAAACTAATGGAAACAAACAAAATATGAAAATTAAAATACATGACAAAAACATTAGAAAAAAACTACGCAAGGTGTTACCAATGATGCAGTTTCGTGCCAGATAATAGATAGAAAACAAGAAAGAAATGTGACCGATCACAACCCCAAACTTATCTCATTGCTTGTCCTCAAGCAAAGCTTAAGTCCGCAATATAGGTTACCTTTGAATTTAACAAACCATAGTACCACTGAGATTATTTGCAACTCCCTTACTTTCTTCTAGACCTTCCCTTCTTACCCGACTCACGGCAATCAATTACACTTCCATAATTCAACACCTCTTCCTCTGTCAGTTTTTCACACTCTCTCCAGATCTCTCGGGTTAAAGTGTTTATACTCTCTTGGTCAAGGTATGCATCCTCATCTACTGAGCTTGCACAACTTCTATAAACATAACACAGACACACAAAACATGCACTATACGAGGACTTTATAGGTTCTAACGGGGCTAAGGGACAAGGTGGGATACACAAAAAAAAGGGAAAATAAAGGGTTAATTGGCTCAGATTCGATGTTATCTATCTCATAGTTGTGTACTTGTTATTTTGCAACTTAAAGGGTTGGACACATATTATTCGAGATATTCAGTTTCTTCTCCTCAATTGGATACTGGAGGAATTCTGATGTTAAATTTTCTTTCTTTCGGATTCTCGGTGACGAGTGCATTCTTACAAAATTTGTTTTCAAGATTTTGTGATTCTCTATACATTTTTTTTATTTAATATCTTTGATTTTTTTTCGAATGCACTCATTCACTCATATTGTGAGTGTCACAACCCTAAACTTAGGGTTTTTATGCAAACCATAAAATTTCTAACACCTATATGAGCAAGTTAGGGAAGTGTTTGGGCTAAAGGTTTTATAAAATGTGGTTTAAAAACAAGAACGGGGATAAATCTCAAACTGGGGTAACAAGGGATAACGTATAAGGATAGGCTCAACAGACTAAGGGTTAAAAAAAAGAAACAAGTGCCTCAGTGAATGTTTGTGTGCAGTATATATTCCATAACTGACACTCTCTTGGTGCATTTGTGTTTGTCTATTTCTGATCCTCACCATGTTGGGTATACTGACAGTTTCAAAGGTTCCTTATGTGTCATGTAGTGTCATGTAGCTTCGGGTATGTTATACTCCGGTCTAGTTCCAGTGTTAGAAATTGCATCCAATTTTCTTTTCAGTCATACCAACATTCGGAGGTTTCCTAGAGTTCAATGTCAGGATTGATCGCTCTCATCCACTTCTCTCGGGTTGTCCAACTATTCCGGCATAGTCACCATACATCTGAAACACACAAAACATAAAGAAACAAAAGATTTAAACTGAAATAACCAAATTTAAATGAAATAACAAGTAATGAATAAAACACACAAAATAATAATCTATAACCCCCCCCCCCCTTCACACTTGGACCAAACATTGACCTGAATGTTTCAGAACCAAGGATGCGAGGAGGGACTCACGGAGCTCACTGCGGTGGAGGAGGGGGAGGAAACTCCAACGTCAAATGTTCCATCATTTAGTGTATATCGGCCATCATCTCCCCTTCCTGAGCTTGTTCATGTCCTTGACGAAACAACTCGACTCCTTGGCATGTTTGTTCAGCTCAGAGATCTGCATACTCTGCCTGCAGCCAAACCCACTCCTCTCGAGTGAATAATGAGGACTGCCCATCCATTTGAGTAGGCATTTCAGAGGGATTTCCTACCGGATCTCCAGAATCATCATCCATGTGATGCTCCTCAGCTGGATCATTCCTTTCATTCTCAACCTGAAAATCAGCATTAAAATACCATATTCCCAATTCTGACGACTTAAAATTGAGATCTTGTTAGGGTCGGGGAGCATCATAATAATCTGCTTTGAAACAATATAACCGAAATGATTACCTTGTACCTAAATCATGCCTTGATTAATTAGGGCATTCATATCTATTTTAATCATACCTGACAAGGGTGCATGATTCATTGTCACTAGGTCATACCAAAAATAACTGGCTATTTGAGTAATCATCCCGCCAACAAAAATATCACCTGAAGTTGCCCGTCCCACTTTTTTCAGATGGTTTGTTGCGAAGGTAGCAACATTGACCAGGGTTGCATTGGCCATAGCATGAAGCAGAAAGAGTTCTGCTTGCGATGCGACTCATGTGCTATCCCCTCTTCCTAACAAAGAGTAAGCTAGACATTTTTGTGCATACCTGAAGCATGGATTTTGAATACGAGATGCCTTGGCATTCTTAGCCTCATAACCTCCACAGCCAGTGATTTCTACCCAAAATCTTACTGGATTGAATGTTTCTGGAATCGCTCCCGGTCAAAAGACGGGAAGGTGGAGAATCCCACCCAATTCCTCCAGGGTCAGCTGACGTTCAACATTGAACAGTCTGAAAGTTAAGGTACCTGTGTGCATTTGGGTGGTCCCATCCCAAGTTGCTTCAACTTACACTCAATAGAGCTCAGAAATTCGAGTGTTATGTGCTCAAAAGTGTGCGCTTAATGCTGCATAAATTCTAGTACTCCTAAAACATGTAACATTCTATTTATTTCATCAGATAAACCCAGTTGAGACAAAGTTTGAGAACACATGTACCTTGTGGGCGTCAACTCACTCCGAATATGATACGAGTAACGCACCTCATGAGCAGGATCATCAAAAAAGATGTCATTAGCATTAGGTTCCGCGATTTGACCGCGGATTCTCCTTGGTATCGACCTTGATGGTTCACCTGCTGACTGCTTACCTCTTGCATTACGCTTTGGGGGCATTTTGGTAAACCTGAAAAATCACACCAAATTGAAACAGAGAGTTAGAGGAAAAATCTACCGTAGAAAGGTAGAGGACAAAATTTGGAACAATTTTTGTGAGGGCGATTAGATGGGAGCACGAGATCTATGGAGAAAGAAGGGAGCTGTACGAAGAGAGTGGCTATGAAGTTTTTGTGGATTTTGAGAGAGAGAGGTAGAAGAAGAGAAAACAAAAGGTTTTTGATGATGTATGACTAATGTGAGTGGGGGAGAGGTTATAAGATGGTGGGGCCCTCCATAAAAATAAAAAACTCCCAAAAAATTTAATTAGAATCCTAATCACCTGACACGTCCGTGTTACATGACACGGGAAACCGTGTCAGGGCCTGCCCAATTGCTCAATCTTCTTCTAGTTATAGGTTTTCTGACACAGGTGTGTCCCATGACACGGGCACCCGTGTTAGAGGCTGATCAACGAAACCCTATCACACTCATTTGGATGACACGGTCGTGTCCCTTGACACGGGAAACCATGTCATCCTCTGTATTCGCTAATCTCATCTTTCATATTTTCTCATGTCATTTTTCGTCACCCTGCTCAAAACTCCAATCCTCAATCTCTTCCGCATAAGAAATCCTGTAGGAAAAAATTACAACAAAACAAAAGAAATCATTAGAAATAAAATGTGTGGGTTGCCTCCCACAAAGCGCTTCGTTTTACGTCGCATGGCTCGACGGTTGTTCATCTCACCCTGTAAGACGAACAACATGAATCTGACCACCTTATTTCCCTGTATAATAGGGTTTTGACCTTTGCCTATTCACTTTAAAAATATCACCATTAGCTTTATTTTTCAATTCAATCGACCCATGGGAAAACACTTTGTGCACTACGAAATGTCCTGACCATTTGGATCTCAGTTTTCTAGGAAATAGCTTCAACCTAGAATTCTACAAGAGGACAAGTTGTCCTTCATAAAACTCTTTCCTCATGATCCTTTTATCATGCCATTTCTTTGTTTGGTCTTTATAAACCTTTGCATTTTCATAGGCGCGGTTCCGAAATTCCTCCAACTCATGAAGTTGAAGGATCTACAAACTTCCTGACTTAGACAAATCCATATTCAGAAGTTTTGATGCCCATAATTCCTTGTGCTCCAACTCCAAAGGTAAATGGCATGCTTTTCCTTAGACTAGTTAGTACGGAGACATACTGATTGGCATTTTGAAAGCCGTTCGGTAAGCCCATAAAGCATCATCCAACTTAGCCGCCCAATCTTTCCGAAAAGAACTTACTGTTTTCTCAAGAATTTGTTTAAGTTTCCTGTTTGAAACTTCTACTTGGCCACTAGTTTAAGGGTGACATGGTGTGGTGACCTTATGCTTAACATTATACTTCTGGAGTAACCCTTCCATGAGGTGATTCAGGAAATGTGTTCCTTCATCACTTATGAGTGCTCTTGGTACTCCAAATCTGGAAAAAAGTTTTCTTTCAAGAATCTCACCACCACTTTCGCATCATTAGTAGGTAAAGCCACAACCTCAACCCATTTCGACACATAATCAACTGCCACTAGGATATAGTTCTTCCCGAAAGATGGTGGAAAAGGTCCCGTGAAATCTATTCCCCAAACATCAAATAACTCTGCTTCCAACATAGAATTCTGAGGCATCTGGTTTCTCTTGGAGATATTCCCAGTTCTTTGACATTTATCACACTCTTTCACCGTCTCTTTGGCATCCTTAAACAACGATGGCCAATTAAACCTGATTAGAGGACTTTAGCTGCAGTTCTATCACCACTAAAATCCCTCTATACTCTGAGGCATGTCATGCTTTCAATATGTCTTCCTGCTCTTGCTCAGGCACACATCTTCTTATCAGTCCATCCACTCATCTTTTGTATAAGAAGGGATCATCCCACAAGTAAAACTTGCAATCATGAACAGACTTTTTTTTTCTCTGTTAGAATCAAAGTCATCAGGGATGATACCTCCTAATATATAGTTTGCATAATCTGTGAACCATGATACACCAATAACAACAAGGATGTGTTCATCGGCAAACTCGTCCTTTATTGGTCGCTTAACCTTTATTTCTTCAATCAGTGACATACGAGAGAGGTGATCAGCAACAGTGTTTTCACAACCTCTCTTGTCACGAATCTCCACATCAAACTTCTGAAGGAGTAAAATCCATCTCAGAAGTCTTGGCTTAGAGTCCTGTTTAGCAAATAAATACTTCAAAGCAGCATGGTCAATATAAACAATGAATTTAGGACCCAACGGATATTGCCTGAATTTATCAAAGGCATAAACCACATCTAATAACTCCTTTTCGGTAGTTGCATAGTTCATCTGTGTAGGGTTCAACACATGACTAGCATAGTAAATGACATGTAGCAATTTTTCTTTGTGTTGTCCCAGAACTGCCCCTACTGCAATATCACTAGCATCACACATGATCTCAAAAGGGAGAGACCAATCAGGGGCTATTATAATTGGTGCCAATACCAGTTTAATCTTTATGGTTTCAAAAGCCACGACACACTCTTTATCAAACACAAAACCCCTATCCTTAACCAAAAGGGTCGTTAAGGGTTTTGCTATTTTAGAAAAATCTCTTATGAATCTACGGTAAAAACCCGCATGCCTAAGAAACTTCTAATACCTTTTTCATTCGACAGTGGGGGAAGCTTTGATATTACTTCAATCTTTGCTTGGTCCACTTCTATTCCCTTGTAGGAAATTTTGTGGCCCAAGACTATGCCTTCACGCACCATGAAGTGACATTTGTCCCAATTAAGGATTAGATTGGTCTGCTGGCATCTTTCTAAGACAAGAGCAAGGTTATTTAAACAATTATCAAAAGACTTACCAAAAACTGAGAAGTCATCCATGAAGACTTCCATATATTTTTCAAGCATGTCCACAAAAATCGATTTCATGCATCTTTGAAAGGTAGCTGGCTCATTGCATAACCCGAATGGCATCCTTCTATAGGAAAAGATACCAAAAGGGCATGTAAATGTTGTCTTCTCTTGATCTTCTGGTACAACAACTATCTGATTATACCCCGAGTAACCATCGAGGAAACAATAGTACTCATGACCGGCCAACCATTCCAACATCTGGTCGATGAATGGTAACATAAAGTGATCCTTTCTCCTAGAGAGGTTCAATCTTCTATAATCGATACAGACTCGCCATCCTGTAACTGTCCTTGTAGGGATCAACTCATTCTTCTCATTCTTGATCATATTCATTCCTCCTTTCTTTGGCACGACATGTATAGGACTCACCCAAGAACGATCAGATATAGGATAAATCATCCCAACATCTAACAATTTCACCACTTCTCTTCTGACTACCTCTTTCGTTGCGGGATTTAGTCTTCTTTGGGGTTGGACAACCGATTTATGATCATCTTCCGTAAGAATTTTGTGCATGCAAACCGTAGGACTAATCCCATTCAAATCTTCAACCGACCATCCAATAACACTTTTGTGTTTTTTTAGAACTTTGACAAGCTTATCCTCTTGGAGAGCTTCAACATTGGAACTTATTATCGCTGGGCATCTATTGTCGGTGTCGAGGAAAACATATTTAAGGTTCTTGGGTAATTGTTTCAATTTCTCCCCTTTCTTAGATTCATCTTTCTTCTCCTCTGTTGAAGGTTGACTTAAATCTTCCCACCGGTTTGGTCGAGTCCCTTTGAAAGAAGGAATTTCATCCATCATAGCTAACACTCCCATCTCTTTTTCATCCACCTCTTCAGTTTCTTCAAAAATTGATAAGCTTAACACTTTTTCCAAAGGTAGTTGTTGTGTTTTCAAAGAATTCTCATTAGCAACAACTTGATCAATTACCTCAATATGTTGACTTGTGGAAATATCATCCTTATACTTCATAGTGTTCCGAACATCAATTTTCAACTCTTCATCATAGACTTTCAGAGTCATGGTACCCTCCTATATGTCTATCAAACATCTTTCGGTCTCAAAAAATGGTCTACCAAGAATAAGAGGAATCTCATCATCTTCCGGCATCTCAAGAACAACAAAATCCACCGGGACTACGAACTTGCCAATTTTCACCAGGACATCTTCCATTATTCCATAAGGTCTCTTCACATAATGATCGGCAAACTGAAGTGTCATCCTTGTGTTTTGCACATTACCAATCCCTAATTTCTTGTAGATAGAAAATGGCATGAGACTAACACTTGCTCCCAAATCAATTAGAGCCTTTTTAAAAGATCTATCCCCAATAGTGCAAGGGATAGTAACAGAACCTCAATCCTTCTTCTTTACCGGAATATTCATACCCTACAAAATAGCACTACATGTTTCGGTTAGAATAATAGGGTCGGTATTGATGGTTCTTTTCTTCGATATGATATCTTTCATGAACTTGGCATAAGTAGGCATTTGCTCGAGTGCTTCCAAGACAGGAATGTTGAGTTCAAGCTTTTTGAACATCTCTAAGAATTTCTCAAAGTTTTTTTCATGCTTCCCCTTCTTCTTGTTTCTTGTGGGGAAAGGGAGTTTAACTGCCGGTTTTGGTTAAGTGACTTTTTCATTGACCACCTGTTCATGTATAGTGACTTCTTCACTTTAAACCTCATTTTCTTTAATCTCCAAATCAACTTCAAGCAATAGGTCGTCTTCTTCATAATTTTTCTCGCGCACATCTTTTGACTTACCACTCCTAGTGGTCACTGCATTCACATGATGGTTGTCTCTTGGATTAGTAATTGTGGCACTTGGCAAAGCGCCTTGTGATTGTGAACCCGCAAGTTGTTGTGTGATCTGACTCATCTTTATTTCTAGATTCTTAATGGAAGAACTTGTGTTCTTTAGATTGCTTCAGGTCTCTTCTTGAAATTGATAACTTTGAGCGGCCATCTTTTCAATGGCAATCTCCCAATCAACTTTCCTTGTCCCCTGTTGTTGAAATTGTTGCTGAGGTTGGTTATATGGTTGTTACTGCTGTGGTCGGTTTTGGACATTTACTTGTTGATCCTTCCACGAGAAATTAGGATGATTTTTCCAACCTGGATTATAAGTATTTGAATAAGGGTTGTTCTGCCTTAGAAATTTTATCTCCTTAATTTGTTGTGCAGTAGATACGCAATGTACAATAAGATGAGGTCCTCCACAAATTTCACAATTACTCGCTTGTGTAGGTTGAACCGGTTGGACTTGTGCTACAATTTTCATATCAATGGCCATCTTCTTCAGTCTTCTCTCTACTTCAGTTGTAATTTGGTCTTCCATCTTAACAACTTTATTAGCTAATTTCAAATCAATTATTCCTTCAGGTTGGGAAACACTTCGGTCATATAACTCTAAATGGTCATTTGCCGCAATTGCTTCAATTATATTTTTAATACTAGTGGTTGTCGTAAAGTTAGTTAAGCCATCGGCAGCTGTGTCGATGAGTTTCTTTGTCTTCATACTTAGGCCATTACAAAATTTTGCATTTGTTCAGTTGCATCCATGTTGTGAGTGGGACATGCAACCAACAATTGTTTAAACCTCTTATACGCATCTCCCGGTGATTCTCCTTCCTTATGTTTAAAGTTCACTATATCATATCTCTTATGGATGTACACAGAAGTAGGAAAATACTCGTTGAGAAAGTTAGTCTCCATCTTTTACCAAGTTGTAATGCTTCCAGCAGGTAAAGAGTAAAACCATTCTTCAGCATCCTCTGACAATGTAAAAGGGAACATTACTAACTTTTTAGCTTCTTCAGAATGACCCTAAATTTTCAATGATGTCGTCATGGTGAGAAACCTCTGCAAATGTTTATTTGCTTCTTCATTAATTTTTCCAGAGCATGGTCTCCTTTCAAGTTGCCTGATTGTTGAGGGGTGCAACTGAAAGTGATCGACATTGACCGGTTGATTAACAATCGTCATCTAGCCTAGAGGGGCATTTTCTCCTCCATAGTCACCTAGAAGTCTTTCCACAGGAGGTGGATCAGCAGCCATAGCCTCAGAATTTGAATCTAATTGCTCGGAAGGAATTGATTGCGCTTCTTCTCTTCCCTTCCGTATTTCTTGCCTAGCCTTTCGGATTCTCTCTCTCTCAATGATCTTTCTGGTTCTACGTCAAAAAGAAATTCAGATGAGGCCTTACCTAGCATAAAAAGATTAGACGATTATTAGTTGTGAGCAAATACAAAAAAAAATTTCAGTAAATAAAAGTTTGGTTGCATAGCAACAAAATTCTAATTGAATAATTAAACACAGATAATTTGGCAGTCCCCGGCAACAACGCCAAAGACTTGATCAATAAAATAACAAGTGTACTATTTTTACCAATGTAGTAATAAAAGGAAGTTATCCTGTGTATCGATCTCGAGGATTGCATTAGACTATCAGTGTTTATAATGATCCAATTAAACAAAAGAACATTAGTGTGGTTGAAAGAAAGGTAATAAAATTTGCACTGTGAATCTTAAAACAAAAAGTAAAGAGTGTTTATGCAAAATGATGAAGCATGCTAGGAATAAGATGTATGAATTGCTCTATAATAAACTAAACCTCTGCTTTATACTGTTGTACCCTAAATTTACCCTCTCATGTTTTCCAAGGTCTTCCCCCTACATGGTTGACCATAAACCCTTTCCTAAGGAAAAAGAAAATTTTTTAGTGGTGTTTTAAGTACCTTTCGATTGGCATTCTGAAAGACCCTTCGATTGGCATGGATACAAGGCCTTTCGATTAGCCTCATGACAAGCCTTTCGATTGGCATTGTGCCAAGGCCTTCGATTGGCATTCTGAAAGACCTTTCGTTTGGCACCCTGGGCCAAGCCTTTCGATTGGATGGCAAGGGATTCTTCGATTTAGCATCTCAAACCATGGCTTAAGCGAATAAGCTCTATTGAGGGGGCCTTGAGAAATTCGAATCAGGACTCAATGCCATCAAGAAGAATAATGTTTGGAGGGTAATCAAAGAAACTCTGATGTTGAGAATATGAGCCAATCGAATCAAGTTCAAATCCTTCGAATGATAGAGAGCTAAAGCAACCTTCAACCAGTTAAAAGGGAGAGTTGATGTTTCGATTGGTTTGAGTTGAAAGAAAGCCATTCGAAGGAAGTAACAATATGCCCATTTGAAGAACATGTAAATGAATCATTCGAAGAACATGTAAAGGTCCATTCGAAGAATCATTCAAAGGGTCCATTCGAAGAAGCATTCAGAAGTCCCATTAAAAGGATACATAAGAAGTCCATTTGAAGGAGGCAACTTAAGGCCAATCGAAGAGCATGGCCTGAAGGCATTCGAAAATCAAAGGTGTCCAGGTTCATCCAAGATTTCAAAAGGGGCATGAATATTTCAAAAACGAAATCTTTTAATATGTCTGATTCTTGTCTCATAGCTTTAAAAGCCTAGTTAAATGGATGTCTCTTGCCGTTACTATGCACCATCACACTCATATAAATACAAGGCCAAGGACACATTGCCAAGGGGGACTAAAAAAGGAGAGATCACACGTATTGCATCATACACATACAGATTTCCCATCGAAGCTCCCCAACATCTCCACACCCAAAGCTGCAGATCGAAGCATACCAACCATAGGTATAATTCTGAAATTCATTTTCTTAATCTAAGAGCATTTATTCCTTCTGATGTTTTAGTGCGTGATTGCAATGAAGTGTTAGACAGATTACAGTCCTCACAGACCTGCCATTGTTAGAACACGTGAATTTGGTTCTTTCGAATCTCAGGATTCTAGGTATTGCAGGACGAAATAACTCCAGATCTGAATTAGAGAGGGAATCGAAGGACCTGGGTTTGACACCCAGGTCTACATTTGTTTTGTTGCTAACACTTTTTGCAGATATAGCCTGAAAAGAACCCGCGCGCACAGGATCGAAGTACCTAGGTTTTGATACCCAAGTCTTGTGTTTTATTTTGCTAACATATTTTTGCAGATGCAGTGCTTCCACGGGTGATCCTTCAGGCCTTTCCAACAACACCCCTCTAGATTGAAGGCTACATCTTGTCATTAGCTCAAAGAAAATAATACCCTTCATAGAATCGAAAGGCAGCCTTCTTCCTCTGAATCAAAGCTCCCATTTCTCCCTGCAATCGAAGTGTACCCATATCCTTCCCAAACCTAATCGAAGAGGGCGGGAAAAGGTGCAAATCTAAGGTTTCCCCATCAATTCTTAAGCCCAATCGAAGGCTATTCACGCCCACTCCCTAGCTCAATCGAAAGCATTGGAGAAGGTGCAAGTCGAAGCTTGCCCACGTCAATTCTCAAGCCTAATTGAAAGAAGGCCAAAGAAGGGTGAATCGAAGGAGTCCATGGCATGGACCGAAGAAGTCTTTTCTCTTCTTTATTTTTACTTTTCACTTGTCTTTCGATTTGGTTGTAATAGCGCAGGACCTCTATTTTCTACATTTTTTACGGCTTTTCATATTAGCTGCTAGTAACTAGGCATGTATGAAAAGACTAATAATCAAAAGTTAGCAAACTTAACAAAAAGACAAAAAAATAATTGAACATAACACACTTGCACATATACACCTCTAAGGTACGCCCACTTTGGTTGCCTTTAAAAAAAATAGTCATGGGGCAGGAACGCTTTAGCAAAGACCCGTAAATAAAAAGATCATAGTCCCTCGATGACCTTACAGTTGCTTTCTTGGTAAATGATCTAGTCCCTAAAATAGAATTGTTAAAGCTTCTCCACAAGTTGCCTTCGTGACTGTAACGTCTCTCCAATTGTCCCTCAAAACATCCAACGATAGGGCTACCTACTCACTAATAGTAGGATAGTGATGTCTAAAGGATAGGAGGAAAAGAACGACCCTTTTCGAGTATAAAAAGTAGATAGTTGTTAGAAGTTTGCTCAAAAAAACTTTTTGCACTTACACAAATACTACTTTTCAAAAGACGTTTCAAAACACTTTGTATGTTTTCTCCACTATCCCGAGAAACATTACAAAGTTCGTCGTACTAAGGCGTTTTCAAAACATTTTCAAACACACAAAGCATAAAGGTATTTCAAAATGAGCAAACCTCTAAGAGCCCGTGGAAAACCACTGATGGAAAGGGTGATAACACCTTCCCTTTCCATAATCTACCCCCATTACTCATAAAACATCTCGAAAAGGTCTTTTTCTGTTCTTTTCACCCTTTCCTTTGTTGGATAAAAGAAAAGACGGTGGCGACTCTTGCTTACCACGACATTTGCAAACACAAACGCAAAACCAGTATTTAATAGTCGGTTCTGCCACCGTATCACAGAACTAGCGACTCTGCTGGGGAAAAAATAAAAGTGAGGTTACCTTAGAGTTAGTTCATTATTTAACTACTTTGTTGTGCTTGGTTTGCTTTACCCTTGGAGGGCTGTTTGGGTTGTTTCTATAGATCCTACACCCAGATCTGGGGCACACTTGTAGATAAACAACAATAGATCATGGAGACTATACGACATAGACCGATATGGTTGAAGTGATGGTTGTGTTGGTGTGATACTTTGGTTGGTACCGGTTTCCCTTGTGTTGAACCAAGGAGAATACGGGGTTGCCGTATGGTGTCCTAAAGAACTAAAGGACCTTAGAACCTTAGTTGAACAAACTTGGCCATTAGAAAGTAGTGAGATAGCTGGTCTCGGTGTAAACTTGGGAATTGGTTGATACTCGATACTACACTCATTGAGATCGGACTTTCGGGATGTTTTAGCCGCAAGAAAAGATTGCTAAGCTGAGATAATATCGATAAAGAAATATTAATGATAATGAGACTCCTTAGAACCCAGTTACTATTTCTAAGATAGGTTGAGACGACTAAACTTCAAGAGGGTACTTACCTATGGAATCCATGCAAGCCTAAACCTAAGGCTACTTGTGTGACTTGTTTTCTTTCTTTGCCTAACAATTTGAACTCATTGAAGGGCTATGTTTGTATTCCTTGTAGGACTTTGTTTGTATAAATCCAATAAATTGGTTTCTTACCCTGAACTTTTGCTTAACGCATAGCATACAAATCATAACATCATGCCACATCATTTCCTTAACCATTTCAAGGATCTCAAGGGTTTGTGATGCAGGTTATGATAAATCAGACGTCTAGCAAAGGGCAAGGGGATTTATTTTTCTCTAGCCAATGTTGTCAAAAGTTCAAAACTCAACAACTTGAGTCAGGGGCTATGTGTAACACCCCAATTCTACCCCAAGCAATTATATAAAATAAATCAGAGTTATAAAATTCAATCATGCAAACGAACCAGGGCGTAACAAATTCTTCTATCAAAATTCATTACATTCATCGTGGATATATAACACTTTCAAAACATCGGATGAACCATCATAACATCTTTAATTAAATAACTCAACATCTATGCAGCGGAATTCTCAATAGCAATTTCATCAATACAGCAACTTCAAAACAACAAAATTTAATAATAATCAACAATAAAAAACAAAAAGCGTTCATCCCCCCGAGTGTTACATATCAGAGCAATGACACCGACTCGAACTACTGAAGGTATACAGTCTTCACTCTCGATTACCTGCATGTTACCAACATAAGGGCAACATTCAAACAAAAGGGGTGAGATATCTAACAATATAATAAAGTGCATGATAATTAATATATTAAATTAGATCAATACACATCACCACTTCGCATCTCGTAATCAACAATAATCACAACAATAATATACATTCACAACATCATTACACGCTTCTTCATGCAATCATATAATGTGACTCAATACTTATGCAAATGTATGTGGTACCATTTGGAACAGAACTCCCATCTCAAAAAATTTCCAATTAATAGAGGCATCAACAAAGCATAGCCTTCATCTCAAAAAAAATGCAATGTATGTGACACAATCATGAATGTAATAACAACACCCAAATTAACAACATCTCAAATTAACAACATCTCAAAAGAATCTCAATGTCTCTTCATCAACATCTCATATCATCATAATAATTCATCAAACATCATTTATTTATTATAAATCATCAACACGACATCATTAACAACTTCTCACTAACAACTCAGTCGGACATTAATACCACAGTAATTCATACTGCTATTCTGTAATTCTTACATCATTATTGTCACTAATCCTACTGTTATAATTCAAACAACAACTTCTAAGCATCTCATCTTCATCATTCTGTACACAACCAGCGCAACGATCAACATGGGAATTAACTCTAAATCCTAAATTGGCTACTAGGATTACACTTCCTATTATTCATTTTAATCCTCTAGAATAATGTTCATCGCGTTAGCTATTCAACACTTCAAACGGCATCTCAAACGGCATCCTAAAAGTCAAGTTATAACACTTTAAAACTAAATCTGCCAAAAATCAGGCATTATGGGTCGATGCAAAACCCCTTGGATCGACGCATACTGCTCTAACTGCACAACATGAGTCGACGCATCCTCTCATGGATCAACTCATCCTGAGTCTTGTACACAACATGTATTGACACATGCATCCCACAGATCGACTCATCCTGAGTCTTTCAACCTTCATGTATTGACGCAAGCCTCTTCGTGTCGACTCATACTGAGTCTCTAGGCCCTCATGTATCGACGCATCAAGTTTGAGGTCGACACATCTTGATTCTTCCTGCATAATTCTGCGTTTTTTCCCTGCATCTCACTACGGGATTCATGTTTTTAACCCTACAAACTTAATATGATCATGATAAATCATCACCTACAATTATCCTATAATACTACATCGATCAAACAACAACGGGACATCATTATTCATCTAAAATTCATCAAATCTTCATCATACATCATCATATACATCCAATTTAAGAAAAAAATAGCAATCACCTCTAACCCCACATACCAATTATCATGAACCCAATTATAAAGTCAGAACCCTACCCTTACCTTGGATTGAAGGTCGCTCTATAATCTTCCGGTTGAATTCTCGTTCTGCCGTTTTTCCACTTTTTCTGGCAGCTTCATGTTCTCCTTCTCAATCCTTATTCTTTTACTGCTTCTTTCTTTCTATTTCTTCTAACAACAATAGAATAACCTATTATTCTTTAGTCTTTATTCTTTATTGGGCTTAAAACTAATACACCCCCTTATTACTTCTATTCCTTCAAAATAAGCCCACCCAAATAATATTATAATTCTAATATTATTTCTCCACTTAATAAAATACTTAAATCCAATTAAACACAACACATCTTCTCAAATATTCCAAAAATAATTTAATTAAATAATTAATTAAATTACAGGCGTTATAACTCTCCCCCCACTTAGAATATTTTTGTCCTCGAAAATTTACCTCAATCAAACAACTCAGGGTAGGAGTCTCGCATCTTGCTCTCCAACTCCCAAGTCATGCTATCTCCGACAACTCCTAGCCAAACCACTTTAACCAAGGAAATCTCTTTGCCCCTCAGAGTCTTTATTTCACGATCCGCGATCCGTACAGGCATCGTGTCCACCATAAGATTATCCCGTACTTGCACATCGTCCTATGAATCACATGAGATGGATCTAAAATATACTTCCGAAGTTGCGACACATGAAACACATCATGCAAATTCGAAAGATTAGGCGGTAAAGCCACTCTATAAGTAACATTCCCCACTCTCTTCGAAATCTGATACGGTCCAATAAAACGAGAAGTGAGCTTTTTAGACTTCAACGCTCGTCCAACACCAGTCACAGGTGTAACTCTTAAAAACACATGATCACCATCTTGAAATTCTAAATCTTTCCTTTACTTGTCATGATAACTCTTTTGTCTACTTTGGGAAGCTTTCTTATTTTCTCGAATTAACTTCACCTTCTCAGTAGTCTCACGAACAAGTTCAGGTCCAAGTACTACACTCTCACCAGATTCATGCCAACATAATGGAGTTCTACATCTTCGACCATACAACGCTTCTAAAGGTGACATCCCAATACTAGAATGGTAACTATTATTATAAGTTAACTCTATCAACGAAAGATAAGTATCCCACGAACCTCCCTGCTTAAGAACACATGCCCTTAGCAAATCTTCCAACGATTGAATCGTCCGTTCAGTCTAACCATCTGTCTGAGGATGATACGCTGAACTTAATCTCGACTTAGAACCCAATGCTTCTTGCAAACTCTTCCAGAAATCAGAAGTAAATTTTGGATCTCTATCTGACACAATGCATAACGGAACACCATGCAGCTTCACAATCACACTAGTGTAAATCTCAGCCAACTTCGACACTGGAAAACTGATGTTAATAGGAATAAAATGAGCTGACTTCGTGAGCCTATCAGCAATCACCCAAATCGAATCATGTCCTCTTAAATTATTAGGCAACCCCATCACAAAGTCCATTGAAATGCTATCCCATTTCCATTCTGGAACTTCTAACGCTTCCATCAACCCTGCAGGCTTCTGGTGTTCAACTTTCGACTTCTGACAAGTCAAACATGCATACACAAAACGAGCTACATCACTCTTTATCCCATGCCACCAAAATAAGCCTTTCAAATCTTGATACATCTTTGTAGCTCTTGGATGAATACTCAACTTACTTCTATGACTCTCTTCAAGTATCACTTTCTTCATCTCAGCATCATCAGGAATACAAATCTGGTTACGAAATCTCAACACACCCTGCGCATCTCGCTTAAAATCATTATTCTCAGACTAATCAATCCCAACCATCAAATATACCAGTTTCGTATCCAACATCTGAGCTTCTATAATACTGTCTAGAAATTCATTATTAATCTTCAACATACCCAACATAACACTCTGCGGAGTAACCTCTCAAACTAAGCTCATATCTCTGAACTGCTCAATCAATTCCAACTCTTTAATCATCATTGCTGACATATGTAAAGTCTTTCGACTCAATGCATCAGCTACCACATTCGCTTTTCCTGGATGATAAATCAAACCGAAATTATAATCCTTTAACAATTCCAACCATCTTCGTTGCCTCATATTCAACTCCTTCTGATTGAATAAATACTTTAATCTCTTATGGTCACTAAACACTTCAAATCTAGAACCATAAAGATAATGCCTCAAAATCTTCAACACAAAGACAACAGCAGCAAGCTCTAAATCATGCGTAGGATAGTTCTTCTCATGAGTCCTCAACTGCCTTGACGCATAAGAAACTACCTTACCATTCTACATAAGCACGCCTCCTAAACCCATCTTAGAAGCATCACAATACACTACAAAAGGCTCTCCTGGATTAGGCAACGTCAAAATCAGAGCCGACGTCAACCTCTTCTTCAATTCCGTAAAAATTTCTTGGCACTGAACATCCCACACAAATGCTCTACCTTTACAAGTCAACTTAGTCAACGGAAGTGACAACTTAGAAAACCCTTCGATAAACCTTCTATAATAACCAGCTAATCCCAGGAAGCTTCTAATCTCAGTAGCTGACTTTGGAGTTTCCCATTGCAACACAGCATTAACCTTTGATGGATCTACAGCAATGCCACTACCTGAAATCACATGACCAAGAAAACTAACCTCTTTTAGCCAGAATTCACAATTGGACAGCTTTGCATACAACTTCTTCACTTTCAAAATCTGCAATACTACCCTCAAGTGTTTTGCATGCTCTTCTTCTGACTTAGAGTAAATCAAAATATCATCAATGAACACCACCACGAACCGATCCAAATAAGTACGAAAGATACGATTCATGTATTCCATGAATACTCTCGACGCGTTAGTAACACCGAAAGGCGTCACTGAATACTCATAATGTACATAACGCATTCTGAAAGCCGTCTTTTGAATATATTCATCCTTCACTTTAATCTGATGGTAACCCGACCTCAAACTAATCTTACTAAACACACGAGCATCCACAAATTGATAAATCAAGTCATCTATTCTTGGAAGCGGATACTTGTTCTTAATCGTCACCTTGTTCAAATGTCTATAATCAACACAAAGCCTCATACTTCCATCTTTCTTCTTCACTAACAACACTGGAGCACCCCCACGGTGATACACTTGGTCTTACAAACTTCTTCTCAAGTAACTCTTCCAATTACTTATTTAACTCTGACAATTCAGATGCAGACATCATTTATGGTGCCATAGACACGGGTCTGGTACCAGGTACAAGATCAATTGCAAATTCAACTTCCCTCTCTGGCGGTACATCGGGAATCTCATCAGGGAAACCTTCAGGATATTCGCACACCACATGCAATTCCTCAATTATAGTTTGAGTCTCTACAGATAGCAACGCCATCAACGAGAACATTTGTGCTTCCTCTTGCATCAACTTCCTCAACTGTCTAGCAGATAACAGACCATCTTCCTCTTATTCAGGAGTAGAAAAACTCACAGACTTGTCATAACAGTTAATATGAACACAATTATGCTCTAACCAGTTCATACCTAGAATCACATCCAAACCTCTTAACGGTAAACAAACCAAATCAACAACAAAGTCTATGTCGAAGATCGACAAGGGACACTTCAAACACACAGAAGAAGTAGTCACCGACCCCTTGGCTGGAGTATCGACGACCATTTCTCCATTAAATGAAGACAACATAAGACCCAATCTTTCAACACAATCAGCAGCAATAAAACAATGAGTAGCACCAGTATCAATAATAGTAATTAAAGGAGTACTATTAATGAAACATGTACCTCTGATAAGTCTGTCCTCAGCAGCTGTTTGATCCTCAACCAAAGAAAACACCTTACCACTTGACTGAGCTCTTTTCGGTGTCGGACACTGGCTACCAATGTGCCTTTCTTCTCTATAATTGAAACAAATCACATCCTTATGTTCACACTCCGACACAACATGTCTGTTCTTTCCACAACGAAAACATCTCTTCACTTCAGTAGTGCACACATTACTCTTGTGCCCAGGTTTTCCACACTTAAAACAAACCACACCAGCAAGAGCATCTCCCCCACCAGTCCTCTGACTCTGAGAAACTTTCTGTTTACCTTTACCAGCTGGGGCATCATAAGGCTTACCACGATTCTGTTGGTGCTTACCCCTCTTCTCACTGATAATCTTGTAATGAGCATTATTATCCTCTTCATAAATCCTGAATCTATCAACCAATCCAGCAAATACACGGATTTTCTAGTATCCAACCGCCTTCTTAATCTCCGGGCGCAACCCATTCTCAAATTTGATACACTTCGAAAACTCAGCATTTGCCTCAACGTAATGCGGATAAAACTTAGCCAACTCAGAAAACTTGGCAGCATACTCAACAACTGACATACTTCCTTGCTTCAGCTCAATAAACTCAATTTCCTTCTTACCACGGACATCTTCAGGAAATTACTTTCTCATAAATTCTCTACGGAACACGGCCCAAGTGACATTCTCACCTGCAGCTTCCAACTTCTGACAAGTCTCTAGCCACCAGTCATCAGCTTCAACTGCTAGCATGTGAGTCCCATACCGAACCTTTTGCGCTGGAATGCAATCCATCACACGGAAGATTCTCTCAATCTCTTTCAACCACTCCAATGCTCTATCAGGATCATACTTTCCCTTGAACGTAGGTGGATTCTCTCTCTGGAAAGTCGCCAAGCTACGAGATCCAGCATTCCCGTCAGTATTCGGATGATTTTCCATCGTATGAGCCATTGCTTCTAAAGCAGCAGCAAGTGCAGCATCATTCCTTCCAGCCATCTCAACTTCTCACTACAACATAAACAACGATTAGAACTCAAATTAACAATACTCGACTGTTAGATAACTACGACTCAATGACAAGGTCGGACCAACCTTTTGCTCTGATACCAACTTTGTAACACCCCAATTCTACCCCAAGCAATTATATAAAATAAATTAGAGTTATAAAATTCAATCATGCAAACGAACCAGGGCGTCACAAATTCTTCTATCAAAATTCATTGCATTCATCATGGATATATAACACTTTCAAAACATCAAATGAACCATCATAACATCTTTAATTAAATAACTCAACATCTACGCAGCGGAATTCTCAATAACAATTTCATCAATACAATAACTTCAAAACAACACAATTTAATAATAATAAACAATCAAAAACAGAAAGCGTTCATCCCCCCGAGTGTTACATATCAGAGTAATGACACCGACTCGAACTACTGAAGGTATACAGCCTTCACTCTCGATTACCTGCACGTTACCAACATAAGGGAAACATTTAAACAGAAGGGGTGAGATATCTAACAATATAATAAAGCGCATGATAATTAATATATTAAATTAGATCAATATACATCACCACTTCTCATCTCGTAATCAACAATAATCACAACAATAATATACATTAACAACATCATTACACGCTTCTTCATGCAATCATATAATGTGACTCAATACTTATGCAAATGCATGTGGTACCATTTGAAGCAGAACTCCCATCTAAAAAATTTTCCAATTAATAGAGGCATCAACAAGGCATAGCCTTCATCTCAAAATTCGCCAATACAGGCCATCTCAACGAGCATAAGCTCCATCTCAAAAAAAATGCAATGTATGCGACACAATCATGAATGTAATAACAACACCCAAATTAACAACATCTCAAAAGCATCTCAACATCTCTTCGTCAACATCTCATATCATCATAATAATTCATCAAACATCATTTATTTATTATAAATCACCAACACAACATCATTAACAACGTCTCACTAACAACTCAGTCGGACATTAATATCACAGTAATTCATACTACTATTCTGTAATTCTTACATCATTATTGTCACTAATCCTACTGTTATAATTCAAACAGCAGCTTCTAAGCATCTCATCTTCATCATTATGTACATAACCAGCGCAACGATCAACACGGGAATTAACTCTAAATCCTAAATTGGCTACTAGGATTACACTTCCTACTATTCATTTTAATCCTCTAGAATAATGTTCATCGCGTTAGCTATTCAAAACTTCGATTGGCATCTCAAACGGCATCCTAAAACTCAATTTACAGCACTTTAAAACTGAATCTGCCAAAAATCAGGCATTATAGGTCGATGCAAAACCCCTTGGCTCAACGCATACTGCTCTAACTGCACAACATGAGTGGACGCATCCTCTCATGGATCGACTCATCTTGAGTCTTGTACACAATATGTATCGACACATGCATCTCACAGATCGACTCATCCTGAGTCTTTCAACCTTCATGTATGGACGTGAGCCTCTTCATGTCGACTCATACTTAGTCTCTAGGCCCTCATGTATCGACGCATCAAGTTTGAGGTCAACACATCCTGATTCTTCCTGCATAATTCTACGATTTTCTTCCCTACATCTCACTATGGGATTCATGTTTTTAACCCTACAAACTTAATATGATCATGATAAATCATCACCTACAATTATCCTATAATACTACATCGATCAAACAACAACGGGACATCATTATTCATCTAAAATTCATCAAATCTTCACCATACATCATCATATACATCCAATTCAAGAACAAAACAGCAATCACCTCTAACCCCACATACCAATCATCATGAACCCAATTATAAATTTAGAACCCCACCCTTACCTTGGATTGAAGATCACTCTATAATCTTCCGGTTGAATTCTCATTCTGCCATTTTTCCACTTTTTCCGGCAGCTTCACGTTCTCCTTCTCAATCCTTATTCTTCTACTGTTTCTTTCTTTCTATTCCTTCTAACAACAGTAGAATAACCTATTATTCTTTATTATTTATTCTTTATTGGTCTTAAAACTAATACAACCCCTTATTACTTCTATTCCTTCAAAATAAGCCCACACCAAATAATATTATAATTCTAATATTATTTCTCCACTTAATAAAATACTTAAATCCAACTAAACACAACACATCTTCTCAAATATTCCAAAAATAATTTAATTAAATAATTAATTAAATTACGGGCGTTACACTATGAACCACTTGATATGGTTAGCTTGACTCTCGTAGAAGGACCTTCAATGATACGAAGTGCTTCAATCTAAGTCGTAAAGTTCAATGCCTAACATTTTTCTTGTTTACCCCGCGAGATCCTTGAAAACATTTGCATATCATACATGGAATTGCATAACAAGTAATCTCCAGTACATGTCTCTCATGTTCTCGCTGTTTATTTCAGCAATGGCTCTCAAACAAGGCAACAGAGATCTCCAAACTCAAGAGGCTCAGTTCATGGAAATGGTCCTAAACTTATCCAAGGGGAAGGAAAGTTGAAAGCGCTCCTCGTTGGGAATCTGACCAAGAAACATCCTGAAAACAAAAAGGATGACCAGGTTGAACAACTTCAAGCTGATATGGAAAGGATGAGAACCCATATGATCAATCAAATGGCTCTTATCCAAAGCCTAGCTCGGGGACAAGAAGAGCTGAGAGCCATTATCAACAAACTTCATCAAGATGGATACAACCGTATGAAGCAAATAGTCGAGGTTGGAGATCAAGTTATTCATCAACCCTTTATGGGACAGAAAGTTAGAGTTTTCCAAATTGTTGCTACGTTGCAAGCCCAACCACAACTTCACCAACAACCACAGGGTAATCGGCATAAGCGGGATTCATTCACTAGGCAATATACCAAACTCAGCATACCAATGTCGCAAGTCTTGCAACACATATTGAAGTTGAATTTGGTCACATTAAGGGATCCTCCTACAAATCCCAATACTGCCTCTCCAATGTACAATACAAATGCAAGGTGAGCATATCAGTCCAACAGTCCAGGGCATGATACTGATAGTTGTCGGACATTAAAATACAAAATTCAAGACCTGGTCGATGAGGGAGCATTGGAATTCACACAAGATGGTCAACTGGAATTCTTCTGTCATCCCTCCAAGGCACGCCATCTGAAGTAACAAGATTGGACAAAGAGGCTTTTGTTCATTAGAATTTTCAATTTTTAATTTATTTTTTTATTGTTTGAACATTTATTCATATTAAACCTTGTTATTTCATCAATGCATTGCACATGTTTGTCTTGAATTAGTTTGTTTGCACTATGATTAAACTGCTTTCTTACTTCCCTTTTGTGATATTCAACTCTTGATTAAAAACTCTAAGCCTTTAGAGGGAGGATGACGAGAACGATACCATAATCTCTACAGTATGCTTTTGAAAAAACCTCGCTGACGATGTACAAGCGTTGTTTCAAATCCTAAACAATGGAGTTATAAGGAAGATAATCCCTAGTCAACCACTTTGAGCCAAATAAGTAGGAGTTTTCTTTTCACACAAATTAAAACCCTTTAATCATAACCTGGGGCAGGGTAGTTTTTTCAGTTAATTCAGAGGCACATTCAGTCGCAAGCTTATCCTTCATATACGACAAATAATGTAGAAGATACCTTCCAAAAGATGGTGATGGTTCCACATAATCATCAAAGTAAGCAGTCATTATTTTTCAAAAGAAAAGCCCGCTAAGTCAAAACCTATGAAGGAGACTTAAGAAAAAAACGGAGCATCCCGCTGACTGTAATTACAAAAGAAATAGTTCAGGAAAAAGTAGGGATAACAAAATAAAAAAACAAAAGAGGTTCCACAAATCCTCAACAAAAGAAAAGGTTACAAAAATGAATGCCTTCTCAAACAAACATTCAATTTCTGAACCATCACCAAGTATCAGAGCAAAGATTCCAGACTCAATTGAGATCCAAACGCACAATTAACTGAGCATAGGACTGAAGAACATCACGAAGAGCGGGTGGGTACAAATAAATTTTGAGCCTTTATCCTTTGTGTCTTAAACCGTGAACCAGTCCACGTTACAACCCTTAAAAGTCCTAGCTGAAGCATGGGTTAGTTCGAGAGCATACTGTTACAAAGGTATCCTGAATCCAGTAAGGTTTGCTATAAATCATGAGTTGATATCACATTCTTGCAAATTTTGTTTTACTACAAAAAACGCATTTTCAAAAAAATTTCAAGACAGACATAAGCTTTGCATTCTTTAAATGACATTGTTTGCATATGGTTAATTGTTCAAATGGCAGAGAAATTCACACAATGATTATTCAGTGAACAAAAACCTTCTCAATGAAAAGGATCACCACAAGTGGAAAAACACTTCCAACCAAGGGGCACGACATGATCATTGTCCAGCTGATATGGGGCAGTCAAGCCAATATGCAAATAATCTCTCAAAAATGCCAAATAGCCAGAGGCAGATCTCCATCTGAATCACTTGGGGCATTGGACATGAATTCCAGCAACGAATCATGTACAATCAAACAAACATATTCTGGCAGTGTGGCAACACTTACTACTATGGACAATGACAATTCTCCATACCTGGTGAACATGGACATAGTCGGAAAATACTACGCATGAATAAAGACTCGCTAGGTTGACTGGCCTAGGCAAAAATAAGGGCATCCCGACGAGCCAAAAGGGTTCGGACAAAAATTAGGGATATACATATATAAAAATTGTACACCCGGCAATTCAAAAATCTGAAAGGGAGGCTTGAGCAAAAAAGGGTATCCTGGTGGACTGAAAACCCTAAAGGGCGGTCCAGGAAAAAGTTAGGGATTAAAAACGTATGACTACGTCCCGTCATCTTGTCACTTGTATAATCAGTAGAAGGTTTATCACCCTAATCAGCATTTACCAAGCACCCCAGAAGTTAGGATGACACTCAAACCATCCACAAAGTCTTTGCAGGTACTTTATCCAGTAGGTATAGAGGCAGGGGCATCTTACTAAAAAATCGCCCCCATATCCTCAGCTTACAACCTAGTGATGTCAGGTGTTCTTGTATCCCCGGCAAAATAGGAATTTCCAACTACTGCTCCGACATCAGGTTTTCCCCAGTAAAGTCGTCAAACTTTTCAAGATTCCCCAATAGGATTTCACAAAAATCCTCAGGCAGTGCACAAAGCTTTCCTTCCCCAACAAAGTTTATTTCTCTAACAACGGAAGATCATCTCCCAACAGTTCTGCTTCAACAAAATCTGAAGACCTACATTCTTCATCTCCAGCTGCAATCATGGATTTATTTTCCCTAATTCAACAGCGCTGCAATAGAACAACTGATACATTCACATATTGCATTCATACATCATTCTACAAACATCATAGCATCTACAGTACAAATGTATACATCCCATTATCATTTATTTTGAGAACACCATTACACAATGCATTTCATACATCATGACATTGCATACAGCTAATGCTTTACCTTTTCAGGAAAGATCAATCAGTAGATATTTATCATCAAAAAATTTCAACAGGTCCAGGATTAGCTCCTGAAACAAAATAAAGTAATTATCTGTGCAACCAAATACAGCTTTACACAGGCTCAGCATGAAGCAATCTTACACGGGTTTCTTCTGACGGCCAAATGCAGCTTTACACGGGCTCTTCATGAAACAATCTTACATGGGTTCCTTCTCCTTCTAAAATACAGCTTTACATGGGCTCTTCATGAAGCAATCTTACACGAGTTCCTTCTCCTTCTGAAATACAGATTTACATGGGCTATTCATGAAGCAATCTTACACGGGTTCCTTTTCCTTCTGAAATGTAGCTTTTACATGAGCTCTTCATGAAGCAATCTTACACGGGTTCCTTCTCCTTCTAAAATACAGCTTTTACACGAGCTCTTCATGAAGCAATCTTACATGGGTTCCTTCTCCCTCCTTCTGAAGTTTTACACGGACTTATCCTGAAGTAGCCCTACCCAGGCTCCTTCTGAAGTTTTACATGGGCTTATCCCGGAGTAGCCCTACCCAAGCTCCTTCTGAAGTATTACATGGACTTATCCCGAAGCAGCCCTACCCACGCTCCTTCTGAAGTTTTACACGGACGTATCCCGAAGCAGCCCTACCCAGGCTCTTTTTGAAGTTTTACACGGACTTATCCCGAAGTATCCCTACCCAGGCTCCTTCTGAAGTTTTACACGGACTTATCCCGAAGCAGCCCTACCCAGGCTCCTTTTGAAGTTTTACACAGACTTATCCCGAAGTAGCCTTACCCAGGATCCTTCTGAAGTTTTACACGGACTCATCCTGAGGCAACCCTATACAGGTTCCTTCTCTTGAATTTCCAGACGCAATTTTACACTGACTCATCCTGAAGCAACCTTACCTAGGTTCCTTCTTACAATTTCCAGATGTAGTTTTACCCGGACTCATCCTGAGGCAACCCTACCCAGGTTCCTTCTCACAATTCCAGATGCAGTTTTACCCGGACTCATCCTGAGGCAACCCTACCCAGGTTCCTTCTCACAATTTCCAAATGTAGTTTTACCCGGACTCATCCTGAGGCAACCCTACCCAGGTTCCTACTCACAGTTTCCAGATGCAGTTTTACCCAAACTCAACCAGAGGCAACCCTACCCAGGTTTCTTCTCTTGAATTTCCAAATGCAGTTTTACACGGACTCATCCTGAGGCAACCCTACCCAGGTTCCTTCTTACAATTTCCAAATGGAGTTTTACCCGTACTCATCTTGATGCTGACTTACCCATGCTCCCTCTCATATATCTCCTAAAACAGCCCTTCCCAGGTTCCTTCTCATACACTTCCAGATAAAGTCTTACCCAGACTCATCCTGAAAATAGCCCTACACGGGTTTCTTTTGATACATTTCCAAATAGCAGTTAATTTCATTCTCCCTAGCAAAGTATTATGAAGCCTGGATTTCAACCAGAAAACAACAAACTTTCATCTCTCCAATCCAGAGATAACCCCTCAGTAGAGCCATGGACAACTAAAGTTCCTAGACTTTATTCCCCATAGAGCTTTCCTCAAACAGGAAAACAACAGAAATCAACATCCCCCAGTGGACTCCTCCTCAGACAACAGGAACAAGAATCCCCACAAAGAGACTTCTTATGAAGTCAGCATCTACTTTGGATGGCATCTTTAAGCCCATCTCTGACGACTCTCTATCATCTTCTCCAAATGGCATCTTTAAGACCATTCCGGACATCGTCAACCATCAGTGATATGTCATGCGAGTGCAAATTTCTGGGCACTCTAGTGTTCAATCATCTTCAACCTTCATATCACGAAAGGCAGACAAGCCAATCTACGTCTTCAGGTTTAAGAAAATTGAACATGTGCAGCTGTTGTACCCCAAATTTTCCCTCTCATGTTTTCCAAGGTCTTCCCCCTACATGGTTGACCATAAACCCTTTCCTAAGGAAAAAGAAAAATTTTGAGTGGTGTTTTAAGTACCTTTCGATTGGCATTCTGAAAGACCCTTCGATTGGCATGGATACAAGGCCTTTCGATTGGCCTCATGACAAGCCTTTCAATTAGCATTGTGCCAAGGCCTTTGATTGGCATTCTGAAAGACCTTTCATTTGGCACCCTGGGCCAAGCCTTTCGATTAGCATGGAAATGGATTCTTTGATTTAGCATCTCAAACCATGGCTCAAGCGAAGAAGCTCTGTTGAGGGGAGCCTTGAGCAATTCGAATCAGGACTCAGCGCCATCAAGAAGAATAATGTTTAGGGGGTAATCATAGAAACTCTGATGCTGAGAATATGAGCCATTTGAATCAAGTTCAAAGCCTTTGATTGATAGAGAGTTGAAGCAACCTTCGACCAGTTAAAAGGGAGAGTTGATGTTTCGATTGGTTTGAGTTGAAAGAAAGCCATTAGAAGGAAGTAACAATAGGCCCATTCAAAGAACATGTAAATGACTCATTCGAAGAACATGTAAAGGTCCATTCGAAGAAGCATTCAAAGGGTCCATTTGAAGAAGCATTCAGAAGGACCATTCGAAGGATACATAAGAAGTACATTCGAAGGAGATAACTCAAGGCCAATCGAAGAGCATGGCCTAAAGGCATTAGAAAATCAAAGGTGTCCAGGTTCATCCAAGATTTCAAAAGGGGCATGAATATTTCAAAAAGGAAATCTTTTAATATGTATGATTCTTGTCTCATAGCTTTAAAAGCATAGTTAAATGGACGTCTCTTGTCGTTATGATGCACCATCACACTCCTATAAATACAAGGCCAAGGACACAGTGCCAAGGGGGGACGAAAAAAGGAGAGATCACACGTATTGCATCACACACATACAGATTGCCCATCAAAGCTCCTCAACATCTCCACACCCAAAGCTGCAGATCGAAGCATATCGGTCATAGGTATAACTCTGAAATTCATTTTCTTAATTTAAGCGCATTTATTCCTTTTGATGTGTTTGTGCATGTTTGCAATGAAGCGTTAGACAAATTACAGTCCTCACAGACCTGTCATTGTTAGGACACGTGAATTTGGTTCCTTCGAATCTCAGGATTCTAGGTATTGTAGGACGAAATAACTCCAGATTTGAATTAGAGAGGGAATCGAAGGACCTGGGTTCGACACCCAGGTCTGCATTTGCTTTGTTGCTAATACTTGTTGCAGATATAGCCTGAAAAGACCCCGCGCGCGCAGGATCGAAGGACCTGGGTTTCGATACCCAGGTCCTGCATTTTATTTTGCTAACATATTTTTGCAGATGCAGTACTTCTATAGGTGATCCTTCATTCTATTCTAGCAACACCCCTGTAGATCGAAGGCTACATCCTGTAATTATCTCGAAGAAAATAATACCCTTCACAGAATTGAAAGGTAGCCTTCTTCCTTTGAATCAAAGCCCCCCTTTTCTCCCTGCAATCGAAGTGTACCCATATCCTTCCCAAACCCAATCGAAGAGGGCGGGAAAAGGTGTAAATCGAAGCTTGCCCCGTAAATTCTCAAGACCAATCGAAGGCTATTCACGCCCACTCCCTAGCTCAATTGAAAGAATTGGAGAAAGTGCAAATTGAAGCTTGCCCACATCAATTCTCAAGCCCAATTGAAAGAAGGCCAAAGAAGGTGAATCGAAGGAGTCCATGGCATGGATCAAAGAAGTCTTTTCTCTTCTTTATTTTTACTTTTCACTTGTCTTTCGATTTGGCTGTAATTGCGTAAGACCTCTATTTTCTGCATTTTTTTACTGCTTTTCATATTAACTGCTAGTAACTAGGCGTGTATGAAAGGACTAATAATCAAACGTTAGAAAACTTAACAAAAAGACAAAAAAATAATTGAACATGACACACTTGCACATATACACCTCTAAGGTACGCCCACTTTGGTTGCCTTTAAAAAAAACAGTCATGGGGCAGGAACGATTTAGCAAAGACCCATAAATCAAAAGATCATAGTCCCTCAATGACCCTACAGTTGCCTTCTTCGTAAATGATCTAGTCCCTAAAACAGAATTGCTAAAGCGTCTCCACAAGTTGCCTTCGTGACTGTAACGTCCCTCCAATTGTCCCTCAAAACATTCAACGATAGGTCTACCTACTCATTAATAGTAGGATAGCGATGTCTAAAGGATAGGAGGAAAAGAACGAACCTTTTCGAGTATAAAAAGTAGATAGCTGTTAGAAGTTTGCTCAAAAACACTTTTTGCACTTACACAAATACTACTTTTCAAAAGACATTTCAAAACATTTTCTCCACTATCCCGAGAAACATTAACAAGTTCGCCGTACTAAGGTGTTTTCAAAACATTTTCAAACACACAAAGCATAAAGGTATTTCAAAATGAGCAAACCTCTAAGAGCCCGTGGAAAACCACAGATGGAAAGGGTGCTAACATCTTCCCTTTCCATAATCTACCCCCTTACTCAGAAAACGTCTTGAAAAGGTCTTTTTATGTTCTTTTCACCCTTTCCTTTGTTGGATAAAAGAAAAGACGGTGGCGACTCTTGCTTACCGCGACATTTGCGAACACAAATGCAAAACCAGTATTAAACAGTCAGTTTTGCCACCGTATCACATATACCATCTATGTTAATATGATCAAATACCGATTCTCAAGAGTTATTTCCCCTAATTCCTTAGCAAGAAACCATTAACATATAATTTTAAATTCAAATTCCTTAGTTATTCAAACTTATGTCAAGCACATGTAATAATATCAAGAATTTACAGTCATCACTATTAAATCCTTAATCCTAAGAGAGATTAGCGATGCTATTATACAATTAGCGGAAAAGTGATATGTCCAACCTACTTTACTGATAGATCAATACCCTATTTTCCAATAGGACAAGTAATAAGAAATTGTATAATACATTGAATACATAAAAACATAGATTTCATAAAAGTATAGAAATTCGGTTCATCACAAAAGCAATTCAGGGACACCCCCCCTAGCATTGGGGAGTTTAGCTTCTCATAATATTCAAAGAAAATACAAATTCAAAGTTAAACATTACAAGAGAATGGAATTTCTCCGATCTTCAATTGCTTCCGCTCTTGTTGATCTTTGTTTTCCAAACCCTTGATCGTTCTTCTCCTCTTGCCTAATCTCTTTTTTTTTTCTGATGCCAAAAAGTATATCTCGTACTCTCAAAACTAGGTCTAAATAGTGTCAGATCACCCCACAGCTATGCAGAAAGCCCGAAATACCCTCCATGAATTCAAACAAAATGATTTCAAAAAATCACTTTTCTGTCTCGCAACTGCTAACACGGGCCGTGTTAGGTGACACGGGCACCCGTGTTGGCCACTAGAATCCCCTATTCAACAACAGCTTGCCAGAATTTATGACACGGGCGCCCGTGTTAGCCACTGTAATCCTCTTTTCTCACATTACGTATCAGCATTTTTGACACGGGCCATGTCAGATGACACGGGCACCCGTGTCAGCCACTGGACTTCTGGAGGAAATGCTTCGGAACTTGTCAACTTCACCTCTGTTCTTATGCAATTTCACCCGGACCTGAAAATACAAAAACCACCAGATCAAGACTTCAAAAGTATCTTATTTAACCAAAATTCGAACTAAACTAATGCAAACAAACAAAATGTGAAAATTAAAATATGTGACGAAAACAGTAGAAAAAAACTACGCAAGGTGTTACCAATGATATGGTTTCGTTCCAGATAATAGATAGAAAACCAGAAAGAAATGTGACTGATCAGATCTTCTCTCTAGAGATCTCTCCTCCAACAACTACTACAATACATGTTCGCATTCCTGCTATTGGGCCAACTACTGATGCTCGAGGTAAGGAGAAAGTATCTGAGTCTTCCCGAATGGGGGCACCATCAAAAGATATTACAATTAAAGACCCATCAAGATAAGAGATAGAAGAAATTTTTGAGATCATCTGAAAAAGTGACTACAAAATAGTTGAACAACTGGGGAAGATACCCTCCAATATATCCATGATGTCCTTGTTATTATGTTCCGAAGCACATGCCCAAGCTTTGTTGAAATTTTTGAAGAATTCCCATGTACCTAAGAGACCACTGCTGATCAATTTGAGAATTTTGTTGCAAGACTAACTGCTGATAATGGCTTGGGATTTTCTAATGCAGATTTAACTATGGTGGGGAAGAATCATAACAAAGCTCTGCACATCTCTATTGAATGAAAAGGTACCACAATGGCGCATGTATTAGTAAATATTGGTTCCTCCCTGAATGTTTTACCCAAAGGGGCTTTGCATTATGATGGGCTGGTGCTGAAACCTAGCGATATTATGGTAAGGGCCTTTGATGGGTCGAAAAGAATGGTCCATATAGAGGTTGATCTTCCCATCAAGGTGGGATCTCAACTCTTCAATTCAAATTTTTGTGTATTGGATATCTGCCCAGCCTATTCCTGCCTGCTCATACGCCCATGGATTCATGGGGCAGGTGCGGTTACCTCTATATTGCATCAAAAGCTGAAGTACCCAGTCTAAGGGAAGATAGTCACAATCTGTGGAGAGGAAGAATATATGGTAAGCCATTTGAATTCTTTTAAATACGTTAAAATGGATATAGATTTCATTGAAACCCCCTGCCAAGCATTTGAAGTAATCCCTCCGACGATTGTTGTTGCTAAAATTATTCCTGCTACTCCTAAGATTGATAAAGACACACCAAGAATGGCCTCTCTGAAGGATGCTCGAGTTGTTGTAGAAGATGGGGGCTACACTATCTGGGGACAACTTCCTGATATCCCCTACAAATCCAACAAATTTTGGTTGGGTTTTACTTCAAAGGCTCCGAAAGAGGTTAGACGTGCTCGTGCTGGGGGACCACCTCTCTGTATTAGCAACAATGAAGTCAATGCTCTGGAAGACACTAATAGCAATGGTGACTTGGACGACTGGATATTCCCAACTATTGAAGATGGACTCAACAACTGGAAGGCCAAATACTTCATCTCAATCTCCTTCAGCCATGAGTAATTGTTATTTCCTGTTTTTATTGTTTTAAGAAGTTTGTCTATATAATTTCTGTTAAAATAATGACTTTAAACCTTGTGCCTTGCCCGGGGCACAATGGTCCATTTGTTAAGGGTTGTCATTTTATATATCATATGCTCATTTAATGAAAACATTGGATGATTTTGCATTCAAATTTTGCGCTCCTTGTCTTTTTTTTACTTTACTGCATTTTTTTAGCCATGTGACCTTACATGCACACACATACATTTGCAGATCCACATCTACTCCTGATCTCATTGACAATGATTCTGCTATTCCCGTTTATGACTTTGAAAATTCAATCTCTCAAGCCGAAGAGGAAGGTAAAGAAGATTGTGAGATACCTGGAGAACTCGCCAGACTTCTGATATAAGAGGAAAAGTCCATCCAACCGCACGAAGAACCGGTCAAAGTGATAAACTTGGGTACTGAGGCAGATAAAAAAGAAGTCAAGATTGGCGCCAATTTGGAAGGTAGTGTCAAGAGCAGATTGGTTCAGATGTTACACGATTATGTTGAGGTATTAGCTTGGTCATACGAAGACATGCCAGGGCTCGATACTAATATTGTGGTTCATCGTCTGTCAATGAAAGAGGGTTGTTCTCTGATCAAACAAAAGGTTCGTCACATGCGTCCTAATATGTATGAGAAGATCAAGGCTGAGGTAATGAAACAATTCAATGTAGGTTTCTTGGCAGTGACGTCGTATCCCCAATGGGTTGCAAATGTTGTTCCAGTGCCGAAGAAAGACGGTAAGGTCTGTATGTATGTAGATTATAGGGATTTAAATAGGGAGAGCCCCAAAGATGACTCCTCACTACCACATATTGATGTATTGGTTGACAACACTGCTCAACACAAGGTGTTCTCCTCCATGGATGGCTTCTCTAGGTACTACCAAACTAAAATGGCGCCTGAAGACATGGAGAAAATAACTTTCGTCACACAGTGGGGCACCTTCTGTTATAAGGTCATGCCTTTTGGGATGAAGAATGCATACGCGACTTATCAACGAGCTATGGTAGATTTATTTCATGACATGATTCATCATGAGATAGAAGTCTACGTTGATGACATGATAGCCAGATCACAAACTGAGGAAGAACACCATGATCACCTATACAAGTTGTTTGAAAGACTAAAGAAATACAAGTTGAGGCTGAATCCCAACAAATGCACCTTCGGGGTAAGGTCTGGAAAACTCTTAGGTTTCTTCATCAGTGACAAAGGAATTTAAGTAGATCCTGCAAAGGTCAAAGCAATCCAAGAAATGCCAGCTCCTCGTATTGAGAAGGAGGTCAGAGGTTTTCTAGGACGGCTAAACTACATTTCCCTATTCATTTCTCACTTGACTGCTACTTGTGAGCCAATCTTTAAGCTGCTGAAGAAAGATCAAGTAGTAAGATGGAATGACGACTATCAAATGGCTTTTGATAAAATCAAAGAGTATCTTCAAGAACCTCCAGTTCTAATACCACCAGTTGAAGGAAGACCTTTGATCATGTACTTAACCGTGTTAGAGAATTCAATGGGGTGCGTGTTGGGGCAGCAAGACGAGTCTGGTCGAAAAGAGCATGCAATATACCACCTTAGCAAAAACTTTACCGACTGTGAAACAAGATATTCACTGCTCGAGAAAACTTATTATGCTTTGGCATGAGCTGCTCATCGACTAAGACATTATATGTTGACTCATACCACTTTATTGATCTCTAATATGGATCCCATCAAGTACATCTTTGAGAAGCCAGCTCTCTCCGGAAGGATAGCCTGATGACAAATGATCTTAACTGAATATGATATCCAGTAAACTACTTAAAAAGAAATCAAACGAAGTGTACTAGCAGATTATTTAGCACATCAAGCTGTAGATGACCAGCAATCTATGAACTTTGAATTCTCGGATGAGAATATCATGCTAATTACAGATTGTGAAAAGCCTGGACCATATGAAGGACCTGAGCAAGGATCCCAATGGACTATGGTTTTTGACGGGGCTTCCAACTCACTTGGTAACAAAATTGGTGTTGGAATCATTTCCCATAAAGGTTTCCATACACCTCTCACTTCCAGACTTTGCTTCGACTGTACCAACAATATGGTCGAGTATGAAGCGTGCATCCTGGGTCTTAAGGCAGCTATTGACCTAAGAATCAAATTCTTAAGTGTATATGGAGACTCTTCCTTGGTGGTCAGACAAGTCAAAGGAGAATGGGATACAAAACATCCAAATCTTATCCCTTACAAAGAACTTGTGCTAACATTTATCTCGTACTTTGAAGAGGTTACCTTTTAACATATCCCGAGGGAGGAAAATCAATTGGCAGATTCCCTAGCTACCATGTTATCCATGTTCAAGGTTAAATTGGACAACGAAGCTCCTCCAATTATTATCGAAAGGTTTGACGAACCAGCACACTACTATGAGATTGACACTGATGGGGTAGAAGAGAAGCCTTGGTTCCACGAAGTGAAAAGGTACCTTGAAGCTCAAGAGTATCCTGAAGGGGCATCAATCAATGATAAGAAATTCATGCGAAGGTTCTCAGCCAAGTTCTTCCTGAGCAACGGAATTCTATACAGGCGCAACCATGATTCAACTTTGCTCTGTTGTATGGACAAGAAGGAAGAAGAGAAGATTATGGAGGATATGCACGAAGGCATCTTTGGTACTCACTCTAGTGGACACACTATGTCCAAGAATATTCTAAGAGCTGGCTACTATTGGTTGACTATGGAAATTTATTGTCACCACCATTCAAGGACTTGCCATAAGTTCCAAATTTATGCTGATAAGGTTCACGTGCCTCTAGTTCCTTTGAATCACTTACAACTTGCTTTATTACCAAGGTCAAAATTTCAAATGGTACAAAATCAGTTCAATCAATTTCTTTCAATGGCAAAGGACGAGATGTTCAAAGACATAGGGGAAACAATAGAGTTTGGAACCCAATGAGATCACTTCCACATGGATATATATATTTGTTTTCACTTTGTACTATTTTCACTTCACGAAGACTTCCTCTTACTAGGATTTCTATCTCTTTGTACAAAATCGCATGTTTATAGGTAAATTATCAATACAAATATACTTTAAAGTCCAAACTTTTTGTTTTTTCTGTTTTGCTTGCAAAAATGTCCAATGAATAAAATTGAATGAGCATATGCATATGAACATGATTAGCTGTTAACAAATATGTGCATAAGAACAGGAATAAGCATTTACTCAAGATTCTATAAGCTGGGATGACACTCAAGTTGTCCATAAACCCCTACAGAGTAGTCTCCACAAATAAGGATACATTCCCCGCAGTCTCCCCGACAGATCGCTCTAGCAAATAAAAAAGTATAATCTCTTTCCCGATAATATTACTAACCTATGGAGTTTCCAATCAGTACACTTCCTAGAAATTCTCTTCCCCAGTTGAGTTTTGTCCTCCAAAACTAAAAAGGAAACCGTGTAGAGTTATTCTCTTTAGCAAATTCAATTACCATATAAGAGTTTATTTCCTCAGCAGAACACTTCTCCGACAAACAAGGTTTATTTCCCTGACATGGTTTATTTCCCCAACAGACTACAAATTCCCCATCTCAAGTCTATTCCTCAGGCTACTACAGACCACTGACAAAATTCTTCTCCCTAGTAAAGTCATTACTATCCCCATAAAGATGATGCAAAACCTGGAATCCGACCAGACACCAGTTAACTTTATCCCCTACAGACGAGTAAGAGGCTTATCCACCTCTTTTATCCCCAGTCAGGGTGTACAAGAATTGTTTTCCCCAGACGATTCATAAGATTATCCATCTCTTTTATCCCCAGTCAGGGTATATAAGAATTAAATTCCCCAATAGAGCAACGGACGACCAATGTTCATAAACTCTACTCCCCAAAGTAGAAATTAATACATCCCCTGAAGAGTTTCCTCAAATAAGTAAACAAGAATCCCCAGCGGAAGCATTCTAGACCAGATTGAATATACACATACTCTTAATCCCTAACAATGGTCAGGGATTTATTTTCCTAGACAAGATTCTGCATGAGTTTACAAATACACTTCACAGCATATTCATACATCAGAACATATGCATACAAAATGCATATAGCGCAATCTCATTTATTTTGAGAACATCATTATGCAATGCATTTAATACATCATGACATCATATACAGTTAACTTTTTACCTTTTCGGGAAGAATCAATCGACAAACCAATATCATCAACAAATCCTCAAAACAGATTGTAGGTCATTCCCTGGAACAAGACAATGGCAAATATCTACATGATGGACACTCCCTTCAAATATTTACTAGCTCAAATTAAATCAACCAAAGATTTATTCTGATACTTCTATCAGTAGACCTCTGCTGGCGCAGATTAAATTTACCAAAGATTTATTCGGATACTTCTCTCAGTAGAATTTTTCTGACTCAGATTAAATCGACCAAAGATTTATTCTGATACTCCTCCCAGTTAAAGATTTAAAGACATCTACTGGCTCAGATTAAATCGACCAAAGATTTATTCTGATACTTCTCTCAGTAGACCTTTTTCTGGTTCAGATTAAATTGACCAAAGATTTATTATGATACTTCTCCCAGTTAAAGATTTAAAGACATCTGCTGGTTTAGATTAAATCCACCAAAGATTTATTCTGATACTTCCCTTAGTAGACCTTTTCTGGCTCAGATTAAATCGACCAAAGATTTATTCTGATGCTTCTCCCAATTAAAGTTAAGCGAAGACTCAGTCTAATTTCTCTATCAATAGTTACATCTAAATGGCATCTATAAGACCATCTTCGTCACCTCTCCAAATGGCATCTCTAAGCCCATTCTCGATATAATCAACAAACAAGTTTTACTTCGTGCACAAGCGAGTGCAAATTTCTGGGCACTTGAGTGTTCAATCATCTTCCACCTTCAAGTCACGAATGGCGAACGAGCCAATCTAACTCTTCAGGTTTAAGAAGATTGAACAGGGGAAGATGTTGTACCCCAAAATTTTCCCTCTCTTTTCTCAATGCATTTTTCACCAAAGATTTCAAATGCTCAAGGATTCTCAAGGTTTGATCAGACAAGTTCACCTCCTAAGCATTAAGTCCACAAATTAGGGTTTTGGTTTTCTCAAGGACAATTGGACTTGTGATGCCTCAAATGACTTTCATGTTTCATTATATGTCTCCAAGGATACTCATACCAAGTTTCAAGTCTTGCACCTCAAATTTGCTCAGTCAATTGCTTAGATGACTGAAAATCAATTGTATTGGGTAAAAAGTCAATGTGGTCAATATACAGTCAAACTTCAAGATTTTTGGCCAACATCTAAATTTTGAAGTCATATTCATTATTTGATCAAGGGTTGATCATAATTACTCAAGCAAAGCATTCAAATCATCAAAGGGGCAAAATTGTCAAAATTAGGATTTTGACTGAGAATGACTGGTCATGGACTTTTGACCTAGTACATGACCTAATGACTTGAAGAATGATCTCAAAGACTAAAACACAACATGTTGACCTAATTTCATGGCTCAAATCATTTCTCAAGGTCAAGGGCTTGATAATTGAAAATTGGATCAACTGATGAAAAGTCAACTGATACACAAAAAGTCAAACTTTGACTTTTTGATCAACAGTAAATTTCAAAGATCAAGATTCATCAAGACATTCAAAAATATCAAATTTGATCATCAAGAATCAATAAAGTCAAGAAAGTCAAAAAAAAGTCAAGATTTCTTATACTTAGAAAAATTCTAAGTGTTTTTTTTACCTTGATAGTTTCACTACTTCATGACAATTTTTCACCTTGATACAAGATGATTTAAGGAAAACTTTCAACATGAAAGTTGTAGATCTTGATGAATTATATAACTTTGTCCCTGAGGTCTTATGTCCAAAAAATGCTTGCATTTGAAGATATAGGCTCATGAAGTCATGACATTTTTGTATAAACACTTAGTGAAATTTTCATCAAGTTAGGCATATTTTTTGTCCCAACTTCTTGGAAAGTTTTCACAAAGTTCCAAGTTGATTTAGCCAAAGTGGTCAACATTAAGGTTGTATAAAATGTTTCAATCTTTCCAAAATGTCCAAGAACTTGAAGAGATCATGCTTGAGCTAGGAGAATCTAAGAGAAGAAGTTGGACATTCATTCTTGAATTTTAGGTCATTTTCATGAAGAATGCATGACCCATTCTCAAGCCACACTGCATAAATATTTCTTTGTAGGCTTCTAACTTTCAAATCACTCCATAATTAATTGTTTACACAACTGATTGAGCCATTGTCCAAGCATTTGAGCCATTGTCCAAGTGATTAATCCATTTTTGGCACAAAGGTAACACTTCCATTTTAGAAAATCCAACTTTAATCATAATGTCAACTTCTTGATCCTTGCACTTGTTCCTTCTGATCATACTCCATTGTAAAATGAAGAAGCAACCATCTACAACCTGTTAATCACCCTAGGATCCTTTGTACTATGAACTGGAACAAGATGTTTTAAGATTTCTTCAAAATCAAGTCACATAACATGTGATCTTTAATTTCTAATCACTAGATCCTTCAAAACCTTTCCTCTATCAATAGTGAAAATTATATTATTATCGGATGTAACAGCCACCTCAGTGGCAGAGCGCACGCGTATAAGGCATTACCCTATAGGGACCTGGGTTCGAGCCCCAGTGGTACCATTTTGGTTTTTTTAACATTTCCATTACAAATTCAATACAAGCCAAGCATGTGTGCACACCATGCACCTCACATCAACACCATAAGATCTGTCAGGCAATCAAATCAAGCACCTCAAGATGGATGCCCATGATACACTCTCAAAAGCCAACCATATGGAATCCAACAGTGCCTGGGCTCCCTCATGTTTGGGCCTTTTTCCTTTTTTTATTTTTGTTACTTTCTTATCCCCTGACTACTTTTTAACACAGGCCCATTTTCCATTTTTTTATTATTTTTCTTTCTGTTTCAAACAAAAAACATACTTGGGCCTGTTTGCTATTTTTAACCCTCATTTCACTTTTCAACATCCCAGCCCAATACCTTTTATATTCTTTATATTTTTTCTATATTTTATTTATTTATTTATTTTATTTAACCAAAAATATATCTTCTTAAAATAATTAAATTAAAAACATTTTAATTTAAACATTTGTTTTATTTTTGTTAATATTTAGAACTAGATTTTTATTTGTTTTCTATGCTTTAAAATATTTTTCTAAATTAATATTAATATTCAAATTATTTTCTAAACAAATTACTTAGACTTAGGTTTTATTTTATTCTTAATTTTAATTAACTTAGATTTTAGGTTTTGTTAAATAATTAATTAACTTTTCTTATAATTAAAATTAATTAGTTTAATTAGGTTAAGTTACTAAAACATTTCCCATCAAAAAACCCAAAAAAATAATTGCTTTTCTCTTTACATTCTTGCGCATTTTATTATTTCACATTACTAATTATTCAATGGTTTGTAATAGATAATTAGGATTTATTGCTTTCTTCCCCCTATTCACAAATTGTACCCCCCCCCCCCCCCCCCATTCCCAAAGCATTGTAATAGCGTAGGACATTTAAATTCCATAATTTATCGCTTTCCTTAATATTGCTAGTAATTAGGATGTGTATGACAAGACTTAAAATCAAACCTAGAAAAACCTTAATTTAAAGATAAAATACATGAATCTAATACACTTTGCACACATGCACCTATAGGGTAACCCACACATATTGTCTCGGATAAAAACGGTCATGTCCCTCGAACGTGAGATGTTTTAGCAAAGACTCTCGATTAAAAGATTATAGTCCCTCGATGATCCTTCGATGTTGCCTTCGGTAAACGATCTTAGTCCCTTACGATAATTACAAAAACATCTTACAAGTTGCCTTCTATGATTGTACGATGACCCACGCTTGTCCCTCACATCCAATGATGTGGCTTTTTACCAATCAATGGTAAAATAGCACTATCTAAAGGAGGAGAAAAAGTACAAATACTTTTTGAGTAGGTAGATTACTCGTAATTTCTTGCTCACGAACTGACCCCATCTTTACACCATACGCAACTCCTTTCAAAATAATTTTCAAATTAAATATTTTGTATACATTCTCAACGATACGATAAGCATCTTAAAAACGTCTTTCCAAACACTCATTTTCAACAAATATTTTTCAAAACCAACACTTTGTATACATTCTCAACGATACGAGAATCGCTATACAGTTTTTCGAACTAAGGCGTTTTTCAAAATATTTTCAAACTTACACAAACACAAAGCATTTCAAAATGAGATAGTAATTAAGAGCCCGTAGATAAATACAGATGAAAAGGGTGTTAACACCTTCCCTTTTCATAACCTACCCCCGAACTCAAGAAAATTCTCAAAAGGTCTTTCCTGTTCTTTGCACCCTTTTCTTTATTGAATAAAAGAAAAGTCGGTGGAGACTCTTGCTATCCGCAACATTTGCGATAAAACGCAAAACACCCAAGTAAGTTCTCCCACCGTATCACATCGTGCAAGACATTCAATAGTGGATTGCAGCCTAGTGAAAGCCATTGGAGATATAGAATACAAAGGAAGTAGCACGAGAATGGCGAATTGATTTGAAGTCTTGTGTGCAATAGGTATAATTGATCGTGCGTGAAAGCTTTGGAGATAAAGAATGCAAAGGAGTAGCAATATCGACAAATCAATTGGTAGGTATTGTGTTTTGGTATTTCTTAAGATCAAAAGAAGAGAAGGGATTGAATCAACAACAAACCGTTAGGGTTTGTAGGGTTGCTCTTGGAACACTTCTCTTGTATCAACTTTTTGCATAGTAAGAATTTATCCTAATTCTAAAATTAGAATTGGGGGGAGACGTATCCAGAGAAAGGAAGATTAGAAAACTTCCTAAACAAATCCTCGTGTATCTTTTTCTTATTGCTTTACTTGCTTTTATTTTCATCAATCAATTTGTTAAATAGCATTGAATAATCGATCGACTCGTAAGAATTTTTCCTTGGTTGTCTTTGTTTTGAATTGAGTGTTGATTTTCTTATAATCAATTTTGATTATAAGTAATTTTTTATATAAACACAACTTAAAGGAAAATTCTGAAAATTCGGTTGCATACTAAGTGTTCGACAAAATGTTTTGTTTGTTCTTTTGCTAGTTACCATTGGAAATAATATTACTAGTAACTTGCTATAAACGATTAATACTTTGTTACTTGATTGAAGTTTATAAATTCCATATTGTATTTTTTATTCCATAGATATCATTATAATTTGCATATCTGACTTCCAATAGGCAGGTTCGTATAGACGACGTTTTTTATCTATATCAAAACCTTCCGCGTGCACTCTTCTCAACTACTTTTGAAAACCATAATTTTTATCTAGATTTTCTGGCTTGTTAGTCTATTCACCCCCCCTCTAGGTGTCATCGTCTAACATACATGTGTACATAATAATAAAATACATAAATATAAGCAATGAAATTCTGGATGTCAAATCCTAGATGTCCTAAGAGATGTCGAGACACCGGATCCGACATGAACACGCAACAATAGTATATACAAACAAAACAAACAATGTTGAATGTAAATAACACACCGATATGTTTACCCGGTTCAAAGCAACTCTCTTACTCTGGGAACTACTAAGCCAGGGACGAGATTAACTAGATAATATCAATTTGTAGACCACACACCAAACATACCAGTTTACAATCTACGCACTTAATCGCTACCCTTTGCTTAACTTCTACCTAATACACACCTAGGTATGAGACACTCCTCAAATCCCTCTTCAATCACACTCAGCGACTAGAGCAACTCTAAACACAATAGAGAACAAAAAACAGGAAGTCACTCTTCCAAGACACACAATCCTCAATGCTTAAAAGCTTAAGAGAACTGACACACAAATACTCAATTCTTAAAAGCTTATGAGAATCTGACACACAAACATCCAATTCGTAAAAGCTTATGGATGCTTGACAGAACTTACAACCCAATAATAAAGATTCTAAAAATCCTAACAAAATACACATGTAAGTTCCACCTAAAACTAGGTATACACCAGTCAATATATAACATAATTTTGGACTGGGTTGTGCTTCAAAAATGTAGCAGTGAGGTTGCACAAAGTATGCAAAATATTCTACAAGAAAATAGATCTTCAATCATTAGTTTCCTAAAATTTATCCATATTTAAAAACTTTGCATATCTTCTAAAACCAACATACAATCTTTGATTTCTTAATCTTGGACGCCATATAAGCTAACTGAACATTCCCTGAATATTTAGTAACTAACATATAAGCTAAAACACAATTGTCAGCTGTTGCAGACACGATGTCCTATTCTCCTGGTTGGGACATCTTATTTGACATGTTGAAAAATGCAAGTTGGAACATCTTGTTCAATATGTTGCTGCCAAGTTGGTTTAACCAAAATGTATGCCAATCATAATTTCAGAGAAATAACAATCTCCCCATTTGGCACATTTTGGCTAAAATACCCAAATAACCCTTGCACACGAAAACACCATAAAATATGTTTGAAAATAAATCAAACACACACATCAGAGGTACAACAATCGAAAACACATTAGCAAGGTTAGGATAAGAGCAGCAAAAAAATTAGAGACACAGTTAGTAGTTAGTTGATCTACTAACACAACTGCAACCAATAGAGAACATAAGTTCTCAACACCATGTTGTCAAGACATCATGTATGATATCTCTTCAAAGCATCCAGTCCATAGTAGGGACTCCCCCTCAACAATAGTACCAACACCAACACCGTTAATATCATATTACTCCCCCCTTTTAGCCATAATATTACAAAAGTAAGTAGACAATATTAGCAAATTTAAGCACCTAAAGCTTTAAGAGATAATGTGCAACAAGAACTAAAAATATCATGGGTATTTAACTCTTACAAAATCATAAACTAAGATAAACAAGATCATAAGGCATACCCAAACAAAATCACATGATAAAATGTCATGAATTAGCATCTTCTTCTTCTCTAATAACACTGGCAAAATATTTATCAGGTGTAACACCATTCTTAGCGTCATCATCAACAAATACAGCACCAACAATAATTGCTATAATTATTCATAGATACAGATCCCAAGTCTCCTCCTTAGATTCTCAAACTGAACTGCATCAAGATTTTTTTTAAAGATATCAGCAAGTTGATTCTCAGTGCTAACGTGCTCAAGAGTTATGACCTTGTCTTCCACAAGTTCTCTAATAAAGTGGTGTTTGAAGTCAATGTGCTTGGTCCTACTATGCTGAATAGGACTTTGGAAATATTAATAGCACTCAAATTGTCACAAAATAATGTCATGAAATCTTGGGTGACATTATACTAAGACAACATTTGCTTCATCCACACCAGATGTGAGCAGTTGTTTCCATCTACTATGTACTCAACTTCAGTAGACAAAGAAACATAATTCAATTTCTTGCTGAACCATAAAACCAAATTGTTTCCCATAAACTCTTCATATCATCAGCACTTCCAGTCCAATCAGCATCACAAAATCCCACCAACAAGGAATTTGTATCGTGGGAATACAACATACCATATTCACATGTACCATTCACATACTTCAGAATCCTTTTCACTTGGTTGATGTGACTTACCTTAGGTTATACTTGATACCTTGCACATACTCCAACAACAAAGTGATGTCTGGTCTGCTAGCAGTAAGATATAGAAGGCTTCCAAACATGCTTATATACAAACTCTGATCAACAATAACTCCTTTTTCGCATTTAGATAACTTTAAGTGAGTAGGAGCACGAGTTCTCTTATGGCTGGCATTTTATAATCCAAATTTCTTCACAATACTCCTTGCATATTTGCTTTGACAAATAAAAATGGAGTCTTCCATCTGCTTGACTTTCAATCTAAGAAAGTAAGTCAACTCACCAACCAAACTCGTCTCAAACTCAGATTGTATCTGTCTGATAAAATGTTTGACCATTTCATCCGGCATTCCTCCAAAAACAATGTCATCCACATAGATATGAGTTATCAACAGTTTTCCTGCTTCATCTTTTACAAAGAGTGTTACTGTACCCCAAAATTTGCTCTCTCACTTTCCTCAAGGCATTCTTTCAAGGCTCTTTAAATAGTCAAGGCATTCAAGAATTGATTAGTCAAGGTGCTCCTCCTAGACCAAAGTCCCATAACTAGGGTTTGGAATTTCTCAATGAAATTTAGTTTGAAAAGGTATAAAATTGCTTCCATGGTTCTTCATGGGTCCTCAACAAGGTTCATATCAAGTTTCAAACCCTACATCATAAATTTGCATAGTCAATGGTTCAAATGCTTGAAAATCAACTGTATTAGTCCAAAAGTCAACTATGGTCAACATACAGTCAAACTTCAAGATTTTTGGTAAACATTAACATTTTGAAGTGATATTCATAATTTGATCAAGGGTTGATCATGATTACCCAAGGAAAGTCCTCAGATCATCAAAAGTCAAGAATTTCCAAACTAGGGTTTCCTTAGGAGAAGTCAACTAAACATTGACTAGGCATAACTTTCACATACTTCATCAACTTTTCCCCAACCAAAGCTCGGTTTGAAGAAAATTCAATTCTCTACAACTTTGTTTTTGTCCTCAAGTCAAAAAAATGCTTCATTTGGAACATATGAGCTCATACATTACATGTCATTTTCAAAAAGTCAACAAAGGACATTTTTTGTCAAGATAACTTACATCAATATGATGTCTTCAAAAGCAAAAATGGTCAATATAGAGATTGTAGAGGACATCTTAGGCTTTCCAAAGAATCCAATATCATCTCTAAAAGAAGAAAATTGAGTAAGTTATGAGGTTCACAAATTGGGAAATTTTCAAGAAATACATGGAATCTTAATTGAGCAATTTGTGATTGTTGCTTATTGGGCTTAATCTTTTGGACTTCAAACATGTCCATGACCATTCCAAGGACTCATAAATTCACTCTTATCTTGATTTGAATTTTTCTTTATTTCATTCATATTTATTTTAGTTTTTATTCAAATAAATACAAAATAAATTTCATAAAATAATAGATAATAGGTTTTGACATATGGGATGATCATTTGGGTCAGTATTGGGCCTAGATTTTGTGCAAGAGAGGACCAGGTTCAATGCATGACAAGGGAAGGAAATCACAAAACATGGAAACTTTTCAAAATTGTGATTTTTATTTCAAAACCATAGTTAATGGTTGATTCTTGCCATGATTATCCAGCTCTTCACTCCTCTATAAATAAAGGGCAATGTTGCAAGCAAAAGGGACAAAAAAAGCTGCCTAGAGAAGCCATACGAAATTACCCAAAAAATATCAAAGTTGTGAAATCTGAAACTCTCGCCTCCTGCCTCTCTCAATCAAAACCAAACACTCATTCACCCCCCTGAGGCTCCAAGGAGTCGAATCAGGCTCGTTGTCAAGCCCTTCCACGCCTAGAATGCCTACATCTAGACACCACTGTTTGGTTTGATCTTTGAGCCATCAGAGAAGACAACCAGAAAGTTTACTTTAATGTTTGACTTCGGTGGAAGGCGTGTCCTCTCATCACTAGTTCGTTCAAATGACCCGCGTGCGCGCGTTTTGACTTTTTGAATATTTGTGTTTTCATAATATTAATATTTGTTTGTATTTGAAATAATGAATGAGTAGCTGGCCCAGTGGTAGAGTACACGCGTTTAAGGCATACCTCCCTCATGTCCTGGGTTCGATCCAGGCATGAGGGAGTTTTATTTTTCTAATATTTTCGTTTCAGATCCTGTGCAACATGTAATATTCAACAACCATGCACCTTCAGCTACAACTTTTGGATTATGATCAAATGCTCTTAAGTATGCAGCCTACGGTGGACTTTCCCTAGAGCGTAGTGTTGTACCCCAAAATTTTCCGTCTCATTTTTCTCAGGTTTACTCCCATCCAATCCCAAGCTTTGGATTACAAATTTTTCATGAAGATCACTCCCAAGGGTAAAACAGTCATCTACACTGAAAAGCCAAACCTTGACCTCTTGATTAAAATCAAATCCCAAAAATCTTATTTCAGCAAAACATGTTGAAATGGGAAGTGTATTCCATCTAAGATTCAAAAACCAAATTTCTAAGTACTTGAGATTTTCTAAGTATTTAAGAAAAAATGACACTTCAGAACTTCTGAACCAACCTCCAGGCAGAAACGGTCAGAAGTTGCAAACTTGGCTCAGCACATAACATTCAGTTAGAAGGTAGCTCTTCAACAGCTACACCAACTCAGTTAGAGGTTGTAAATGTGGTTCAACACGTAATCTTCAAGCAGAACATGGCTCTTTCAGCAATTACGCAAGTTCATCCAAAGTTTGCTAGAGGAATGCAAAGAAAGCAAAGAAGCCTGAGGGCTCCTTCAGAACATATTGGAATTAGAAGATGAAGAGGTCAGAAGATTGGGTGTTACACAGAAACAGAATCTCTAAGTCTAGAGTTTTCAGAGGCAGATCAAAAGAATATGCTGAAAAGTCTGGAGAATCCTCAAAATTTGCTGAGGCAGCAAGAGGCCAAGATCAGAGCTTGGTTTGTGTTGTTTTTTGGTGAAGCAGAACTGCTGGCTCAGGTTTAGGTAATGATGCAAAATCCCCTATTACAAGATTTCTGATTTTGACAAATCTCATCACCATTTAATGCTCATTAATTCTCACAACCACTTTTGAGCATTCATCCAAGGGGTCCCTCCACGTGTGGCATAGTAACACCCTCGTGCAGGTTTAGGCATGGATCTATGCGCCACTTTTCACCTATGGGTGTAACTTTCCCTTAATCCTCGCTTACTGTTCCAGCCTAGGCTAAAAAGTTGTCCATCATCACAACTTTTCATAAACTTCCTTTAAGAACAAGTCAGCACCTACTGCATGGTATTGGCGCCATTTAACGTTTAAAAAATTCACAAAGCTTTGCCTATAAATAGAGCACCATTGTCCACTGAACAAACCTTGGTCAAAAACCCATAAAAAAATTGCTAGAAGAGAAACAGAAAATTCTAGCAAAGAAACATTGTGAAACTCTGTCAAAATTCCTAGTGTTTCAAGCGCTTTGAACATAACTTTGAACCTCCTGCCTCCAAACCTCATTGGTACCCAATTTGTTTCTTGACTAGAAAACTCCCATACAGTTTCTGACCATATATATCTTCTCCATCCACCCATTCAAAAAAGAACATGTCCAAAACACCATCAGAGCTAAGACTAGCTCCAATTCACATATTTTCTTCCAACGGCAAGGTAAGCACCTGCTGACTCTCACCATGCTGCTAAGCATCATTAGATTTACATGCTCAATAAACACAATATAAATATCATGCTTTTTATGTTGTTTACGTTCTGAGATTTTTATGCCTATGCATGCTTAAGTGGAGAACGAATCAGTTCAGAACTTCTTGAAGAGACTAGAACTCAGACTTAGGATTAGCAAATACATGCTTGCCTCTGACTTATAGTTCTGATATTTCTTATTTTTCTGAAACACCATGACACCTGCTATAACTGTTCTATGCATGTCTTCTGTTTTATGGAGAAATGACCAAATTACAGATGTTCTGACTAGCATAGAGAGAGAGAGACCAAGTCCTGCCAGTGGTATCAGAACTTCTGAAGCTTGTTTTATTGCTAGTGGTCTCAGAACTTCTAAGTCTGTTTAGTTACCTGTAGTATCAGAACTTCTGAAGCTTGTTTTATTCCCAGTGGGTTCAGAACTTCTGACCTTATACATTTTCACTAACAAGTTTCTGTTTAGCAGCGTGCCAGGGTCAGAACCTCTGACTTCATTTTTATCAGCAACACGTTGATTCTTTTCCTTTTTTATTTTTGCTATCACTCTCCATTCCACTAATCAGCAAACGTCAAAAGTTTTTCCTTCACACATTATTTTAATTTCTTAAAATAAAAGACCAAAACATTTTCTAAACAATTCAATTTCTTCCTTATGTTATGCATTTCAATATGGTTGTAATAACTTAGGACTTATTTTTACTTGCAATCCCCATTCGTACATATGTATCCCCATCCCCTAAACATTGTAATAGCGTAGGACTTTACATTTCTGCAATTTATCGCTTTCAAATGTAAATGCTAGTAATTAGGATATGTATGGCAAGATAAAAATCAATGAAATAGAAAATCCTAATTCAAGATAAAATCATGCATGCAATCAAACACACTTTCACACAAAACACCCTTAAGGTATCTCCACTTGGTTGCCTAAAATAAAATGGCCATGTTATGCATGTTAGGTATCTTGGCAAAACAAAACAAAGATAAGATCATAGTCCCTCGATGACGCTATACAAAGCTTGCCTAAAACAAAATGATCTTGGTCCCTCAAACATGCTAAGATACTTGGAAACATTGCTATCATGGTCATACGATGACCCATGCCCGTCCCGTTTAACATCCAAAGATAGGGTTATCTACCAAATCAATGGCAGGTCAACAATGTCAAAGGAATGAAAATGTACAAGAAAGACATTTGAGTAGGTAGATAGCTTCTAAGTTACTTGCTCCATTTCAAAACAATCCTTGCTATTTTCAAAACAAACACACACACATTTCAAAACATCTTACAAAACATTGAAACATTTTTCAAAAGACAAACATCTTTGTAAACATTCTTATGAACGAGAATCATTACAAAGATTGCCTAAACGAATGGCCTCTTTTCAAAATACTTTCCAAAACCACACCAAACACTAAGCACCATTTCAAAAAAATTCAAAAGCAAAGCAAGTGATCTAAGCAAGTAACTAAGAGCCCATGGAAAACCATGGATGAAAAGGGTGCTAGAACCTTCCCTTTTCATAATCTACCCCCCGAACTCAAGAAAACATCTCAAAGGTCTTTCCTGTGCTTTTTTACCTTTCCTTTTCGATAAAATAAAAGTCGATGGCGTCTCTTGCTAAACCGCGACAGTTGCGACGAAACGCAAAACCTCAAGTCAGTTCTCCCACCGTATCACAGAACTGGCGACTCTGCTGGGGAATATTACAAAAGTGGGGTTACCTTAGGGTTTAGATCACCTTTATTTGCTTACAATTGTTCGAATTGTTTGCTTTACATTTTGTTTCTATTGTTTGGGTTTGAATCCTCCACCCGGATTTGGGAAACATTATAGGTAAATAGCAATACATTGTGAAAACTGTGCAGGGTATACCGACACGGTCTAAGCAATAGCTATGTTAGTGTGACATATTTATAGGTACCGGTAGCCTTTGAGTCAATCAAAGAGAATACGGGGCCGCTAAGTGGTGTCATGAAGCACTAACGAACTTCTAGAACCTTTACTTGACCAACTTGTCCTTTTAGGATGTAGTGAGATGACCGGCTTTGGTACAGTCCGAAGTTGGTAGATACTCGATACTACACTCATTGAGGGTTGGTTCCTTGGAATATTTCGGTCGCCAGTAAAGAGGCTGAATTGAAACAATGAACAAGGAAGCAATCCAGTGATATTGAGCTCCTTAGAACCCGGTTACTATTTCTAGGACAGGTTGAGCCAACTAAACTTCAAGAGGGTACTTACCTATGAAACCCCATGCAAGCCTAAACTAGGAACTTGTGTGATTTGCTTGTACATATATACTTGTGCATAACATCATGGACATCATGAACATCATATGCATCGACTAACCATTTCAAGGATTTTGGAAATTCATCTTTGTTCCTGTTTTGTAGGTTATGGATTCACTTCGCAGGAAAACTATCCAAGTCAACCTTGTAAGAATTCCTCCACAAATCAAGATGCTAGCCTCAAGGATTCCTGAGAATTCTCCATTCACCGAGAGACATGTTCGTCTACACAACCTAGTCACTTCCAACACAGAGGAAAACATGATGAAGGTTCTCTTCCAGTTCTTTGACCCTTTGCACCACTTCTTGACATTTCCTGACTATCAGCTTGTGCCTACTTTGGAAGAATTTTCTCAACTCTTAAGGATTCCTATTCTCAATCAACTACCTTTCAACGGTACAGAAAGAGATCCAAAGCCAGAAGAGATTGCTCAAGCCTTGCACTTGCACTCATCTGATGTCACAACCCATTGGGAAACTAGAAGTGGTGTCAAAGGCTTCTTGGCAAAGTTTCTGTTCGAGAAGGCCCAAAGTTGTTGGAACTCCTTGGACTTACAAGCTTTTGAGGAGATTGTAGCTCTTCTCATCTATGGGATGGTCTTGTTCCCTAACCCTGACCAACTCATAGATGTGAGTGCTGTCAAAATCTTTATGTCACTCAATCCAGTGCCTACGTTGCTTGGAGATATCTTACACTCTTTTCACACTCGTACAATGAGGAAAAGAGGTGTTCTCATGTGTTGCACTCCTCTCCTGGAAAGATGGTTTATTTCTCATCTTCCCCAATCAGTTTTGAAGAATGAGCAAGGTTTGAGGTGGTCACAAAGGTTGATGATACTTACACATTCAGACATTCATTGGTGTTCTCGATCCAAAGAGAATGTTATCATTGTCGACCGTTGTGGAGAATTCCCTAATGTCCCTCTACATGGCATTAGGGGAGGCATCACCTACAACCCCTTCTTGGCTCTGAGACAGTTTGGTTATGCCCGAAGGGATGGCCCACATGATATGCTGATTCAAGGCTTGGTTTTCGACTTTGACAACGACAATCAAGGACTTCGCCAAAGGTTCATCCGAGCTTGGAGGATGCCAAACAAGGTAGACAGTAAGACCTTGGGACACAAGAATTCCATCCCCCTTGAGCCTTACCTCAAGTGGGTACGAACCCGCGCCCAAAGTCTTATGATGCCTTACCCCTCTGTTCTCCCAGTGATTATAGAGCCTGTTAAGGAATGAGAGGTTCCATACACCATCCTACATCCTGACATGCCAACATCACTCAAAGATCTACAAAGGAGTTGGATACAGCTCAAGGGAGAACGTGATACTTTCGAAGCCCAATTCTACGCAAGCGAGAAGAAGGTTTTTGAACTCACTCGGTTACTTCACGAAGAGCAGACTCTCAACACCTACATTGCACCAAAGAGGATGCGCAACGTCTTTTTATCTTAGAATTTGGTATTATTTTGCCCTGGGGGAATTAATGTACTCAAACTCTAGTAATATAATGTGTGTTCCTTTTTGTTTGAAACAAATTTGAAGTCCTAGACCTTGAAAACATTGCATGAATACATATCATTCATCATGAGCATAAGCAGGTCTTTGCAACAAGTCTCCTTATCTTCCTACTGTTTATTTCAATAGAGATGGCTCTAGAACAGACTATCAAGGATATCCAGGTTCAAAACGCTCAACTTCGAGAGATGTTCTTGAACCTATCCAAGGGGCAAGAAGAGGTGAAGGCTCTCCTCACAAGGGGAATGGTTATGGGGAATCCGGAGGTCACCAAGGATGATCAGTTGGAAAGGCTACAAATTGAAATGGAAACAATGAAAGTCCAGATGATGGGACAACTGGTGGGCCAGATGACTCTTATTCAGAACCTGGCTCAATGACAAGAAGAGCTAAGAATCCTCATCAACAAGCTTCGTCAAGACGGATGTAACCAAATGGGGAAAACATCTAGAATTAGGGATCAGGTCATCATTCAGCCTCCCATGAGACAAGAAGTCGGTTTAAGGGAGAGAAGACCTTCCCAGTTAGCTCCCATGTCACGAGCCCAACAACGACTTCGTCAACATCAACCAGAAAATCAGCGAAGGCAAAGCAAGCCCAAAAGACAGCTTACCAACATCAACATACCACTGTCCCAAGCTTTGCAACACATGCTGAGGATGAACCTGATTACACTAATAAGACCTCCTCCAAAACCCAAAACTTATTCTCCCAGCTACAATCTGGATGCCAGGTGTGCCTATCATTCTGATAGTCCTGGACACGATACAAATGATTGTTGGGCGTTGAAGTACAAGATTCAAAACCTGGTCGACGAAGGAATACTGGAGTTCACACAAGATGGCCAAACTGAATTTTTCTGTCATCCTTCGAAGGCTCACCACCTAAAGTGACAAGTTCAGACAAAGAGGCTTCTTTTCATTTGAATTTTTAAGTTGTAATTTCTCTTTTGTTGTTCAAACAATTATCTGTTAATGTCAAACTTTGTTTCATTAATGAATTGCATATGTTTGTATTGAATTATTTCACTTTCATTACATTTAAACTATGCTTTTTTTACTCACTTTATGACATTCAACTCTTGCTAAAAGTTACAAGCCTTTAGAGGGAGGATGACGAAAACAATGCCATAATCTCATACAATATGCTTTTGAATAGACCTTGTTGATGATGTACAGGCATTTTTTTTTCAAACCCTAAATACTGGAGTTATAAGGAAGATAATCCCTAGTCAACCCCTTCGAGCCAAAGAAGTAGAAGTTTTCTGTTTTAATACAAATTGAAACCTTTAGTCGAAACCTCGGACAGGGTAGTCTCTCAGTTAATTCAAACGCGCATTAAGCCGCAAATTCTCATTTTGTAATACAACGAATGACGCCAAGAAACATTCCTCTGGGATCAAAAGACGGTGATGGTTCCCTATCACATAGGCAGTCATTATCTCTCCAGAAAATAAAATCCCACTAAGTCAAAACCTACGAAGGAGACTTAAGAAAACTGGGGCATCCCGCTGACTGTAATCTCAAAACAAGAACAGTCAGGCAAAAATTAGGGATAACAAATCAAAAGAAAGAGGTCATTACAAATCCTCAACAAACACGAAAAAATGTTGCAAAAATGACTGCCTTCCAACAAACTTAACTTATTTGAACCATCACCAAAATGTCATTCCAGACTCAATTGGATTTCAAAACGCACAATTAACTGAGTTTGGGACTGAAGAACATCACGAAGAACGGGCGGGTACAAATACATTTTGTGCCTTTATCCTTTGTTTCTTAAATCGTGAACCAAGCCACGCTACAACCCTTCAAAAGTACTAATTGAAGCATGGGTTAGTTCGAAAGCATACTATTACAAAAGGCATCCTGACTCCTGTAAGGCTTTGCTCTAAATCCTGAGATTAAATTTTCTTACAAAACTCCTTTACTTTCAGAAACGCATTTTTTAAAATTTCAAGACAAGCATAAACTTTGAATTATATAAATATCATTGTTTGCATATGGCTATTTGTTTGAACAGCGAAGAAATTCACATAACGAATATCCAGTGAACGAAAACTCTCTCAGTGAACAAAATCACTTCAAGCAGGATGACACTTCCAACGACAAATCTCCTATCAACAAGGGGACATGACATGTCACTATCCAGCACACTTGGGGAAGTCCAGTCAAGATTTCAAAAAATCTCTCAAAGTGCAGAGTAACCAGGGGAAAATCTTAATTTGCGTCACTTGGGGCATTAAACGTCAAATCTCAGCAAAGGGTTACATACAGTCAAACATTTCCAGGCAGTGCCAGAAGCACTTGCTACTAGGGGCGATGACAAATATCCCCAAAAATCCTTCTCACAGGATGATTCCCCATCCAGAGTTTAATCCCTGAAAACCTTTCCCCAGCTGAGACAACTTCGAGAATCCTCGAAGACTTTCCCCAACGAAGTCGTCACCTCTCAAGAAAACCGACAACACGGATTATTTCTCCAACAAACGACTGGAAACCCCAGCTTGAGGTAGCCTTTCCGGTTACTACAAATCAAAGGACAACAACTCCTCTTCCCCAGTAGACTACTCTACCATCCCCAACAAGTTACTGTGAAACCCAGACCCGACCAGATATCAGTTAAACTTCGACTCCCCAGTAGAGCAACGGACGACTAAGACTCCTAAACTCTTTTCCCAAGAAGGAATAAACATACTCCCCACAGAGTTTTCAATATCCCCCAGCGGAGTTCTCCTCAAACAACAAAATAGGAATCCCCGGTGGAAACATTCTAAGCAAAGTTTGAAGACACACACACTCTTCAACAGCGGTCCAGGATTTAACGACTCCCCAGCATTTATCGAGGATTTATTTACCCAGACAAAAATATATTCATTAAAAATCTCACATTTCATATATCATATTACATACATGACAAGTGTGTTGTACCCCAAAATTTGCCCTCCCATATTCTTCAAGATTTTCCAAGTTAAAGCTTCAAAAACTCCCCAAGGGTTGCACAGTTCAAGGGCCTCCTAACAGTCAAAAATTAGGGTTTTGGTTCTGACAAAGAAAATGAGGTTTCCAAGGGTCCAATCAAGGCCCACATGCTTATAAACATGGTCAAGCATCCTCATACCAAGTTTCAAGACTTACAGCACAAAATTGCACAGTCAAAAACCCTAATTGCTCAACAGTCAACTGCAGGGGCAAAATGGTCATTTGACAGTCAAAAGTTCAAATTTTTGGTCAACATCTCATTTTGAAGCCACAAACATCATTTGATCAATTCTTGATCATGATTCTCAAGGCTTGGCTCAAAAAGTCTCAAGATGCAAAAGTTTCCATATTTGGACAGTTGAAAAAGTCAACTGTAACTTGACCAAGGCATAACTTCCACATGGTTTATCAGAAAAATTCCATCCAAAGCTCATTTTGAAGAGAAAGACATTTCCTACAACTCCTCTTCACGCTTCAAGTCCAATAAATGCTCTCACAAAAAGTTATCAATTTCAACATTATAGGTCATTTTCAAAAGTCAACAAAAAGAGACTTTAAGTCAAAGGCCATAACTTGAGATTGGTAAATGAAAATGACATGGGACCAAAGACATTGGTTATAGTACTTCAAGACCTTTCCAAAATGTCCAAGAACATGATCAAATCTTAAAAATTGAGCAAGATATGCATTGTGGAAGTTGGGAAATTCTTGGGAATTTTGAAAAGTCAACTTTGCTTCAAATGCCTTAAAATTGCTAATGGGCCACATTTTCTTCCAAGAATCATCATCCAAAGCATGTGCACGACCATTTGGCCCAAAGGGAATTTATTCATCATTTTTATTTATTTATTTGAATTTTAAATTGCTATTAATTCATTTAATAAAATAAAATATGTGAAAAATACCAAAGCAAGCTTTTCAAATCTTTTTATGCATGAAATATCTTCAAGATTTCGAGCATTATCTGATATGGAAAGAATCAAGGTGATTTGGACATAATTGGTATCAAAACACATGTGAAAAAGATTGGAAAATATGCCATGAAAATCAAATATTCATTCCATCAATGCAAGGATTTTTGGATCAAAAACTCAACCCTAATCCATCCTCATATAAGTGGGATCAAAACCTAATGCCAAGGAGCCGGGATGCTGCGCCACACATCAAGAACAAAGTTTGTGTTTTTGTCAAAAAAATTGAAAACTGAAAACACGATTTCAAGGAGTTTCAAGGAAAAATATTGACTCCATTGCATTCCTGAGGCATCAGTGAACATTCCTGGATCAAAGCCACTAGTTTTAACACAAAGAATTGGTAGAAATATGTCTCACTTTTCATGAAAATATGCATATTCGTGTTTCAATTTTTAAGCATCCTCATAGCATTTTCTTTATTGATTTATGTTAATTGGATCATTCTAAAGCTAACCATGTGTTTTGATTGAGTTTTGCTGGCCTATGCGCGAAATCACCATGGAAGCTCTCTAGGGTTCCTCAAGCTCCAAATTGGGCATTTTCGTATACTGTAAAATTAGGACACCCTAGTACCATGGCTAAACTCAGGAAGCTTGGACGAACTTAACGCACTATTCGCGCTCAATTTATGAGCCACCATATTCTATTCGCTATTTTTTATGCTTGCTATTTAGTGGGGGTTTAAAACCCCCGCTATTCAGTTTGTTTTTGTTTCAGGTACAACAAGCAAGTGGGGAAGAAGGTGAGGTGTAAGGCGATGGTTGGTGTATTTGAATTTCGCGCGGAAAAATGCCACTAATCTTTGTATCACGTTATATTGATCACTTGTCATATTATGTACAAAGCAACACAACAGCGCAGCTGGCAAGGTATTGGTTTGGTAAGGCACTAGGACCTGGGTTCGATTCCCAGGTCCCCCACTTTGTTTCAATATTTTTTCTTTCAACGTAATCCTATGCAGCTTGCCTCCAAAGGTTCATCATATGCCCACAATCTCAGCTTGCCACATGGCCAATAACTCCAATCCAAAGGTCCAGATTTGAAGAATATCATAGGCATCAGTCAACGCCCACACACGTGAACACTAAGAAGTCAAAAAAGGGCCAGGCTCCTTGGGCTTAATTGCTGGACAACACCTCCTAATTGGGGCAGAACCCCCCCCCCCCCCCCCCCTTGTATTGTATTTCTTTCTCTTTTCTTTATTCTATTTTTCTTTATTATTTGTTTTAATTAAATTATTTTCTTTTTAATTCAATAAAAATAAATTTCACATAAAAATAATAAAAATCAGAAAGTCATAAAAATTAAAATATATTTCATTTAATGTCATTTTTTGTAAAAAAGGGTCTTATTAATTAATTAGTTTTTATTCTAGGATTAATTTTAACATTTTTTTAATAAACTTAAAATTTGTAGAATTAGGGTTTAATTACTTTTATCTTTTTCTCCTTTTCTTTTATCATCATTAATAATTAATTATATATTTTTGTAAATAAAATTGTATTAATTAATTAGGTTAATTTTAGATTCAATTTTAACATGTTTTCTTAATAAATTAAAAATAACTAGAATTAGGTTTTAATTCCATTTAATTCTCATTAAAATTCATAAATATAAAAAACTTAAAAAAAATCTTTTCTTTTTATTTTGATTTAATTAATTTGTTAATCATAATTTAATTTCATTAAAAAGGGTCCAACGCCCTCGCTTTCGATTACTAGTTAGTTTCGCGCATTTTTGTCCTTTCTTATAATTTTTTTATGTAATTCTCCCAAAGCCGTGTAAATTGGACATTTATATTTTTCGCACTTTACTTTATTTTATGTCAAATCGGATCCTGGATTTAATTTGGCGATGTGGACCCGCGCCTTTGTAATAGTTTAGGAACTTTTTAATTCCGCACTTTTTTAACTGCTAATAAATTGCATGCAAGAATGAATGTTAAAATAAAAACAAAAGCGTAGATCACCCATGACATGACAAAGACAAAAATATCTGAAAACGACACACAAATCACACACCACCCCTAGGGTACGCCTCACGGTTGCCTTGCCTCTCGAAAGGTGATCGTCGAGTAGAAGATATTTTAGTAAGTCCTCATGATCCGAGAACCTGGCATGAGGGTAGCTTCTAAGGTATCTTCCTATTGCTCTGGTGATCACCATGTCCCGAACCTCGAATTGACCCGAACACCTCCAACGGTGGTGCTACCTACCTCTCAATGGTGGGATGGCACTACTTTAAAGGACATCTACACAGACGAATTCCTTAGGGTAGGTAGAGGACTCTAGATACTTGCTCTAATTTCAAAACAAATTTAAAAATACTTTTCACACCGACACCTTTTCAAAAGCTTTCGAAAGCAATTTTTCAAACACTCTTGAGGACCGATACAAGAGTCGAACTGAAATTTTCAAAGAAACTTTTTAAAACCCACAGTTGAAAAGCAAACAAACCATTTTTGAAAACACAATGAGCAAGTATCTAAGAGCCCATGGATAACCATGGATAGAAAGGGTGCTAACACCTTCCCTTTCAATAACCTACCTCCCGAACCGAGAGCAATCTCTTTAAGGAATTTTTCTGTGCTTTTCTCCTTTCCATTTGGAGAAAATAAAAGACGGTGGCGACTCTTGCTTCCGCGACATTTCGCGAACCAGCGTTAAACAGTCAGTTCCAGATCCACCGATCACAGAACTGGCGACTCTGATGGGGATATCTTTATAAAGTGAGGTGTACCTTAGGGTTAGTTCATAATTGTGTTTTCAATTGTATTGATTTGCTTGCTTTATTATTGTGGGACTGTCTTGGGAGTTCTATAGATCCTAACCCGGATCTAGGGGATACCTTCTTAGAAAGTAGAAACAAGGCTGTGAGGGAAATGTACGGGGTATACCGACATGGTTGAAACAGTCTGCTACGTTGATGTGGCACTTTGGTGTGTACCGGTAACCCTTGAGTTCAGTCAAGGAGAGTACGGGGCCTCCGCGTGGTGTCGTGAAGCATCAACAGACCTTAGGAACCTTAATTGAACTATCTTGGCCTCTTTAGGGTAGTGAGATAACTGACTTTGGTGCAGTCCGAGGTTGGTTGATACTCGATACTACACTCAATTGAGGGTTGCTTTCCTGGAATATTCCGGTCGCCAGTTCAGTGGCTAAATCGAAACGATGAACAATGAAAGCAATCCCGTCATATTGGGACCCTTAGAACCCGGTTACTTCTAATAGGACAGGTTGAGCCCACCAACTTCAAGAGGGTAATACCCAGACCCCATGCATAGCATAACATCATATCATTGCATACATCCTGCATGAAGACTAACCCATTTCAAGGATCTCAAGGGCTTGTGATGCAGGTCATGATGAACCAACTATCCAGCAAGGGGCAAAGGGGATTTATTTTCCTCTAGACAAAGTTGTCAGGGGCTATGACCCACTTGATATGGTGAGCTTTGACTCTTGAAGAAGGTTCCCCTAACCAAGGTTGTTTGGAAACCAAAACCAGACATGATGACTAAAGTCAGGGGCTATGACCCACTCGATATGGCGAGCCTTGACACTTGAAGAAGGACTCTCAACAACATACAATTCCTTCAATCAAGCTACCGGACCCAAATGCTAACAAATTTTCTTGTTTACCCCGCGAGATCCTTGAAAACATTGCATGCATACATACACATCATTGCATAACAGGTACCCTTCTGACAGGTCACTTACCTTTCTCGCTGTTTATTTCAGCAATGGCTTCCCAACAAGATAGCCAAGACCTTCTCGCTCAAGAGACTCGGTACGGGGAAATCCTCCTGAATCTATCCAAGGGGCAGGAGGAGCTAAGGACACTTCTCATGGAGACTTTGGTCAGGAACAGCGCTGAGGACGAACGGTTGAAACATCTGCAAGCTGAAGTGGATGCAATGAGAGCCCAGATGCTGGGGTAGGTGACTATCATCCAAGACTTAGCTCAAAGACAAGATGAGCTCGGGGTTCTCGTCAACCAACTGCTTCGGGGTAACCAACTGGGGCAAACATCTAAGGTTGAAAGTCCAGTCATCATTCAACCACCTTTGAGACAAGGAGGTAAGGGGAGAGCTCCTCAAGTGGCTTCAGGGTCACAAATTCAACATCAACCTCACCAGCTTCAGCCAGACAAGCCTAGGAGGCAATTCACCCAGCTCAACATGTCGCTGTTTCAAGCTTTACAACGCCTGTTGAGGTTGAATCTAATCACATTAAGGGCTCATCCCCGGAACCCCAACACAGCATCTCCTATCTATGATCCCAATAAAAGGTGTGCCTACCACTCTGCCTGTCCAGGACATGATACAAATGAGTGTTGGGCTCTGAAAAACAAGATCCAGGACCTGATTGATGAAGGAGCACTGGAGTTTACACAAGATGGTCAGGCTGAATTTTTCTACCATCCCTCCAAGGCTCCCCATTTGAAGTGACAAGCCCTGAGATGAAAGGACTTTTGTTCATTAGGATTTTCAAGTTGTAATTTTCTTTTGTTCAAACATTTACTCATGTTAAACGTTGTTATTTCATTAATGCATCGCATATGTCTGTTTTGAAGCAATATATTCGTATTCACTATATGCAAACTATTTTCATATTTTTTCTGATGATCAACGCTCGAGTAATAATTCTAAGCCTCTTGAGGGAGGATGATGAAAACGATACCACAATCTACAGTATGCTTTTGAACAGACCCCGCTGATGAGGTACAGGCATTGTTTCAATCCCTAAACACTGGAGTTATAAGGAAGATAATCCCTCGTCAACCCCTCTGAGCCAAAGAAGTAGGAGTTTTTCTTTTCGAAAATTAAAACCCTTTATCATAACCTGGGGCAGGGTAGTTCTCTCAGTTGATCCAAGTGCGTAACGAATGGCACCAAAGAGTTCCTTACAAAAAAGAAGACAGTGATGATTCCGAATAATCATAAGGAAGGGCAGTCATTATCTTTCAAAATAAAAACCCAGTAAGTCAAAACCTATGAAGGAGACTTACAAAACTGGGGCATCCCGCTGACTGTAAATACAAAAAGAAACAGTTCAGGCAAAAAACAGGGATAACAAAATCAGAAAAGAAGGAAAGAGGTCTTACAAACCCTCGACAAAAAATGACTGCCTATTCAAAATAAGTTATCAACATCCGAATCATCACCGGAAAATCAGAGCAAAGACTCAAACAAGGTCTAACGTATGATCAACTGAGTTTAGGTTTGGAGAACATCACGAAGAGCGGGTGGGTACAAATAAAATTTGAGCCTTTATCCTTTGTTTCTTAAACCATGAACCAGGCCACGTTATAACCCTTAAAAGTCCTAACTGAAGCATGGGTTAGTTCGAAAAGCATACTGTTACGAAAGGTATCCTGACTCCTTAAGGCTCACGGTAAAATACAAAGTTAACATCACGTTTTACAAACAATCACTTGTTTTATGAAAAAGAATGCATTTTCAAAATCTTCAAGACAGACATAAGCTTTGCATTTTTAACATAACTTTGTTTGCATATGACTTTTTGTTTGAACAGCATAGAAATTTGCACGACGAATGTCTAATGAACAGAAGCACTTCCAATCAAGGGGCATGATAATCATGGTCTATTATCTGGGGCAGTCCAATCAAGATTCGGAGAACCTCTCAAAGGCCAAATAGCCTGGGGCAAATCTCCGCCTGAGTCACTTGGGGCATTCCAACAACGAATCTTGCTTGATCAAACACCTTCTGGTGGCATGAAAAAACACTGCTAATAGGGGCAACTCCCTATATTCCGAGAATGAGGACATAGTCGAAAAAATACCGCGCATAATCAAAGACCCGCTAGGTTGACACACCTAGGCAAAAATAAGGGCTTCCCGGCGAACCAAAAGGGTTCGGGCAAAATGAAGGGATGAAATGAAAAAAATATGTACACCCGGCAAGTCGAAAACCTGCAAAGGCGGCTTGGGAAAAAATGGGTATCCCGGTGGACTGAAAACCCGAAAGGGCGGTCCAGGCAAAAGTTAGGGATCAAAGCGTACGACCATGTCCTGGCATCTCGTCACCTGCCTACCAGAAGAAGGTTTGTCCGTCAACAACTATCAGCACCTCACAGGTCTTCCTCTCCCACCTTAGAAACAGGGGCAATAAAGAGTTGTCCAAGCAATCTAATTATTCTGTCTTCCAAGGTACCAAGGTAGGTTCAGCTGAAAAACATAACCAGTATATCTTAATTCCCCAGAGAGTGAGTCAGCAAGTCAATACACTCTCCTCAAGCAAAGTTACAGTCATCCTTAAGGAAGTTGGGTATCCTCCAGCAGATCTCAACATTCCCCAGCAATATACGAATATTCTTAACAAGCATCCCCGGCAGTCTTGGTCTAAAGATTGGTCCCCGGCGGTATATCAAACATTCAATGGAGCTACTTCCCCAGCAGTTCAAAAATTTCCCCAGGAGAGTCCAATTCAGTCTCCCCAAGAAAGTTGGAATCCATCTCCCCAAGCAGTAAGCTCATCCCCAGTAGATTCTGGAAGCTTATCCTCGCAGAGCACGAATGCATCTCCCGGCTTTATTCAAGAGTTATTTCCCTACCGGGATATAACCGGGTTATCCTCATCCAAAATCCACGGAAAGATCGTTCTCGGCAAATTCTTCTTATCCCCAGCGAAGTCTATTAACGCTTCCAACACAACAATGGTATCCCCAGCGAAATTACCATCAACATTTCAGCAAAGCATCTCTCTCCCCACAGAGTATTGCTTCCCAGCAAGATCGCTAGAGTACTTTTCTCCCCGCAGAGTAATCCATTCGCCAAGTTCATTCCCCAACGGAGTCATCTTCTCCTACCGGTATTCTTGCAACTATCATCCCCAGCGGAGGCAAAAAATCTATTCTTCAACATCAGCCCAGGAGTGACTTCCCGGCACCCGTCAAGGATTTTATTTTCCTAAAAGACAAAAAGATACATTCATAAACATCATATTTTCATACATTATAGCATGCATCTACGCATCATATCTCACAAATCTCATTTATATTGAGAACATCATTGCTTGATCCATATCATGCATTGCATATGACTGACCTTTACCTTTCAGGAAGGATTCAGTTAAGTTCTCAACTATATTTCAAGACCTAGACCGGTTCAGTTAAATCGACCCTAAGATTTTTCTGTTTCTTATCCAGTCAAAGGCCTTCTCTGGTTCAGTCAGATCGACCCTAAGATCTCCCTGTTTCTTATCCAGTTGAAGACATTTCAAGACCTAGACCGGTTCAGTTAAATCGACCCTAAGATTTTTCTGTTTCTTATCCAGTCCAAGGCCTTCTCTGGTTCAGTCAGATCGACCCTAAGATCTCCCTGTTTCTTATCCAGTTGAAGATTTCAAGACCTAGACCGGTTCAGTTAAATCGACCCTAAGATTTTTCTGTTTCTTATCCAGTCAAAGGCCTTCTCTGGTTCAGTCAGATCGACCCTAGATCTCCCTGTTTCTTATCCAGTTGAAGACATTTCAAGACCTAGACCGGTTCAGTTAAATCGACCCTAAGATTTTTCTGTTTCTTATCCAGTCCAAGGCCTTCTCTGGTTCAGTCAGATCGACCCTAAGATCTCCCTGTTTCTTATCCAGTTGAAGATTTCAAGACCTAGACCGGTTCAGTTAAATCGACCCTAAGATTTTTCTGTTTCTTATCCAGTCCAAGGCCTTCTCTGGTTCAGTCAGATCGACCATAAGATCTCCCTGTTTCTTATCCAGTTGAAGATTTCAAGACCTAGACCGGTTCAGTTAAATCGACCCTAAGATTTTTCTGTTTCTTATCCAGTCAAAGGCCTTCTCTAGTCCAGCTAAATCGACCCCTAACAGATTTTTCTGATAAAGACTCAGTAGAAGACATCCAAGATTCTCTCAGCGTTACTGTTGAGGTTGAAGTCGTCCAAGATTCTCTCAGCGTTACTGTTGAGGTTGAAGTCGCCCAAGATTCTCTCGGCGTTCCTGTTGAGGTAGTAATCGTCCAAGGTTCTCTCACCGTTCCTGTTGAGGTAGTAATCATCCCTGGTTCATTCATCACTGTTTGAAGCTCCAGATTCAGCTCCTGTAACCAGTCAGGACACATCTACACAAAGAATTTGAAGACCACTCCTGTAACAGGTCAGGTAATCATTTTTCTTTTTCAGGTACGCAACTTCTTGCTAAGGAACCTCTTATGCGATCGACATCCAGATGGCATCTATAAGCCCACCCACCTTCCATCAGCTCTCAGCATGACATCTATAAGCCCATCATCCTATCCATCAATCTCCAAATGGCATCAATAAGCCCATTCCCCACATCACACTACTATGTGAGCGCAAATTTCTGGGCACTCTAGTGTTCAATCATCTTCCACCTTTGGATTACGAAAGGCACGTCAGCCAATCTGCATCCTCAGGTTTAAGAAGATTGAACAGGGGCAACTGTTGTACCCCAAAATTTGCCCTCCCATATTCTTCAAGATTTGCCAAGTCAAAGCTTCAAAAACTCCCCAAGGGTTGCACAGTTCAAGGGCCTCCTAAAAGTCAAAAATTAGGGTTTTGGTTCTAACAAAGAAAATGAGGTTTCCAAGGGTCCAATCAAGTCCCACATGCTTATAAACATGGTCAAGCATCCTCATACCAAGTTTCAAGACTTACAGCACAAAATTGCACAGTCAAAAACCCTAATTGCTCAACAGTCAACTGTAGGGGCAAAATGGTCATTTGACAGTCAAAAGTTCATATTTTTGGTCAACATCTCATTTTGAAGCCAAAAACATCATTTGATCAATTCTTGATCATGATTCTCAAGGCTTGGCTCAAAAAGTCTCAAGATGCAAAAGTTTCCATATTTGGACAGTTGAAAAAGTCAACTGTAACTTGACCAAGGCATAACTTCCACATGGTTTATCAGAAAAATTCCATCAAAAGCTCATTTTGAAGAGAAAGACATTTCCTACAACTCCTCTTCACACTTCAAGTCCAAGAAATGCTCTCACAAAAAGTTATCAATTTCAACATTATAGGACATTTTCAAAAGTCAACAAAAAGAGACTTTAAGTCAAAGGCCATAACTTGAGATTGGTAAATCAAAATGACATGGGACCAAAGACATTGGTTATATGACTTCAAGACCTTTCCAAAATGTCCAAGAACATGATCAAATCTTAAAAATTAAGCAAGATATGCCTTGTGGAAGTTGGGAAATTCTTGGGAATTTTGAAAAGTCAACTTTGCTTCAAATGCCTTAAAATTGCTAATGGGCCACATTTTCTTCCAAGAATCATCATCCAAAGCATGTGCACGACCATTTGGCCCAAAGGGAATTTATTCATCATTTTTATTTATTTATTTGAATTTTAAATTGCTATTAATTCATTTAATAAAATAAAATATGTGAAAAATACCAAAGCAAGCTTTTCAAATCTTTTTATGCATGAAATATCTTCAAGATTTCGTGCATTATCTGATATGGAAAGAATCAAGGTGATTTGGACATAATTGGTATCAAAACACATGTGAAAAAGATTGGAAAATATGCCATGAAAATCAAATATTCATTCCATCAATGCAAGGATTTTTGGATCAAAAACTCAACCCTAATCCATCCTCATATAAGTGGGATCAAAACCTAATGCCAAGGAGCCGGGATGCTGCGCCACACATCAAGAACAAAGTTTGTGTTTTTGTCAAAAAAATTGAAAACTGAAAACACGATTTCAAGGAGTTTCAAGGCAAAATATTGACTCCATTGCATTCCTGAGGCATCAGTGAACATTCCTGGATCAAAGCCACTAGTTTTAACACAAAGAATTGGTAGAAATATGTCTCACTTTTCATGAAAATATGCATATTCGTGTTTCAATTTTTAAGCATCCTCATAGCATTTTCTTTATTGATTTATGTTAATTGGATCATTCTAAAGCTAACCATGTGTTTTGATTGAGTTTTGCTGGCCTATGCGCGAAATCACCATGGAAGCTCTCTAGGGTTCCTCAAGCTCCAAATTGGGCATTTTCGTATACTGTAAAATTAGGACACCCCAGTACCATGGCTAAACTCAGGAAGCTTGGACGAACTTAACGCACTATTCGCGCTCAATTTATGAGCCACCATATTCTATTCGCTATTTTTTATGCTTACTATTTAGTGGGGGTTTAAAACCCCCGCTATTCAGTTTGTTTTTGTTTCAGGTACAGCAAGCAAGTGGGGAAGAAGGTGAGGTGTAAGGCGATGGTTGGTGTATTTGAATTTCGCGCGGAAAAATGCCACTAATCTTTGTATCACGTTATATTGATCACTTGTCATATTATGTACAAAGCAACACAACAGCGCAGCTGGCAAGGTATTGGTTTGGTAAGGCACTGGGACCTGGGTTCGATTCCCAGGTCCTGCACTTTGTTTCAATATTTTTTCTTTCAACGTAATCCTATGCAGCTTGCCTCCAAAGGTTCATCATATGCCCACAATCTCAGCTTGCCACATGGCCAATAACTCCAATCCAAAGGTCCAGATTTGAAGAATATCATAGGCATCAGTCAACGCCCACACACGTGAACACTGAGAAGTCAAAAAAGGGCCAGGCTCCTTGGGCTTAATTGCTGGACAACACCTCCTAATTGGGGCAGAACCCCCCCCCCCTTGTATTGTATTTCTTTCTCTTTTCTTTATTCTATTTTTCTTTATTATTTGTTTTAATTCAATTATTTTCTTTTTAATTCAATAAAAATAAATTTCACATAAAAATAATAAAAATCAGAAAGTCATAAAAATTAAAATATATTTCATTTAATGTCATTTTTTGTAAAAAAGGGTCTTATTAATTAATTAGTTTTTATTCTAGGATTAATTTTAACATTTTTTAATAAACTTAAAATTTGTAGAATTAGGGTTTAATTACTTTTATCTTTTTCTCCTTTTCTTTTATCATCATTAATAATTAATTATATATTTTTGTAAATAAAATTGTATTAATTAATTAGGTTAATTTTAGATTCAATTTTAACATGTTTTCTTAATAAATTAAAAATAACTAGAATTAGGTTTTAATTCCATTTAATTCTCATTAAAATTCATAAATATAAAAAACTTAAAAAAATCTTTTCTTTTTATTTTGATTTAATTAATTTGTTAATCATAATTTAATTTCATTAAAAAGGGTCCAACGCCCTCGCTTTCGATTACTAGTTAGTTTCGCGCATTTTTGTCCTTTCTTATAATTTTTTTATGTAATTCTCCCAAAGCCGTTTAAATTGGACATTTATAATTTTCGCACTTTACTTTATTTTATGTCAAATCGGGTCCTGGATTTAATTTGGCGATGTGGACCCGCGCCTTTGTAATAGTTTAGGAACTTTTTAATTCCGCACTTTTTTAACTGCTAATAAATTGCATGCAAGAATGAATGTTAAAATAAAAACAAAAGCGTAGATCACCCATGACATGACAAAGACAAAAATATCTGAAAACGACACACAAATCACACACCACCCCTAGGGTACGCCTCACTGTTGCCTTGCCTCTCGAAAGGTGATCGTCGAGTAGAAGATGTTTTAGTAAGTCCTCATGATCCGGGAACCTGGCATGAGGGTAGCTTCTAAGGTATCTTCCTATTGCTCTGGTGATCACCATGTCCCGAACCTCGAATTGACCCGAACACCTCCAACGGTGGTGCTACCTACCTCTCAATGGTGGGATGGCACTACTTTAAAGGACATCTACACAGACGAATTCCTTAGGGTAGGTAGACGACTCTAGATACTTGCTCTAATTTCAAAACAAATTCAAAAATACTTTTCACACCGACACCTTTTCAAAAGCTTTCGAAAGCAATTTTTCAAACACTCTTGAGGACCGATACAAGAGTCGAACTGAAATTTTTAAAGAAACTTTTTAAAACCCACAGTTGAAAAGCAAACAAACCATTTTTGAAAACACAATGAGCAAGTATCTAAGAGCCCATGGATAACCATGGATAGAAAGGGTGCTAACACCTTCCCTTTCTATAACCTACCTCTCGAACCGAGAGCAATCTCTTTAAGGAATTTTTCTGTGCTTTTGTCCTTTCCATTTGGAGAAAATAAAAGACGGTGGCGACTCTTGCTTCCGCGACATTTCGCGAACCAGCGTTAAACAGTCAGTTCCAGATCCACCGATCACAGAACTGGCGACTCTGCTGGGGATATCTTTATAAAGTCAGGTGTACCTTAGGGTTAGTTCATAACTGTGTTTTCAATTGTATTGATTTGCTTGATTTATTATTGTGGGACTGTCTTGGGAGTTCTATAGATCCTAACCCGGATCTAGGGGATACCTTCTTAGAAAGTAGCAACAAGGCTGTGAGGGAAATGTACGGGGTATACCGACATGGTTGAAACAGTCTGCTACGTTGATGTGGCACTTTGGTGTGTACCGGTAACCCTTGAGTTCAGTCAAGGAGAGTACGGGGCCTCCGCGTGGTGTCGTGAAGCATCAACAGACCTTAGGAACCTTAATTGAACTATCTTGGCCTCTTTAGGGTAGTGAGATAACTGACTTTGGTGCAGTCCGAGGTTGGTTGATACTCGATACTACACTCAATTGAGGGTTGCTTTCCTGGAATATTCCGGTCGCCAGTTCAGTGGCTAAATCGAAACGATGAACAATGAAAGCAATCCCATCATATTGGGACCCTTAGAACCCGGTTACTTCTAATAGGACAGGTTGAGCCCACCAACTTCAAGAGGGTAATACCCAGACCCCATGCATAGCATAACATCATATCATTGCATACATCCTGCATGAAGACTAACCCATTTCAAGGATCTCAAGGGCTTGTGATGCAGGTCATGATGAACCAACTATCCAGCAAGGGGCAAAGGGGATTTATTTTCCTCTAGACAAATTTGTCAGGGGCTATGACCCACTTGATATGGTGAGCTTTGACTCTTGAAGAAGGTTCCCCTAACCAAGGTTGTTTGGAAACCAAAACCAGACATGATGACTAAAGTCAGGGGCTATGACCCACTCGATATGGCGAGCCTTGACACTTGAAGAAGGACTCTCAACAACATACAGTTCCTTCAATCAAGCTACCAGACCCAAATGCTAACAAATTTTCTTGTTTACCCCGCGAGATCCTTGAAAACAATGCATGCATACATACACATCATTGCATAACATGTACCCTTCTGACAGGTCACTTACCTTTCTCGCTGTTTATTTCAGCAATGGCTTCCCAACAAGATAGCCAAGACCTTCTCGCTCAAGAGACTCGGTTCGGGGAAATCCTCCTGAATCTATCCAAGGGGCAGGAGGAGCTAAGGACACTTCTCATGGAGACTTTGGTTAGGAACAGCGCTGAGGACGAACGGCTGAAACATCTGCAAGCTGAAGTGGATGCAATGAGAGCCCAGATGCTGGGGCAGGTGACTATCATCCAAGACTTAGCTCAAAGACAAGATGAGCTCGGGGTTCTCGTCAACCAACTGCTTCGGGGTAACCAACTGGGGCAAACATCTAAGGTTGAAATTCCAGTCATCATTCAACCACATTTGAGACAAGGAGGTAAGGGGAGAGCTCCTCAAGTGGCTTCAGGGTCACAAATTCAACATCAACCTCACCAGCTTCAGCCAGACAAGCCTAGGAGGCAATTCACCCAGCTCAACATGTCGCTGTTTCAAGCTTTACAACGCCTGTTGAGGTTGAATCTAATCACATTAAGGGCTCATCCCCGGAACCCCAACACAGCATCTCCTATCTATGATCCCAATAAAAGGTGTGCCTACCACTCTGCCTGTCCAGGACATGATACAAATGAGTGTTGGGCTCTGAAAAACAAGATTCAGGACCTGATTGATGAAGGAGCACTGGAGTTTACACAAGATGGTCAGGCTGAATTTTTCTACCATCCCTCCAAGGCTCCCCATTTGAAGTGACAAGCCCTGAGATGAAAGGACTTTTGTTCATTAGGATTTTCAAGTTGTAATTTTCTTTTGTTCAAACATTTACTCATGTTAAACGTTGTTATTTCATTAATGCATCGCATATGTCTGTTTTGAAGCAATATATTCGTATTCACTATATGCAAACTATTTTCATATTTTTTTCTGATGATCAACGCTCGAGTAATAATTCTAAGCCTCTTGAGGGAGGATGATGAAAACGATACCACAATCTACAGTATGCTTTTGAACAGACCCCACTGATGAGGTACAGGCATTGTTTCAATCCCTAAACACTGGAGTTATAAGGAAGATAATCCCTTGTCAACCCCTCTTAGCCAAAGAAGTAGGAGTTTTTCTTTTCGAAAATTAAAACCCTTTATCATAACCTGGGGCAGGGTAGTTCTCTCAGTTGATCCAAGTGCGTAACGAATGGCACCAAAGAGTTCCTTACAAAAAAGAAGACAGTGATGATTCCGAATAATCATAAGGAAGGGCAGTCATTATCTTTCAAAATAAAAACCCAGTAAGTCAAAACCTATGAAGGAGACTTACAAAACTGGGGCATCCCGCTGACTGTAAATACAAAAAGAAACAGTTCAGGCAAAAAACAGGGATAACAAAATCAGAAAAGAAGGAAAGAGGTCTTACAAACCCTCGACAAAAAATGACTGCCTATTCAAAATAAGTTATCAACATCCGAATCATCACCGGAAAATCAGAGCAAAGACTCAAACAAGGTCTAACGTATGATCAACTGAGTTTAGGTTTGGAGAACATCACGAAGAGCGGGTGGGTACAAATAAAATTTGAGCCTTTATCCTTTGTTTCTTAAACCATGAACCAGGCCACATTATAACCCTTAAAAGTCCTAGCTGAAGCATGGGTTAGTTCGAAAATCATACTGTTACGAAAGGTATCCTGACTCCTTAAGGCTCACGGTAAAATACAAAGTTGACATCACGTTTTACAAACAATCACTTGTTTTATGAAAAAGAATGCATTTTCAAAATCTTCAAGACAGACATAAGCTTTGCATTTTTAACATAACTTTGTTTGCATATGACTTTTTGTTTGAACAGCATAGAAATTCGCACGACGAATGTCTAATGAACAGAAGCACTTCCAATCAAGGGGCATGATAATCATGGTCTATTATCTGGGGCAGTCCAATCAAGATTTGGAGAACCTCTCAAAGGCCAAATAGCCTGGGGCAAATCTCCGCCTGAGTCACTTGGGGCATTCCAACAATGAATCTTGCTTGATCAAACACCTTCTGGTGGCATGACAAAACACTGCTAATAGGGGCAACTCCCTATATTCCGAGAATGAGGACATAGTCGAAAAAATACCGCGCATAATCAAAGACCCGCTAGGTTGACACACCTAGGAAAAAATAAGGGCTTCCCGGTGAACCAAAAGGGTTCGGGCAAAATGAAGGGATGAAATGAAAAAAATCTGTACACCCGGCAAGTCGAAAACCTGCAAAGGAGGCTTGGGCAAAAATGGGTATCCCGGTGGACTGAAAACCCGAAAGGGCGGTCCAGGCAAAAGTTAGGGATCAAAGCGTACGACCATGTCCTGGCATCTCGTCACCTGCCTACCAGAAGAAGGTTTGTCCGTCAACAACTATCAGCACCTCACAGGTCATCCTCTCCCACCTCAGAAACAGGGGCAATAAAGAGTTGTCCAAGCAATCTAATTATTCTGTCTTCCAAGGTACCAAGGTGGGTTCAGCTGAAAAACATAACCAGCATATCTTAATTCCCCAGAGAGTGAGTCAGCAAGTCAATACACTCTCCTCAAGCAAAGTTACAGTCAGCCTTAAGGAAGTTGGGTATCCTCCAGCAGATCTCAACATTCCCCAGCAATATACGAATATTCTTAACAAGCATCCCCGGCAGTCTTGGTCTAAAGATTGGTCCCCGGCGGTATATCAAACATTCAATGGAGCTACTTCCCCAGCAGTTCAAAAATTTCCCCAGGAGAGTCCAATTCAGTCTCCCCAAGAAAGTTGGAATCCATCTCCCCAAGCAGTAAGCTCATCCCCAGTAGATTCTGGAAGCTTATCCTCGCAGAGCACGAATGCATCTCCCGGCTTTATTCAAGAGTTATTTCCCTACCGGGATATAACTGGGTTATCCTCATCCAAAAGCCACGGAAAGATCGTTCTCGGCAAATTCTTCTTATCCCCAGCGAAGTCTATTAACGCTTCCAACACAACAATGGTATCCCCAGCGAAATTACCATCAACATTTCAGCAAAGCATCTCTCTCCCCACAGAGTATTGCTTCCCAGCAAGATCGCTAGGGTACTTTTCTCCCCGCAGAGTAATCCATTCGCCAAGTTCATTCCCCAACGGAGTCATCTTCTCCTACCGGTATTCTTGCAACTATCATCCCCAGCGGAGGCAAAAAATCTATTCTTCAACATCAGCCCAGGAGTGACTTCCCGGCACCCGTCAAGGATTTTATTTTCCTAAAAGACAAAAAGATACATTCATAAACATCATATTTTCATACATTATAGCATGCATCTACGCATCATATCTCACAAATCTCATTTATATTGAGAACATCATTGCTTGATCCATATCATGCATTGCATATGACTGACCTTTACCTTTCAGGAAGGATTCAGTTAAGTTCTCAACTATATTTCAAGACCTAGACCGGTTCAGTTAAATCGACCCTAAGATTTTTCTGTTTCTTATCCAGTCAAAGGCCTTCTCTGGTTCAGTCAGATCGACCCTAGATCTCCCTGTTTCTTATCCAGTTGAAGACATTTCAAGACCTAGACCGGTTCAGTTAAATCGACCCTAAGATTTTTCTGTTTCTTATCCAGTCCAAGGCCTTCTCTGGTTCAGTCAGATCGACCCTAAGATCTCCCTGTTTCTTATCCAGTTGAAGATTTCAAGACCTAGACCGGTTCAGTTAAATCGACCCTAAGATTTTTCTGTTTCTTATCCAGTCCAAGGCCTTCTCTGGTTCAGTCAGATCGACCCTAAGATCTCCCTGTTTCTTATCCAGTTGAAGATTTCAAGACCTAGACCGGTTCAGTTAAATCGACCCTAAGATTTTTCTGTTTCTTATCCAGTCCAAGGCCTTCTCTGGTTCAGTCAGATCGACCCTAAGATCTCTCTGTTTCTTATCCAGTTGAAGATTTCAAGACCTAGACCGGTTCAGTTAAATCGACCCTAAGATTTTTTTGTTTCTTATCCAGTCAAAGGCCTTCTCTAGTCCGGCTAAATCGACCCCTAACAGATTTTCCTGATAAAGACTCAGTAGAATACATCCAAGATTCTCTCAGCGTTACTGTTGAGGTTGAAGTCGTCCAAGATTCTCTCAGCTTTACTGTTGAGGTTGAAGTCGCCCAAGATTCTCTCGGCGTTCCTGTTGAGGTAGTAATCGTCCAAGGTTCTCTCACCGTTCCTGTTGAGGTAGTAATCATCCCTGGTTCATTCATCACCGTTTGAAGCTCTAGATTCAGCTCCTGTAACCAGTCAGGACACATCTACACAAAGAATTTGAAGACCACTCATGTAACAGGTCAGGTAATCATTTTTCTTTTTCAGGTACGCAACTTCTCGCTAAGGAACCTCTTATGCGATCGACATCCAGATGGCATCTATAAGCCCACCCACCTTCCATCAGCTCTCAGCATGACATCTATAAGCCCATCATCCTATCCATCAATCTCCAAATGGCATCAATAAGCCCATTCCCCACATCACACTACTATGTGAGCGCAAATTTTTGGGCACTCTAGTGTTCAATCATCTTCCACCTTCGGATTACGAAAGGCACGTCAGCCAATCTGCATCCTCAGGTTTAAGAAGATTGAACAGGGGCAACTGTTGTACCCCAAAATTTGCCCTCCCAAATTCTTCAAGATTTGCCAAGTCAAAGCTTCAAAAACTCCCCAAGGGTTGCACAGTTCAAGGGCCTCCTAACAGTCAAAAATTAGGGTTTTGGTTATGACAAAGAAAATGAGGTTTCCAAGGGTCCAATCAAGTCCCACATGCTTATAAACATGGTCAAGCATCCTCATACCAAGTTTCAAGACTTACAGCACAAAATTGCACAATCAAAAACCTTAATTGCTCAACAGTCAACTGCAGGGGCAAAATGGTCATTTGACAGTCAAAAGTTCAAATTTTTGGTCAACATCTCATTTTGAAGCCACAAACATCATTTGATTAATTCTTGATCATGATTCTCAAGGCTTGGCTCAAAAAGTCTCAAGATGCAAAAGTTTCCATATTTGGACAGTTGAAAAAGTCAATTGTAACTTGACCAAGGCATAACTTCCACATGGTTTATCAGAAAAATTACATCCAAAGCTCATTTTGAAGAGAAAGACATTTCCTACAACTCCTCTTCACACTTCAAGTCCAAGAAATGCTCTCACAAAAAGTTATCAATTTCAACATTATAGGTCATTTTCAAAAGTCAACAAAAAGAGACTTTAAGTCAAAGGCCATAACTTGAGATTGGTAAATCAAAATTACATGGGACCAAAGACATTGGTTATAGGACTTCAAGGCCTTTCCAAAATGTCCAAGAACATGATCAAATCTTAAAAATTGAGCAAGATATTCCTTGTGGAAGTTGGGAAATTTTTGGGAATTTTGAAAAGTCAACTTTGCTTCAAATGTCTTAAAATTGCTAATGGGCCACATTTTCTTCCAAGAATCATCATCCAAAGCATGTGCACGACCATTTGGCCCAAAAGGAATTTATTCATCATTTTTATTTATTTATTTGAATTTTAAATTGCTATTAATTCATTTAATAAAATAAAATATGTGAAAAATACCAAAGCAAGCTTTTCAAATCTTTTTATGCATGAAATATCTTCAAGATTTCGTGCATTATCTGATATGGAAATAATTAAGGTGATTTGGACATAATTGGTATCAAAACACATGTGAAAAAGATTGGAAAATATGCCATGAAAATCAAATATTCATTCCATCAATGCAAGGATTTTTGGATCAAAAACTCAACCCTAATCCATCCTCATATAAGTGGGATCAAAACCTAATGCCAAGGAACCGGGATGCTGCGCCACACATCAAGAACAAAGTTTGTGTTTTTGTCAAAAAAATTGAAAACTAAAAACACGATTTCAAGGAGTTTCAAGGCAAAATATTGACTCCATTGCATTCCTGAGGCATCAGTGAACATTCCTGGATCAAAGCCACTAGTTTTAACACAAAGAATTGGTAGAAATATGTCTCACTTTTCATGAAAATATGCATATTCGTGTTTCAATTTTTAAGCATCCTCATAGCATTTTCTTTATTGATTTATGTTAATTGGATCATTCTAAAGCTAACCATGTGTTTTGATTGAGTTTTGCTGGCCTATGCGCGAAATCACCATGGAAGCTCTCTAGGGTTCCTCAAGCTCCAAATTGGGCATTTTCGTATACTGTAAAATTAGGACACCCCAGTACCATGGCTAAACTCAGGAAGCTTGGACGAACTTAACGCACTATTCGCGCTCAATTTATGAGCCACCATATTCTATTCGCTATTTTTTATGCTTGCTATTTAGTGGGGGTTTAAAACCCCCGCTATTCAGTTTGTTTTTGTTTCAGGTACAACAAGCAAGTGGGGAAGAAGGTGAGGTGTAAGGCGATGGTTGGTGTATTTGAATTTCGCGCGGAAAAATGCCACTAATCTTTGTATCACGTTATATTGATCACTTGTCATATTATGTACAAAGCAACACAACAGCGCAGCTGGCAAGGTATTGGTTTGGTAAGGCACTGGGACCTGGGTTCGATTCCCAGGTCCCCCACTTTGTTTCAATATTTTTTCTTTCAACGTAATCCTATGCAGCTTGCCTCCAAAGGTTCATCATATGCCCACAATCTTAGCTTGCCACATGGCCAATAACTCCAATCCAAAGGTCCAGATTTGAAGAATATCATAGGCATCAGTCAACGCCCACACACGTGAACACTGAGAAGTCAAAAAAGGGCCAGGCTCCTTGGGCTTAATTGCTGGACAACACCTCCTAATTGGGGCAGAACCCCCCCCCCCCCCCCCCCCCCCCTTGTATTGTATTTCTTTCTCTTTTCTTTATTCTATTTTTCTTTATTATTTGTTTTAATTCAATTATTTTCTTTTTAATTCAATAAAAATAAATTTCACATAAAAATAATAAAAATCAGAAAGTCATAAAAATTAAAATATATTTCATTTAATGTCATTTTTTGTAAAAAAGGGTCTTATTAATTAATTAGTTTTTATTCTAGGATTAATTTTAACATTTTTTAATAAACTTAAAATTTGTAGAATTAGGGTTTAATTACTTTTATCTTTTTCTCCTTTTCTTTTATCATCATTAATAATTAATTATATATTTTTGTAAATAAAATTGTATTAATTAATTAGGTTAATTTTAGATTCAATTTTAACATGTTTTCTTAATAAATTAAAAATAACTAGAATTAGGTTTTAATTCCATTTAATTCTCATTAAAATTCATAAATATAAAAAACTTAAAAAAAATCTTTTCTTTTTATTTTGATTTAATTAATTTGTTAATCATAATTTAATTTCATTAAAAAGGGTCCAACGCCCTCGCTTTCGATTACTAGTTAGTTTCGCGCATTTTTGTCCTTTCTTATAATTTTTTTATGTAATTCTCCCAAAGCCGTGTAAATTGGACATTTATATTTTTCGCACTTTACTTTATTTTATGTCAAATCAGGTCCTGGATTTAATTTGGCGATATGGACCCGCGCCTTTGTAATAGTTTAGGAACTTTTTAATTCCGCACTTTTTTAACTGCTAATAAATTGCATGCAAGAATGAATGTTAAAAGAAAAACAAAAGCGTAGATCACCCATGACATGACAAAGACAAAAATATCTGAAAACGACACACAAATCACACACCACCCTTAGGGTACACCTCACTGTTGCCTTGCCTCTCGAAAGGTGATCGTCGAGTAGAAGATGTTTTAGTAAGTCCTCATGATCCGGGAACCTGGCATGAGGGTAGCTTCTAAGGTATCTTCCTATTGCTCTGGTGATCACCATGTCCTGAACCTCGAATTGACCCGAACACCTCCAACGGTGGTGCTACCTACCTCTCAATGGTGGGATGGCACTACTTTAAAGGACATCTACACAGACGAATTCCTTAGGGTAGGTAGACGACTCTAGATACTTGCTCTAATTTCAAAACAAATTCAAAAATACTTTTCACACCGACACCTTTTCAAAAGCTTTCGAAAGCAATTTTTCAAACACTCTTGAGGACCGATACAAGAGTCGAACTGAAATTTTCAAAGAAACTTTTTAAAACCCACAGTTGAAAAGCAAACAAACCATTTTTGAAAACACAATGAGCAAGTATCTAAGAGCCCATGGATAACCATGGATAGAAAGGATGCTAACACCTTCCCTTTCTATAACCTACCTCCTGAACCGAGAGCAATCTCTTTAAGGAATTTTTCTGTGCTTTTGTCCTTTCCATTTGGAGAAAATAAAAGACGGTGGCGAGTCTTGCTTCCGCGACATTTCGCGAACCAACGTTAAACAGTCAGTTCCAGATCCACCGATCACAAAGTGCATACGACACAATATCATTTATTGTGAGAACATCATTACGCAATGCATACATCATGATATTACATACAACTAACTCTCTACCTTTTTCAGGAAAGATCAGTCAATAGATAAAGGTCATCATCTTTTGGATTAGCAATCATCTCAGATTCCTTCATCATCCGTTGAGATTCCTTCTAGAGATAGTTTAGATACGCTCAGGTTATGGCTGACATTATGATACTTATTCCATATTCCTTCTAGAGATTGTTCAGATACGCTCCAGATATGGATGACATTCTGATACTTATTCCAGATTCCTTTAGATACAGTTCAGATATGCACCAGATGCGGATGCCATCCTGATACTCATTCGGATTTCCTTCTAGATACAGTTCAGATACGCTCCAGATATGGATGACATTCTAATACTTATTCCAGATTCCTTCAGATACAGTTCAGATATGCACCAGATGCGTATGCCATCTTGATACTCATTCGTATTTCCTTCTAGAGATAGTTCAAATACGCTCCAGATATGGATAACATTCTGATACTTATTCCATATTCCTTCTAGAGATAGTTCAGATACGCTCCAGTTATGGCTAACATTCTGATACTTATTCCAGATTCCTTCTAGAGATAGTTCAGATACACTCCAGATATGGATGCCATCCTGATACTTATTCTAGATTCCTTCAGATACAGTTCAGATACGCACCAGATGCGGATGCCATCCTGATACTCATTCAGATTTCCTTCTAGAGATAGTTCAGATACGCTCCAGTTATGGCTGACATTCTGATACTTATTTCAGATTCCTTCTAGAGATAGTTCATATACGCTCCAGATATGGATAACATTCTGATACTTATTCCAGATTCCTTCTAGAGATAGTTCAGATACGCTCCAGTTATGGCTGACATTCTGATACTTATTCCAGATTCCTTCTAGAGATAGTTCAGATACGCTCCAGATATGGATGACATTCTGATACTTATTCCAGATTCCTTCAGATACAGTTCAGATACGCACCAGATGCAGATGCCATCCTGATACTCATTCGGATTTCCTTCTAGAGATAGTTCAGATACGCTCCATATATGGATGACATTCTGATACTTATTCCAGATTCCTTCAGATACGCACCAGATGCGGATGCCATCCTGATACTCATTCGGATTTCCTTCTAGATACAGTTCAGATACGCTCCAGATATGGATAACATTCTGATACTTATTCCAGATTCCTTCTAGAGATAGTTCAGATATGCTCCAGTTATGGATGACATTCTGATACTTATTACAGATTCCTTCTAGACATAGTTCATATACGCTCCAGATATGGATAACATTCTGATACTTATTCCAGATTCCTTCTAGAGATAGTTCAGATACGCTCCAGATATGGATGACATTCTGATACTTATTCCAGATTCCTTCAGATACAGTTCAGATATGCACCAGATGCGGATGCCATCCTGATACTCATTTAGATTCAGTCTCCAGATACAGATTAGATACGTTCCAGGTACGGACACCATTCGAATACTCATTCTTTTGACTTACAACTTACAATTCAATTAACATTTTTGGATGGCATCTACAAACCCATCTCCAACAAGATTCTAACACCTCTCCAAATGGCATATTTAAGCCCATTCCCTCAGCAACACTTTGTCGAGTGCAAATTTATGGGCACTCTAGTGTCCAATCATCTTTTACCTTCGAGTCACGAATGGAAGAACTCGCCAATCTAACTCTTCAGGTCCAATAAAATTGAACAGGGGCAGCTGTTGTACCCCAAAATTTCCCCTCTCATTTTTCCCAGGTTTACTCCCATCCAATCCCAAGCTTTATATTACAAATTTTTCATGAAGATCACTCCCAAGGGTAAAATAGTCATCTACGCTGAAAAGCCAAACCTTGACCTCTTGATTAAAATCAAATCCCAAAAATCTTATTTCACCAAAACATGTTAAAATGGGAAGTGTATTCCATCTAAGATTCAAAAACCAAATTTCTAAGTACTTAAGATTTTCTAAGCATTTAAGAAAAAATGACACTTCAGAACTTCTGAACCAACCTCCAGGCAGAAACGGTCAGAAGTTGCAAACTTGGCTCAACACATAACATCCAGTTAGAAGGTGGCTCTTCAACAGCTACACCAACTCAGTTAGAGGTTGTAAACGTGGTTCAGCACGTAATCTTCAAGCAGAACATGGTTGTTTCAGCAATTACGCAAGTTCAGCCAGAGTTTTCTAGAGGAATGCAAAGAAAGCAAAGAAGCCTGAGGGCTCCTTCAGAACATACTGGAATCAGAAGATGAAGAGGTCAGAAGATTGGGTGTTAAACTGAAACAGAATCTCTAAGTCCATAGTTTTTAGAGGCAGATCAAAAGAATATACTGAAAAGACTGGAGAATCCTCAAAATTTGCTGAGGCAGCAGGAGGCCAAGATCAGAGCTTGGTTTGCGTTGTTTTTTGGTGAAGCAGAACTGCTGGTTCGGGTTTAGGTAATGATGCAAAATCCCCTATTACAAGATTTCTGATTTTGACAAATCTCATCACCATTTAATGCTCATTAATGCTCACAGTCACTTTTGAGCATTCATCCAAGGGGTCTCTCCACGTGTGGCATAATAACACCCTCGTGCAGGTTTAGGCATGGATCTATGTGCCACTTTTCGCCTATGGGTGTCACTTTCCCTTAATCCTCGCTTACTGTTCCAGCCTAGGCTAAAAAGTTGTCCATCATCACAACTTTTCATAAACTTCCTTCAAGAACAAGTCAGCATCTACTGCATGGTATTGGCGCCATTTAGCGTTTAAAAAATCCACAAAGCTTTGCCTATAAATAGAGCACCATTGTCAACTGAAGAACCCCCGGTCAAAAACCCAGAAAAAAATTGCTAGAAGAGAAACAGAAAATTCTAGTAAAGACACCTTGTGAAACTCTGTCAAAATTCCTAGTGTTTCAAGAGCTTTGAACATAACTTTGAACCTCCTACCTCCAAACCTCATTGGTACCCAATTTTTTTCTTGACTAGAAAATGCCCATACAGTTTCTGACCATATATATCTTCTCCATCCGCCCATTCAAAAAAGAACATGTCCAGAACACCATCAGAGCTAAGACTAGCTCCAATTCACAGATTTTCTTCCAATAGCAAGGTAAGCATCTGCTGACTCTCACCATGCTGCTAAGCATCATCAAATTTGCATGCTCAATAAACGCAATGTAAATATCATGCTTCTGATGTTGTTAACGTTCTAAGATTTTTACGCCTCTGCATGCTTAAGTGGAGAACGAATCAGTTCAGAACTTCTTGAAGAGACTAGAACTCAGACTTAGGATTAGAAATACATGCTTGCCTCTGACTTATAGTTCTGATATTTCTTATTTTTCTGAAACACCGTGACACCTACTATAACTGTTCTATGCATGTCTTCTGTTTTGTGGAAAAATGACCAAATTACAGATGTTCTGACTAGCATAGAGAGAGAGACCAAGTCCTGCCAGTGGTATCAGAACTTCTGAAGCTTGTTTTATTGCTAGTGGTCTTAGAACCTCTGAAGACTGTTTAGTTACCTGTAGTATCAAAACTTCTGAAGCTTGTTTTGTTCCCAGTGGGTTCAGAACTTCTGACCTTATACATTTTCACTAACAGGTTTCTATTTTGCAGCTTGCCAGGGTCAGAACCCCTGACTTCATTTTTATCAGCAACACGCTGATTCTTTTCCTTTTTATTTTTGCTATCACTCTCCATTCCACTAATCAGCAAACTTCAAAAGTTTTTCCTTCACACTTTATTTTTATTTCTTAAAACAAAAGACCAAAACATTTTCTAAACAAGTCAATTTCTTCCTTATGTTATGCATTTCAATATGGTTGTAATAACTTAGGACTTATTTTCACTTGCAATCCCCATTCATACATATGTATCCCCATCCCCTAAACATTGTAATAGCGTAGGACTTTACATTTCTATAATTTATCGCTTTCAAATGTAAATGCTAGTAATTAGGATATGTATGGCAAGATAAAAATCAATGAAATAGAAAATCCTAATTCAAGATAAAATCATGCATGCAATCAAACACACTTGCACACCAAACACCCTTAAGGTATCTCCACTTGGTTGCCTAAAATAAAATGGCCATGTTATGCATGCTAGGTATCTTGGCAAAACAAAACAAAAATAAGATCATAGTCCCTCGATGACGCTATACAAAGCTTGCCTAAAACAAAATGATCTTGGTCCCTCAAACATGCTAAGATACTTGGCAACATTGCTATCATGGTCATACGATGACCCATGCCTGTCCCGTTTAACATCCAAAGATAGGGTTATCTACCAAATCAATGGTAGGTCAACAATGTCAAAGGAATGAAAATGTACAAGAAAAACATTTGAGTAGGTAGATAGCTTCTAAGTTACTTGCTCCATTTCAAAATAATCCTTTCTATTTTCAAAATAAACACACACACATTTCAAAACATCTTACGAAATATTGAAACATTTTTCAAAAGACAAACATCTTTGTATACATTCTTACGAATGAGAATCATTACAAAGATTGCCTAAACGAATGGCCTCTTTTCAAAATACTTTCAAAAACCACACCAAACACTAAACACCATTTCAAACAATTTCAAAAGCAACGCAAGTGATCTAAGCAAGTAACTAAGAGCCCATGGAAAACCATGGATGAAAAAGGTGCTAGCAACTTCCCTTTTCATAATCTACCCCCCGAACTCAAGAAAACATCTCAAAGGTCTTTCCTGTGCTTTTTTACCTTTCCTTTTGGATAAAATAAAAGTCGGTGGCAACTCTTGCTAAACCGCGACATTTGCGACGAAACGCAGAACCTCAAGTCAGTTTTCCCACCGTATCACACGTAGCATGGGAGTACACATAACCCATCCAGTTGTTGGGATCAGTTTAATTTGGGCCTAACATTTTTTTTAAATCTCACCCCCTAATCTCTTTTTTGTAGCGCCTGCTCTTTGTTATTAGGCCTAAGGGTTTTGTCTTCAGCACCCCCCCTTTTGCGTTTACTACAGGCCCAAATTTCTCTTATATATATACGCAAACTCTTCTCTAAAATATTTTCAAAGACAAAACACTTTGTATACGTTCTCTCCGAAACGAGAAACATTACAAAATTTTCCGCATTAAGGCGTCTTTTCAAAATATCTTCAAAATACACTTATGCAAAAAGCATTTTCAAAAATGAGCTAGCAACTAAGAGTCCGTAGATAACCACGGATGGAAAGCGTGCTAACACCTTCCCTTTATATAACCTACCCCCTGAACTCAAAATATTAAAAAAAAAAAAAAGGTTTTTCCTATTCTTTTCACCCTTTCCTTTGTTGGATAAAAGAAAATTCGGTGGCGACTCTTGCTTACCGCAACATTTGCAATAAAAATGCAAAACCAGTAAAGTCAGTTCTCCCACCGTATTACAGAATTGGCAACTCTGTTGGGGAAGAATAAAGTTAAAAGTGGGGTTACCTTAAAGCTATAACATTTTTAAAATGCTTTACTTGTTTGATTTGTGTGCTTTATCTTTCGGGTTTATGTTTGGGTATTATTAAAAGTCATATAATCGTATCTGGGGCACCTTTTAGGTAAGTAGCAATAAATCATAGAGGTTGTACGGCATAGACCGATATGGATGATATGATAGCTATGTTAGTGTGATACTCTGGCTTGTACTAATGTTCCTTAAGTTAGTCAAGGATAACATTAGGCTTCCACATAGTATCATTAAGCACTAACTGATATTTAGAACCTTAAATTGACTCATCTTAGCCATTAGAAAGTAGTGAGATGGTCGGCTTTGGTGCAGACTGAAGTTGGTTGATACTCGATGCTACACTCATTGAGATTAGACTTCCGGGATATTTCGGCCGCAATTTAGATGCTTGAGCTGAAACAAAGCTTGAGAGAAAGATCAATGATATGAGATCCTTAGAACCCAATTACTATTGCTAGGACAGGTTGAGCCAACTAAAACTTCAAAAGGGTACTTACCTATAGACCTCATGCAAGCCTTTAAACCTAAGGTATTTGTGTGATTTGTTTGTGTTTTCTATTTGGTTTTAAGCATGAACATAACATCATAAACATCATAACATATCATTTGCACTAACCATTTAAAGGACCTGGGGATTTATCTCTTATCTGTTTTGTAGGTTATGGCTTCCGCTTACAGAAATATTATCCGGATCAATTTCATAGGGATACCTTCCAAGCATAGGGAATTTGTCTTAAGGGTTCCTGAAAGTTACCAATTCAGTAGAAGACATGGTCACTTGCTTAGTTTGGTTACTACCGGTTTTGACGAGGGTATGATGAGCGTCTTATTCCAATTCTTTGATCTTAAACACCATTGCTTCATGTTCCCTGATTATCAGTTGGTGCCGACGTTGGAAGAATTCTCTAAACTACTTGGAGTGCCTATATTGGAGCAGATACCCTTCACAGGTTTAGAATAAGATCCGAAGTCTGAAGATGTTGCCACATCCTTGCACATGAAGCCATCTGACATTGAATCTAAGTGGGAAAGGAGAAGTGGGGTTAAAGGTCTTCTTGCAAAGTTTCTGATAGAGAAAGCTTAGGTATTCCTAGACGCTATGAGTTTTCATGCTTTTGAGGATATCTTGGCCCTCCTAATCTATGGGTTGGTATTGTTCCCTTATTTGGACAAACTTATAGACGTGAACGCCAACAAGATTTTCCTTACTCACAACCCAGTGCCTACATTGCTCGGGGATATTCTGGATTCCCTCCATACCCGTACTATGAAGAAACGAGGAACTCTTATGTGTTGTATACATTTACTCTATAGGTGGTTTATTTTGCACCTTCCTTGATCAATAATGAAGAATGAGTAAGGCTTAAGATGGTCTCAAAGGTTGATGTCTCTCTCTCTCACTCTGGTATCTATTGGTGTTCTTGCTCTCAAGAAGATGTCTTTATTATTATTGTTACAGAGAATTTCCTAATGTGTCACTCCTTGGCATTATAGGGGCATCACTTACAACCCTTCTCTAGATTTAAGTTAGTTTGGTTACGCACGAAGAAACGGCCCTCATGACATGTTAATCCAGGGTTTTATGTTCGACTACAACAACAATTTGTGAGGTTATTGTTCGAGGTTCATACGCGCTTGGGGCATGGTTAAGAAGATTGATGGCCAGACCTTAGGGCACAGTAATTACATCCCTTTGGAACCTTACCTCAAATGGGTGCGAGCTCGTGCTCAAAGTCTTATGATGCCATATCCTGCCATCTTACCAGTGATCTTAGAGCCCATTGTTTAAGAGGACGAGTCTTGCATTATTATTTATCCTGATATGCCAACAAACTTTGAAGAACTGCAAAGGTCTTGGATTTAAATCAAGAAAGAACGAGACACCTTTGAGACCCAATTCTATGCCAGTGAGAAGAAAGTGTTGGAACTGACAAAGAAGCTACACGAGGAGCAGAACCTTAATGCATATGTCAACACAAAGAGGAAGAGTCAATGGGAAACCAAGAAGTTTTAGAAAATTTTAATTTATTTCTTTGTAAACCTTTATTTCACTTGAAATTACTAATAAAAATCTTTGTTTTTGCTTTGTTTAAAAGAGTTTAAATCCTACGAAGTCCTTGAAATTATCGCATTTACATATCATGCATCATCGCATAATAGGTTTCTTGTACAAGTTTCTCATTTTCTCGCTGTTTATTTTAGCAGAAAAATGGAACTCGAACAAACCGTGAAGGATCTCCAGACTCAACATGCTCAATTCCATGAGACTCTCTTGAACTTAGCCAAATGGAAACAAGATCTGCTGGCCCTCCTTGCTAAGAAAAAGAAGACCAAGAAGCCTGCTATCCTCAACTTGAGGAGGAGATTCAAAGGTCCTGCTCAGCCAATCCATGTAGAAGATGACTCCTATGAAGAAGATGACAACAATGATGAGGATGACAAAGACAAGAAGGATTATGAGAATGCTCCTGAAGACGAAGACTTTGGTGATGAACAGTATCCCCTTGCGGATGATAGATATAAGAAGTTGGAGGATAGGCTCAAAGCAATGGAAGTCTAGAAGGTACCTGGACTAGATTTTAATGATTTAGGTATGGTTTCCGGGGTGGTCATCCAACCCAAGTTCAAAGTACCTATTTTAGCTAAGTACGACAGTGTCTCTTGTCCTAAGCTCCACCTGAGGTTGTACATTCGGAAGATATAGCCTCACACTTCTGACCGAAAATTATGGGTCCATTTCTTCCAAGAGAGTTTGGTCGAAACACAACTGGAATGGTTCTACCAGCTGGAGGGAACCAATATTCATACTTAGGAAGACTTGGCTACTTCTTTCTACAAGAAGTACCAATACAACACTGACCTGGCATCAACCTGAGTGAAATTACAAAACATGTCCATGGGATCAAGAGAAGGATTTAAAGAATATACGCAGAAATTGAGGGATCTAGCTGGTAGAGTGCAAGCTCCTATGAATGATCGAGAAATGATAGACATGTTTATGGTCACTCTTACAGGCTTGTTCTTCAATTTACTGAATAGGAGCTCCTCCTCTGGTTTCACATAGATGATTTTGACCGGTGAAAGGATTGAGAGCGACATAAAAAGTGGAAAGATCTCGGTGGCTGCATCTTCTAGTGCTGCGAAGAAGCCATACAGAGGTAAGAAGGAAGTTAATGATATTTATGGCCAGAAAGGCCGTAGAAAAATTAATCGCCGGGAGTCTGTGGGAGCAGTTTTGATTTCCAATCTGGCACTTGCCCAACAGTAACGGCAGGGTAACCGTCAAAGACCAGATGTTTCGAGAAGACAGTTTACCAAGCTTGGTATGCCTATGTCTCAAGCATTATAGCACTTGCTTAAAGCTGAACTCATTTCTCTGTGGGATCCTCCTCGAAATCCCAACACCGTTTCCCCTAATTGCAATCCAAATGCAAAGTGTGCTTTCCACTCCAACAGTCCTGTTCATGACACCGATAATTGATGGGCCTTAAAGAATAATATCCAGGACATGATTGACAACAAAGATATTGAATTTGATCCTCCAGAGACCCCAAATGTGATCACAACACCTATGCTCAAGCATGACAAAGGCATAAGTGTTGTTGAAGATATTCTGTATATTACTTTTATAGATGATGTGGTTACCCCTCTTTCTACTATCAAGAGGAATTTGTTACAAGCTGATTTATTTCAAGGTTGTATTGAAGGTTAATATTATTGGGAGGCTGAACCCAATGGTTGCGGGTTACTGACAGGGGTGTTCAATGTTTGATGAATGAGAATATTATTTTGATTGAAAAAGTTCCATCCACCAACAATTTCTATCAAGATCCACCTGTTATCTCTGATATTCTATTTAGGATCCCTTCCAAAGGTCCTACAAGGATTACCGCCAATCCGAAAGCTGCTCCACTGGTCATTACAATGCCCGGGCCAATCCCGTATTCCTCAGATAAAGCAATTCCTTGGCACTACGGATTTGACGTCTATTATCATGGCATTAAATAGGAGTTATCCAATGAAGAAAAAGAAGAAGTTGATCCCAGTATTGTCAATATTGCGAGGACCAGTAAAATTACAAGAAGTGGAAGGGTTTTCTCTCTGGAAATATCTCCGCCAGTTCAAATCACTACTTCTAAGCCAACTGTTGGGGCTCGAGGTAAAGAGTCGGTGATAGAGCCTACACGGACAAAGACGCCGAAAGAAACTCCTATCAAGGATACCTCCAAACAAGACTTGGAAGAAGTGTCGAAGATCATCCATAGGAGTGATTACAAGATCGTCGAACAGCTGGGGTAAACCTCATCAAAGATCTCTATGTTATCTCTATTGTTGTGTTCTGAGGCCCATGCAAATGCTTTAGTCAAGTTCTTGAAGACCTCCCATGTGCCACAAGAGATTTCGGCAGACCAATTTGGAAGCTATGTGGCCAATCTGGAAACTGATAATGGTCTGGGTTTCTCTGATGTTGATCTGACTCCTGAAGGGAGAAACCACAATAGAGCCCTGTATGTCTCCATTGAATGTAGGGGCACTACATTGGTCAATGTTCTGATTGATACTAGCTCTTCCTTAAATGTTCTTCCGAAAGGTGCTCTGGATAGACTAGACTGTGAAAGGGTTGTGCTGAGGCCTAGTAACATCATAGTCTGAGCCTTCGACGGATCTAAGAGAATGGTACATGGAGAGGTGGACCTCTCGGTCAAAGTGGGTTCGCAAATCTTTGAATCTACCTTTTACGTGATGGACATCCGGTCGGCCTATTCTTGTCTATTGGGGCGTCCTTGGATCCATAAGGAGGGCGCCGCCACCTTCACTTTGCACCAGAAACTGAAGTATCCGGTAAAAGGGAAAATTGTTACTGTTTGTGGGGAGGAAGAATACATGGTCAGCCACCTCAACTCATTTCGGCATGTGGAAATGGACGGAGAATTCATTGAGATGCCTTTCCAGACATTTGAAGTGATTTCCCCTACTACTGTCAAGGATGTTTCAGCCATTCCGAAGATCACCAAAACTCCACACAAGATGGCCTACTTCAAAGATGCTAAGGTTGCTGTTGAAGAAGGTGATAGTACAATTTGGGGCCAACTTCCATACATCCTTTATAAATCTAACAAGTTTGGTCTGGATTTCACTATAGAGGGTCAGAAGGTTGTTCGACATGCTCGTGTTGGGAAACCTTCATTCTGCATCAGCAACAACGGGGTTAATGTCATAGAGGATGCAGACAATGATTGTGATTTCAGCCACTGGATTTTCCCTACTATTGGTGACGGACTGGATAATTGGAGAGCGGAAGACGTGTTCCCTATCTCTTTCAGCTAGGAGTAATGGCTATTTTCCTGTTTTTATTGTTTAAAATGTTTTGGTTATGTAAAATTTAAGCAATGACCGTCAAAACCTTATGCCTTACCCGGGGCACAATGGTTCATTTGTTAAGGGTTGATTGATTCATAAACATTTTCTCATTCCAATAAAAAAATTAGACGTTTTGCATACAAATTTTGTGATCCATGTCTGTCTTTTTATCCTTTTGCATTTACCAAACTAGCTATGTGTTCTCACACACACCCATACACTACATTGCAGATCCTCATCCACTTTGGATTTCGTCGATGATGATTCTGCTATTGATTCATATAACTTTGAGAATCTGATCTACCAAGCCAAAGACGAAGGTGAGGAAGATGGTGAAATACCTAGAGAACTTGCCATACTTTTGATATAGGAAGAGAAGACTATCTAACCCCATGAAGAGCCAATTGAGGTGGTGAACCTGGGTACTAAGACAGATAAGAAAGAGGTCAAGATAGGTGTTGATTTAGGAAGCAGTGTCAAGAGCAGGCTAATTCAGATGCTGCATGAATATGTTGAAATCTTTGCCTGGTCGTACGAAGACATGCCGGGGCTCGACACTGATATTATTGTCCACCGTCTACCAATGAAAGAAGATTGTGCTCTGATAAAACAGAAGGTTCGTTGCATGCGTCCTAAAATGTTAGAAAAGATCAAGGATGAGGTTATGAAACAGTTTGACGCTGGGTTCTTAGCAGTAACATCATATCCTCAATGGGTTGCTAATCTTGTTCATGTGCCAAAGAAAGACGGTAAGGTCTGTATGTGTGTAGACTACAGGGATCTGAACAGGGCAAGCATCAAAGATGACTTCCCATTGCCATATATTAATGTTCTGGTCGACAACACCGCTCAGTGCAAGGTGTTCTCCTTCATGGATGGTTTCTCGGGTTATAATCAGATCAAGATGGCGCCTGAAGATATGGAAAAGACTACCTTCATCATACAAAGGGGCACTTTCTATTACAAGGTCATGCCTTTCGGGTTGAAGAACACCGGGGCAACTTACAAGCATACCATGGTAACTTTATTTCATGATATGATTTATCATGAGATAAAGGTCTATGTTGACGACATGATATCCAGATCACAGACTGAGGAAGAACATCTTGATCATTTGTACAAATTATTTGAGAGACTAAAAAAGTAGAAATGAGGTTGAATCCAAACAAGTGCACCTTTGGGGTGAGATCCAGAAAACTACTAGGTTTCGTCGTCAGCAACAAAGGTATTGAGGTTGACCCTGGGAAGGTCAAAGCTATTCAAGATATTCCATCTCCCCGTAGTGAGAAATAAGTCAGAGATTTTTTGGGACGTTTGAATTACATTTCTCGTTTCATTTCTCATCTAACTGCTACTTGTGAGCCAATCTTCAAACTACTGAAGAAAGATCAAGTAGTAAGATGGAATGATGATTGTCAAGTATCTTTCGATAAGATTAAAGAGTACCTGCAAGAACCTCATATTCTGATGCCACCAGTTGAGGGAAGACCTCTGATCATATACTTAACAGTGCTAGAGAACTCAATGGGGTGTGTGATAGGGAAACATGACGAGTCTGGTCGAAAAGAGCATGCAATATAATACCTTAGCAAAACGTTTACCGACTGTGAAATAAGATATTCACTTCTCGAGAAGACTTGTTGCGCTTTGGCATGAGCTTCTCTCTGACTAAGACAGTATATGTTGACTCATACCACTTTGTTGATATCTAAGATGGACCGTGTCAAATACATATTCGAGAAACCAGCTCTCTCTAGAAGAGTAGCCCGATGGCAGATGGTCTTAACAGAATATGATATCCAGTACACAACTCAAAAAGCCATCAAAGGAAGTGTATTGGCGGACCATTTGGCACATCAGGCTATGGATGACTATCAATATATGAATTTTGAATTCGCGAACTAGAACATTATGCAAATAACATATTGTGAGGAACCTGGACCGTATGAAGGACCTGAACCAGGATCCTGATGGACTATGGTTTTTTATGGGGCTTCTAATGCACTTGGCAACGGAATCGGTGTTGTGATCCTCTCTCCCGTAGGTTTCCATACACCCTTCAATACTAGGTTGTGCTTTGATTGTACCAATAATATGGCTAAATATGAAGCGTGCATCATGGGGTCTTAAAGCTGCTATTGACATGAGAATCAAATTCCTAAGCGTATATGGAGACTCAGCCCTGGTGTAACACGGTGGGAGAACTGACTTGGGTGTTTTGTGTTTGATCGCAATTGTTGCGGATAGCAAGAGTCGCCACCGGCTTTTCTTTTATCCAATAAGGAAAGGGTGAAAAGATTAGGAAAGACCTTTGAGATTATTTTCTTGAGTTCGAGGGGTAGATTATGAAAAGGGAAGGTGTTAGCACCTTTTTCATCTGTAGTTATCTACGGGCTCTTAGTTGCTTGCTAGATCATTTGCTTTTGTTTGAATATGTGCTTGCGGTGTGGGTTTTGAAAGTATTTTGAAAAGTGTCTTTGTAATGGTTCTCGTCTCTATAAGAACGCGTACAAAGAGCTTTGTCTTTTGAAAATGTTTCAAACGAAAGTGTTGGTGTATAAAATGTTTTTGTCGTGAGCAGGCAAGCAACTAGGAGCATCCTACCTACTCAAAAGGTCTTAATGTTCTTTTCCTCCTCCTTTAGATGTTACTATCTTACCATTGATTTGGTAAGAAGCCCCATCATTGGATGTGAAGGGACGAGCGTGGGACGTTTGTATAGTCATAGAAGGAAACCTATGGAACATTTTAGCAATGTCGTTTAAGGACTAGATTATTTACCGAAGGCAGCATTAAGGGTCATCGAGGGACTACGATCTTTTATCAAGGGTATCTGCTAAAACGCCCATATTCGAGGGACATAACTATTTTTCCGAGGCAATAATTGAGATTATCCTAAGGTGCATGTGTGTATAGTGGGTTTGATTTGCATGCATTTTGTCTTTGATTTTTATAGGTTATCTAATTATTGTTTTTATCTTGCCATACGTCCTAATTACTAATATTTATACAAAAATAATAAAAATGCAGAAAAATAAATCCTACACTATTACTACCATATTGAATTAGCAAGAAAATATAAAGGCAAAATAAAATAAAGAAGGAAAAAGGGGCTCTTTCGATTTAGGTAGAAGCATTCTTCGATTTGCACTTCTTGCCTTCCTTCAAGTTGGGCCTGGAGTCAGCAAGGTCATGTCCTTTGATTTCACCTCTTGCCTGCTCTTTTCGATTGGGACCTGGAAGGAAGCGTGACCATCCTTCTGGCTGCTTCTTGCGTTTGAGACTTGGCAGTCAGTGTGGATATCTTACTGGTTACTTCCTTCGTTTGAGGCATGGATTCAGTGTGAATATCCTACTGGTTACTTCCTCCGTTTGAGGCCTGAAATCAGTGTGAGGTACACTCTTCGCCTCAGGCTCCTTGCTGCCTCCTTCGACTGCAGGCATGCTAGGCCCTCAGGCTTAGATTCGAAAGGCTTGAGTACTTAGCCAATCTAAGGATATAGTGAACCTGTTTTAAACTTTTAAAATACAACATTCAAGTGTAACTTTAGAAATCTACAGGACAGGGGTTAGCACAAAATTATTGGGTCTCAAATTCTAAGGCCTAACTAGTCAGAATTGAGATATTTAACACATGGGCAGTCAGAATCGAAGGTTAGAACATGGTCAAGCTCTCTGATGACACACAGATATGTGATATTTCTGGCTTGATATACACCAAATATTTCTCATACTTTAGTTCAAATTAAATTATTTTATAAGTATTATGCAGGTATTTTTCTATTTTTGCAGATATGCATTAAGCCGAACACTTTTGAAGAAATGAAGAAAAAAGGGTGCAAAAACTAGCAAAAAGGCCTAAGGAGAAGAAAGGATCCCAAAGCCCATTACACATGTGAGCACGTGGCCCACAATTAAGAAGGCCTTGACGACCTTCAAGGAGACGTGACGAACGTCACGCGCCATGAAGACCAAGTGACGATAGTCACTTGAATGTGACGAACGTCACAGGCCATTACTCCACTTTCTCCTCATCCAACAGACAGAAACGCATTCAAGGGTTAATCCAACGAGTTCCTACATTTTCTCACCCACTCAGTCAAAGGAGCAACGAACGTGACAAATGAATGGCCCTATTATTTCTCAAAGAAGGAAGTAAATTGTTCCTATATTTTCGAGAGCAACTGATCAAGCAAGCGCTATAAATAGAGCCTTAGACCACAGTAGAAAGGGTTCTTCTTTTTTGGCAAGAAAGTTTAGAGATTTTATTGAGCGAATATTATTTTCAGCAACATTCTTTTCAGCATTATTTTATTTCCCAGTTATTTCTTTCCAGCATTATTCTTTTCAGTTTTATTTTCTTCTGTACGGTTAAATATATCCTCCGATCGAAGCAAAGCCTACAATTTATGCAGGAGTGCTTCTGTCTTCAGAGTTATTGCCAGGTTTATGTTTACAAATTCTTATTGCTTATTAATTGATATAATTATGTTTATTTGTGTTTGTCCTTTAAATTATTTTGCGATTTGGTTTAATATTATGTCAGGCTAGAAATCTTATACCGGTATGTAAAGTCAATCAACCGAGGGAACGAGTAACTTAGTCGGGATTATTTTTACTACGAAACTTTCTTTTCTGGCCTAAGTTACTATTTTTCAAATCAGTAAATTGTTTTGTTACGGAAGTAAAAAAACATATAGAGGTTAGGGTCAACAAAGCGGAAGTTTGAGATCTTTTAACTGGACAGTAGTAATTAGGCATTGGCTTAAAATACAGCGGAAGCACTTTAAAGTTAATTAAGATTTTGTTTAGTTTCCAAAAATTGTTTTTAACTCCTGCGGGATGGCGGAAGCGTACGTTAGGACTTAACTGCATAGCCTAGATCAACAAAACGACAGTGTGAGACGAGGGTTTTTAAACTAGATAGGTTTTACTGAAAGCTGTTTTGAAAATATAAAGACGCCCGACAGGTCGCTAGTTCCCGAGGTACGACTGTTGCATACTGTTAATTAAGCTCATTGATTATTAAAATCCAACTTAATTTAGTATTTAGTTTTCCCTACAACCCAAATCAAATATTCATTAGCTTTAGATTTGCGAAGTAACAATAGAAGACGGTAGATCGATTCATCAGTCTCTGTGGTTCGATATCTTTTAAAACTACTCGATAAGACTGTGCACTTGCAGTCCGAATCATTGGATACATAAGTACAAATCCCACGATCAAGTTTTTGGCGCTGTTGCCGGGGACTGATTTAAGTCGATATCACTACTCTTTTGTTACGCAGTAGAGACTAGAGCAAAAACTTCTCTCTTTCTTCTCTATTTCTTTTCTTTTCTTCTCTTACTTGTATGCCAAACACTCGTTCGCAAGGCGATCCATTATACATACAAATCAACGATATCGAGCGTTATCTCAGACTTAGATGCCGCATTCAAGAGTATCATCTCTTGCATAACACTCAATCTCGTCAATCATTCGAACTGCCCATTTCTCCACCTTCCGAAGAAATGGCTGCAAATCCTGCTCCGCGTCCACTCAAATCCTATGCCATACCCTCACAAGATGAACCACATAATAGCATTGTTGCCCCTCCAATCGAGGCTAACAACTTTGAACTGAAACCCTCTTTGTTATCTGTTGTGCAACAAAACCAGTTCTCTGGTGGGTCAATGGAAGACCCTAATCTTCATCTACCAATATTTCTACAGTACGCAGATACAATCAAGAACAATAGGGTCAGTCAAGAGGCAATAAGACTTCGTATTTTCCATTTATCTCTAAGAGACAGAGCAAGAGCTTGGCTCCAATCTCTACCTGCAAACTCAGTCACTACATGGGACGAGCTGAAGAAAGTCTTTCTTGCGAGATATTTTCCACCAAGCAAAACAGCTATGCTAAGATCTCAGATAAGCGATTTTAAACAAAAGGAGAACGAATCCCTTTTCGATGCTTGGGAAAGGTACAAAGATCTGATGAGACTATGCCCACATCATGGGCTGGAAGAATGGTTGATTATCCACACCTTCTATAATGGTCTCCTCTACAATACAAGATTAACAATAGACGTTGCCGCAGGTGGTGCACTTATGGACAAATCCTACACGGCTGCCTATGCTCTAATTGAAAGTATGGCCCAAAACCACTATCAGTGGGGAAGTGAAAGAGGACACGCAGACAAAGGTACTGCAGAGAAAGCACCGACAAAAGGAGGAATGTATAAGATAAGCGACCTAGACAGTGTCCACGCTAAGGTAGATGCCCTCACCCTAAAGATTGATAATTTAACCGCAAAACCTCCAGCCACCGTGGCTGCTATAACTCCCAATTGTGAAATATGAGGAGTGCCTGGACATCTAGTTACTGAATGTAAGATCTTGGCAGGGACTCAAACTGACCAAGTGAATTATGCCCAAGGAAACCCTTACTCAAACACGTACAACCCTGAATGGAAAAATCACCCAAATTTCTCATATAAAAACCCCAATGCGTTGTATGCTCTGAACCAAGCACCTGCCGTACCACCTGGATATCAGAAAACCCCTGCAAATGCTTCTAGTACACCTAGAAAATCAAACTTAGAACTGATGATGGAGAACTTCATAGATACTCAAGCACAAACAAATAAAGACGTCCAAAATCAGAACATACATACTAATGAGCAGATAAAACAATTAGCAAACAAAATAGATGCTTTGGCCACCCACAATAAAATGTTAGAAACCAAAATCTATCAAGTGGCTCAACAACAAGCACCTACAGCCGCACCGGCTGATACATTTCCCGGTCAACCACAACCTAACCCGAAGGGGCATGCTCATGCCATCATATTAAGGAGTGGAACCGAGTTAGAGGGACCTCCCGACCCAAGACTGTCAAATCAAAGTATGCATCAAAGGGTTGAAACATCAATTGAGAAGGAGAATCAACCAGAGAAACCAGAGGGAGACGAAGAAGATAAAGGAGGAGAGGCCAAATAAAAAGAAAAACCTTATGTGCCTCCACCGCCTTATAAACCTCAAATCCCTTTTCCTGGTAGATTAGCCAAACCTAAGAATGTAGGGCAATTTAAAAAATTCGTAGAACTTCTGAAACAACTTAATATAACAATTCCTTTCACAGAAGCTATAACTCAAATGCCCTCTTGTGCCAAATTCCTCAAGGAAATCTTATCTAACAAGAAAAAGCTAGAAGATAACGAAACAGTTACGCTTACAGCAGAATGTAGCACGATTATCCAAAACAAAATTCCTCCTAAGCTGAAAGACCCCGGAAGTTTCTCTATACCATGCCATATAGGTAAGTTCGTCATAGACAAAGCCCTATGTGATTTAGGCGCTAGTATTAGCGTTATGCCTTTATCCATATGCAACAAACTAGAAATGGGTGAACTAAGACCAACGAAGATGTCCATTCAATTGGCGGATCGCTCCGTCAAATACCCAGTAGGAATCTTAGAAAATGTTCCTGTACGAATAGGCCAATTCTACATCCCTACAGATTTCATAATCATGGACATTAGAGAAGACGAAAGTATACCTATCATCTTAGGAAGACCATTCCTAGCCACCGTCGGAGCTATCATAGATGTAAAAAAGGGCAAATTAACCTTTGAAGTAGGTGAAGAGAAAGTCGAATTTATTCTAACACAATTCTTACAAGTGCCCGCCATAGATGACACATGTTATCTGGTGGACATCATGGACGAATGCATAAGAGAAATTGAATGGAAACGAATACCTTGTTCCGAAACCATGAAGATTCCCACACCTCTTATATTCGAAGATAACGAATGGTGTCCAGAATACCGAGACGACAATCTGAGTGAATGCTTAGCTCTGACACCCGATCACATGCCTTGTCCAAGAAAACCAGCATTGGATCTTAAGCCATTACCTAAGACCCTCATATATGAATTCCTTGACACTGAGTTAAAGTGACCTGTAATTGTAAACGCGGATTTAGGACAACATGAAACAGACAAATTATTACAAGTCTTAAGAAAATATCCCTCCGCCTTAGGATACAACATTACTGATCTCAAAGGAATAAGTCCTTCCATATGCATGCATCGTATTATGCTGGAAAATGACTGCAAATCTTCTAGAGAACATCAACGAAGAATTAACCCAATATGGAGCACCGTAGTTAAAGACGAAGTTAAAAAACTTTTGAACGCAGGAATCATATACCCAACCTCCGATAGTCAATGGGTAAGCCCAGTCCACTGTGTACCAAAGAAAGGTGGTATAACGGTAACAACAAACAAAGAAGTCGAAGCTGTAGCAGAACGAACTATAAGCGGAGCTAGAATGTGCATTGACTATAGGAAGCTAAATAAGGCCACTCGCAGGGACCATTTCCTGCTACCATTCATTGATCAAATGCTTGAACAATTAGCTAAGCACTCACATTACTGTTATCTAGACGGTTACTCCGGATTCTTTCAAATCCCTATTCACCCAGATGACCAAGAGAAAACAACATTCACATGTCCTTATGGAACTTTCGCCTACCGACGAATGACGTTTGGATTATGCAATGCTCCCGCCACGTTTCAGAGATGCATGATGGCAATCTTTGTTGATTTCATAGACAACATTATGGAGGTCTTTATGGACGACTTCTCTGTATGTGGAGAGAGTTTTGAAGATTGTCTGGTAAATTTGGAGAAAGTTTTGGAGAGATGCATAAAAGTTAACCTCGTTCTGAATTGGGAAAAGTGCCACTTTATGGTCAAACAAGGAATCGTACTAGGACACGTTGTGTCTGAAAAGGGGATTAAAGTCGATAAAGCTAAGATCGAAGTCATAGAAAACTTGCAACCCCCTAAAACAGTAAGAGAAATACGTAGTTTCTTAGGACACGCCGGTTTCTACCGACGATTCATAAAAGATTTCTCGCAAATATCAAAACCTCTAACCACCCTCCTTATGAAAGACGTTGAATTTGATTTTGATGACAAATGCCTAAAAGAATTTAACCAACTAAAAATAGCTCCTGTATCTGCACCAATCATGCAACCACCTGATTGGAGACTTCCATTTGAAATCATGTGCGACGCGATTGATTACGCCGTAGGTGCAGTCCTGGTACAACAAAGAGATAAGAAGCTTCATGCGATATATTATACTAGTAGAACCTTGGACCCTACACAGATGAAATACGCAACAACGGAAAAAGAACTTTTAGCCGTAGTCTTTGCACTAGACAAATTTCGCTCCTACCTGGTAGGTGCAAAGATAATCATCTATACAGACCACGCAGCTATTAGATATCTCTTAACCAAGCAAGACTCAAAGCCGAGACTTTTGAGATGGATTATGCTTCTACAAGAGTTCGATTTATAAATTAAAGACAAAAAAGGTACCGAGAACGTAGTAGCCGACCATTTATCTTGAATGGAACAGCTGACACCAGAAGAAGTACCTATTAACGATGACTTCCCGTATGAACCTCTGTTAGCTCAGATGGACTTAGGAGATGCCAACAAAGAACCACCTGAATCAAATCCAAATAAACTGCTTTTAGGACTTGACACACAAGCTGCTAACAATGATTCACGAGAGAGCCAAGACGAAATAAATAATGATATAAAAGAAGTTGTGATCTCTGTCCGAACTAACCAAACCATACCATGGTACACGAACATAGCAAATTACTTGGCTGCCAAAATCCTACCCCCTGATATGACTTATCAACAGAAGAAAAAATTCTTTCACGATTTGAAACATTACTTTTGGGATGAACCTTTACTATTCAAGAGAAGTGCCGACGGTATTTTTCGAAGATGCGTCCTGGAAAACGAAATAGAAAGTATTATTTCTCATTTTCATGATTCCCCTTACGGAGGCCATGCAAACACATCAAAGACATGTGCCAAAAATTTTCAGTCTGGTTTCTACTGGCCAAATTTGTGGAAAGATGTGCACATAGCCATCCTAAACTTCGACCGATGCCAACGTACCGGAAATATATCCAGACGTGATGAGATGCCTCAGACTGGCATTCTACAAGTTGAAGTCTTTGATGTATGGGGAATAGATTTCATAGGACCATTTCCATCCTCATTCGGGAACAAATATATACTCGTGGCTGTAGATTACGTTTCGAAATGGATTGAAGCAATAGCTTCTCCAACAAACGATACTAGAGTCGTGATTAAACTCTTCAAAACCATTATATTCCCAAGGTTCGGTGTACCCAAACAAGTTATAAGCGACAGTGGCTCCCACTTCATATCACGAATCTTTGATAAACTCCTAACCAAATATGGGGTGAAGCACCGCGTCGCAACACCATACCACCCCCAAACAAGCGGACAGGTGGAAGTCTCAAATCGAGAAATAAAACAAATATTGGAAAAAACTGTTGCCACTTCAATAAAGGATTGGTCGGATAAGTTACCTGACGCATTATGGGCCTACAGGACGGCATTCAAAACACCAATAGGTACAACACCCTTTAAACTCATATATGGAAAATCATGCCACCTGCCAGTGGAAATTGAACACAAAGCTTACTGGGCAATTAAAACTTTAAACCTAAGCTACACTGCAGCAGAAGAGAAAAGGATCCTCGACATAAATGAATTAGAATAACTATGATTAGACCCATATGAAAATGCAAGGATCAACAAAGAAAGGACGAAAAAATGGCATGACAAACGAATCTCAAGGAAAGAATTCAATGAAGGAGATATAGTTCTCCTATTCAACTCTTGTCTGAAACTTTTCCCTGGAAAACTCTGTTCAGGATGGTCGGGACCATTCGAAGTAACCAAAGTTTTCCCCAGTGATGCCATAGAGATTAAAGGAAAATCCATGAATCCATTCTTAGTAAACGGCCAACGCCTAAAGCATTATTACAGCGTTGAAAATAAGGATTACACCGTGAGCTTAACGCTATTAGAGCTACCGCACGAATTTGGAAACTAATTCACGTCTAACAACATTGTCAAGCTAATGACATTAAACAAGCGCTGTGTGGGAGGCAACCCACAATTTTTTAATTATTTTTATTTATTATCTCTCAAATATCTTTATCTTTTATTTTTGTTTTTATTTTAGTTCTGCATTTTGATTTTTACTTTCCGATTTTTTTCCTTTTCTTTCTTTCTCCCACATCATATTTTACTTATTTGCATTTTTCTTTTACAAATTTTAGTACCGACTCATAGGAACCTACAAGCTAAAATTCATGGATACTATCATTTTTGCCTCGGAGACTCAGCAGAGACGATATGAGATTCTGGCTCAGCGCCAGATGAGTATGACCACGTATGTGCATGATCCCACCTTGACAGCCTTAGGAATCAGGGAAAGTTTCTACTTCATGTTTAACCAGATAGGATGGGAGGGGTTCCTAGCCCATAAACACCCTACACACCAACGCCTCACCTTGGAGTTCTTGAGCTCCCTCATCTATAAACCCACACAAGGCTTAGGGCATAGTAGAGGTCGGATGTCCTTTAGATTGTTCAGTTTCACCCACCAGTTTACTGTTCGCAGTCTAGCTGAGCTGCTAGGATTCCCTAGTTCTTTGGATGCCCACATGGAAACCCAGGCAGATGACTACCTCAGCTTTGAGCTTAATCACTTTTGGAGAGACATAGAGGGCCAATATCCTGAGGACCTCGACCACCTTGATGCCACCGAGATTCATAACCATGCGATTAGGTATTTCCATCACATTTTAGCTTTCACATTTTTTGGAAAACCTATTAATCGACTCTCGGTTTCTAGGGATGAGTTGTTCATCATTTACTGTGCTTTTCAGCCTAGACCAGTCATTGGCGCATCATTTATGATCGCCAACATGTCAGCTATAGCTCAGTGTACCCATGGCCCCATCTGTGTCGGCGGGCTAGTCACTATGATAGCCGAGGCCCTATCCCTACGGTCATCTCTGTCGCGCCTTACACTGTACGCCAGATATTATACCTATGGACATCCCTTTTTGCTTTAACATTTCTTTGATTGGTAACCTCAACCCACCTCACTTTCAGCTGCTTGTCCAAAATAACCCTGTCTATTACTTCAAATTGCCTAGCCCCGAGCATACCAGTGTCTATACCAAGACAAATTGGCTATATCCCCTAGAGAAGACAGACGAACACGACCCTGAGAGGGAGGAGAGCGACCCATCCACACCCACAGGTTACCACGATTATACACACTTGGATTACCCTACACTACCCCTTGTTACCACAGCTGATGACATACCCATGCCTGATCATGCACATGCGATCAAGACTCTGCAGACAGATGTTACCACACTCCGAGGCGAGCTCGACACTGTTAAAGATAATGTCAGCGCACTTCGGCGTGACTTCTTTCATTTCATGGACGTTGTCACGGAGCAGTTTGATCACATTTATCAACATCTGCACGCTTCTGCACCACCTCCCGGAGGCCCTCATGCTTGATAGTTTTTTTGTACCGCCCCAGTGAGGACACTGTTTGTTCTTAGTTTGGGGGGGTTATTATTATTATTATTATTCTCAAAACTCATTATGGTTTTATTATTTTCGAATAATTTATTACTTTTCGGTCCTAAAATTTCATTTATTTATTCATCTATTCATTTCATATCCATTTTATTCATTTTAAAGTATTTATTTATTTATTTTCATGCAAAGTATGTATTCATTTTTATACTATGCAATTTCTATTATTATTTTCATTTGTTTCTAATTTCTATTATTATTTTCATGTGTTTCTTATTTCTGTTACTATTTTTATTTGCTTCTTATTTACCATATCATTCTTCCAATTATACAATGTACTACTATATCCCTTGCAATATACTTCTCAAAATTAAGATTAATGAATTAATTTAGTGGAGCACGCGGTCAAAAAGGTCAAAGAGACCAACATCACCTCACCCTGACGAACGTCAGGATACATGTGACGAACGTCAGGGATTGTCTTTGACTCTGACGAGCGTCAGAGAGAACGTGACGGGCGGCAGGCATTGTCCCCCACGCTTTTAATTTCCGTGACTGTTGAACAGCATTGATGCACGAAAATGTGTTTTAAAACCCCACCACCCCATTTACTCGACTCACCCATAACTTCCATAACCTCCCAATTTCAAAATTCTCCCATAAAAACCATTAAATTCCTTACTCAACAAAACCATCTATATAAATCCTCCCCTTCCATCCTTAGTTTCATCACTACCACTCCCTTTCCATCTCTTTACCACAAATACATTTTTTCTATCAAGTTCAAAAATCATGGACAACCAACCCGAACCTGACATGCGACATCTCGTGCTCCGACAAGGAGAAGCTGGTGAGCTTCAAAAATAGAGGTACATAAAATTCCATCATCGAGGGCTAACATCCACACGGTTCGTCGACAACAATTGCTTTCAAGAATTAGGCTTGCAACCTCATATGGAAGGCTTGCTGAATAAAGCTGGCCTAAGCTTTATTAGCACAATGAACACACCAACTTATGAAGCTCTCACGTTGGAATTCTTGAGTTCCTACGTATATCACACTCGAGACGATAAAGACGCACACCTAACAGGAGCTGCTCATTTTCGGATGTTCAACCGAGAGTACCAACTCAACCATGAAATTTTGAGCGACATATTTCATTTTCCCCGAGGGAATAATGTGCAATATCGCATTCCCCCAGAATTGGATTGGAATGGAAGTGCATACGCACTATGGGAGAGAATAATCGGCGAACCAAATGTCACACCCGAAGCACGGTACGCCTCTCACATCCACAACCCGAACATCCGCTTCTTACACCGTGTTATGGCAAACACAATATTCGGAAGGGCAAACAACAACAAGGTAAACACTAAAGAATTGTATGCTCTCCACTGTACCTTTTCGCAAAACCTCCGTCTTAATCCCGTTACTTTAATGATGTCCCACATTCAAAACCTCGTTGCAAGAGATGGGACCACACCTTTTTGCATCGGAGGCATCGTCACCGCCATCACAGTTCACCTGAACTGGGGGGAAAGGATCCAACGCCTACCTCCGCTGCCAGCAGTTTTTATGGACATTGAGAACTGCAGAGTTGGTCGCCTGATCAAAGTACGAGAAGCTGGAGGGTACTATCTAATGGTTAAGAATGCAAGAGTTCGTAGTGTGATCATGCCAAATTATAATCGTACTTACTTGGGTAATCCGGATAACTGGCTTTACAACCTGAACGCCCCAGAACCCAGAGAAAATGTGCAAGGAAATCAAGGTCAGGCCAACAATGTTGCCGCTGACGAAATCGAAGAAGAATTAGAGCAGCAAGAGCCCCAACCACAGCAAGCCAACAATCCTGCCACCATCAATGCAATATATGCCGCAATAATGCAGCAAAACCAGTTGTCCACTCAACGCCACCAGAGCCTCGAGACGCGCCAAATCGAGATGATGACTCTCATGCAACAAATGCAGAGAGACCAAAATGACTACGCTCGCAGGCACGATCAAAGTATGTTGGAATTCACCACAGGAATAACGGAAGTTATGCGAGCCTTAACACTCCGTGTTGACAACTTGCATAATATCATATCCTAGAGAGATGGCGGCGAATCTTCTAGACATGGAGGGCAAGCACGTCGAAGAGCGAGGACACGTGGCCGATACCAAAGAAAAGAGGAGGAAGAATGATTATCCAGTTTCCATTTCCCCTTTCTCGCTTCTATCAATACATTGAGGACAATGTATGATTCAAGTATGGGGGAGGAAGTATTTCCCTTTTCCTAGTAATTTTTATTTTCTTTGTAATTTCCCTTCCGTTATCCCTAATTCAATAAAAAAATTTATCAAGTTATCTATTGAAGCAATTTGTGTTGTTCTTTTATACTCCCCTTTCTTTTCGAGCCCATAAAAAAATTTGTTTTTGTCTCACTCGACAAAGTAAATAGACTGCAAAATCTTTAATCATCAGGAATTGGGGCGAGATTAAGCGAAATTTCTACCGTCTAGACACTCTACAACCCCGGAGTATGATAGATCAGTTCAAGTACCTGTTGTTTCAAACACCCTGAGTTTAGTCTTTATAGTAACCTTGAGTAGTTTATATTAGCAGTCAGCACCGTCTTAAACACAAACTACGCAGGAAGTCGATGAATATAAGTGGATGATATAATATTTCAACAAAATGTTGCAAGGAAACACACCAATTAAATTGGACGGTCCTCACCCGATCGCCTAATCCAAAGGATGTAAACCTTACAAAGTAACATAAAAATTCATTTGATGGATGGTTCAGGAGCATCTGGTACTGAACTCGGTAGGGCAGATTACGGTCTGATCCCCCGCATCCAACCATTGAATTAAAGGTTGCCACATTACTGTGCCAGAAACCTCTAAAAGTTTAAAAGGATCATAACCACTAACCGACTGTTCTGCTATGTGCGTGTGAAGATAAAGGGCTTAATGTGATTGCGCTAGAATGAAAGGGGCAAAACAAGTCAAATACTCGAGGTAGGCTATGATAGGACTTGTAACTAATTTACGTAAAATGGGATTGTCTAGCATCGTCGACGTAGTAATGGAGCACGAATCAAACCACCGATTTTCTGACAAAAACACAACGCAGCTATATATTAGTTGATCCGAGTCATAACCATGTTTAGAAAAACATCGTACTTAGCATTTGCTTGAGGACAAGCAAAGTTTAAGTATGGGGGAGTTTGATGACAAACAAATATGTGATATTTCTGGCTTGATATACACCAAATATTTCTCATACTTTAGTTCAAATTAAATTATTTTATAAGTATTATGCAGGTATTTTTCTATTTTTGCAGATATGCATTAAGCCGAACACTTTTGAAGAAATGAAGAAAAAAGGGTGCAAAAACTAGCAAAAAGGCCTAAGGAGAAGAAAGGAGCCCAAAGCCTATTACACATGTGAGCATGTGGCCCACAATTAAGAAGGCCTTGACGATCGTCAAGGAGACGTGACGAACGTCACGCGCCATGAAGACCAAGTGACGATAGTCACTTGAATGTGACGAACGTCACAAGCCATTACTCCACTTTCTCCTCATCCAACGGACAAAAACGCGTTCAAGGGTTAATCCAACGAGTTCCTACATTTTCTCACCCACTCAGTCAAAGGAGCAACGAACGTGACAAATTAATGGCCCTATTATTTCTCAAAGAAGGAAGTAAATTGTTCCTATATTTTCGAGAGCAACTGATAAAGCAAGCGCTATAAATAGAGCCTTAAACCACAGTAGAAAGGGTTCTTCTTTTTTGGCAAGAAAGTTTAGAGATTTTATTGAGCGAATATTCTTTTCAGCAACATTCTTTTCAGCATTATTTTATTTCCCAGTTATTTCTTTCCAGCATTATTCTTTTCAGTTTTATTTTCTTCTATACGGTTAAATATATCCTCCGATCGAAGCAAAGCCTACAATTTGTGCAGGAGTGCTTCTGTCTTCAGAGTTATTGCCAGGTTTATGTTTACAAATTCTTATTGCTTAATAATTGATATAATTATGTTTATTTATGTTTGTCCTTTAAATTATTCTGCGATTTGGTTTAATATTATGTCAGGCTAGAAATCTTATACCGGTATGTAAAGTCAATCAACTGAGGGAAAGAGTAACTTAGTCGGGATTATTTTTACTACGAAAATTTCTTTTCTGGCCTAAGTTACTATTTTTCAAATCATTAAATTGTTTTGTTACGGAAGTAAAAAACAGATAGAGGTTAGGGTCAACAAAGCGGAAGTTTGAGATCTTTTAACTGGACAGTAGTAATTAGGCATTGGCTTAAAATACATCGGAAGCACTTTAAAGTTAATTAAGATTTTGTTTAGTTTCCAAAAAGTTTTTTTAACTCCTGCGGGATGGCCGAAGCGTATGTTAGGACTTAACTGCATAGCCTAGATCAACAAAATGACAGTGTGAGACGAGGGTTTTTAAACTAGATAGGTTTTACTGAAAGCTATTTTGAAAATATAAAGACGCCCGACAGGTCGCTAGTTCCCGAGGTACGACTGTTGCATACTGGTAATTAAGCTCATTGATTATTAAAATCCAACTTAATTTAGTATTTAGTTTTCCCTACAACCCAAATCAAATATTCATTAGCTTTAGATTTGCGAAGTAACAATAGAAGACGGTAGATTGATTCATCAGTCTCTGTGGTTCGATATCTTTTAAAACTACTCGATAAGACTGTGCACTTGCAATCCAAATCATTGGATACATAAGTACAAATCACACGATCACTCTCTATATGAAATATCTACATTTTTTCTTTATTGTCATGTACATGTGATATTTAAATGAAATAGTTCTAAGTTTAAAGAGAACTTTCCTCTTGAAGTTCCTAAATCGAAGTAAACGACAAGTGTCTTCCTTGGTGGTGAATGGGAGTTCGTTAGGGCCTTCATGGGACTAGTTCAGTTACTACTTTGTTCAAGAAGTCACTGAATCGAAGGAGGGCGTGTGAGTGAATCTAAGGTTTTTTCTATCACAAGTAAATGAGTGAATCAAAGGATTATTATATTATGGTTGGGGGAATGGGTTGAAGGTTAGCTCTCTGGTCACTTGGGGGGGGGTGAACCGAAGGATTCACTTAGTGTTCAAAGGGGGTTGAGTTTTTTAGAAGTATTTGAAAAGAAACATTGGGAGGTGTTTGAGAGTTTTGGGAGTTTTTTCACAAGAGTTTTCTTGCAACTATTCTGGGGGGCCCTAACATGTGTGGTGGAGGCTCATATTTATAGATGGCCTTGGCTGATGTTTTAGGAGGGAAAATAAAAAGTTTAAACAAAAAAAGGCATGTTGTTCTTGTAGGTTTCGAGGGACAGTATTTGTATGCCATTTTGGTGCAAGAAATAAGATAGTGTTGCAGGACTGCTGTGAAGCAGTTTTGGAGTTTTATGGCCAGTGTATGAGGCCTGAACTTGGCAGCACATGGGACTTGGTCAGCAAGTACCTTTGGGCATCTCAACCTTTTGTTTTGACCCCCTAGCCCTATCCTTCGACCAGACTCCTCAACAACATTTCCTTTTTTCAAATCAAAGTGTCCTTCAAAGGGCTCATTTGGGTATCCTTCGACCAGGCCTTTTATGGGTTCCTTCGAATGGTCCCAATACATGCTCCTAGAATGGACCAACAATACATGTCCTTCGATTGGTACATCCAGACATGTCTGTCAAGTCCTTCGAATGTGCCACCATGGTGCTTCTTTCGCACGAGACAATAGCATAGTGTAAAATTTGAAGCAAGCTATTTCTAAGGGAGATACTGCCCACTCAAACTTGCCTTCAAGGGGTTATAAGGCCAAACGAAAGGGTGTATGTAGGGGGTCCCTGCTTTGTGACTTCATGCAAACATGCAAAAGATCTTTGTTCGAACAAATGCTTGCATGAAGGGAACCACATTCCCAAACGAAAGGTGTAACCAAAAACTTGTACTGAAGGATTCACACGCCCCAAACGAAGAATGGATGCAGTGGATAAGGGCACAATTGAAGCTTGTAACAAAGGAGGGCCACGTGCCCCAAATGAAAGAGGCTTGTAGGAGGCAAGATGTGTAATCGAAAGAGACCAAAAGAGAGGCTTTTACCTCCTGAATCGAAGGACATCATCAGGAGGCTCTTTTCCTTGTAAATTGAAGCTAGCTAAAGATAAGTGTTGCCTTGTCGAAGCTTGCAACAAGTTCTTTCAAAGGGTGACTTTGGCCTTGTGCATGCTAGTATGGTAGGGAATTATGCCTTGTAAATCTTGGCTAACATGCAGGAAAGAGGCTATATGGCCAAACGAAAGACTTGCACATAGAGAACAAAATGTTCAAACGAAGTCCAGTGCCCAAACGAAGCAGGAAATGAACTTGCCCAAATGAAGTCCAATGCCCCAACGAATCAGGAAATGAACTTGCCCAAAAAGAGTCCAGCGCCCAAATGAAGGGTGCAACCAAAGCTTACATCGAAGGAGCCAAAGTGCCCAATCGAAGGATGTAAAATCAAAGAGAACTTGTTTTTCCTTCAATTTTGTCAAAAATATTATTTTCATCTATTTTCCCCTTTTTAACAGTTTCCTCTTTAACTTGATGCTGGAAAATCCAATTTGTACTTATGCAAGCTTGAATTTTGAGAATCATTGTGATAAATGCCTTGAGAAATGAGAGGGAAAATTTTGGGGTACAACAGTTGCCCCTGTTCAATCTTCTTAAACCCTTAAGAGTTAGATTGGTGAATCTTCCATTCGTGACTTGAAGGTGGAAGATGATTGAACACTAGAGTGCCCAGAAATTTGCACTTGATGATGTTGTGGTTGATTGTGTAGGGAATGGGCTTAAAGATGCCATTTGGTAAGATGATGGAGAGTTGTCAGAGATGGGCTTATAGATGTCATCCAAAGGTGATTGTCGACAGAAATTAGACTAAGTCTAAATTTGACTTCAGCTGGAAAAGAATAAGAATAAATCTTTGGAGCGATTTATCTGAACCAGAGAAAATGTCTATGGGAAAAGAGTCAGGATAAATCATTGATCGATTTAAACTGAAGCAACAGAGGTCTTGAATAATCTTTAACTGGAAAGAATTAGGATAAATCTTAGGAGCGATTTATCTGAACCAGAAAAAGTGTCTATCGGAAAGGAATCAGGATAAATCATTGGTCTATTTAAACTAAACCAACATAGGTCTTGAATAATCTTTAAATGGAAAGAATCAGGATAAATCTTTGGAGCGATTTATCTGAACCAGAAAAAGTGTCTACTGGAAATGAATCAGGACAAACCATTGGTCGATTTAAACTGAACCAACAGAGGTCTTGAATAATCTTTAACTGGAAAGAATCAGGATAATTATTTGGATTGATTTATCTGAAGCAGAGAAAGTGTCTACCGGAAAGGAATCAGGATAAACCATTGGTCGATTTAAACTGAACTAGCAGAGGTCTTGAATAATCTTTAACTGGAAAGAATCAGGATAAATCTTTGGGGCGACGTATCTGAATCCGAAAAAGTGTCTACTGGAAAGGAATCAGGATAAATCATTGGTCGATTTAAACTGAACCAGCAGAGGTCTTGAATAATATTTAATGGGAAAGAATCAGGATAAACCTTTGGAGCGATTTATCTAAACCAGAAAAAGTGTCTACCGAAAAGGAATCAGGATAAATCATTGGTCGATTTAAACTGAACCAGCAGAGGTCTTGAATAATCTTTAACTGAAAAGAATCAGGATAAATCTTTGGAGTGATTTATATGAACTAGAAAAAGTGTCTACCATAAAGGAATCAGGATAAACCATTGGTCGATTTAAACTGAACCAGCAGAGGTCTTAAATAATCTTTAACTGGAAAGAATCAGGATAAATCTTTGGAGCAATTTATCTGAACCAGAGAAAGTGTCTACCAGAAAGGAATCAGGATAAACCATTGGTCGATTTAAACTGAACCAGCAGAGGTCTTGAATAATCTTTAACTGAAAAGAATCAAGATAAATCTTTAGAGATATTTATCTGAACCAAAAAAAGTGTCTACCGGAAAGGAATCAGGAATAATCATTGGTCGATTTAAACTGAACCAACAGAGGTCTTGAATAATCTTTAACTGGAAAGAATCAGGATAAATCTTTGGAGCGATTTATCTGAACCAGAAAAAGTGTCTACCGGAAAGGAATCAGGATAAACCATTGATCGATTTAAACTGAACCAGCAGAAGTCTAGAAAAGAATCAAATAAATCTTTGGAGCAATTTATCTGAACCAGAGAAAGTGTCCACTGGGAAGGAATCAGGATAAACCATTGATCGATTTAAATTGAACCAGCAGAAGTCTGAAGGAAGTAATCATCATGCAGATAGTTACCCAGTCCTGTTTCGAGAATTGATCTACAATTGATTTGTTTACAGATAGTTGTCATGTATTGTCGAAACTTTGTTGATGATAATTTTCTGTTGATTGATCCTTCCTAAAAAGGTAAGAGTTAGTTGTATGTAATGTCGTGATGTATGGAATGCATGGACTAATGATATTTCTCAAAATAAATGAGATTGCGATATATATGTATTTGCGTTGTTGATGTTATGATGTATGAATGCAATGTATGAACATATTAGTTGTTCTGCTGCAGTGTTGTTAGACTGGAGAAAATAAATCCCTGACTGTTGTTGGGAATGTGGAGTATAAGTCTTCATATTTTGTTGAAATTGAAGTGTTGATAGATGAATTTCCATTATTAGAGAAGTAAACTCTGTTGGGGGAGGGAAACTCTGTGCATTGTTTGTAGACTTTGTGAAATCCTGTTGGGGAATCCTGAGAAGTTGGGCGACTTTCACTGGGGAAACCTTCGTGCGGAAATTGGAATTTTTTTCTCTGTCGGGGATATGAGAGCATTTGATACCATTAGGCTGCATACTGGAGATACGACAGTGATCCTGTGGCAGGATGTCATTGCTTCTGCTCCTGCTGGAGAAAGTGCCTGTGGGGATTTTATAGAATGGCCTATAGATATTATCCTGTTTCTTAAAGCCATTAGTAATTGTCTTTCTGTTTTCTATTTCCTTTTTTTATGCGCTCATTTGTAAACAGTAATTACGTTTAAATGCATATGTTAAAAAATAATCACTAGACATTTTTGCAAACAAAACAGGAAAGTAAAAGAAATATATATAGTTTTTCACTTTTAAAGGAATAACTTTGTATTAACTTGAATAAGTATTTTTGTACAAAGAGACGAACATCCTAGTAAGAGAATGTCGTCGTAAGAAATAAAACTAATACAAAGAAAGACAGCTATGTGAAATAATCCCAAGGGGTTCCCATTCTGCTATAGCCTTTATGTCTTTGAGCGTCTCACCCACTTGCTGCTTTGTTTGAAGCTGATTGGATTGATTAGAACCGTTTGAGTTTAACGATTGATAATGAAGATTGGATGTAAGGTGATCCAACGGGACATATTCATACGCTTTAAATCCCTAACTTTTGCCCGGACCGCCCTTTCATGTTTTCAATCCACCGGGATACCCTTTTTTGCCCAAGCCGCCTTTTTAGGTTTTCAGCTTGCCGGATGTACAAATTTTTTTGTGTTTATCCTTAATTTTTCCATAGGCCAGTTAACCTAGCGGGTCTTTTTCATGCATAGTATCTTTTAACTATGTCCGTGTTGTACCCCAAAATTTGCCCTCCCTTTTTCACAAGAACATCACAATCCCAGGGTTTTCTCTTATTTTTAAGATTAGCTAAAGAATCGATCAAATAGACTTTTCTTTAGCAGACAATCCAGAATTAGGGTTTTCTCTCGCATTTCTCAGAAGAAATTGAATCCTCAGAAATTCAGTTAACTGTTACATTGTTTTCACGCTTGTTCAAGTTTACTAATTGTTTCTCAAAACTTAATTATCTGGGATAAGAGCTGAGACTTGTGTTTGGAACATTAAGGCATCTGCTTGTTAGTGGAGTGAAATGTTTGCCAGTTAATGGAAATGCTTGTTTGTTTGGAATGCACAACGCGTATGTTGATTGGAATACTGATGCAAAGAAATTGCAGAGTTTTATGGATTACTTGGATTTTAAGTTGTTTGTATTAAAAATGCTGGAATGCCGTTTCAGTTTATTTTTAATCAGGAATCTTAAATATAAGAGTGAAGAGGCAAAATTGAAAGATAGCTGACAGTAGAAATAATTCTTTTGGATAAAGATTCTTTTATTCATTTTTCAAATATTGTTACAAAAGAATAATTTATTATTTTTTAAATATTGTAAGTTTTACAACTTATAGTATTTTAAAAGAAAATAAATATTTACAATAAATGAAAAAAGGAGCCTATCTAATCTAAGCCTAAATCTTCTAAAGCTTCAGTGCTCCCATGCTTAAGATCTTTGGTTTCTACTGCTTCCTCTATCGTCCAATTAGTACGCACCTGCAAAAGGAGAAGGAAAAGAAAATTAGTACAAGAATTTTCAAATGAAAAGAAAGAAAAGAAAATCATCATTAAAGTTTGCCAGCCGGAATCAGAATGCTATTTGTTCATCATGTTTTTATTTTTCTCTTTGCAAATCACAAGAAGATTGCTCTTCTTGGTTCACAAAGAGAAAAGTAAAAAAATAAAATGCAAGCATACAATTGGTTCAAATGCAAAAACATGGGCCATGCTATACAAGGCTGCATACTAAAGCAAAACCAAACTGAATGTCAAACTGCAGTAACCAAGCATGGCAAGCTAACTAAACATGGCAAACCCAAACTGAATGCAAAATTGTCAAGTAAACCAACTAGCAAAAGCATACAAGTACAGAAGGTACAGCAGAAAATGTAGCATGGCAAATCAAATAGCAGGTAAATGCAGAGGAAAACCTGTTGACAAGCAAGAGGCTTGTAATAGCCATCATCATTTTCCAGCCTAGACAAACTTTTCAGAATTAAAAATAATAAACAAAAGTGCTTATGGGGAAGAGAGAGAAAGAGAGGACCTTTAGTGAAAAGTTTACAGTATTGGCTAAAGCAGGCTGTCAAAGACAAGAAGAGCGAAAAAGATATAAAAGAAAAACTGCATAACAGTTCAGAGGGGGGAGAAAAATACTTAGCAAAAAAAAACCTGCACAGCTTGCAAACTGGTAAACCTGCACAAACTGCTATGAGACCAACAAAAACGGAAAGCTACACAAAATAAACACAGCCTTGCCAAACTTGCAGTTCCAACTGCAAGTCAAACAAACTCAAAAGTCTGTCAAACAAATCACAGCTTGCCGTTCCACAACTGCTAAAACCACAAACCTGTTAACAAAACTACGGCAAATCAAGCTACATAACCTATAAAATCTGCAAGCATAGAAAAAAAGACCCCAAGTTTCAAAACAACCAGCCAAAGCTGCCAAAACAACCTACAAACAGGCCTGCATTTCAAACTGCAAAACCTGCTAGCCAAACTTGCTTGCCAAACCTGTCAAAATACCCACCATTAACCTGCAGTTTCAAAACTGCAAAACAAAATCACCAAGCCTGCAGTTCAAACTACAACATCAAAACCAAGCAAGCCCACCAACAAAGCTTGCCCAAACATCACCAAAATGCAAACTCAACAAGCCTGCATTTCAAACTGCAAAGCTGCAAACTCAACCAAATCTCAAACATCAACAAGCAAGGTTTCAGAAGTTTATAGCAAACTTCATCATCAACCAACAATCACATTCACCATCAACCGTAATCAAGAGCAAACATAGTCTCAGAATCATATTCATCATCGAAAAAATCAAACCAACACAGTTTCAGAAACCATCAATCAACAAACAATAAAAGTTTCAGAGATGTATCATCATTAACGTACCCAAAAAAGAGGAAGAGATTCAGAAGCAAAGCATAGTTTCATAAATCAAGTTCATCATCAACAAAATCAAGCAATCAACAAGTTTCAGATTTTTATTCATCATCAACAAAGAAAAAAGAGGAAGAGATTCAGAAGCAAATAGGGTTTCAGAAGCGTGTTCATCATCAACAAAAGTCAAAACAAAATAGTTTTCAGAATAACTCATCATCAAACAATCAAAACCAAGAAAGAAGACAGAGATACCAGAAAAGCGTCCATCACGTTCTTCCTCCACTCCGGCCACCAGAAGCGCCTCCATCTCACATCTCTCTCCCTCCATTTTCATCCCAGAAAAATGCCAAGGTACAATTTCTTTTCCTCAAACTTTCACTGCATCTCACACATAAACATCAAAGGATTAAAACGAAGTAATATGCAAGCAAGAATCAAACAAATGAACACAACTGTAAAAACCCTAAAAAGCAAATCGTACCGTTTAATCAAACGTAGGATAGCTGTAAGGAGATAGAGAGAAGTGGGGTGGTGCTCCGGTAGTTAGGGCAAAGGAGGAATCAACACCTTGTCTGAGAAAGATGAAAAGGAGGAAGAATGAGAGAAACGGCGCCGCTGTAGCCAAAGCATATTAACCCTAATTATGAGAACACAAACATTGAACCCTAACAAAACATTGTACCATTTGTCTTGGGCCTGACCCGCCCCAAACCTTGCCTTAAGCCCAAACGTTTCTTTTGGATATCCCCCCTCTATTTCTAATCACACCCTTTTTTTATTTTGCTTTGGGCCTAACCATGAATTCCTAAGCCCATTCTTTTTTAACAAATGTTTTTTATATATTCACTCACTTTGACTAATTTATTTTATTTTGTTAATGATGCCACCAATAAATTTATTTTCTTAAAATTAATATTATTTTCTTCTTTTATTAATTAATTTTGTTTCATAATAAAAACACCAAATAAATTTTGTTTTACTTTCTTTTAAGTTAATTTTATTTTCTTTCTTTATTAATCTTGTTTAATATAATGAAAATACAAAAAAAAAAGAATATTTAGTTTGATTTAAATAATTTTTGGTTTTCTTTAACCCTTTTTATTGATTAAAAAATATAAGAATAATAGAAACTTTGTTCATTTAATTTTTCTTTTAAAAACTTTTCTTTTCAAAATTAATAAAACCCTTGCAAATAATAATATAATTTTCAATCTTTATTTCTTTTAGAATAGATTTTTTATTTGTAAATAAATACATGCATCTCATAATTCTTTGATTTTCCTTATTTTATAATTTGTTATAATTTTTATATTGAATTGCGACAGTTCGATTTGGTTGTAACACATATTTGGACATTATTATTCTTGAGACTCATCCCCATTTGTAAATAATTGTACCCCCATCCCCGGATACTTTTTTGTAATAACTTAGACTTTAAATTCCCGCAATTTATTGCTTTCAATATATTGTATAGTAATTAGGGTTTGTATGACAAGATTCAAAATCAATCGCTAGATGACCTAATACAAGACAAATGCATGAAATTGACAAACACAATACACACTTGCATCTCTAGGGTAACCTCGCTTGTTGCCTCGGAAAATGCAATCATGTCCCTCGAGTATGAGGCACTCTAGCAAATGCCCCTTCGATAAACAAAGATCATAGTCCCTCGATGACCCTCGATGTTGCCTTCGATAAAATGATCTCGTCCCTTACAAAATTGCTAGAGCGTCTCACAAGTTGCTTTCAATGATTATATGCGATGACACGCGCCTGTCCCGTTTAACATCCTAACACAAGGTTGTTCACCAAATGCAATGGTGAAACAACACTGTTAAAAGGGTTAAAAACATAAGAAAGATGTTTGAGTAAGATAGGGTAGATAGCTCTTAGTTACTTGATCAAAAGCGTGCAAAACATCCTTGCTATTTTCAAACACACTTCACAACACAATTTCAAAATCCAACTTTCAAACATTGAAAACTTTTCAAAAGACAAAAACACCTTTGTATACTTTCAAACAAGAATCATTACAAAGGTTGCCACAATGATGGCCTCTTTTCAAAACATCTTTCAAAACCACACACAAAGCACCATTTCAAACAATTGAAAATCAAAGCAAGTGATCTAAACAAGTAACTAAGAGCCCATGGATAACCATGGATGAAAAGGGTGCTTGCACCTTCCCTTTTCATAATCTACTCCCCGAACCCAAGAAAAAATCTCAAAGGTCTTTCCTGTGCTTTTTGACCTTTCCTTAGGATAAAATAAAAAGTCTGTGGCGACTCTTGCTAAACCTCACAATTGCAAACATAAATGTAAAACCTCAAGTCAGTTCTCCCACCGTATCACAGAACTGGCGACTCTGCTGGGGAGAAATTCTAAAAGTGGGGTTACCTTAGGGTTTTAGATCACCTTTGCATGCTTATCTTATTTACCTTGATTGCTTTACATGTTGGGTTCCTTGTTTGGGTTTGTTTTAAATCCTACACCCAGATTTGGGGACACCTTTTAGGTAAGTAGCAATAAACTGTGAGGGAACTGTGCGGGGTATACCGACATGGTTGAAGCAGTGGCTACGTTAGTGCGACATATTTGTGGGTACCGGTAGCCTTTGAGTCAATCAAAGAGAATACAGGGCCGCTGGGTGATGTCATGAAGCACTAACGAACTCTTAGAACCTTACTTGACCATCTTGGCCTTATTAGGGGTAGTGAGATGACCGGCTTTGGTGCAATCCGAAGTTGGTAGATACTCGATACTACACTTATTGAGGATTGTTTTCTTGGAATATTTTGGTCGCCAGTATAGTGGCTAAACTGAAACAATGAACACAGAAAATAATCCAGTGATATTGAGCTCCTTAGAACCCGGTTACTATTTATAGGACAGGTTGAGCCAACTAACTTCAAGAGGGTACTTACCTAAGAACTCCATGCAAGCCTAAACCTAAGGACTTGTCTGCTTTGTGTGAATATGATTACCTGTATATACACTTGCTTACTTTTTCATACCTGTACATAACATCATAACATCTTAGCATTTTCAATAATCATTTCAAGGATCTCGAGGGTCTTTGATGCAGGGTCACGTGGAACCAGACGTCTACCAAAGGGCAAGAGGATTCATTCTCCTCTAAAACAAACGCCGTCAAAGATCAAGTACAACTTGAATCAAGGGCTATGACCCGCTTGACATGGTGAGCTTGATTCTCGTGGAAAGACATCCACTGATACAAAGTCCTCCAATCAAAGATGTTGATCGAAGTTCAACCTCTAACATTTTCTTGTGTTTACCCCGCAAGATCCTTGAAAACATGCATCCACATATCATGCATTGTATCATAACAGGTTTTCCCTTTCAGGTCTCCTTATTCTCCTACTATTTATTTCAGTAGAGATGGCTCTAGAGAGGACTGTCGAAGATATCCAGGCTCAAAATGCTCAACTTCAGGAAATGTTCTTGAACTTGTCCCAGGGGAAAGAAGAAGTGAAATCTCTTCTCACAAGGGGCATGGTCCAAGGAAGTCCAGGTGGCATCAGGAATGATCAATTGGAATGGCTATAGATCGAGCTGGCAACAATGAAAATCCAGATGATGGGACAACTGGTGGGCCAGATGGCTCTCATTCAAGACCTGGCTCAAAGACAAGACGAGCTCAGGGTCCTCGTCAACAAACTGCTTCAAGATAACCAAGTGGGGCAAACAACTAGGGTTGATGATCAAGTCATCATTCAACCTCCTTTGAAACAAGAAGACAAGGGGAAGGCTCCCCAGCTTGCTTCAGGGTCACAAACCCAGTAATAACCTCGCCAGCGTCAATGGGGTAATCGGTGTAAGCAAAATACATCTGGAAGACATCTCACTGAGACTGACATACCATTATCTCTAATACTGGAACGCTTGTTGGAGGTCAATCTGACTACTTTAAAGGATCCTCTTCGGAATCCCAATACCTCTGCTCCTGGCTATCACCCCAACGCATTTTGTGTATACCACTCCTATAGTCCTGGACATGACACCGACGACTGTTGGGCTTTGAAAAACAAAATCCAAGATTTGATTGACAGAGGAGTGCTGAAATTCATGCTGGATGGCGAGATGAAAATCTTCCGCTGAGGGTTCTCCACCTGAAATGACAAGTTCGAACTAAGAGACTTTTGTTTCATTTGAATTTTCAAGGTGTAATTTCTTTTGTTATTCAAACAATTATCTGTTGATGTCAAACTCTGTTTCATTAATGCATTGCATATGTTTGTCTTGAATTCATCCATTCTCTTTCACTATTCTTGAATTACGCTTCCTACTTTCTTTATGATATTTAACTCTTGCTAAAAGTTACAAGTCTTTAGAGGGAGGATGACGAAACAATGCCATAATCTCATACAATATGCTTTTGGATAGACCTTGCTGACGATGTACAGGCGTTTCCTTCAAATCCTAAACACTGGAGTTATAAGGAAGATAATCCCTAGTCAACCCATTCGAGCCAAAGAAGTAGAAGTTTCCTATTTTAAACACAAAACTGAAACCTTTAATCAAAACCTAGGGCAGGGTAGTCTCTCAGTTAATTCAAAATGCGCGCTTAGTCACAAACTCTCAGTTCGTAATACAACGAATGACATCAAAAACATTCCTTGGGAATCAAAAGACAGTGATGGTTCCTTATCTCATAGGTAGTCATTATCTCTCAAAAAAAAGCCCATTGAGTCAAAACCTACAATGGAGGCTTAAAAAAGCTGGGGCATCCCGCTGACTGTAATCTCGAAAACAGGAACAGTCAGGCAAAAATTAGGGATAATGAATCAAAAGAAAGAGGTCATTATAAATCCTCAACAACATAAAAAATGTTGCAAAAATGACTACCTTCCCATAAAATTCAACTTGTGTGGACCATCACCAAAACGTCGTTCCAAACTCGAATAGAGTTCGACGCACAATTAACTAAGTTTAGGATTGAAGAACATCATGAAGAGAGGGTGGGTACAAATATACTTTGGGCCTTTATCCTTTGTTTCTTAAACCGTGAACCAAGCCACGTTACAACCCTTCAAAAGTCCTAATTGAAGCATGGGTTAGTTCGAAAGCATACTGTTACAAAAGGTATCATGACTCCTGTAAGGCTTTGCTCTAAATCTTGTGTTGAATTTGTCTTATAAAAAGTTTTCTGCTAAAAAATGCATTTTTCAAAACTTCGAGACAAGCATGAACTTTGCATTATTTGAATATCGTTGTCTGCACATGTTTATTTGTTTGACAGCGAAGAAATTCATACAGTGAATGTTCGGATGAACGAAAGCTCTCTCAGTGAATAAAATCACTTCAAGTAGGATGACACTCCCATTGCAAAAATCTCCTATCAACAAAGGGGGACTTGGTATTGTCCAGTTAACCTGGGGCAGTCCAGTCAAGATTTCAACAAATCTTTCAAAGCCCAGTAAACCTGGGGTAGTCCAATCAAGATTTTAAGAAATCTCTCAATTGCAGACTAACCTGGGGCAAGTTTCCATCACCATCACTTGAGGCATTAAACGTCTATCTCATCAAAGGGTTACATACATTCCAAATTCCCTGGAAGTGTCACAAACATCTGATATTAGGGGCAATGACGAATCTCTCCAAAATCTTTCTGAAATGAAATTCAAGCGTCCTCGAGAAGTTTATCACCTCTCTAGCAGACCAACAGTCATGGGTTTATTTCCCCAATACTTGTAGGGATTTATTCTCCGAAACAAATTACATTTCAACAATGTTTATGACATATGCAGATTGATCAGCAGGTAAAGATTCCTTTATCACCTGTTGGAAGTTAAGGTCATCGAAGATTCCTTCATCACCTGTTGGAGTAACGGTCGTCATAGATTCCTTCATCACCTGTTGGAAGTTACGGTCGTCAAATATTCCTTCATCACCTGTTGTAGTTGCAGTCGTCAAAGATTCCTCCATCATCCAGTTGAATCAAAATTAACCCAAGACCCTCTATGTTTTAGTCAGATCGACACTAAGATCTCCCTGATTCTTATGCCAGTGGAAGATATTCCGGGTTTTTGATATTTCAGATAAATCTCTCAGTGATTTATTCTGATCTTCTTCACTATCAGAGATGAAGAATCCAACTCTTTTCTCCTTCACCAGCTCAGGATTTATTTTCCCCAGCGAAAGGTCGTCTTGAAAAACATTACACCTCCGCGCATCAGGACATCATGCAACGCAATCTCATTTATTCTGAGGACATCATTGTTTGATATATGCCACCTTTACCTTTCAGGAAAGGTACGATCAAATTCAAGCGACAAAGCTTTTCTTCAGTCGAATTACGGACAAGTTCCTAAATCTCGACAAAGTTTTTACTTCAGTTAAATTACGGACAAGTTCCTAAATCTCAGCAAAAACAATCCACCAGCAGAATAACGGACAACTGAAGCTCCTAAAATGCTATTTCTCAAGAATGAATATTCTCATCCTTGAAACCTCAAAAGATTGGTATACTCCCAAGCTCCTGATACCGTTAACAGAATGAAGATTCTCATTCTTGCTACCCCAGTGGATTGGCATACACCCAACCTTCTGACCCAAACGCCTGAATGAAGATTCTCATTCTTGCTACCCCAATAGATTGGCATACACCCAACCTGACCCAAACGCCTGAATGAAGATTCTCATTCTTGCTACCCCAGTAGATTGGCATACACCCAACCTTCTGACCCAAACGCCTGAATGAAGATTCTAATTCTTGCTACCCCAGTGGATTGGCATACACCCAACCTTCTGACCCAAACGCCTGAATGAAGATTCTTATTCTTGCTACCCCAGTAGATTGGCATACACCCAACCTTCTGACCCAAACGCCTGAATAAAGATTCTCATTCTTGCTACCCCAGTGGATTGGTATACACCCAACCTTCTGACCCAAGCGCCTGAATGAAGATTCTCATTTTTGCTTCCCCAGTAGATTGGCATACTCCCAACCTCCTGATATTCCCGACAGAATGAAGATTCTCATTCTCAAAGTGGCATATTACTTGAGTTCCTGATATTGCCGACAGAATGAAGATTCTCATTCTCAAAGTGGCGTATGATCTTAACTTCTGAACTTCTTCCAAACAGGAATAAGCTTTTCCCAGAGTCCTGAGTTTTGCTCTCCAACATGATAGCTACTCTTCAGCAGTACAGCTCCTCCCCACAGAGTTCTTTTCCCTAACAAAATCAAGATTCTCATCCTTGATTCTCCAGAGATTTCTTTACTCTCAGTTTTGAATTTGTAAGAATTTTTAATCCCTTACAGATCGAAGATTCTCGTTCTTGGCTCCTCAACACAAATCCCCCTGGAAGAATGAAGATTCTCGTTCTCAATTCTCCACAGAGTTTCCAGATATTCCCCAGCGAAGTTCTCCTCAAAACAGGAATCCCCTAGTATATTGGCATACAACCCAAACTCCTGACTTTCCCCAAGCAGTATAACTTCTCCCCACGGAGGTTGTCAAAAAGCTTGAAGGCACACATACTCTTCAACAGTGGTCCCAGGACTTTTCATTCTCAACGATCAAAGGATTTTCAATCCCCAACAACGGTCAAGGATTTATTTTCCCCGACAGCGGTCAAAGATTTTATTTTCTCCAGCTATCCAGGATTTATCTTCCTCAGCAAGGCGGCTAATCAGCTTACATGCGCATTCATTGCATTCATATAATCATAAGCATTGATATAACACATACATTGCATCATACATTTCATGCAACATAACTTTGTGTTCATCTAATATTTTACCTCTTTCAGGATGAGATTAGCAAGCTTCAAACTCCAGTTCACTGAAAATAGTTTACAGATTCTCCAAACACGGATGTCAATCTATTGCTTATTCAGACCCCCGGCTTAGAGACGTTCCAAACACGGATACCTTTCTGATACTCATTCTGTCACCTACAATATACAGTTCAACAAATATTCTTGGATGGCATCTTTTAAGCCCATCTCTGACAAGATTCTGTCACATCCCCAAATGGCATCTTTAAGCACATTCCCTCAACTATGCTTTGACGAGTGCAAATTTAGGGGCACTCTAGTGTCCAATCATCTTTTACCTTCGAGTCGCGAACGGCAAACTCGCCAATCTGACTCTTCAGGTTCAAGAAGATTGAACAGGGGCTATTGTTGTACCCCAAAATTTGCCCTCCCTTTTTCACAAGAACATCACAATCCCAGGGTTTTCTCTGATTTTTAAGATTAGCTCAAGAATCGATCAAACAGACTTTTCTTTAGCAGACAATCCAGAATTAGGGTTTTCTCTCACATTTCTCAGAAGAAATTGAATCCTTAGAAATTCAGTTAACTTTTACATTGTTTTCACGCTTGTTCAAGTTTACTGGTTGTTTCTCAAAACCTAATTATCTGGGATAAGAGCTGAGACTTGTGTTTGGAACATTAAGGCATCTGCTTGTTAGTGGAGTGAAATGTTTGCCAGTTAATGGAAATGCTTGTTTGTTTGGAATGCACAACGCGTATGTTGATTGGAATACTGACGCAAAGAAATTGCAGAGTTTTATGGATTACTTGGATTTTAAGTTGTCTGTGTTAAAAATGTTGGAATGCCGTTTCAGTTTATTTTTAATCAGGAATCTTAAATATAAGAGTGAAGAGGCAAAATTGAAAGATAGCTGACAGTAGAAATAATTATTTTGGATAAAGACTCTTTTATTCATTTTTCAAATATTGATACAAAAGAATAATTTATTATTTTTTAAATATTGTAAGTTTTACAACTTATAGTATTTTAAAAGAAAATAAATATTTACAATAAATGAAAAAAGGAGCCTATCTAATCTAAGCCTAAATATTCTAAAGCTTCAGTTCTCCCATGCTTAAGATCTTTGGTTTCTACTGCTTCCTCTATCGTCCAATTAGTACGCACCTTCAAAAGGAGAAGGAAAAGAAAATTAGTACAAGAATTTTCAAATGAAAAGAAAGAAAAGAAAATCATCATTAAAGTTCGCCGGTCGGAATCATAATGTTATTTATTCATCATGTTTTTATTTTTCTCTTTGCAAATCACAAGAAGATTGCTCTCTTGGTTCACAAAGAGAAAAGTAAAAAAATAAAATGCAAGCATACAATTGGTTCAAATGCAAAAACATGGGCCATGCTATACAAGGCTGCATACTAAAGCAAAACCAAACTGAATGTCAAACTGTAGTAACCAAGCATGACAGGCTAACTAAACATGGCAAACCCAAACTGAATGCAAAATTGTCAAGTAAACCAACTAGCAAAATCATACAAGTACAGAAGGTACAGCAGAAAATGCAGCATGGCAAATCAAATAGCAGGTAAATGCAGAGGAAAACATGTTGACAAGCAAGAGGCTTGTAATAGCCATCATCATTTTCCATCCAAGACAAACTTTTCAGAATTAAAAATAATAAGCAAAAGTGCTTATGGGGAAGAGAGATAAAGAGAGGATCTTTAGTGAAAAGTTTGCAGTTTTGGCTAAAGCAGGCTGTCAAAGACAAGAAGAGCGAAAAACATATAAAAGAAAAACTGCATAACAGTTCAGAGGAGGGAGAAAAATACTTAGCAAAAAAAACCTGCACAGCTTGCAAACTGGTAAACCTGCACAAACTGCTATGAGACCAACAAAAACGGCAAGCTACACAAAATAAACACAACCTTGCCAAACTTGCAGTTCCAACTGCAAGTAAAACAAACTCAAAAGTCTTTCAAACAAATCACAGCTTGCAGTTCCAAAACTGCTAAAACCACAAACCTGTTAACAAAACTACAGCAAATCAAGCTACATAACCTACAAAATCTGCAAGCATAGCAAAAAAGAGCCCAAGTTGCAAATTAACCAGCCAAAGCTGCCAAAGCAACCTACAAACAGGCCTGCATTTCAAACTGCAAAACCTGCTTGCCAAACCTGTCAAAATACCCACCACTAACCTGCAGTTTCAAAACTGCAAAACAAAATCATCAAGCCTGCAGTTCAAACTACAACATCAGAACCAAGCAAGCCCACCAACAAAGCTTGCCCAAACATCACCAAAATGCAAACTCAACAAGCCTGCATTTTAAACTGCAAAGCTGCAAACTCAACCAAATCTCAAACATCAACAAGCAAGGTTTCAAAAGTTTATAGCAAACTTCATCATCAACCAACAATCACATTCACCATCAACAGCAATCCAGAGCAAACATAGTCTCAGAATCATATTCATCATCGAAAAAATCAAACCAACATAGTTTCAGAAACCATCAATCAACAAACAATAAAAGTTTCAGAGATGTATCATCATTAATGTACCCAAAAAAGAGGAAGAGATTCAGAAGCAAAGCATAGTTTCAGAAATCAAGTTCATCATCAACAAAATCAAGCAATCAACAAGTTTCAGATTTTTATTCATCATCAACAAAGAAAAAAGAGGAAGATATTCAGAAGCAAATAGGGTTTCAGAAGCGTGTTCATCATCAACAAAAGTCAAAACAAAATAGTTTTCAGAATAACTCATCATCAAACAATCAAAACCAAGGAAGAAGACAGAGATACCAGAAAAGCGTCCATCACGTTCTTCCTCCGCTCCGTCCACCAGAAGCGCCTCCGTCTCACATCTCTCTCCCTCCATTTTCGGCCCATAAAAACGCCAAGGTACAATTTCTTTTCCTCAAACTTTCGCTGCATCTCACACATAAACATAAAAGGATTAAAACGAAGTAATATGCAAGAAAGAATCAAACAAATGAGCACAACTGTAAAAACCCTAAAAAGCAAACCGTACCGTTTAATCAAACGTAGGATAGCTGTAAGGAGATAGAGAGAAGTGGGGTGGCGCTCTGGTAGTTAGGGAAAACGAGGAATCAACGCCTTGTCTGAGAATGATGAAAAGGAGGAAGAATGAGAGAAACGGCGCCATTGTAGCCAAAGCATATTAACCCTAATTCTAAGAACACAAACATTGAACCCTAACAAAACATTGTACCATTTGTCTTGGGCCTGACCCGCCCCAAACCTTTCCTTAAGCCCAAGCGTTTCTTTTGGATATCCCCCCTCTATTTCTAATCACACCCTTTTTTTATTTTGCTTTGGGCCTAACCATGAATCCCTAAGCCCATTCTTTTTTAACAAATGTTTTTTATATATTCACTCACTTTGACTAATTTGTTTTATTTTGTTAATGATGCCACCAATAAATTTATTTTCTTAAAATTAATATTATTTTCTTCTTTTATTAATTAATTTTGTTTCATAATAAAAACACCAAATAAATTTTGTTTTAGTTTCTTTTAAGTTAATTTTATTTTCTTTCTTTATTAATCTTGTTTAATATAATGAAAATACAAAAAAAATATTTAGTTTGATTTAAATTAATTTTGGTTTTCTTTAACCCTATTTATTGATTAAAAAATATAAGAATAATAGAAACTTTGTTCATTTAATTTTTCTTGTAAAAAACTTTTATTTTCATAATTAATAAAACCTTTGCAAATAATAATATAATTTTCAATATTTCTTTCTTTTAGAATAGATTTTTTATTTGTAAATAAATACATGCATCTCATAATTCTTTGATTTTCCTTATTTTATAATTTGTTATAATTTTTATATTGAATTGCGACAGTTCGATTTGGTTGTAACACATATTTGGACATTATTATTCTTGTGAGACTCATCCCCATTTGTAAATAATTGTACCCCCATCCCCGGATACTTTTTTGTAATAACTTAGACTTTAAATTCCCGCAATTTATTGCTTTCAATATACTGTATAGTAATTAGGGTTTGTATGGCAAGATTCAAAATCAATCGCTAGATAACCTAATACAAGACAAATGCATGAAATTGACAAACACAATGCACACTTGCATCTCTAGGGTAACCTCGCTTGTTGCCTCGGAAAATGAAATCATGTCCCTCGAGTATGAGGCACTCTAGCAAATGCCCCTTCGATAAACAAAGATCGTAGTCCCTCGATGACCCTCGATGTTGCCTTCGATAAAATGATCTCGTCCCTTACAAAATTGCTAGAGCGTCTCACAAGTTGCTTTTAATGATTGTATGTGATGACCCGCGCCTGTCCCGTTTAACATCCTAACACAAGGTTGTTCACCAAATGCAATGGTGAAATAACACTGTTAAAAGGGTTAAAAACATAAGAAAGATATTTGAGTAAGATAGGGTAGATAGCTCTTAGTTACTTGATCAAAACCTTGCAAAACATCCTTGCTTTTTTCAAACACAATTTCAAAATCCAACTTTCAAACATTGAAAACTTTTCAAAAGACAAAAACACCTTTGTATACATTCAAACAAGAATCATTACAAAGGTTGCCACAACGATGGCCTCTTTTCAAAACATATTTCAAAACCACACACAAAGCACCATTTCAAACAATTGAAAAGCAAAGAAAGTGATCTAAACAAGTAACTAAGAGCCCATGGATAACCATGGATGAAAAGGGTGCTTGCACCTTCCCTTTTCATAATCTACTCCCCGAACTTAAGAAAACATCTCAAATGTATTTCCTGTGCTTTTTGTCCTTTCCTTAGGATAAAATAAAAAGTAGGTGGCGACTCTTGCTAAACCACACAATTGCGAACACAAACGGAAAACCTCAAGTCAGTTCTCCCACCGTATCACAGTCCGCGTTTATAGGGTGAGGAAGATCTCCGCCGTCCATATTGGTTAAGATCATTGCCCCACCAGAAAATATGTTTTTGATCACAAATGATCCTTCGTATGTAGGAGTCCATTTTCCCCTGGGATCACCTTGTGGCAGTATGATACACTTGATCACCAAGTCACCAACCTGATATACCTAACGTCTGACCTTCTTTTTAAAAGCTTTAATCATACGTTTTTGGTACATCTGGCCATGGCAGACAGTTGTAAGCCTCTTCTTATCAATCAAGTTCAACTGGTCAAGTTGAGTTTGAATCTATTAATCCTCATTCAACCCTACATCCCTCATGATTCTCAAAGAAGATATTTGGACTTCAATTGGTAGGACAGCTTCCATGCCGTATACCAAAGAGAAAGGAGTTGCCCTTGTTGATGTGCGCGCCATGGTACGGTAACTGTGGAGAGTAAATGGTAACATCTCATGCCAGTCCTTGTAGGTCATTGTCATCTTTTGTATGATCTTCTTAATGTTTTTATTAGCGGCTTCTACAGCGCAATTCATCTTCGGCTGGTAAGGAGAAGAGTTATGATGTTAGATCTTGAATTTCACGCATTGTACGGTGATCATAGTATTATTGATATTGGTACCATTATCTGTAATGATTCACTCCGAAATACCATACCCGCAGATAAGATTCTGTTTGATGAATTGGGCCACAACATTCTTGGTAACAGAAGCGGATGAAGCTTCCTCGACCCACTTTGTGAAGTAATCAATGGCAACCAAGATGAAGTGGTGTCCATTAGAAGCTGTAGGTTTGATCTCTCCAATCATGTCAATGCCCCACATTGTGAATGGCTAAGGAGCAGTCAGGACGTTTAGAGGAACTGGAGGCACATGTACTTTGTCAGCATAGATCTGGCACTTGTGACAAGTTCGTGAATGCTGGTAACAATCCGCTTCCATGGTGGACCAGTAGTATCATGCCCGTAGGATCTTTTTAGCCATCGTGTACCCACTAGAATGGGTGCCAAAGGTACCTTCGTATAAATAAGCCATGATCTTTTCTGCCTCACTCTTGTCTACACACCAAAGCAAAGTAGAGTCGTGGTTGCGTTTATAGAGAATTCTGTTACTGAGGAAGAATTTAGCAGAGAACCTTCTCAGGAACTTCTTATCATTAACTGAATCTCCATCCGAATACTCTTGGGCCTCTAGATATCTCTTAATTTCATGGAACCAAGGCTTGTCCACTACTTCTTCAATATCAATCTCATGACAGTAAGCTGGTTCGTCCATCCTCTCAATAGTGATCTGAGGAGCCTCATTATCCCACCTGATTTTGAACATGGATGACAAAGTGGCTAGCGCGTCCGCTAGTTGATTTTCCTCTCGTGGAAAATTCTCAAAGGTAATTTCCTCAAAATATGGGATCAGTGTCAACACATGTTCTTTGTAAGGGATGAGATTAGGATGCTTCGTGTCCCATTCTCATTTGATCTGACTGATGACTAAGATTGAGTCTCCAAATACACTTAAGGACTTGATCCCCAAATCTATGGCAGCTTTTATACCCATAATACACGCTTCATATTCAGCCATATTATTGGTACAGTTGAAACCCAGCCTGGTAGTGAAGGGAGTGTGACATCCCTCAGGAGATATGATCACGACACCTATGATGTTTCCGAGTGGGTTGGAAGCTCTATCAAAAACCATGGTCCATCGGGATCTTTGTTCGGGTTCGTCATATGGTTCGAGTTCTTCACAATCATTTACCAACATGATGTCTTCGTCTGGGAATTTGAAATTCATGGATTGATAGTCATCCATAGCCTGATGAGCCAGGTGATTATCTAGCACACTTCCCTTTATTTCTTTTTGGGTAGTGTACTGAATATCATATTCGGTCAGGACCATCTGCCATCTTGCTATTCTTCTAGAGAGGGTGGGTGGGCTTCTCGAATATGTATTTAATTGGATCCATCTTGGATATCAATAAGGTAGTGTGAGTCAGCATATACTATCTTAGCCGGCGAACAGCCCATGGCAGAGCATAACAAGTTTTCTCGAGCAGTGAATATCTGGTTTCACAGTCGGTAAATTTTTGCTCAGGTAGTATATTGCATGCTCTTTTCGGACAGACTCGTAATGCTGCCCTAGCACACACCCCATTGAATTTTCCAAGACTGTGTTAGGTACATGATCAGAGGTCTCCCCTCAATTGGAGGCATCAAAATGGGAGGCTCTTGAAGGTACTTTTTGATCCTATCAAAGGAAGCCTGGCAGTCGTCATTCCATTCCACCACTTGATCTTTCTTCAATAATTTGAAGATTGGTTCACAAGTAGCGATCAGATGGGAAATAAATTTGGCGATGTAGATTAGCCATCCTAAGAATCCCCTAACTTCCTTCTCAGTGCAAGGAGCAGGAATTTCTTGTATTGCTTTTACTTTTGCAAGGTCCACTTCAATACCTTTACCGCTGACAATGGAGCCTAAGAGCTTACCGGACCTTACTCCAAAAGTGCATTTATTCGGGTTCAGCCTTAGTTTGTATTTCCTCAGTCTTTCAAACAGTTTCTGCAGATGGTCAAGGTGTTCCTCTTTAGTTTGAGATCTGGATACCATATCATCCATGTAGACCTCTATCTCGTGATGGATCATATCATGAAACAAGGCTACCATGGCACGCTGATAGGTTACCCCGGTGTTCTTCAGCCCAAATGGCATAACTTTGTAATAGAAAGTGCCCCATTGTATGACGAAGGTCGTTTTCTCCATGTGCTCAGGTGCCATTTTGATCTGATTGTATCCGGAGAAACCATCCTTGAAGGAGAATACTTTATGTTGTGCGGTGTTGTCAACTAGAATATCAATGTGGGGAAGTGGGAAGTTATCCTTGGGGCTTGCCCTATTCAGGTCTCTATAATCCACACACATACGTACCTTACCGTACTTCTTAGGCACCAGAACAACATTAGCTACCCATTATGGATAAGAGGTGACAGCTAAGAATCTGGTGTTGAACTGCTTCATGACTCCAGTCTTGATCTTTTCTGACATTTTTGGCCGCATGCGACGAACCTTCTATTTCACCAGAGGGCAGTCTTCTTTTGTCGGCGGACGATGGACCATGATATCAGTGTCGAGTCCTGGCATGTCTTTGTATGACCAGGAAAGACCTCAACATAGTCATGTAGTAACTGAGTTAAGTGCTTCTTGACATTATTCTATAAGTTGGCACCTATCTTGACTTCTTTCTTGTCCTCTTCAGTACCTAAGTTAAATGTTTCAACCGGTTCTTCGTGGGGCTGTATGGTCCTTTCTTCCTGTTGTAATAATCTGGCATGTTCCCCTGGTATCTCACAATCTTCCTAACCTTTGTCCTCGGCTTGGTAGATCGGCTTTTCAAAGTCATGATAGGCCATAGCAGAATCGTTACCCATGGGATCCTGAGTGGATGTGGATCTGCATTTCAATATGTGAGTGTGTCTGAGAGCATAGCTATCTTTGATAAAATAAAAGGTAAAGAAAAGAAAACAAAGAGCATAAAATTTTTATGCAAAAACGTCCCATGATTTATTAATGACATATGAAGATGAAGTAACAACCCTCACAGATGGACCATTGTGCCTCGGGTAAGACACAAGGTTTTAAAGTCTAAATTGTTTAAATATTACAAGTCCGAAAAATTAAAAAGACAATTACTCTTGAATAAAAGTAATAGGAATAAAATATTTGGCCTCCCAATTGTTGAGTCCTCCGTCGATGGTTGGAAAAATCCACTCGTCCATGTGACAACTGCTATCACTGTCTTCCAATGCATTGACTCCCTGATTGCTAATACGTAAAGGTGGTCCCCCCCCCCACGAGTACGTCGAACAACTCTTTGGGCCTCTGAAGTAAAACCCAAACCAAATTTGTTGGATTTTTAGGGAATATCTGGAAGTTGACCCCAGATGGTGCATCCCCCTTCCTCAAATACTGCTCTAGCACCCTTCAAAGAGGACATTTTCAATGGAGTTCTGTTAGCCTTCGGAGTCTTGGTAGCAGTCTTGGTCGCAGCAACTGTCTGTGGGACCTTTTCAAAATTCTGACATGGAGTCTCAATGAACTCGCCATCCATTTCAGCATACCTGAAAGAGTTCAGGTGGCTAACCATGTATTCCTCTTCCCCATGGACTGTGATAATCTTTCCCTTGACTGGGTATTTCAACATCTGATGTAGGGTAGAAGTGACGGCACCAGCCCCATGGATCTAGGGTCGACCCAACAGACAGAAATAGGATGGGCGGATATCCATCACATAAAAGGTTGAATCAAAAGTTTGAGTTCCAACTTTGATATGGATGTCTACTTCTCTGTGCATTATTCTTTTAGAACCATCGAAAGCCCTCACCACAATGTTGTTGGTCTTTAATGTGAGTCCTTCGCAATCTAACCGGTCAAGAGCATTCTTGGGTAAGACATTCAGCGACGAACCTATATCCACCAGAACTTGGGATAATTTAGTTCCCATGCACTCAATGGTGACATGCAAGGCATCATTGTTTTCCCTTCCCTTGGGAGTTAAATCAGCTTCAGAAAAACCCAGTCCATTATCAGCAGTTAGACTGGCCACACAATTCTTGAATTCATCAATGGAAGTCTCTTGGGGCACATGGGCGGTCTTCAGAAATTTTACTAACGCCTTAGTGTGGGCCTCAGAGCACAAAAGCAAAGCCAACATTGATATTTTTGAGGGGATCTGCCCCAACTTCTCCACGACGTTGTAGTCACTTTTCTTGATTATCTTTAATATCTCTTCCATCTCCTTCCTAGAAGCCTCAAGAATGACTTCTGGACGCGCCTTCATCTGGACAGGCTCAAATAATACCTCTTTGCCCCGTGTCTCGGTAGCAGGGATAACTGTAGGATTAACAATGGGAGTAACACTGGGAATACTGACAGGAGCAGTAGCGGGAATAATTACAGGAGTGGAAATGGTCTTTGGAGAGATCTCGGGGGAGAAAACCCTTCCACTTCTTGTTATCTTAATGGTCCCAACAATATTGTCGATGTAAGGATCAGTGCCTTCAACAACTTTTTCTTTGATAGCCAATAGATCTTAATTGACGCCATGGTAATAGATGTCATCCCCATAGTTCAAGGGAACAACTTTATCCGAAGAATATGGTATTGTCCCCTACATGGGGATGATTAGGGGAGCAAACTTTGGAACAAATGTAATCCTGACGGGTCTTTTGGTGGAGACCCTGAGAGGATTGTCGGAGATGGTGATTATTGAAACATCTTCACATAAATTTCTAGGAAGAGGAACTTTCTCAAACATAATTTCTTTTTTAACCATCAAGCGTTGGATGCCCATCTTTAGTAACAAACAACCATCTGGTAGAGACATACATAAGTGACAACTTTCATCATAACCCAGAAACATACCGGCTTGCAATAGATTTTGTTTAACAGTCAAAAAGGGAGTAGTTAAATCATCCACGGAGGAAATAAAACAGTCATCATCAACAGCATTGACACCTTGACCATGTTTGGGCATTGGCACCGTTATTACATTAGGTGTTTCTGGGGGGTTAAACTCAATCTCTTTCGCCTCGATAAGGTCTTGTACCTTATTTTTCAAGGCCCAACAATCGTTTGTATCATGTCTAGGACTTTTAGAATGATAGGCACATCGAGCATTCGGGTTGTAGCGGGGAGAAGCAGTATTAGGGTTCTTGGGAGCTTCCTTTAGAGTCACCAGATTGGACATCAATAGATGTGGAAAAACTTGGGACAAGGTCATGTTGATCCGGGTGAATCGTCTTATGGGTGCCTCCGGCCTATGTTGATAGTTTTGTTGTTGATTTGATATAGGATTGGAGATTATAACAGCCTATACCGTCGGGCGATGTTCAGTTTTGTTTTGATTTCTATGGTCATAAGAAACACTGGCCTTCTTCTTTCCGGTAAAGGGTTTCTTCATCGTGCTTGAGGATACATCCCTTTAAATTTTGCCGCTCTTAATACCGGCTTCTACCCGCTTACCAGTCATGATTAGTTCAGTAAATCCAGTCGAAGAGCTTCTGATCAGATGGTTGAAGAATGGACCAGACAACGTGCCTAAGAACATATCCACCAACTCTCTGTCAGATAAAGGGGGTTGGACTCTTCCCGCGAGATCCCTCCATTTTTGGGCATAAATTTTGAAAACTTCACCAGCACCCATAGACATACCTTGCAATTGTGTTCGAGTTGGAGCCAAGTTAACATTATACTAGTATTGCTTGTAAAAAGCAGTAGCCAAATCTTCCCAATTGCGAATATTGGTTCCTTCCAACTGATAGAACCAATCCAACTGCGTCCCTGACAAACTTTCTTGGAAGAAATGTACCCATAGGTTCCTATCAGCAGTAAGGGGTTGAATCTTCCTGACGTATGACCTTAAATGCAACTTAGGACAAGAGACACCATCATATTTAGCAAAAGTGGGGACCTTGAATTTTTGCGGGATGACCACCCCTGAGACCAAGCCTAGCTCTTCAAAATCCAGTCTGGGTACCCTCTGGATCTCCATAGCATTTAGGCGATCCTCCAGTTGTTTGTATTTATCATTAACAAGAGGATATTGTTCTTCAGAGTAGTTATCTTCTTCTTCTTCTTCAGACTCTGGGTTGTCATTTCCTTCCTTATTCTTCCCTTCTTGATTATCTCCTTCACCTGACGAGGTTGCAAAATCTAGAGTTCGCCTTCCTGGTCCTTTGAACCTTCTTCCCAGATTCAAAATGTTGACTGGTTTCTTCGCCTTCTTCTTATTATCTTTGATCGTAAGAGCCTTCAAGTCCTCTTGTCCTTTAGCCAGAGCCAAGAACATTTATTAGAATTGAGCATTCTTCGCTTGAAGATCCTTTACTGTTTGTTCAATATCCATCTCACTGTAATAAACAGTAGAAAGATAAGGAGTCCTGTTATGAAAACGTGTTTGTGTTATGATGAATGAGGATGCATATGCAAATGATTTCAAGGAAATTTAGAGATTTAAATTTGTTTAGACAACAGGAAACACACATTGTATTAATAAATCCAAGTTCGAGTACATCATGCCTCTTTGGGATTACAATGAAAGAAATAAAAATACAAAAACAAACTCCTAAGACAAAAAGGTTGAACACATCCTCTTCGGTGAAATGTAGGCGTTCAAACTCTTCTCTTCATGAAGCTACTTCGTGAGATCCATAACCTTCTTCTCACTGGCATGGAGTTAGGCTTTGAATGTGTCACGCTCCTCTTTTAGTTGAATCCAATCCTTTTGCAAGTCTTCAAGCGAGGTGGGCATGTTGGGATAAAGGATAATGTACTGATCATCTCCTTCAACAATAGGCTCCATGATAACAGGTAAGATAGAGGGGCAAGGCATTACGAGACTCTGAGCGCGAGCTCGTACCCACCTAAGGTAAGGCTCAAGGGGAATAGAATTTTTGTGTCCTAATGTCTTACTATCCACTTTGTTTACCATCCTCCAAGCTCGTATAAACCTTTGGTGGTAGCCTTGGTCGTCGCTCTCATAGTCGAACACCACACCTTGGATGAGTGCATCATAAAGACCATCTCTTCTTGCATACCCAAACTGTGAAAAGCTAAGCAAGGGTTGTAAGTGATACCTCCCCTAATGTCAAGCAAAGGGACATTAGGGAACTCCCCACAATGGTCGATGGTAATAATGTCCTCCAAGGATCGAGAACACCAGTGAATATCTGAATGTCTGAGTGACATCAACCTATTGGACCATCTCAAACCTTGCTCATTCTTCACAACGGATCGGGGTAGGTGCGAAACAAACCACCTAGCCAATAGAGGAGTGCAACACATGAGGGTTCCTCTTCTCTTCATGGTACGAGAATAGAGAGAATGCAAGATATCTCCCAACAAAGTAGGCACTGGATTGCGAGATATGAAAATTTTAACTGCATTCGCATCTATAAGTTGGTCAGGATTTGGAAATAGTACCATCCCATAGATGAGAAGATCCAAGATTTCTTCAAAAGCTTGTAAATTTAGAGTGTTCCAACAATCTTGAGCTTTTTCCAACAGGAACTTGGCTAGGAGCCCTTTGACACCACTTCTTGTTTCCCAATTAACTGTGACATCGGATTGTTGCAAGTGTAAGGCTCGGGCAATCTCTTCAGGGCTTGGGTCTCTTTCAATACAGTTGAAGGGTAATTGATTGAGAATAGGAATTCCCAAGAGTTGAGGAGAATTCTTCCATAGTAGGCACAAGCTGGTAATCGGGGAAGGTAAAGCAATGGTGCAAAGGGTCAAAGAACTGGAAAAGCACCTTCATCATGTCTCCATCAAAGCTTGAGGTAACCAAGTTGAGAAGTCGTCCATGTCTTTTGGTGAACGGAGAATTCTCAAGGACCCTTGATGCTAACTCTTTGAGCTGAAAAGGTACTAGTACGAGGTTGACTTGGATTGTATTCCTACGAGTGGGAGTCATGTCCTACAAAACAGAACAAAGATGAATCTAAAGATCCTTGAAATGGTTAGTCTAAAATGATATGATATGATGCCATGAAGTTATGTACAAACATATGCACAAGTTAATCAAACAAGTCCTTAGGTTTAGGCGTGCATGAGGTTCATAGCTAAGTACCCTCTTGAAGTTTAGTTGGTTCAACCTTTCCTAGAAAGTAAACGGGTTCTAGAGAATCTCAATATCACTGATCTTTCTTCATCAGGAATTGTTTCAGCGCAAGCCTCTTTATTGGCGACCAAAATATCTCGAAAGTATGATCTCAATGAGCGTAGTATCGAGTATCAACCAACTTTGGACTGCACCAAATTTGGCTACCTCACTACTTCCTAATGGCCAAGTTGTTCAAGTAAGGTTTTAAAGTCAGTTAGTGCTTTATTACACCATACAGCGACCCCGTATTCTCCTTGACTACTCAAGGGCTATCGGTACCAACAAATGTGTCACACTAACGTAGCTATTTCTTAGACCATATCGGTATACCCCGCACAATTTTCATAACTTATTGCTACTTACCTAAAAAGATGCCCCATATCCAGGTAGAGGATAAAAACAAACCCAAACAAGGAACCATAATATAAAGTAAACAAATCAAACCATGAAAAGTAAGTAAAGGTGGTCTAGCCCTAAGGTAACCCCACTTTTAAGTATTCTCCCCAGCAGAGTCGCCAGTTCTATAACACGGTGGGAAAATTGACTTGGGTGTTTTGCATTTGATCGCAATTGTTGCAGATAGCAAGAGTCGCCACCTGCTTTTCTTTTATCCAATAAGGAAAGGGTGAAAAGAACAGGAAATACCTTTGAGATTATTTTCTTGAGTTCGGGGGGTAGATTATGAAAAGGGAAGGTGTTAGCAACCTTTTCATCCGTAGTTATATGCGGGCTCTTAGTTTCTTGCTAGATCGCTTGCTTTTGTTTGAAAATGTGCTTGTGGTGTGGGTTTTGAAAGTATTTTGAAAAGTGTCTTTGTAATGGTTCTCGTCTCTATAAGAACGCGTACAAAGAGCTTTGTCTTATGAAAATGTTTCAAACGAAAGTGTTGGTGTATAAAATGTTTTGTTGTTAGTAAGTGAGCAACTAGGAGCATCCTACCTACTCAAAAGAGGTCTTAATGTTCTTTTCCTCCTCCTTTAGATGTTGCTATCTTACCATTGATTTGGTAAGAAACCCCATCATTGGATGTGGAGGGCAACCTATAAAACGTTTGTATAATCATAGAAGGCAACCTATAAAACGTTTTAGCAATGTCGTTTAGGTACTAGATTGTTTAAAGAAGGAAACATTAAGGGTCATCGAAGGACTATGATATTTTATCAAGGGTCTTTGCTAAAACACCCATATTCGAGGGACATAACTATTTTTCCGAGGCAACAAATGAGATTACCCTAAGGGTGCATGTGTGTATAGTGGGTTTGATTTGCATGCATTTTGTCTTTGATTTTTATAAGTTACCTACTTATTTTTTTTATATTGCCATACATCCTAATTACTAATATTTATACAAAAGTAATGAAAATGCATAAAAATAAATCCTACACTATTACAACCATATTAAATTAGCAAGAAAATATAAAGGCAAAATAAAATAAAGAAGGAAAAAGGGGATCTTTCTATTTAGGCATAAGCATCCTTCAATTTGCACTTCTTGCCTTCCTTCGATTTGGGCCTGGAGTCAGCAAGGTCATGTCCTTCGATTTCACCTCTTGCATTCTCTTTTCTACTGGGACCTGGAAGGCAGCGTGACCATCCTTCTGGCTGCTTCTTGCGTTTGAGACTTGGCAGTCAGTATGGATATCCTACTGGTTACTTCCTTTGTTTGAGGCCTAGAGTCAGTGTGAATATCCTACTAGTTACTTCCTTCGTATGAGGCCTGGAATCCGTGTGAGGTACACTCTTCGCCTCAGGCTCCTTGCTGCCTCCTTTGACTGCATGCATGCTAGGCCCTCAGGCTGAGATTCAAAAGGCTTGAGTACTTAGCCAATCGAAGGACATAGTGAACCTGTTTTAAACTTTTAAAATACAACATTCAAGTGTAACTTTCAAAAGCTACAGGCCAGGGGTTAGCACAAAATTATTGGGTCTCAAAGTCTAAGGCCTAACTAGTCAGAATTGAGATTTTTAACACATGGGCAGTGTGATACGGTGGGAGAACTGAATTGAGGTTTTTGCGTTTGTATCGCAAATGTTGTAGTTAGCAAGAGTCTCCACCGACTTTTCTTTTATCCAAAAGGAAAGGTGAAAAGGCACAGGAAAGACCTTTGAGATGCTTTCTTGAGTTCGGGGGGTAGATTATGAAAAGGGAATGTGCTAGCACCCTTTTCATCCATGGTTTTCCATGGGCTCTTAGTTACTTGCTTAGATCACTTGCTTTTGTTTGTTTGAAATTGTGTTTGGTGTAGTTTAGAAAGTATTTTGTAAAAGAGGTCATTTGTTTAGGCAATCTTTATAATGATTCTCGTTCGTAAGAATGTATACAAAGATGTTTGAGATGTTTGTCTTTTTGAAAATGTTTTCAATGATTGTAAGGTGTTTTTGAAATGTGTGTGTGTGTTTGTTTTGAAAATAGCAAGGATTGTTTGTTTGAAATAGAGCAAGTAACTAGAAGTTATCTATCTACTCAAATGTCTTTCTTATGTATTTTTTATTCCTTTGACATTGTTGTCTTACCATTGATTTGGTAAGCAACCCTATCTTTGGATGTAAACAGGACGGGTGCGGGTCATCGTGTAACCATGATTAGCAATATTGCAAAGTATCTTAGCATTTTTTTAGGGACCAAGATCATTTTGTAAGGCAACCTTGAATAGTGTCATCGAGGGACTATGATCTTATATTTTGTTTGTTTTGCCAAGATACTTCGCGTGCGTAATGTGGCTATTTTTGTTTGAGGCAACCAAGTGGTGAAACCCTAAGGATGCTTGTGTGCAAGTGTATCATTTTCATGCTTTGATTTTGTCTTGTATTTAGGGTTTTCTATTTTGCTTTGTTTTGTTCTTGTCATACAAACCTTAATTACTAATCATGGCATGTAAAGCGGTAAATTGCGTAACGTAAATATTTCTAAGCTATTACAACAATTTATGGGAGGGGGAATACAAGTTTGAATGGGGATTTGCAAGAATATAAACCTAAATAAATTATTACAACCAAATCAAATTTGTACGAATTATAATAAATACAATACAATATTTAAAAATAAAATGCAATGCAATGTACCTGTAAAAAAGATTTTTGTGTCTTGTTTTTTTATGTGAAAGAAAATTTAATCTAAACATAAAAATATAAAGAAAAGGAATTAATTTTTAATAGGGGTTTAACCCTAATTTTTGTTTAAGAGAAAATAAAGTTTTTATAGGTATTATTTTGTGCATTTTCTTGTATAAAAATAATAAATAATATTGTATATAAATATAAAATTAAATATATGCAAAAATAAGTATTTATAAGTATGAAATGAAAAATAAATTGCACTAAATATATTTAAATATATTTACAAGTTTATTAATAAAATAAATGATATCCTATTAAAATAAAATATATTTGTATTGTGAGAAATAAACTAAAACTGCAATATTATTAATTCACATTTTTTAGGATTTTTATTCATTAAATAAAATATTTAAAATATTAAATATAAAAATAAAACAAATAAAAATAAAAATATGAAAGTTAGCAAAGGGGGGGGGGGGGGGGGGTAATGTAGCAGATTAGCAGTGATGATGGTAGCAAAAAAAATCTGGTCCAAAAGACACAGCCCAACCTGCAAAAATATGAAAATGGAAAAGGAAAGAAAATGTGAAAAAATACAAAAGTAGCACGCAGGTTCGAACCCAGGACATGGGTCTCACAAGCGCGCTACTTTGCCACTGGGGTGGCTATACTTCCATTGTCTTTAGGAAAGTAAAAACAATATAACACAAAACTCGCCCTTGCCCTGTACTTCATCTCCTTCCTCAAGCTTGGCCAGACACCATGTAACTCTCTCATACTTCCATGAAAATAAAAACTTATAACATGAAAATTGTAGTACTTGAACTCACGATTCCAACCATGTAAGCTATGTAAACTATTAATCAATGAACAAAGAGAATTTTAAAAGCCCTAAATTTTGACCTAATATTTTCAGAAACTTCAAGTTCCAAATTCTCTTAGCTCAAGTAAAATCAATGCAAGATAATGGTATGTACAGCTTCGTTATGATGAGGACTATATTTTTTATTCACAAATTGTGGCCTAAGGTTGCCTGTACAAGGAGATAGAGTTTGAAATTTTACCTCCTTCAGTTGGAATCGTGAATGGAACTGGGGTGCGTTTGATGGAGGCTTGATGCTTGCTTGAGCTTCCTTGAACTTCCCTGGATGTATCCCAACCCTTTCCTTGCTCTGAAAGTAGCTGGAACTCCTTGGCCAAGTCAAACTGCAAGCTCTGAAGTCAACAATGGCAGATGGTGGAGGAGTGATTACAGAACAGGGATGAAGGCCTGGATTGACTAGGTATCAAGTATGTAAGATGTTTTTGTGATCCAAACTCAAAACGCATGAGCCAAATAGAAGATGGATGTGCTTATGCAAAATCTGCAGTTTTGGATAGATTTTTGGTTTTTTGCTGGTTGGGAGTGTTTCAGGTATTTTCTAAACGTCCTTTGTGTTGCATAATGTTTGTATATTATTATTGAAATGGTTTGATGTCAACCCTCTAGCAGATGTGCCTTCCCTAGCCTTTTTGCCATTTTTCTTGTATTTTAAGTAAAGTGATAAGACAAAACCTTTCATGCTTGTACTGGCTTGCTTAGGGTTGGTATTTCTTCCCTACAAGTTGCCTTTGGTCTGTGGTACTTGTATGTGCCAAGGGGACAGGTCCAATGCTCAATATTGTAAAGTTTGCAAAAGTTGATCTTTTTCAAAATGGCAATGGAACCTTTTTGCCATAAATGGAATTGCAAGTTGGATAATGATCCTAAGGCATGGATAGAAGCTTTGTCAACTAAGTAAACATTTAATTAAGGAGTGTGGAACAAGTTTGGGACCAGTAAAGCATGGATTAGGCAGCATAGGTACTGATTGCATCTTTGTTCTTCATGAAATGGCTTGGACAAAAAGTGAGAAATTTCCAACTTTATCTCTTTGATTCTCCCTACTCAAAAATGATCTTGAGGAGTTCTTGGACATTTTTGAAAGCTTGAAATATGCTCTATAATTCATCTTTGAAATGAATTTTAAGATACCTATTGAAACTAGGTGAAAAATTTCCATGAAGTTGGGTCCAAAACCTGCCTAAATTAGGGCAAAATTTCACTAAGTTAACAAGTTCATGACCATGTATTCACAAATTTATATCTTGAGATCCAAGCATCTTTAGGGAAAAGTGTGTGAAGAAAAGTTGTAGATTTCATGTAGGTCTACAACTTTCATGTTTGGAATTTTCCTTGAATCATTATGCATCATGGTGAAAAAGTGGCCTAAAGTTGAGAAAAAATAAGAAAATTTTCCATACTTAGAAAATTTCTAAGTTAGGAACATTTTCAAATTCAAACCCTAATTTTCAAATTTGGATTTCTTGATGAAAAAGTTTCATATTTTGACATGTCTTGATAAATTATGACCCTTGGCACTTGATTTTGACCAAAAAGTCAAAGTTTGACTTTTCAGTATACAGTTGACTTTTGATCAGTTGACTGCAAATTTCATCTGTCAATCCAATGAATTTGAAATGTTTTGAGCCATGTAATTAAGACAAGATGATGTAATTGAATCCTTGAAATCATGCTTTAACTCAATTGGTCATTTGCTAGGTTAAAAATCAGAAATTGCCCTTCCTCAGTCAAAACCCTAATTTTGACCATTTTGCCCTTTTTGTGATTTGACCAAATTTCTTGAGGAATTGTAATCCAAACTTGGCCAAATGACACATATAAGTTTAAAATGTTGATGTTCATCAAAAATTATGAAGTTTGACTGTAAATTGGCCATGGTTGACTTTTTCCCCAATACAGTTGATTTTTAGGTCAATTATCCAATTGACTGATCAAAAATGTGGTTCAAGGCTTGAAACTTGTCATGAGTGATTGTGATACGGCGGGAGAACTGACTTGAGGTTTTGCGTTTGTGTTTGAAAAATTTTCGGTTTAGCAAGAGTCGCCACCGAATTTTTATTTTATCCAAAGGAAAGGTCAAAAAGCACAGGAGATGTTTTCTTGGGCTCGGGGGGTAGATTATGAAAAGGGAAGGTGCTAGCACGCTTTTCATCCATGGTTTTCCATGGGCTCTTAGTTACTTGTTTAGATCACTTGCTTTGCTTTTTCAATTGTTTGAAATGGTGCTTTCGTGTGTGGTTTTGAAATTATTTTGAAAAGAGGCCTTTGTTTAGGCAACCTTTGTAATGATTCTTGTTTGAATATATACAAAGGTGTTTGTCTTTTGAAAAGAAGTTTCAATGTTTGAAATTTTGATTTGGGAAAATGTTTTGAAATTGTGTTTGTTTTGAAATTAGCAAGGATGTTTGCAAGAGATCAAGTAACTAGGAGTTGTCTACCCTAACTCAAAGATCTTTCCTACACATTTTTAACCCTTTGACATTGTTGTTTTACCATTGTATTTGGTAAACAAACTTGTGTTTGGATGTTAAACGGGACAGGCGCGGGTCATCGTATTGACCATGATAGCAATTGTGCTAAGTATCTTAGCAAATTTTGAGGGACTATCATTTTTGTTTAGGCAACCAAGATAGCGTCATCGAGGGACTATGATCTTTTTGTTTTGATTTTATTTTGCCAAGATACTTAACATGCATACCATGGCCATTTTGGAGGCAACAAGTGGATGAAACCCTATGGGTGCTTGTGTGCATTGTGTTGCCAATTTACATGCTTTTATGTCTTGTATTAGGTCTAGCTATTTATTTTGATTTTGGATATTGCATACAAACCCTAATCTCTATCATGGCATATTTGAAAGCTATAAATGCGTAAAAGTAAATTTACAACTATTACAACATTGATATAGGGAGGGGGTACAATTTTGAATAGGGGATATTTGCAAGAAATTGAAACCCTAAAATTATTACAACCAAATTGAATTAATTGTGCAAATAAATAAATAGCCAAATATTTAAATGGACAATTAAATAAATATGCAATATATTATAAATAGGCAAAAATGTTTTTTGTATTATTTTTATGTATGTAAAAATAAACTATTTAATGCATTAAAAATAATAAAATAAAAGATTATTTTTATTAAGGGTGGAAATCCTGATTTGTTTTAAGAAAATATATATATATATATATATATATATATATATATATATATATATATATATATATATATATATATATATATATATATATATATATATATATATATATATATATATATATATATATATATATATATATATATATATATATATATATATATATATATATATATATATATATATATATATATATATATATATATATATATATATATATATATATATATATATATATATATATATATATATATATATATATATATATATATTATGTATTATTTATTTGTGTACAATAAAAATAAAAATATATACAAATATCAAAAAATAAAAATATGTTAGAAAAAATATTATTTAAGTATATAAATAATAAAAAATAAAAATATAATATTTTTATGTATTATTTACAAGGTTTTGTTAAAGAAAATAAAAGTATATACTATTTAATAATTGTTTCTATGTCTAAAAAAAATGAAATAAAATATGAAAATTTATGAAAATATTTTTGGTATTTTTTATGTTTAAAAAAAATAAAATAAAGTCAGAAACTAAAAATGAAATTCAAAAATATAAAAAAAATGAAAATGGGCCAGGGAGGGTGCAAAGAGCACAAAGGAGGGTACAAATAGTGAGAAATGGCCAGGCCCAGCCTAGCTGGTCTTCATCTTCAACCTCTGTTCAAAAAAGTGCGCGCCTCCTGTACAAATGGCTAACTCCTGCATACGTGCTCTAAAGTAAAAACTCACAACACCAAAGTTATAGCATTTTTCAACACGATTCCAACCATGTAAAGAACTTAATCTAACTCTCAAAGACCAGAGAGAATTTCTCTGGCCCTAATTTCTAACCTAACTTTTTCAGAAAGTTCATCAATCAAATTCTCTCAACACAGATAACTTAAATAAAATCTATGCATATGTACAGCTTAAGGGCAATGAGTACTACATTTTTTATTCACAAACCTAAGCTTAATTATTCCTAAATAGAGAGATAGAAAGTTGGAAAAAACCTGCTTCAGTTGAACACGAGTATGGCACTGTAGAAGTTTTCAATGAGGCCTGAGATGCTTATGAGCTTGCTTGAACCTCCTCTGACCTTTCCCAATGCTTAGTTGGCTTTGAACTTGCTTGAATAAGCTTGTAGAAGTTAACCTGCACAAGCTGAATTCAAAAATGGTGAAGCTTGAAAACAAGGTTACAGTCACTGGCTAATGGTTGGGATAGCTTAGGTGGGTTGTATGGAATGTATTGGAAGAGGTTTGGGGAAAAACGCACGAGTAGTTTTTGTTTTGGAACTCAAAATGCAGAAGCTGCCCTATTTTGCAAGAAGATGGTGTTTTGGTGTTTTGGAAGGCTTGAGAAGTGGATAGCTTGTGTTTTTGGTACAAGGCAATATGCAAAACTTGTTTTGAATGGTTACCAAACTTGGTTATAACAGATATAAGAGTTCTCTTTGTTTTTGCAAGTTGATTTGGCTTTTAAGAAAAGTGTGAAATGACAATGCAGAAGGTTGTACCATCTAGCTTATGGTATGCCAAGAGTTGGTAACAATTTCTTGATATTAGTGAACTTTGTTTGCTGCAAAAGAAAGGGTTCAAGGCTTAAGAGGAACAACTTGACATAAAGCCAACTTTATGAAAATGGCAATGTTGCCTTTTTGCTATTTTTGGATTAATCCCTTGTGTAAACCTCTATTGATCAGAACAAAGCTTCAATCCATTTAGTTTGCATTCAATTTTTGAGTGTGTAATGGTTTAGATACCTGTGAGCAAGTACAAGTAAGGCTGGATAGAATTTGCAATTTGTAGCAACATGAAAAATGCCATGGATCAAAGTGACTTTTTTCCAAATTCAAACCTTCAATTCTCCCTAACCATAAATGATTTTGGAGAATTCTTTGACATTTTGGAAATCTTATAACATGCTCTACAATCCATATTTGAAATGCATTTTGAAATTCCAATGGGAACTATGTGAAAAATGGCCATGAAGATAGGTCAAAATCCTGCCTAAACTAGGGCAAAATTTTACTAAGTTAAAAGTTTCATGGACCCTTATTCCAAAAATCTTAACTTGAGATCCAAGCATCTTTTGGGAAAACTTTGTGAATCAAAGTTTTAGATTTTGTAGAGGACTACAACTTTCATGTTGGAAGTTTTGTTTGAATCCAAATGCATCATGGTGAAAAGGTTGGGAAAAGTTGGAGAAAAATAAGAAAATTTCATAACTTAGAAAAGGCTAAGCCCTCGTCCTGACGGACGCTTCTTGGATCCCCTTACCTTTATCAGCAGTAACAGCAAAGGGTACAACCACAGGAGTAACAATTTCTTCAATAACTGGAGTTCGCACAGATATGTTGACCGGCACAGGAGTATCCTTAGGAGCATTTGAGGGTCCGAAGATTGCCCTTGGAGAAGCAATCTCCAGAGAGAAAATTCTTCCGCTGCGTGTGATCTTACTCGTCCCAGCAATATTTCCTATGTCGGGAGTCTCTTCATCGGAACTTCCTTCGACTGATTCAATCTGCTTAACACCGTGGTAGAAGATCTCTCCTCCATAATTCCACGGTATTGATTTGTTGGACTTGTATGGTGTGATCGGTGGATCTGGAACTGACTGTTTAACGCTGGTTCGCGAAATGTCGCGGAAGCAAGAGTCGCCACCGTCTTTTATTTTCTCCAATAGGAAAGGACAAAAGCACAGAAAAATTCCTTTAAAGAGATCGCTCTCGGTTCGGGAGGTAGGTTATAGAAAGGGAAGGTGTTAGCACCCTTTCTATCCATGGTTATCCATGGGCTCTTAGATACTTGCTCATTGCGTTTTCAAAATTGTTTGTTTGCTTTTCAATGTGGGTTTTAAAAAGTTTCTTTGAAAAATTTCAGATCGACTCATACGTCAGAGTGTTTGAAAAGTTCGCTTTGAAAGCTTTTGAAAAGTGTCAGTGTGAAAAGTCTTTTTAGTTTGTTTTGAGATTAGAGCAAGTATCCTTGAGAACCTACCTACCCTAAGGAATTCGTCTGTGTAAATGTCCTTTAAAGTAGTGCCATCCCACCATTGAGAGGTAGGTAGCACCACCGTTGGAGGTGTTCGGGTCAATTCGAGTTTGTAGGGACATGGTGATCACCAGAGCAATGGGAAGACACCTTAGAAGCTACCCTCATGCCAGGTTCCCGGATCATGAGGACTTACTAAGACGCCCTCTACTCGACGATCACCTTTCGAGGCAAGGCAACAGTGAGGCGTACCCTAGGGGTGGTGTGTGCGATTCGTGTGTCGTTTTCATTTGCATTTATCTTTTGTCATGTCATTGTGATCTACGCTTGATTTTAATTAAGACATTCATTCTTTCATGCTTGGTTAACAGTTATAAGTTTGCGAAAAATAAATCTAAAGCTATTACAAATGGCGCGGGTCCACATCGCCAAAATTAATCGGACCCGATTTAGCGGAAAATAAATAATGCGAAGAAATAAAAGTGCGAAAAGTGAAATTACAATGCTTTGGGACAGTTACATGATTATTTAAACAATTATAAGATAAATGCGCGAAATAAGGAAATTAAAACAAAAATAGGGCGTTGGACCCTTTTACAAACAATTAAAATTAATAAGAAAATTAAATAAAGAGGAATTGAAATTAAAATTAAGAAAACAATGTTTTTAGGTATCTTTATGTTTTTTTAGATTTAATGAGAAAAAAAAGTAATTAAAATTAAGTTAAGAAGCAAACCCTAATTCTAATATTTTTTATTTATTGTGAAAGAATTAAAATATGATCTAAGTTAAACCCTAATTTATTTATGTACAATTTAAATAGGAAAATAAACAAATAAATAATTATTATTATTCTAAAAAAGGGGAAAAATATTAAAAGGAATAAAAAATAGCAATTAACCTAATTCTACATTTTTTTTGGATTTTTATTAAAAAGGATTTAAAGTTGAAAACCTAATTACACTAAATAATCTACATTTTAATTTATTTATGAAAATAATTATTATAAAATAAATATTATATTTTTTTGTATTTTTCTGATTTTTAGTGTTTTTATATTTTTTGGTAAAAGAATTAATTAAGTTGAGATGACAAATTGAATAAAGTTGCAATTTAAAAAAATAAATAAGATATAAACATAAATAAGAAAATGCAAACCAGGGCCATTAATCTTGAGTTTGTTGACTTTGTTTGGATCATGTGTGACACGTTGACCAGCCCCCATGGTATGCCTTCCATCTGAACCCTTGATCTGGATGCTTTGGACGCGTGGATAGTGATTGCTGGGTGCGTATGATAATCTTGCAATGGAGGTGCTGCACGTAATTGCTAACAGAAAAATAATATGGACATTTATTCAGACCTGGGGCTCGAACCCAGGTCTTGTACCTTGCAAACGAGGACACCTGCCACTGAAGCACTTTAGTTACGTTTAATATATAATAAACGGCAAATATTATAAGAAGAAAATGCTAATGCCCTTGGAATTTCGCGCGAAGTTTGAATCCACCTATCACACTTTGCCACGCAGTCTTCGTCCTCGTTCTTCCCTGAAACATAAGCATATGGCCACGGTTTTCTGGGCGTGGTCTAAAGCCGTTTTCAAAAAAATAGCGATTAGGTCATGTCCCAATATAAATTAGGCGCGATGGTCTAGATTGCTTCGTCTTGAGGTACTGAACCCAACCATGGCATTCATGAGTACTGATTTTTTCTCTATGCAAAAGCCCTCATTCAAAGAGCCTGTAACCCTAATTTTCAAACATGGTGAAATTCTACATACGATGCAAAAATCAAATTGAATATAGTGGTTAGTTTCAAAACTTGACAAGGAGCATGAATATATGATTAAAATGCAGTAAGGATGCCTATAAATCAAAGCACGATCATGAATTTTCTTGAAACTGTTTGAGGCTATGGTACCGATTCTTTGCGCTTTTGTTATTGTTTGTGATTGGAACACCTTCAGAATTGTCCAAGGAAGCTCTTGCAATTGGTTTGGTGCCTTGAATCGCCCTATAACCTTGATTTCAGAATTCAACCTTTTGAGAATTTTTGCAAGTTTGTAATGAGGTTCTGAGCGCAGCTTGCAGTCCAATCCTATTAGGTTTGTGATACTGAGTATGTATAGAACATGTTAGGTCAAAAACTTTGCACAAAATCTCAAGCATTCATGGTTTCACATATTTGATTTTGAAAAATCTTTTTCATATCTTTTTTCATGTTATTTTTGTTCAATCATGATCCAATCTCATCCAAATTTGCCTAATTGGGATATGCACGAAATATTATGAATAAACATGCATGAAAAGATTTTTTTAGATTAAGCTTGATATTTTTCATATATTAAAATCATTTAAATGAATATAAATTAATATTAATTCAAATAAATAATTAAAAAATATGAGAATACTTCCCTTTGGGCCTAATGGTCGTGCATAGGCTTGGCATGAAGAAATTTGGAAGAAAAATGGGCCCATTTGCATTTTTAGGCCTTTTGCATCAATGTTGACTTTTCAAAATTCCTAAAAATTTCCCAACTTCCACAAGGCATAACTTGGTCAATTTTTAAGCTTTTCACATGTTCTTGGACATTTTGGAAAGGTCTTTGAGTCCTTTAACCAATGCCTTTGGTCCCATGTCATTTTGATTTACCAATCTCAAGTTATGGCCTTTGACTTAAAGTCACTTTTTGTTGACTTTTGAAAATGACCTATAATGTTGAAATTGATAACTTTTTGTGAGAGCATTTCTTGGACTTGAAGTATGAAGATGAATTGTAGGAAATGTCTTTCTCTTCAAAATGAGCTTTGGATGGAAATTTTCTGATAATCCATGTGAAAGTTATGCCCTGGTCAATTTCAGTTGACTTTTTCAGCTGTCCAAATATAGCAACTTTTGCATCTTTGATGATTTCTGAGCCAAATTTTGAGAATCATGATCAAGCATTGATCAAATGATGTTTGTGGCTTCAAAATGATATATTGACCAAAAATTTGAACTTTTGACTGTCAAATGACCATTTTGCCCCTACAGTTGACTGTAGTGCAATTTAGGGTTTTGACTGTGCAATTTTGAGCTGAATGCCTTGAAACTTGACATGAGGATATTTGACCATCTTTGTAGGCACATGAGACTTGATTGGGCCTTTGGAAAGTTCATTTGCTTGACCAGAACTCAAACCCTAGTTTTGACTATCTAGGAGACAGTTGAGCTGCACAACCCTGGGGGGAATTTTGTGACCTTGACTTTGATAATTCTTGATGAATATGGGAGGGCAAATTTTGGGGTACAACAGTTGCCCCTGTTCAATCTTCTTAGACCTGAGGATGCAGATTGGCTGACGTGCCTTTCGTAATCCGAGGGTAAAAGATGATTGAACACTAGAGTGCCCAGAAATTTGCGCTCACATAGTAGCGGTGATGATGAGGGAATGGGCTTATAGATGCCATTTGGATGTTGCTTGGATAGGATGATGGGCTTATAGATGCCATCTGGATGTTGCTTGGATAGGATGATGGGCTTATAGATGCCATATGGGTGTTGATTGCGTAGGAGATTCCTTAGCGAGAACCTGCATACCTGCAAAACAGAAAAATGAGTACCTGACACGTCGCAGGAGCTGATTTTAGATGCTTGATATAGATGTGTCCTGACTGATTACAGGAGCTGGGTCTGGAGCTTCAAACGCTGATGAATGAACCAGGGATGGTTACTGCCTTAGCATGAAGGGTAAGAGAATCCTGAATGATTTCAACCTCAACAACGCTCGTTGAGAAAATCTTGGTGAGAATTACCATCTTCGTAGTGTCAGGAAGAGAACCATAGGACATTACAATCTCAAAGGGAGTTACCTCACTCACGTTGGAGAGGGAACTATAGGAAATTATAATCTGAAAGGAAATATCACCTCACGCTCATGCCGGAGAGGGAAACATCTGAAGAAGGAATTACCACCTCACACGCCGTTGGAGAGGGGACCATAAGAGAATATCACCTCACGCTCATGCCGGAGAGGAGAACATCTGAAGAAGGAATTACCACCTCACACGCCGTTGGAGAGGGGACCATAAGAGAATATCACCTCACGCTCCTGCCGGAGAGGGGAACATCTGAAAAAGGAATTACCACCCCACACGCCGTTGGAGAGGGGACCATAAGAGAATATCACCTCACGCTCATGCCGGAGAGGGGAACATCTGAAAAAGGAATTACCACCTCACACGCCGTTGGAGAGGGGACCATAAGAGAATATCACCTCACGCTCATGCCGGAGAGGGAAACATCTGAAGAAGGAATTACCACCTCACACGCCGTTGGAGAGGGGACCATAAGAGGATATCACCTCACGCTCATGCTGGAGAGGAGAACATCTGAAGAAGGAATTACCACCTCACACGCCGTTGGAGAGGGGACCATAAGAGAATATCACCTCACGCTCATGCCGGAGAGGGGAACATCTGAAAAAGGAATTACCACCTCACACGCCGTTGGAGAGGGGACCATAAGAGAATATCACCTCACGCTCATGCCGGAGAGGAAAACATCTGAAAAAGGAATTACCACCTCACACGCCGTTGGAGAGGGGACCATAAGAGAATATCTACTGAGTCTTTATCAGAAAAATCTGTTTGGGGTCGATTTAACTGGACTAGAGGAGGTCTTGAAATATCTTCAACTGGAATAAGTGACAGAATGTTGCCATATCTGGTTTACATCTGGGCTATATCTGGAAGGAGATCTGGAAGCAGCATCAGAACGTCACCATATCTGGATCATATCTGAAACTATATCTGAAGGATACCGGGAAGCAGTATCAGAATGTCACCATCTCTGGATCATATCCGAAACTATATCTGAAGGATACCTAGAAGGATATCTGGAAGCAGTATCAGAACGTCACCATCGCTGGGCTTACATCTGAAACTATATCTAGAAGGAAATCTGGAAGCAGTATCAGAACGTCACCATCGCTGGGTTTACATCTGAAACTATATCTAGAAGGAAATCTGGAAGCAGTATCAGAACGTCACCATCGCTGGGTTTACATCTGAAACTATATCTAGAAGGAAATCTGGAAGCAGTATCAGAACGTCACCACCGCTGGGCTTACATCTGAAACTATATCTAGAAGGAAATCTGGAAGCAGTATCAGAACGTCACCACCGCTGGGCTTACATCTGAAACTATATCGAGAAGGAATTCTGGAAGCAGTATCAGAACGTCACCATCGCTGGGTTTACATCTGAAACTATATCTAGAAAGAATTGCGTTAGTTGATAGTAATCATTTTTGTATTGATCTTTTTCTTGAAAAGGTAGAACATAATTGTATGCAAGATCATGATGTATGAACTGTATGTCTTCAATATCAATGAGATGCGTGTAGTATGATGCATATGCTTGCTATAATGATGTATGTGACGTTTTATGAATGTATGTTTGTCTAAGAAAATAAATCCTTGACGGGTGCCGGGAAGTCGCATCCTGGGCTGATATGTTGAAGAATAGTTGCAAGAATTCCAATAGACGAAGATAACTCCGTTGGGGAATAAACTTGGCGAATGGAGGATTCTGCGGGGAGAAAAAGATATCCTAGCGACCATGCTGGGAAGAAATACTCTGTGGGGGATGCTTCTGCTGAATTGTTGAGGATGCCTCGCTGAGGATACCTTGCTGTATTGGAAGTATGAATGGACTTCGCTGGGGATAAGAAGACTTCGGCGACGACGTTCTTTCCGTGGCTCTTGGCTGAGGATAACCCAGTTATATCCTGTTAAGGAAATAACTCTTTAAATCAAGCCGGATGACGCGTTCGTGCTCTGCGAGGGGATAAGCTTCCAGAATCTACTGGGGATATGACTTCCAACTTTGCTGGTGAAGCTGGATTGGACTCTTCTGGGGAAGTTTTGCACTGCATTGGCTATGTTCTTCAACGGAGCTTACCCTGATACCTTGGAGGATAGAACGATCAGACTGCTCAGACCAACTTTTAGTGCCCCAGTTTCTATGGGGGATATGATACCTGTGAAGGTGCTTGGTAGTTGTGGACGAACCTTCTTCTGGTAGACAGATGGCAGGATGACAGGACATAGTCGTACGCTTTGATCCCTAACTTTGGCCTGGACCGCCCTTTCGGGTTTTCAGTCCACCGGGATACCCATTTTTGCCCAAGCCCCTTTTCAGGTTTTCGACTTGCCAGGTGTTCAGATTTTTTCATTTCATCCCTTCATTTTGCCCGAACCCTTTTGGTTCGCCGGGAAGCCCTTATTTTTGCCTAGGTATGTCAACCTAGCGGGTCTTTGATTGTGCGTAGTATTTTTTCGACTATGTCCGTTCTCAGAAAGTCAGGAGTTGCCCCTGTTAGAAGTGTAGTGTTGCCATACTACCAGAAGATCTTTGCTTGATCGTCCAATGCCCCAAACGATCCAGATGGAGATTTGCCCCAGATAATGGACCATGATCATGTCTGCCCCTGGATTGGAAGTACTTCTGTTCATTAGGCATTCCTCGTGCGAATTTCCCTGCTGCTCAAACAAAAAGTCATATGCGAACAAAGTTATGTTAAAAATGCAAAGCTTATGTCTGTCGTGAAGATTTTAAAAATGCATTCTTTTTCATAAAACAAGCGATTGTTTGTAAAACGTGATGTCAACTCCGTATTTACCGTAAGCCTTAAGGAGTCAGGATACCTTTCGTAACAGTATGCTTTCGAACTAACCCATGCTTCAGCTAGGACTTTTGAGGGTTATAACGTGGCCTGGTTCACGGTTTAAGAAACAAAGGATAAAGGCTCAAATTATTTGTACCCACCCGCTCTTCGTGATATTCTCCAAACCTAAACTCAGTTGATCGTGCGTTAGACCTTGCTTGAGTCTTTGCTTTGATGTTCCAATAATGGTTCGGATATTGATGATTTATTTTGACTAGGCAGTCATTTTTTGCTTTGGTTGAGGGTTTGTGAGACCTCTTTCTTGATTTTTGTTATCCCTTTCTTTTTTTGCCTGAACTGTTTCCTTTTTGGAATTACAGTCAGCGGGATGCCTCAGTTTCGTAAGTCCCCTTTGTAGGTTTAGACTTTTTGGGCTTTTCATTTATGAATTTTGATGATGACTACCTGTCCTTTTGATTGTTCTGAACCATTACTGTCTTTGTTCATTTTGTAAAGATCTCTTTGGTGCCATTCGTCATGCACTTGGATCAACTGAGAAGACTACCCTGCCCCGGGTTATGATTAAGGGTTTCAATTTTCGAAAATAAAACTCCTACTTCTTTGGCTCTGATGGGTTGACGAGGGATTATCATCCTTATAACTCCAGTGTTTAGGAATTTGAAACAATGCCTGTACTTCATCAGCGGGGTCTGTTCCAAAGCATACTGTAATGATTGTGGTATCATTTTCGTCATCCTCCCTCAAGAGGCTCAGAATTATTAACCGAGAGTTGACATCAGAAAAAATATGAAAAGATATTTGCACATAATGAAAATAATTGTATTAATTTCCAAAACAGACGTATGCGATGCATTGATAACATAAAAGAGTTTGCTATGACATTAATTGTTTGTATAAGCAAAGAAAAGTACAACTCAAAACATTCAAATAAACAAAAGGCTTCAATGATTGGGCAACGGAGCAGTGACTATGTTCGGAGTCTCTGGCACTTCAAACTGAATCTCTCCAGCGTCGATCATATCTTGAATCTTATTCTTGAGAGGCCAGCAATTGTCTGTAGTATGCCCCGGGCTGTCTGAATGATATGCACACCTATCGTTGGGATGATAGTTGGGAGCAGAAGTGTTCGGATTCCGAAGAGGAGCCCTTAAGGTGATCAGCCCTGTCTTCAACAGTTGTTGCAGTGCTTGATTCAACGACATGTTGAGTTTGGTGTACTGCCGTTTCTCTTTGTGCTGTTGCCCCTGTCCTTGTTGAGCAGGTCCGGGATTAGAGATTTGGATTGCCCCTGCCTCATGACGGCTCTTTTTACCGTGCACAGCATTGGATTCCTTCTTTCCATGATGGGGCTTCTTATCAGAAGGTATAGCCTCTTGAATTTTCCCAGACCGGATGCCAGCTTCAATTCTCTCCCCAGTCAAGATAAGATCTGTGAATCCAGCAGACGAATTCCCAATCAGGTGGTTATAAAATGGACCAGACAAGGTCCCCAAGAACATGTCCACGAGTTCCCGATCAGTCAGAGGTGGTTGTACCCTTCCAGCAAGATCCCTCCATTTTTGCGCATATTCTTTAAAACCTTCACTTGACCCTAACGACATACCCTGGAGTTGAGTACGCGTGGGGGCAAGGTCGGCATTGTACTGGTACTGCTTATAGAAAGCAGTTTCCAACTCCTCCCAGTTACGAACTTTGGTCCCATCCAGTTGATAGAACCATTCGAGGTGAGTCCCTGAAAGACTTTCCTGGAAGAAGTGGATCCACAAGTTTTTGTCCACCGTATATGGTTGGATCTTCCGAACATAGGACCTTAGATGCAGCTTGGGACAAGACGCCCCGTCATACTTAGAGAAGGGTGGTACTTTGAACTTCCGAGGAATAACCACACCAGTTGCCAAACCCAGATCTCCGAAATCCAGCCCAGGTACCTGTTGAACCTCCATAGCTTTCATTCTGTCCTCCAGTTGCTTATATCTGTCATCAGCAGGAGGGTACTGCTCTTCATCAAAATCTGTCTCGTTGTTGGAGACCACTGGACTGGGAACCTCTCTCTCATGATGACTGCTTTTTCCCACAGATGGGGTTGTCCTCTCAGTTTCAACTTGCGGTGTATTCCCAGATCTGCGTCTAGGGCTGAACAGAACAGTCCTCTTCTTTTTCTTGTCCTTCTTCAAGAGCAGAGCTTTCAGATCTTGTTGCCCCTGAGTCAAATTCATGATCAGCTCTTGGAACTGGGCGTTCTGAGCCTGTAGGTCCTTGATAGTCTGCTCGGCTGATGATTCAGGATTCATGACGATCGGCTGAAATAAACAGCGGAGAAGGGTAAACAACCTGTCAAAGGGATACCTGCAATGCAATGAGATGTATGATATGCATGCAATGTTTTCAAGGACCTCGCGGGGTAAACAGAGAAACTTTGTTAGCATTTGGAACCGGTAGCTTGACTGAAGGCACTGCATACTGTTGAGAGTCCTTCTTCAAGGGTCAAAGGCTCACCATATCCAGTGGGTCATAGCCCCTGACAACCTTAGCTAGAGGAAAATAAATCCTCTTTGCCCCTTGCTAGAATAATTGTTCATCATGACCTGCATCACAAGCCCTTGAGATCCTTGAAACGGGTTAGGATGTATGCAATGGTATGCAATGGTATGATGTCATGCTATGCATGGGATAACGTAAGTGACCCTGTTATGAGCCCCAATTAAGGACTATAAACAGACCCTGCAAGAAGTTTGGTAAACCCTGTCATGAGTCCTAGTTAAGGACTATAAACAAGACCTGCAAGAAATTTGGTAAACCCTGTCATGAGTCCTTGTTAAGGACTATAAACAAGACCTGCAAGAAACTTGGTAAACCCTGTCATGAGTCCTAGTTAAGGACTATAAACAAGACCTGCAAGAAACTTGGTAAACCCTGTCATGAGTCCTAGTTAAGGACTATAAACAAGACCTGCAAGAAACAAGTGTCAGGTAACAAGCACGCAGATAGTCAAGTACGAAGGCACACAAGTCACACAAAAAGAGCCCTTAGGGTTTAGGCCCGCATGAGGTCTGGGTAGTACCCTCTTTCAGTTTGTTGGTTAAGACCTGTCCTATCAGAAGTAACCGGGTTCTAGAGGATCCCAATATCACTGACTACCCTCAATCGGTCATAACTCCAGCATCGCAATCTTTTCTTGCGGCCAGAACCATCACGAGAGTTTAGCCTCAATGGGCGTAGCATACTGCTACTGTTTCTATTGGCCAAGTTGGGTCATTTAAGGTTCTAAGGTCGGTTGGTGCTTAATGACTCCTTGGAAGACCCATATTCTCCCTGTTTCAACACGAGGGATATCGGTATAGACCAAGGCGCCACACCAACGTAGCCACTGCTTCACCCATGTCGGTATACGCCGGACAGGTCCCTCACAGCTTATGCTACCTAAACAGGGTATCCCCAGATCCGGGTTAGGATCTATGTAACTCCCATGCAACCCACAAATAGTAAAGCAAGCAAAGAAGACAATTGAAAACACAGTGATCTTAATCCTAAGGTACACCTCACTTTATAAATAGTCCCCAGCAGAGTCGCCAGTTCTGTGATCGGTGGATCTGGAACTGACTGTTTAACGCTGGTTCGCGAAATGTCGCGGAAGCAAGAGTCGCCACCGTCTTTTATTTTCTCCAATAGGAAAGGACAAAAGCACAGAAAAATTCCTTTAAAGAGATCGCTCTCGGTTCGGGAGGTAGGTTATAGAAAGGGAAGGTGTTAGCACCCTTTCTATCCATGGTTATCCATGGGCTCTTAGATACTTGCTCATTGCGTTTTCAAAATTGTTTGTTTTCTTTTCAATGTGGGTTTTAAAAAGTTTCTTTGAAAAATTTCAGATCGACTCATACGTCAGAGTGTTTGAAAAGTTCGCTTTGAAAGCTTTTGAAAAGTGTCAGTGTGAAAAGTCTTTTTAGTTTGTTTTGAGATTAGAGCAAGTATCCTTGAGAACCTACCTACCCTAAGGAATTCGTCTGTGTAAATGTCCTTTAAAGTAGTGCCATCCCACCATTGAGAGGTAGGTAGCACCACCGTTGGAGGTGTTCGGGTCAATTCGAGTTTGTAGGGACATGGTGATCACCAGAGCAATGGGAAGACACCTTAGAAGCTACCCTCATGCCAGGTTCCCGGATCATGAGGTCTTACTAAGACGCCCTCTACTCGACGATCACCTTTCGAGGCAAGGCAACAGTGAGGCGTACCCTAGGGGTGGTGTGTGCGATTCGTGTGTCGTTTTCATTTGCATTTATCTTTTGTCATGTCATTGTGATCTACGCTTGATTTTAATTAAGACATTCATTCTTTCATGCTTGGTTAACAGTTATAAGTTTGCGAAAAATAAATCTAAAGCTATTACAAATGGCGCGGGTCCACATCGCCAAAATTAACCGGACCCGATTTAGCGGAAAATAAATAATGCGAAGAAATAAAAGTGCGAAAAGTGAAATTACAATGCTTTGGGACAGTTACATGATTATTTAAACAATTATAAGATAAATGCGCGAAATAAGGAAATTAAAACAAAAATAGGGCGTTGGACCCTTTTACAAACAATTAAAATTAATAAGAAAATTAAATAAAGAGGAATTGAAATTAAAATTAAGAAAACAATGTTTTTAGGTATCTTTATGTTTTTTTAGATTTAATGAGAAAAAAAAGTAATTAAAATTAAGTTAAGAAGCAAACCCTAATTCTAATATTTTTTATTTATTGTGAAAGAATTAAAATATGATCTAAGTTAAACCCTAATTTATTTATGTACAATTTAAATAGGAAAATAAACAAATAAATAATTATTATTATTCTAAAAAAGGGGAAAAATATTAAAAGGAATAAAAAATAGCAATTAACCTAATTCTACATTTTTTTTGGATTTTTATTAAAAAGGATTTAAAGTTGAAAACCTAATTACACTAAATAATCTACATTTTAATTTATTTATGAAAATAATTATTATAAAATAAATATTATATTTTTTTGTATTTTTCTGATTTTTAGTGTTTTTATATTTTTTGGTAAAAGAATTAATTAAGTTGAGATGACAAATTGAATAAAGTTGCAATTTAAAAAAATAAATAAGATATAAACATAAATAAGAAAATGCAAACCAGGGCCATTAATCTTGAGTTTGTTGACTTTGTTTGGATCATGTGTGACACGTTGACCAGCCCCCATGGTATGCCTTCCATCTGAACCCTTGATCTGGATGCTTTGGACGCGTGGATAGTGATTGCTGGGTGCGTATGATAATCTTGCAATGGAGGTGCTGCACGTAATTGCTAACAGAAAAATAATATGGACATTTATTCAGACCTGGGGCTCGAACCCAGGTCTTGTACCTTGCAAACGAGGACACCTGCCACTGAAGCACTTTAGTTACGTTTAATATATAATAAACGGCAAATATTATAAGAAGAAAATGCTAATGCCCTTGGAATTTCGCGCGAAGTTTGAATCCACCTATTACACTTTGCCACGCAGTCTTCGTCCTCGTTCTTCCCTGAAACATAAGCATATGGCCACGGTTTTCTGGGCGTGGTCTAAAGCCGTTTTCAAAAAAATAGCGATTAGGTCATGTCCCAATATAAATTAGGCGCGATGGTCTAGATTGCTTCGTCTTGAGGTACTGAACCCAACCATGGCATTCATGAGTACTGATTTTTTCTCTATGCAAAAGCCCTCATTCAAAGAGCCTGTAACCCTAATTTTCAAACATGGTGAAATTCTACATACGATGCAAAAATCAAATTGAATATAGTGGTTAGTTTCAAAACTTGACAAGGAGCATGAATATATGATTAAAATGCAGTAAGGATGCCTATAAATCAAAGCACGATCATGAATTTTCTTGAAACTGTTTGAGGCTATGGTACCGATTCTTTGCGCTTTTGTTATTGTTTGTGATTGGAACACCTTCAGAATTGTCCAAGGAAGCTCTTGCAATTGGTTTGGTGCCTTGAATCGCCCTATAACCTTGATTTCAGAATTCAACCTTTTGAGAATTTTTGCAAGTTTGTAATGAGGTTCTGAGCGCAGCTTGCAGTCCAATCCTATTAGGTTTGTGATACTGAGTATGTATAGAACATGTTAGGTCAAAAACTTTGCACAAAATCTCAAGCATTCATGGTTTCACATATTTGATTTTGAAAAATCTTTTTCATATCTTTTTTCATGTTATTTTTGTTCAATCATGATCCAATCTCATCCAAATTTGCCTAATTGGGATATGCACGAAATATTATGAATAAACATGCATGAAAAGATTTTTTTAGATTAAGCTTGATATTTTTCATATATTAAAATCATTTAAATGAATATAAATTAATATTAATTCAAATAAATAATTAAAAAATATGAGAATACTTCCCTTTGGGCCTAATGGTCGTGCATAGGCTTGGCATGAAGAAATTTGGAAGAAAAATGGGCCCATTTGCATTTTTAGGCCTTTTGCATCAATGTTGACTTTTCAAAATTCCTAAAAATTTCCCAACTTCCACAAGGCATAACTTGGTCAATTTTTAAGATTTTCACATGTTCTTGGACATTTTGGAAAGGTCTTTGAGTCCTTTAACCAATGCCTTTGGTCCCATGTCATTTTGATTTACCAATCTCAAGTTATGGCCTTTGACTTAAAGTCACTTTTTGTTGACTTTTGAAAATGACCTATAATGTTGAAATTGATAACTTTTTGTGAGAGCATTTCTTGGACTTGAAGTATGAAGATGAATTGTAGGAAATGTCTTTCTCTTCAAAATGAGCTTTGGATGGAAATTTTCTGATAATCCATGTGAAAGTTATGCCCTGGTCAATTTCAGTTGACTTTTTCAGCTGTCCAAATATAGCAACTTTTGCATCTTTGATGATTTCTGAGCCAAATTTTGAGAATCATGATCAAGCATTGATCAAATGATGTTTGTGGCTTCAAAATGATATATTGACCAAAAATTTGAACTTTTGACTGTCAAATGACCATTTTGCCCCTACAGTTGACTGTAGTGCAATTTAGGGTTTTGACTGTGCAATTTTGAGCTGAATGCCTTGAAACTTGACATGAGGATATTTGACCATCTTTGTAGGCACATGAGACTTGATTGGGCCTTTGGAAAGTTCATTTGCTTGACCAGAACTCAAACCCTAGTTTTGACTATCTAGGAGACAGTTGAGCTGCACAACCCTGGGGGGAATTTTGTGACCTTGACTTTGATAATTCTTGATGAATATGGGAGGGCAAATTTTGGGGTACAACATATGGGATAGGCCCCGGCATAGTAATCTTCAGCGGTACAATCTTTGGATCGGATGTAATCTTAACAGGTCTTTTGGAGACCTTGGAAAGATTGGCGGAAATGGTAATTATAGCAACATCATTGACAGGAGTCGGAATAACAGGAGTTTTATCAAAGAGGATTTCTTGATTATCCATTAGGCGTTGGATGCCTAACTTCAACAACGGATAGTCGGATTGTAAGGATGAACAAAAGTAGCAATCTTTTTCACAGCCCGGGAAAATCCCAGCTTTCAACAGATTCATCTTGATTATTGGTAATGGAGTCATCAAATCATTAACAGCAGCAACATACAAATCCTCTTCAATAGCATGGGCATTGTGACCATGCTTTGGCATTGGGGCAGAAATCACATTCGGATTTTCGGGTGCGTCGAATTCTACTTCCTTAGAGTCTATTAAATCCTGGATCTTATTTCTGAGGGGCCAACAATTGTTGGTGTCGTTCCCTATGCTATCTGAATGATAAGCACACTTGGCATTGGCATGGTAAAAAGGAGAAGTTGTATTCGGATTTTGAGGTGCCTCTCTCAAGGTTGTAAGGTTTAACTTCAAGAGATGGGGGAGAACCTGGGCAGGCGTCATGTTTATTTTGGTGAATTTCCTAGTCGGCCTTCCCACACTTTGTTGGTTGGTTCTGGGTTGATCGTTTCTAGGCTGATCAGCTGCAGTCTTTTGAATCATTACAGCCCCCACTGCTGGCCAGCGCTCAACTCTTCCTCGACCTCTTTGAGAGTAGACAGCTGATACCTCTTTCTTTTCTGGGAAGGTCTTCTTGACGGCAGCGGAAGCAGATGTATCCTTTTGAATTTTCCCGCTCTTGATTCCGGCTTCAACTCGTTCACCAGTCAGAATCAACTCGGTGAACCCCGCAGACGAACTCCTTATCAGGTGATTAAAGAATGGACCTGATAGTGTCCCCAAAAACATATCAACAAGCTCTCTTTCAAACAATGGTGGTTGCAACCTTCCAGCCAAGTCCCTCCACTTTTGGGCATACTCCTTAAAACCTTCATTGGAGACCATACCCATACTCTGTAATTGAGTACGAGTAAGTGCTAAGTCTGCATTATATTGATATTGTCTGTAGAAGGCAGCAGCCAAATCCTCCCAATTGTGCACATCAGATCTCTCAAGCTGGTAGAACCAATCTAATTGCGTCCCCGAAAGACTATCCTGGAAGAAATGAACCCACAGATCCTTATCAGAAGAATGAGGTTGGATCTTTCTGATGTAAGACCGCAGATGCATCTTTGGACAAGACAACCCATCGTATTTAGCAAATGTAGGCACCTTGAATTTAGGGGGAATCACAATCCCAGCAACCAACCCTAGCTCTTCGAAGTCCAGCCCAGGCACTCTTTGTACCTCCATAGCTGCCAGACGCTCTTCCAGATTCTTGTACTTGTCATCTGCATGAGGGTACTGCTGTTCAGAATAGTCTTCATCCTCTTCTTCTTCTTCTTCAGCCTCAGACTCAGATGGTACTGCAGCTCCCTTTCCTTTACCTACCCCTTCATCAGATGTTGAGGGGAAATCCAGGACCCTTCTAGCTTGGTTCTCAAATCTTCTTCCCAAAGTAGCCACACCAAATCTTTTCTTTTTCTTTTTATCCTTTTCCTTCTCTAACAGTGCTTTAAGGTCCTCCTGACCCTTTTCCAAGGTCATGAGGAGTTGTTGGAACTGTGAATTCTACGCTTGTAGATCTTTGACCGTCTGCTCTATATCCATCTTGCTGAAATAAACAGCAGAGAGATAAGGAAACCTGGTGCGAAGACCTGTTTATGCATATGATGAATGATATGTATTCATGTAATGCATTCAAGGATTTAGAAATTCAAATTTGTTGTAAACAAAAAGAACACACGTCATATTAATAAGATAGAATTTGTTAGTACATAAGTGACCCATGGGCAAAATAAATACAAAATTATAATGTAAAAAGACGTTGCGCATCCTCTTTGGTGCGATGTAGGTGTTGAGAGTCTTCTCTTCGTGGAGTCGACGAGTAAGTTCCAAAACCTTCTTCTCACTGGCGTAGAAGCTGGCTTCAAAAGTGTTATGTTCTTCCTTGAGCTGTATCCAACTCTTTTGCAAATCTTCCAATGATGTTGGCATGTCAGGATGTAGGAGGGTGTATGGAACCTCTCCTTCCATAACAGGCTCTTTGATCACAGGGAGAAAGCAGGGGTAAGGCATCATAATACTCTGGGCGCGGGTTCGTACCCACTTGAGGTAAGGCTCAAGGGGGGTGGAATTCTTGTGTCCCAGTGTCTTACTGTCCACTTTGTTGGGCATCCTCCAAGCTCGGATAAACCTTTGTCGAAGTCCTTGAGCGTCGTTGTCGAAGTCAAAAACCAAGTCTAAAATCAGCATGTCATGAGGGACATCCCTTCGGGCATACCCAAATTGTCTCAGAGCCAAGCAGGGGTTATAGGTATAACCTCCCCTGATGCCAAGTAGTGGGACATTAGGGAATTCCCCACAACGATCAATGATGATGACATTTTCTCTGGACCGAGAACACCAATGAACATCTGAATGTGTAAGAGTCATCAATTGTTGTGACCACCTCAAGCCTTGTTCATTCTTCAAGACTGACTGGGGAAGGTGAGAAATAAACCATCTTGCTAGAAGAGGAATACAGCACATGAGAACACCTCTTTTCCTCATTGTTCGTGAGTAAAATGAATGGAGGATGTCCCCAAGTAATGTAGGCACAGGATTCCGGGATATGAAAATCATGACAGCATTCACATCTATAAGCTGCTCAGGGTTTGGGAACAAGACCAACCCATAAATGAGAAGAGCCACGATCTCCTCAAAAGCTTGGAGATCTAGAGAATTCCAGCAGTCTTGTGCCTTCTCAGATAGAAACATTGCCAAGAAACCCTTGACACGACTTCTGGTTTCCCAATGACCTTTGATATCAGATGGTTGCAAGTGTAAGGCTTGAGCAACATCTTCAGGATTTGGTTCTCTTTTCGTACCGTTGTAGGGTAGTTGATGGAGAATAGGAATCCTCGGGAGTTGAGAAAATTCCTCCAAAGTAGGTACTAGTTGGTAATCAGGAAATGTAAAGCAGTGGTGTAGGGGGTCAAAGAACTGGAAGAGAACTTTCACCATGTCTTCTTCAATGTTGGAGTTGACCAAGTTGAGAAGTCTACCATGTCTTTCAGTGAAGGGAGAATTCTCTGGAATCTTGGAAGCAAGCTCCTTGAGTAGAGGAGGAATTCTCACAAGGTTGACCTGAATAGTTTTTCTGCGGAGTGATTCCATAACCTACAAAACAGGAACAAAGATGAAGATCCAAACCCTTGAAATAGTTAGTGGATGCATATGATGTTTCATGATGTTCATGATGTATGCACAAGTATATGTACAAGCAAATCACACAAGATCCTAGTTTCAGGCTTGCATGGGGTTTCATAGGTAAGTCCCCTCTTGAAGTTAGTTGGCTCAACCTGTCCTATAAATAGTAACCGGGTTCTAAGGAGCTCAATATCACTGGATTATTTTTTGTGTTTATTGTTTCAGTTTAGCCACTTTACTGGCGACCGAAATATTCCAAGAAAACAACCCTCAATGAGTGTAGTATCGAGTATATACCAACTTCGGACTGCACCAAAGTCGGTCATCTAACTACTCCTAATAAGGCCAAGATGGTCAAGTAAAGGTTCTAAAAGTCCATTAGTGCTTCATGACATCACTCAACGGCCCTGTATTCTCTTTGATTGACTCAAAGGCTACCGGTACCCACAAATATGTCGCACTAATATAGCTATTGCTTCAACCATGTCGGTATACCCCGCACAGTTTCCATAACAAATTGCTATTTACCTATGAATGTTTCCCAAATCCGGGTAGAGGATTTAAAACCCAAACAATAGAACCAAATGTAAAACAATCAAAGCAAAATAAGCATGTAAAGGTGATCTAAACCCTAAGGTAACCCCACTTTTAGATAAGATCCCCAGCAGAGTCGCCAGTTCTATGATACGGCGGGAGAACTGACTTGAGGTTTTGCGTTTGTGTTCGCAAATGTTTCGGTTTAGCAAGAGTCGCCACCGACTTTTTATTTTATCCAAAGGAAAGGTCAAAAAGCACAGGAAAGACCTTTGATATGTTTTCTTGGGTTCGGGGGGTAGATTATGAAAAGGGAAGGTGCTAGCACCCTTTTCATCCATGGTTTTCCATGGGCTCTTAGTTACTTGTTTAAATCACTTGCTTTGCTTTTTCAATTGTTTGAAATGGTGCTTTCGTGTGTGGTTTTGAAATTATTTTGAAAAGAGGCCTTTGTTTAGGCAACCTTTGTAATGATTCTTGTTTGAATATATACAAAGGTGTTTGTCTTTTGAAAAGAAGTTTCAATGTTTGAAAGTTTGATTTGGGAAAATATTTTGAAATTGTGTTTGTTTTGAAATTAGCAAGGATGTTTGCAAGAGATCAAGTAACTAGGAGTTGTCTACCCTAACTCAAAGATCTTTCCTACACATTTTTAACCCTTTGACATTGTTGTTTTACCATTGTATTTGGTAAACAAACTTGTGTTTGGATGTTAAACGGGACAGGCGCGGGTCATCGTATTGACCATGATAGCAATTGTGCTAAGTATCTTAGCAAATTTTGAGGGACTAGATCATTTTTGTTTAGGCAACAAAGATAGCGTCATCGAGGGACTATGATCTTTTTGTTTTGATTTTGTTTTGCCAAGATACTTAACATGCATACCATGGCCATTTTGGAGGCAACAAGTGGATGAAACCCTAGGGTGCTTGTGTGCATTGTGTTACCAATTTACATGCTTTTATGTCTTGTATTAGGTCTAGCTATTTGTTTTGATTTTGGATATTGCATACAAACCCTAATCTCTATCATGGAATATTTGAAAGCTATAAATGCGTAAAAGTAAATTTACAACTATTACAATATTGATATAGGGAGGGGTACAATTTTGAATAGGGGATATTTGCAAGAAATTGAAACCCTAAAATTATTACAACCAAATTGAATTAATTGTGCAAATAAATAAATAGCCAAATATTTAAATGGACAATTAAATAAATATGCAATATATTATAAATAGGTAAAAATGTTTTTTTGTATTACTTTTATGTATGTAAAAATAAACACTTTAATGCATTAAAAATAATAAAATAAAAGATTATTTTTATTAAGGGTGGAAACCCTAATTTGTTTTAAGAATATATATATATATATATATATATATATATATATATATATATATATATATATATATATATATATATATATATATATATATATATATATATATATATATATATATATATATATATATATATATATATATATATATATATATATATATATATATATATATATATATATATATATATATATATATATATATATATATATATATATATATATATATATATATATATATATATATATATATATATATATATATATATATATATATATTATGTATTATTTATTTATGCACAATAAAAATAAAAATATACACAAATGTCAAAAAATAAAAATATGTTAGAAAAAATATTATTTAAGTATATAAATAATAAAAAATAAAAATATAATATTTTTATGTATTATTTACAAGTTTTTGTTAAAGAAAATAAAAGTATATACTATTTAATAATTATTTCTATGTCTAAAAAAAATAATGAAATAAAATATGAAAATTTATGAAAATATTTTTGGTATTTTTTATGTTTAAGAAAAATAAAATAAAGTCAGAAACTAAAAATGAAATTCAAAAATATATAAAAAAATGAAAATGGGCCAGGGAGGGTGCAAAGAGCACAAAGGAGGGTGCAAATAGTGAGAAATGGCCAGGCCCAGCCCAGCTGGTCTTCATCTTCAACCTCCGTTCAAAAAAGCGCGCGCCTCCTGTACAAATGGCTAACTCCTGCATACGTGCTCTAAAGCAAAAACTCACAACACCAAAGTTATAGCATTTTTCAACACGATTCCAACCATGTAAAGAACTTAATCTAACTCTCAAAGACCGGAGAGAATTTCTCTGGCCCTAATTTCTAACCTAACTTTTTTAGAAAGTTCATCAATCAAATTCTCTCAACACGGATAACTTAAATAAAATCTATGCATATGTACAGCTTAAGGGCAATGAGTACTATATTTTTTATTCACAAACCTAAGCTTAATGATTCCTAAATAGAGAGATAGAAAGTTGGAAAATACCTGCTTCAGTTGAACACGAGTATGGCACTGTAGAGGTTTTCAATGAGGCCTGAGATGCTTATGAGCTTGCTTGAACCTCCTCTGACCTTCCCCAATGCTTAGTTGGCTTTGAACTTGCTTGAATAAGCTTGTAGAAGTCAACCTGCACAAGCTGAATTCAAAAATGGTGAAGCTTGAAAACAAGGTTACAGTCACTGGCTAATGGTTGGGATAGCTTAGGTGGGTTGTAAGGAATGTATTGGAAGAGGTTTGGGGCAAAACGCACAAGTAGTTTTTGTTTTGGAACTCAAAATGCAGAAGCTGCCCTGTTTTGCAAGAAGATGGTGTTTTGGTCTTTTGGAAGGCTTGAGAAGTGGATAGCTCGTGTTTTTGGTTCAAGGCAATATGCAAAACTTGTTTTGAATGGTTACCAAGCTTGGTTATAACAGATACAAGAGTTCTCTTTGTTTTTGCAAGTTGACTTGGCTTTTAAGAAAAGTGTGAAATGACAATGCAGAAGGTTGTACCATCTAGCTTAGGGTATGACAAGAGTTGGTAAAAATTTCCTGATATTAGTGAACTTTGTTTGCTTCAAAAGAAAGGGTTCAAGGATCAAGAGGAACAACTTGACATAAAGCCAACTTTATGAAAATGGCAATGTTGCCTTTTTGCTATTTTTGGATTAATCCCTTATGTAAACCTCTATTGATCAGAACAAAGCTTCAATCCATTTAGTTTGCATTCAATTTTTGAGTGTGTAAGGGTTTATAGACTTGTGAGCAAGTACAAGTAAGGCTGGATAGAATTTGCAATTTGTAGCAACATGAAAAATGCCATGGATCAAAGTGACTTTTTTCCAAATTCAAACCTTCGATTCTCCCTAACCATAAATGATTTTGGAGAATTCTTTGACATTTTGGAAATCTTGTAACATTATCTACAATCCATCTTTGAAATGAATTTTGAAATTCCAATGGGAACTATGTGAAAAATGGCCATGAAGATAGGTCAAAATCCTGCCTAAACTAGGGCAAAATTTTACTAAGTTAAAAGTTTCATGGACCCTTATTCCAAAAATCTTAACTTGAGATCCAAGTATCTTTTGGGAAAACTTTGTGAATCAAAGTTGTAGATTTTGTGGAGGACTACAACTTTCATGTTGGAAGTTTTGTTTGAATCCAAATGCATCATGGTGAAAAGGTTGGGCAAAGTTGGGAAAAAATAAGAAAATTTCATAACTTAGAAAATTTCGAAGTTATGAAATTTTTCAATCTTAAACCCTAATTTGAAAAATTAGGTTTCTTGATGAACAAGTTTCATTTTTTGACACATTTTGATGAAAAATGACCCTTGACACTTGATTTTGAACAAAAAGTCAAAGTTTGACTTTTCAGTGTACAGTTGATTTTTGATCAGTTGACTGGAAAATTCATTTGTCAATCCAATGCAATTGAGATCTTTTGAACCTTGTGAATAGGTCAATATGATGCCATTGAGTCCTTGGATCCATGCTTGAATCCAATTTGCCATTGGCTAGGTTAAATATCAGAAATTGCCCTTCTGCAGTCAAAACCCTAAAAATGACCATTTTGCCCTTTTGATGATCTGATCAAATTTCTTGTGGAGTTATGGTCCAAACTTGATAAAATGGTTCATATGAGCCTATAATGTTGATGTGGATAAAAAATCATGAGGTTTGACTGTAAATTGGCCATAGTTGACTTTTTCCCCAATATAGCTGATTTCTAGGTCAACTGTCCAATTGACTGGGCAAAAATATAATTCAGAGCTTGAAACTTGGTAGGGGCAATCTTATAAGTCCAACATGTAGTATGAAATTCACTTTGAGCATTGGAAGTCCAAAAATCCATGTGCAAATTCAACCCCTAATTTCAGGTCAACAGTGCAAGGAGATGTCTTGAGCAGAGCAAACCCTAATTCTGTCTGGAGTCCAAGGAGTCTTGTGAGGGGAAATCTTGATAAAATGAGAGGGAAAAGTTTGGGGTACAACAGCTTCCCCTGTTCAATCTTCTTGAACCTGAAGAGTTAGATTGGCGAGTTTGCCTTTCGTGACTCGAAGGTAAAAGAGGATTGGACACTAAAGTGCCCGTAAATTTGCACTTGTAAGAGTATAGTTGAAGGAATGGGCTTAAAGATGCCATTTGGAAGATGTGACAGAATCTTGTCGGAGATGGGCTTAAAGATGCCATCCAAGGAAATTGATCGCATAAGAGATTCCTTTGTGAGAGCTCGTATACCTGTTGTTGAGGAGGACTACGCTGGGGAACGCTGGTCTCTGTCGTGGCAGAAATAGAACTTTAGTCGTCTGTTAATATACTGGGGAGTCATCTCTTGGTCGAAGAGTTGAAAATGAACTGCTATCTGGTCGTGCTCCAGACTTTTAGAAGGAATTAAATTGTTATCCGGTCACCTCCGAGCTTCAAAGTAATTGGCTGAGTAAACTGGTATTTGGTCAAAATCCAAGCTTCACAATGTACCTTACTGTTATCTGGTCAAAATCCAAGCTTCACAGTCTTGTATTGCTATCTGGTCAACATCCAGGCTTCATGATACCTTACTTCCTATCTGGTCAACATCCAGGCTTCAGAAGGAAATCAAATTGTTATCTGGTTGCCTCCGGGTTTCCCTTTGATTTTGGGGCCTACTAATATCCGGTTGGATCCAGGCTTCAAAGTAATTGGCCGAGTAAACTGCTATTTGGTCAAAATCCAAGCTTCACAGTATACCTTACTATTATCTGGTCAAAATCCAAGCTTCACGGTCTTGTATTGCTATCTGGTCAAAATCCAGGCTTCACGATACCTTACTTCCTATATGGTCAACATCCAGGCTTCAGAAGGAAATCAAATGGTTATTCGGTCGCCTCCGAGTTTCCCTTTGATTTTTGGGCCTACTAATATTCGGTTGGATCCAGGCTTCAAAGTAATTGTCCGAGTAAACTGTTATTTGGTCAAAGTCCAAGCTTCACAGTGTACCTTACTGTTATCTGGTCAACATCCAGGCTTCACAGTCTTGTATTGCTATCTGGTCAAAATCCAGGCTTCATGATACCTTACTTCCTATCTGGTCAACATCCAGGCTTCAGAAGGAAATCAAATGGTTATTCGGTCGCCTCCGGGTTTCCCTTTGATTTTAGGGCCTACTAATATTCGGTTGGATCCGGGCTTCAAAGTAATTGGCCGAGTAAACTGTTATTTGGTCAAAGTCCAAGCTTCAGTGTACCTTACTGTTATCTGGTCAACATCCAGGCTTCAAAGTCTTGTATTTCTATCTGGTCAAAATCCAGGCTTCACAAAAACTCGCAGAGGATTCAAATATTTTCCGATCGATCTCCAGGCTTCAGTATAATCAAGATATTATCTGGTCGAATCCAGGCTTTATAACTGGAACAGGAATCTGCACATTGATTTGAATAAAAAAATAGGAAAGCATCCGCGTCTGGAGCATCTCTAAGCCGTTTTGTGAGCTTTGAATATTTGTTTTAGGTAGCTGTTAATTTTGTCCTGAAAAGGGTGAAAAGTTAACTGAAACACAAAGTTATGTTGCATCAAATGTATGATGCAATAAGATGTGTTTTATCAATGTTTATGATATGTGAATGTAGTGTGTGCGCATATAAGCTAATTCACTGTCTTGCCGAGGAAAATAAATCCTGGATAGCTGGAGATAATAAAATCTTTGACTGCTGTCGGGGAAAATAAATCCTTGACCACTGCTGGAGATTCAAAATCTTGGACAACCTCTGTGGGGAGAAGCTATACTGCTGGGGAGATCAGGAGTTTGGGTTGTATGCCAATCTACTGGGGACTTCAAGAATGAGAATATTCGTTCTGTTGGGGATATCATGGGAAAACTGAATGGTTTCCGCTGGGGATTGGTAGCTCAAAGTTTCATCTCTGTTGGGGATCTTATTGACGTGCTGATTTGATCGTGTATGGAAATTTGACTCAGTTGAGGAAGAAGGTTTTAAAATAACTCTCTGGGGAATTATCTGGTTTTAAAGCGACTCTCCGGGGAAATTGGAGGAAACTGAATGGTCTCCACTGGTGTTTAAAGGTTGAAGGTTTGACTCCGTTTGGGGAAGAAAGTTTCATCTTCAATGAGGGTTTGTATTTCAAAGTTTTGCTCCGCTGGGGATTGGGAGTTTGAAAACTCAACTCTGCTGGGGATAGGTATTTCAAGGTTTTAGCTCCGCTGAGGATCTGGATGATGTACTGCAGAGGATTTCTCTTGAAATAGCCCAAAGACATTTTCCTATACTTCCAAACTATCAGTAATTATTCTTTCGTATTTCGTTCATTTGTAAACATGTGATTATATTCAAATGCATATGCTCATTTAATAAATCATTGGACGTTTTCAAATAAAACACAAGTGTAAAAAAGAAAGAAAAGGCAAATAATTTTCTGCACTTTGAAGTATCTTTGTATTAACTTTGTGTAAGTATTTTGTACAGAGGAAACAGACATCCTAGTAAGAGAATGTTGTCATAAAAATTGAAAAAATTTATACAAAGAAAGATGGCTATGTGTAACAAAATTCCATGGGGTTCCCATTTTGCTATAGCCTTCGTAACTCTGAGTATCTTGTCCATTCGTTGCTTCGTCCGCAGATGATTGGATTGATCAGAAACTTGGAGCTTGTCTGAGAAGAGATTGTCCTTAAAGTGATCCGACGAGACATAGTCATACGCTTTAATTCCCTAACTTTTGCCTGGACCGCCCTTTCGGGTTTTCGATCCACCGGGAAACCCCTTTTTGCCCAAGTCGCCCTTTCGGGTTTTCAACTTGCCGGGTGTACAGATTTTTTTTGTTTTATCCCTAATTTTTGCCTGAACCGCCCTTTCGGGTTTTCGATTCACCAGAATGCCCATTTTTGCCCAAGTCGCCCTTTCGAGTTTTCAACTTGCCGGGTCGTTTATCTGTAGTATCTTTTGACTATGTCTGCGTTCGCAGGGTGCAGCAGGTCGTCGCCGTCCATGGTGGTTAATATCATTGCCCCACCAGAAAAGATATTTTTGATCACAAATGGTCCTTTATAGGTAAGAGTCCATTTGCCCCTGGGATCACTTTGCGGCAAGATGATCCGCTTGATTACGAGATCCCCGACTTGATATACCTAGCATATGACTTTCTTATTGAAAGCCTTGATCATCCATTTTTGATACGTCTGACCATGGCAAACAGCAGTAAGTCTCTTTTCATCAATCAAGTTAAGTTGATCAAGCCGAGTCTGAATCCAATCGTCTTCACTCAAACCAGCATCCTTCATGATTCTCAAGGAGGGAATCTGAACCTCCATAGGTAATACAGCTTCCATGCCGTATACCAAAGAATAGGGTGTTGCCCCAGTTGATGTACGTGTCGTGGTACGGTGTCCGTGTAGAGCAAACGGTAACATCTCATGCCAGTCCTTGTAAGTGATTGTCATCTTTTGAATGATCTTCTTGATATTTTTGTTTGCAGCTTCGACAGCATCGTTCATCTTCGGCTGATAGGGAGATGAATTGTGATGTTGAATCTGGAACTGCTCGCACAAAGCGGTGATCATAGAGTTGTTCAGGTTTGTACCGTTGTCCGTGATGATCCTGTCGGGGATACTGTACCGGCAAATGAGGTTCTGCTTGATGAAGCGGGCGACCACATTCTTTGTAACAGAGGCGAAGGAAGCTGCTTCGACCCACTTGGTAAAGTAATCAATAGCCACCAAGATGAAGCAGTGTCCATTGGATGTTGTAGGCTTGATCTCTCCGATCATGTCGATTCCCCACATTGCGAATGGCCAAGGAGCTGTTAGGACATTGAGAGGAACTGGAGGTATGTGTACCTTGTCAGCATAGATTTGGCATTTGTGACAAGTACGGGAATGTTGATGACAGTTAGCTTCCATGGTAGACCAGTAGTAGCCTTCCCGTAGAATCTTCTTAGCCATCATATGTCCGCTCGAGTGGGTGCCAAATGTACCATTATGTAGTTCATCCATGATCTGCTTAGCTTCAACCTTGTCCACACAACGAAGCAGAACGCATTCATGATTGCTCTTGTATAGGATACCATTTCTCAGGAAGAACTTGGCAGAAAATCTCCTTAAGAACTTTTTGTCGTTGACTGAAGCTCCTTCAGGGTATTCTCGAGTCTCGAGATACCTTTTGACTTCATGAAACCAGGGTTGGTCCACTACTTCTTCGGTATTAATCTCGTGACAATGTGCAGGTTCGTCCATCCGCTCAATGGTAATTTGGGGAGCCTCATTATCCCAGTTAAGTTTAAACATGGAATAATTGTAGCTAGAGCATCCCCTAGCTGATTTTCTTCTCGTGGGAAGTGCTCGAAGGTAATCTGCTCGAAGTGAGGTAGCAATGTCAAGACATGTTCTTTGTATGGGATGAGATTAGGATGTTTAGTGTCCCACTCTCCTTTGATTTGACTGATAACCAAAGCTGAGTCCCCAAACACAACCAAAGATTTGATTCCCAAGTCGATTGCAGCCTTGAGACCAAAGATGCAAGCTTCATACTCGGCCATGTTGTTGGTGCAGCTAAAGCAGAGTCTAGCAGTGAAAGGTGTATGGCAACCTTCTAGTGAGATCAGCACAGCATCGATATCGTTCCCAAGTGCATTGGAGGCACCATCAAAGTACAGGGTCCATCGGGATCCTTGTTCAGGTCCGTCATACGGTCCGTTATCTTCAATGTTGTCCAATGTCATAATGTCCTCGTCGGGGAAGTCAAACTTCATGGATTGGTAATCTTCGACAGCTTGATGAGCTAGACGATCAGCTAGTACACTCCCCTTTATAGCTATTTGGGTTGTGTACTGAATATCATACTCAGTCAGGATCATTTGCCATCTAGCTATCCTTCCAGATAAAGCAGGCTTTTCGAAGATGTACTTGATCGGATCCATCTTAGAAATCAGCAGAGTGGTATGTGTCAACATATACTGCCTTAGCCGGCGAGCAGCCCATACCAAAGCGCAGCAAGTTTTCTCGAGCAGTGAGTAGCGGGTCTCACAGTCGGTAAACTTTTTGCTAAGGTAATAAATGGCATGATCTTTTCGGCCAGACTCGTCATGTTGTCCTAATACGCACCCCATTGAATTATCCAAAACAGTCAGATACATGATTAACGGTCTTCCTTCGACGAGAGGCATCAGGATAGGAGATTCTAGCAAATACTCATTGATTTTATCGAAAGCAACTTGACAGTCATCGTTCCATTTAACCACCTGATCTTTCTTCAACATCTTGAAGATTGGCTCACAGGTAGATGTTAGGTGGGAAATGAACCTTGCAATATAGTTTAGTCGTCCCAAGAAACCTCTGACCTCCTTTTCAGTTCGAGGGGCAGGCATCTCTTGTATAGCTTTGACTTTGGCAGGATCAACCTCGATGCCTTTGTTGCTGACGATGAATCCCAAGAGTTTACCGGACCTGACTCCGAAAGTGCACTTGTTAGGGTTCAGTCTAAGCTTATACTCCTTCAATCTAACAAACAGCTTTTGCAGATGGTCGAGGTGTTCTTCTTCTGTCTGTGAACGGGCTATCATGTCATCTACATAGACTTCAATCTCATGATGTATCATGTCATGAAACAAAGCTACCATGGCTCGCTAATAGGTTGCACCGGCATTCTTCAATCCGAATGGAATCACTTTATAGCAGAAGGTACCCCACTGTGTAACAAAAGTAGTCTTCTCCATGTCTTCGGGGGCCATTTTGATCTGGTTGTACCCTGAAAATCCATCCATGAAAGAAAATACTTTATGTTGAGCTATATTGTCAAACAAGATGTCAATGTGCGGCAGTGGAAAGTCATCTTTAGGGCTAGCCCTGTTTAAGTCTCTGTAATCCACGCACATTCTCACTTTGTCGTCCTTCTTAGGCACGGGCACTATGTTAGCAACCCATTGTGGATAGGAAGTAACTGCAAGAAATCCAGCATTGAACTGCTTCATCACTTCGGCTTTGATCTTTTCAGACATATCGGGCCTCATTCGGTGGACTTTCTGTTTAATTGGTGGATAGTCTTCTCTTGTAGGGAGACGGCATACAACAATATCTGTATCGAGTCCCGGCATGTCTTCATAGGACCAGGCGAAGATCTCAACATATTCATTCAACAGCTGAACTAAGCGCTCTTTGACACTTGACTCAAGGTTGGCACCCACTCTAACTTCTTTTTTGTCTTCGGCAGTACCCAAGTTGATAGTCTCTAACAGCTCTTCATGGGGCAGAATAGCCCTTTCTTCCTGTTGTAGAAGTCTAGCCAACTCTCCCGGCACTTCACAGTCTTCATCACCTTCGTACTCGGCATGATTGACCAGATCTTCACAGTCACTGAAGGCCATAGCAGAATTGTTTCCCATGGAATCCGGAATGGAAGGGTACCTGCATTTTGTGAGTGTGGGTGTGTGTAAGGGATAGCCACCTTTAAACCAATAAAATGTAAAAATAAAGAAAATGAACACAAAAGTTTATATATGAAAACGTCCATGATTCATTAAAAATGGCATATGAAGATGAAAAATCAAACCCTTACAAATGGACATATGTGCCTCGGGTAAGGCACAAGGCAAAAGTGTACGAATTGTTTAAGAATTATTACAGACCAACAGAAATTTTCAAAAGATAAATTACTGATTTATGAAAGTAATGAGAACAAAATCCTTTGCCTTCCAGTTGTTCAGTCCTCCTTTAGCAGTCAGGAAAATCCAGTCTTCAAAGTTGCTCTCATCTTCACCATCCTCTAAAGCATGAACTCCATGATGAGTGATCTTTAATGGTGGCCTTCCAGCCCGGGAGCGACGCACATCCTTTTGAGCAAAAACAGTGAAATCCAAGCCGAACTTATCTGTCTTGAAAGGAAAATCTGGTAGCTGACCCCACATTGTGCTTCCCCCTTCCTCGATCACGGCCTTCGCATCTTTAAGAGATGACATTCGGGACACAGGCTTGGTAATGATGGGTACAGAAGTCACTGTCTTGGCTGCCGCAACTTCAGGAGAAACTTCTTCAAAGTGTTGGAAAGGGGTTTTTGTGAATTCGCCATCTAACTCCACATAGCAGAAAGAATTAAGATGGCTTATCATATACTCCTCCTCGCCATGAACTGTTATAATTTTCCTCTGGACTGGGTATTTGAGCATTTGGTGTAGAGAAGAAGTGACGGCCCCAGCGTTGTGGATCCAGGGTCTTCCCAACAAGCAAGAATATGAAGGACGGATGTCCATCACATAAAATGTAGAGTTGAAAGCTTCTGATCCCACTTTAATTGGGATGTCCACCTCCCCGTGGACCATCCTTTTAGAACCGTCAAAGGCTCTGACAATAATATTGTTGGGCTTCAGGGTTAAACCTTCATAGTCCAATCTGTCCAATACTTTCTTTGGCAAGACATTTAAAGACGACCCGGTATCAACTAGAACGTGAGCAAGAGTAGTCCCTCTGCATTCCACCGAGACATACAGCACATCATTATGCTTTCTCCCCTTAGATGTTAGATCGGCATTGGAGAAGCCAATACCATTGTCGGCTGTTAGGCTATCTACACACTCCTGGAACTGGTCCGCGGAGGTTTCTTGAGGCACGTGGGCCGTCTTCAATAATTTGATCAAGGCTTTAGCATGAGCTTCGGAACAGAGCAATAGGGCCAGCATAGAGATTTTTGAAGGGGTTTTCCCCAGTTGTTCTACGACATCATAGTCGCTTTTCTTAATTATTTTTAAAATCTCCTCCATTTCCTTTTGGGTGGTCTCGGGGATGACCAAAGGCTGAGCCCTCGTCCTGACGGGCTCTTCTTGGATCCCCTTACCTTTATCAGCAGTAACAGCAGAGGGTACAACCACGGGAGTAACAATTTCTTCAATAACTGGAGTTCGCACAGATATGTTGACCGGCACAGGAGTAACCTTAGGAGCATTTGAGGGTTCGAAGATTGCCCTTGGAGGAGCAATCTCCGAAGAGAAAATTCTTCTGATGCGGGTGATCTTACTCATCCCAACAATATTTCCTATGTCGGGAGTCTCTTCATCGGAACTTCCTTCGACTGATTCAATCTGCTTAACACCGTGGTAGAAGATCTCTCATCCATAATTCCACGATATTGATTTGTTGGACTTGTATAGGATAGGCCTCGGCATAGTAATCTTCAGCGGTACAATCTTTGGATCGGATGATCTTAACAGGTCTTTTGGAGACCTTGGAAAGATTGGCGGAAATGGTAATTATAGCAACATCATTGACAGGAGTCGGAATAACAGGAGTTTTCTCAAAGAGGATTTCTTGATTATCCATTAGGAGTTGGATGCCTAACTTCAACAACGGACAATCGGATTGTAAGGATGAACAGAAGTAGCAATCTTTTTCACAGCCCGGGAAAATCCCGGCTTTCAACAGATTCATCTTGATTATTGGTAATGGAGTCATCAAATCATTAACAGCAGCAACATACAGATCCTCTTCAATAGCATGGGCATTGTGACCATGCTTTGGCATTGGGGAAGAAATCACATTTGGCTTTTCGGGCGCGTCGAATTCCACTTCCTTAGCGTCTATTAAATCCTGGATCTTATTCTTGAGGGCCCAACAATTGTTGGTGTCGTTCCCTATGCTATCTGAATGATAAGCACACTTGGCATTGGCATGGTAAAAAGGAGAAGTTGCATTCAGATTTTGAGGTGCCTCTCTCAAGGTTGTAAGGTTTAACTTCAAGAGATGGGGGAGAACTTGGGCAGGCGTCAAGTTTATTTTGGTGAATTGCCTAGCCGGCCTTCCCACTCTTTGTTGGTTGGTTCTGGGTTGATCGTTTCTAGGCTGATCAGCTACAGTCTTTTGAATCATTACAGCCCCACTGCTGGTCGGCGCTCAAATCTTCCTCGACCTCTTTGAGAGTAGATAGTTGATACCTCTTTCTTTGTTGGGAAGGTCTTCTTGACGGCAGCGGAAGCAGATGTATCCTTTTGAATTTTCCCGCTCTTGTTTCCGGCTTCAACTCGTTCACCGGTCAGAATCAACTCGGTGAACCCTGCAGATGAACTCCCTATCAGGTGATTAAAGAATGGACCTGACAGCGTCCCTAAAAACATATCAACAAGCTCTCTTTCAGACAATGGTTGTTGCACCCTTCCATCCAAGTCCCTCCACTTCTGGGCATACTCTTTAAAACCTTCATTGGAGACCAAACCCATACTCTGTAATTGAGTACGAGTAAGTGTTAAGTCCGTATTATATTGATATTGTCTGTAGAAGGCAACAGCCAAATCCTCCCAATTGTGCACATCAGATCTCTCAAGCTGGTAGAACCAATCTAATTGCATCCCCGAAAGACTATCCTGGAAGAAATGAACCCACAGATCCTTATCAAAAGAATGAGGTTGGATCTTTCTGACGTAAGACCGCAGATGCATCTTTGGACAAGACAACCCATCGTATTTAGCAAATGTAGGCACCTTGAATTTAGGGGGAATCACAATCCCAGCAACCAACCCTAGCTCTTCAAAGTCCAGCCCAGGCACTCTTTGTACCTCCATAGCTGTCAGACGCTCTTCCAGATTCTTGTACTTGACATCTGCATGAGGGTACTGCTGTTCAGAATAGTCTTTATCCTCTTCTTCTTCTTATTCAGCCTCAGACTCAGATGGTACTGCAGCTCCCTTTCCTTTACCTACCCCTTCATCAGATGTTGAGGGGAAATCCAGGACCCTTCTAGCTTGGTTCTCAAATCTTCTTCCCAAAGTAGCCACACCAACTATTTTCTTTTTTCTTTTTCTCCTCTTCCTTCTCTAACAGTGCTTCAAGGTCCTCCTGACCCTTTTCCAAGGTCATGAGGAGTTGTTGGAACTGTGAATTCTGCGCTTGTAGATCTTTGACCTTCTGCTCTATATCCATCTTGCTAAAATAAACAGCAGAGAGATAAGGAAACCTGGTGCGAAGACTTGTTTATGCATATGATGAATGATATGTATTCATGTAATGCATTCAAGGATTTAGAAATTCAAATTTGTTGTAAATAAAAAGAACACACGTCATATTAATAAGATAGAATTTGTTAGTACATAAGTGTCCCATGGGCAAAATAAATACAAAATTCTAATGTAAAAAGACGTTGCGCATCCTCTTTGGTGTGATGTAGGTGTTGAGAGTCTTCTCTTCGTGGAGTCGACGAGTAAGTTCCAAAACCTTCTTCTCACTGGCGTAGAAGCTGGCTTCAAAAGTGTTTCGTACTTCCTTGAGCTATATCCAACTCTTTTGCAAATCTTCCAATGATGTTGGCATGTCAGGATGTAGGAGGGTGTATGGAACCTCTCCTTCCATAACAGGCTCTTTGATCACAGGGAGAATGCAGGGGTAAGGAATCATAAGACTCTGGGCGCGGGTTCGTACCCACTTGAGGTAAGGCTCAAGGGGGATGGAATTCTTGTGTCCCAGTGTCTTACTGTCCATTTTGTTGGGCATCCTCCAAGCTCGGATAAACCTTTGTCGAAGTCCTTGAGTGTCGTTGTCGAAGTCAAAAACCAAGTCTAGAATCAGCATGTCATGAGGGCCATCCCTTCGGGCATACCCAAATTGTCTCAAAGCCAAGTAGGGGTTGTAGGTAATACCTCTCCTGATGCCAAGTAGTGGGACATTAGGGAATTCCCCACAATGATCAATGATGATGACATTTTCTCTAGACCGAGAACACCAATGAACATCTGAATGTGTAAGAGTCATCAATTGTTGTGACCACCTCAAGACTTGTTCATTCTTCAAGACTGACTGGGGAAGGTGAGAAATAAACCATCTTGCTAGAAGAGGAATACAGCACATGAGAACACCTCTTTTCCTCATTGTTCGTGTGTAAAATGAGTGGAGGATGTCCCCAAGCAATGTGGGCACAGGATTCCGGGATATGAAAATCTTGACAGCATTCACATCTATAAGCTGCTCAGGGTTTGGGAACAAGACCAACCCATAAATGAGAAGAGCCACGATCTCCTCAAAAGCTTGCAGATCTAGAGAATTCCAGCAGTCTTGTGCCTTCTCAGACAGAAACTTTGCCAAGAAACCCTTGACACCACTTCTGGTTTCCCAATGACCTTTGATATCAAATGGTTGCAAGTGTAAGGCTTGAGCAACATCTTCAGGCTTTGGTTCTCTTTTCGTACCGTTGTAGGGTAGTTGATGGAGAATAGGAATCCTCAGAAGTTGAGAAAATTCCTCCAAAGTAGGTACTAGTTGGTAATCAGGAAATGTAAAGCAGTGGTGTAGGGGGTCAAAGAACTGGAAGAGAACTTTCACCATGTCTTCTTCAATGTTGGAGTTGACCAAGTTGAGAAGTCTACCATGTCTTTCAGTGAAGGGAGAATTCTCTGGAATCTTGGAAGCAAGCTCCTTGAGTAGAGGAGGAATTCTCACAAGGTTGACCTGAATAGTTTTTCTGCGGAGTGATTCCATAACCTACAAAACAGGAACAAAGATGAAGATCCAAACCCTTGAAATAGTTAGTGGATGCATATGATGTTTCATGATGTTCATGATGTATGCACAAGTATATGTACAAGCAAATCACACAAGATCCTAGTTTCAGGCTTGCATGGGGTTTCATAGGTAAGTACCCTCTTGAAGTTAGTTGGCTCAACCTGTCCTATAAATAGTAACCGGGTTCTAAGGAGCTCAATATCACTGGATTATTTTCTATGTTCATTGTTTCAGTTTAGCCACTTTACTGGCGACCGAAATATTCCAAGAAAACAACCCTCAATGAGTGTAGTATCGAGTATCTACCAACTTCGGACTGGACCAAATCCGGTCATCTCACTACTCCTAATAAGGCCAAGATGGTCAAGTAAAGGTTCTAAAAGTCCATTAGTGCTTCATGACATCACTCAGCGGCCCCGTATTCTCTTTGATTGATTCAAAGGCTACCGGTACCCACAAATATGTCGCACTAATATATCTATTGCTTCAACCATGTCGGTATACCCCACACAGTTTCCACAATGTGATGCTATTTACCTATGAATGTTTCCCAAATCTGGGTAGAGGATTTAAAACCCAAACAATAGAACCAAATGTAAAACAATCAAAGCAAACAAGATAAGCATGTAAAGGTGATCTAAACCCTAAGGTAACCCCACTTTTAGATAAGATCCCCAGCAGAGTCGCCAGTTCTATGATACGGCGGGAGAACTGAATTGAGGTTTTACGTTTGTGTTCGCAAATGTTTCGGTTTAGCAAGAGTCTCCACCGACTTTTTATTTTATCCAAAGGAAAGGTCAAAAAGCACAGGAAAGACCTTTGAGATGTTTTCTTGGGTTCGGGGGGTAGATTATGGAAAGGGAAGGTGCTAGCACCCTTTTCATCCATGGTTTTCCATGGGCTCTTAGTTACTTGTTTAAATCACTAGCTTTGCTTTTTCAATTGTTTGAAATGGTTCTTTCGTGTGTGGTTTTGAAATTATTTTGAAAAGAGGCCTTTGTTTAGGCAACCTTTGTAATGATTCTTGTTTGAATATATACAAAGGTGTTTGTCTTTTGAAAAGAAGTTTCAATGTTTGAATGTTTGATTTGGGAAAATGTTTTGAAATTGTGTTTGTTTTGAAATTAGCAAGGATGTTTGCAAGAGATCAAGTAACTAGGAGTTGTCTACCCTAACTCAAAGATCTTTCCTGCACATTTTTAGCCCTTTGACATTGTTGTTTTACCATTGTATTTGGTAAACAAACTTGTGTTTGGATGTTAAACGGGACAGGCGCGGGTCATCGTATTGACCATGATAACAATTGTGCTAAGTATCTTAGCAAATTTTGAGGGACTAGATCATTTTTGTTTAGGCAACCAAGATAGCGTCATCGAGGGACTGTGATCTTTTTGTTTTGATTTTGTTTTGCCAAGATACTCAACATGAATACCATGGCCATTTTGGAGGCAACAAGTGGATGAAACCCTAGGGGTGCTTGTGTGCATTGTGTTGCCAATTTACATGCTTTTATGTCTTGTATTAGGTCTAGCTATTTGTTTTGATTTTGGATATTACATGCAAACTCTAATCTCTATCATGGCATATTTGAAAGTTATAAATGCGTAAAAGTAAATTTACAACTATTACAACATTGATATAGGGAGGGGGTACAATTTTGAATAGGGGATATTTGCAAGAAATTGAAACCCTAAAATTATTACAACCAAATTGAATTAATTGTGCAAATAAATAAATAGCCAAATATTTAAATGGACAATTAAATAAATATGCAATATATTATAAATAGGCAAAAATGATTTTTTTGTATTATTTTTATGTATGTAAAAATAAACTATTTAATGCATTAAAAATAATAAAATAAAAGATTATTTTTATTAAGGGTGGAAACCCTAATTTGTTTTAAGAAAATATATATATATATTATGTATTATTTATTTATGTACAATAAAAATAAAAATATATACAAATGTCAAAAAATAAAAATATGTTAGAAAAAATATTATTTAAGTATATAAATAATAAAAAATAAAAATATAATATTTTTATGTATTATTTACAAGTTTTTGTTAAAGAAAATAAAAGTATATACTATTTAATAATTATTTCTATGTCTAAAAAAAATAATGAAATAAAATATGAAAATTTATGAAAATATTTTTGGTATTTTTTATGTTTAAGAAAAATAAAATAAAGTCAGAAACTAAAAATGAAATTAAAAAATATATTAAAAAAATGAAAATGGGCCAGGGAGGGTGCAAAGAGCACAAAGGAGGGTGCAAATAGTGAGAAATGGCCAGGCCCAGCCCAGCTGGTCTTCATCTTCAACCTCCGTTCAAAAAAGCGCGCGCCTCCTGTATAAATGGCTAACTCCTGCATACGTGCTCTAAAGCAAAAACTCACAACACCAAAGTTATAGCATTTTTCAACATGATTCCAACCATGTAAAGAACTTAATCTAACTCTCAAAGACCAGAGAGAATTTCTCTGGCCCTAATTTCTAACCTAACTTTTTTAGAAAGTTCATCAATCAAAGTCTCTCAACACGGATAACTTAAATAAAATATATGCATGTGTACAGCTTAAGGGCAATGAGTACTACATTTTTTATTCACAAACCTAAGCTTAATGATTCCTAAATAGAGAGATAGAAAGTTGGAAAATACCTGCTTCAGTTGAACACGAGTATGGCACTATAGAGGTTTTCAATGAGGCCTGAGATGCTTATGAGCTTGCTTGAACCTCCTCTGACCTTCCCCAATGCTTAGTTGTCTTTGAACTTGCTTGAATAAGCTTATAGAAGTCAACCTGCACAAGCTGAATTCAGAAATGGTGAAGCTTGAAAACAAGGTTACAGTCACTGGCTAATGGTTGGGATAGCTTAGGTGGGTTGTATGGAATGTATTGGAAGAGGTTTGGGGCAAAACGCACAAGTAGTTTTTGTTTTGGAACTCAAAATGCAGAAGCTGCCCTGTTTTGCAAGAAGATGGTGTTTTGGTCTTTTGGAAGGCTTGAGAAGTGGATAGCTCGTGTTTTTGGTTCAAGGCAATACGCAAAACTTGTTTTGAATGGTTACCAAGCTTGGTTATAACAGATACAAGAGTTATCTTTGTTTTTGCAAGTTGACTTGGCTTTTAAGAAAAGTGTGAAATGATAATGCAAAAGGTTATACCATCTAGCTTAGGGTATGCCAAGAGTTGGTAACAATTGTCTTATATTAGTGAACTTTGTTTGCTGTAAAAGAAAGGGTTCAAGGCTCAAGAAGAAGAACTTAACATAAAGCCAACTTTATGAAAATGGCAATGTTGCCTTTTTGCTATTTTTGGATTAATCCCTTGTGTAAACCTCTATTGATCAGAACAAAGCTTCAATCCGTTGAGTTTGCATTCAATTTTTGAGTGTGGAAGGGTTTAGAGACCTGTGAGCAAGGTCAAGTAAGGCTGGATAGAATTTGCAATTTGTAGCAACATGAAAAATGCCATGGATGATTTTGGAGAATTCTTTGCACATTTTGGAAAGCTTGTAACATTCTCTACAATCCATCTTTGAAATGAATTTTGAAATTCCAATGGGAACTAGGTGAAAAATGGCTATGAAGATAGGTAAAAATCCTGCCTAAACTAGGGCAAAATTTTACTAAGTTAAAAGTTTCATGGACCCTTATTCCAAAAATCTTAACTTGAGATCCAAGCATCTTTTGGGAAAACTTTGTGAATCAAAGTTGTAGATTTTGTGGAGGACTACAACTTTCATGTTGGAAGTTTTGTTTGAATCCAAATGCATCATGGTGAAAAGGTTGGGCAAAGTTGGGAAAAAATAAGATAATTTCATAACTTAGAAAATTTCTAAGTTATGAAATTTTTCAATCTTAAACCCTAATTTGAAAAATTAGGTTTCTTGATGAACAAGTTTCATGTTTTGACACATTTTGATGAAAAATGACCCTTGGCACTTGATTTTGACCAAAAAGTCAAAGTTTGACTTTTCAGTGTACAGTTGATTTTTGATCAGTTGACTGGAAAATTTATCTGTCAATCTAATGCAATTGAGATCTTCTGAACCTTGTGAATAGGTCAAGATGATTCCATTGAGTCCTTCGATCCATGCTTGAATCCAATTTGCCATTGGCTAGGTTAAAAATCAGAAATTGCCCTTCTGTAGTCAAAACCCTAAAAATGACCATTTTGCCCTTTTGATGATCTGATCAAATTTCTTGAGGAGTTGTGGTCCAAACTTGATCAAATGGTTCATATGAGCCTATAATGTTTATGTGGATCAAAAATCATGAGGTTTGACTATAAATTGGCCATAGTTGACTTTTTCCCCAATACAGATGATTTCTAGGTCAACTGTCCAATTGACTGGGCAAAAATTTAATTCAGAGCTTGAAACTCGGTAGGGGAAATATTATAAGTCCAACATGAAGTATGAAAGTCACTTTGAGCATTGGAAGTCCAAAAATCCCTGTGCAAATTCAAACCCTAATTTCAGGTCAACAGTGCAAGGAGATGTCTTGAGCAGAGCAAACCCTAATTCTGTCTGGAGTCCAAAGAGTCTTGTGAGGGGAAATATTGATAAAATGAGAGGGCAAATTTTGGGGTACAACAGCGATCTTAGGGGTCCATAATGATGTTTGAAAGTCACATAAAGCATTGATAGTCCAAAAATCCTTGTGCAAACTCAAACCCTAATTTTGGGTTGTCAGTGCAAGATGAGATGTCTTGAGCTGACCAAACCCTAATCCAACCTTGAGTCAAAGAGATCTTGTGAGAAAAGTCTTGATAAATGAGAGGGAAAATTTTGGGGTACAACAGGCAGTCAAAATCATAGGTTAGAACATGTTCAAGCTCTCTATATGAAATATCTACATTTTTTCTTTATTGGCATGTATACATGATATTTAAATGAAATAGTTCTAAGTTTAAAGAGAACTTACCTCTTCAAGTTACTAAATCGAAGTAAATTGCAAGTGTATTTCTTGGTGGTGAATGGGATTTCGTTGGGGCCTTCCTGAGACTAGTCCAGTTACTACTTTGTTCAAGCAGTCACTGAATCGAAGGAGGGTGTGTGAGTAAATCAAAGGTTTTTTCTATCACAAGTAAAGGAGTGAATCAAAGAATTACTATATTGTGGTTTGGGGAATGGGTCGAAGATTAGATCTCTGGTCACTTGGGGGGGTGAACCGAAGGATTCACTTAGTGTTCAAAGGGGGTTGATTTTTTAGAAGTGTTTGAAAAGAAACGTTGGGAGGTGTTTGAGAGTTTTGGGAGTTTTTTCACAAGAGTTTTCTTGCAACTATTCAGGGGCCCCTAACATGTGTGGTGGAGGCTCATATTTATCGTTGGCCTTGGCTGATGTTTTAGGAGGGAAAACAAAAAAGTTTAAACAAAAAAAGGCATGTTGTTCTTGTAGCTTTCGAGGGACAGTGTTTGTATGCCATTTTGGTGCAAGAAATAAGGAAGTGCAGCAGTTTTAGAGTTATATGGCCAGTGTATCAGGACTAAACTTGGCAGCGCATGGGACTTGGTCAGCAAGTACCTTTGGGCATCTCAACCTTTTTTTTGACCCCCTAGCCCCATCCTTCAACCAGACTCCTCAATAACATTTCCTTTTTTCAAATCAAAGTGTCCTTCGAAGGGCTCATATGGGTATCCTTCGACCAAGCCTTTTGTGGGTTCCTTTGAATGGTCCCAATACATGCTCCTGGAATGGATCAATAAAACATGTCCTTCGATTGGGACATCCAGACATGTTTGTCAAGTCCTTTGAATGTGCCACCATGGTACTTCTTTTGCACGAGACAATGGCATAATGTAGAATTTGAAGCAAGCTATTTCCAAGGGAGATACTACCCACTCAAACTTGCCTGCAAGGGGTTATATGGCCAAACGATAGGGTGTATGTAGGGGGTCCCTGCTTTGTGACTTCATGCAAACACGCAAAAGATCTTTGTTCAAATGAAGGCTTGCATGAAGGGAACCACGTGCCCAAACGAAAGGTGTAACCAAAAACTTGTACTAAAGGATTCACACGCCCCAAACGAAGAATGCATGCAGTGGATAAGGGCATAATCGAAGCTTGCAAAAAAGGAGGGCCACATGCCCCAAATGAAAGAGGCATGTAGGAGGCAACATGTGTAATTGAAAGAGACCGGAAGATAGGCTTTTGCCTCCTGAATTGAAGGACATCATCAGGAGGCTTTTTTCCTTGTGAATTAAAGCTAGTTGAAGATAAGTGTTTCCCCTTCGAAGCTTGCAACAAGTTATTTTAAAGGGTGACTTTGGCCTTGTGCATGCTAGCATGGTAGGGAATTCTGCCTTGTAAATCTTGGCTAACATGCAGGAAAGAGGCTATATGGCCTAACGAAATATTTGCACAAAGAGAACAAAATTTTCAAATGAAGTCCAGTGCCCAAACAAAGCAGGAAATGAACTTGCCCAAATGAAGTTCGATGCCCCAACGAAGCAGGAAATGAACTTGCCCAAAAGGATTCCAGTGCCCAAAGTAAAGGTGCAACCAAAGCTTACATCGAAGGAGCCAAAGTGCCCAATTGAAGGATGTAAAATTGAAGAGAACTTATTTTTCCTTCAATTTTGTCAAAAATATTATTTTCATCTGTTTTTCCCCTTTTTAACAGTTTCCTCTTTAACTTGATGCTGGAAAATCCAATTTGTACTTATGCAAGCTTGAATTTTGAGAATCATTGTGAGAAATGCCTTAACAAATGAGAGGGAAAATTTTGGGGTACAACACCTGGTAATCAGTCAGATCAAAGGAGAATGGGATACGAAGCATCCGAATCTGATCCCTTACCGAGAATATGTGCTAACATTGATCCTGCATTTCGAAGATATTACCTTTGAGCATATACCGAGGGATGAGAATCAGCTGGCGGACACTTTGGCTACCATGTCCTTCATGTTCAAGGTCAGATGGGACAATGAGGCTCCCAAAATTACCATTGAAATATTTGACGAACCAACACATTGTTATAAGATTGATATTGATGGAGTAGATGAAAAACTTTGGTTTCATGGAGTCAAGAGATACCTTGAAACTCAAGATTACCCTGAAGGGGCATCCATCAATTAAAAGAAATTCCTATGAAGGTTCTCGGCTAAATTCTTCTTGAGCAATGGAATTTTGTACAAGCGTAATCATGATTCGACCCTGCTTCGTTGTATGGACAAGAAGGAAGTAGAAGAAATTATGCAAGACATGCACATAGGTGTTTTTGGTACTCACTTCAGCGGGCGTACTATGGCTAAAAATATCTTAAGAGCTGGTTACTATTGGTCAACTATGGAAGCTGACTATCACCACCATTCAATAACTTGTCATAAGTGCCAGATCTATGATGATAAATTTCTTTTGCCTCTAGTACCTTTAAATGTCATGACTACTCCTTGGCCATTCACAATGTGGGGCATTGATATGATTGGAGAAATCAAGCCTACTGCCTCTAACGAAAACCGCTTCATCCTCGTCGCCATTGACTATTTTACAAAGTGGGTTGAAGTAGCTTTGTTCGCCTCTGTCACCAAGAATGTGGTTGCCCGGTTCATCAAGCACAACCTGATTTGTCGGTATGGCATCCCTGAAAGGATCACCACAGATAATGGTACCAATGTTAACAATGTTGTGATCACTAAACTCTGCACATAGTTCAAAATCAAGCATCACAACTCATCTTCGTATAGTCCAAAGATGAATGGCGCAGTGGAAGCCACCAATAAGAATATCAAAAAGATTATACAGAAGATGGTTGTGACATACAAAGATTGGCACGAGATTTTACCGTTCACTCTCCATGGTTACCGCGCTTCGGCTAGAACATCAACTAGGCCAACCCCATTCTCTATAGTCTATAGTATGGAAGTTGTCTTACCTATTGAAGTTCAGATTCCCTCACTGAGAATTGTGAAAGAAGCGGACCTAGACGAAGACGAGTGGATTCAGACCAGGTTGGATCAACTTAACCTAATTGACAAGAAAAGGCTTGCGACAGTCTGTCATGGTCAGATGTATTAGAAATGCATGGTCAAGGAATTCAATAAAAAGATCAAGCATCGGGTATATTAGGCTGGTGACTTGGTAATAAAGCGCATCATTCTACCGTGGGGTGATCCCAAGAGCAAATGGACTCCCACTTACGAAGGGCCATTTGTAGTCAAGAAAATATTCTCTGGCGGTGCTATGATATTGACCACCATGGAAGGTGAAGATTTTATGCACCCTATGAATGCGTACATAGTCAAAAGATACTACGCATAAAAATGAACCGCTAGGTTGACAGGCCTAGGCAAAAATAAGGGCATCCCGACGAACCAAAAAGGTTCGGGCAAAAATTAGGGATATATATCAAAAGATTGTACACCCGGTAAGTCAAAAACTTAAAAAGGCGGTGTTGTACCCCAAAATTTTCCCTCTCGTTTATCAAGATTTTTCTCACAAAACTTCTTGGACTCAAGACAAGATTAGGGTTTGGTCAGCTCAAGACACCTCACATTGCACTGATAACCCAAAATTAGGGTTTAAGTTTGCACAGGGATTTTTGGACCATCAATGCTTCATGTGACTTTCATACACCATCTTGGACCCCTAAGATTGCTCATGTTATGTTTCAAGCCTTGAATCACATTTTTGATCAGTCAATTGGACAGTTGACCTAAAAATCAGTTGTATTGGGGAAAAAGTCAACCATGGCCAATTTACAGTAAAACTTCATAATTTTTTATCCACATCAACATTTTAGACTCATATGTATCATTTGATCAAGTTTGGATCACAACTATTCAAGAAATTTGATCAAATCATCAAAAGGGCAAAATGGTCAAAATTAGGGTTTTTACTAAGAAAGGGCAATTTATGATTTTTAACCTAACCAATGACCAATTGAGTTCAAGCATGATTTCAAGGGTTCAATTGCATCATCTTGACCTAATTACATGGTTCAAAAGATCTCAAGTTCATTGGATTGACAGATGAATTTTGCAGTCAACTGATCAAAAGTCAATTGTACACTGAAAAGTCAAACTTTGACTTTTTGGTCAAAATCAAGTGCCAAGGGTCATAATTCAGCAAGATATGTCAAAATATGAAACTTGTTCACCAAGAAACTCAAATTTGAAAATTAGGGTTTTAATTTGAAAATTTTCATAACTTAGAATTTTTCTAAGTATAAATTTTTTTTAATTTTTTCCCAACTTTTCACCACTTTTTCACCATGATGCATTTTGAATCAAGAAAATTTCCCAACATGAAAGTTGTAGTCCTCCATTAAATCTACAACTTTGATTCACAAAGTTTTCCCTAGAGATGCTTGGATCTCAAGTTATGGATTTGTGAATATAGGGCCATGAACTAAATAACTTAGTGAAGTTTTGCCCTAATTTAGGCAGGTTTTGGACCCAACTTTATGGACATTTTTCACCTAGTTTAAAGAGGTATCTCAAATTTAATTTCAAATATGGATTATAGATCACATTGCAAGCTTTCCAAAATATCCAAGAACTCTCCAAGATCATTTTTGGTTAGGGAGAATCAAAGAAGGGAAGTTGGCATTTTCTCACTTTTGATCAAGCCATTTTCACATAACCTCAAGTTGCAAATCTAATCTATGCTGGTTATATCTTGCTTTACAGGTCCTAAGCTTGCTTTACACTCCATAATTAAATTCATACTCAGAAGCTAAAGCCTTTATCTTTGCTTTTAAAGCTTTACACAAGATGCATTTCCATTTTGGGCAAAAAGTTCACATTGCAATTTTTATAAAGAGGAACTTTTGCAACTTTGTCAATCTTGAGCATTGAACCTGTCTCCTTGATGCATACAAACTCTACAACCCTCAAGCAATGTGTACCAACTCTTATCATCCCTCAAGGAAGCTAGTACAAGCATGTGGATTGGTCATGTCAACTTTACTTAAAATGCAAGAAAAGTTGCAAAAACGTCCAAGGCTTGCACAGCTAGTGAAGAGCTGACTTTGTATCCCTTCTATACAAATATACAAACTTGTTACAAGGCATAGCACGTTTTGCTTGCATCTGAAACTCACTCAAACTCAGAAACACCAAAATTCTGCCAAAACACTCAGATTCTGCAAAAGCACAGCTAGCTCTCATTTGGCTCGTGCATTTTGTGTCTAACAACTTCAAACATCTTAAACACTTGATAACAAATCAATCCAAGCCATCAACCTGGTTCTGTAACCCCTGTTTCAGCATCCACCCTTTTCAATTTGGAAGCTTGCAGCTTGACTTGTTCAGAGAGTTCCAACTATCCTCAAAGCAAGATAAGCATTGGAATAGCTTCATTGAAGTTCAAGGAAGCTTAAAGGATCACCAGGCCCCCATCAAAGTCCCTAAATTGTACTACACATATCCAACTGAAGGAGGTATTTTTTTCAAACTCTATCTCTCTGAATAGGCAACCTCAAGCCATGATTTATGAAGGAAAAATGTAGTCCTTATCATAACGAAGTTGTACATATCATTACTTTTCATTTATGTTACTTGTGCTGAGAGAATTTGAAGATTGAAAACTCTGAAAAAGTTAGGTCACGAATTAGGGCTTCCAAAATTCTCTCTGATCTTTAAGAGTTAGGTCACATAATTTATATGGCTGGAATCTTGAGCTCAAATGCCACATTTTTCATGTTAAGAGTTTTTGTTTTTATGCAAGCATGTGAGAGTTACAGATTGAACTGGAAACACGCGCAGAAGCTTGGACGAAGGACAGGGACGATGATGTTTTGGGCTTTTTGTGCTTTGGCCTTTTTGTTTTCACTAATCACACCCCTTGACTTGCTATTGCACCCCCTGGCTATTTTTTTATATTTTTGCATTTTTCTTCATATTTTTATATTCAATACTTTTATTTATTTTTCTCAATGATAAACAAATATTAAAAAATTGATTTATTTATTTTCTTACTTTTATTTTATTTTTTTATTATTTTCTCACATGAAAACTAGTTTATTTTGATAAATAGAACTTATTTTCTTAAATAACTTGTAAATATAATAAAAAACACTTAATATTTTTATTATACTATTTATACTCATAAATACTTATTTTCTATACATATTTAATTTTTAATATTTAAACATAATATTATTTTTTATTTTTTATACAAAAATATACAAGTTAGTAAATATAGAATATTATTTTCTTTTAATTGAAAAAACCAGGGTCTAACCCCTTCCAAAAATAATATTATTTTTTCCTTTTTTTAGGGTGTAAATTAATTATTTTTCTCATATAAAAACAAGACATAAAACATTTTTTACATAAACATTGCATTGCAATTTAAATATTTGTCTTATATTTATTTAATTCGCGCAATATTCGATTTGACTGTAATAATATATTTAGGTTTATATTTGTGCAAAATCCCCATTCAAACTTGTATTCCCCCCTCCCATAAAAATTGTTGTAATAGCTTAGTTTACATTATGCAATTTATCGCTTTATATATTATGCTTAGTAATTAGGGTTTGCATGACAAGAACAAAAAACAAAGCAAAATATAAAACCCTAAATACAAGACAAAAGCATGAAGATGACACACTTTACACACAAGCACCCTTAGGGTTTCTCCCACTTGGTTGCCTAAAATAAAATGGCCATGTTACGCATGCGAAGTATCTTGGAAAAACAAAACAAATATAAGATCATAGTCCCTCGATAACGCTATTCAAAGGCTGCCTAAACAAAATGATCTTGGTCCCTCCAAAATGCTAAGATACTTGGCAACATTGCTATCATGGTCATACGATGACCCACGCCCGTCCCGTTTACATCCAAAGATAAGGTTGTCTACCAAATCAATGGTAAGTCAACAATGTCAAAGGAATAAAAATGCAAAAGAAAGACATTTGAGTAGGTAGATAGCTTCTAAGTTACTTGCTCCTTTTCAAACAATCCTTGCTATTTTCAAAAACAAACACTCACACACATTTCAAAACATCTTACAAAACATTGAAAACATTTTCAAAAGACAAACATCTTTGTATACATTCTTACGAACGAGAATCATTACAAAGATTACCTAAACAATGGCCTCTTTTACAAAATACTTTCAAAACCACACCAAACACCATTTCAAACAAAACAAAGCAAGTGATCTAAGAAAGTAACTAAGAGCCCATGGAAAACCATGGATGAAAAGGGTGCTAGCACCTTCCCTTTTCATAATCTACCCCCCGAACTCAAGAAAACGTCTCAAAGGTCTTTCCTGTGCTTTTTTACCTTTCCTTTTGGATAAAATAAAAGTCGGTGGCGGCTCTTGCTAACCGCGACATTTGCGATAAAACGCAAAACCTCAAGTCAGTTCTCCCACCGTATCACTGAATTGGCGACTCTGCTGGGGAAAATTCTAAAAGTGGGGTTACCTTAGGGTTTAGATCACATTTATTTGCTTATCTTGTTTGACTTGTTTGCTTTATATTTTGGTTCTATTGTTTGGGTTTGAATCCTCCACCCGGGTTTGGGAAACATTATAGGTAAATAGCAATATGTTGTGGAACCTGTGCGGGGTATACCGACACGGTCTAAGAAATAGCTATGTTAGTGTGACATATTTGTGGGTACCGGTAGCCTTTGAGTCAATCAAAGAGAATATGGAGCCGCTGAGTGATGTCATGAAGCACTAATGAACTTCTAAAACCCTTTACTTGACCAACTTGGCCTTTTAGGATGTAGTGAGATGACTGGCTTTGGTGCAGTCCGAAGTTGGTAGATACTCGATACTATACTCATTGAGGGTTGGTTTCTTGGAATATTTTGGTCGCCAGTAAAGAGGCTTGAATTGAAACAATGAACAAGGAAACAATCTGGTGATATTGAGCTCCTTAGAACCCGGTTACTATTACTAGGACAGGTGGAGCCAACTAAACTTCAAGAGGGTACTTACCTATGAAACCTCATGCAAGCCTAAACTAGGAAATTGTTTGATTTGCTTGTACATATATACTTGTGCATAACATCATGGACATCATGAGCATCATATGCATCCACTAACCATTTCAAGGATTTTGGAAATTCATCTTTGTTCTTGTTTTGTAGGATATGGATTCACTTCGCAGGAAAACTATCCAAGTCAACCTTGTAAGAATTCCTCCACAACTCAAGGAGCTAGCTTCAAGGATTCCTGAGAATTCTCCATTCACCGAGAGACATGGTCGTCTACTAAACTTAGTCACTTCCAATATATAGGAAGACATGATGAAGGTTCTCTTCCAGTTCTTTGACCCTTTGCATCACTGCTTCACATTTCCTGACTACCAGCTTGTGTCTACTTTGGAAGAATTCTCTCAACTCTTGAGGATTCCCATTCTCAATCAACTATCTTTCAATGGTACGGAAAGAGATCCAAAGCCAAAAGAGATTGCTCAAGCCCTGCACTTGCACTCATTTGATGTCACAACCCATTGGGAAACTAGAAGTGGTTTCAAAGGCTTCTTGGCAAAGTTCTTGTTTGAGAAGGCCCAAAGCTGTTGGAACTCCTTGGACTTACAAGCTTTTGAGGAGATTGTAGCTCTTCTCATCTATGGGATGGTCTTGTTCCCTAATCCTGACCAACTCATTGATGTGAGTGCTGTCAAAATCTTCATGCCACGCAATCCGGTGCCTACTTTACTTGGGGATATCTTACATTCTTTTCACACTCATACAATGAGGAAAAGAGGTGTTCTCATGTGTTGCACTCCTCTCCTGGCAAGATGGTTTATTTCTCATCTTCCCCAATCAGTCTTAAAGAACGAGTAAGGTTTGAGGTGGTCACAAAGGTTGATGACACTTAAGCATTCAGATATTCATTGGTGTTCTCGATCCAAAGAGAATGTTATCATTGTCGACCGTTGTGGGGAATTCCCTAATGTCCCTCTACTTGGCATTAAGGGAGGCATCACCTATAACCCGTGATTGGCTCTAAGACAGTTTGGTTATGCCCAAAGGGATGGCCCACATGATATGTTGATTCAAGGCTTGGTTTTCGACTATGATAACAATAATCAATGTCTTCGCCAGAGATTCATCCGAGCTTGGAGGATGCCGAACAAGGTAGATAGCAAGATTTTGGGACACAAGAATTCCATCCCTCTTGAGCCTTACCTCAAGTGGGTACGAACCCGCGCTCAAAGTCTTATGATGCCTTACCCCTCCATTCTCCCAGTGATTATAGAGCATGTTAAGGAAGGAGAGGTTCCATACACCATCCTACATCCTAACATGCCTACATCACTCGAAGACCTACAAAGGGGTTGGATACAACTCAAAGAAGAACGCGACACTTTCAAAGCCTAATTCTACGCAAGCGAGAAGAAGGTTTTGGAACTCCCTCGGTTACTTCATGAAGAGCAAACTCTCAATACCTACATTGCACCAAAGAGGATGCGCAATGTCTTTTTATCTTAGAATTTTGTATTATTTTTCCCTAGGGGCATTGATGTACTCAAATTCTATTTTATTAATATAAAGTGTGTTTCTTTTTGTTTGAAACAAATTTGAATTTTTAAATCCTTGAAAGCATTGCATGAATACATATCATTCATCATAAAACATAAACAGGTCTTTGCAACAAGTTTCCTCATCCCTCTACTGTTTATTTCAGCAAGATGGATCTCGAACAAATGGTTAAAGACCTTCAAGCTCAAAATACACAATTTCAACAGTTACTCTTGACCTTAGCCAAGGGGCAGGAGGAGCTAAAGACTCTGCTAGAAAAAGAGAAAGAGAAAAAGAAGAAGAAGCCAGCTGGTGTGGTAATCATGGGCAGAAGGTTTCAGGGACAAGCCAGAAGGACCTTAGAATTTTCAACCACGTCTGATGAAGGGGAAAGAAAAGGAAAAGAAACGGCAGTACCATCAGATTCTGAAGAAGAGGACTACTCTGAACAACAATACCCTTCGGCCGATGACAAATACAAACACCTGGAAGAGCGCCTAACTGCTATGGAAATACAGAGAGTACCGGGGCTAGATTTCGAGGAATTGGGGCTGGTGTCAGGAATCGTAATCCCGCCAAAGTTTAAGGTGCCATTATTTGCCAAGTATGATGGGGTGTCTTGTCCCAAAATTCACCTTCGGTCATATGTCAGGAAGATTCAGCCGTACTCTGCTGACAAAGACTTGTGGGTCCACTTTTTTCAAGACAGTTTATCAGGAACGCAGCTTGATTGGTTCTACCGGTTGGAAAGGGCCGATGTCCATAATTGGGAAGACCTGGCAACAGCCTTCTATAAACAGTATCAGTACAACGCTGATTTGGCACCAACCCGTACTCAACTTCAGAGTATGGCTATGGTATCAAATGAGGGCTTCAAAGACTACGCACAAAAGTGGAGGGATTTAGCCGGAAGGGTGCAACCCCCTTTGTTTGAAAGGGAGTTAGTGGACATGTTCCTGGGAACTCTATCAGGCCCTTTCTTCAATCATCTGATTGGGAGCTCCTCTGCAGGGTTTACTGAATTGATTTTAACCGGCGAAAGAGTGGAAACTGGTATAAGAAGTGGGAAGATTCAGAAAGACGCATCTGCCTCTACAGTTGTAAAAAAGCCCTTTAGTGGGAAGAAGGAAGTGCCTGCTGTCTATTCACACAGGAATCAAGAAAGATCTGAACGCCGACCAACGGTGGGGGCCGTCATGATTCTGAAGCCTGCATCAGACCAGCCAAGAAATAACCAGCCGAGAAATAACCAGCCAAGGGTGGAAAGGCCAGTATGGCAATTCACCAAGATTAACATGACTCCAGCCCAGGTCCTACCACATCTTCTGAAGTTGAATCTGGCAATTTTAAAAGAGGCCCCTAAAAATCCCAATACTACGTCTCTTCACTATCATCCGAATGCCAGATGCACATACCATTCTGAAAGTCCAGGGCACGACACCAACAACTGTTGGGCTCTGAAGAAAAAAATTCAAGACCTGATAGACGTGAAGGAAGTTGAGTTTGAAGCGCCTGAGAAACCGAATGTTATTTTTGCTCCAATGCCTAGGCATGGTCACAATGCCAATGCTGTTGAGGAAGATCTGTTTGTTGCTACCGTGGATAAACTGTTAACTCCGCTCCCGATCATCAAGTTGAATTTGTTTAAAGCTGGTATATTCCCAGGTTGTGACAAAGACTGCCATGTTTGCCTATCCTCATCATTTGACTGCCCTCTGTTGAAAAAAGGTATCCAACAACTGATTGATAACCAAGAAATTTTGTTTGAGAAAGCTCCTATTTCACCCGTTCTAGTTAAATAAGTTTCAATAATAACCATCTACGCCAATCCTTCTAAGGTCCCTAAAAGACCCGTTAGGATTACATCTACTCCAATGACTACTCCACTTAAGATTACAATTCCCGGGCTGGCCCCGTACAAATCAGATAAAACAGTACCATGGAATTATGGTGGAGAAATCTACTACCATGGTATCAAACAAGACGAATTGACTGCCGAAGAAGAAAGCTCCAAAGAGGATAATTCCGACATCAGTAACATTGTCGGAACAAGCAAAATTACCTGTAGTGGAAGAATCTTCTCTCCAGAGATTGCCCCTCAAAAGGCAGTCTTTAAACCCATGGTCGTTCCGAAGATTACCTCTGCACCAGTGATTATACCTGCAAGTGTACCTACCGACAAAGACAATACAATCTCTATCCCTACTTCCACTGCTTAGAATAAAGGGAAAAACATTCAAGAAGAGACTGTCTGGACGAAGGCTTTATCTATCCCTGAAACATCCAAGAAGGAAATGGAAGAAATCCTGAGGATAATTAAGAAGAGTGATTATGATGTGGTTGAACAGTTGGGGCAGACCCCCTCCAAAATCTCTATGTTAGCATTACTGTTGTGCTCTGAGGCACATGCAAAAGCTCTAGTAAAATTTCTGAAGACGGCTTATGTGCCGCAAGAGACGTATGCGGACCAATTCCAAGAGTGTGTGGTCAGTTTAACAGCTGATAATGGTCTGGGTTTCTCTGATGCTGACTTGACACCCAAAGGGAGAAAACACAACGAGGCGTTACATGTCTCAGTGGAGTGTAGAGGAATGACCCTAGCCCATGTCTTGGTGGACACGGGATCATCTCTGAATGTCTTACCAAAGAAAGCCCTTGATAGATTGGATTGTGAGGGGCTGACATTAAAACCCAGTAACATAGTGGTGAGGGCTTTTGATGGGTCAAAGAGGATGGTCCATGGGGAGGTGGACATCCCGATAAAGGTGGGAACTCAGACCTTCAATTCAACCTTCTATGTGATGAACATCCGTCCTTCTTATTCTTGTCTTCTAGGATGCCCTTGGATTCACAATGTCGGTGCTGTCACCTCCACTTTGCATCAGATGCTGAAGTACCATGTCCAAGGGAAAATCATAATTGTCCATGGGGAAGAGGAGTACATGATTAGCCATCTAAATTCTTTCTGATATGTGGAATTGGATGGCGAGTTCATTGAAACCCCTTTCCAACATTTTGAAGAGGTCTCCCAAGAAGTGGCAGTAACCAAGGCGGTATCCTCGATTCCTAAGATTACAAGACCTCCACTTCGGATGTCATCTCTAAAGGATGCAAAGGCAGTAGTGGAAGAGGGCGGATGCACCATCTGGGGGCAGCTTCCAGAAATTCCGTACAAATCAAACAAATTTGGCTTGGGGTTTACTTCAACTGCTCAGAAGGTTGTGCACTGCGCCCGTGCCGGAGGGCCACCTGTGAAGATTAGTAACCAAGGGGTCAATGCAGTGGAAGACGGTGAAGAAGATGGCAGCTTAGAAGATTGGATATTCCCTACTATCAGCGGAGGACTTCACAACTGGGAAGCCAAAGACTTTGTCCCGATAACTTTCATATCTCAGTAATTTATCTTTTACATTTCTGTTGGACTTGTAATATTCACAAATAATTCGTACATTTTCAACCTTGTGTCTTACCCGAGGCACAATGGTCCATTTGTAAGGGTTTTTATTTCATCTTAATATGACATTCAATGAATCATGGATGCTTTTTCATATATAAACCTTTTATGCTCATTGTCTTTCTTTTACATTTTATTGTTTTAAGATGGCTATACCCTTACACACACCCACACTCACAAATACAGGTACCCTTCCATTCCAGATCCCATGGGTAACGATACTGCTATAGCCTTCAGTGACTCTGAAGATATGATCTACCAAGCCGAATACGAAGGTGAGGAAGATTATGTGGTGCCAGGAGAATTGGCCAGACTACTACAACAAGAGGAAAGAGTTATTCAGCCTCATGAGGAGTTGTTAGATACAATTAATTTGGGTACCGAAGATGATAAAAAGGAAATCAAAGTGGGTGCCAATCTAGAGCTGAGTGTCAAGGAGCGCCTAATTCAGTTGTTGCATGATTATGTTGAGATCTTTGCCTGGCCATACGAAGACATGTCGGGACTTGATACAGACATTGTGGTACACCGTCTACCCACAAGAGAAGATTGTCCACCAGTGAAACAAAAAGTCCGCCGCATGAGACCTGACATGTCAGAGAAGATCAAAGCAGAAGTTATGAAACAGTTCAATGCTGGATTTCTAGTTATTACTTCTTATCCACAATGGGTTGCTAACATTGTTCCCGTACCTAAAAAGGATGGCAAAGTAAGAATGTGTGTGGACTATAGAGATTTAAACAGGGCCAGCCCTAAAGATGATTTTCCACTTCCGCACATCGACATCCTGGTTGACAATACAGCTCAGCACAAAGTATTTTCTTTCATGGACGGATTCTCAGGCTATAACCAGATAAAAATGGCACCTGAGGACATGGAGAAAACTAAATTTGTCACACAGTGGGGTACGTTTTGTTACAAAGTGATGCCATTCGGACTGAAGAATGTTGGGGAAACCTATCAACGCGCCATGGTAGCTTTGTTTCATGATATGATACATCATGAGATAGAGGTCTACGTAGATGACATGATAGCCCGATCACAAACTGAAGAAGAACATCTTGGTCACTTGCAAAAGCTGTTTGTCAGATTAAAGGAGTAAAAACTAAGGTTGAACTCGAACAAGTGCACATTCGGAGTCCGGTCCAGTAAACTCTTAGGTTTCATTGCCAGCAACAAAGGCATCGAGGTTGATCCTACCAAGGTTATAGCAATACAAGAAATGCCTGCTCCTCGCACTGAGAAGGAAGTCAGAGGATTCTCGGGACGCCTGAACTATATTGCTAGGTTCATTTCTCACCTAACATCTACTTGTGAACCAATCTTCAAACTACTGAAGAAAGATCAAGTAGTTAGATGGAATGATGACTGTCAGATTGCTTTCGACAAAATCAAGGAGTATTTACAAGAGCCTCCTGTCTTGATGCCACCAGTCGAAGGAAGACCGCTAATCGTGTATCTGACCGTTTTAGAGAACTCAATGGGGTGCGTATTGGGGCAGCATAACGAGTCTGGCTGAAAAGAGCACTCTATTTATTACCTAAGCAAAAATTTTACCGACTATGAAACCAGATATTCACTGCTCGAGAAAACTTAATGTGCTCTGGTATGGGCTGCTCGTCGGCTAAGACAGTATATGTTGACTCATACCACTTTGATGATATCTAAGATGGATCTGATAAAGTACATCTTTGAGAAGCCTGCTCTGTCTAGGAGGATAGCTAGATGGTAGATGATCCTAACAGAATATGACATATAATACACGACCCAAAAAGCTATAAAGGGAAGTGTGCTAGCTGATCATCTTGCTCATCAAGCTGTAGAAGATTATCAGTCCATGAAGTTTGAATTCCCTGACGAAGACATCATGACAGTAGACAACTGTGAAGGAATCAGACCATATGACGGACCTGGACAAGGATCCTGATGGACCCTATACTTTGATGGGGCATCCAATGCACTTGGTAACGGTATCGGTGTTGTACTCATATCTCCGGAAGGATGCCATACTCCTTTTACGGCCAGACTTTGCTTCAACTGTACGAACAACATGGCAGAATACGAAGCATGCATCTTTGGTCTCAAGGCTGCCATAGACTTGGGAATCAAATATTTGGTTGTGTTTGGGGATTCAACTTTGGTCATCAGTCAGATCAAAGGAGAGTGGGACACTAAGCATCCTAACCTTATCCCTTACAAAGAACATGTTTTGACATTGCTACCACATTTCGAGCAGATTACCTTCGAGCACTTCCCGCGAGAAGAAAATCAGCTAGCAGATGCTCTAGCCACAATGTCATCCATGTTTAAACTTAATTGGGATAACGAGGCTCCCCAGATCACCATTGAACGAATGGACGAACCAGCACACTGTCACGAAATTAATACTGAAGAAGTAGTGGACCAGCCTTGGTTCCATGAAGTCAAAAGGTATCTCGAGGCTCAAGAATATCCTGAAGGAGCTTTAATCAATGATAAAAAGTTCTTAAGGAGATTCTCTGCTAAGTTTTTCCTGAGTAATGGCATCCTGTACAAATGTAATCATGATTCTATTCTGCTCCGCTGTGTGGACAAGGTTGAAGCTAAAAAGATCATGGCTGAATTACATGAGGGTACCTTTGGCACTCACTCTAGCGGGCATACGATGGCAAAGAAAATTCTACGGGCAGGCTATTATTGGTCTACCATGGAAGCGGACTGCTATCAACACTCCCGGACCTGTCATAAGTGTCAAATCTATGCAGACAAGGTACACGTGCCTCCGGTTCCTCTAAATGTCTTAACAGCTCCTTGGCCCTTTGCTATGTGGGGAATCGATATGATTGGGGATATCAAGCCTACAGCCTCCAATGGACACCGCTTCATTCTAGTGGCCATTGACTATTTCACAAAGGGGGTCGAAGCATCTTCCTTCGCATCAGTTACTAAGAATGTTGTTGCCCGCTTCATCAAGCAGAATCTCATTTGCCGGTACGGTATCCCAGAAAGGATCATCACTGATAACAGTACGAACCTTAACAATACTATGATCATCGCCTTGCGCGAGCAGTTCAAGATTCAACATCACAATTCATCCCCCTATCGGCCAAAGATGAATGGTGCCGTTGAAGTTGCTAATAAAAACATTAAAAAGATTGTACAGAAAATGACAGTCACCTACAAGGACTGGCATGAGGTGCTACCGTTTGCTCTCCACGGGTACCGTACCACGGCTCGCACATCAACTGGGGCAACACCCTATTCTTTGGTATATGGCATGGAGGTTGTTCTACCTATTGAAGTTCATATCCCCTCTTTAAGAATCGTGAAGGATGCAGGTTTGAGCAAAGACGATTGGATCAAGACTCGGCTTGATCAACTGAACTTAATTGATGAAAAGAGACTTACTGTTGTTTGCCATGGTCAGACGTATCAAAAGCGGATGATCAAAGCTTCCAATAAGAAAGTCAGACGCCAGGTATATCAAGTTGGAGATCTAGTGATCAAGCGCATCATCTTGCCACAAAGTGATCCCAGAGGAAAATGGACTCCTACCTATGAAGGACCATTTGTAATCAAGAACATCTTTTCTGGTGGGGCAATGATCTTAACCACCATGGACGGTGACGACCTGCCACACCCTGCGAACGCAGACATAGTCAAAAGATACTACGCATAAGAGACCCGCTAGGTTGACACACCTAGGCAAAACAAGGGCATCCCGGCGAACCAAAAGGTTCAGGCAAAAATTAGGGATAAATATATAAAAAATCTGTACACCCTGCAAGTTGAAAATCCGAAAGGGCGACTTGGGAAAAAAAGGCTTTCCCGGTGAATCGAAAACCCGAAAGGGTGGTTCAGGCAAAAGTTAGGGAATTAAAGCGTATGACTATGTCTCGTCGGATCACTTTAAGGATAATCTCTTCACTGACAAACTCGAAGCTTCTGATCAATCCAATCATCTTCGGACGAAGCAACAAATGGACAAGATATTCAGAGATACGAAGGCTATAGCAGAATGGGAACCCCATGGGATTTTTTTACACATAGCTATCTTTCTTTGTATAAAATTTTCTTATTTTTATGACACCATCCTCTTACTAGGATATTTGTCTCCTTTGTACAAAATACTTATTCAAAGTAAATACAAAGACATATCTTTAAAATACAGAAAACTATTTGTCCTTTTCTTTTACATTTGTGTTATATTTGCAAAAAAAAACGTCCAATGATTCATTAATGAACATATGCATTTGAACATAATTACTGTTTACAAATAAGTGAAATGGAAAAGAACAATTACTGACAGGTTGAAAAACTAGGAAAACGTCTTTAGGATATTCCATGAACAATCCCTACAGTACGTCATCAAATTCCTCAGCGGAGCCCAAACTTCAAACTATTAGTCCACAGTGGAAACCATCCAATTTCTCCAAATTCCCCAGCAAGTTATCTTGAAATCTGAAAAGCAACCGGACAACAGTTAACTTTTATTTCTCCCCAACCTAGGATAACTCCCCGGTAGAGTGGTAGACAACCTAAACTCCTGAACTTTTTCCAAACAGGGATAATTTTTCTTCCCCATAGAGTTTTTATTAATTCCCAGTAGAAGTCATCAAAATTCTCTGGATTCCACCAAGCAGATTACTCAAGCAATATACGACATTACTCTCACAACAGAATTTTTGTCAATACTCCAGCTTCAAGACATAAAGAATCCACATATCCTCAGCAATCAAGGATTTATTTTCCTCAGCAATACAACAAATCAGCTTACATGTACATACATTACATCCATATATCATAAACATTGATAAAGCACATATATTGCATCATACATTTCATGCAACATAACTTTGTGTTTCAGCTAACATTTTACCCTTTTCAGGATAAGATTAACAGCTGCCATTAACAATGTTCAAAGATTCTAGATACAGTACAGATATGCTCCAGACACGGATGCCATCCTGATACTCATTCAGATTCAGCTTTCAGATACAGTACATATACGCTCCAGACACGGATGCCATCCTGATACTCATTCAGATTCAGCTTTCAAATACAGTACAAATACGCTCTAGACACGGATGCCATCCTGATACTCATTCAGATTCAGCTTTCAGATACAGTTTAGATACGCTCCAGACACGGAAGTCATTCTGTTACTCATTCAGATTCAAGTCCAGATACGCTCCAGACAAGGATGCAATTCTGATACTCATTCAGACCTTAATTTCAAGATACAGTCCAGATACGCTCCAGACACGGTAGCCATTTTGTCGCTTATTCAGATTCATCTTTCATATACAGTTCAGATACGCTCCAAACAAGGAAGCCATTCTGTTACTTATTCAGATTCTAGTTCAGATACAGTGCGGATACACTCCAGATACGGATGTCATTTTGTCGCTTATTCAGATTTCAAATTCTATATACAGTACAGATACACTCCAGACACGGAAGTCATTCTGTTACTCGTTCAGATTCAAATACAGACACAGCTCAGATACGCTCCAGACAAGGACGCTATTCTATTGCTCATACAGATTCAGTCTCCAGATACAATTCAAATACGTTCCAGATATGGACACCATTCTGATACTTATTCTTATGACTTACAACTTACAATTCAGCAAACATTCTTGGATGGCATCTACAAGCCCATCTCCAACAAGATTCTATCACCTCTCCAAATGGCATCTTTAAGCCCATTCCCTCAACTACACTTTGTCGAGTGCAAATTTATGGGCACTCTAGTGTCCAATCATCTTTTACCTCCGAGTCACGAACGGCAAAACTCGCCAATCTAACGCTTCAGGTTCAAGAAGATTGAACAGGGGAAGCTGTTGTACCCCAAAATTTTCCCTCTCATTTATCAAGATTTTTCTCACAAGACTTCTTGGACTCAAGACAAGATTAGGGTTTGGTCAGCTCAAGACACCTCACCTTGCACTGATAATCCAAAATTAGGTTTAAGTTTGCACAAGGATTTTTGGACCATCAATGCTTCATGTGACTTTCATACACCATCTTGGACCCCTAAGATTGCTCATGTTAAGTTTCAAGCCTTGAATCACATTTTTGATCAGTCAATTGGATAGTTGACCTAAAAATCAGCTGTATTGGGGAAAAAGTCGACCATGACCAATTTACAGTCAAACTTCATAATTTTTTATCCACGTCAATATTTTAGAAATCATATGTATCATTTGATCAAGTTTGGATCACAACTCTTCAAGAAATTTGATCAAATCATCAAAAGGGCAAAATGGTCAAAATTAGGGTTTTGATTGAGAAAGGGCAATTTCTGATTTTTAACCTAACCAATGACCAATTGAGTTCAAGCATCATTTCAAGGGTTCAATGGCATCATCTTTACCTAATTACATGGTTCAAAAGATCTCAAGTTCATTGGATTGACAGATGAATTTTGCAGCCAACTGATCAAAAGTCAATTGTACACTGAAAAGTCAAACTTTGACTTTTTGGTTAAAATCAAGTGCCAAGAGTCATAATTCAGCAAGATATGTCAAAATATGAAACTTGTTCACCAAGAAACTCAAATTTGAAAATTATGGTTTTAATTTGAAAATTTTCATAACTTAGAATTTTTCTAAGTATAAAAATTTTCTTATTTTTTCCCAACTTTTCACCACTTTTTCACCATGATGCATTTTGAATCAAGAAAATTTCCCAACATGAAAGTTGTAGTCCTCCATGAGTCTATAACTTTGCTTCACAAAGTTTTCCCTAAAGATGCTTGGATCTCAAGTTATGAATTTTTGAATATAGGGCCATGAACTAAATAACTTAGTGAAATTTTGCCCTAATTTAGGCAGGTTTTGGACCCAACTTCATAGACATTTTTCACCTAGTTCCAAGAGGTATCTCAAATTTAATTTCAAAGATGTATTATATAGCACATTGCAAGCTTTCCAAAATGTCCAAGAACTCTCCAAGATCATTTTTGGTTAGGGAGAATCGAAGAAGGGAAGTTGGCATTTTCTCACTTTTGATCAAGCCATTTTCACATAACATCAAGTTGCAAATCTAATCTATGCTGCTTATATCTTGCTTTACAGGTCCTAAGCTTGCTATACACTCCATAATTAAATGCATACTCAGAAGCTAAAGCCTTTATATTTTCTTTTGAAGCTTTACACAAGATGCATTTCCATTTTGGGCAAAAAGTTCACATTGTCATTTTCATAAAGAGGAACTTTTGAAACTTTCTCAATCTTGAGCATTGAACCTGTCCTCTTGATGCATACAAACTCTACAGCCCTCAAACAATGTGTACCAACTCTTATCAGCCCTCAAGGAAGCTAGTACAAGCATGTGGATTGGTCATGTCAACTTTACTTAAAATGCAAGAAAAGTTGCAAAAAGGTCCAAGGCTTGCATAGCTAGTGAAGAGCTGACTTTGTATCCCTTCTATACAAATATATAAACTTGTTACAAGGCATAGCACGTTTTTCTTGCATCTAAAACTCACTCAAACTCAGAAACACCAAAATTCTGCCAAAACACTCATATTCTGCAAAAGCACATCCAACTCTCATTTGACTCGTGCGTTTTGTGTCTAACCACTTCAAACATCTTAAACACTTGATAACTAATCAATCCAAGCCATCAACCTGGTTCTGTAACCCCTGTTTCAGCATCCACCATTTTCAATTTGGAAGCTTGCAGCTTGACTTGTTCAGAGAGTTGCAACCATCCTCAAAGCAAGATAAGCATTGGAATAGCTTCATTGAAGTTCAAGGAAGCTTAAACGATCACCAGGCCCCCATCAAAGTCCTTACATTGTCCTGCACATATCCAACTGATGGAGGTATTTTTTTCAAACTCTATCTCTCTGAATAGGCGACCTCAAGCCACGATTTATGAAGAAAAAATGTAGTCCTTATCATAACGAAGTTGTACATATCATTACTTTTCATTTATGTTACTTGTGCTGAGAGAATTTCAAGATTGAAAACTCTGAAAAAGTTAGGTCACGAATTAGGGCTTCCAAAATTCTCTCTGATCTTTAAGAGTTAGGTCACATAATTTATATGGCTGGAATCGTGAGCTCAAATGCCACATTTTTCATGTTATGAGTTTTTGTTTTTATGCAAGCATGTGAGAGTTACAAATTGAACTGGAAACGCGCGCAGAAGCTTGGACGAAGGACAGGGACGATGATGTTCTGGGCTTTTTGTGCTTTGGCCTTTTTGTTTTCACTAATCACACCCCTTGACTTGCTATTGCACCCCCTGGCTATATTTTTATATTTTTGCATTTTTCTTCATATTTTTATATTCAATACTTTTATTTATTTTTCTCAATGATAAAAAAATATTAAAAAATTGATTTATTTATTTTCATACTTTTATTTTATTTTTTTATTTTTTTCTCACATGAAAAATAGTTTATTTTGATAAATAGAACTTATTTTCTTAAATAACTTGTAAATATAATAAAAAAAACACTTAATATTTTTATTATACTATTTATACTCGTAAATACTTATTTTCTATACATATTTAATTTTTAATATTTAAACATAATATTATTTTTTATTTTTTATACAAAAATATACAAGTTAGTAAATATAGAATATTATTTTCTTTCAATTGAAAAAACTAGGGTTTAACCCCTTCCAAAAATAATATTATTTTTTCCTTTTTTTTTAGGGTGTAAATTAATTATTTTTCTCATACAAAAACAAGACATAAAACATTTTTTACATAAAAATTGCATTGCATTTTAAATATTTGTCTTATATTTATTTAATTCGCGCAATATTTGATTTGGTTGTAATAATATATTTAGGTTTATATTTGTGCAAAGTTCCCATTCAAACTTGTATTCCCCCCTCCCATAAAAATTGTTGTAATAGCTTAGTTTACATTACGCAATTTATCGCTTTATATACTATGCTTAGTAATTAGGGTTTGCATGACAAGAACAAAAAACAAAGTAAAATAGAAAACCCTAAATACAAGACAAAAGCATGAAGATGACACACTTTACACACAAGCACCCTTAGGGTTTCTCCCACTTGGTTGCCTAAAATAAAATGGCCATGTTACGCATGCGAAGTATCTTGGCAAAACAAAACAAATATAAGATCATAGTCCCTCAATGACGCTATTCAAAGGTTGCCTAAACAAAATGATCTTGGTCCCTCCAAAATGCTAAGATACTTGGCAACATTGCTATCATGGTCATACGAAGACCCACGCCCGTCCCGTTTACATCCAAAGATAGGGTTGTCTACCAAATAAATGGTAAGTCAAAAATGTCAAAGGAATAAAAATGCACAAGAAAGACATTTGAGTAGGTAGATAGCTTCTAAGTTACTTGCTCCTTTTCAAACAATCCTTGCTATTTTCAAAAACAAACACACACACATTTCAAAACATCTTACAAAACATTGAAAACATTTTCAAAAGACAAACATCTTTGTATACATTCTTATGAACGAGAATCATTACAAAGATTGCCTAAACAATGGCCTCTTTTACAAAATACTTTCAAAACCACACCAAACACCATTTCAAACAAAACAAAGCAAGTGATCTAAGCAAGTAACTAAGAGCCCATGGAAAACCATGGATGAAAAGGGTGCTAGCACCTTCCCTTTTCATAATCTACCCCCCGAACTCAAGAAAACGTCTCAAAGGTCTTTCCTGTGCTTTTTTACCTTTCCTTTTGGTTAAAAGAAAAGTTAGTGGCGACTCTTGCTAACCGCGACATTTGCGATAAAACGCAAAACCTCAAGTCAGTTCTCCCACTGTATCACTGGCGGATTGGGCAAAAAAGGGTATCCCGGTGGGCTGAAAACCTAAAAAGGTAGTCCAGGAAAAATTAGGAATAAAAGCATATGAATATGTCCTTATTGGATCACTATAGTGAGCTTTATTACCAACGCCAAAAGTTCAAACGGTACAGATCAGTCTAACCACCTTCCTCTGACAGCAAGGGATGAGATGTTCAAAGATATAAGGGCAATAGCAGAGTTTGAACTCTACGAGATTATTTCCACATAGCTATATGTTTTGTTTTCACTTTGCAATCTTTTCTTTGACGATTTCCTCTTACTAGGATTCCCGTCTCTTTGTATGAGATCGCCTGTTTATGGACAAAATTATCAAATACAAAAAACAATTTCAAAGCTAGATTCTGTTTTTATGTTTTCTGTTTTGTTTGCAAAATGTTCAAAAACTAAAATTGGACGAGCATATGCATATGAATATGATTGACTATTAACAAATATGTGCATAAGAAACGGGAATGAGCAGTTACTCAAGACGGTAGGAGATGGGATGACGTCCAAGCCACCCATGGATCCCCACAGATCCACTTTAGGAGATTTTTCCCTACATATTAATCTTCACAAAGTTTATACATTCCCCACAATTTTCCCAGCAGATCACTCTGGCAGATGAAGGAGTGAAGGCTTCCTCCCAGAAACATTGCTTATCTACAGTTTATGGGGATTCTTCTCCAGCTGAGTTTTCAAAACTGTAAAATACCTTGTGTTGTACCCCAAAATTTTCCATCTCATTTATCAAGTAATCTCTCACAAGATCTCCTTTGGTTCAAAACTGCACAAGGGTTTATCAGCTCAAGACACCTCCTCAAGCACTGATGACGGAAAATTAAGGTTTGAGATTGCACAAGGACAAATGGACTTTTTATGCCTCATATGACTTTCATGGATCATTTTGGACTCTCAATATTTCTCATGTCAAGTTTCAAATCTTAGATCACATTTTTGCTCAGTCAATTGATCAGTTGACCTAAAATCAACTATATTGGGGGAAAAAGTCAATTGTGGTCAATTTACAGTCAAACTTCATAATTTTTTATCTATTTCAATATCACAAAATCATATATGTCATTTGATCAAGTTTGGATCACAATTCCTCAAGAAATTTGATCAGATCATCAAAAGGGCAAAATGGTCAAAATTAGGGTTTTGACTGAGAAGGTGCAATTTCTGATTTTTTGACCTAGCAAATGACTTATTGGTTTGAGACATGATCTCAAGGATTCAAATGCATCATTCTGACCTAATGGCATGGCTTAAAACATTCCTCAAGTCTAATTGGTTGACAGTTGAATTTCAGTCAACTGATGAAAAGTCAATTGTACACTGAAAAGTTAAACTTTGACATTTTGGTCAAAATCAAGTATCAAAGATCATAATTCATAAAAACATGTCAAAATATAAAACTTGTTCATCAAGAAATCAAAAAGTCAAGATTTCATTTTGAAAAGTCAAAATTTCTAAACTTAGAAATTTTTCTAAGTATTGGAAAATTCATATTTTTTCACAACTTTGAGCCAAATTTACACCATGATGCAAGATGATTCGAAGGAAACTTCCAACATGAAAGTTGTAGATCTCAATGATATCTAAAATATTGTAAAACACAACTTCTCATGGAAATGCATGGATTTCAAGTTATGATTTTGTAAGGACATGTTCATGAAACTTGGAAACAGTGAAATTTTGCCCTAGTTTAGGCAGGATTTTGACCTAACTTCATGGTAATTTTTCACATAGTTCTAAGATGAATTTTCAAAAAATGTCTAACATAGAGGTTGTAAAGGATTTTATAAGCTTTCCAAAATTTCCAAGAACTCATTGATATCATACTTGAGCAAGGATAATCGAAGGCAAAAAGTTAGGGTTTTCAAACTTGAATTACAAGTCATTTCTTGATGAAAACATGAACCAAATCCATGTTAGGCTGCATAATCTTGCTTTGTAGGCCTTCTAAATTGTATACCCATCCATCATTAATTGATTACACAAACTTTTGAGCTATAACCCAAGTGGTTTAAGCTTTATCCAACTCACATTGCCATTTTGGGAAGAAAGTGAAGAATGCCATTCTTGAAAAGTAAGCTTTATGCACAAAGTCAATTATTGAGCCTCTAACTTGTTCCCTCTGATCACACTCCATCTACAAAGTCAGAAGCAAGTGTGTTTAAAGCATAACTAGACTATCTTAGAAAGTACACGAGACTTTGAAACTTGGATTTCTCAAAAATCACATGTTATGCTTAAATTTGTGATTTTGAATTCTGATCAACAACAAGTCTCAAAACTTGTTGCTTATAAATAGAAGCAATATTTGTGAGCTAAGACTTGATCTTGAACACCCTGAAGCACTCCCAAACTCACTCAAACCAGAAATTGCCCAAAAACTCCATTATTGCACAGTTTCTGACCTTGAACTCCAAACTCATATTTCCCTCGTGCGTTCTTTGGCCTTTTAGTTCCTAAAGCTTCCTTACATCAAATATAACCTATCCATGTCCCTGTTACACGAATGTAACTCCATTTTCATCATCCTCCATAACCAAAAATAGAGCATTGCATGTTGAGTTCTCCAAGCCATTTCAACCACTCTCAACTCAAGCTAAGCATTGCATTAGCTTCCTAGAGACTCAAGGAAGCTAACCTGATCATTGAAGCACCTTGAATCAAGCTCAAACTCATTTCACGATTTCCAGTTTTGAGGTATATTTTTTGAACTTCTATCTTCTCATTTAGGCATTGTTAGGCTTGCATTTGTGAAGATAAAATGTAGACATCATTGCCCTGAAACTATACATGTCTATAGATTTCATTTATGTTGTTTGAGTAGTGAGAATTTTGAGTTTGAACTTGCTGAAATACCTAGGTCAGAATTTGGTACTTTTAGAAATTCATGCTCATCTTTGAGAGTTAGCTTAAGTTATTTACATATTCAGAATCGTGATGAAATTTATAGCAAATTTGATGTTGGAAGTTTTGTGAATGGTTGAGAATTGATGAAGTTACAGTTTTCAAAATTTGTTGGCGCAAGGAAGAAGATGAAGTTGGCCTCCTGACTTGTTTTCAAATATATATTTATGGTTTTGTATTAATGAACGGATGTATAGCCACTCTAGTGGTAAAGCGCGCGCCTGATAACCTTTTGAACCTGGGTTCGAGCCACAGTGGTACCCTTTTATTCATTTTTCACATTTTTTCACTTTTTTGTTTACAAACACAGGCGCCTGGGCCTCCCATTGGGCTTTGTTTTTTTGTTTGCTAACTTCTGACCCCCTGCCTTATTTTTTACACTCCTGGCTCATTATTTTTCTTTGTTATTTTATTTTCTTTTTTTTATTTTATTTTCATCTCATATTTTCTTTACTATTATTATTATTATTATTATTATTTCTTTAATGATAAAAAATCCAAAAAAATATTTTATTTTTTTATTTGCATATTTAAAAAATGCTCATTTACATTTTATTTCTTCATAAAACAAAAAGATTAAAAAATATTTTTCTTAATAAATTTAATTTTTTTTAAATAATAAATATTTATATAATTAGGTTTAATTATTATAGTAGTCTCTTATAAATTAAAATTAACTTAGAATTTAGGTTTCTTTCTTATTAAATTAATTTTCATATTATTATTATTAGTCTAAAACCTTTTCATAAAAAACCCTGAAAAATCATTTTTTAACTCAATATTTTTCTTAATTAGTTTAAAATTAATTTTGTTTATTTTTAATTAATAATTTTCTTAATTAGGTTAAGACTAAAACCCTTTCATGAAAACCAAACAAAAATTACTCTTTTTCCATTTACATTCTTGCATTATTTTCTTTTCAATTTTGTACAGTATTTCAATATGGTTGTAATAGATAATTAGGTTTAATTTTCTTGCAAATCCCCATTTGTAAATTTGTATAACCCCTCCCCTAATGATGTAATAGCTTAATATTTTTACTTTCCATAATTTATCACTTTATATAAATGCTAGTAAACTAGGGTTTTATACAGAAAGACTAAAAACAAACAATTAGCAAACCCTAATTCAAGACAAGACCATGCATGTAAATCAAACACACTTGCACACTTACACCCCTGGGATAATTTCAATTTGTTGCCTTACAAAAATGACCATGTTATGCATGTGTGGTATCTTAGCAAAAAAACAAATCAAAAATACAAGATCATAGTCCCTCGATGACGCTATCAGTGTTGCCTTTCAAAATGATCTTAGTCCCTCAAAGAAAAATGCTAAGATATCTCACAACATTGCTATCATGGCTATACGATGACCCACGCCCGTCCCTTACATCCAAAGATAAGTCTTCTTACCAATAAATGGTAAGATAGCAATATCAAAGGAAAGGAAGAAATTAACTAGGACTTTTGAGTAGGTAGATTGTTCCTACTTGCTTGCTCAATTTCAAATCAAACATCCTTGCTTATTTTCAAAACAAACACCAACACTTTCAAACCAACACTTTCAAAAACTCTTTCAAAACATTTTTCAAACATGAAACATTTTCAAAATATCAACACTTTGTATACATTCTTACGAATGAGAACTATTACAAAGTTTTCCTAAATGATGACGCCTTTTCAAAATAATTTCAAAAACCATACAAAGCACATTTTCAAACAAAAATCAAGTGATCTAGCAAGCAACTAAGATCCCATAGATAATTATGGATGAAAAGGGTGCTAACACCTTCCCTTTTCATAATCTACCCCCCGAACTCAAGAAATAATCTAAAAGGTCTTTCCTGTTCTTTTCAGCCTTTCATTTTGGATAAAAGAAAAGTCGGTGGCGACTCTTGCTAACTGGAACATTTACGATAAAACATAAAACACCCAAGTCAGTTCGCCCACCGTACCACAGAACTGGCGACTCTGCTGGGGAAAAACTTAAAAGTGGGGTTACCTTAGGGCTAGATCAACTTTATTTGCTTTCATTGTTTGATTTGTTTGCTTTACATTTTGGTTCCTTGTTTGAGCTTGTTCTAATCCTCTACCCGGATTTGGGATACGTTATAGGTAAGTAGCAATACGTTGTGGAAACTGTATGGGGTATAACGACATGGTCTAACCAATAGCTACGTTAGTGTGACAAATTTGTGGATACCGGTAGCCCTTGAATAGTCAAGGAGAATACGGGGCCACTGAGTGATGTCATGAAGTACTAACTGACTTTAGAACCTTTACTTGACCAACTTGGCCATTAGGACGTAGTGAGATAACCGGATCTGGTGCAGTCCGAAGTTGGTTGATACTTGATACTACACTCATTGAGGTTTGATTTTTGGGATATTTCGGTCGCTGTGAAAGAGGCTTGCGCTGAAACAATGCCCGAGAAGACAAATCAGTGATATTGAGATCCTTTAGAACCAGGTTACTATTTCTAGGACAGGTTTGAGCCAACTAAACTTCAAGAGGGTACTTACCTATGAGATTCCATGCAAGCCTAAACCTAAGTACTTGCTTTGCCTTTTTTGTATATACTTACTTGTACATGAAATCATAAACATCATAACATCATACTCATTCTCACTAACCATTTAAAGGATTTTTGGGATTTATTTTTATTCTGTTTTGTAGGACATGGCTTTTATCCGCAGGAATACTATCCAAGTCAATCTCATAAGAATTCCTCCTCAACTCAAAGAGTTAGTGTCAAGGGTTCCTGAGAATTATCCATTCACCGAAATACATGGTTTCCTCCTAAGCTTGATTACCTTCAACATTGTTGAAGATATGATGAAGGTGCTTTTCCAATTCTTTGATCCTCTACACCATTGCTTCACTTTTCCCGATTATCAACTTGTGCCAACTTTGGAAGAATTCTCTCAAATCTTGAGGATTCCCATTCTCAGTCAACTACCCTTCAACGGTATGGAAAGAGATCCAAAACCTGAGGACATTTCCCAAGCACTACACTTGCAATAATCTGATATCATGACTAATTGGGAAATAAGGAGTGGTGTCAAAGGTTTCTTAGCCAAGTTCTTATTTGAGTAAGCTCAAGATTATTGGAACTCTTTTGACTTACAAGCTTTTGAAGAAATCTTGTCCCTTCTCATCTATGGGATGGTTTTGTTTCCAAACCCTGACCAACTAATAGATGTAAATGCTGTCAAAATCTTCATGTCTCGCAATCCGGTGCCTACCTTATTGGGAGACATCCTACATTCTTTTCACTCTCGCACTATGAGGAAGAGAGGGATCCTTATGTGTTGCACTCCTCTCTTGGAAATATGGTTTATTTCGCATCTTCCCTTATCTGTGTTGAAGAACGAGCAAGGTTCAAGGTGGTCCCATAGGTTGATGACGCTCAGACATTCAGATGTTCATTAGTGTTCCCGATCCTTGGAGAATGTTACTATCATCTACCGTTGTGGTTAATTCCCTAATTTCCCTTTACTTGGCATTAGAGGAGGTATCACTTACAACCCCTGCTTAGCTTTACGATAGTTTGGTTATGCCCGAAGGGATGGTCCACATGAGATGCTCATTCAAGGAGTGATATTCGACTACGAGAGTGACGACCAAAGCTACCGCCCGAGGTTTATGCGAGCTTGGAGGATGGTAAGTAAAGTGGATAGCAAGACGCTGGGACACAAGAATTCCATTCCCCTTGAGCCTTACCTTAGGTGGGTACGAGCTCGTGCTCAGAAATTTGAGATGCCTTATCCCCCCATCTTACCAGTTATCATGGAACCTGTGGTTGAAGGAGATGTCCCGTACACTGTCCTCCATCCCGACATACCTACTTCTCTCAAAGACTTGCAAAAAGGTTAGATTCAGCTAAAGGAAGAACAAGATACTTTCGAAGCTCAATTTTATGCTAGCGAGAAGAGGGTCTTGGAGCTTACAAAGCAGCTACAATAAGAGCAAAGTGTGAACGCCTACCTTACGCCGAAGAGGATGTGTTCAGTTCTTTTTATCTTAGAAAGTTATTTTGTAAGCCCAAGAGGCATTTTGTAGTATTTGGAAGTAATTAATGAAAATTGAAGTTTGTTCATTCTTTTGTCTATACAAATTTAAATCTCATTAATCCTTGAAATCATTTACACATACATGCCATGCATCATAACATGACAGGTTTTCATACAACAGGTTTCCTTATCTTTCTGCTGTTTATTTCAGCAAGATGGATCTAAAGAAAACTGTGAAGGATCTTCAGGAACAAAACTCTCAATTCCAAGAGACTCTACTGGCCCTAGCCAAGGGGCGGGAAGATATGATGGCATTTCTGGCATTTAAGAAGAAACCCAAGAAGAGAGCCCTGGTCAACATGGGCAGAAGGTTCAAAGAGTCAGTTCGTCAGATGCCAATAGTGGAAGACTCATCTGAAGAAGACGAGAATCAGATTGGTGAGGTTAAGAGTACCCAGACTGACTGTATTAATGATCAAGCGTCTGATGATGATTATTTTAATGAGCAGTATCCACCCGCCGATGTCAAGTATAAGTAGTTAGAAGACAGATTGAAGGTTGTTGAAATCCAAGTCATCCCCGGTTTAGATTTTAATGATTTGGGTTTGATCTTTGGGGTGGTTATTCCCCACAAATTCAAAACACCAGTCTTTGCAAAGTGTGATGGAGTTTCCTGTCCTAAACTTCACCTGAAATCTTATGTGTGCAAGATACAGCCGCACACTGCTGATAAGAAACTCTGGGTTCACTTTTTCCAAGAAAGCTTGGCCGGTACGCAGTTAGAATGGTTCTACCAATTGGATGGTTCCCGTATCAATACCAGGGAGGATTTAGCTACCGCCTTCTACCATCAGTACTAGTATAACGTTGACTTGGCGCCAACAAGAGTTCAGTTGCAAGATATGACCATGGGAAAGAACGAAGGATTTAAAGAATATGCACAAAAGTGGAGAGACCTGGCCAGTGGGGTTCAACCACCTTTGACTGATAAGGAGCACATTGACATATTTATGGGAACTTTATCTGGTTCATTCTTTAATTTATTGGTTGGCTGCTCTTCTTCTGGTTTCACTAAGCTAATCTTAGTCGGAGAAAGATTTAAAAGCGGCATCAAAAGTGGGAAGATCTATGTGGCATCTGCCTCCACTTCCAATCCCGTCAAGAAACCTTTTCCTGCAAAGAAGGAAATCAATGTTGTGTACGGGGCAAGGGCCCGTACCAAGAAGAATGATCATCCGCCCGTTAATGTTGTTCGAATCTCCAATCCAACTCCTACTCCAAAACCATCTGCTAATCATCAATGTTTTGAAACTCCAAGAAGACAATTTATGAGGTTAGGCATGTCATTATCTCAAGCCTTACAACATTTTCTAAAGGCTAATTTGGTGACATTGTGCGATCCTCCTGCCAACCCTGATACCTCTTCACCAAAGTATAATATGAACGCTAAATGTGCTTACCACTCAAGTAGCCTCGGGCATGAGACTGACCAATGTTGGGCCTTGAAGAATAAAATTCAGGATTTGATCGATAACAAGACTGTTGAATTTGATCCTCCTCCAACTCTAAAGGTAATCACCGTGCCTATGCCGAAACACGACAAGGGTGTCAATGAAATTAACGTTGTGGGTGATTCGGATGATGAAGCTGCATTTGAAGATTGGGCGTATCCTACTACAATGGAGCTGAGGAATTGGCATGCAAAGGACTTCGTGCCCATCTCTTTCATTGAGGAGTAATCTACTTGTTATTGCTTTTCTTTCAATTCAAGAACATTTTGTATGTAATATTTAACAATGACTTTTAAGCCATGTGCCTGGCCCGGAGCACTTTGGTCTATTTGTCAAGGGTTTATCTATGTTCATCTAATCATATGGTCATTTAATACAAATCATTGGACTCTTTTGCATTTAAATTTTTGTGTTCATTGTCTTTATTTTCTTCAAATACATTTTTCAAAATAGCCATGTATCTTACATGCACACACACACACACTATTGCAGGTCCTCATCCACTCTGGATCTTATTGCCAATGACTCTACTATTGTCGACTATGACTTCGAATGTCCAATTAACCAAGCCGAAGATGAGGGCGAGGAAAATTGTGAAATACCGGGAGAACTAGCTAGACTTCTGTTACAAGAGGAAAAAGCTATTCAGCGGCACGAAGAGTCAGTTGAAGTCATCAATCTGGGTACTGAGACAGACAAGAGAGAAGTCAAGATTGGTGCTAACTTAGAAGAAAGTGTCAAGAGCAGGTTGGTTCAAATGTTACATGACTATGTGGAAGTGTTTGCTTGGTCTTATGAAGATATGCCAGGGTTGGATACCGACATCGTAGTTCATCGTCTTCCAACAAAAGAAGATTGTCCTCCTGTCAAACAAAAGGTTTGTCGCATGAGGCCTAATATGTCTGAGAAGATAAAAGCTGAAGTGATGAAATAATTTGACGCATGGTTCTTAGTTGTAACATCCTACCCCAATGGATTGCCAATGTAGTGCCAGTACCAAAGAAAGACGGAAAAGTTCGCATGTGCGTAGACTATAGGTATCTGAATAGGGCAAGCCCCAAGGATGACTTCCCTCTACCACACATTGACGTTTTGGTCGATAACACTGCTCAGCATAAAGTCTTCTCTTTTATGGACGGTTTATCTGGCTATAATCAGGTTAGAATGGCTCCGGAAGACATGGAGAAGACTACTTTCATTATGCAATGGGGCACCTTTTGCTATAAGTTTATGTCGTTCGGATTGAAGAATGCAGGGGAAACATATCAAAGGGCTATGGTATCTCTGTTTCATGATATGATCCATCATGAAATAAAGGTATATGTGGATGATATTAGTGCCAAATCACAAACTGAAGAGCAACATATCGATCACCTGTACAAACTATTCGAGAGGCTGAAAAAATACAAGTTGAGGTTGAACCCTAACAAGTGCACATTTGGAGTACGATCGAGAAAGCTTATAGGTTTTGTTGTCAGCAATAAAGGCATTGAAGTCGATCCTGCCAAGGTAAAGGCCATCCAAGAAATGCCAGTCCCTCATTCTGAAAAAGAAGTTAGAGGATTCTTGGTTCATCTCAATTACATCGCCTGCTTCATATCTCACTTGACTGCTACTTGTGAGCCAATCTTCAAACTCTTGAAGAAAGATCAGGTAGTCAGATGGAATGATGAATGCCAAAATGCCTTCGACAAAATCAAAGAATATCTGCAAGTACATCCTATTCTCATGCCTCCAGTTGAAGGAAGACCTTTGATCATGTACTTGGCAGTGCTAGAGAACTCTATGGGGTGTGTTTTGGGCCAACATGACGAGTCTGGCCGAAAAGAGCATGCTATTTATTACTTGAGCAAACAGTTTACCGACTGTGAAACCATATATTCACTGCTCGAGAAAGCTTTCTGCGCTCTGGCATGGGCTTCTCACAGGATAAGACAGTATATGTTGACTCATACCACTCTGTTGATTTCTAAGATGGACCCAATCAAGTACATCTTAGAGAAACCTTCCCTTTCCGGATGGATAGCCAGGGGGAAAATGATCTTGACTGAGTATGGCATTTAATACACAACACAAAAGGCCATCAAAGGAAGCGTACTAGCATATCATTTGGCCCATCAAGCTGTTGATGATTATCAGTCCATAAACTTTGACTTTACGGATGAGAACATCATGCTGGTGATCGATTGTGTGAAACCTGGACCATATGACGGACCTAAACAAGGATCCTGATGGACTATGGTCTTCGATGGGGCTTCCAACGCCTTGGGTAATGGAATTGGTGTTGTGATCATCTCCCCTGAAGGTTGCCACACTCCTTTCACTGGCAGATTATGCTTCGATTGCACGAACAATATGACTGAGTACGAAGCGTGCATCTTGGGTCTGAAAGCTACCATTGACTTGAGGATCAAGCATTTGAATGTGTTTGGGGATTATGCTCTAGTGATTATCCAAGTAAAAGGAGATTGGGGCACTAAACACCCTAATCTCATCACTTACAATGAACTTGTGCTATCTCTGATTCCTTACTTCGAAGAGATCACCTTTGAGCACTTCCCTAGGGAAGAAAATCAATTGGCTGACGCCTTGGCAACCATGTCTTCAATGTTCAAGGTCAGATGGGACAACGAAGCCTTTATGATTACGATTGAGATATTCGACGAACCTGCACACTGCTGTGAGCTTGACACTGACACAAAAAAGCCTTGGTACCATGAGGTGATGAGATATCTCGAAGCACAAGATTATCCTGGGGGAGAATCCATCAATAACAGAAAGTTCTTACGAAGATTTTCAGCCAAATTCTTCCTAAGCAACAGAATATTGTACAAGCGCAACCACGATTCTACTTTACTCTGATGTGTGGACAAGAAGGAGGCAGTGGAAATTATGGAAGACATACATGATGGTCTCTTTGGGACTCACTCAAGTGGACATATGATGGCCAAGAAGATCTTGAGAGCTGGCTACTATTGGTCAACAATGGAGACTGATTGGCATCAACATTCAAGAACTTGTCACAATGCCAAACTTATGCTGACAAGGTCCATGTGCCTCATATCCCTTTGAACGTCATGACCGCTCTGTGGCCATTTGCAATGTGGGGCATTGACATGATTGGATAAATCAAGCCCACGGCTTCCAACGGATATCGCTTCATTCTGGTTGCTATTGATTATTTCACCAAATGGGTCGAAGCCGCCTCTTTTTCCTCAGTCACCAAGAATGTGGTAGCCAGATTCATTAAACACAACCTCATCTGCCATTATGGTATCCCCGAAAAGGTCATCACCGATAATGGGACTAACCTCAATAATGCTATGATTACCGAGCTTTGCACTCAGTTCATGATCAAGTATCACAATTCTTCTCCATATAGACCTAAAATGAACGGCGCAGTCGAAGCGGCCAACAAAAACATTAAGAAGATTATGTAGAAGATGGTGGTAACCTATAAGGACTGGCATGAGATGTTACCGTTTGCTTTTCACGGCTGCCGTACTTCAGCTAGAACATCAACTGGGGAAACTCCCTTTTCTTTAGTCTATAGCATGGAAGTTGTTTTGCCAGTGGATGTTCAGATTCCCTCACTAAGGATTATGAATGAGGCAAGCTTAGGCAAAGACGAGTGGGTTCAGACAAGGTTGGATCAGTTGAACTTGATCGATGAGAAGAGACTGACTGTTGTTTGTCATGGTCAGACGTACCAAAAACATATGATCAAGGCTTTCAACAAAAAAGATCAAGCCTCGAGTATATCAAGCTGGTGACTTGGTGATAAAGCGCATCCTTTTGCCACAAGGCGACCCCAGAGGCAAATGGACTCCCACCTATGAAGGGTCATTTGTTGTCAAGAGAGTGTTCTCTGGTGGTGCCATGATGCTGACTACCATGGATGGTGAAGACTTCCCATATCCTATAAACGCGAACATAGTTAAAAAATACTACACATAAAGGACCCGCTAGGTTGACACACCTAGGAAAAAATAAGGGCATCCCGACAAACCAAAAGGTTTGGGCAAAAATTAGGGATATATGCAAAAGATTGTACACCTGGCAAGTTGAAAACCCGAAAGGGAGACTTGGGAAAAAATGGGTATCCTGGTGGGTTGAAAATCCGAAAGGGCGATCCAGGCAAAAGTTAAGGATTGAAAGCTTATGACTATGTCCCGTGGAATCACCAGTCAACTTTATCACCAAGGTCCGAGTTCAAATGGTCCAAGATCAATCCAATCAACTTTTGTCAACGGCAAGGGGAATTCGAAGGCATTGGGGCAATAGTAGAGTTGGAATGTAATGAGATCATTTCACATGGCTACTTTGTTTTGTTTTCAATCTTTGTTTTCCTTTCGATGATTTACTCTTACCGGGATCTCCGTCTCTTTGTATAAAAATGCCTATTCATGGGCAAAATATTAATACAAATATACTTTGAAGTGCAAACTTTTTGTTTTTGTTTTGAGTGCAAAATTGTCCAATGACTAAAATTGAACGAACATATGCATATGAACATAATTAAAACTATTTGGCACATGTGTCCAGCTAAGCAGCAGCAAACATATCTTTAATGTATATGGAATACCCCCACAGAGTTATTTCATTAGCATTATCCCCACAAGGATGACTACCATAACCATTCCTCAACAAAGTTACCCACGAAGTCTCTTTGCATAGGTTGATCTCCAGTCAGAGTCTCGACCTCTCGGCAGCTCTCTCCCCGGCTAAGTTGATCCTACAAGTAGAAGCCTTGTGGATCTCTTCCTCAAAGAACTCACCTTGTCAGCAGTTTGTTGTACCCCAAAATTTTCCCTCTCATTTTACTCAACACATGCCCATTGAGGTCCTCAACTTGCTCAAGGTGCCCAAGAGTTGACCAGACAAACTCTCTCCTAAGGCAATGTACCTCAAACTAGAGTTTCCAATTTCATTAGGGTGTGGGAACTCCAAAGGTCCCAGATGCCTTCCATGGTCCCAATATGTTCTCAAGATCATCCATGTCTATTTTCATGCCTTGCACAAGAAGTTTGCTCAGTCAATTGCCCAGATGCCTGAAAATCAACTATATTAGGTCAAAAGTCAACTGTGGCCCACATACAGTCAAACTTCAAGATTTTTGGTCAACATCAACATTTTGAAGATATATCCATCATTTTATCAAGGGTTGATCATGATTCCTCAAGGAATTCCCCAAATTCATCAAAACCCAAAAGTTGCTAAATTAGGGTTTCATAGGAAAAGTCAACAAAACTTTGACCAATCATAACTTCTTCATACTTTATCATAAATTTTCCATCCAAGGCTCATTGTGAAGAGGATGAAATTCCCTACAACTCATCTTTAGCCTACAAGTTCAAAAAATGTACTCATGGAAAGATATGAATTTCAACATTATAGGTCCTTTTGAAAAGTCAACAAAAACACCTTTTGGGTCAAAGCTTCTTACATGAACATGGAAGACCCAATTGAGATGAAACCAAAAGGGTTGTTTAGGAGACTTCCTAAGCTTCTTAAAAAGTCCAAGAACACATTCTTAGGGTTAAAAATGAGAGAGATGTATTGTCAAAGTTGACTAATTTTTGGAAATATGCATGAAGTCAACATTGATCAAAATGACTTTTTTCCAAATGGGCCCATGTTTTCTTGTTTGAAACTTGTTCCTAAGATGGCCCACGACCCCTGAGCTTATCCACCTATTATTTTATTATTGTATTTATTTATTTTGATTTTTTTTATCCATTTAAATCAAAATAAATCAATTTAAATAGTAGAATAATCAAATAAAATCAAAGATGTGATTTTATGAGCATATTATGAGTCCATGAATAGCTAGCAAATCAAAACATTCGTGAAAGAGCTAATTGATTGGAAAAGATCTTAATTTGGTCTATTTTGGAAACAAGTCATACAAGGCAAAGAATGAAATCAAATCTCCATAATTTGCAAAGATATGATCAGTTTTTGTTGACCTAAATCATTCTATGATATATACACAACATTTCCAAAGCATAAGGGAGGTTTTTGGGTCGTGAAAACAAGGAGCTCAACTTCAATTTTCAGTCAAAAAAAGTGTTGATCACATATTCCTCCATAGACTAATTCAAGCAATTCCAAGGCCAGCAATCCGTTCCTGGACATTTTCTGAAGCCATTCCAATCATCCTCAAGCCTTAAAACCTTCAGAAATCACGCCTCACAGTGCCACGGTTTGCATCCTTTTTCAAGATTAGTTTTCAATAATTTATCCATCATAAACATGTTTTGATCATATATCCATGCTTACTATCATATTTGCAATGTTTTTTATTGGTTTGATTGAAGTTTAAGTGCGGGAATGGCACGATGCAATTGTTAGGGTTTTGAGGTCCCAAATTGGGAATTCCATATAGAGGTAAAATTGGACAAAATCAGGGGTACTATCATGCTTAGAAGATGATTTGCAATTGATCCATGTCTTTGGTTTGAATTTATTCTCTTTGTGCTGCATTTTTGAATTTTACAGGTTTATGGCTACGAACAAAATCTGTCACTATAGCTTTTAGTGACGGAAACGACTGTAGGAAAAAGTGTGGCCAAAAACAACAGTTATGGGGAAGAAGACAATTAGGTGGCAGAATCCCATTGGGTGATTTGAATCACGTGTGCATTTGGGAAAGACCACTTTATTTCCTTTATATTTTATTTATGTTTATATTTACAACTAACCATCCCAGCACAGATGGCAAAGGCGCAGGCGGTGAAGCAAAGGGTTCTGAGTTCGATCCCAAAATCTCACGTTTTCATATTTTCCAATTTCTTTGTCCCAGATCCAACGAGCCTCACCTTCAAAAGGGACATCATGCATCCTCAAATCTACGCCATCAGATCATGTCCTGGCCAGATCTAACGCCTCAAGCATGCAGGCGCGTGGTGGACCTCCTGAAGGCCAGCTGCATTGAATCCCCACGTGGGCAAACGGGCCTATAATTATGGGCTTAACAATTCTATTCCACACCCCAAAGTTGCTAACAACATCAGGCCCAATTTTATTTTTCTTATTTTTTATCATTCTATTTGTTTTATTTATTTAATCATTTTACAACAAAAAAAGTCATAAAAATCAAAAATCACAAAAAAAATATAGAATTAGGTTTTTCTTGAAATTAATTTTATTGAAAATAAAATAGTTTAATTAGATTAACTTGATTATTTTTTTATTTAAAAGTAATTATAGAATTAGGTTTAATTTGCAATTAAATTGTTTTCTCACTAAAAAATACACAAAAATATTTTTCTTTAAGTAATTAGATTTAGGTTAAGATTTCAAATATTTTTCTCAATAATAAAAATACAAAAATATTTTCTCTTTAATTGATTAGATTTTTAGGACTTAGACTTTATTCCCGTCTTAATTCTTCGCGCGCAGTTATTTATTTATTTTTCCAATTATTGTACCTGCTTCGAGTTTGTAATAGCTTTTAATTAGGGTTTATTTTACTGCCTTTTATTTACTGTTTACTCCCAGGTTTAATTATGTAACCCCCCTCCCCGAGGCCTTGTAATAGCGTAGGACTCTTTTATTTTCTCGCTTTTATTTTATATGCTTGTATATAATTGTTAGCAACCTAGGTTTGTATGCTTAATCAATTAAATAGATCATTTAATTACAAGATAAATATCTGAAAACAAACACTATTGCACACTTGCACCCTTAGGGTATGCCTCACTTGGTTGCCTCGGAAAACAATGGTCATGTCCCTCGAACATAGGGATATCTTAGCAAATACCCTCGGTATAAAAGTCATCATAAAATATCATGGTCCCTTGCTGTCCCTCGAGTTGCCTACAAGAAATGATCTGGTCCCTCGATGTTGCCTACGAATATATGATGACGGTCCCTTCGAAATGCTAAGGTATCCTTACATGTTGCCTTCAATGACCATTTCGTCCCTTTCGATAGTCCCTCAAACTCCAACGACGGTGCTGCCTATTCCTTAATAATGGGATAGCGTTGTCTAAAGGAAAACGAATAGACTTTTTTCGAGTAGGTAGATTAGTTCTTATGTACTTGCTCAAATAAACAAAAAAAAAATTCACACAAACACTTTTCAAACAAAGTTTTCAAAAACAACTTCGTAACACTCTTGAGGACATAAACAAGGGTTAAAACGAAGTAAAATAAAACATTTCAAAACAAAGCACACACAAGCAATTTCAAAATGAGCAAGTACCTAAGAGCCCATGGAAAACCATGGATAGAAAGGGTGCTAACACCTTCCCTTTCTATAATCTATCCCACGTACTCAAAACTATCTCGAAAAAGGTTTTTTCTGTTCTTTTTCATTTTCCTGATTGGATAAAATAAAAGTCGGTGGCGACTCTTGCTTACCGCGACATTTGCAAACTAAAAATGCAAACCAGTATTAACAGTCGGTTCTACCACCGTATCACGGAACTGGCGACTCTGCTGGGGAGAAAAATATAAAGTGGGGTAAACCTTAGGATCTAGGTCATATTTAATTGCTTTCTCTTGATTGTCTTGCTTGCTTTATATTTATGGGAACTGTTTGGGTTTTTTGATCCTATACTCGGATAGGGAAACACCTTTTAGGTAAGTAGCAATAAACTGTGAAGGAGTTGTGCTGGGGTATACTGACACAGTTGAAGTAGTAGCTACATTGATGTGGCGCTCTGGTTGGTACCCGTAACCCTTGAGTCAATCAAGGAGATGTACGGGGCCGCCACGTGATGTCATAAAGCATCAACTGACCTTAGAACCTTTAATTGCACAACTTGGCCAGTAGGACGTAGCGAGATGGCCGGCTTTGGTGTATGCCCAATGTCGACAGATACTTGATGCTACACTCATTGAGGTTTGACTCTTGAGTTTTTTTGGTTGCGAGTCAATCACCTATTGAACGAAGACGGGGAAAGATTAGTGATATTGAGATCCCTTAGAACCCGGTTACTACTTATAGGACAGGTTGAACCAATCCAGCTTCAAGAGGGTATGACCTTAAAACCCATGCAAGCCTAAACCTAAGGTTGTTTGCGTGACTTGTGTGCTTTTAACTTGAACTACTTGCAGAGTTTTATTACCTGACAACATGAGTTCCTTGTAGGTTTTGTTTACAGTTATTATCCAATAACTTGGATTTCTTGCAGGGTTTACTTTCTTACATCACTTTGCACCTTTGCTTAAAAGCATAGCATACACATCATAACACCATGCCTTAACATTTCCTTAACCATTTCAAGGATCTCGAGGGCCTGTGATGCAGGTTATGATAAATTAGACGTCTAGCAAGGGGCAAGGGGGTTTATTTTCCTCTAGCCAATGTCGTCCGAAGATCAAAACTCAACAACTTGAGTCAGGGGCTATGTCCCACTTGATATGGTGAGCTTGACTCTCGTAGAAGGACTCTTAACAATACAAAGTTCTTCAATCAAAGCTGCAAAATTCAACTTCTGACATTTTCTTGTTTACCCCGCAAGATCCTTGAAAACATTGCATACATATATAATACATATCATTGCATAAGCAGGTTTCAAAGCAGGTCTCTCATGTTCTCGCTATTTATTTCAGCAATGGCTCTCCAACAAGACAACCGAGATCTCCAAGCCTAAGATGCCCAGTTCAAGGAATTTCTCCTGAATCTATCCAAGGGGCAAGAAGACCTGAAAACACTCTTCGTCAGGAATCTCACCAAGGAACGTCCTGACAACAACAAGGATGAACAATTGGAACAACTGCAAGCTGAAGTAGAAGCAATGAGAATCCAGATGCTGGGGCAGATGGCTCTTATCCAAAACTTAGCTCGAGGACAAGAAGGGCTAAGAGCCTTCCTCAACAAGCTTCATCAAGATGGATGCAGATCCATGAAACAAACAGTTAAAATTATGGATCAAGGCATTAATCATCCCCCAGTGAGAGAAGAGGTTGGTTTAGTCAGGAACAAACCTTTCCGGATTGCTACTACATCACAAGCCCAACCACAACCTCGCTAACGACAATGGGGAAATCGGCATAAGAAGAATACATCTGAAAGCATTGCAACGCATGTTGAAGGCCAAGTTGGTTATGTTAAGGGACCCTCCTCAGAATCCCAACATAGCCTCCCCAAGGTACAATCCAAATGCAAGATGTGCGTACCACTCCAACAGTCATGGACATGACACTAACAGTTGTTGGGCATTGAGAAATAAAATTCAAGACCTGATTGATGAAGGAGCGCTAGAATTCACACAAGACGGTCAGGCTGAGTTCTTCTGCCATCCCTCCAGGACATGCCATCTGCAGTGACAAGTTCTCACAAGAAGACTTTTCGTTCATTAGAATTTTCAATGTGTAATTTTCTTTTGATTTGTTTGAACACATTTATTCATATCAAACCTCGTTATTTCATCAATGCATTGCACATGTTTGTCTTGAATCAATTCATTCGTATTCACTATTTCAAAAATGTGTTCTTATTTCCTTTTGTGATATTAAACTCTCGATTAAAAACTCTAAGCCTTAGAGGGAGGATGACGAAAATGATACCACAATCTCTACAGTATGCTTTTGAACAGACCCCGCTGACAATGTACATGCGTTGTTTCAAATCCTAAACAATGGAGTTATAAGGAAAATAGACCCTAGTCAACCCCTTCGAGCCAAAGAAGTAGGAGTTTTTCTTTTCACACAAATTAAAACCCTTAATCATAACCTAGGGCAGGGTAGTTTTCTCAGTTAATTCAGAGGCGCATTCAGTCACAATCTATCGCTTCGTACACAATGAATGGCATCAAAGACGTCCTTCCAAAACAAAAGACGGTGATGGTTCCGTATAATCATCAAGACATGCAGTCATTATCTCTCGAAATAAAAGCCCATTAAGTCAAAACCTATGAAGGAGACTTAAGAGAAAAATTAGGGCATCCCGCTGACTGTAATCACAAAACAAACAGTTCAGGCAAAAGAAGGGATAACGAAAACTAAAAAAAAGAGGTTACTACAAATCCTCGACAAAAAGAAGATTACAAAATGACTGCCTTTTCAAAACAAATGTTCAATTTCTGAATCATCACCAAGTATCAGAGAAAAGATTCCAAACTCAATAGGGATCTAAACGTGCAATTAACTGAGCATAGGACTAAAGAACATCATGAAGAGCGGGTTGGATATAAATAAAATTTGAGCCTTTATCCTTTGTTTCTTGAACCGTGAACCAGACCACGTTATAACCCTTAAAATTCCTAGCTGAAGCATGGGTTAGTTTGAGAACATACTATTACAAAGGTATCATGGCTTCTGTAGGATTTGTTACGAATCCTGAGTTGATATCACATTCTTGCAAATTTCGTTTTACTACACAAAACACATTTTCAAAAAAAATTCAAGACAGACATGAGTTTTGCATTCTTTAAATGACATTGTTTGCATATGACTAATTGTTTGACAGCAGAGAAATTCGCACAATGGATATTCAATGAACAGACATCCTCTCAATGGATAGAATCACCTCAGCGGGAAAGACACTTCCAATAATAGGTATTTCATAAGCAAGGGGCATGACATGACGTCTAAACACACCTGGGCAGTCTCTCTGAAAGTGCCAAATAACCAGGGGCAGATCTCCATCTGAATCGCTTGAGGCATTACGCACGCATTCCAGCAACGAATCATGTGCCATCAAGAAAACATTTTTGACAGTACTACAACACAACACTATGGACAGTGACAACTCTCTACATCCTGAAAGCGTGGACATAGTCGAAAAATACTACGCATGAAAAAAAAGACCTGCTAGGTTGACACACCTAAGCAAAAATAAGGGAATCCCGGCGAACCAAAAGGGTTCGGGCAAAATTTAGGGATATACATAAAAAAAATTGTACACCCGACAAATTGAAAACCTGAAAAGGCGGCTTGGGCAAAAAGGTATCCCGGTGGACTGAAAACCCGAAAGGGCGGTCCAGGAAAAAGTTAGGGATTTAAAACGTACGACTATGTCCCGTCACCTGTCTATCAGTGGAAGACTTATACCTTGATCAGCATTCATCAAGAGCACCAGAATCAAGAAACGGTTCAGATACGATCCAGATACGGATTCCATTTTGCTACTTATTCAAGATTTTCATACATTGAGAAACGGTTCAGATATGATCCAGATACAGGTGTCATTCTGCTACTTATTCAAGATTTTCATACATCGAGAAACGGTTCAGATACGATCCAGATACGGATGTCATTCTGCTACTTATTCAAGATTTTCATACATCAAGAAACAGTTCAGATACGATCCAGATACATAAGTCATTCTGCTACTTATTTAAGATTTTCATACATCGAGAAATGGTTCAGATACGATCTGGATACAGGTGTCATTCTGCTACTTATTCAAGATTTTCATACATCGAGAAACGGTCCAGATACGATCCAGATACAGATGTCATTCTGCTACTTATTCAAGATTTTCATACATCAAGAAACGGTTCAGATACAATCCAGATACGGGTGTCATTCTACTACTTATTCAAGATTTTCATACATCGAGAAACGGTTCAGATACGATCCAGATACGAATGTCATTCTGCTACTTATTCAAGATTTTCATACATCGAGAAACGGTTCAGATACGATCCAGATACGAATGTCATTCTGCTACTTATCCAAGATTTTCATACATCGAGAAACGGTTCAGATACGATCCAGAGATGGATGTCATTCTGACACTTATCTAACACATGTTTCAAATACAGTTCAGATATGATCCAGAGACGGATGTCATTCTGACACTCATTCAACACATGTTTCAAGTACAGTTCAGATACGATCCAGAGACGGATGTCATCCTGACACTCATTAAATACATGTTCCAGTACAATCACGACATATATCCATCCATAAAGTTTCCGTATGTTTTTGTTCCAGCATCGTACAAGGGGCAGAGACAGTCGGAAGCGAAGTCACTATCACATACAAGCCAGTGATACCTATGTTCCCCACAGAGCCGAGACAACCAAGGTCCGACCTTCGTATCCCCAAGCAGGAATTCCTTCCCCAGCAGGCTCTTTCAGAAAGCTAATGTCTGTATTCCCCAGCCGAGCTTTATAATCATAAACAGTTTATAAAGTTTTCTCCCAAGCAGAGTTTATTTCTCTGACAGCGGAAGCTCAATCTCCAACAAAGCTCTTCTCTCCAGCAATGGAAGTTCATCCCCAGCTGAGTTTATTTCTCCAAATCAGCAGATCTTCCAACAGAGTATGTCTCTTCCCCGTGGAGTCATTCCCCCACAGGATTATTCTCAGACAGAGTCTCTCCCGACAGAACATTCTCAAGTAGAATGGATGTAAATATCTAGCTAATCATCTTCAGTCACTATCCCTAGCGGAAATGAAGAACTCAACTCCTTATACTCTCCAGCATCAGTCCAAGATTTATTTTCCCCAGCTAGAGAATATCACAATAGCATTGCATATCCATACATCATGGCATGCGCATACATATTATACAGCAGAATCTCATTTATTTTAAGAACATCATTACTCAATACATTTCATACATCATGACATTACATACGACTAACTCTTTACCTTTCAGGGAAAGATGCAATCAAGTTCTCACAAGTTCTCTCTAGTTTAGTCAAACTGACACCAAGGTTTATATTCCAGTTGAAGATATTCCAACACTTTCAAGATTTTCTCTGGTTCAGTCAAACCGACACTAAGGTTTCTATTCTAGTTGAAGATGTTCTAAGACTTTCGTCTGGGTCAGCCGAATCGCCACTAAGATTCCCCTGATTTCTATGCCTGTCAAAGTTAATCTGAGATCTCTCTCGGGTTCAGTCAAATCGATACTAAGATTTATCTCCCAGTTGAAGACAACTCGAGTTCTCTCTGGTTCAGTCAAACTGACACCAAGATTTCTATTCCAGTTGAAGATATTCCAACACTTTTCAAGATTTTCTCTGGTTCAGTGAAATCGACACTAAGGTTTCTATTCTAGTTGAAGATGTTCTAAGATTTCCGTCTGGGTCAGCCAAATCGCCACTAAGATTCCCTTGATTTCTATGCCAGTCAAAGCTATCCCGAGACCTCTCCTAGGTTCAGTCAAATCGATACTAAGATTTCTCTCCTAGTTGAAGACAACTCGAGACCTTTCCCTGGTTCAGTCAAATCGATACTAAGATTTCTATTCCAGTTCAATACTACAAAGCCTGGAATCAACCAGATAGTGGTATATCTCAAATTCAAGCTATGAAGCCCGGAAATCGACCGGGTAATATCTTGATTTCTCCAAAATACTACGAAGCCTAGAATCGACCAGATAGTGGCATATCTCAAATTCAAGCTATGAAGCCCGAAAATCGACCGGATAATATCTTGATTTCTCCAAAATACTACGAAGCATGGAATCGACTAGATAGTGGTATAAGATATCGTGAAGCCTGGAGCAGGACAAGATAATGGTATAACACGATGTGAAGACTGGAGCACGGCCAGATAGCGGCAAGAGACACTATGAAACCTGGAGCACGACCAAATAACAGTATGAGATACTATAAAGCTTGGAATTCGACCAAATAGCAGTTTACTCGGCCAATTACTATGAAGCCTGGAAATGACTGGATATTAGTATGCCTTAAATTCAAGTTGAAACTCGGATTCGACCGGATAAACACTTGATTCCTTCTGAAGCCTGGAGCACGACCAGATAACAGTTTTTGAGATTGCAAAGCCTGGAGCACGACAAGATAGCAAGTTTAATCTCATCTCCCCAGTAAGTCACTGTGAAACCTGGAGCACGACCAGATAGCAGTTAATCTTATTATCCTTAGCAAATCATTGTAAGGCCTGGAGCACAACCAGATAGTAGTTCATTTTCATCTCCTCGACTAAGAGATGATTCCCCAGTAGAGTAACGGACAACTGAAGTTCCTAAAATTCTATTTCTCCCAAGACAGAAACCAACATTCCTTAGCAGATTCCTCCTCAATGACAGGAACAGGAATTCTCATCAAAGGAATATCTCGGGAAATCAACATCCTCTAGATGGCATCTTTAAGCCCATCTCCGAAGATTCTCCGTCATATCTTCCAAATGGCATCTTTAAGCCCATATCCAATGACCTTACGTCATCTCCTCCAAATGGAATCTGTAAGCCCATTCCCAATATTACCTACACAGTCCAACACCATCTAAGACAAGTGCAAATTTCTGAGCACTCTAGTGTTCAATCATCTTCCACCTTCGGATTACGAAAGGCAAACAGCCAATCTACATCCTCAGGTTGAACAGGGGAAGCTGTTGTACCCCAAAATTTTCCCTCTCATTTTACTCAACACATGCCCATTGAGGTCCTCAACTTGCTCAAGGATGCCCAAGAGTTGACCAGACAAACTCCCTCCTAAGGCAATGTACCTCAAACTAAGGTTTCCATTTTCATCAGGGTGTGGGAACTCCAAAGGTACCAAATGCATTCCATGGTCCCAATATGTTCTCAAGATCATCCATGTCAAGTTTCATGCCTTGCACAAGAAGTTTTCTCAGTCAATTGCCCAGATGCCTGAAAATCAACTATATTAGGTCAAAAGTCAATTGTGGCCCACATACAGTCAAACTTCAAGATTTTTGGTCAACATCAACATTTTGAAGAGATGTCCATCATTTGATCAAGGTTTAATCATGATTCCTCAAGGAATGCCCCAAATTCATCAAAACCCAAAAGTTGCTAAATTAGGGTTTCATAGGAAAAGTCAACCAAACCTTGACCAGGCATAACTTCTTCATACTTTATCAAAAATTTTCCATACAAGTCTAATTGTGAAGAGGATGAAATTCCCTACAACTCATATTCATCCCACAAGTTCAAAAAATGTACTCATGGAAAGATATGAATTTCTACATTATAGGTCCTTTTGAAAAGTCAACAAAAACACCTTTTGGGTCAAAGCTTCTTACATGAACATGGAAGACCCAATTGAGATGAAACCAAAAGGGTTGTTTATGGGACATACTAAGCTTTATAAAAAGTCAAAGAACACCTTCTTATGGTTAAAAATGAGAGAGATTTGTATTGTCAAAGTTGACCAATTTTTGGAAATGTGCATGAAGTCAACATTGATCAAAATGACTTTTTTTCCAAATGGGCCCATGTTTTCTTGTTTGAAACTTGTTCCTAAGATGGCCCACGACCCCTAAGCTTATCCACCTATTATTTTATTATTTTTATCATTTATTTTGATTTTTTATCCATTTAGATCAAAATAAATCAATTTAAATAGTAGAATAATCAAATAAAATCAAAGATTTGATTTTATGAGCATATTATGAGTCCATAAATAGCTAGCAAATCAAAAAATTCGTACAAGAGCTAATTGATTGGAAAAGATCTTAATTTGGTCTATTTTGGAAACAAATCATACAAGGCAAAGAATGAAATCAAATCTCCATAATTTGCAAAGATATGATCAGTTGTTGTTGACCTAAATCATTCTATGATATATACATAACATTTCCAATGCATAAGGGAGATTTTTGGGTCGTGAAAACAAGGAGGTGTACTTCAATTTTTTGTCAAAAAAAAGTGTTGATCACATATTCCTCCATAGACTGATTCAAGCAATTCCAAGGCCAGCAATCCGTTCGTGGACATTTTCTGAAGCCATTCCAATTATCCTCAAGCCTTAAAACCTTCAGAAATCACGCCTCACAGTGCCACGGTTTGCATCCTTTTTCAATATTCGTTTTCAATAATTTATCCATCATAAACATGTTTTGATCATATATCCATGATTGCTATCATATTTGTAATGTTTTTGATTGGTTTGATTGAAGTTTAAGTGCAAGAATGGCACGATGACATTGTTAGGGTTTTGAGGTCCCAAATTGGGAATTCAATATAGAGGGAAAATTGGACAAAATCAGGGGTACTATCATGCTTAGAAGATGATTTGCAATTGATCCATGTCTTTGGTTTGAATTTATTCTGCTTGTGCTGCGTTTTTGAATTTTACAGGTTTATGGCTACGAACAAAATCTATCACTATAGCTTTTAGTGACGGAAACAACTGTAGGAAAAAGTGTGGCCAAAAACAACAGTTATGGGGAAGAAGACAATTAGGTGGCAGAATCCCATTGGGTGATTTGAATCACGCACGCGTTTGGGAAAGACCACTTTATTTCCTTTATATTTTATTTATGTTATTATATTTACAACTAACCATCCCAGCACAGATGGCATAGGCGCAGGCGGTGAAGAAAAGGGTTCTGGGTTCGATCCCAGAATCTCACGTTTTCATATTTTCCAATTTCTTTGTCCCAGATCCAGCGAGCCTCACCTTCAAAAGAGCCATCATGCATCCTCAAATCTACGCCATCAAATCATGTCCTGGCCAGATCTAACGCCTCAAGCATGCAGGCGCATGGTGGACCTCCTGAAGGCCAGCTGCACTGAATCCCCACGTGGGCAAATTGGCCTATAATTCTGGGCTTAACAATTCCATTCCACACCCCCAAGTTTCTAACAACATCAGGCCCAGTTTTATTTTTCTTATTTTTTATCATTCTATTTGTTTTATTTATTTAATCATTTTACAACAAAAAAAGTCATAAAAATCAAAAATCACAAAAAAATATAGAATTAGGTTTTTCTTGAAATTAATTTTATTGAAAATAAAATAGTTTAATTAGATTAACTTGATTGTTTTTATTTAAAATTAATTATAGAATCAGGTTTAATTTGCAATTAAATTGTTTTCTCACTAAAAAATACACAAAAATATTTTTCTTTAAGTAATTAGATTTAGGTTAAGATTTCAAATATTTTTCTCAATAATAAAAATACAAAAATATTTTCTCTTTAATTGATTAGATTTTTAGGACTTAGACTTTATTCCCGTCTTAATTCTTCGCGGGCAGTTATTTAATTATTTTTCCAATTATTGTATGTGCTTCGAGTTTGTAATAACTTTTAATTAGGGTTTATTTTACTGCCTTTTATTTACTGTTTACTCCCAGATTTGATTATGTAACCCCCCCCCCCCCCCCCTCCCCGAGGCCTTGTAATAGCGTAGGACTCTTTTATTTTCTCGCTTTTATTTTATATGCTTGTATATAATTGTTAGCAACCTAGGTTTGTATGCTTAATCAATTAAATAGATCATTTAATTACAAGATAAATATTTGAAAACAAACACTGCTGCACACTTGCACCCTTAGGGTATGCCTCATTTGGTTGCCTCGGAAAATAATGGTCATGTCCCTCGAACGTAGGGATATCTTAGCAAAGACCCTCGGTATAAAAGTCATCATAAAAAATCATGGTCCCTTACTGTCCCTCGAGTTGCCTACGAGAAATGATTTGGTCCCTCGATGTTGCCTACGAATATATGATGATGGTCCCTTTCGAAATGCTAAGGTATCCTTACATGTTGCCTTCAATGACCATTTCTTCCCTTTCAATAATCCATCAAACTGCAACGACGATGCTACCTATTCCTTAATAATGGGATAGCATTGTCTAAAGGAAAACGAACAGACTTTTTCGAGTAGGTAGATTAGTTCCTATGTACTTGCTCAAACAAACAAATTTTTTTCACACAAACACTTTTCAAATAAAGTTTTCAAAAACAACTTCGTAACACTCTTGAGGATAGAAACAAGGGTTAAAACAAAGTAAAACAAAACTTTTCAAAACAAATCACACACAAGCAATTTCAAAATGAGCAAGTACCTAAGAGCCCATGGAAAACCATGGATAAAAAGGGTGCTAACACCTTCCCTTTCTATAATCTACCCCCTGTACTCAGAAACATCTCGAAAAAGGTTTTTTCTATTCTTTTTCCTTTTCTTGATTGGATAAAATAAAAGTCGGTGGCAACTCTTGCTTACCGCGACATTTGTGAACAAAAAACGCAAACCAGTATTAACAGTCGGTTCTGCCACCGTATCACACAGTTCATCAAATATTCATCAACATGGTTTATTTCCCCAACAAACAAATGAGTAGCATAACTCCCCAGCCGAGTTCAAATTCCCCGATATTAGTCTATCTTCCCCGGCTGAATATGTTATCCCCAGCTGAGTATATCCCCCCAAGCTGAGTCTGTCTTCCCCGACTGAGTCCACACTCTCCAGCTTGAGTTTGTCTTTCAGACTATTACACATCATAGGGCCATAACCCCTAATCCCCAGTAAAGTCATCAAGAAAACCTTTACTATCTCCAAAAGATACTATGAAGCCTATACCCGACCAGATATTAGTACAAATTTCAAACTAATATGAAGCCTGGACCCGACCAGATAGTAGTCAACTTCTTAAGTCACTATAGAGCCTTGACCCGACTAGATAATAGTGTAACCTTTCGACTAACTATGAAGACTGGATCCGACCAGATAATAGTTAACTTTGCAAGATACTATGAAACTTGGACCCGACCAGATAATAGTTTAACTCTTCAAGATATAGAAGAACTTGGACTCAACCAAACCAAGGTTTAACTTCCTTTCCCCAATAGAGTTTGCCTCTACCCCAACAAGTTACTGTGAAGCCTGGATCCGACCAGATATTAGTTTTCCACTTCATCTCTTCAAGAAAGTTATTATGAAGCCTGGATCCGACCAGATAGCATTTCCCGTCAGAAGTTTATTTCGAAACCTGGATTCCGACAAGATAACAACTAAGCTCCAAGCAAGTTACTGTAAAGCCTGGACTCGGCCAGAAAATAGTTCAACTCTTCACTTCAGACAAGTTTATTGCAAAGTCTGGACCCGACCAGATAGCAATTAACTTCATCCACCTAAAAATCTGTGAAGCCTGGATCTGACCAGATATCAGTTCTCAAGCAGTTTATTGTGAAGCCAGGGCCCGACCAGATAACAACTAGCTATAATTCCCATCAAATACACTATGAAGCCTGGGCCCGACCAGATAATAGTGTAACTCTTCAAAAACTATGAAGACTGGACTCGACCAGATAGTAGTTATCACTTCAAGTTACTATAAAGCCTGGACCCGACCAGATATCAGTTCAACTTCATCCTTTCTAGCAAGTTGCTACAAAGCCTGGAATCCGACCAGATAACAGTTAACTTCCTTATCCCCAGAAGGTTGTTGTGAAACTAGGAATCCAAACTTCACTCTCCCCAAGAAATTTTCTAAAGCCTGGAATCTGACAAGATAACAGCTAATTTATCCTTCCCCAGTAAGTAACCGTGAAGCCTGGATCCTACCAGATAGTAGTTGACTTCCTTATCCTAAGCAAATTATGAAGCCTGGATCCAACCAGATAACAACTGACATTCAAGAGATATTCCCTAGCAAAAGCATCCTTTCAACAAGTTTGAAGATATGTATACTCTTCATCCCCAACAACAATCCGGGATTCAGCCTCCCAAAACTCCTCAGCAGCAGTCAGGGATTTATTTTCCCGGACAAACATACATCTCACATTCATACATCATAGCATATACATACAAAATGCATTTAGCATTATCTCATTTATCTTGTGAGCATCATGCATACATCTGCATTTAACTAACCTCTTTTTCCCACAGGTAAAACATCAAGTTTTAGTCTAAATCAACCAAAGATTTATGCTGATACTTCTCCCAGTGTTTACCAACATCCCTCCAAATGGCATCTATAAGCCCATTCACAATACATCTTCGAGTGAAAAATTTTGGGCACTCTAGTGTTCAATCATATTGCACCTTCAAGTCACGAATGGCGGATCCGCCAATCTAACTCTTCAGGTTTAAGAAGATTGAACAGGGGCAGATGTTGTACCCCAAAATTTTCTCTCTCATTTATCAAGTAATCTCTCACAAGATCTCCTTTGGTTCAAGACTGCACAAGGGTTGATCAGCTCAAGACACCTCCTCAAGCACTGATAACTGAAAATTAGGGTTTGAGATTGCACAAGTACAAAATGGACTTTTTATGCCTCATATGACTTTAATGGATCATTTTGGACTCTTAAGTTTGCTCATGTCAAGTTTCAAATCTTGGATCACATTTTTGCTCAATCAATTGATCAGTTGACCTAAAATCAATTGTATTGGGGAAAAAGTAAATTATGGTCAATTTAAAGTCAAAATTAGTAATTTTTTATCTATATCAACATCATGAACTCATATATGTTATTTGTTCCTTAAGAAATTTGATCAGATCATCGAAAGGGCAAAATGGTCAAAATTAGGGTTTTGATTGAGAAGGTGCAATTTCTGATTTTTGACCTAGCAAATTACTTATTGGTTTGAGGCATGATATCAAGGATTCAAATGCATCATTCTTACCTAATGGCATGGCTCAAAATAATCCTCAAGTTCAATTGGTTGATAGTTGAATTTCAGTCAACTGATGAAAAGTCAATTGTACACTGAAAAGTCAAACTTTGAATTTTTAGTCAAAATCAAGTATCAAAGATCATAATTCATCAAAACATGTCAAAATATGAAACTTGTTCATCAAGAGATCAAAAATTTAAGATTTCATTTTGAAAAGTCAAAATTTCTAAACTTAGAAATTTTTCTAAGTATTGGAAAATTCATATTTTTTCACAACTTTGAGCCAAATTTACACAATGATGCAAGATGATTCAACGGAAACTTCCAACATGAAAGTTGTAGATCTCAATGAGATCTAAAATATTTGTATAACATAACTTCTCCTAGAAATGCATGGATTTCAAGTTATGATTTTGTAAGGACATGTTCATGAAACTTGGAAACTTAGTGAAATTTTGCCCTAGTTTAGGCAGGATTTTGACCTAACTTCATGGCAATTTTTGACATAGTTCCAAGATGAATTTTCAAAAATTTCCAACATATAGGTTGTAGAAGATGTTATAATATTTGCAAAATGTCCAAGAACTCATTGAGATCATACTTGAGCAAGGATAATCGAAGGCAAGAAGTTAGGGTTTTCAAACTTGAATTACAAGCCATTTCTTGATGAACACATGAACCAAATCCATGTTAGGCTGCATAATCTTGCTTTGCAGGCCTTCTAACTTGTATATACATCCATCATTAATGGATTACACAAACTTTTGAGCTATAATCCAAGTGGTTTAAGCTTTATCCAATTCACATTGCCATTTTGGGAAGAAAGTGAAGAATGTCATTCTTGAAAAGAAACCTTTATGCACAAAGTCAATTCTTGAGCCTCTAACTTGTTCCCTCTGATCACACTGCATCTACAAAGTCAGAAGCAAGTGTGTTTAAATCATAACTACTCTATCTTAGCAAGTACGTAAGACTTAGAAACTTGGATTTCTCAAAAATCACATGTTATGCTTAAACTTGTTATTTTGAATTCTGATCAATAACAAGTCTCCAAACTTGTTGCTTATAAATAGAAGCACTATTTGTGAGCTAAGGCACGAGCTTGAACACCCTGAAGCACTCCCAAACTCACTCAAACCAGAAATTTCCCAAAAACTCCATTATTGCATAGTTTCTGACCTTGAACTCCAAACTCATATTTCCCTCGTGCGTTCTTTGGCCTTTTCGTTCCTAAAGCTTCCTTACATCAAATATAACCTATCCCAGTCCCTGTTACACGACTGTAACTCAATTTCCATCATCCTCCATAACCAAAAATAGAGCATTGTAGGTTGAGTTCTCCGATCCATTTCAGCCACTCTCAACTCAAGCTAAGCATTGCATTAGATTCCTAGATACTCAAGGAAGCTAACATGATCATTACAGCACCTTGAATTAAGCTCAAACTCATTTCATGATTTCCAGTTTTAAGGTATATTTTTTGAACTTCTATCTTCTCATTTAGGCATTGTTAGGCTTGCATTTGTGAAGATAAAATATAGACATCATTGCCCTAAAACTATACATGTCCATAGATTTCATTTATGTTGCTTGAGTAGTGGGAATTTTGAGTTTGAACTTGCTGAAATACCTAGGTCAGAATTTGGTACTTTTGGAAATTTATGCTCTTCTTTGAGAGTTAGCTTAAGTTATTTATATATTCAGAATCGTGATGAAATTTCTAACAAGTTTGATGTTGGAAGTTTTGTGAATGGTTTAAAATTGATGAAGTTACAATTTTCAAAATTTGTTGGCGCAAGGAAGAAGATGAAGTTATCCTCCTGACTTGTTTTCAAATATATATTTATGGTTTTGCATTAATGAACGGATGTATAGCCATCTCAGTGGTGAAGCGCGCGCCTGATAACCTTTGGGACCTGGGTTCGAGCCCCAGTGGTACCCTTTTGTTCATTTTTCACTTTTTTGTTTACAAACACAGGCGCCTGGGCCTCCCATTGGGCTTTTTTTTTTGTTTGCTAGCTTCTGACCCCCTGCCTTATTTTTTACACCTGTGACCCATTATTTTTCTTTGTTATTTTATTTTATTTTATTTTATTTTCATCTCATATTTTCTTTACTATTATTATTATTATTATTTATTTTTATTTTTAATGATAAGAAATCCAAAAAAATATTTTATTTTTTTATTTGCATATTTAAAAAATGCTCATTTACATTTTATTTCTTCATAAAACAAAAAGACTAAAAAACATTTTTCTTAATAAATTTAATTTTTTTAATAATTAATATTTAGATAATTAGATTTAATTATTATAGTAGTCTCTTGTAAATTAAAATTAACTTAGAATTTAGGTTTATTTCTTATTAAATTAATTTTCATATTATTATTATTAGTCTAAAACCTTTTTCATAAAAAATCCTAAAAAATCATTTTTTAACTCAATTTTTTTCTTAATTAGTTTAAACTTAATTTTGTTTATTTTTAATTAATTATTTTCTTAATTAGGTAAAGACTAAAACCCTTTCATGAAAACCAAACAAAAATTACTCTTTTTCCATTTACATTCTTGCATTATTTTCTTTTTAATTTTGTACAATATTTCAATATGGTTGTAATAGATAATTAGGTTTAATTTTCTTGTAAATCCCCATTTGTAAATTTGTATACCCCCTCCCTTAATGATGTAATAGCTTAGTATTTTTACATTCCGCAATTTATCGCTTTATATAAATGTTAGTAAACTAGGATTTTGTATGGAAAGACTAAAAATCAACAATTAGCAAACCCTAATTCAAGACAAGATCATGGATGTAAATCAAACACACTTGCACAATTACACTCATAGGGTAATTCCACTTTGTTGCCTTACAAAAATGGCCATGTTATGCATGTGGTGTATCTTAGCAAAAAATCAAATCAAAAATACAAGATCATAGTCCCTCGATGACGCTATCAATATTGCCTTTCAAAATGATCTTAGTCCCTGAAAGAAAAATGCTAAGATATCTCACAACATTGCTATCATGGCTATACGATGACCCATGCATGTCCCTTTACATCCAAAGATAAGGCTTCTTACCAATCAATGGTAAGATAGCAATATCAAAGGAAAGGAAAAAATGAACTAGGACTTTTGAGTAGGTAGATTGTTCCTAGTTGCTTGCTCAATTTCAAATCAAACACCATTGCTTATTTTCAAAACAAACACCAACACTTTCAAAAACAATTTCAAAATATTTTTCAAACATGAAACATTTTCAAAAGATCAACACTTTGTATACGTTCTTACGGATGATAAATATTACAAAGTTTGCCTAAACGATGGCGCATTTTCAAAATATTTTCAAAAACCACACAAAGTATATTTTCAAACAAAAAGCAAGTGATCTAGAAAGAAACTAAGATCCCATAGATAACTATGGATGAAAAGGGTGCTAACACCTTCCCTTTTTATAATCTACCCCCCGAACTCAAGAAATAATCTCAAAGGTATTTCCTGTTCTTTTCAGCCTTTCCTTTTGGATAAAAGAAAAGTCAGTGGCGACTCTTGCTAACCGCAACATTTGCGATAAAACGCAAAACACCCAAGTCATTTCTCCCACCGTACCACACCTTGCAAACTACTTCTCTCTGCAAGAGCTCAATCGCCTTAGCAAAGAATTTCCCTCAGCTGGATATACCTCCATCAACAGGGTTTACTTCCCAGCGGAGTCCAGATTTTCGTCAATGGTTTTATTTCCCCAACAGGGTTTATTTCCCCAATGATGTCCAATCTACCCAGCTTGAGTCTTTTCCTCATATGGCCATGAGTCACTAGAAAAAGTCTCTTCCCCAACAGAGTCGCCAGTTCTGTAATACAGTGGGAGAACAGACTTTACTGGTTTTTCATTTTATCGCAAATGTTGCGGTTAGCATGAATCACCATCTACTTTTCTTTTATCCAACAAAGGAAAGGGTAGAAAGAACATAAAATACCTTTTTTAAAAGATTTTATGTTCGGGGGTAGATTATGGAAAGGGATGGTGTTAACACCCTTTCCATCTGTATTTATCTACGTGATCTTAGTTTCTAGCTCATTTTGAAATGGCTTTTTTTTGTGTAAGTGTATTTTGAATATATTTTGAAAAGACACCTTAGTGCGGCGAACTTTGTAATGTTTCTCGTTTCAGTGAGAACGTATACAAAGTGTTTTTTTTGTTTTTTGAAAATATTTTGAAAAGAGTTTGTGTATGTGTGAAAAAGTGTTTTATTTTGCGAGCAAGCAACTAAAAGCTTTCTACCTACCCAAATGGTCTTTGTTCTTTTCCTCTTTTCGTTTAGACAGTGCTATTCTACTATTAGTTAGTAGGTAGCCCTGTCGTTGGATGTTTGAGGGACAGGCGCGGGTCATCATACAGTCACGAAAATAACTTATAAGATACTTTAGTAATTACTCTAAAGTTTTAAGATCATATACCGAGACAACATCGAAAGGGTCATCGGGGGACTTATGATCTTAAAACCAAAGGGTTACCACTAAAATCTCCTACGTTCGAGAGACGTGACTATTTATTTTCCGAAGGAAACAAGTGGAGGTACCTTAGAGGTGTGCATATGTGAGTGTGTAATGTTTTAGTTATTTATCTTTGGATGTTAGTTTTGCTAGCGTTTGCTTTTAGTCTTATCATACAATCCTATTAGCATTCATCTAACAGTTAATATCAGTATGAAAAAATAAAGTGCGGAATTTGAACCTACGCTATTACATGGCTTCGGGGTGGGGGAATTACAAACCAAAATGGGGAAATAAAAATTCCTAATTAAAACTATTACATCCTTTTGTCAATTACATAATTTATGAAGAAAATAAAAATAAAAAAAGCGAAATCAAATAATCACGTAAAGATGTAAGCGATGTCATAATTAATTTATAGTTAATTTAGACTTAGGTTTTAAATATATTTTCTTCGCGTGATCATTTGAATTTGCATTTTTTATTTTCTTCATAAATTATGTAATTGACAAAAGGATGTAATAGTTTTAATTAGGACTTTTTATTTCCCTATTTTGGTTTGTAATTCCCCCACCCCGAAGCCATGTAATAGCATAGATTCAAATTCCGCACTTTATTTTTTCGTACTGATATTAACCGTTAGATGAATGCTAATAAGATTGTATAATAAGACTAAAAGCAAACGCTAGCAAAACTAACATCCAAAGATAAATAACTGAAACAAGACACACTCACACACGCGCACCTCTAATGTACCTCCACTTGTTTCCTTCGGAAAACAAACAGTCACGTCTCTCGAACGTAGGAGATTTTAGTGGTAACCCTTTCCTCGATATATGATCTTAAAACTTTAGAGTAATTACTAAAGTATATTATAAGTTGTTTTCGTGATTGTATGATGACTTGCGCCTGTCCCTCAAACATCCAACGACAGGGCTACCTACTGACTAATAGTAGAATAACATTGTCTAAAGGAAAAGAGGAAAAGAACAAAGACCATTCGGGTAGGTAGAAAGCTTGTAGTTGCTTGCTCGCAAAACAACACTTTTTTACACATACACAAACTCTTTTCAAAATATTTTCAAAAAAACAAAAAAAAAACACTTTGTATACGTTCTCGCCGAAATAAGAAATATTACAAAGTTCGCCGCTCTAAGGCGTATTTGCAAAATATCTTCAAAATACACTTACAAAAAAGGCATTTCAAAATGAGCTAGAAACTAAGAGCCCATAGATAACTACGGATGAAAAGGGTGCTAACACCTTCCCTTTCTATAATCTACCCCCCGAACTCAAAATCTTTAAAAAAGGTATTTCCTATTCTTTTCACCCTTTCCTTTGTTGGATAAAAGAAAAGTCAGTGGAGAATCTTGCTAACCACAAAATTTTCGATAAAATGCAAAACCAGTAAAGTCAGTTCTCCCAGCGTATTACAGAACTCCCTTCCCCAGTGAAGTCGTCACCATCCCCAGAGAGTTGCTACTGAATCTAAAACCAGATCAGATGACAGTCAACTGTGTCTTTCTCAGACAAACCAGAAAGTTATCCATCGATGTTATCCCCAATCAGGGTATACAAGGAATTATAACTCCCCAATAGAGCAAAAACAACCAAAGTTTGGACCTCTTCTTCCCCAAGCAGGAGTAAACACTCTCCAACAAAATTCCCTCAGAGAACAGAAATCAATGTTCCCCAACAGAGTTTCCTCAAACAGAAAATATGAATCCCCAGTGGAAATAATTCCCAAAAGATTATGCATACTCTTCATCCCTAGCGACAGTCAGGGATTTATTTTCTCCAGACAAAGATGTCGCTCAAGTTTACAAATGCACTTCATAAACATTACACATTCATACATTGTTTACCAAATGTCATAGCATATGCATACGAAATGCATATAGCATGATCTCATTTATTTTGAGAACATCATTACGTAATACATTTCATACATCATGATATTGCATACAACTAAATCTTTACCTTTTCAAGAAAGATCAATCGACAGACAAACATCACCGACTACTTATATGATCTCACAACCTTCTCGAAGGTTACATCTGATGAAGAGTTGTTTCAGCATTTTCCTCAGAAGGACATTCTCAAACGAGACCTCTGCAGGTTCAGTTTAAATCGATCAACGAGTTATCCTGATTTGCTTTCTGGTAGACTTCTTTCTATGGTTCAGTTAAATCGAATCAAAGATTTTACTGATTTGTTTTCCAGATAAAGATAATTCAAGACCTCTATTGGTTCAGTTTAAACGATCAATGATCTATCCTGATTTGTTTTCCGGTAGACTTCTTTCTTTTGTTCAGCTAAATCGACTCGAAGATTTTACTGATTTGTTTCCAGATAAATATAATTCAAGACCTCTGCTGGTTTAGTTTAAATCGATTAATGATTTATCCTGATTTGTTCTCCGGTAGACTTCTTTCTCTGGTTCAGCTAAATCGATTCGAAGATTTTACTGATCTGTTTTCCAAATAAAGATAATTCAAGACCTCTAATGGTTCAGTTTAAATCGATCAACAATTTATCCTGATTTATTTTCCGGTGGACTTCTTTCTCTGGTTCAGCTAAGTCAATTCAAAGACTTTACTGATTTATTTTCCAGATAAAGATAATTCAATACCTCTACTGGTTCAATTTAAATCGATCAACGATTTATCCTGATTTGTTTTCCGGTAGACTTCTTTCTCTGGTTCAGCTAAATCGATTCGAAGATTTTACTGATTTATTTTCCAATTAAAGATAATTTGAGACCTCTGTTGGTTCAGTTTAAATCGATCAATGATTTATCCTGATTTGTTTTCCGGTAGACTTCTTTCTTTGGTTCAGCTAAATTGACTCGAAGATTTTACTGATTTGTTTTCTAGTTAAAGATAATTTGAGACCTCTGTTGGTTCAGTTTAAGTCGATCAACAATTTATCTTGATTTATTTTCCGGTAGACTTCTTTCTCTGGTTCAGCTAAATCGACTTGAAGATTTTACTGATTTGTTTTCCAGTTAAAGATAATTCGAGACCTCTGTTGGTTCAATTTAAATCGATCAACGTTTATACTGATTTGTTTTCTGGTAGAATTCTTTCTCTGGTTAAGCTAAATCAACTCGAAGATTTTACTGATTTATTTTCTAGTTAAAGATAATTCGAGACCTTTTCTGGTTCAGTTTAAATCGATCAACAATTTATCCTGATTTGTATCTGATAGATGCTTCCTCTGGTTCATTTAAAATCCCCCGAAGATTTATTCTGATATTTCTTCCAGTTGAAGTCAATAGTTATTTAGGATGGCATTTATAAGCCCATCTCCGACGATTCCCCATCACCCCTCCAAATGGAATCTCTAAACCCATTCATGTTACAATCAACCAATAGTGTTACTTCTTGCACAGGCGAGAGCAAATTTCTGGGCACTTAAGTGTTCAATCATCTTCTACCTTTAAGTCACAAATGACAGACAGGCCAATCTAACTCTCCAGGTTTAAGAAGATTGAACAGGGGAAGCTGTTGTACCCCAAAATTTTCCCTCTCACTTTCCTCAAAAAATTCTTTCAAGGCTCTTCAAATAGTCAAGGCACTCAAGGTTTGATTAATCAAGGTGCTCCTCCTAGACCAAAGGCCCATAACCAGGGTTTGGAATTTATCAAGGAAATTTGGTTTAAAAAGGTCTCAAATGGCTTCCATGGTTCTTCATAGGTCCTCAATAAGGTTCATGTCAAGTTTCAAACCCTACATCATAAATTTGCTCAGTCAATGGTTCAAATGCTCGAAAGTCAATTGTATTGGTCCAAAAGTCAACTATGGTCAACATACAGTCAAACTTCAAGATTTCTGGCCAACATTAACATTTTGAAGTGATATTAATCATTTTATCAAGGTTTGATCATGATTCCCCAAGGAAAGTCCTCAGATCATCAAAAGTCAAGAATTGCCAAACTAGGGTTTCTTTAGGAGAACTCAACTGAACTTTGACCAGGCATAACTTTTACATACTTCATCAACTTTTCCCCAACCAAAGCTCAGTTTGAAGAAAGTTAAATTCTCTACAACTTTGTTTTATTATGCAAGTCCAAAAAATGTTTCATTTGAAAGATATGAGCTCATACATTACGGGTCATTTCCAAAAAGTCAACAAAGGACATTTTTTGTCAACACAACTTACATCAAGATGATGTCTTCAAAATCAAAAATGGTAAACATAGAGATTGTAGAGGACATATTTGACTTTCCAAAAAGTTCAAGATCATCTATGAAATATGAAAATTGAGTAATTAATGAGGTGCACAAATGGGCAATTTTTAAGAAATACATGGAATCTTAATTGAGCAATTTGTGATTTTTGCTTATTGGGCTTAATCTTTTGGACTTCAAACATATCCATGACCACTCCAAGGACTCATAAATTCACTCTTACCTTGCTTTGCATTTTTTTTATTCATATTTATTTTGGTTTTTATTCAAATAAATACAAAATAAATTGCATAAAATAATAGATAATAGGTTTTGACATATGGGCTGATGATTTGGGTCAGTATTGGGCCTAGATTTCTTGCAAGAGAGGACCAGGTTCAATGCATGACAAGAAGGGCAAGAAATCACCAAACATAACAACTTTTCAAAATTATGATTTTGCTTTCAGAATCATAGTTAATGGTTGATTTTTGCCATGATTATCCAGCTCTTCACTCCTCAATAAATAAAGGGTAATGTTGCAAGCAAAAGGGATGAAAAAAGATGCCTAGAGAAGCCATACAAAATTACCCAAAAAATATCAAAGTTGTGAAATATGAAACTCTCGCCTCCCACCTCTCTAAATCAAAACCAGTCACTCATTCACCCCCCTGAAGCTCCTAGAAGTCGAATCAGGCTCGTAGTCAAGCCCCTCCACGCCTAGAACACTTACATATATACACCACCATTTGGTTTGATCTTTGAGCCACCGGAGAAGACAACCGGAAAGTTAAATTTGGTGTCTGACTCCGGTGGCAGACGTGTCCTCTCATCATTGGTTCGTTCAAATGTCTCGCGCGCGTTTTGACTTTTGGAATATTTGTGTTTTCATAATATTAATATTTATTTGTATTTGAAACAATGAATGAGTAACTGGCCCATTGGTAGAATACACGCGTTTAAGGCATACCTCCCTCATGTCCTGGGTTCGATCCAGGCGTGAGGGGGTTTTATTTTTCTAATATTTTCGTTTCAGATCATGTGCAACGCGTAATATTCAACAACCATGCACCTTTGGCTACAACTTTTGGATTCAGATCAAATGCTCTTAAGTACGCAGCCTACGGTGGACTTTCCCTAGAGCGTGGCATGGGAGTACACAGAACCCAACCAGTTGTTGGGCTCAGTTTAATTTGGGCCTAACATTTTTTTAAATCTCACCTCCTAATCTCTTTTTTGCAGCGCCTGTTCTTTGTTATTGGGCCTAAGGGTTTTGTCTTCAGCACCCCCCTTTTGCGTTTACTACAGGCCCAAATTTCTCTTTTTTTTATATATTTTATTTTAACCTTTTTATTTTACAATTTAATTAATCTTTTAATCAGTTTTATTTAATCATAAAAAATATTAGAATTAGGTTTTATTAATTAAAATTAGTTTTTAATTAAAAATTATTATTTTTTATTATTATTCGTTAATCAATTAAAATTAGGTTGTTTCTTAATTTAATTTAAATATTTTTCTAAACAAAACAACAACAAATATTTTCTTAAGTGTTTAGGAGTTCTTAGGGTTTTGATCTCACTTCCATCTTCGCGCGCTTATTTAATTTTGCATGTTTATTTTCTTTATGAATTATGTAATTGACAAAGGAATGTAATAGTTTTGTTTATGACTTTTTATTTCCCCGTTTTGGTTTGTAATCCCCCCACCTGAAGCCATGTAATAGCATAGATTCGAATTATGCACTTTATTTTTTCATACTGATATTAACTGTTAGATGAATGCTAATAGAATTGTATGATAAGACTAAAAGAAAATGCTAGAAAAACCTAACATCCAAGAAAAATAACTGAAACACAACACACTCGCACACGTGCACCTCTAAGGTACCTCCACTTGTTGCCTTCAGAATAAAACAGTCACGTCTCTCGAACGTAGGAGACTTTAGCAGTGACCATTGGGTTATAAGATCATAAGTCCCTTGATGACCCTTTCGACGTTACCTCGGTAAAATGATCTTAAAATCTTAGGGTAATTACTAAAGTATCTTACAAGTTGCTTTCGTGACTGTATGGTGACCCTCGACTGTCCCTTAAAATGTCAAATGATAGGGCTACCTACTGACTAATAGTAGGATAAAACTATCTAAAGGAAAAGAGGAAAAGAAATTTTTTTTCGAGTAGGTGGATAGCTCCTAGTTGCTTGCTCATAAAAACAAACAAAACAATTTTTCACACATACGCAAACTCTTCTCTAAAATATTTTCAAAGACAAAACACTTTGTATACGTTCTCGCCAAAACGAGAAACATTACAAAATTCTCCGCACTAAGGCTTCCTTTCAAAATATCTTCAAAATACACGTATGCAAAAAGCATTTTCAAAAATGAGCTAGCAACTAAGATCCCGTAGATAACTACGGATGGAAAGAGTGCTAACACCTTCCCTTTCCATAACCTACCCCCGAACTGAAAATCTTTAAAAAAGGTATTTATGTTCTTTTCACCCTTTCCTTTGTTGGATAAAAGAAAAGTCGGTGGCGACTCTTGCTAACCGCAACATTTGCGATAAAAACGCAAAACCAGTAAAGTCAGTTCGCCCACCGTATTACAAGTGTCTTGTCAATTCCGCCCTTTTTATATCCATGATTAACTAGAAATTCGGCCAACCTTTTATACCAAGCTCTTGGAGCTTGTTTCAAGCTATACATGGCCTTCTTTAGTCTAAACACACGAGCTGGAGAGGAAGGATAAACAAACCCTTTTGACTGTTCAACATAAACTTCTACATTCAAGTATCCATTTATAAAGGCACTCTTGGCATCCATTTGATAAAACTTGAACCTTAAATGACAAGCTACTCCAAGCATCAATCTGATAGATGTAACACTCCAAAATCTAGATTAATTAATTAATTAATTAATATAGCGAGATTACATGAGTCAATGTGAAGTTTTTTATGTTTTGATGATTATATGTGAGGCTTTATGGTAATTTGTTAAATTATGATGAATATGAAGTGTACCATGATGATTAAGGTAAACGTGATGTTTGAATGTGATGATTTTATGAATATGATGTATGATGGGTTATGTTGTACCCCAAAATTTGCCGTCCCATATTTCTCAAGACATGGCAAGAAGAATTTCCAAGTGGCTCAAGATTGCTCAAAAGTTGGACAGTCAAATCATCTCCTAAGGCAGTCAATCTCAAATTAAGGTTTTGTGTTGCATCAAGGTCCTTACATCAAAATGACCTCAAGTTATCCCCAATGTCTTAATATGTTCTCAAGTTCATCCATGTCAAATTTCAAGCCTTGCAAAGGAAGTTTGGTCAGTTAATTGCTCAAGAGGCCCAAAAATCGACCGTGTTAGGGCAAAAGTCAACTGTGACCTATAAACAGTCAAACCTCAAGATTTTTTGTCAACATTCTCATTTTGAAGGATAATTCATCATTTGATCAAGGGTTGATCATGATTCATCAAGGATTGCTCAAAATTCATCAAGATTCAAAAGTTGCTAAATTAGGGTTTTGCAGGAAAAGTCAACTCAACTTTGACCAAGCATAACTTCCTCATACTTTATTAAAAATTACCCATCAAAAGCTCATTTTGAAGAGGATGCAATTTCCTACAATCCATCTTCACACCCCAAGATCAATAAATTCACTCACAAAAAGTTACAAATTTGGACATTATAGGTCATTTTTGAAAGTCAACAAAAACACTTTTTTTCCAAAGCTTATAACTTGAGAATGGAATATCAAAATGAGATGAGACCAAAAGTGTTGGTTATAGGACATCTCAAGGTTTCTAAAAAGTCCAAGAACACCTCCAAAAGTTCAAAATTGAAGAAGTTGTGCATTGTTGAAGTTGGGCATTTTTCCAAAATTGCCAAAAGTCAACTATCCCCAAAACCTCAAATTTTGTCAAATGGGCCCACTTTTTTCCACTTGGTTTGATCTTGTCATACTATACACGTGTCCTATCTTCAATCTTTTGTCCATTCATTAATTTTTCTATTTTATTTAATTTTTATTGAATTAATTCATTTTAAATCAATTTAAATCTAAATAAAATCTAAAAATTGATAACTTGGTATCCTTTTGGTTGATACAGGTCTTAAATGTCATCATGTACACAATCAAACTCGTATCAAGCTATATCATGCACAAAATATTGGTTTTTGGTCAAATTTGGAAGCTTTTTAATGGAAGATCAAATCATATCTTTAAGCATTGATTGGCAAGGATTCAAAGCCCAAAACCTGACCTAATTCATCCCATGTTACATATACAACACAAAGCATACGAGTTCAGGGGCTAGAGGCGGCACAATCTGGAAAACCAAACTTGAAAATTTGTCAAAAAATCTTGGAAACGAAATCACCCTTGGAGTCCAATTCAAGGCCAAAACTCAACGTGGTTCTCTTGCTAGACATCCACTGAGTCTATTGCAATCAAGAGCAAAGCCATTCGCCTCCTAAAACGCACTGTAAGTCTTCCTGAAAACCGCCCTGAATTCGAAAACGTAACCTCTCATTCTTGCATTTTTTTGATAAGTCATGGACATATTCTTGATCCTTGTTCGATTTCTAAGCTTTTTGTGATATTCAACTGTATTTTTATAGCCTGTAAAGCCATACCCGAACCTAGGGTTTGGAAGTTTATTTTTTGGGCATTTTTGCTATAGGTAAAATCAGGACAAACAATGGACATGGATGGAATCAGGAGAGGAAGACGAACATGGTTGTGGTCTTGGAATTAATTTCCATGGCCTAGAACTCATTTTAGGATGAACCTAGGGATTTAGCTGCGGATAAAAATCCGCAGGTAAATAACCAGGTTGTAACGAAGAAGACGACTACGTGCCCCCTCCCCATTGGATCGTTCATAATTTCGCGCTTATTTTTTTTGTTTCAGGCATAATGATTGTTTTTCAGTATAACATTTACTACCTAATCCACTATCAAATAGAATGCAGTGGTCCAATGGCAAGCGCGTTGTATGAAATCCAATGGGACCTGGGTTCAAATCCCAGGTCCCTAACATATTTTTTGTTATTTTCTTTCAGGCGTTCCAGTGTGCCCCATACCTTACAACGCACTATACACCTTCAAATCTCCAAGCGCCAGATGGCCTTCAGGCCAAATCTAATGGCCAAGATTGGACGTCCATCATGGTCTCTAGTCAACAGGCACACGTGGGAGCCAGAAAAGTCCATACAGGCCAACGTGAATGGGCCTAAAAAATGCCAATCTCACCTCCTGATTAGGCCCAATACCCCCCTTTTGGTTATTTCTTTTTCTTTATATTTCTTTAATTTAATTGTTTTGTTAATTTATTTTTATTATTTAAACTAACCAATTAATCTTTTTTTTCTCATAAAATCAAAAACACAAAAATATATTTTACTTATTAAAATTAATTTCAGCATTTTATTTTTGTAAATAAATTAATTTAATTGATTTAGTTTTAATTAGGTATAATTTCAATATTTTTGCAATAATTAAAATTAATGTAGAAAATTAGGTTTTTACTAACTTTGACCCAAATTTATTTTATTTCTTTAAATATCCAAAAATCCAAAAAAATATCTTTTTATTAATTAATTAATTTATTTATTTAATTAACTTAGATCTAATTCCTTTTAATTTAAAAAAATAATAAAAAAATCATTTTTCTTTCAAAAGGGTCAAAACCCTAAAAAATGCGCCCGGTTTAATTTTCTCGCACGCGATCCATATTTTCATATTATTGTACTTGCTTCCGGAATGTAATAGCTTTTAATTAGGACTTTAATTATTTATCGCTTTATTTATTTTCCGCATTTTAAATTAAAGGGTTGTTTTTGGCGATGTAAGTACCCGACGCCTTGTAATAGTTTAGATTTAATTTCCGCAATTTAAATTCCGCAACTATATACTGTTAGATGTTTGATAATAGGGAATGCATGACAAGATCGAATGTATGAACTTAAAATCAACATAGCTCACCCATAACATGTACAAAGATAAAATTAACCGAAATAACACACTCGCACATGCGCACTCCTAGGGTACACCTCACTTGGTTGCCTTCGAACGTGGTCATTAAGTATAGGAAGTTTTAGAGGTCGCCCTCTTGTCCAAAGATCATAAGTTTCCTCGAAACGGTTGCCTCGGAAAAAATGATCTAAGACATTAGGGTTACCGCTAAGGCGTCCTAACATTGCTTTAGTGACCACACGTCCCTTAATTGAATTGACCCTTAAAACTTCAACGAAGGTGCTACCTACTCATTCATAGTGGGATAGCATTGTCTAAAGGACATTTATACAGATTAATTGCTTTTTCGAGTAGGTAGATGGTTCTTAAGTACTTGCTCCTTTTAAAACAAAACAAAACTTTTCGCACTTACACTCCTTTCAAACAAAAACTTCTTTCAAACCCACAAACACAAAGAAAAGAAAATTTTGAAAACACTTTGAGCAAGTACCTAAGAGCCCGTGGATAACCACGGATAGAAAGGGTGCTAACACCTTCCCTTTCTATAATCTACCCCTCGGACCCGAGAAACATCTCGAAAAAAGGAATTTTTCTGTGCTTTTTTCCTTTCCTTGTTGGATAAAATAAAAGACGGTGGTGACTCTTGCTTACCGCGACATTTTGCAAAAACAAACGCAAACCAGCATTCCAAAAACAGTCAGTTCTCTCCCACCGTATCACAGGTTACTATAAGTAGTATAAATGGAATTATGTGATATTAACCAATTGTGTATTTTTAGAATAATTAAAGTAATTATTTATAATCATTTTAATTAAGATAAATAGAATAGTATGTGAGGTAGAGAAAATAAGGGCATTATGGTCATTAGTGAAGGGTAAGTGAGGGCATGATGGGAAGTTCATTATTAGGGATCTAAGAGGGAAAGTTTGGTATAAGGAGAATGTTTGGAATTTTATACGATCATTCTGTGCGATTGTGGAATTGGAACAGACAATGTGAAGAAAAGAAGTCCAGGGCACAATAGGCAAGAAGAGCATAAGAACCCTGGTAGAGAACGAAGAAGAATTGATCTCTAGCAATAATCTTAACGTAAATGGATTTTTATCATTGTTATTATATTTGATTTAAGGTTTAGATGATGGTAGAATTGCCTTAGGTTTTGGTAGATGAGGAGTTGGTGTTGTTTGATGAGGAATTGATGAATTGGTGATGAATAATGACTTATAATTAATGTATAATGAGTATAGAACTATAGGATGTTGATAGATGATGAAACCCTATGATTAGATGATGTTTTAGGACATGTAATATGATGGAATAACATGAGAATTGGACTGGTTTGTGCAGGAAATCACAACAGGAAAACCATGTTCGAGCAGCGTCGCCAGGCGACGTAGGTATTGTCGTCAGGTGAAGACGCGTCTCCAGGCGAAATATGTAGCAACGAAAGGCAGAAAAGAGTGATGCTTCTGGAGTTCATTGCTCCAAGCATCATCGGGAAATGGTGGTGGAGAAGGGAGCGTTTTCAGGCGATGGAGGTGTGTCTCCAGGCGATGATGTCCAGTTTTGATTGGGTGTATTGGATTTTCTTAAAATAGTCATAACTTGAGTTTTGTAACTCGGAGTGAGATTCCGTTTGAAGTGTTAGATAGCTAACGTGATGAAATTTACTTATATGGAGTAAAATTAAGAATAAGAAGTATATTCCCAATGCCTAATCTAGAATGAAGTTAGGTTCCCTATGTTGGATTACAAAGATGCCTGTTTATTAAGATGATTAGAAGATGAATAAAGGATTATTAGGAGACATTAGGATGATACCTTATATAATATGATGTCATGAAGATATGTTGTATGATATGATGATGTTTGGATATTATGATGACATGATAATGATATTATGATGACGTTTCATTATAATGAGGATTACGTGATGTTATGATGATATGATGTTTTATTAAGATGATTATACGATGTTAAGATGATTAATGATGATGTAATCATGAATGATGATGTGTGTTGACTAACTGTGGTCGTGTTTATCATGTTGTTGCACATCATGAATTCATGGCATATTTTAGGACTTTGGTCCAATGAAGTTAGGACTTTGGTCCAGTGAAGATGATAGGACGATTGTCTAGTGAAGGCAATAATCCCATAGTGTGGATTGGGTGCAATAGTGAAGTTCTCTGGTTCCAAGCGAGAATCGATCATATGGAGGGGATCTTCGGAGATAACGATGATTTAGTCATCAATGAAGTTTTGGTACCACATGCATGATTCTATGATGATGCATTACATTTTATGTGACATTGCATAATGATATGATTAAATGATAATTGTTGATAAATGGTGTGTTGATAACCCGTTGTTATGAATTAATGATGTTGTGAAGGTGTGAGTATAACATAAAGATATGATGATGTATGATGCCTTTCTTATGTGCATATTTACTATGTCTATTCCTTATGTCTTATATAATGATTATGATTTACTCACCCTTTCTGCTTGAATGTTGCCTCCACGTGGATAACACGCAGGTGATCGAGAATAGTCGTAGAAGCATTAGATGATAGCTACGGAGGGCATCTATTTGGTTTTATTGAATAAAGGGAGTCTTGCTCTGATATGTAACATCGAGGTTGAGATCTAATGATTTGGAAATTTCGTTTTTTGTTTTTTGTTTTGTTTTAAGATGTTGAGTCACCCTACATGGTACTCAAGTTGTTTTGATTTATAAGTATGAATTACAAAGCATGAATAAATTTTATGAAGTATTTATTATGAGATATTTGAGTTACGATTTCCGCTGCATTAATTTGAAGAATCAAATGTTGGAGTATCTTGTTTAATATTTTGAAAACCCATGTTACGGAGCAGGATGTATTATTGTGAAGTTTTATATGAAGATGTGACATCCTTAATGGTGTTATATTAGTGGTATCAAAGCAGGTCAGTCTGTACGACTAAGTTGTTTAGTCTTTAGTGTATGACAGTGGAATATTATCGAGATAATTTCTAACCAGTGTGACTATTATTGATGTGATGAAGAGAAATGGATGGAAGGAATGATGTTTCACTTCTTGCTGCTTGCAAGTTGTTGCTTAAGCTATGCAACATCAGCCTAATGATGGATCTCGTGTTTTGGAGACGTTCTAGAGGAATCATCTGCCTATTTTCAAGGGTAGGTTCGATCCTGATGGATCACATTTTTAGCTTAAAGAGATTGAGAGAATCTTATGAGTCATGGATTGCTCAGAGGCGCATAAGGTACAATTTGGTACGTATCAACCGATAGAGGAAGTTGATGACTGGTGGGTTGGTACTCGTCAGAGACTGATAGCGCTAGGTGAAGTGATTACTTGGGCTGTATTCAGTAGGAAGTTTCTGAGGAAGTATTTTCCTGATCATGTGCGTGGGAAGAAAGAGATTGAGTTTCTAGAGTTGAAACAAGGAAGTTTGACTGTGATGGAGTATGCTTCGAAGTTTGTGGAACTAACAATGTTTTATCCACATTTCAGTGAAGTAACTACTGAGTTCTCAAAGTGTATCAAGTTTGAGAATGGTTTGCGTCCGGAGATCAAGTGGGCAGTTGGGTATCAGCGGATCCGTGTGTTTTCAAAGTTGGTGGACAGATGTAGAATCAATAAGGGGGACAACAAAGCTTACTCAACTCACTATAAGAGTTTGAATGAGAAAAGAAGAAGGCAATATCAAGATCGTAAGAAGCCTTATGATGCCTCAGTTGATAAAGGGAAACAAAAAGGCTTATGATGGGAAGAAGATAAGTGGGGGGAGGAGCTCCCGCTTCTATCAAGTGATATAGGTATGGTGAACAAGCTCACTGATCCAATGAATGTGAGGATAAGGTGTTGAGGTTCTACAAGTGTGGTAAGTCTGATTATCGTGCTCTTGAATGCAAGAACAATGTCCCAACTTGTTTCAATTATAGAGAGTAGGGTCATATCAGTACTCAGTGTCAAAAACCAAAGAAGGATGCTAGTGCTCAGACCAATGGTAGAGTGTTCGTGCTGAGTGGATCAGAGGAACCTAAGAAGGACAACTTTATTCGAGGTACTTGCTTTATTAACGATGTTTAATTGGTTACTATTAATGATATTGGCACTACTCATTAATTTATTTTGCTTGAAAGTGCTACAAAGTTGGAATTGAAACTGTCTGATATAAATGGTAGTATGGTGATAGATACTCCTGCTAGTGGTTTTGTTACTAATACTTACGTTTGTCTGAAGTGTCCTTTGACTATTTACGGTAAGAGTTTTGTGATGAATTTGGTGTGTCTTCCCTTACACCAAATCGATGTGATCCTTGGGATAAACTGGTTGGAGTTTAACTATGTCTATGTCTATTGTTATAATAATAATTTGAGGTTCTCTAAATTTGGTGATAATGGAGAATTGATGTTGTTGACCGCTAAGCAAGTAAATGAACTTTTAGAAGATGAAGCCTTGATGTTTGTGTCACTGCAAGTGGATGGTAAAGATGCAAATATGGAATTTCCTGTTGTTTGTGAATTTCTATAGGTGTTTCCAGATGACATAGATAATTAACCTCCTAAACGTGAAGTGGAGTTTTCTATAGATTTTGTGCCTGGTACAAGTTTGGTGTTAATGACTCCTTATAGAATGTCAACTTCAGAGCTGAGCAAGTTGAAGAAACAATTGGAAGAGATGCTCGATAAGAAGTTTGTTCGATAGAGTGTTTTATCGTGGGGTGCTCCAGTGTTGCTAGTTAATAAGAAAGATGGAAGTATGAGGTTGTGTGTAGATTACAGACAGTTGAATAAAGTAATGATTAAGAACAGGTATCCACTACTGAGAATCTATGATTTAATGGATTAGTTGGTGGGTGCTTGTGTTTTCAGTAAGATTGACTTGAGGCCGGGTTATCATCAGATTCTAGTTAAACTAGATGATATTCCAAATACAGCTTTTCGAAAATTATGAATACACTGTGATGCCTTTTGGTGTATCTAATGCGCCAGGTGTTTTTATGGAGTATATGAATATAACTTTTCATTCATATTTGGATAAGTTTGTCATGGTGTTCATTGATGATATTCTGATCTATTATAAATCAGAAAAAGAGCATGTTGAGCATTTGTAGATGGTGTTGCAAGTGTTAAAGGAAAATAAATTGTATGCAAAGTTGTCAAAGTGTGAATTTTGGATAAAAGAAGCTAGTTTTCTTGGTCATGTGATTTCTAGTGGTGAGATTGTTGTGGATCCTTTTAAAGTTGATGTTGTATTACAATGGGAGGCTCCAAGGTCTGCGAACAAGGTTTGAAGTTTTCTTGGTTTGGCAGGTTACTATCGAAGGTTCATTGAAGGATTTTCTAAGTTGGCTTTACCATTAACTCAGTTGACTCGAAAGGGTCAAAATTATGTGTGGGATGTTGCGTACGAAGAAAGTTTTATAGAATTAAAGAAGAGGTTGACGACTGCTCTGGTGTTGATTTTGCCTAATCCGAGTGATTCTTTTGTGGTGTATTATGATGTGTCTAAGATAGGACTTAGTGGTGTGTTAATGTAGAATGGACAAGTTGTATCTTATGCTTCTAGACAACTCAGAGTTCATGAAAGGAATTATCCTACGCATGACTTAGAATTAGCAGCAGTGGTGTTTGTATTAAAGATTTGGAGACATTATCTTTTTGGTTCTAAATTCAAAGTGTTTAGTGATCACAAGAGTTTGAAGTACTTATTTGACCAAAAAGAATTGAATATGAGACATAGGAGGTGGCTTGAATTGTTGAAAGACTATGACTTTGATTTGAGTTACCATCTTGGTAAGGCAAATGTAATTGATGATACATTAAGTAGGAAGTCACTGCATATGTCTATGCTTATGGTTCGTGAGTTAGAGATGATCGAGCAATTCAGAGACACGAGCTTAGTGTGTGAAGAGACTTCCAATAGTGTGAAGTTAGGAATATTTAAACTGATTGGCGGTATAATAGAAGAAATTCGATAAGGGAAAAAGTTTGATTTGAGGTTAGTCGGTCAATTGAATTTGATCAACCAGATAAAAGGAGATAAGTTCAGAATTGATGAGAATGGTGTAATGAGGTTTGGCAATAAAGTGTGTGTTTCGAATATCCTAGAGCTTAAGAAGAGTATCCATGAGGAAGGACATATAAGTGGGTTGAGTATTCATCCTTGTACTATAAAGATGTATCTAGACTTGAAGTAGTTATTTTGGTGGTCTGGTATGAAGAAGGAGATTGCTAAGTTTGTTTATGATTGTTTGACTTTTCAGAAGTCGAAGGTTGAACATTAGAAGCCTATGGGTCTTATACAACCGTTGAGTATTTCAGAATGGAAGTGGAACAATATTTCCATGGATTTTATGTTGGGTTTGCCGAAGGCTGTTAAAGGTAATGATTCAGTTTGGGTGATTGTGGATAGATTGACTAAGTCGGCTCATTTCTTACTGATGAAGATCAATCATCCTATGGAGAAGTTAGCTGAGATGTATATTGGAGAAATTATGAAATTGTACGAAATACCCTCGAGTATCGTGTTGGATAGAGATATGAGGTTTAAATTGAAATTTTAGACAGGTTTGTAGAATTCCTTTGGTACTAAGTTGAAGTTAAGTTCTACATATCATCCTTGGACGGATGGACAAATGGAAAGAACTATTTAGTCTTTAGAAGATTTATTGAGGGCTTGTGTGCTAGAACAAGTAGAAGCTTGGTATAGTCACTTGCCATTGATTAAATTTACTTATAATAATAGTTTCCATTTTAGTATTGAAATTGTGCCATATAAAGTGTTGTATGGAAGAAGGTGTATGACTCTATTGTATTGGTATGAGTCAGGTGAGAGTGTTGTACTCAGACCTGAGGTTGTAGAAGAGACAATTGTAAATATAAATATGATCTAAGAGAAGATGAAGGCTTCTCATAGTCGTTAGAAGAGCTATCATGATAAGAGGAGAAGGGATCTTGAGTTCCAAGTAGATGGTAATGTGTTCTTGAGAGTTACTCTGGTAACCGGTGTAGGCAGAGCTTTGAAGTCAAGAAAACTTACACCGTGTTTTGTTGGTACGTATCAGATATTAGAGAAGATAGGTGAGGTGGCTTATCAGATTATTTGTCGCCTCACCTATGAATCTACACGACGTGTTTCATATGTCTCAATTGAGAAAGTATATTTTAGATCCTTCGTATGTGATTCAAATGAATGATGTACAGGTGAGAGATAACCTGACTGTTGAGGCATTACCATTGAGAATAGAAGGTCGGGAAATGAAGCAATTGTGAGGCAAGGACATTTCCTTAGTGAAGGTATTATGGGGCGGACTATCTGGTGAAAGTTGGACTTGGAAACGTGAGGATCAAATGAGAGAGTCTTATCCGATGTTGTTTTCGTCAGGTAAATTTTTTAGGGCGAAAATTATTTTAAGTGGAGACAGTTGTACCACCCCAAATTCTAGATTAATTATTTAATTAACTAATTTAGCGTGATTACATGAGTCAATGTGAAATGTTTGATGTTTTGATGATTATATGTGAGCCTTTATGGAAATTTGTGAAATTATGATGAATATGAAGTGTACCATGATGATTGAGGTAAACATGATGTTTGAATGTGATGATTTGATGAATATGATGTGTGATGGGTTACTATGAGTAGTACATAGGGAACTAGGTGATATTGACCAATTATGTATTTTTAGAATAATTAAAGTAATTATTTATAATTATTTTAATTAAGATAAATAGAATAATATGTGATGTAGAGAAAATAAGGGCATTGTGGTCATTAGTGAAGGGTAAATGAGGGCGTGATGGGAAGTTCATTATTAGGGGTCTAAGAGGGAAAGTTTTGTATAAGGAAAAGGTTTGAGATTTTATACGATCATTCAGTGCGATTGTGGAATTGGAACAAACAATGTGGAGAAAAGAAGTCTAGGGCACAAGAGACAAGAAAAGCATAGGAATCCAGATAGAGCACGAAGAGGAATTGAGCTCTAATAATAATCTTAAGGCAAGGGGAGTTTTATCATTGTTATTATATTTAATTTAAGGTTTAGATGATGGTAGAATTGCCTTAGATTTTGGTAGATGAGGAGTTGGTGTTGTTTGATGAGGAATTGATGAATTGGTGATGAGTAATAATCTATAATTTAGGTATAATGAGTATAGAATTATAGGATGTTGATAGATGATGAAACCCTATTATTATATGATGTTTTAGGACCTATAATATGATGGAATTGCAGGAGAATTTGACTGATTTATGCAGGAAATCACAACAGGAAAACTTTGTTCGTGCAATGTCGCCAGGCGACGTAGTTAGTGTCGTCGGGCGAAGGCGCGTCACCAGGCGAAATAGGTAGCGACGAAGAGAAGAAAAGAGTGACACTTTTGGAGTGCATTGCTCCAAGCATCATCAGGAGATGGTGGTGGAGAAGGGAGTGTCTCCAGGCGATGGAGGTGTGTCACCAGACGATGATGTCCAGTTTTGATTGGGTGTAATGGATTTTCTTAAAAGAGTCATAACTTGAGTTTTGTAACTCGGGATGAGATGTCGTTCCAAGCGTTGGATAGCTAACACGGTGAAATTTATTTATGTGGAGTAAAATGAATAATAGGAAGTATATTCCAAATACCTAATCTAGAATGAAGTTAGGTTCCCTATGTTGGATTACAAAGATACTTGTTTATTAAGATGATTAGAAGATTAATAGAGGATGATCAAGAGACATTAGGATGATACCTTATATAATATGATGAAATGAGGATATGTTGTGTGATATGATAATGTTGGATATTATGATGACATGATAATGATATTATGAGGAAGTTTCATTATGATGATGATTACACGATGTTATGATGATATGATGTTTTATTAAGATTGTTATATGATGATATGGTGTTAAGATGATTATATGATGATGTAATCATGAATGATGATGCACGTTGACTAGCTGTGGTTGTGTTTATTATATTGTTGTGCATCATGCATTCATGGCATATTTTAGGACTTCAGTCCAGTGAAGTTAGGACTTCTGTCCAGTGAAGTTAGGACTTCTGTCCAGTGAAGATAATAGGACGATTATCTAGTGAATGCAACAATCTCATAGTGTGGATTGGGTGCAATAGCGAAGTGCTCTGGTTCCAAGCAAGAACCGATCCTATGATGGGGATCTTTGGAGATACGATGACTGAGTCATCAATAAAGTTTTGGTACCACGTGCATGAGTCTATGATGATGCATTACATTTTATGTGACATTGGATAATGATGTGATCAAAGGATAATTGTTGATAAATGGTGTGTTGATAACCTGTTGTTATGAATTGATGATATTGTGAAGGTGTGAGTATAACATGAAGATATGATAATGTGGTATGCCTTGCTTATGTGCATATTTACTATGTCTATTTATTATGTCTTATATAATGATTATGATTTACTCACCCTTTCTGCTTGAATGTTGCCTCCACGTGGGTAATGTGCAGGTGACCGAGAATAACTGTAGAAGCATTAGAGGATAGCTACGAAGTGCGTCTATTTGCTTTTGTTGAATAAAGGGAGTCTTGCTCTGATATGCAACATCAGGGTCGGGATCAAATGATTTGGAACTTTTTTTCTTTATTTTGTTTTAAGTTGTTCAGTCACCCTACGTGGTACTCAGGTTGTTTTGATTTATAAGTATGAGTTACAAAGAATGAATAAATTTTATGAAGTATTTATTATGATATGTTTGAGTTACTATTTCCGCTGCATTAATTTGAAGAATCAAATGTTGGAGTATCTTGTTTAATATTTTGAAAACCCTTGTTATAAAGCAGGATGTATTGCTGTGAAGTTTTACATGAAGACGTGACACCCTTAATGGTGATATACTATGATTTATTTATTAGAATAATTGCAAATATTCCTTGGGGAGTAGAAGGGTGTTACAATAGACTCCAAGCGAGTTACAGGAGTAAAAGTTTCATCAAAGTCGACTCCTTCAATTTGAGTGTATCCTTGTGCAACGAGTCTGTCTTTATTTCTGGTAACACCACCTTGTTCATTTGTCTTGTTCTTGTACACTCATTTTGTACCAATAACATTTACCCCATCAGGTCTTGACACCAAGTCCCATACTTCATTCCTCTTGAATTCGCCAATTTCATCTTGCATAGCATTTATCTAGAACTCATTAATCAAGGCTTCCTTTGTATTCTTTGGTCCAAACTTGGATACAAATCACACATTTGACACATTTTCTCTTGATCTGGTGACTACTCCTTGTCGGGAACTTCCTATTATAAATTCCTTAGGACGATCCTTTTGAATTCAGAGTGATGGCCCTTTGTCAGCTACCTGAGGTTCTTCAACTTCAGAATTGTCACTTGAGTCTGCAACATCTGTGTTGTATGTTGAGACATTTTCTTCAGGAACCACATCATCTATAGGAATAGTTGTCTCAATTTCTTCTGGGACATCATCTCCTATAGTTGAGTCATTAATAATCACATTTGAGGACTCCATCATCACCTTGGTTCTGAAGTTGAATACTCTATATGCTTTACTATTTGTAGAGTATCCCAGAAAAATTCCTTAATCACTTTTAGCATCTAAATTCCTTCTTGGCTCATGGTCTGTCAGAATATAACACTTACTTCCAAAGACATGGAAGTATTTGACAATTGACTCTCTTCCTCTCCATAATTCATACAGTAACAGAGGTACCAATTCAGATAGTCACTCTATTGTGAATATAACAATAAATGTTCATGGCTTCAACCCAAAAGTAAAGGGGTAATTTCTTGGCATGAAGCATAACTCTGGCACATTCTTGAATAGTTTTGTTCTTGCGTTCAACCACACCATTTTGTTGAGGAGTGATAGGTGAAGAAAACTCATGACTAATCCCTTCAGATGCACATAATTCCTCAAACTTGCTATTCTCAAATTCCTTACCGTGGTCACTTCTGATTATGACAACACCGCAATTCTTTTCTCTTTGAATCTTGTGGCACAATTCTTTGAAGACTTCAAACACTTCAGATTTTCCTTTGTTGAAGTTCACCCAAGTGAATTTTGAGTAGTCATTAACAATAACATATGCATACCTATTTCCCTCAAGACTTTCAACCTGTATAGGTCCCATCAAGTCCATGTGAAGTAGCTCTAAAACTCTTGAGGTGGCAAGATATTGGATCTTCTTATGGGACATATTTGTCTGCTCCAATATGACATTCACCATAAATTATCCCTTCATCAATATTTAGCTTGGGAATATCTCTAATAGTTTCTTTTGACATGATCTTCTTCATACCTTTTAGATGTAGATGACCAAGCTTTTGATGCCATAGGTTGACTTCATCATCTTTTGACATTAAGCATGTTGAGAGACATTCTGTTCCTGGAGAGCTCCATAGGTATCAATTGTATTTTGATATGGTTCCCTTTATAACCACTTCCTCCTTATCATTTGTAATCAAGCACTCAGATTGAGTAAAGTTAACTTTGAGAACTTAGTCACATAGTTGACTGATACTTATTAGATTTGCAACCAACCCTTTTACAAATAACACATTATCAATACTAGGTTGTCATGCATACTCCATCTTTCCAACACCTATGATTTCACTTTTTGACCTATCTCCAAAAGTGACATAGCTAGTGGCACGTTGTTTAATATCCACTAGGAATTTCTTAACACCAATGATGTGTCTAGAACAACCACTATCAAAATACCAATCGTCTCTAGTTGAGGCTTTGAGAGAAGTATAAGTTATTAGTCCATATGAACCATGGTGAGGAGCTCCTCTTGACTTTGCCTCAATATTAACATATCTTCTTCTGTAAGGAGTAATATGGTTTGAATAGCCATACAGTTTGTAACAAGAGGATTTTAAATGGCCAAACATCCCACAATAATGGCATCTCCATGGATGATACATGGGACTATAATACCTTATCTAATGTCTCGGCTGATGTTGGGACATGTGACTTGACATCTTCTGCATTTATTTCATCTTTTGAGGAACAAACTCTACTATTTGCTTGATGTTCTTCTCAACTCGGTTATTATAACCAAGACCCTTCATATTCCCAGCATTCTTCTTAGATTGAAAAATCTCATCCAACACAATAGAGCTATTATTTAACCTTCCTACAGATTTGGTCATATTGTCAAGTTTTAATTTTTGCAATATTACCTCCTATTTAAGATTAGCAATGATAGATAGATGCTCTTCTTTCTCAGCCTCCAGTTGAGTAATAAGTATCTTTTGCTCTAATACTCTCTAACACATTTTTTCATCCTTGAGGCACGTCTCTGTAAACCCAATAGCCAATTCTCTAACAGTGAGTTCTCTAACGTATGATTCTTTATCAGACTCACAAGTTTCTTTATCAGACTTATAGATTCCAGTCAAGGCAATCACTTTTATATTCTCCTTCTGACCATGATACAACTAAGCTTTTCCCTTGCTTTTTGAGATAGGTGGCACATTTAGTTCTTATGTGTCCACATACCTCATATTCATGGCACTGGATACCTTTCCCTTGGCTTGGCTTCTCTTCAAATCTCGACTTCCTTCCCAGGTCTTAGTTTTTATTGATGTCGAATGACATGTCTTTAGCTTTTAATCTGGACTTCCTCGATACCCTATTAAACTGTCTTCTCAGTAGCACAAGATCCTTAGATACTCCTTCTGAGTTAACATTTCATCTATCCTCCGAGTCTTCAATACTAGAAGCAAAAGCTATACTATTCTTCTTTTCAGACTTTTCATTGATAGCAGATTCAAAGGTCTTAAGAAAGCTTACAAGTTCATCCATAATCATAGTGCTTACATCATGGGATTTTTCAATTACAATCACCTTCATGTCAAACCTCTTTGAAAGAAATCTGAGCATCTTCCTGATCAGCTTATCCTCTGATATCTTCTGTTCCAACTCTCCTGAGTCATTTGTAATGTCTAGAATAGTCATGTGAAAGTCCTTAATACTTTCATCCTCCTTCATCTTCAAGTTCTAAAATTTGGTGGAGAGAAGTTAAAGTTTTGCCAACTTTACCTTAAAATTTCCTTCATGAACATTCCTTAAGGTCTCCCAAGCCACTTTTGCATTCTTATAATTCTTTATCAATTTGAACACATTCTTGTCAACTCTATTGAATATGGAATTCAAAACTTTGGAGTTTCCTTGAGATGATGACTCATCATCATCATTCCAATCTTCTTCATGCTTCAGCACATCAATAATCTTTCCATCTGCATCGATAGCCTTTGGTGGATCCCATCCTTTGACAATATTTTTCCAGGCCCTGTTTCCCAGGGATTTTATGCATATTTCTAATATGAGGTTTCCAACTGTCATAGTTGGTACCATCAAAAATAGGTACTTTAACCACAGTTCAACCATCCTTGTCTATTGCACCAGAAAGTAACTTTCCTGAATATCACCCAGAGTCAGAGCAGGATGCTTGACTCTGATATCAATTGAAATTCTGGCTGTCAGATCCCGTATGTCCTAAGAGATGTCGAGACACCAGATCAGACTTTAACATGCAACAATAGGATATAAAACAAAACAAACATTGTTGAACATAAATAACACACATATATGTTTACCCAGTTCGGAGCAACTCTCCTACTCCGGAGGCTACCAAGTCAGAGGCAAAAATAACTAGATAGTATCAATTTGTAGACCACACAACAAACATACCAGTTTACAATCTACGCACTTAATCACTACCCTTTGCTTAACTTCTACCTAAGACACACCTAGATACGAAGCCCTCCTTAAATCCCTCTTCAATCACACTCAGTGATTGGAGAAACTTTAAACACAATAGAGAACAAAAAACAAGAAGTCACTCTTTCAAGACACATAATCCTCAATGCCTAAAAGCTTAAGAGAACTGACACACAAATGCTCAATACTTAAAATCTTATGAGCATATGACATACAAACATCCAATGCTTAAAAGCTTATGGATGCTTGACAAAACTTACAACCCAACAATAAGGATTCTAAAAACCCTAACAAAATACACACGTAAGTTCCACCTAAAACTAGGTATACACTAATCAATATATAACATTATTCTGGACTGGATTGGACTTCAAAAATGCAGCAGTGAGGTTGTACAAAGTCTGCAAAATCTTCTCCAAGAAAACAGGTCTTCAATCATTAGTTTCCTAAAATGTCTCCATATTTAGAAACTTTGTATATCTTTGAAAACCAACATAGAATCTCTGATTTGTCAATCTTGGATGCCACATAAGCTAACTGAATATTCCCTGAATATTCAATAACTAACATATCAGTTGAAACACGACTGCCAGCTGTTGCAGACACACTGTCCAATCCTCCTGGTTGGGACATCTTATTTGACATGTTGAAAACTACAAGTTGGAACATCTTGTTCAACATATTGCTGCCAGGTTGGTTTAACCAAAATGTACGCCAATCATAATTTCAGAGAAATAACAAATATATATTGTGCAAGTATGGGGCGGGGGTGGGTACTAAGGTACCTGCACCAATATCCATTTATTTTAGTGGATAATTGATTGCGCTCATGCCCATACTTATTTTGCTGGTTTTTACCTCACCTGTTATGGTTGATTTTTGCGGGTACCCATTGCAGACGAGTCAAATTTGTCATCTCTACCTAATGTAAGCCATCTAATTTAAGCTGAGTGATTGAAATGGAAGATATCTTTCGTGTTTTTTGTGACGCAAATATACCACTCAAGTTAAAGAGAAAATTTCATCGAACGATAGTAAGACTTGCGATGTTGTACAATGCAAAATATTAAATGGTTAAGAATTAACATGAGAATAAAGTAAGTGTAGTAGGTATATGATGTTGTGTTGAATGCATGGTAAGACTAGACATGATCGAATTAGAAATGAACATATTAGAGAGAATGTTGGGGTAACGCCTATAATAGATAAAATAATGAAAAATAGACTTAGGTGATTTGAACATGTAGAAAAAAGACTTGTAGATTTAGTGATAAAGAGAGTAGATCAAATGAAGATAAGTTCAACAACTGATAGTAAGATCTGCGATGTTGTACAATGCAAAATATTAAACGATTAAGAATTAACACGAGAATATAGTAAGTGTAGTAGGTATATGATGTTGCGTGGAATGCGTGGTAAGACTAGTCATGATCGAATTAGAAATGAACATATTAAAGAGAGTATTGGGGTAACACCTATAATAGAGAAGATGATGATAGACTTAGGTGATTTGAACATGTGGAGAAAAGACTTATAGATTTAGCGGTAAAAAGAGTATACCAAATGAAGATAAGTTGAACAACTAGAGAAAGAATAAGACATATAAAAACTATAACATAAATTTTTTAAAAAGAATTTGAGATTAATGATTTAGATAGAAGCATGATCTTGGATAAAATATTATAAATTTTTTTATCCATATAGCAAATCTCATTTAGTGTAATAGTTTTTAAGTGTTGTTGTATTTTTGATTTTTTTTTCTAAGTTGAAAATTGAGACGAAAATGATCAACTTTTTATTTATTTTTTAGTTTAATTTTTATGTGATTATGAAAAAGATTTTAAACACTAATAATTTAAAGATATTAAACTAAAGTACATTAATTTAAATTCGGTTTTGAAGTTACTTTCAACATTAACGGTTAAAAACGATGCAAATAGAATTTAACCTAACAAATTCATTTAAAAAAAACTATCCAAAAATATGGGACTGACATAAAAATGCCTATCAATATTTTGCTTAATAGGTAATCTTCATATTATCCATATTATCCAAATCCATTAAAACACACTAATATTGGAAACTTGTTTCATAAAATCTCACAATAAGGTAAGGAGCTAGAATCTCCCAACTAGAGAATGAGGAGTGTCAAACTATAGTTAAACTAGATTGGGTTAGTTAACCATTATTGGGTCACACTTTGATATTTCCCCTTCAATTGTTAAAAGCTCAATGTGCATCATGTATACAAACTTTATTTCATGCATCTCTATCTCAACTCTCACCCTTCAATCATTTTCTATTATATTGAAAACCATTTTTCATCCATTTTCTGCTAACTTTCACATGTTCCATAAATACAAAACCTCTAAAATCAAACATACTCTAATTATTATGATTAGCAAGTAAAGCAAGACGTAAACTTTATGCATTAATATTTTTCCAAATAAAATCAATTAAAAATATCAAATTTAATACAAACCTCTAAAATAAATTTTTTCTTTTTTTAGATTAAAATCAAACATACTCTAATTATTATGATTAGCAAGTAAAGCAAGACGTAAACTTTATGCATTAATATTTTTGTCCTCCCTAGATTTTTGCCCTATGTTTTGCCGTTCAAGATAAGGTTACATGTACAATATTAGCAATATACCTTTTTTTTTTCATTGGAATATTTTCATTACATTAAAGTTATTAATATTTAATATATACTTTTTTTTTTCAATATAAAATATTCACATATCTTACTTTATTTTGATTGGAATATTTTCATTACATTAAAAAAAAATAGATACAGAAAATAAAACTGAAAAAATAAAATTGGATGCTTGCTATTAAGGGAAGCAGCAAAATCCAACAACAACATGTGTTCTAGTATTTGGTATTATTCTTAATTTCCACTCTATTAATTGTAAAAAATATGTGTGTTTTTAATTTTATTATTACTAGTACTGAGTTTGTGTTGTGTTGTGTTGTGCTGTGAGAAGAGAGAGAGAGAGAGAAGAAAAGAACAATTTTAATTTAATTAAATATTTTTGTTTTATGTTTGTTGCAACCGTTGGATGATTCTGGTTTTCGATCTGTACTTTGGTCGCTGAGACATAGCCATGAATGCTATAGATCCGAGTGTCTGATACAACATTCGTCGCATTGTAATTTGCATTCAACCTCTTCCAAAACTTGGGATCTTCAACTGCTTTTTCTTCCACCTTCCACGTTCTCGTTGAACCAATTTTGACTTGGGTCAAACAATTTTCCTAAGTAAGCTCCTATGTTGTTTTCATCTTCATTGGTTGCTTAATTGGTCCTCAACTTCAATTTTAGGTTTCAATTAGGTTTGCTTTTAACTCAAAGTTTCATAATTGGGTTCTTTAGCTTGTTTGTATTTTAGGGTTTCAAAGGGTTAATTTGTTGTTTTGGAAAAAAAATTGTGTGTGAATGTTGAGCTATTATTGAGTCATTATTGCATTTTTAATGGTACAGTTGTTCCTATTCCCAACGGGTTACTATTTTAATAAGTTGAATTTTCTCTCGTTTCTATATTTATGCTGTTTTGTTGACTCAGTCTTAATCAGTAGTATGATGATGCTAGTGTTTATTGGGTATTTCATCTAAGAACCAATAGAAGCTTTCTCTCTTTTTGTTTTGTTTTTTGTGCTGAAAGTGATGATTGGGGTTTGAATTTGTTGTAGGTTTTGGGAATTGAGGTAAATTTATGGGTGCTACTAGTTAGGTTTTGTATTTCGGTTTATTTGGAGGGGTCGCGGTAATACTTGTTGGATACTGGTTTGGGAAGTGGAGATGCCGCCTTCCCCAGCGATGAGATACTCTCCGGGGAGAGAGGTGAGAGGAGATGGTCACAAGCGGAGGCATAGTCTTGAAAGTGGAATAATACTTCTCCGGGGGAATGATGACGATCTTGCTTTGTTCAATGAAATGCAGACTAGAGAAAGAGATAGTTTTTTGCTTCAATCTTCAGATGACTTGGAAGATTCGTTCGGTAATTTTCTTTACTGTCTTCTTATGAAAAAGTTGTGCCATTCTTTGGTTGATTCAGTTATGTGATATTTGTTGATGCATTTCTTACTTCTATCTTGCGGGTATTATTTTTACAGCTACGAGGTTGAGACATTTATCCGATGTCAATGTTGGAATCTCCATTCCTGGTCGGCGAGGAACTAGTGACTTGCTTAATATAGATGGCGACAAGAATGACTATAACTGGTGAGTTGATTCTAACTGTTTGCAACTGTCTTTGTTTCTACATTAAGAATGCATGGACATGGTTAGACTATAATGTCAGTTTCTTGATCACTAAGCCGCACTTGTTGATTTTGGTCACCGCTGCTTATATTTGTATCATTAATTTTAAGGTTATTGACGCCCCCGGATACGCCACTGTTTCCTTCGATGGACGAAGATCCACCATTTGCTAATGTAGCAAGCAGAGGAAGGCCTAGTAAACCCATTTCTATATCAAGATCTTCTACGGTGAGATTTTGAAATATTTTTATTATCATATTCCTGCATTATTAGATGGAAAAGTTCCTTTAGTTTATTCCATCTCAAGTAATGTGATTGGGCTTATACTTCTCATTCATCATACGTTGGATGCCTTTGTGTTTCAGATGGAGAAAAGTCGCAGAAGCAGTAGGGGCAGTGCAAGTCCAAATCGTTTAAGTCCATCTCCTCGATCGGGAACTAATACATCACAAGCAGGAGGAAGGCCTTCATCATTGCCAAATTACAGTCCAACGTCCTCAAGTTTACGGTATGCTACTCCTACAAGAAGATCATCTCCACCTCCGAATAAGCCCATTACACCTGCTTCCAGGTCTTCCACTTTTACTCCGCGAAGGTTGAGCACTGGTTCCAGTGGCTCTATTGTCTCATCTGGAGTTAGGGTAAATTCCCCGGTTAAGACAACTCGTGGAAACTCTTCATCACCAAAGATAAGAGCATGGCAAACTAATATACCCGGCTTCTCTTCTGAAGCTCCTCCCAATCTCCGTACTTCGTTGGCTGATCGACCAGCAACATATGTGAGGGGTTCATCTCCCGCATCCAGAAATGGTAGGGAATCCAGTGGTAGGGAATCCACACCCAAATTCAGCAGGCAATCAATGTCTCCAACTGCTTCTAGAAGCAGTAGCTCTATTCAGAGTCATGATCGAGACCCATTCAGTTCACGCAGCAAAGGTTCTGTTGCATCATCTGGCGATGATGATCTCGACTCTCTTCCCTCCATCCCAGTCGGTAGCTTAGACAGATTGAGTTCAAGAAGAGATGGTTCGTTTTCAACCAACAGAACTCCTGCCATTTCCAAGAAATCACCCAGGATGATGTCCCCGAATTCTGCTCCTAAAAAATCATTCGACTCTGCTTTCCGTCAAATGGTATTTTATCATCTAATTCTTTAGTACTATCTGATTTTTTATTTGCTCTTTTTATGTTTGGTTTCAGTTGCACATTTTCTTACCTGTATTTTTTATCAAAAAGAATTACACTTGATTAGACAATGGTTCCAAGCCAATGGATTCTTATCACGTCATTATTAAGTTTGTTTGGTGGGCTTTGTGTGTTTCAGTGTAAACATTAACAGGGAAATTTTGGTGTCCTATTGGCTCTAACCTGTGCAATTCTACATGCTCCATGCAGGATAGGAAAAGCCCTCAAAACATGTTCAGGCCTCTTTTATCAAGTGTTCCTAGTACAACCCTTTATGCTGGAAATGCAAATTCTGCACATCGATCCCTTGTGTCTAGGAACTCCTCCATTGCAACAAGCAGCAATGCAACCTCTGACCGAGTAACAATTTTTGCTCAAGATACCGAAGGGATTGACCATAGTCAAGATGATATGGCAAGTGAAACTGATAAGACGTTATATTCTGATTTGCATGAAGAAGTGTTTGCCTTTGATAAGATTGATGGACTAGATGCCAATATTGAACATGAAATCAACAAGGAATCAGTTGATCTCCTGCAAAATCAAAACAAAGGCACCAATACTGTTTTTGGTCCAACTGATGCTGAAGGCAATGAAAGTTCAGAAACTTCACATGTCAGAGATGTCATTTCTGAAACTGGTAGTTTTGAAAACACAGCAATCTGTTCTCAATGTGGTTGTTGTTATCAAGTCATTAGTCAAACTGAGGAGAATATTGAGCTTTGTCTACAATGCAGCAGGAAAACCATATTGTTGAGAGCAAACCTCCCTGAGACAGTGTTGGCTGTATCTGAAGGTTCTTCAGCGATTTCTACAAACATGCCCAAAGAAGAAGAAAGTTCATCGGTTGAAACAAGCCAACTAAGGACTGCATCTGAACTTTCTCAATCTCCCTTTGGCGAACATGGTTATGACGAAAGTCAAACTTCATGCAGCGAACTAAACCGGGTTCGCTCACAAAACAGTTCAAATCCAAGTTCACTGAGGGAGGGAGGTGAGCATATGCCTACAAACTGGCTAGAGACGAACCAATCAGGAGTTGATTACAAGAAACGCAACGATGAAATTGGGGATCAGATGTTGGATCACTACAGTGATCGCCCAGATATGGACATGGACCTCATGGAAGGCACCGGCATTTCTGTATTGCTGAAAAGGTCCAGCAGCAACAAAGGACCTATTGTTCGGGCAAGGACTTTTACTGCCACAACTATATCTTATGATGACCTGTCTCTGTCAAGAGACAGTTTAAACAGTATAAGAAGCTCGACAAGACCTGGCAGTTATTCTGCATCATCCTCAACTGATTTTAGCTCTACTAAACAAACAGAGTTTCGTATGCACAGGCAGTTGAGTGGCCGGAAATTGGACGCGGACTGCGGACATGACTTAAGGATTAAGCCTCCGAGCACCGCCGGTTCATCTTTCTCTATACCTTCAAACCATTCTCACCATGAAGTGGGTCTTCCAAATCGAGAAACTTCCGGCAACACAGAATGTAGCCCTGTGGAGGAGATACCTCAAGTTCTGCATGAATATCAAGCTTTAGAAAATACAACGACAGATTTAATTCAGGCTTCTCCTATCGATTCAACTTTTGTTGAGGAAGAAAAACTAGAAAATGATGATAGTAGTAGAGGAAATAATGCTTGCAGCTCAGAACTTTTAAGCCACACAGCTGGTGTTGGACCTGATGACAATATAGTGACATCATTTCCAGATCCCGGGGGTTGTATTTCATATGAAAACATTGAAGACCATTCAGATATTGCAAGGAGCGTCTCAAACACAGAAACGTCAGTTAGGACTCCAGAGTCATCATGTCATGAGAATCTTGATGTGCAGAGTTATGATGCTAATGAACTGAATGCTTCGGCTATTGCCAACTGTTCTACAATCACAGAATCAGAAATTGAAGGGGAAGATACTGATCTGGCATCAAAACATGCTCTCGATGACTTACAGGAACTTTCTGCTCGAAATCCTTCCAATGATTGTCACACTGCTTCTGTTTCCGAGCTCAATGCATCTGAGTCCCATTGCACTGGTACGGTATTTACTGTATTGAAATTTCGATGGAAAGATATTAGTAATAATTATTGAAATGAGAATAATAGCTTCTCTTCTCAAATATGCACTCATTTATACATACACCATGCATTGCATAAACCTTTTGGGTAATTTTATGATATACAAAACTTTATAGAAGGACAATTTAATCTCAGTAAAAGACTGCTTCTGATGCTAATAGTGGGATATAGTAAAACATAGTATCAATTTTTTAGAGTTAGAATAGTTCTGATATTTTTTCTTGATTCATTTCTCTGAAATTGTAAAATCAGTGATATAAATTTCCACATCTACACTCTTTTATAGAAAATTAGAACATGGTCAATTTCTAACTGTTCCCTTATGCTTTATGTCAGAGGAATCAACCGTTACAGTGGATTGTCCAGGTGCAGGCAACACTAGAAGCCTGACACTTGAAGAGGCAACAGATGCAATCCTTTTTTGCAGTTCTATCATCCATGATCTAGCATATAAAGCTGCAACAATAGCAATGGAAAATGAATGCTCTGGTCCATTCGAAGGTTCTGAACCAACAGTAACTTTATTGGGGAAACCCGATCCTGACAGAAAGGATATTCGCAGACGACCTGTTGGCAAGCGGCCTGTAAAAACTCCAAAGAGCAAACCAAAGAGTGTCGAAACTGGTGTCAAAATTGTTTCTGGCAAGACGGAGAATGATGAAAATATCGTCGAGTCTTTCACAAATAATGCCGGGCTTCCTAACAAAGTAGATAATAGTATGAAGCCCCCAAAGCTTGAATCAAAGTGCAATTGCATAATAATGTGAGAGTGCAATGCTTTCAATTCCAGCACACCTATACTACAAGATCTTAGCCAAGTTCTTTAGCGTTTATGGTTTTGATTGGGATGATAATAACCATTGCCAATTGGTTTATGTTGATTCTATTCCAATATATTTTGTAACAAATGCCACGTTGTGTTTGACATAGTTGTAAAGTTATTATTTATTTTTTCTTACCTCTTTCTATTAGTAGGCTATTATCAGTTATAAGGCATTTTGGAGGATTGTGCTGTATCTGTGCCCCCTCCACATGCTGCATTCTTGTTTGTTATATCAGCTAAGTGATCCATTAAAGGAAGTGTGAAAAGCATTCATATTCATCGACACTTTTGTCACTATTTTCCTATTTCCCTCTTTGGCTTGAGCTTGAGTGAGTGAACAAATATCCATGTACATGTCATGTGAAGTGTCTGTCCATGACTAGTCAAGGGCATTGTAGACATAATCTTTTTAACTTTTAAAAAAATCAATTTGATTCCTTATCTTTTTATAGTGTCAAATAAGGTCTTTTCATCTACTTCTCCCAAACGGTGTTTGGTTTTTCATGTGTGGCATTTAGTTTGCATTTGTTTATCACCATCTTTGTTTTTAATGTGTTTGTTCCCAACTCTTCTGTCAATTGAACTCTAAATCAAATAGAGGATTTTTTTCCTACCCTATAGTTTTTTAACACACTACGTGAAATTTCAAAAATACTTTTTAAAATCGGAAATTTATTTTTGATACGCATCTTGTACATACATATATGGTATATAAAGGTTGGGTACAAATCGAAAATATACCTCTGGTGGCAATGATAAATATATTTTCGATTGCACCCCAAACATACGCAATGATCTGGTTTTGGAATCCAAGCTCCAATCAAGATAGGAACTGAAATTGAATTTACGGTGGCAATCGAAAATATATTTCCGATCTGCGTTCTGACTTAAAGGCGCGCTGTCTTTTTCCTCCTTTTACAGTAGTATTTTCAAAACACACAAAATACCCATTGTTACGAAATCAAACCACTTCACAAAAACTTGTCAGGAATCGTAAAGCATCAGTTAACTTAACTGTTCAACCACATTCAATCAAGAGGCATCATCAATTATAAGTTTTTTTTTTGAGTTTTTTAGAGTTTATGTAATTTCTACTCAAATTTTTGACTTAGGTTAGAAATTGTGAGTTTTTTTTTTTTGTGTTTTTAATATTAAGAGTCATTAGAAAGGTGTTGAAAGTCTCATTTTTATAATCAATGACCATTTTTTTGAGGTCATTTGTGGCTCTTCTTCGCCATTGACGATGCTCTGAAATTTCAGGTCGTACCGGGATGTATTTTCGATTTTCATTTTAAAGTTGAAGAAAATCGGTAATGCATTTTCGGTTATAGTCTGTTTCTATTTTCCCTTCATTTTGAACAGTATTCCTTATGTTAACGTTTATTTTGTACTTCTACAAGATTAATGGATGAGAGACCATCTAGGTTGAGGCACGATACGCTTGTGCAACATGCTTATGTGCAGAGGGAAAGGAGTCGGAAATCTCAGGCTCCTTCGGCCTATGGACAGGTTGTGTCGGATGCGCCTATAGCCTCATCCTCAGCCTCAAATACCCCTGTTTCTACTCCGACTTCATCATCCTCCCACAGTAGGCGGGATTCTCCAGTTCATCCCTCTCCGTATCCGTTCTCCCGTAGACGCACTTCCTCACCGATGGTATTTGAGGCGGGAGAGACATCTGTTATAACCGATTTTTTTATCAGAGTCGCCACCCTTAATTTTCATCCTAAGGAAGGGAGTATAAATGAATAACCCTAAAAAGTTCAGAGATTCTAGATTTGGACTCGGTTCTAGATGAGGAAAAGGTGTTAGGTACCCCTTATCTACCTTGTTCACAAGGATACTAGATTTAGAAGTGCATTTTATGAAATAGGGTTTTAAGTTTTATTAGGGAAACTCGACACGATTTTAATCGTATGCCTACGTATCCTCCTAGGAGGAATCAGAGTCCCATTTCGTAGTTCGCAGTTGGTTTGTACTTTTTTATGGATTTAAAAAGTATATTTAAATTTTCCGCATACTCGGTCTGAGTCTACGAATAGCGGTGTACGCAGTTGATTCAAATATATTTGTAACCCTTTTTGAAGAATAATTGTTGGATTAATTTGATTTACGAAAATAATTTGTCATTAGTTAAATACTTTTTAGTATATTAATTATGAAAATGTTATAATTAATGCATGATTAAAAAAATAATTTAAAAGAATAAAATATATTTGAATGTATTTAAAAAAATATATTATGGTTTATATGATAATAATAAAATAAATAATATTATATTAATAAAAATAAAAAAATAAAAAAAAAATATAAAAAATAATTAAATAAATAAAATAAAATAAAAATAGAAAAAAACGCACGGGGTATAAATTATACTAAGCTAGTAAAGAGGGGTATAAAAAAGTGATGGTGTAAAGAGCCAGGGCTCAAGTCCAGATTTTGGACTTGGCCCGTTTTGGCCTGGGGGTGCGTTTTTGTCGGTGTTAGTAAAAATAAAAAGAAATAAGGGTGTAATTAGGTATGGGCTAGGCCCAACAGACAGGGAGGTGTGGAGATCCGTTTGGATTCCATACGGGAAGGCATATGGCAGTATGGTAGGGCGCACGTTTTGGAGAGTAGGATTGTGATCATACGGTTCAGATTTGTGGAGTATGGTAGTGATGGTAGACTAGCATGTACTTGATCGCAAGACTTAACATATTTTCATTTTAACGAAAAAGTTTTTTATTTTGTCATTTATTCCTCTTTCTCTCCCCGTCTCTCTGTGCGTTCTCTCTTTTCTTTACACGCAACAAAAAAAACCTAATCCCTTTTCGTCTAACTTAAACCGCAACAACACAAACTTCAACCTTCCTAACTTTGATCCTTAAGCCCCCTAAATCCTTTCGAGACAAGCATACAACAATATCCACCATGAAGAAAAACGGAAGCTAAGTGTTTTGGTTACCTTGGATGTGTTTGAATTTTTACGTTTCTCCGGTCCCTCTTTGATTCTCTCCTTGTTTCGCAGGTGGCAGTGGATGGTGAGGACGACGGCGTAGTGAATATGAAAGAGGTGATGGCAACGAGTTTAGGGTTTTAGATCTTGAAACCCTAAACCGGAGCGATGAGTACGGATCTACAGCAGCGATGAAGACAAAGGTTTGACGGTGGCGGCATAGCGATGCTTCTCTCCCTCAAGATCTCCGTCTCTATTTTTTGAAAAAAAAATCATCTTCCCTGTAATTTTTTGTGAAATCTCTCCCCCCGTCCCTCTGTTATTAGTCTTAGGTTTTATAGCTTTTTTGAATTAGTATATTTAAGAAATACAATTATGAGATGTTATTAGGGATTAGAAATTAGGAAATAATTTTATGTCTGTCGTTATTTTTGATTTGATTAGGAAATTTAGAAGATAACGTTGATTCCATTTTAATTTGCTTCTGTATTAACTATAAAATCTTGATTTGTATTGATTAGCATTTGATATGTTTCTGTATCTGCTTGATTCAGTTGTAATTCATATTGGTTCGTTTGTGCATAAAGTTTGATTTGTATTGATTAGTTTCTGTATGTGAATATTTGTTTATGACTTTTAGTGTGATTTGTTTCTGTTATGAGAAGAATAAGGATTTGATTTGGTTTTCATAAACAAGCGCTATTTTCCTTAATGAATTCGTACAGTAGTAGAGGTAATAAAAATTCGTACAGTGTTTGTTTTACGCTTTAAAATAAACTCTACTATTCATCAATTCATGAAGTAAGTTTTTAAAACACTTAGCACACATTTTTTTATTGTCTTGGGCTTGCCTGGTTCTGGGCTCTGCCACTTTGGAAGCCCTTTTTGTTAACAATTTTCTCTTAAATAAAAACAAAAATCAATTTTTATTAAATTTATAATATAATATTTTGACTAAAATCAACATTTAATAAGAGTAAAAGTAATAGTGATGTTGATACTAATAAATCAAACAAAATATTTTTTTTTCAAAACAAATCAAAAAACTGAAATGGGCCAGAAGTTCACTTTATTGGATCCACACAAATAATTTGCTATGGCCTCAACAAAAAAAAACAGATTGCTTTTATACACCCTTCCAACCTTATTCAAAAACCTTAATGGACCTTATTGATAAAAATAATTTGTTCACACCTCCTCGGTTAAAACAATACACCTCCCTTTTTAACTTGAAATGGACCATCTTTTAAAAACCTAATGGGCCATCAAATATTGATGGTCCATTTTAAATCAACACACCCCTTTCCATGTTTTACTCCTCCATAGAAATAAAAACTATATAATATGATTTATTTAAAAAGAACCCTAAATATAATATAAGGGTAGGACAAATTTGGGGTATGACAACTTCCCCTATTTAATTATCTTTTGATTAAATAGTGTGAGAATACGCATGTCTCGCACATTCTGATCGAAAGTTTATTAAATATTGGAAGACTCTAAAATTTATCCGAAAGATTTCAAAGATACGCTGTACAGTGTTCTCACGAGTGTAAAGAATAGACATAGATGATGATGTATCATCTTACCAACGTTCAACCAAAGTTGATTTGACTTAGATATGACGACACGGATAACTCGTCAATATCTAAGAAGAGATCGTTTGCATATTTACCATAACCAGAGAGGTAAAGTAATATAAGTCGTGCAAAGCTGACTTACTAATGCTTGGAGACTAATATAGTAAGTTTTGGTTTGATTTTATTTTTCTTATTCATCACAACCTAGGGGATGAATAAAGCAAAGTCTGACAACATTTTGCTGCGTGGAGACTGATGCAATGAATTATGCAAGTTTTATTCACATATATATCGTAACTTAGGGGATAGATATTTGAAAAGAGTTTGATAACTACATCACTGCATGGAGACTGACACAATGAGCTATATTGCAGAAAAGGAAACACATTGCTGCATGGAGACTGAGGTGATGAGTTATACCGAGGATTTCGCACATTGCTGCATGGAGACTGATGCAATGGGTTACGTAGATTTATTTCGCATATCTATCACAACATATGGGATGGATCTTTGAGAAGAGTTTGATAACTACATCGTTGCATGGAGACTGAGGCGATGAGTTATATCGAGGAGGAAACTTAATAATAACATTGCTACCTGGAGACTGATGCAATGGATTATATTGCAGAAAAAGTTTGATAACAACATTGTTGTGTGGAGACTGATGCAATGAAATAAAGTTTGATAATAACATTGCTGCATGGAGACTGATGCAATGGGTTGAATTTCAGTTTTCGCGCATTTCTGCTTGGAGCCTAACATAATGAGCTATATCGCGGAGAAGGAAACACATTGCTGCATGGAGACTGGTGTAATGAGTTGAATTGAGGATTTCACACATTGTTGCATGGAGCCTGACACAATGAACTATATTACGGAGAAGGAAACACATTGATGTGTGAAGCCTGACACAATGAGATATATTGCAAAGAAGGAAACACATTGCTGCATGGATCTTGATACAATGAACTATATAACGGAGAAGGAAACACATTACTGCATGGAACCTGACACAATGAGCTATATCGCGAAGAAGGAAACACATTGCTGCATGGAGCCTGACACAATGAGTTAAATCGCGAAGAAGGAAACACATTGCTGCATGGAGCCTGACACAATGAGTTAAATTACAGATTTCACACATTGTTGCATGAAGCCTGACGCAATGAGCTAGATCGAAGAGGAGGAAATACATTACTGCATGGAGACTGATGCAATGGATTATATTATAGATAAGGAAACACATTGTTGTATGGAGACTGACACAATGGATTAAACTACAGATTTTGTACATTGCTGCATGGAGCCTGACGTAGTGAACTATATTATAGAGGAAGGAATACACTGCTGCATGGAGACTGATGCAATGGATTAAATTGCAAATTTTGCACATTGTTGCATGGAACCTAACACAATGAGCTATATCGTAAAGGAGGAAAACACATTATTGCATGAAGCCTGACGTAATGAATTATATTACAGATTTTTCACATTGCTTCATGGAGCCTGACACAATGAGCTATATCGCAAAGAAGGTAAACACATTGCTGCATAGAGCATGATGCAATGAATTACATATAGAGGAAGCTGTTTTGACGATCCAAATCTTAGATAACTAAATCAGAGATGAGATCGGATTTTTACAGGTTGTGTTTGTTTTTAACCAAGGTAATAAACTTATGGAGGGCCCAAAGACATTGGTTCTGCCCAAAATATGTTTTGAGAAATGCCATGTGTGATGTATGTGCATGATATCTTAGATCAGTATGGAACCCAGGTTGTATATGCACTGAGTTTATGTATGCCTCGAATATTTACATGTGTACCAACTGTGTGTATATGCCCCAAAATGTTATGAAAAATGTTTTTGGTATTCTCTCCTTTTAAACCAATGGGTTCTCGTAATCACCAACTCCCCAACATTTCTTGTTGCTAGTTGTTGTATTTCCAAGTTGATTTGAATTTCGATAAACCATGGTGAACAATGGCAAAGTGTCATAGGTAATTTGTTTCGCATGCATAGGCGTAGGTGTAGACGTGGGTGTGGATGCAGGCGTGGGCCTCTTTCGACATTTTTCTAACCAGAATAAACTTCGGTGCTTTATCAAATGTTTTTTTGGTGTTCCGTATGTTAGATGCACCAAATGTTATGAATGACCTTAAGATTTTGATATGGTTATGTGTACATCATGCTTGATGTGGGGCTTTTTAACGGGAAATCTACTGCTGAGAACTACCTCCTGTCGAGGTTTTCTGGATAATCATCTTCAATATTAACCAAGGGAATTTTCTTCCGAGATTCGATTTTGGATTACCTTTTGTCGAGGTCTTCTGGAAAATCGTCTGCCGAGATTAACCAGGGGAATCTACTGTCGAGATTCAATTTGTGAACTACCTTCTGCCGAGGCCTTTAGGATAATCAAACGCTGAGATTAACCAGGGGTCTTCTACCGAGATTTGATTTGTGAACTACCTTCTGCTGAGGTCTTCCAGATAATCAAACGTCGAGATTAACCAGGGGAATCTGTTGTTGAGATTCAACGTAGAATTACCTTTTGTCGAGGTTTTCTGGATAATCAAATGCCGAGATTAACCAGGGGAATCTGCTGCCGAGATTCAATGTAGAATTACCTTATGCTGAGGTCTTCTGGATAATCAACTACTGGGATTAACCAGGGGAATCTACTGCCGAGATTCAATTTGTGAACTACCTTCTGCCGAGGTCTTCCGAATAATTGAACGCCGAGATTAAACGTATAATTACCTTATGCCGAGGTCTTCTAGATAATCAACTACCGTGATCAACTAGGGGAATGTACTTTTGAGATTCGTTTGTATGCTACCTTCTGCCGAGGTCTTCCGGATAATCATCTGCCAAGATTAACCAGGAGAATCTACTGTCGAGACTCAATTATGAATTACCTTCTGCCGAGGTCTTCTGGATAATCAACTGCTATGATCAACCAGGGGAATCTACTGCCAAGATTCAACATAGAATTTGTAGCTTGATTGATAATGATGATTGTCTAAACATATGACAATGTTTTATGTTGTGCGTGTAAATTTGATTGATGCATGTAATGTAATGATTGATTGATGTATGTAATGAGTGACTTGGATATGTGTAAATGGATGTTGGACTTTGAAATGTGAATGCGTAATTGGGCTTTTTGAGATATGCTCGACCCATGTTGTCGAACTTTGTCAGATGGATGAGACGATAAGTATAGCTTGATTCTCGATCGAGGAGTCCTAATCATAATTTATGCAGCCTTATACCTTATGATTATGAATCAAATGATTTATTGAATGGTGCCCATATGATGGGTCATGGATAATTAAAGCGTATATGTTTTCTTATGCAACAAGGTTACTTGTCACATGATGTTTGAATGTTATGCTATCATGATTTCCCGATACTCGATTTGAACTTAAAGATTGCTTATGTAGAAGAAAGATCCACTGGAGGTTATGAAAGTATGCAGAGAGCTTGCCCCTATGTGGACTGTCTTTCCCTAATTTGTTGGTATGGTCTTAGAGGAGATTCTCTTTGATACGAGCTTAGAAATAGTTTGATCATAATATGAATGACCCCACTATTTTGCATTATTCCCCTGATTAAAAGACTCTTGAAAATGTTTGGCTTTGATGAACCATTTTGAATCAACTTCTTTTGGTTGAGCCTCACAGTGGTTTGACCTAACACTCGAATTTTAAAAGAGGTGCCCCTCAATCTCCAGGATCTGGAGGAAGTACCTTAAAAAAGAACATAGACCTCATCATGAACTTGACATAGATTTCCCCAAGTATTCAAAGCTTGAAAAGTTTTTACTCGAAGTTGCTTGAAGGGGAATTTGGACCTTATGTGCAGTAGGATGAACTCGATACGTACTGCCCCAACATTTAAATCTTGGAAAGTTGCCCCTGATTATCAAGGCCTTGAGAGGTTTGTTAAAAACGAGGAAACTGAGTCATACCCTGTTGTGATATGACTTGATTAAGGAATGTTCCTTTGAAAGGCATTCCCCTGATTAAACGACACTTTGAAACGTGATCCAAGTTGATTGAACCTCGAAATGATTGCTCATTGTCAATAATGTCTTTATGTGATATACCCCTATAATTATTAGTATTTTCCCTTTTTATAGAGACTCTCTTTAAGTGCTTTTTCCACAGTAGAAAGCTTCTTTGAAATGCTGTTTTTGATCAGACCCCCTTTTTTTTGAAATCTCCTTGATTGCTAAAATTGTCTTGTAAGATAAAATTGTACATTTAAAAAAAGTAATCCTAATGTGATTCCCATGCAAGTTCTTGAAAACGAAATTGATTATGGGATAGAAATGGATGATTAGAGATTTAGATTCGAAGAAGCGAAGTAGTTAGAAATAATTTTAATAAACATAGGAATTAATTTAACACAAATTTTGCCGAATATGCTTTCATAGTGAACCTAGCTTCAATTAGGACATTTAAAGGTTATAATGTGGCCATAGTTTGTGGTTTAAGAAACAAAAGATATAAGGCTCAAAATTTATTTAACCCATCCCATTCTCCTTGATAATCTCCAATCCTAATTTCAATTAAAGCAACAAATGCGTTTAATTCCCAAGAGAAATTTCGTAGTCGCGTAGATGATGAAAAGCGTAGATAAAGATCTAAGTGCCAATGAAAAGCATTGATAAGATCCAAGCTTTGGTAATATCTAAGCATTGATGAGAAGCCTTTGAGGTGGCATTCACAATATTGTTCTTCAATTTTGTTTTTAATCCCTTATTTTTGCATGGTCCAATTCTTTTGAATTTCCGGTCCATCGGGATGCCCTAACTTTTTCCTAAGTCAAGTTTTGACTTCTTTTGACTTAGCGGGCTTTATCCTTTTTTTGAACTTTTTTTTTTTGCTTTTGATTTTGAAAAATTTATGACAACCACGTTGATTGTTGTAGGCTTCATTTTCATCGTCTCCTCTATCTTGATTGATGTACTGAGGAAGAAGACGTCATGGACTTTTGCCTTTGTTGATTCCTCAATCTTGGATGATGAACACGGGGAAGATGATATGCTCGAATCTTTTCTTAGTTTGTTTTCTCAATGATGTATCGAGGAAAGAGATATGCTTGAACCTTTGCTTAGATCATTTTGATTCTCCTGGGATTTGAATGCATCATCGAATTAATTGAAATCTACCTTGTCCCTGGTTGAGATTAAGGTTTTTTTTAGAAAATAGAAAGAACTCCAACTTCTGGCTCGATGGGGTTAACTACGGATTAACTCCTTATGTCTCCATTGTTTGGGAAGTGAAACAATGCCTTACATCGTCAGCTAAGCCTTACTATTAAAAAGCATACGTCAGCAAAATTTGATTATTTTGTATTTTCATCATTCTCCCTCGAAGTTTGTTAAAGTCGTGCAATGGGAGAAAATAAGAATAGAAAGTCGTTGATTATTTGTGGAATAGATCGATTTCAAAAGCATACATGATTATTTTATTAGAATCACTGATCCCAAGATACAAATTTATAGAAAATGAAAATTAACAACTAGGAATTTAAAAATTGAAATAATAAAGGCCTAATGATCTAGAAATAAGCCCCCTTATCGATCCACTGACTTTAGGGGCTTCTTCTTAGTATTTGGATTTGTCAAAGCAAGGGACGGCCACTCACCAATGGGATCCCTTCCTCAAAAGTCATATGCTTATTGTCAATCAAATCTTGGACCTTACGTCTGAAACTCCAACATCTTTCAAGGGTATGTCCTGGAGCGTTGGCATGATACTCACACCTGGAATTTTCATCATACTTAGGCGGGAGTGTCAAATTCAGAGGATTCAGTGACTTCCGCTCTACCAAAGATGCCTTGAGTAAATGTTGTAGTAGCTAACTGTGCGGAAGTGGATCAAATCTTCTTGGTGGTAATTTTTGTCTTCTGCTTTATTGGGCATATCTCTTATGTTGATAGGGTTGTTGTAGTTGTTGTTGAGGTGGGGGAACTTTCCATAGTGGTGGCATCTGTGGTGTTGAATATGCCTGTTGCTGGGATGATGAAGGGTTACCTTCACTCCTCAGTAATAATTGCATGATCAAGTTCATTTGAGTCTTCAACTGGTGGACCTCCTCCTTCAACAGTTCTTGGTCTCTTTTGAGTTCCTCCATAGTTTCTTGAGACATGCTCTGAGTTTGCTTATGAGTATTGAGAATCTTGCTAGCTGGAACATAGTTGTATATGGGTGGAAGTTTTCTGTAAGTGGAGGATATATGAGCTTTATGCCGATGGATGAAAATGGAAATGTATGAAAAATGCTTGGGTGTGCAAAACATTTTTGGCTTTTAGGCACGCAAAAAGTTTCATGGATATGCAATGTGATGTATACGTAGTATGAGAGTAAATGCAGGGGTACCCTATGCAAGTTTAATGATAGACATGATGATATCCTATACTGACTCAGAGATTGAGATGGACAGGGACTCCTTACGGACGGAGATAATAATAGATATAAATTTGATGATATCCTACATTATCTCAGAGATTGAGACATGCATGAATTCCTTGAGGATTATGGGCAATGAAAGATGATAAGGAGTCTCTATAGGATATGGATTACGACATAAACAGAAGGTAACCCTTGCGTGTTTAGGAATTTTAGTGGGATTTGTAAAAATGTATCCTTAGAAGTTAGGCTCCTAGTTTTGGCCTACGAATATTCTACCCTCCCCATAGGGTGATTTCCTTAAGGGTATCATGAATAACACTAGAGGGAAAAGGCACAAAGGCCTTCTTTAAGTGGAGTCTCTTTGCAGACCGAAACTTTCGTCTCTAGGTCATGAAAGGTCTCATCATGAGTTTTTGGTTTAAAGGTCGTACAAAGAATCATATGTGTCATTCCAAAGTCCTACTTCCCAAAATGATATCTTCTGAGAGGTATTCCTTTTGCAGAATTCTACCGACTCTAGGCGAATTCGTCGCATAAACTCATAGGATTGATGTAACCCCTTGGCTAATAGACGGACCTTCTTTCTAAGGGTTTTTGAAAATATTTTTTGCAAAATTTTAAATCCCACCACAAACATAATAATATAATGAATAATAAAAAATAAGCAGAAAATAAATAAATAATTAAATGAGCAAGAAATGAAAACCCAATAAACAAGAAAAACCCTAAAACCCCAAAACCAAAAGAGCAGGCTTCTAAACCTAGGGTTGAGTCCCCAATAGAGTCTCCAACTGTTATAACTGATTTTTTTTATCAGAGTCGCCACCCTTAATTTTTATCCTAAGGAAGGAAGTATAAAGGAATAACCCAAAAAAGTTCAGAGATTCTAGTATTGGACTCGGTTCTAGACGAGGGGAAGATGTTAGACACCCCTTATCTATCTTGTTCACAAGGATACTAGGTTTAGAAGCGCGTTTTAAGAGATATGGTTTTAAGTTTTATTAGGGGAACTCGCCACAATTTTAATCGTATGCCTATGTGTCCTTCTAGGAGGAATCAGAGTCCTATTTCGTAGTTCGCAGTTGATTTATATTTCTTTATGGGTTAAAAAAGTATATTTGAATTTCACGCATACTCGATCTGGGTGTACAAATAGCAGAGTACACAGTTGATTCAAATATATTTGTAACCCTTTTTGAAGAATAATTGTTGGATTAATTTGATTTACGAAAATAGTTTGCCATTGGTTAAGTATTTTTTAGTATATTAATTATGAAAATGTTATAATTAATGCATGATTAAAAGAAATAATTTAATGCAATAAAATATATTTGAATGTATTTAGAAAAATATATTATGGCTTATATGATAATAATAAAATAAATAATATTATAATTAATAAAAATATAAATATAAAAAATAACTAAATAAATAAAATAAAAAAAACTAAAAAAAAACGCAGGGGGATATAAATTATACTAAGCTAGTAAAGAGGGAGGTCTTAATAGCATGGGCCTGAATTCAGATATTGAATTCAGGCCTAAACGGCATAGGGGTATGTTTTTGAACGCGTTAGCAAAAAGGGATGGTGTAAAGTGCCAGGGCCCAAGACCAAATTTTGGACTTAGCCCGTTTTGGCCTGGGAGTGCATTTTTGTTGGTGTTAGTAAAAATAAAAAGAAATAAGGGTGTAATCAGATATAGGCTAGGCTCAACAGACAGGGAGGTGTGGAGATCCATTTGGATTCCATACGGGAAGGCATATGGCAATATCGTGGGGCGCATGTTTTGGAGAGTAGGATTTTGATCGTATGATTCAGATTTGGGGAGTATGGTAGTGATGGTAGACTAGCATGTACTGGATCGCGAGACTTAATATATTTTCATTATAATGATTTTTATTTTATTTTGTCATTTATTCCTCTTTCTCTCTTCGTCTCTATATGCGTTCTCTCTTTTCTTTCCACACAACAAAAAAATCCTAATCCCCTTTCGTCCAACTTAAACCGTGGCAACGCAAACTTCAATCGTCCCAACTTCGACCCTTAAGCACCCTAAATCCTTTCGTGACAAGCATACAACAGTATCCACCGTGAAGAAAAATGGAAGCTAAGTGTTTTGGTTACCTTATATGTGTTTAAATTTTTACCTTTCTCCTGTCTCTCTTGATTCTCTCCTTGTTTCACATGTGACGGTTGATGGTGAGGACGATGGTGTAGCAAATATGAAAGAGATGATGACGGCGGGTTTAGGGTTTTAGATCTTGAAACCCTAAACCGGAGCGATAGGTACGGATCTACAACGACGATGGAGACAAGAGTTTGACAGCGGCGGTGTAGCGAAGCTTCTCTCCCTCAAGATCTCCTTCTCTATTTAAAAAAAACCATCTTCCTTGTAATTTTTTGTAAAATCTCTCCCCCCATCCCTCTGTTCTTAGTCTTAGGTTTTATAGCTTTTTTGAATTAGTATATTTAGAAAATAAAATTATGAGATGTTATTAGGGATTATAAATTAGGAAGCAATTTCATGTCTGTCGTTATTTTTGATTTGATTAGGAAATTTAGAAGATAAAGTTGATTCTGTTTTAATTTTCTTCTATATTAACTATAAAATCTTGATTTGTATTGATTAGCATTTGATCTATTTCTGTATCTGCTTGATTTGGTTGTAATTCGTATTGATTTGTTTGTGCATAAAGTTTGATTTGTATTAATTAGTTTCTGTATGCGAATATTCGTTTCTGATTTTTAGTGTGATTTGTTTCTATTATGAGAAGAATAAGGATTTGATTTGATTTTCATAAACAAACACTATTTTCCTTAATGAATTCGTACAGTAGTAGAGGTAATAAAAATTCATACAGTGTTTATTTTACGCGTTAAAATGAGCTCTACAATTCATCAATTCATACAGTAAGTTTTTAAAACACTTAGCACATGTTTTTTTTATTGTCTTGGGCTTGCCTGGTTCTGAGCTGTGCCATTTTGGAAGCCCTTTTTGTTAACAATTTTCTCTTAAATAAAAACAGAAATCAATTTTTATTAAATTTATAATATAATGTTTTGATTAAAATCAACATTTAATAATAATAAAAGTAATAGTGATGTTGATACTAATAATTAAAACAAAACATTCTTTTTTCAAAACAAATTAAAAAATTGAACGGGCAAGAAGTTCACTTTATTGGTCCCTCATAAATAATTTGCTATGGGCCTCAACAAAAAAACAGATTGCTTTTATACACCCTTCCAACCTTATTCAAAAACCTAAATGTACCTTATTGATAAAAACAATTTTTTCACACCTCCTTGGTTAAAACAATACGACTCCCTTTTTAACTTGAAATGGACCCTCTTTTAAAAGCCTAATGGGGCATCCGATATTTATGGTCCATTTTAAATTAACACACCCCTTTTCATATTTAACTCCCCCATAGAAATAAAAACTATATAATACGATTTATTTAAAAAGAACCCTAAATATAATATAAGGGTAGGGAAAATTTGGGGTATGCCAACATCCAGTTCCCAGCCGACACCAGAGGTCACACAACCAACACTTGAGGCCCTACCACAACCTGCATCCCAGCCTCAGTCACAGACGACACTTGAGGCGACACCCCATACATCTCAGGCACCTGAGTCGACGCCTCAGGTGGCAACCCAGACATCTCAGGCACCTGAGTCGACACCTCAGGCGGCACCTGCGGCACCTCAGGGTTTTGGAGGAGGGTCGTCGAATTTATCTCTGTTGCGTCTGTACTCGCATCATGCTGCTAGACATATATGGGACGAAGAGGTATGGATTTTGAATTTTTCCTTCTATTACATTTTTATTATGGATTTTTGTTTAATGAATTTTGTCAAACCATGTATGCAGGAACATGATCCGCTGAAGGTCATTAATCATGGGCGGAAAATCAGTAAACTCGAAGCCCCTATTAAGCCATGGTTTGATGAGCCATTGCTGTTTACAGGGTTGAAAGATTTGACCAAGTGTGATTATAGCATCGTTAATTGAGGTATGGTGAACTCTTTTGTTGAGAGGTGACACTATGAGACATCATCATTCCATCTACTACATGGTGAGATAACGATCACAATGGACGATGTAACACACTTCTAAAATATCACAATATCATAATTAATAAATCAGAGTAATGCACCAAAAGGGTGTCACATGCTTCATAAAACATCATACATGTATCTCTGGCTTTGTAACTTGAGCTTTTCAACATTTATGAATATTTCCTTTTGAAATATCAACACAATAGTCATTTACTACGCAACAGAAATCATAGTTTAAAACAACTTCATTAAAAATTCAACAAAACATCACCATTTCTCATCACTCGAGAGTTATAACTTAAAATATCTTGAACAATTTAAATAACATATAATTCATGTCAACGCAATTAAACATAAAGTTCAAATCAAACGCTCCCGACTCCGATGTTACATATCAGAGCAAAATTTTCTAACTCAACAGAAATAAATAACACACTTCAGAGCTATCCTCTTGTTATACCCTAATTTTCCCCCCCTAAGATTTCTCATTATCTCATATTATCAATACATCAAGATCATACATTAGGGTTGGTTCTCCCTTCTACTTCATCCTATATTTAAGTTTGCTCTTGAGGGATCACCAATCACCTTGAATTGTGTATCTTGTACATGTGTTTTTTTAGGTGGATTAATTTTTAACTAACATTAAAATATGTATATATATATATATATATATATATATATATATATATATATATATATATATATATATATATATATATATATATATATATATATATATATATATATATATATATATATATATATATATATATATATATATATATATATATATGTTTCTTTGGATGTTCATATTGTAGGCAATGACACAAATGCATCCATCTCACCATCTAACCTAGGGTTTTAAGGAATAATCCTCAGTCAAATAGTTCTTCAACGGATTGCAATAGCTTATGATTTAAGGCTATGTCTATGATATAAAAGTTTTTTGGTTCAAAGAGACCTCTCACTTTATTTGGGTCAGGTTTTCCTCAAGGTTGATGGTGGTATTCATCAAGAAGATTCATAGGTTCATGTGTTTATTTCCACGCCTTCTTCAACAAGTTTCATTGAGACTTAAACTCCATCTTTGAGTGTGTTTCAAGATAACATAACTTCAAGGTCTAATGTGATCCATCATGCTCTATTTTTTCAAAGAAAATGCAAATGATTCAAGGGTTGATTCAACAAGTTTGACTTAATTGAACAAGCACTTGATTCAGTGGTCACAAGTGCTTAACTCTCTTAATTTTTAACATTTTAATTTGTTTCATTTTGCAATTAATTCTTATCATCACCTACAACAACTCATCTTCACATGACTAGATCCAATTGTGCAAAAAAAAAACATCAAAAGTTGAAAGAGGTTCCAAGTCATTTTGACACTCTCTGAGCCAAGATTTGCTGACTTCCAAGGACCATATATTGCTCATTTTTTGAGATTTTTGATTGGTTCCAAATCCATATTTATCTTCAAAGGGTCCTTAAAAAGTTATCTTCAAGGGTTTAAGGCTAATTTTGAATGGAAAGTCACTAATGATTGGGAAAGATTACAAGTCCTTTGGGAAGGCCATCAAATTCTCTTGTGTGACTTCAAAGGATCATAACTTGGTCATATTTTATCTCCTTGAGCTCATTAATTTTTCACAATAAACTTGATTATTTCTTCTACAACTTTGTTTCAATATGCAAGACTTGAAAATGTTTGGAAAGTCATTAAAGAATTGAAAAGATTATAGGTCTTTTGTGAATTTCCCCAAATTTGTTCATCCTCTTCCAAAGACCATAACTTTTTCATTTTTTATGATTTTTGAATAATCTCAATTCCAAAACTCAATTCAAAGGGTCTACTTCATTTCAAATTCAAGGATCGAGAGTAAATTTTGAGCGAAAGGTCATGTAATTTTGAAGAACATTATAGGTCCTTTTGAAGTTCAACACTTAGAAATATTTCTATGTACACAAATCAGTTTGTTTTTCACGATCTCAATTGATCACAACTTTCAGCTCAGATCACCAAATGGAGTCTTTCTTGACACTTGTGAAGATGATGATATGGTCTTTCAAAAGCTTCAAGAATAATCCCATAAAGCCTCCTGAATTGTGTGCACCTTGAATTCAAAGATGGTACCTTAGAACTGAAGTTTCTCACCAAAGTCAACTTTGATTTTAATTAATGTGGCCTCTAAACATAAATTTGTCGTGTGTTTGATGTTTAAACATGATCAACTAAGTTTCCTGAAAGGGCTATCACATTAAAACACAATGGATGGTTGAGTTTTGACAACTTGCAAGTTACACTTTGTTCATGATGCAGGTGCACACTAATTTTCCTCATACCTGATCATTTCTTTCACTTTTTATTTCCATCATGCTCAATTATAAATAAGAGACACATTTCACTCATTTCCCAAGCTTAGAGAGCCAAACAAGCCCTATTCCGATCCCATACGAACTATGAATTTGTATCTTCATTTTCTTCATTTCTCACCCTCATTCACCAAAATCTCCATTCAGTTAGCTTCATTGAACTTCTCCGAAGCTAACCATACTCTTACCACCAAGAATCAAGCACTTAATCAAGCATACCAAGTCCAGTTTCAGAGCTCTGAAGTTGAACTTCTACAGGTAAAATTCTTAATCAATTCTCTTCAAATTTCTTGCAACGATGCAACTCTTGGTTCACTGTTTCTCATAGCATAATTCATTTTCAACTGTAACTAAGTTTGGTACTTCTGTTTTCAAATCCCTTTTTAATTTTTTCTTCTGATTTTTTCTAAATCGAGTGAGCTACAGGTTATATAAATTTTTCGCGAAGGCATGGTTGTCTTCGTCTTGATGAGACGAAGTGAATGGCACCAGTCCGAGCTTCCAATTTTACCGTTTATAGAACCTACAACTCACGTGTGGCTAGAGGTTGAAGATGACCAGCGTGTCATCTCTCAACCAATGACATGATGATACACTATTTTTTTAAAATCTATTTTAAATTAATGTTTCAGTGCTTTATTCACTAATGATCATATCATGCACAATGCACCAGGTCCCTTGGATCTGCTTACTAATGCGTTTTGACATTGATTCAGTGGTCTACATTTTTTTTTTGTTTTTATTTTATAATTTCTATTTTTTATTTGAGATCCAGTGTGTTATCCAAGAAGGACCATATCATGCACAATGCATCAGATCTCTTGGATATGCTTGCTAACGCGTTTTGACATTAATCCAGTGGTCTACATTATTTTATCTTTATTTTTATTTTCTTATTTTTCTATTTAATTGTTTTAAACTTCAAAAATTCATAAAAGTTTCATTTCAACTTCTAATTGTGAAAAAATTATCAAATATACTTTTGATTTTTCTCTTTTTGATTTTTATTTTTTCACAATTTTATTTTGTGATTTATTATTTTTTTAATGATTTTTCAATTTATTTGACTTGTTTTAATCGTTTAAAAATACTTTTTGATCTTTTAAAATTTTGAAAATTTTATGGAAGGATCCAATGGTATTTTGAAAAATATTGGTGACCTTGTTTATTTTTTTTATTTCTGATTTTTACTTTTTTTTTTTTTTTGGTTTATTTTACTTATTTTTTAAGTTCTTAAAAATGGTTTCTGACTTTAAAAAATTCTAAAATTTTTTGTCAACACTTGTTGACTCATGTTTGACCTCTGATATTTTTTTAGGATTTTATTTGATGTTTTAGTACATGTTGTGTATTTTACCAATTATTTCCTTTTTATAAATCATTTAATTTTTGTTTTTATATTAAATATATTTTATTATTTTTTGATTTGTCCTGATTTGGAGATACTTGAATATTACTTTGGAATAAGTTCCTCAACCTCATTGGATCTTGGGTGTTGATAGGTTAAAAAAAACCAAATCTACCAAATTGGATGAATGATGTTGATGATATTTGAAACCCTAATTTCATCAGAGACATTGGTTATACTGTGACTTTCCCTTTTCCCTTTCATCTGGCCCGTTCTTCTTTTCCTGTTGATTGGTTCTTAGTGGCCCAAACTTTATGTTTGTAAGCCCAAATATGGTTAAGTGTAGAGCTATGGCCAATAACTTTGAAAGTGCATTGTTAGGAGGCTTGGATTCTATTAATCCTCTAATGAGTTTTCATTAACTTTGACCCATGCTCAAGGCTCAGACCATCATTAATCATATCATTTAGAATCCTTCCTTTTCCATCTTTTAGTTGATTGATTCTTAGTGATTCAAACCTTGTGTTTGTAAGCCCAAGGGTGATTAAATGTTGAGATATGGCCAATAACCTTGAAAGCTCATTGTTAGGAGATTTTGATTCTATCAACCCTTTAATGAGTCTTCATCAACTTTGACCTAGGCTCAATGTTTAAATTATCTTGGATCACTCTTATAAAACATATAACCCTCAACCATTAATCATTAACTTCTAACTATTGACTATTAACCATTGACTTTACATTATGCTTTTACTTTGTGCATTTATATTTATTTCATTTACTTTTAGCATTTACATCTCATGCTATTTGCCTTTTGCTCACTTTAGCATTTATTTTCTTCCTTTTTATCTTTTCTGACTTGAGCTTTATTTTTTTTTTTTTATAAATATACTTAATAATCAACTCGGACATTAAAAAGTATTGAGGTTACTTGGACTACTTGGTTACTATCCCTAGCACTATGGAGTTGTGGATTCCTGAGACTTCGGATTAGAAGCCATGAGACCTTGGAACTCTGTAATCTTTGATTGATATTTTTATGAACATCTTCGGAAATCCTTGGGGTTTACTCCAAGGAATTAGTTTAAAATTTTTCTGTGTGCTGGTTATTCTGATTTTCATGTTTTGTTTGTGATTGAGAATTCCTCTGTATACAATTGTTACTCTGACCAATTTTTGTCAATGAAGACTTTGCTTGGTTCTTAATTCATCTAAAGCTTGGTATTCCTTAGAGGTTTAATATTTTTGCTTGCTTGGTTTTAATCCAAAGGATGAGAATCTACATTGACTTCTTTATGTCAAGTGTTGACTTCTTGTTGGTTAAACCTTTCTTTTCCTTAGCTTTTACTTTGTGTACTTAGGATATCCCCTTCATATCCTCCTATCTTCTTTAATTTCAAAAATCTTCTCCCTCCTATTCAAATCTCTTCTTGTTTTCTAACTTGAACCACTTTCATAATAAACTTGGACTTAGGTCCGTGCATTTTCAAAAATCTTTTTTAATCAAACCTTAACTAATTTAATCATACTTTGACATCTTCTTTTTTAAGACTAAAAGTCATTAACCTCACCCAAACCATTATTTTTCTTCTATTTTGGCTTTTTATTTTTACACTTTTCTCAAATATTAGACTCTTGTTGATTCTTGTAGTGATGCAAGCTGCTATACTTCTACGACATATAGTGAAGTGAGCCATTTTCACTTGGGTGTTGAGTGATGGATTTTAAAATCCAAGTTATATCCTCCACTTTGAGTTGATGCAAATTCTCTTTTCTCATAATTATGGGTAGTAAGTATGTTTTCCACTCGGATATGACGATGATGTCTCTTCTCTAAAAATTAACCAACACAAATGTGTTTTAAATTTTTAAGGTAAACTACGAGTACCCTGATCCCCTATTGCACGAAAGGTGGTACATAGGCTCTAAAGGTTTGCAACCGCGGCGGGTGAAAATTTGTAAAAAAATATACTTCTTTTCTCATCTCCACCATCTTATTTTGTATACACTTTTTATAGCCAAAATACACAGATTTTCAAAGAAGTTACCGCAGAGTACCGTAGATGTTTAGGGTGCTAATACCTTCCATATGCATAACCAACCCCCATACCTAGATTCTCCCCTGTTTTGGGTTTATTCGCCCTTTTCCCATTTCCTTTAGAAACAATAAAGCGTGGTGGCGATTTTTTTTATTATTTTATTTGTACGAGTTAAGTTAATCCAATGGCTTAGTCACAACATATATACCACTACAACTCTAAGCTTCAACAAACTATTCCAGATCACCTGCAAGTTACCTACGTATAAAGGAAACATTTCCAAGCAGAAAGGGTGAGTAATCACAAATTATTATAAAAGATATATGGAATAGATATAGTAGTACAATTACAAAGCATCATGGATTCTACATATCATCATATTTCATATACTATACTTACACATTTATATCATCACTACAATTCAAGTATATAATTATATCATCACATTAACAGCTATCATCAAGCACCACAAAAATCACAACGTCATCAACATCACTTAATCATTTATTATGCAATGTCACATATAATGCAATGCAACATCATTGACTCATGCACGTGGTACCAAAGCTTCACTGATGACCAAGTCATCTTCCTCCAAAGATCCCCACCATAAGATCGATTCCCGCTTGGAACCGGAGCACATCATAGTATTACATTCAATCCACACTATAGGATTAAGGCCGTCAATGGATCAACGTCCTATCAACATCACTGAACTATTCTTCCTAACAACATCACTGAACTATTCTTCCTAACAACATCATTGGACCAAAGTACTAAAGTATGCCATGAATGCATGATTCGTAACAACATAATACACACGACCACCGTTAGTCAAAACACATCATCATCATCATCCATGAAATCATCATAATATCATCACATACATCATAATACACATGAAATCATCATAAAAACATTAATATAACATACAAACATACATCATGTTACATCAATCGCATAATCGCAGTATCATCACAATTCATCATTTAGACATACATCCTAATAAACCAATCATAGAATCATCCAATTCATTAAAGCATAGGTACTGAAAATATACTCCTTTTCTAATTTAATTCCACCTAATTATATTTTATTGCGTTAGCTATCCAACACTTTGAACGACGTGTCAAACAAAGTCCAAAAACTCAAGTTACAATACTTTCAAGATTCTGACATATGCCCCTCGCATGAGGCTCGTCCGACGAAGCAGTTTGCTCGCTTGAGGCTCGCCTAGTGAAGCAGGGGAGAAACGCCCTACCCATACAAAATCCAGGAGCACCTCTTATTTCTCCCTTCCTTCGCCTCCTTGGTCACCCGACGAGCTCATCCTTGCCTATGCTTCGTCTGGCAAAGCTGGGGCGAGTCACTCTCCACCATAAAAAATTCTAGGGGCTCTATTTTTCACCCCACCCTTTCTTCATTTCCCTCTCGCCCGGTGCATCAGGGGCGAGGTGAGTTCGCCCGACGAAGCATTCTGCTCTCCTGGCGAGACACACATGACAACAACTCTACTTTATGTTTTCTGCATAGTCCAGTCTCAATTTTCCTTGCGATTTCACATCCAAATAAACCCAAAACTCATACGACCCACATATTGCATTATACAACAACAAAACTTCATAGTACACATTACATACATCAAATCATGGTATTATTAACATCTATTATTAAAAATTTTATCAAAGATTCATCATATATTAAATCATCACAAAACCCCAAAAATCCTACATACATCTAAACCCTATATCAATCATAATAATAAGGACAAACCCATTATCTTAGATTCTAGCTTTGATCTTCCTCTTTGTGTTCTACCAAAAATACCTTTGTTCTCCTCCCGCCTTAGCTCTTCTGTGTCCTTCCAATTCTTTTCACGATGTACACACGAATACACTTTTCCCTCTATTCCTTGTTTATCCCTTGGACTCTTTCTATGATCTTCTCATCTTACCCTCATTAATACTCATAACATTACCTCTTTTCCCTTTTCATCTCTACATCATATTAATATCTCTATTTTTCTCCAATTAAAAATAATTCTAAATAATTACTCTCGTTATCTAAATTATTAAAAGACCCAATATCACTTAATTCCCACCATACCACACATATCATCATAACTCACATCATATTCATCAAAACATCACATAAACTCGCAAATACATCACAATTACTCATTCTAATACAATTAAATAATTAAATAAACAATATAACTATTTTGGGGTATTACAACTCTCCCCCACTTAAAAGAATTTTTGCCCTCTAAAATTACCTGGCGGAAACAAAATCAGATAAGAATCTCTCATCTGATCTTCGCGTTCCGAAGTCCAACTTTCACCAGCTGGTCCACCCCAAAATACATTCACCAAGGCAGTGTTTTTACCCCATAATTTATTCACTTCCCGACCTTCTATTCACAGGGGCGATGCTTCACCAGTCAAGTTATCTCTCACTTGTACATCATCCATTTGAATCACGTGCGAAGGATCCATAATGTATCTCCTCAACTGGGACACATGGAAAACATTATGAAGATTCACAAGTGACAACGGTAAATTAATCTCATTATCCACCTCACCTATCTTCTATGAAATATGATATAGACTAACAAAATATGTTGTAAGTTTTCTCGACTTTAAAGCTCTACCTGCACCAGTTACCAGAGTAACTCTCAAAAACACATGATCATCCTTTTGGAATTCAAGTGTCTTCCCCCTCTTATCATGATAACTCCTCTGACGACTCTGAGAAGAGATCATTCTATCTTGGATCATCTTGATATTTCAATCTTTTCCTGCATAATCTCAGGTCCGAGTACATCACTCTCGCCTGACTCATACCAACACAATGGAGTTCTACACCTCCTACCATACAATGCTTCATACTGTGCCATTCCAATACTAGAATGGAAACTATTATTATAGGTAAATTCAATCAACGACTAGTGACTATCCCAAGCTTCTCCTTGTTCTAGCATACAAACCATCAATAAATCCTCCAAAGACTGAATGGTCCTCTCTGTCTAACTGTCCGTCTATGAATGATATATAAAACTTAACCTCAACTTAGTACCAAAAGCATTCTACAAACCTTCCCAAATTTTCAATGTAAACCTCAGATCTTTATCCGACACGATACTTGAAGGTATCCCATGCAATCTTACAAAATCCTCAATATACATCTCAACTATCTTCTCCATAGGATGATTGATCTTCATCAGCAGGAAATGTGCCAACTTAGTCAACCTATTCAAGATCACCAAAATTGAATCATTGCCCTTAGCAGTCTTCGGAAAACCCGACACAAAATCCATAGAAATAATGTCCCATTTCCATTGTGGAATGTTCGACAACTGCATTTGACCCAAAGGCTTCAGATGCTCAATCTTCAACTTCTGACAAATCAAATAAGCATAGACAAATTTGGAAACTTCCTTTTTCATACCAGACCACCAAAATAACTTCTTCAAGTCTTGATACATCTTTGTAACCCCAGGATGAATACTTAACCCATTTCTATGTCCTTCCTCAAGAATACTCTTCTTAAGCTCTGGAACATATGGAATGCAAACTCTATTTCTGAACCTCATTACCCCATTTTCATAAACTCTGAATTCACCTCCATTACCTTGGTTAATCAAACGTCAGTTGATCGACCAAACTCAAATCATATTTCTGACCTTCTCAAATTTGTTCTAGAATACAACTAGTCAGTTTCAACATTCCCAATTTTACACTATTAGAAATCTCTTCACACACTAAAATTGTATCTCTGAATTGTTCGATCATTTCTAAATCTCGAACCATAAGTATCTACATATGCAACAACTTCATACTCAATGCACCAGCTACCACATTTGCTTTACCAGGGTTGTAACTCAGATCAAAATCATAATCTTTTAACTGTTAGAGCCATCTTTTTTGCATCATATTGAACCCCTTCTGATCAAACAAGTACTTTAGACTCTTGTAATTACCTAACACTTCAAATTTAGAGCCAAAAAGATAATGTCTTCAAATCTTTAACATAAACACCACAACTGCTAGCTCTAAGTCATGCGTAGGGTAATTTCTTTCATGAATTTTCAATTGTCTAGAAGCACAAGCAACAACTTTTACATTTTTCATTAACACACTGCCAAGACCCATCTTAGATGCATCACAATACACCACGAAAGGCTCACTCAAATTAGGAAAAATCAATATCGGAGCGGTCATCAGCTTCGTCTTAAATTCTACAAAACTTTCTTCACACACGACATCCCACACATAAGCTTAACCCTTTCGAGTCAACTAAGTTAATGATAATACCAACTTAGAAAATCCTTCAATGAAACTTCGATAATAACCTGCCAAACCAAGAAAACTTAAAATCTCAGTCGTAGACTTCAGAGTTTCCCATTGCAACACTGCATCAACTTTAGAAGGATTCACAATAATCCCATTACTAGAAATCACATGACCAAGGAAACTCACTTACTTCAACCAAAAATCACACTTCGACAACCTTGCATACAACTTCTTCTCTTTTAACACTTGCAACAAAATTCTCAAATGTTCAACATGCTCTTCTTATGATTTAAAATAGATCATAATGTCATCAATGAATATGACAACCAACTTATCCAGATATGACTGGAATGTTCGATCATATACTCCATGAAAACACCTGGCACATTAGGTACACCAAACAACATCACAGTGTACTCATAATGACCATACCTTGTTCGAAAATCCATCTTTGGAATATCATCTGGTTAACACGAATTTGATGATAACCCGATCTCAAATCAATCTAGCTAAAAATACAAGCACCCACCAACTGATCCATTAAATTATCAATCCTCAGGAGTGAATATTTATTCTTAATAGTCACTTTGTTCAACCGTCTGTAGTCTTCACACAATCTCATACTTCCATCTTTCTTCTTAACCAACAACACAGGTGCACCCCACAGAGAAACACTCGATCGAATGAACTTCTTCTCAAGCATTTCTTCCAGTTGTTTCTTCAACTTACTCAGCTCAGAAGTTGACATTCTATAAGGAGTCATTGACACCAGACTTGTTCTTGGCGCCAATTCAATAGAAAACTCCACTTCACGTTCTGGAGGAAAACCAATTATATTGTCTGGAAATACCTCTTGAAATTCATAGACAATAGGTAGTTTAACACTTGCAGCTTCACGATCGACTTGTAATGACACAAACATCGCAAAAATCAAGGCTTCGTCTTCCATACGTTTATTCACTTGCTTGGCAGACAACAACATCAATTCTCCATTATCTCCAAACTTAGGGAACCTCAAAGTTTTGTTATAACGATTGATATGAACATAGTTTAATTCCAACCAGTTCATCCCTAGAATAACATCCATTTGGTGTAAGGGCAGACACACCAAATCCATCACAAATCTCTTACCATAAATGGTCAAAGGACATCTCGAACAAACATAAGTAGTAGTAACAGAACCATTAGCAAGAGTATCTATTACCATACTGCCATTCACGTCAGACAACTTCAATCCCAACATATTAGCATATTCACGCGAAATAAATGTGTAGCATCACTATCAATAATAGTAACCAATTCAACATCTTTAATAAAACAAGTATCCCGAATCAAGTTGTCCTTCTTGGAATCCTCTGCTCCACTTAGATCGAACACTCTACCATTAGTATAGGAAGCATCAACACTATTCTTTGGCTTCTGACATTGGGTACTGATATGACCCTGTTCTCCATAATTAACACAAGTTGGACCATCGTTCTTGCATCCAAGAGCATGATGATCTGTCTTACCACATTTGTAACATCTCAGAACCTTATTCTCACATTCATTAGAATGGTGACCTTTTTTACCACACATATAACACTTAACATGAGTGAGAGCTCCTACCCCACTTGTCTTCTTCCTATCAGAAACCTTCTGTTTCTCCTTATCAGTTGGAGCATCATAAGGCTTCCTACGACCTTGATGTTGTTTTCCTCTCTTCCCATTCAAACTTTTGTAATGAGCTGAATGAGATTTTCTATCTTCTTCATAAATCTTACAGATATTTACCAATTTTGGAAACCTACGAATTTGCTAATATCCAATTGCCCGCTTGATTTTCGAACGCAAACCATTCTTAAACTTGATAAACTTCGATAATTTAGCAGTTACTTCACTATAATGTGGATAATACTTTTCCAGCTCCACGAACCTCGAAGCATACTCAGTCACCGATAAATTCTCTTGTTTAAATTCAAAGAACTTAATATCTTTCTTCCCGCACACATCTTCGGGAAAATACTTCCTCATAAATTCCTTGCTGAACACAACCCAAGTAACAACTTCACCCACCGCTACCAGTCTCTGACGGGTGGCGACCCAACAATCATCAACTTCCTCTGCCATCATATGTGTTGTACCCCAAAATTTGTCCTCTCTTTTCTCAAGACATTTCTCACAAAATATCTTAAATGCTCAAGGATTCTCAAGGGTGATCAGATAAGCTCACCTCCTAAACACTGGGTCCAAAATTAGTGTTTTATTTTTATCAAGGATAAATAGACTTTTGATGCCTCAAGTGACTTTCATGGTTCATTATAGGTCTCTAATATTACTCATACCAAGTTTCAAGTCTTGCACCACAAATTTGCTCAGTCAATTGCTCAGATGAATGAAAATCAGTTGTGTTGGGTAAAAAGTCAATTATGGTCAATATATAGTCAAACATTAAGATTTTTGGCTAACATCAACATTTTGAAGTGATATTTATCAATTTACCAAGGGTTGATCATAGTTCCTCAATGAAAGCATTCAAATCAACAAAGGGGCAAAATTGTCAAAATTAGGATTTTGACTGAGAATGACTGATCATGGACTTTTGACCTAGTACATTACCTAATAACTTGGAGCATGATCTCAAGGACTCAAACACAACATGTTGACTTAATTTCATGGCTCAAACCATTTCTCCAGATCAAGTGATTGATAGTTGAAATTTGATTAACTAATGAAAAGTCAACTGATACACAAAAAGTCAAACTTTGACTTTTTGGTCAACATTGAATTTCAAAGATCAAAATTCATCAAGACCTTCAAAAATATCAAACTTGATCATCAATAATCAAGAAAGTCAAGAAAAGTCAACAAAAGTAAAATATTTCCAATATTTAGAAAATTCTAAGTGTTTTTTAAACTTGATAATTTCACTACTTCATGACCATTTTTTACTATGATGCAACATGATTCAAGGAAAACTTTCAACATGAAAGTTTTAGATCTTGATGAATTTTACAACTTTGTCCCTTAGGGTTGATGTCCAAAAAAACCTTGGATTAGAAGATATAGGCCCATGAAATCATGACTTTTTTTAATCAAAAATACTTAGTGAGATTTTCATCAAGTTAGGCAGATTTTTTTGTCCCAACTTCTTCGCAATTTTTCATCAAGTTACAAGTTGATTTAGACAAAGTGGTCAACATGAAGGTTGTATAAAATGTTTCAAGCTTTCCAAAATGTCCAAGAACTTGAAGAGATCATGCTCGAGCTAGGATAATTGAAGAGAAGAAGTTGAACATCCATTCTTGAATTACAAGGCATTTTCATGAAGAACACTTGATCAAGTATCAAGCCATGCTGCATAAATCTTGCTTTGCAGGCTTCTAACTTGAAAATCACTCCATAATTAATTGTTTACATAACTGATTGAGCTATGATCCAAGTGCTTGAGCCATTGTCCAAGTGATTAATCCATTTTTGGCAAAAAGGTAACATTGCCATTTTGGAAAAGTGGCTTTAATCATAAAATCCACCCTCCTCGAGCTTTTCACTTGTTAATTTCGAACAAACACAATCTCAAATCCATAAGCAACTTTTCTAGAGCATCCAATTACTCAGACCATGCTTGTACTATGCATTAAAACTATGTATTTCAAATTTGCTTCAAAAACAAGTTTCAAAACCATAAAACGTGATCTCTTGAATCTGATGTTCTCCTTCCCTAAAACCTTTCCTATATAAATAGAGAGGTTATTTACAAGCCAAGACATGAATTGAAAACTCTTAAAACACTCACAAACTCCCTGAAACTCAGAACTGTACACAAAACCTCCATTGTTGCAATTTCTAGCCAAAAACTTCAAAATCACAATCCACTCGCGCGTTTTCACTATAAATAAATCAAAAATATTCCATACCTCATTTAGAATTCATACCCACCCATGTTTCACAACTGTAACACCATTTGCACACCCTCCATTTCCAAAAACTCAAACCTGCAACTTTACTTCTCCAGAACGATTGAGGCACTTTCAGCATAAAGTAAGCATTGCATAGCTTCCTAGGAGTCCAATGAAGCTATCCAGATTATCACAACACCTCAAGGAGTGCTCAAACTCCAAACACGACTTCCAGTTTTGAGGTAAGTTTTCTCAACTTTGAACTCCTTATACAAGCATCATTAATGGATACTTTGTGAATGAAAAATGTAGACATCATTGCCCTGAAGCTAACCATGCCTTTATTTTTCATTTATATTGCCCGAGTGATGTAAATTTTGAAGTTGAACTTTCTGAAAAAATTAGGTTTTTATTTGGTACCGGTAAAATTCTAATTCATCTTTGATTTATAGCTTTAGTTATTTATATGGTTGAATTCATGTTGAAAAATGGAACAACTTTCATGTTTACATTTTTGAAAATGATTGAGAAATGAGCATGTTCAGAATTCATAGCAATGGTGTTGTTGATATGCGCGCGCGAAGGAGGAAGAAGATGAAGTTAAAAATTAAGAATTAAGCTTATTTTAAATTTAGTGCAAGTTGTATTACTACCGGATGTAACAGCCACCCTAGTGGCAGAGCTCACACATATAAGGCATTCCTACGACTGATCGTGTGTTCGAGCCAGACGTGGGAATTTTTTTTCTTTTCATATTTGTTTCACACTAATCAGGTACAAGAAAAGTAAAAGCGCGCATGGTATTCCTCTCCTCTACACCATCTGATCATTGGACAAGCCAATCCAGCGCTCCACAAATGCAAGCCCATGGTGCACTCTCAAAAGTCAGCTACATGGAATCACAAATAGCGCTGGGCTTCCTAGAACTTGGGCCTCTTTATTTTTTGTTTTTACTTTCTCATACACCCCTTTTACTAAAACAGCACAGGCCCATTTATATTTTTTTAATTTTTATTTTCTGACTCAAACAAAAAAAACATGCTTGGGCCTGTTTGCTACTTTTAAACCCCAATTTACTTTTCAACATCCCAGTCCAATACTTTTTATATTCTTTATACTTTCTCTATATTTTATTTATTTATTTATTTTATTTAAAAATACCAAAAAGATATTTTCTTAAATAATTAAATTAAAAAAATATTTATTTAAACACTTATTTTATTTTTCTTAATATTTAGAACTAGATTTATATTTTATTTTACACACTTTAAAATATTTTTTCCAAATTAACATTAGCCTTCAAATTATTTTCTAAACAAATTATTTAGACTTAGGTATTATTTTATTATTAATTTCAATTAACTTAGATTTTAGATTTTGTTAAAAATTAATTAACTTTTCCTGTAATTAAAACTAATTAGTTTAATTAGGTTAATCTTGAAACCTTTTCCATCAAAAAACCCTAAAGACAATTTCTTTCTTCCCTTTTATATTTTGTACATTTTATTATTATTCATATTCAATGGTTTGTAATAGATAATTAGGTTTTATTTCTTTCTTCCCCTCATTCACAAAATTGTACCTCCCATTCCCAAAACGTTGTAATAGCGTAGGACATTTAAATTCCGCAATTTATCGCTTTCTTTATTATTGTTAGTAATTAGGGTTTGCATGACAAGACTTAAAATCAACCCTGGAAAAACCCTAATTCAAAGATAAAAGACTTGAAATCAAAAACTTTGCATACATACACCTCTAGGGTAACCCACACTTGTTGCCTTCCGATAAAAACAGTCATGTCCCTCGAACGTGGGGTGTTTTAGCAAAAGACCCTCGATTAAAAGATCGTAGTCCCTCGATGACCCTTCGATGTTGCCTTTGGTAAATGATCTTAGTCCCTTATGATAATTGCTAAAACATCTTACAAGTTGCCTTCTATGACTGTACGATGACCCACGCCCGTCCCTCACATCCAATGATATGGCTCCCTACCAATCAATGGTAAAGTAGCACTATTTAAAGGAGGAGGAAAAGAACAAAGACTTTTTGAGTAGGTAGATTGCTCGTAATTGCTTGCTCACAAACTAAAACCATCTTTACACCTCACACTTTAAAAAATGAACATCTTTTCAAACACTCTCTTTCAAACAAATATTTTCAAAACAAACACTTTGTATACATTCTCAATGATACGAGAATCATTACAAAGTTTAATGCACTAAGGAGTTTTCAAAATATTTCTAAAACAAACATTTTATATACATTCTCAATGATATGAGAATTATTATAAAATTACCATTTTCAAAATATCTTCAAACATTTTCAAATATACACAAACACAAAGCATTTCAAAGTGAGCTAGCAATTAAGAGCCCGTAGATAACTATGGATGAAAAGGATGCTAACACCTTCCCTTTTCATAACCTACCCCCCGAACTCAAGAAAATTCTCAAAAAGGTCTTTCCTGTTCTTTTCACCCTTCCGTTTATTGGATAAAAGAAAAATCGGTAGAGACTCTTGCTATCCGCAACATTTGTGACAAAATTCAAAACAACCAAGTCAGTTCTCCCACCGTATTACAGAACCGGTGAATCTACTGGAGACATAAACTAAAAGTAGGGTTTACCTTAAGAGCTAGATCACATTTATTGCTTTACTTGTCTGCCTTATTTTCTTTACATTTTGGGTTATGCTTGGGTTTATTTCTTGTATAGATCCTCTACCCGGATCTGGGCATTTTAAGTAAGTAGCAATAGACCATAGAAACTGTACGGAGTAGACCGATATGGTTGAAGTGATAGCTACGTTAGTTCAACACATTTGTAGGTACCAGTGTCCCTTGAGTTTAATCAAGGAGAATACGGGGCTGCTGAGTGGTGTCATAAAGCACTAACTGACCATAGAACCTTAGTTGAACAACTTGGCCATTAGAAAGTAGTGAGATAGTTGGCTTTGGTGCAAGACTAAAGTTGGTTGATACTCGATACTATACTCATTGAGATTGGACTTTCGGGATATTTCGGTCGCGAAAAAAGATTGCTTGTGCTGAAACTATGCCCGACGAAGAAAGGTTAATGATATTGAGATTCCTTAGAACCAAGTTACTTCTTTCAGGACAGGTTGAACCAACTAAGACTTCAAGAGGGTACTTACCTATAAACCCCATTCAAGCCTAAACCTAAGGCCTTGTGTGTTTTGTTTGTGTATGATTATTTATTCATGACGTCATAACATAATGCCACAACATTTTCACTAACCATTTCAAGGGCCCGAGGATTTATCTTTGTTCTGTTTTGTAGGTTATGGCTTCCGTTCACAGAAATACCATCCAAATCAACTTTGTAAGGGTGCCTCCTCAACTCAAAGATCTAGCATCAAGGGTTCCTGAGAATTCTCCGTTCACCAAAAGATATGGTCGACTACTCAGTTTGGCTACCTCAATCTTTGAAGAAAGCATGATGTGTTTGCTCTTTCAGTTCTTTGACCCTAAACATCATTGTTTTACCTTTCCCGATTATAAATTGGTGCCTATAATGGAAGAGTTCTCTCAACTATTAGGAGTTCCTGTTCTTGATTAAGTTCCCTTCATCAGTTTAGAGAAAGATCTACAACCTAAGGAGATTGTATCATCCCTACACTTGAAAAGGTCTGACATTGTGGCTAATTGGGAAACAAGGAGCAGAGTCAAGGGTTTTCTAGCTAAGTTTCTGTTAGAGAAGGCTCAACTGTTTTGGGAGGATATGGATTTGCAAGCTTTAGAAGAAGTTATGGATCTCCTAATCTATGGGTTAGTACTGCTCCCTAATCCATACCAACTCATAAATGCGAATGCTGTCAAAATCTTCCTTTCTTGTAACCCTGTGCCAACTTTACTCGGAGACATTTTGCATACTCTTCACAATCTCACTATGAGGAGGAGGGGGACTCTTATGTGTTGTGTACCGTTTCTATCTAGGTTGTTTACTTTGCACCTTCCTCGGTCGGTATTGAAGAATGAACAAGGCTTGAGTTGGTCTCAAAGGATGATGTCACTCTCTCATACCGATATCTATTAGTGCTCTCGATCTCAAGAGGACATTACTATCATTGACCATTGTGGGGAGTTCCATAATGTTCCACTCTTGGGAATTATGGGAGATATTACTTATAACCCTTCTCTGGATCTACGGAAATTTGGTTATGCTCGAAGAGATGGTCCTCATGAAGCGCTTATGCAGGGTATTATGTTTGAATACGAGAATGATGTTCAAGGTTATTGTCAAAGGTTTGTACGAGCTTGGGGGATGGTAAACAAGGTTGATAGCAAGACTTTGGGGCATAAGAACTCTACTCCTTTAGAACCTTATCTCAAACGGGTGCGAGCTCGCGCTTAAAACCTCATAATGCCATATCCAGCTATCCTACCAATAGTTGTGGAGCTTGTAGCCGAGGGGGATATTCCTTATACCATTCTCCATCCTGACATGCCTACTGACCTCGAGGAATTGGAGAAGTCCTGGGTTCAACTCAAGAGGGAACGATACACCTTTGAAGCTCGATTCTCTACAAGCAAGAAGAAAGTGTTGGAGCTCACCAAGAAACTTCGTGAGGAGCAAATCCTGAATGCCTACCTCGACACAAAGAGGAAACGCCCATGGGAAACTTGAGCCTTTTATTAATATAATTGTAGTTTTTATTTCCTCTTTTGGCTAGCAAATTTAAATTCTTGAGGTCCTTGAAAACATTGCATCCACATAGCATGCATCATATCATAAGCAGGTTTTTAATACAGGTTTCCTCATCTTTTTACTATTTATTTCAGTATAAGATGGTGTGATACGGTGGGAAGAACTGACTGTTTTTTGGAATGCTGGTTTGTGTTTTGCGTTTGTTTTTGCAAAATGTCGCGGTAAGCAAGAGTCGCCACCGACTTTTATTTTATCCAACAAGGAAAGGAAAAAAGCACAGAAAAATTCCTTTTTCGAGATATTTCTCGGGTTCGGGGGGTAGATTATAGAAAGGGAAGGTGTTAGCACCCTTTCTATCAGTGGTTATCCACGGGCTCTTAGGTACTTGCTCAATTGTTTTCAAAATATTGCTTTCTTTGTGCTTGTGGGTTTGAAAAAGTTTTTGTTTTGAAAACTTCGATTTAACTCTTGCTTCTGTCCTCAAGAGTGTAATGAAGTGTTTTGAAAACTTTGTTCGAAAAGTGTAAGTGTGAAAAAGATTTTGTTTTTTGAAAGAGCAAGTATCTAGAAACCATCTACCTACTCGAAAAAGGAATCGTTCTATGCTAATGTCCTTTAGGCAATGCTATCCCACTATTAGTGAGTAGGTAGCACTGTCGTTGGAGTTTGAGGGTCAATTCGAAAGCGAGACATACAGTCACTAAAGCAATGTTAGGATACTTTAGCGGCAACCCTAATGTCTTAGATCATTTGTTTGAGGCAACAATATCTGAGGCAACCATTTCGAGGCGACTATGATATTTTAGACAAGAGGACGACCTCTAAAATGACCTATACTCAATGACCGCGTACGAAGGCAACCAAGTGGGGTGTACCCTAGGAGTGCGCATGTGCGAGTGTGTCGTTTTCCGTTAATTTTATATTTGTACATGTTAAGGGTGATCTATGTTGATTTTAGGTTAAAGCATTCAGTCTTGTCATGCCATCTTATTATCAAACATCTAACAGTTATAATTTGCGGAAAATAAATTGCGGAATTTAAATTACAAGGCGTCGGGTATTTACATCGCCAAAGACAAACCCTTTAAAAATAAATAAAGCGATAAAAGATAAATAAAAGTCCTATTAAGCTATTACAATCCGAGAGCAAGTACATAATAAGATAAAAGAAAATGAATCGCGTGCGAGAAATTAAATCGAGCGTAAAGTTCTAGGGTTTTAACCCTTTTGGATTAAAGAAAAGATTTTTTTTTTTTAAGAAAGAAACTATCCTAAATTAATTATTAAATTAAATGAATAAATTAATTAATAAAAATAAATTATTTTTGGTCTTTTGGTTATTTTAAGAAAGAAATAAAAATTAATGGAAGTAATTAAAACCTAAATTAATTCTAATTTAATTTTAATTATTTACAAAAATATGTTAAAGTTATTTCTAATTAAAGCCTAAATTAATTAATAGATTTGTTAATAAAAATAAAATACTAAAATTTGATTTGAAATAAAAATGTTTTTTTTTGTGGTTTTAATTTTATAAAGGAAAAAAATTTGGTTGGTTAGAAAATAATAAATCAATTAAATCAATAAAACAAATATTAAATAAAAGAAATAGAGATAAGAGGTTTGGGCCTGAAAAGGGTGTCTGAATAGCAATCCTGTGGCCCATTAAGCGCTGGTCTGGTTTGACTTTTTAGATCAGGTGTGCATATGCTGACTTGGACTATGATGGACGCTCAGCTCTTGACCACTAGATTTGGCCTTTGGCCACTTGGCAGCTGGATGAATGATGGTGCGTGATGCACTGCATGCTTAGATATGCACCTGATTACCTGAAGAAAAAAAAACAAATGGAAATTGGGGGACCTGGAATTCGAACCCAGGTCCTGTAGGTATTTGGAGCGCTTGTTTTGCCACTAGGCCACTTTGTCTTGTTTGTTAATAATATATGAATAAAATATAATATATGAAAACAAGTCCATAGCCAGAAAAGACAAAAAATAACGTGCGCGATTTGAATGGGCGAATTGGAGAACGACACGCCATCGTCCCTGTCGTTGGACCGTGGCTAAAACATTCCAGACCTATACCAACAGACAACAGTCCGTAGCTATAAGCCAAGCCATCTCCAAAACTTGCTACAAGCCACAAAAATGTCTTTCAAGAACATGGTCATGCTCGTCTTGACCTCCCGGTCCTAACCATGCCCTTCTGGTGGCCAATTATCCCTGAAATAGAAACGCCCCAAAACAACCAAGAAACCCTAGCTATGACATCTCACAGTATAGGTCAGATAAACAAAATTAAGCAATGCCAATAGTTTGGAAATGTTATGAGGATTTCAAATATACCAATAATTTACTCAAATGATGCAAGAATGGTGATTTACGAATTCAAGAAAGAAGCGGATTTTTGTGACACTTACAGTGCTTTGTGATGCGCGTGGAGGCTTGCTTGGGATTGGTTTCGCTTCAGTGATCGTCAAGGAATCGATTGAGATCGTTCTTGGCTTCTGAAAATACCTCTAGGCATGATTTTGATCTCAAGCTTTTTACCACTTTTTCAACTTTTTGTTCTGTCTATGCTTGCAGCCTCTAACCCTTGTTTTGTGTGTCCTCGCTTGCTTATGTACTATGGAATGCATTAGGTTAAGATTTATGGATTGAATCTCTCTAAATCAATGCACCCATATTTGATTTGATTTCCTCTTTAAAGCTTTCCAAATTTACCAAGTCTCCATCTTTTTGTACATGATATGCTTGATACGAATTTTGATGATGATCATGATGATAATTAAGACCTGAAATAACCAAAAAGATCTTAGGTAATCAAAGCTTGGATTTTATATGATTTAATTTGATTTAAAATGAAATAATTCAATAAAAAAATCAAATAAAATAATAAAAATAAGATATGGGCTCATGGCTGAAGCTAGGATACGTGGACAATGATGCAAGCTCAAATCAAGTGGAAAATAATGGACCCATTTGACAAAATTTGAAGTTTTGGGGATAGTTAACCTTTGGCAATTTTGCAAAAATGCCCAACTTCAACAATGCATAACTTCTTCAATTTTGAACTTTTGGAAGTGTTATTGGACTTTTTAGAAAGCTTGAGATGTCCTCTAACAAACCATTTTGGTATCATCTCATTTTGATATTCCATGCTCAAGTTATAATCTTTGGAAAAAAAGGTGTTTTTGTTGACTTTCAAAAATGACCTATAATGTCCAAATTTATAACTTCTTGTGAGTGCATTTTTTGATCTTGAGGTATGAATATGGATTGTAGGAAATTTCATCCTCTTAAAAATTAGCTTTGGATGGGTCATTTCGCATAAAGTATGAGAAAGTTATGCTTGGTCAAAGTTGAGTTGAGTTTTCCTACAAAACCCTAATTTAGCAACTTTTGAATCTTGATGAATTTTGAGCAATCCTTGATGAATCATGATCAACCCTTGATAAAATGATGAAATATCCTTCAAAATGAGAATATTGACAAAAAATATTGAAGTTTGACTGTATATAGGTCACAGTTGACTTTTGCCCTAGCACAGTCGACTTTTGGACCCTTTGAGCAATTGACTGAGCAAACTTCCTCTACAAGGCTTGAAACTTGACATGGATGACCTTGATAACATATTAGGAAATTTTGGAGCACTTGAGATCATTTGGACTCAAAGATCTTGATGCAACACAAAACCCTAATTTGGGGTTGACTGCCTTAGGAGATAGCTTGACTGTCCAACTCTTGAGCAATCTTGAAGCCATTTGGAGATTTTTCTTGTAATGTTTTGAGAAATATGAGAGGGAAAATTTTGGGGTACAACAGCTGCCCTTGTTCAATCTTTTTAAACCTGAGGATGTAGATTGGCTTTCGTGATCTGAAGGTGGAACATGATTGAACACTAGAGTGCCCAAAAATTTGCACTTGCATGAAGTGGTATCAGCCTTGTGATGTCAGGAATGGGCTTACAGATGCCATTTGGAGATTGATGACGGGAGGATGGGCTTAAAGGTGCCATCTGCATGAGTGTCGATCGCCTAAGAGATTCCTTAGCGAGAACTTGCATACCTGTTGTTGTGGAAGATTTCGCTGGGGAAGTCTGGTCTTGCTGAGATTTAGGAACTTGCCTGTACTTCAACTGAGAGAATGCCTCTGCTGAGTTTTAAGAACTTGTCCGTAATTTAACTGGGGGAAATTTGTCGAGATTGAGAACCTTATCTGTAATTCAACCGAGAATAATTCAATTGAGATTTAAGAACCGGTCAGGTCTTCGACTGAGGGAAACATCTTCATCAAGATCTAGGACTGTCTGGTCTTCAATGGAGGATAATTCTGTTGAGATTTTAGAACTCGTCCACACTACGACGGAGGAAAATTGTCGAGATTTAGAACCTTATCTGTAATTCAACCGAGAATAATTCAATTGAGATTTAAGAACCGGTCTGGTCTTCGACTGAGGGAAACATCTTCATCAAGATCTAGGACTGTCTGGTCTTCAACGGAGTATAATTCTGTTGAGATTTTAGAACTCGTTCACACTACGACGGAGGAAAATTGTCGAGATTTAGAACCTTATCTGTAATTCAACCGAGAATAATTCAGTTGAGATTTAAGAACCGGTCAGGTCTTCGACTGAGGGAAACATCTTCATCAAGATCTAGGACTATCTGGTCTTCAATGGAGGATAATTCTGTTGAGATTTTAGAACTCGTCCACACTACGACGAAGGAAAATTGTCGAGATTGAGAACCTTATCTGTAATTCAAACGAGAATAATTCAGTTGAGATTTAAGAACCGGTCAGGTCTTCAACTGAGGGAAACATCTTCATCAAGATCTAGGACTGTCTGGTCTTCAACGGAGGATAATTCTGTTGAGATTTTAGAACTCGTCCACACTACGACGGAGGAAAATTGTCGAGATTGAGAACCTCATATGTAATTCAACCGAGAATAATTCAGTTGTGATTTAAGAACCGGTCAGGTCTTCGACAGAGGGAAACATCTTCATCAAGATCTAGGACTGTCTGGTCTTCAACGGAGTATAATTCTGTTGAGATTTTAGAACTCGTCCACACTTCGACGGAGGAAAATTGTCGAGATTGAGAACCTTATTTGTAATTCAACCGAGAACAATTCAGTTGAGATTTAAGAACCGGTCAGGTCTTCGACATAGCTGAGAACTTAACTGCATCCTTCCTGAAAGGTAAAGGTCAGTCATATGCAATGCATGATATGGATCAAGCAATGATGTTCTCAAAATAAATGAGATTATGTTGTATGATGTTGTGATACGGTGGGAGAACTGACTTGAGTTTTGCGTTTGTATTCGCACTTGTTCGGTTTAGCAAGAGTCGCCACCGACTTTTTATTTTATCCTAAAGGAAAGGTTAAAAAGCATAGGAAAAACCTTTTGAGATGTTTCGTGGGTTCGGGGGGTAGATTATGAAAAGGGAAGGTATTAGCACCCTCTTCATCCATGGTTATCCATGGGCTCTTAGTTACTTGGTTTTAGATCACTTGCCTTTGATTTTCAATTACTTGAAATTATGGTGTGTGTGTGTGTTTTGAAAAATGTTTTTGAAGAAGATGCCTTGTTTTAGGCAACCAATGTAATGACTCGTGTTTGAGTGTTTTATAAAGGTGTGTATCTTTTTGAAAAGATGTTTCAAATGTTTTTGAGCGTTTGTTTTGAAAGTGTTTGTGGAGTGTGGTTTTGAAAAGTACGCAAGTGTTTTTGAAAGTTTGTTAAGTAACCAAGAGTTTGTCTACCCCTATTGTACTCAAAGGTTTTTTCTCATGTCTTAACCCTTTTTAACAATTTTGTTCCACCATTGTATTTGGTGGACAATCTTGCGTTAGGATGTTTAACGGGACAGGCGCGGGTCATCGTATGGACCATGAATGCAATGGTGCCAAGTGTCTTTGGCAATTTGCTTGAAGGGACTATGATCATTTTGATAGGCAACTTCCAAAAGCGTCATCGAGGGACTTATGATCATTTGAATTGTTTTGCCAAAGAAACTCGACGTGCAAGCATGGCCTATTTTGGAAGGCAACAAGCGGGATTACCCTAGGGGTGCAAGTGTGATTGTGTATTGATTTCATGTATTTGTCTTGTATTAGGTTATCTAGCGTTTGATTTTATGTACATACAAACCCTAGGTCTAACCATGGTATATTTGAAAGCGGTAAATTGCGGGAATTTAAAGTCTACGCTATTACAAATAAGTATCCGGGAGTAGGGGTACAAATTTACAAATGGGGATGAGACTTTAAATGGGAGAGTAGTGTCCAATAATTTACAACCAAATCGAATTGCGATCGCAAATGTAATATGTATCAAATGTATAGCAAGGTATAAGAATAAAGCAAATGTATATGTGTCAATGTATAAAGATAATCAGATGTGTATCGTAAATGTGTAAGTGCATGATTTATTTACAAGTTGAGATGTGAACTTAATGAAAAATTAAGTGTTTTGTTTATTTAATTTTGTATTCTCGTATTTTGTTAATATGTACAAACCAAAACAAGTTTTAATAAAATAATAGAAAAGGTGTTTTAAGTTCTATTTATGTATTAAAATTAATGTATTTAATTAGTATTTTTATGTACAAAACTAAGGATTTAATCAAAGAAAAGAAAATGATTTTAAGAAATTAATGTTTTAGGTATTTACATGTAAAAGTTCAAAAAAGAAATGTTTTAAGAAAAAAGAAAAATTAATGTTTGTATATTTTCTAAAATGTAACAATTAATAATATTTTGTAAAAAAAAAGTGTCATTTTAATTAACAAAACAAAAGAAGTATTATATATTAGTTTAAACTAAAAAAGTAAAATGATAGGTAAAAGAAATGTTAATTTAAATTATAAAATAAAATGATAAAAGGTTAGTTTATGTTAAAACAAAAGAAAATGGGCTAAGGGAGGTTTGGGCCCAATCAGAAACGCATCAGGCCAAGTCAAAGGGGGGGGGGGGGTGCATACCCAAAAAACAAATGGGCTTAGGCATTATAACGGGCAAGGCCCAAGCTTTGTGACAACGTTTTTTAAGGTTTCTTTGTTTTGTGTCACTAGGGTTCGTGAGTTTGTGAAACACAGAGGCGCCGTTTGTGGTTTCGTCTTCATCTTCTCCGGCCAAGCTACTGAACAATGTCCTTTTCCCAAGGCCACCAACGCCACCATCTATCCTCTTTCTCCATGGGTGAGTGTAGTAGCGCCAAGAAACGGTAAAAACAAATCTCTTTTATGCCTTAGGGTTTCCGTTAGCTCTTTTTGCTTTCATATTTTGATTAAGTGTACTGATTTTATGTTGTTATTGTTGTTTCTGAATGAGGTTTTGAAAAGAGAAAGAAATAATATTACCTTTGTTGGAGGAGGATGAATCGGAGGCGTCGAGGATGGCCAAGGGCGAGGACGACAATGATGCTAGTCTTGCTGGAAAAATTGGTACCTGTGTCTTTGCCTTTTCTTCTTGTTAGCCTCGCCTGCCTTCAATGATGATTTGTCTGAGATGTTTTGTATGTATATCTCTGAGATACTGAGTTGCCTCTGAATATTTGTTTATTGCTGATATGATTGATGTTGAGATGCTTCTTTATCTTCTTCTTCTTGTTGGCTTCTGAGTTGCCTGTGTACCCTGAGATGCTTCTTTCTTTGCCTCGTATGCTAGCTTGATGCCTTGATGCCTTTGATATGCTTGCCCTGTGATGAGGCTTCCTCTGAGGGCCTTTGGGATTGCTTGTGTGTTGCCTCTTCTGTGTTTGGCTGACTTGAAATGCTTGGATATTTGGTATGTTGATATGCTGAGATATTTGTTGATGTTGGTTATGGCCTTGTATGCTTGCCCTGTGATGAGGCTTCCTCTGAGGGCCCTGGTTGCTTCAGTTTGGGGCTTGACAGTTTGTATCATTTAAGGGCTTTTGGCTTTTAGGCTAGGAGCTTTGAATGGTTACAAGCCTTTGAAGCTTTAGGCTTTAGCAGGTTTTGAAAAGGTTGAGGGTTTGAATCAGGTAAGGCTCTTGCTTTGCTGTTTGTGTATTTGTTTGGGTGTTTGAAACAATTTGGCAGATGAAGGCTTTGACAGGTTAAACTGGCTTCAACAGGTTTTAGACTTGAATGGTTATTGAAAGGTTTTGTTGTGAGGTTTCTATGCTTCTGAGTTATGCAGGTGAAGGCCTTTTGAGGGTTGGTTGAAAGCCTTACAGGTTGAAAGGCTTCAGGCAGGTTTTTTTGCTTGAGGCTTGGAGGCTTGATGGTTCTAATGTTCAGTTTTGTTATCCTCCTTTTCTTGTGTTATCTTTTTGACCCCCTGTACTGTGTTATTACAATTTGTTTTATATATTTCTTCTTTCTTCAAGCCTAAGCCCTGTAAGCCTCTTTCTTCTTTTTTCTCTTCTCTCTTTCTAGTACAGATTAAAGCATAGAATATTGTTTAAAATCTGTCCTTTTACTGAAAAGGTAGCTGGCCATAGGAAATGATGAAATTGAAACTTGCTTGCTTTCAATATTGGTTTACTCTGCATACTTTATCTCTTTCTCCAGCTTTCCTGCATCTTTATTGACAACCTTTTGATAGCCTTCTGTACTTTGATATCTTGATATCTTTTTGGACAGCTTTTTGGATATCTTGGATAGTTTGAATTTGTGAATTTCAGTTAGGCAATTTAGTTCAGTTTGTATTTGGACTTTGTTTGGCATTTTATGAACTATGCAACTTCTTGACCATTTTTGAAATTGTGCAATATTACAACTTTGTGCATTCATACTTTTTCTTTTGCAAGCATTTTTCATCCCTCTTTTTGAACCAGGAGAAATATCGTGATTTGCAGAGAGGGCAAACTGATTCCGGCCAGTTGCCTTTAATGATGAATCTATTTTTTATCTGTCTGTCTTTTAATTTTATCTGCTTTGACTTTTCTTTTGTTTCTTATTTTTTGCAGATAAAATCAAATGAAGCAGAGGGAGCACTGGATAGAAGATGAAGACTTAGGAATTAGGATGAAATTTCATTTCAATTTTAATCATTGTAACCATTATTATTATGAATACTTTGTAAATAAATACTGTATTCAAATAACAATTGTAACAAATAATTAAAGATGAATAAAATCCAATCTTGATCATTTAATTCCTTTTTTTCAGTTGTCTATTTAATTACTTACAAATTCTTAAATTATAATAAATGGAAATAAATTCCAATTATCCTAACTTAGAATAAACAAACAATTAATAAACACTGTGGTTTTAGCATCGATCAATTAATAAACCTGGCGTTTCAAATAGCCACAGTAATGCACAGTCAAATCAAACAACGTCCATATGCCTTTACTGATTGAACAAAACAACTGCAAGTTCTCAACTCAAATGCCTCAATCCAAATATCAGAGTAAACTGAAAAGAAACTGCAAAATTTATTCTTTCTGAGAATGCGCGCACAAAACCCTGGTTCTTGATTAAATGTCAAAGAAACGTCCGCCTGATCAAAACCTGAGCCAACTCAACCAAACCTTAGCAATCTGCCTGAACTGCTTTAAAATCAATGAAAACCCTAATTTTGTCTGACTGATAAGAAAAGTCTGTTTGACTGATTCTTACGCCAATCTGAAAAAATCAGGAAAATCCCGAAGCTGTGATTTCTTGTGGAAAAATACGAGGGAAAATTTTGGGGTACAACAGATGCCCCTGTTCAATCTTCTTGAACCTGAAGAGTTAGATTGGCAAGTTTGCCTTTCGCGACTCGAAGGTAAAAGGAGATTGAACACTAGAGTGCCCTAAAATTTGCGCTCGGTGACGTGATGGTAGAGGGAATGGGCTTAAAGATGCCATTTGGGGATGGGCTTAAAGATGCCATCTGGAGATGTGACAGAATCTGGTCGGGAATGGGCTTATAGATGCCATTTGGAAGTGTAATAGATAGTTGTGGAGATGGGCTTACAGATGCCATCGGGAGGTGTGACGGAACTTTGTCGAGAATGGGCTTATAGATGCCATTTGGAATTGTGTGTCGATCGCGTAAGAGATTCCTTAGCGAGAACTTGCGTACTTGAGAAAGAAAGATAATTTCCTGGCTTATTACAGGGGTTGATCTTCAGTCTCTTCATGCAGACATGCCCTGGATGGATACAGGTATCGAATCTACAATCAAACGCTCACAGATATGCCCTGGCTAGATACAGGAATCGAATCTGGAATTGGCCGTCTACAGATATGCCCTGGCTGGATACAGGTATCGAATCTGGAATTGTCGTCTATAGATATGCCCTGGCTAGATACAGGTATCGAATCTGGAATTGTCGTCTACAGATATGCCCTGGCTGGATACAGGTATCGAATCTGGAATTGTCGTCTACAGATATGCCCTGGCTAGATACAAGTATCGAATCTGGAATTGTCGTCTACAGATATGCCCTGGCTAGATACAGGTGTCGAATCTGGAATTGTGATAGTTGATAGTAATCATCTTTGGATTGACCTTTTTCCTGAAAAGGCAAAACATTAGTTGTATGCAATGTCATGATGTATGAAATGTATGAGGTCATGATGTTTTCAAGAATAAATGAGATTGTGTGATATGATGCGTATATGCATGCGTCATGGTGTATGATAATGTGATGAATGTATAAGAATGTGTTTTCGTCTAGGAAAATAAATCCTTGACGAATGCCGGGAGTTTATGGAATCCTGGGCTGATGTTGAAGAGTAGAGTTCTTCGCTTCCGCTGGGGGTGATGGTTGCAAGAATAAACCGGTAGGAGAAGATGACTCCGTTGGGGAATAAACTTATTGGAGAGATTACTCTGCGGGGAACTACTCTGTGGGAAGAGATACTTCGCTGAGGTTTTGATGAGAGCTCCGTTGGGGATTCCACTGATAAGTTATGTTGGGGAAATTGATGAACTTCGCTGGGGATAGGAGAATCTTGACTGCTGCAGGGGAAAGTGAATTTTGACTACTGTAGGGGAGGGCAAGAATCTTTTGATCGTTGAAGATGAGAAGTCCTGGGTCCACTGTTGGGGAATCCGGAGTTTGGGTTGTATGCCAATCTACTGGGGAATTCCTGTCTTAGAGGAGATCTTCACTGGAGAATATTCGAATATTCTGTGAGGACCTGAGAACGAGGGTCTTTACTCTGCTTGGGGATTGATAGTTCGAAGTTTTAGCTCCGTTGGGGATTGACAATTTTGGCTCCACCGGGGATTTTGAAATTTGACTCTGAGGGGAATTAGATTCTGTAAGGCTCTCTGGTTTGGGATTACAAAAATCTTTCGAGTTTGAGAAGGAACCGGTGTAGGGCTTCCTGATGATGAGTCCATGTAAAACTACATCTTGGATTTGAGATCGTGTCTGGAGCGCATCTGAAACTGTATCTTCCGAAAGGCGATGAAGGAATTGTTGAACACTTTGGACATTCGAATGCCCCAAGTGGTGATGAAAGAGACTCTTTATGTAGATAATTTCCAGGTGTTGATCCACAATCAGTCGTCCACAGATATTTTCCTGGCTTGTTACAGGTGTTGATCTGGAACTTAAGAAAGGTTGGTCAAGGAGATATTGTCCTGGCTTGTTACAGGTGTTGATCTCTGACCTGAGAAAGAAAGATGGTTCCCTGGCTTGTTACAGGTGTTGATCTTCAATCTCTTCATGTAGATGATTCCCTGGCTTGTTACAGGTGTTAATCCATAATCAGTCGTCCACAGATATTTTCCTGGCTTGTTACAGGTGTTAATCCACAATCAGTCGTCCACAAATATTTTCCTGGCTTGTTACAGGTGTTGATCTGGAACTTAAGAGTTGCTTACAGACGTGCCCTGGCTGGATACAGGTATCAAATCTCTAAACTCTTCATGCAGATGTGCCCTTGCTGGATACAGGTATCGAATCTACAATCAAATACTCACAGATACTTTCCTGGCTTGTTACAGGTGTCGAATCTGGAATTGTGATAGTTATTCTGTTGGTGGTTGTAATTTCCAGCAGGTGATGAATGAAACTTCGGACACTTTTGACATTCGAATGCCCCAAGTGATGATGAAGGAGTCTTTTCAGGTTACTCTGCAATTGAGAGATTTCTTGAAATCTTGACTGGACTACCCCGGTTTAACTGAACTTTGAAAGATCTGTTGAAACCTTGACTGGACTGCCCCAGGTTAACTGAACGGTGACATGTCATGCCCCCTTGTTGATAGGAGATTTGTCGTTGGAAATGTCATCCTTTTGAAGTGATTTTACTCACTGAGAGTTTTCGTCCCTCCGAACATTCGCTGTATGGATTTCTTCGCTGTCAAACAAATAGCCAAATGCGAACAGTGATATTCAAGCAATGCAAAGTTTATGTTTGTCTCGAAGTTTTGAAAAATGCGTTTTTTAGCAGAAAACTTTTTATAAGACAAATCAACACAAGATTTAGAGCAAAGCCTTACAGGAGTCAGGATACCTTTTGAACAGTATGCTTTCGAATTAACCCATGCTTCAATTAGGACTTTTGAAGGGTTGTAACGTGGCTTGGTTCACGGTTTAAGAAACAAAGGATAAAGGCTCAAAGTATATTTGTACCCACCCGCTCTTCGTGATGTTCTTCAATCCTAAGCTCAGTTAATTGTGCGTCGCACTCTATTCGAGTTTGGAACGACTCTTTGGGTGATGGTTCACCAGTTGAATTTGGGAAGACAGTCATCATCTCCTTTCTTCTTTTGCAACATTTTTCATGTTGTTGAGGATTTGTAATGACCTCTCTATTTTGATTTTGATTTATTGTCCCTAACTTTTGCCTGACTGTTCCCGTTTTCGAGATTACAGTCAGCGGGATGCCCCAACTTTCTTAAGCCTCCTTTACAGGTTTTGGCTTAGTGGGCTTTTCTTTTTTTTTAAGAGATTGACTTCCTATGTGATAGGGAACCATCACTGTCTTGTGATTCCAAAGGAATGTTTTTATTTTTATTTTTTGATGTCGTTCGTTGTATCACGAACTGAGAGTTTGCGACTGCAATACGCACCCCTTTTTTTTACAAATTAACTGAGAGACTACCCGGCCCTAGGTTTATATCAAAGGTTTTGAATGTTTAGAACAGAAAACTCCTACTTCTTTTGGCTCGAAGGGGTTGACTAGGGATTATCTTCCTTATAACTCCAGTGTTTGGGAATTGAAAGAAATGCCTGTACATCATCAGCAAGGTCTGTTCAAAAGCATACTGTATGAGATTATGGTATTGTTTCGTCATCCTCCCTCTAAAGGCTTGCAACTTTTTATCAAGAGTTAAATATCATAAAGAAAAGCATAAGAGTAGTGAAAACGAATGGATGAATTCAAGACAAACATATGCAATGCATTAATGAAACAGAGTTTAACATCAACAAATAATTGTTTGAATAACAAAATAAATTACAACTTTGAAAATTCAAAATGAAGTAAAAGTCTCTCAGCTTTGAGCTTTGTCACTTCAGGTGGAGAGCTACTTAACGGAAGATTTTCATCTCGCCGTCTGGCATGAACCTCATCACTCCAATAACGATCAGATCTTGAATCTTGTTCTTCAAGGCCCAACAGTCGTCGGTGTCATGTCCCGGGCTGTAGGAGTGGTACACACAAAATGCGTCGGGATGACATTTAGGAGCGGAGGTATTGGGCTTCCGGATAGGATCCCTTAAAGCAGTCAGATTGACTTCCAACAAGCGTTCCAGAATCAGAGATGACGGTATGTCAGTCTCAGTGAACTGTCTTCCCGATGTTTCTTGCTTACGCCGATTACCCCGTTGACGCTGGCGAGGTTGTTGATGGGCTTGTGACCCTGAATCAAGCAGAGGAGCCTTCCCCTTGTCTTCTTGTCTGGATGGGGGTTGAGCGGTGAGTTGCTCTTCAACCTCAGATGTTTACCCCAGTTGGCTGTTCCGAAGCAGTTGGTTGACGAGAACTCTGAGTTCCTCTTGTCTTTGAGACAGGTCCTGGATGAGAGCCATCTGGCCCACTAGCTGCCCCATCACTTGGATCCTCAATGTTGCCAAATCAAACTGCAGCTCCCCCAGCTGATCACTCCTGGCATTGTTTGAATTCTCCTGAACCAAGCCCCTTGTGAGGAGAGCTTTCATTTCTTCTTGCCCCAGAGACAGGTTCAAGAACATTTCCTGCAGCTTAGCAGTCTGGTCCTGGATATCCTTGACAGTCCTCTCTAGAGCCATCTCTTACTGAAATAAACAACAGGGGAGTAAGGAAACCTGAAAAAGGAAAGGTCGTCAAGATGCAATGCATGATATGTGGATGCATGCTTTCAAGGATCTCTTGGGGTAAACACAAGAGAATGTTAGAGGTTGAACTTCGATCTTTGATTGGAGAACTTTGCACTGGGGGATGTCTTTCCATGAGAATCAAGCTCACCATGTCGAGTGGGTCATAGCCCCTGATTTAAGTTGTTGCACTTGATCTTTGATTGAAGAACTTTGCATCGGTGGATGTCTTTCCACGAGAATCAAGCTCACCATGTCAAGTGGGTCATAGCCCCTGATTCAAGTTGTTGCACTTGATCTTTGATGGCATTTGTTTAGAGGAGAAACCTCTTGCCCCTTGGTAGACGTCTGGTTCAACGTAACCCTGCATCAAAAGAACCCTCGAGATCCTTGAAATGGTTATTGAAAATGCTACGATATGATGTCATGATGTTATGTACATGTATGCAAAAGCAAGTGAGTGTATATACAGACAAACATATTCACACAAAACAAAACAAGTCCTTAGGTTTAGGCTTGCATGGGGTTGTAGGTAAGTACCCTCTTGAAGTTAGTTGGCTCATCCTGTCCTAGAATAGAAACCGGGTTCTAAGGAGCTCAAAATCATTGAATTGTTTTCTGTGTTCATTGTTTTGGTTTAGCCACTTAACTGGCGACCAAAATATTCCAAGAAAACAACCCTCAATGAGTGTAGTATCGAGTATCTACCAACTTCGGACTGCACCAAAGTCGGTCATCTCACTACCCCTAAAAAGGCTAGGATGGTCAATTAAGGTTCTAAGAGTTCGTTAGTGCTTCACGACATCACTCAGCGGCCCCGTACTCTCCTTGACTGAACTCAAGGGTTACCGGTACTCACAAATATGTCACACTAACATAGCTTACTGCTTCAACCATGTCGGTATACCCCGCACAGTTCCCTCACAATTTTTTTGCTATTTACCTAAAAAGGTGCCCCAAATCCGGGTGTAGGATTTACAACAAGCCCAAACAAGGAACCAAAAAGTAAAGCAATCAAGGCAATCAAAGCAAGAATGTAAAGGTGATCTAAACCCCAAGGTAACCCCACTTTTAGATTTATCCCCAGCAGAGTCGCCAGTTCTGTGATACGGTGGGAGAACTGACTTGAGTTTTGCGTTTGTATTCGCACTTGTTCGGTTTAGCAAGAGTCGCCACCGACTTTTTATTTTATCCTAAAGGAAAGGTTAAAAAGCATAGGAAAAACCTTTTGAGATGTTTCGTGGGTTCGGGGGGTAGATTATGAAAAGGGAAGGTATTAGCACCCTCTTCATCCATGGTTATCCATGGGCTCTTAGTTACTTGGTTTTAGATCACTTGCCTTTGATTTTCAATTACTTGAAATTGTGGTGTGTGTGTGTGTTTTGAAAAATGTTTTTGAAGAAGATGCCTTGTTTTAGGCAACCAATGTAATGACTCGTGTTTGAGTGTTTTATAAAGGTGTGTATCTTTTTGAAAAGATGTTTCAAATGTTTTTGAGCGTTTGTTTTGAAAGTGTTTGTGGAGTGTGGTTTTGAAAAGTAGGCAAGTGTTTTTGAAAGTTTGTTAAGTAACCAAGAGTTTGTCTACCCCTATTGTACTCAAAGGTTTTTTCTCATGTCTTAACCCTTTTTAACAATTTTGTTCCACCATTGTATTTGGTGGACAATCTTGCGTTAGGATGTTTAACGGGACAGGCGCGGGTCATTGTATGGACCATGAATGCAATGGTGCCAAGTGTCTTTGGCAATTTGCTTGAAGGGACTATGATCATTTTGATAGGCAACTTTCGAAAGCGTCATCGAGAGACTTATGATCATTTGAATTGTTTTGCCAAAGAAACTCGACATGCAAGCATGGCCCATTTTGGAAGGCAACAAGCGGGATTACCCTAGGGGTGCAAGTGTGATTGTGTATTGATTTCATGTATTTGTCTTGTATTAGGTTATCTAGCGTTTGATTTTATGTACATACAAACCCTAGGTCTAACCATGGTATATTTGAAAGCGGTAAATTGCGGGAATTTAAAGTCTACGCTATTACAAATAAGTATCCGGGAGTGGGGGTACAAATTTACAAATGGGGATGAGACTTTAAATGGGAGAGTAGTGTCCAATAATTTACAACCAAATCGAATTGCAATCACAAATGTAATATGTATCAAATGTATAGCAAGGTATAAGAATAAAGCAAATGTATATGTGTCAATGTATAAAGATAATCAGATGTGTATCGTAAATGTGCAAGTGCATGATTTATTTACAAGTTGAGATGTGAACTTAATGAAAAATTAAGTGTTTTGTTTATTTAATTTTGTATTCTCGTATTTTGTTAATATGTACAAACCAAAACAAGTTTTAATAAAATAATAGAAAAGGTGTTTTAAGTTCTATTTATGTATTAAAATTAATGTATTTAATTAGTATTTTTATGTACAAAACTAAGGATTTAATCAAAGAAAAGAAAATGATTTTAAGAAATTAATGTTTTAGGTATTTACATGTAAAAGTTCAAAAAAGAAATGTTTTAAGAAAAAAGAAAAATTAATGTTTGTATATTTTCTAAAATGTAACAATTAATAATATTTTGTAAAAAAAAAGTGTCATTTTAATTAACAAAACAAAAGAAGTATTATATATTAGTTTAAACTTAAAAAGTAAAATGATAGGTAAAAGAAATGTTAATTTAAATTATAAAATAAAATGATAAAAGGTTAGTTTATGTTAAAACAAAAGAAAAAGGGCTAAGGGAGGTTTGGGCCCAATCAGAAACGCATCAGGCCAAGTCAAAGGGGGGGGGGGTGCATACCCAAAAAACAAATGGGCTTAGGCATTGTAACGGGCAAGGCCCAAGCTTTATGACAACGTTTTTTAGGGTTTCTTTGTTTTGTGTCACTAGGGTTCGTGAGTTTGTGAAACACAGAGGCGCCGTTTGTGGTTTCTTCTTCGTCTTCTCCGGCCAAGCTACTGAACAATGTCCTTTGCCCAAGGCCACCAACACCACCATCTATCCTCTTTCTCCATGGGTGAGCGTAGTAGCGCCAAGAAACGGTAAAAACAAATCTCTTTTATGCCTTAGGGTTTCCGTTAGCTCTTTTTGATTTCATGTTTTGATTAAGTGTACTGATTTTATGTTGTTATTGTTGTTTCTGAATGAGGTTTTGAAAAGAGAAAGAAATAATATTACCTTTGTTGGAGGAGGATGAATCGGAGGCGTCGAGGATGGCCAAGGGCGAGGACAACAATGATGCTAGTCTTGCTGGAAAAATTGGTACCTGTGTCTTTGCCTTTTCTTCTTGTTAGCCTCGCCTGCCTTCAATGATGATTTGTCTGAGATGTTTTGTATGTATATCTCTAAGATACTGAGTTGCCTCTGAATATTTGTTTATTGCTGATATGCTTGATGTTGAGATGCTTCTTTATCTTCTTCTTCTTGTTGGCTTCTAAGTTGCCTGTGTACCCTGAGATGCTTCTTTATCTTCTTCTCTTTGCCTCGTATGCTAGCTTGATGCCTTGATGCCTTTGATATGCTTGCCCTGTGATGAGGCTTCCTCTAAGGGCCTTTGGGATTGCTTGTGTGTTGCCTCTTCTGTGTTTGGCTGACTTGAAATGCTTGGATATTTGGTATGCTGATATGCTGAGATATTTGTTGATGTTGGTTATGGCCTTGTATGCTTGCCCTGTGATGAGGCTTCCTCTGAGGGCCCTGGTTGCTTCAGTTTGGGGCTTGACAGTTTGTATCATTTAAGGGCTTTTGGCTTTTAGGCTAGGAGATTTGAATGGTTACAGGCCGTTGAAGCTTTAGGCTTTAGCAGGTTTTGAAAAGGTTGAGGGTTTGAATCAGGTAAGGCTCTTGCTTTGCTGTTTGTGTATTTGTTTGGGTGTTTGAAACAATTTGGCAGATGAAGGCTTTGACAGGTTAAACTGGCTTCAACAGGTTTTAGACTTGAATGGTTATTGAAAGGTTTTGTTGTGAGGTTTCTATGCTTCTGAGTTATGCAGGTGAAGGCCTTTTGAGGGTTGGTTGAAAGCCTTACAGGTTGAAAGGCTTCAGGCAGGTTTTTTTGCTTGAGGCTTGGAGGCTTGATGGTTCTAATGTTCAGTTTTGTTATCCTCCTTTTCTTGTGTTATCTTTTTGCCCCCCTGTACTGTGTTATTACAGTTTGTTTTATATATTTCTTCTTTCTTCAAGCCTAAGCCCTGTAAGCCTCTTTCTTATTTTTTCTCTTCTCTCTTTCTAGTACAGATTAAAGCATAGAATATTGTTTAAAATCTGTCCTTTTACTGAAAAGGTAGCTGGCCATAGGAAATGATGAAATTGAAACTTGCTTGCTTGCAATATTGGTTTACTCTGCATACTTTATCTCTTTCTCCAGCTTTCCTGCATCTTTATTGACAACCTTTTGATAGCCTTTTGTACTTTGATATCTTGATATCTTTTTGGACAGCTTTTTGGATATCTTGGATAGTTTGAATTTGTGAATTTCAGTTAGGCAATTCAGTTCAGTTTGTATTTGGACTTTGTTTGGCATTTTATGAACTATGCAGCTTCTTGACCATTTTTGAAATTGTGCAATATTACAACTTTGTGCATTCATACTTTTTCTTTTGCAAGCATTTTTCATCCCTCTTTGTGAACCAGGAGAAATCTCGTGATTTGCAGAGAGGGCAAACTGATTCCGGCCAGTTGCCTTTAATGATGAATCTATTTTTTATCTGTCTGTCTTTTAATTTTATCTGCTTTGACTTTTCTTTTGTTTCTTATTTTTTGCAGATAAAATCAAATGAAGCAGAGGGAGCACTGGATAGAAGATGAAGACTTAGGAATTAGGATGAAATTTCATTTCAATTTTAATCATTGTAACCATTATTATTATGAATACTCTGTAAATAAATACTGTATTCAAATAACAATTGTAACAAATAATTAAAGATGAATAAAATCCAATCTTGATCAGTTAATTCCTTTTTTTTCAGTTGTCTATTTAATTACTTACAAATTCTTAAATTATAATAAATGGAAATAAATTCCAATTATCCTAACTTAGAATAAACAAACAATTAATAAACACTATGGTTTTAGCATCGATCAATTAATAAACCTGGCGTTTCAAATAGCCACAGTAATGCACAGTCAAATCAAACAACGTCCATATGCCTTTACTGATTGAACAAAACAACTGCAAGTTCTCAACTCAAATGCCTCAATCCAAATATCAGAGTAAACTGAAAAGAAACTGCAAAATTTATTCTTTCTGAGAATGCGCGCACAAAACCCTGGTTCTTGATTAAATGTCAAAGAAACGTCCGCCTGATCAAAACCTGAGCCAACTCAACCAAAACTTAGCAATCTGCCTGAACTGCTTTAAAATCAATGAAAACCCTAATTTTGTCTGACTGATAAGAAAAGTCTGTTTGACTGATTCTTACGCCAATCTGAAAAAATCAGGAAAATCCCGAAGCTGTGATTTCTTGTGGAAAAATACGAGGGCAAATTTTGGGGTACAACAGATGCGTATATGCATGTATCATGATGTACGGAAATATAATGTTTTGGGTGGGGAAAATAAATCCCGTACAGTTGCTGGAGAAAAGAGTTGAATTCTTTGTTTCCGCTGGGGATAGCGAATGAAGATGATTGTGAGAATGAACCTGCAAAAGAGGATAACCCCGCTGGGAATAAAATGATGATGAGATTACTTTATGGTGAAGAGATGCTCTGCTAAGGATTCCACCGATAAATTACATTGGGGACGAATTACCGTTGCTGGTGATACTGAATCCTGTTGGGGATTGATTTCTGTTTGTGAAAGGAAAGAACTTCGCTGGGGATTACCTTTTAGACTCTAATGGGGATAATCCTTTGAGCTTTGCCGGGGACAATCTTCCTTTGAACTCGGATGGGGATATCTATTTTATACTCCACCGGGGACGAACTTCTAGAGTCTACTGGGGATGATTCTTCAACTCCACTGGGGAAGCTTTTTCAGATTGCGCTGGGAAAATTTTAACTCCACTAGGGATATCTTGTATTCTGCCGGGGAATATTCTTATACTCCGTTGGGGAATATTCTTATACCTCGTTGGGGAATATTAAGACTGCCGGGGATATTAAACCCTTCCAGTGTTGATGGTAGATAAACTCTGCTTGGGGAGAATATTACCGATTCATTTCCAGTTGTGAGTTTCAGCTGGGGAGAGCTATCATTACTGTCTTACTCTGCGGGGAGTGAATGCATCTCAACCATATTCTTCAGCTGAATTTACCTTGTACCTGGTGGACAGAGAAACTGTACAGTTTGGACAATTCTTATTTTCCTCTGTTTCTGATATTACAAGTAATCGTCTTTTGTTTCGCATGTAAAATTTTTTTATGAGCAACAATTAATGTCAAATGCATATATCAATAATGAACATTGGACGTTCTTTACAAAACAAAAAAGCTAAAGGAAAAACAGTTTGAAATTTCTTTGAAAATGAATTGTATTGATTTTGAAGTTTGGCCTGTAAAAGGCGTTTTTGTACAAGAGGCTGACGTCCTAGTAAGAGAACGCCGCTGAACAAAAGAATTTACACAATTTGTGAAAAACTAAACAAAACAGCTATGTGTATAATCCCACCGGGTTACAACTCTGCTATTGCCTTTATGTCCTCGAGCATCTCATCACTTTGCTACTTGGTCGAAGGTAGGTCAGATTGATTGGTGTCGTCCGAGCTTGATAGTCGATACCGAAGTCTGGATGCAAGGTGATCCAATGAGACATAGTGTTACGCTTTAATCCCTAATTTTTGCCTGGACTGCCCTTTCGGGTTTTCAGTCCACCAGGATACCCCTTTTTTGCCCAAGCCGCCTTTTCAGGTTTTCGACTTGCCGGGTGTACAGTTTTTTACATTTTCATCCCTTGTTTTTGCCCGAACTCTTTTGGTTCACCGGGAAGCCCTTATTTTTGCCTAGGCCAGTCAACCTAGCGGGTCTTTGATTATGCGTAGTATTTTTTCACTATGTCTGCATTGACGGGGTGAGGAAGGTCGTCACCATCCACGGTGGTTAGAACCATAGCTTCGCCTGAGAAGATGTTCTTGACCACAAATGGCCCTTCGTAGGTAGGGGTCCATTTGCCCCTGGGATCACCTTGTGGCAGTATGATGCGCTTGATAACCAGGTCCCCAACTTGATATTCTTGTCGTCTGACTTTCTTGTTAAATGCCTTGATCATCCGTTTTTGGTACGTCTAACCATGACAAATAGTGGTAAGTCTCTTTTTGTCTATTAAGTTCAGCTGATCAAGCCGGGTCTGAATCCAGTCATCCTCGCTCAAACCTGCGTCCTTCATAATCCAAAGAGAGGGTATCTGAACTTCAATGGGTAATACTGCCTCCATACCATATACCAAGGAATAGGGTGTTGCCCCTGTTGACGTTCGTGCTGAGGTACGGTACCCATGAAGAGAAAATGGTAACATTTCGTGCCAGTCTTTATATGTCACCGTCATCTTCTGCACAATCTTCTTGATATTTTTATTAGCCGCTTCTACAACCCCATTCATCTTCGGTCTGTAAGGAGAAGAGTTGTGATGCTGTATCTTGAACTGCTTGCAGAGTTCGGTGATCATCTTATTGTTGAGATTTGTACCATTGTCCGTAATGATGATCCTCTCGGGTACACCATATCGACATATCAGATTGTGTCGAATAAACCGTGCCACAACGTTCTTGGTTACAGTAGCAAAGGAAGCTGCTTCAACCCACTTCGTAAAGTAATCAATTGCTACTAGGATGAAACGATGCCCGTTGGATGCTGTAGGTCTGATCTCGCCGATCATGTCAATGCCCCACATTGCAAAAGGCCACGGAATTGTCAGGACGTTCACCTCTTTTGGTATCAAAAAGGGTAGTATGAGCCAACATGTACTGTCTCAGCCAGCGAGCAGCCCATGCCAAAGCGCAACAAGTTATCTCGAGCAGTGAGTATTGGGTCTCACAGTCGGTAAACTTTTTGCTAAAGCAGTAAATAGCATGCCCTTTTCGACCGGACTCGTCATGCTGCCCCAGTACACACCTCATTGAATTGTCGAGTACTATTAAGTATAAGATCGAGATTTTCCATCAACTGGAGGCATCAGAATAGGTGGCTCTTGGCGGTTGTATGGCCCTCTCTTCCTGAAGCAGCAGTCTAGCAAGTTCCTCAGGTACTTCACAATCGTCCTCACCTTCGCCCTTGGCTTGGTTGATCGGACTTTCGAAGTCATAACCGGAAGTAGCAGAATTGTTATCAGTGGGATCCAGAGTGGATGTGGATCATGATAAGTGAGTGTGTGTAAAATAGCTGCTTTGCAATATGTAATAAAAGAAAAACAAGGAGCGCAAAATTTGAAATGCAAAAAACGTCCAATGCGTTTATTAATGATATATGTAGATGACACACATAAAGCCCTCACAAATGAAGCCACGGTGCCCCGGGTAAGACACTGGGCCATAAAGTTTAAAACATTGTCTGTTACAAATTCAAAACAAAAGTCTCATTACTGGGTGATAACTGAAACAGGCATAGAATCCTTCGTTGTCCAGTTGCTTAATCCACCATCAGCAGTTGGGTATATCCAGCTGTCAATATCAAACTCTTCATCATCGTCATCCCTGATAGCATTCACCCCTGCGTCTTGTTTAGGCTTTTCTGGTTCTCCGAACTCGATCTCCTTAGCATCAATTAAGTCCTGTACTTTGTTCTTTAAGACCCAACAGTCATCCGTATCATGCCCCGGGCTATCAGAGTGAAAAGCACAACGAGCATTAAGGTCGTACTTCGGTGATGTTATATTTGGATTCTTCGGGGCCTCCCTTGGAATCACTAGATTGGTCTTTAATAACTGCGGCAGAATTTGGGATAAAGTCATGTTGAGCTGAGTGAATTGTCTTCGTGGCCTTTCGGCCCTTGATTGATTGTTGCGCTGAGGAGCACCAGCAGGTCTTGAAATAACCACCACATTAACAGCTTGGCGGCGTTCAGGTCTATTATGGCTTTTTGAACTGTAAACAACACTAGACTCCTTCTTAAAATGCTTCTTCTCGGTGCCCGATGAAGCACCCTTCTGTATTTTACCAGATTTGATACCGGCCTTAATTCTTTCCCCGGTCATGATCAGCTCTGTAAACCCAGACGAAGAACTTCCAATCAGATGGTTAAAATAAGGACCAGAGAAGGTCCCCAAAAACATATCCACTAGCTCCCTATCATCCAAGGGTGGTTGCACTCTACCAGCAAGGTCCCTCCACTTCTGAGCATAATCTTTGAAACCTTCGCCCGCACCCATTGACATACCCTGGAGTTGGGTACGCATGGGAGCGAGGTCGGCATTGTATTGGTACTACCTGTACAAAGCAGCAGCCAAATCTTCCCAATTACGGATACTAGCTCCTTCTAGCTGGTAAAACCATTCAAGCTGAGTCCCTGAGAGACTGTCTTGAAAGAAGTGGATCCAGAGGTTCTTGTCAGCAATGTATTGCTGAATCTTCCTAACATACGAACAGAGGTGCAGTTTTGGACAAGAAACCCCGTCGTACTTAGCAAAGGCCGGTGCTTTGAATTTGTGGGGAATTATCACCCTAGATGACAGACCCAAGTCACCAAAGTCCAGACCAGGCACTTTCTGAACTTCCATCGCACTCAACCGGTCTTCCAGTTGCTTATATCTATCCTCAGCCGGAGGATACTGGTCTTCATCAAAGTCGGTCTCGTTGTCTGAAACCACAGGGCTAGGAGCCCTCCTTTCTTCCTGATTATCTTTCCCTCCAGATGAGGGGGTCAAATCAACCTCTTCTCGTAAATCGTTTCCGAATCTGTGACCCATATTAAATAAGACCGTCTTCTTCTTCTTCTTCTTCTTCTTCTTCTTCTCTTTCAGGATAAGGGCCTTCAGATCTTGCTGACCCTTAGCCAAACTCATAAACAATTCTTGGAACTGGGCGTTTTGGGCTTGCAGAGCCTTGATTGCTTGTTCAGTTGATGGTTCAGAAGACATGATGCTGAAATAAACAGCGAAGAAGATGAGAAAACCTGTAAGGGTACCTGGTATGAGGTGCGTGGGAATGATATGCGTATGATATGATTTCAAAGACGTCGAGAGATTCAAATTTGTAAACAAAAAAATGAAACACACTTTTATTATATAAACTTTGGAATCAATTGTTCAACAGATGCCTTTAAGGCGTTACAAAAAAGGGAAATACTGAAAAGTAAATCAAAACTAGAAATAATCAAAAAGACAATCAGTGCTCCCATGGTCGTTTCTTATCGGTGCGGATATAGTCATTGAGGATCCGTTCGTTCTCCAGCTGCCTTGTCAACTTCTGGATCTTCTGCTGTTGCTCGTGATACTTTTCTCTATAAGTATCCCACTCTTCCCTCAGCTGCATCCAGGACCTCTTCAATGCCCCAATGTCAGTAGGCATGTAAGGGTGCAAGATGGTAGGAGGAACCCCCTCTTCATCAGCAACTTCAACAATTATAGGCAAGACGGCTTCGTAGGGCATTCCCAGCTTTTGGGCACGTATGCGAACCCATCGGAGATATGGTTCCATTGGTAAAGAAGTCTTCGCACCCAGCTCGTGTGGATCAGACCTGTGCACTCTATCCCAAGCTCTTATAAATATGTGGCGTTGCTCGTCACTATCCCCTTGGAAGTCAAAGACAATACTAGGCATTAGCAACTCATGAGGTCCTTCCCTTCTAGCTCGCCCAAACTGACGTAAGGCTAAGCACGGATTATAAGTGATTCCTCCATTGGTTCCTATCAGTGGAACATTGGGGTATTCCCCACAACGTTCAATAATAGCCACCTCGTCCATGCTCTTAATAGTCCAAATGATGTCATTATGAGAGAGAGACATAATCCTATAGGCCCAACCCATGCCTTCTTTATTCTTCAAAACTGATTTGGGGAGGTGAGAAATAAACCACCTCGCCAACAATGGAGCACAACACATAAGGGGTCCCCGCCTCTGAGCAGTACGGGCATAAAGAGAATGAAGAATGTCACCCAAGAGAGTGGGTACAGGATTACCGGATATGAAGATCTTCATCGCATTCACGTCGACGAAGGAATCCGAGTTAGGAAACAACACCAAACCATATATGAGAAGAGCCAGAATGTCTTCAAATGCCTGGAAGTCTAGACTGTCCCAGAACTGATTAGCCTTACCAACCAAAAACTTAGTCAAAAAGCCCTTTGCTCCACTACAAGTTTCCCAGTTTGACATTACCTCAGCCTTTGTCAGGTGAAGGGCTAAAGCAATCTCTTCCGGCCTAAGGATCTTCTCCCAACCTGTAAATGGGGTCTGCTCCAGAATAGAGATACCCAGTAGATCAGAGAACTCTTCCAAGGTAGGGACCAGTTGGTAGTCCGGAAAAGTAAATCAATGGTACAATGGATCAAAGAACTGGACTAAGACTCTCATCATCTGTTCATCCATCTTGGAGGTGACCAAACCAAGAAGGTTCCCATGTCTTCTGATGAAGGATGTAGTATCTGGCATCTTTGCAACCAATTCTTTAAGCAGAGTGGGAACCTGGACAAAGTTGATCCGAATGGTGTTTCTACGCATGGGTGCCACGACCTACAAAACAGAACAAAGATGAATCCCTCCTGTCTTTGAAATAGGTTAGTCCAATGCAAAATGCATGCAATGTCATGATGTCATGATGTCATGATAGAAAACACACCACAAGTATCCACAAATAGCAAACATGATAAAGGCAAGCAAGTCACACAGATAACCCCTTAGATTTCAGGCTGGCAAGGAGCTTAGGTACTATCCTCTTTTAGTTTAGTTGGTTTAAACCTGTCCTAAAAATAGTAACCGGGTTCTAGAGGATCTCAATATCATTGACTACCCTCGATCGGTCATAATTCCAGTTTAGCAACCTTTTCTTGCAGCCGGAATCATCGCGAGAGTTTAGTCTCAATGAGTGTAGCATACTACTACTGTTCTATGGCCAAGTTAGTCAATTTAAAGGTTCTAAGGTCAGTTGGTGCTTAATGAACCCTTAGCAGACCCATATTCTCCTTGTTGCGCCACAAGGGATATCGGTACATACTAAAGTGCCACACCAATGTAGCTACTGCTTCAACCGTATCGGTCTACGCCGTACAGTTCCCTCACAGTTTATTGCTACTTACCTAAAGGGTATCCCCCAGATCCGGGTTAGGATCTATAGTAACTCTGATTCAACCCACAAAGATAAAGCATATAAGTCAAGCAATTGAAAACAATATGAACTATTCCTAAGGTACACCCCACTTATAAACTCCCCAACAGAATCGCCAGTTTTGTGATACGGTGGGAAGAACTTACTGTTTTTTGGAATGCTGGTTTGCGTTTTGCGTTTGTTTTTGCAAAATGTCGCGGTAAGTAAGAGTCGCCATCGACTTTTATTTTATCCAACAAGGAAAGGAAAAAAGCACAGAAAAATTCCTTTTTCGAGATATTTCTCGGGTTCGGGGGGTAGATTATAGAAAGGGAAGGTGTTAGCACCCTTTCTATCCGTGGTTATCCACAGGCTCTTAGGTACTTGCTCAATTGTTTTCAAAATATTGCTTTCTTTGTGCTTGTGGGTTTGAAAAAGTTTTTGTTTTGAAAACTTCGATTTAACTCTTGCTTCTGTCCTCAAGAGTGTAATGAAGTGTTTTGAAAACTTTGTTCGAAAAGTGTAAGTGTGAAAAAGATTTTGTTTTTTGAAAGAGCAAGTATCTAAGAACCATCTACCTACTCGAAAAAGTAATCGTTCTATTCTAATGTCCTTTAGGCAATGCTATCCCACTATTAGTGAGTAGGTAGCACCGTCATTGGAGTTTGAGGGTCAATTTGAAAGCGGGACATACGGTCACTAAAGCAATGTTAGGATAGTTTAGCGATAACCCTAATGTCTTAGATCATTTTTTTGAGGCAACAATATCCAAGGCAACCATTTCGAGGCGACTATGATCTTTTAGACAAGAGGACGGCCTCTAAAACGACTTATACTCAATAACCGCATACGAAGGCAACCAAGTGGGGTGTACCCTAGGAGTGTGCATGTGCGAGTGTGTCGTTTTCCATTAATTTTATCTTTGTACATGTTAAGGGTGATCTATGTTGATTTTAGGTTAAAACATTCAGTCCTGTCATGCCATCTTATTATCAAACATCTAACAGTTATAATTTGCGGAAAATAAATTGCGGAATTTAAATTACAAGGCGTCGGGTATTTACATCGCCAAAGACAAACCCTTTAAAAATAAATAAAGCGATAAAAGATAAATAAAAGTCCTATTAAGCTATTACAATCTGGGAGAAAGTACATAATAGGATAAAAGAAAATGAATCGCGTGCGAGAAATTAAATCGAGCGCAAAGTTCTAGGGTTTTGACCCTTTTGGATTAAAGAAAATATATTTTTTTTGTTTTTATTTTAAGAAAGAAACTATCCTAAATTAATTATTAAATTAAATGAATAAATTAATTAATAAAAATAAATTATTTTTGGTCTTTTGGTTATTTTAAGAAAGAAATAAAAATTAATGGAAGTAATTAAATCCTAAATTAATTCTAATTTAATTTTAATTATTTACAAAAATATGTTAAAGTTATTTCTAATTAAAGCCTAAATTAATTAATAGATTTGTTAATAAAAATAAAATACTAAAATTTGATTTGAAATAAAAATGTTTTTTTTTGTGGTTTTAATTTTATAAAGGAAAAAAAATTGGTTGGTTAGAAAATAATAAATCAATTAAATCAATAAAACAAATATTAAATAAAAGAAATAGAGAGAAGAGGTTTGGGCCTGAAAAGGGTGTCTGAATAGCAATCCTGTGGCCCATTAAGCGTTGGTCTGGTTTGACTTTTTGGATCAGGTGTGCATATGCTGACTTGGACTATGATGGACGCTCAGCTCTTGACCACTAGATTTGGCCTTTGGCCACTTGGCAACTGGATGAATGATGGTGCGTGATGCACTGCATGCTTAGATACGCACCTGATTACTTGAAGAGAAAAAAATAAATGGAAATTGGGGGACCTGGGATTCAAACCCAGGTCCTGTAGGTATTTGGAGCGCTTGTTTTGTCACTAGGCCACTTGGTCTTGTTTGTTAATAATATATGAATAAAATATAATATATGAAAACAAGTCCATAGCCAGAAAAGACAATAAATAACGCGCGCGATTTGAATGGGCGAATTGGAGAACGACACGCCATCGTCCCTGTCGTTGGACCGTGGCTAAAACATTCCAGACTTATACCAACGGACAACAGTCCATAGCTAAAGCCAAGCCATCTCCAAAACTTGCTACGAGCCACAAAAATGTCTTTCAAGAACATGGTCATGCTCGTCTTGACCTCCCGGTCCTAACCATGCCCTTCTTGGTGGCCAATTATCCCTGAAATAGAAACGCCCAAAAACAACCAAGAAACCCTAGCTATGGCATCTCACAGTATAGGTCAGATAAACAAAATTAAGCAATGCCAATAGTTTGGAAATGTTATGAGGATTTCAAATATACCAATAATTTACTCAAATGATGCAAGAATGGTGATTTACGAATTCAAGAAAGAAGCGGATTTTTGTGACACTTACAGTGCTTTGTGATGCGCGTGGAGGCTTGCTTGGGATTGGTTTCGCTTCAGTGATCGTCAAGGAATCAATTGAGATCGTTCTTGGCTTCTGAAAATACCTCTAGGCACGATTTTGATCTCAAGCTTTTTACCACTTTTTCAAGTTTTTGTTCTGTCTATGCTTGCAGCCTCTAACCCTTGTTTTGTGTGTCCTCGCTTGCTTATGTACTATGAAATGCATTAGGTTAAGATTTATGGATTGAATCTCTCTAAATCAATGCACCCATATTTGATTTGATTTCCTCTTTAAAGCTTTCCAAATTTGCCAAATCTCCATCTTTTTGTAGATGATATGCTTGATACGAATTTTGATGATGATCATGATGATAATTAAGACCTGAAATAACCAAAAAGATCTTAGGTAATCAAAGCTTGGATTTTATATGATTTAATTTGATTTAAAATGAAATAATTCAATAAAAAATCAAATAAAATAATAAAAATAAGATATGGGCTCATGGCTGAAGCTAGGATACATGGACAATGATGCAAGCTCAAATCAAGTGGAAAAGAATGGGCCCATTTGACAAAATTTGAAGTTTTGGGGATAGTTAACTTTTGGCAATTTTGCAAAAATGCCCAACTTCAACAATGCATAACTTCCTCAATTTTGAACTTTTGGAAGTGTTATTGGACTTTTTAGAAAGCTTGAGATGTCCTCTAACAAACCCTTTTGGTATCACCTCATTTTGATATTCCATGCTCAAGTTATAATCTTTGGCAAAAAAGGTGTTTTTGTTGACTTTCAAAAATGACCTATAATGTCCAAATTTATAACTTCTTATGAGTGCATTTTTTGATCTTGGGGTATGACGATGGATTGTAGGAAATTGCATCCTCTTAAAAATGAGCTTTGGATGGGTCATTTCTCATAAAGTATGAGAAAGTTATGCTTGGTCAAAGTTGAGTTGACTTTTCCTACAAAACCCTAATTTAGCAACTTTTGAATCTTGATGAATCATGATCAACCCTTGATCAAATGATGAAATATCCTTCAAAATGAGAATATTGACAAAAAATATTGAAGTTTGACTGTATATAGGTCACATTTGACTTTTGCCCTAGCACAATCGACTTTTAGACCCTTTGAGCAATTGACTGAGCAAACTTCCTCTACAAGGCTTGAAACTTGACATGGATGACCTTGATAACATATTAGGACATTGGGGAGCACTTGAGGTCATTTGGACTCAAAGATATTGATGCAACACAAAACCCTAATTTGGGGTTGACTGCCTTAGGAGATAGCTTGACTGTCCAACTCTTGAGCAATCTTGAGCCATTTGGAGATTTTTCTTGTAATGTTTTGAGAAATATGAGAGGGCAAATTTTGGGGTACAACAAATGGCTCTAGAGAAAACCGTCAAAGATCTGCAAACTCAACGCGCACAGTTCCAAGAGACTCTCCTCAACTTAGCTAAAAGACATCAAGAGATGATGACACTCCTTGCCACTAAAAAGAAGACGAAAAAGCGGGTTATTATTCTCAACATCGGAAGAAGGTTCAAGGGCCCCGCCCGACTGGCTCAAATAGAAGATGCTTCTTTTGTGGAAGAAGACAGTCAAGACGAGGATGTTAGAAGCACCAGGGATGGGGGTGGAAATAACTAGATTTCTGAGGATGAAGACTATTCCATTGAGCAGTACCCATCGGCGAATGACAAATACAAACAGTTGGAAGACCGACATAAGGCTGTAGAGATCCAAACATTGTCTGGTTTGGACTTTGGAGACTTAGGTTTGGTCCCTGGGGTGGTCATTACCCACAAATTCAAGGTTCATGTCTTCTCCAAATATGATGGAGTCTCTTGTCCAAAACTCCATTTAAGATCATATGTCCAAAAGATTCAACCACACACCACTGATAGGAAGTTATGGGTTCATTTCTTCCAAGAAAGCTTATCTGGAACCCAGTTGGAATGGTTCTATCAACTAGAAGGGACTAATATCCATACATGGGAGGATTTGGCTGCTGCCTTCTATAGACAATACCAATACAATGCTGACCTTGCACCAACTCACGTGAAGTTACAAAGTATGACTATGGGCTCAACGAAGGCTTTAAGGAGTATGCTAAAAAATGGAGGGACCTGGCTGGAAGGGTGCAACCCCCTTTGACTGACAAAGAATTAGTGGACATGTTCATGGGCACCTTGACTGGTCCATTCTTTAATTTGCTGATAGGGAGTTCTTTGCCAGGGTTTATGAAATTCTGGTACATCAGACTCAAATGTCATACAAGGATGTCGAGACATCTGATCTAACATAAACACACAGGTAAAATAGTACTGAAAAGATAAAGAACACACCATAATTGTTTACCCAGTTCAGTGTACAACAACACCTACTCCGGGGGCTACCAAGCCAGGAATGAAGTCCACTATCGGTAGTATCAATTTGCAGACCCTACAACCAACACACCTGTTGACGATCTACATACTTAATCACTACCAAATGAACCTTCTACCTAGGTCCTCCCTAGATATGGAATATCCCCATCCCACTTCTAATCATCTCAATGATGTCTAGCAATCAACACCCCAGTCACTGCATCAGCGACCCTTCACCAAAATTCTGATCACATAGATAGAAGTTTGGAAGACACACTTCCATGACAACCTAGCTAAGTCTCCAAGCTACACTCCACTATTTGTTAGCTTCGTCCCTAACTAAGAACACATCCTGGAGTTGCTTCAAAGCGTCCTCCAAGAATAATACACCTCTTACCTACATGCTTCGAGATGAACATGGTAAACTTCCCACAACCCGAGAGGTTTACCTTGACAAAACCCTAGACTTCTACATCTTGAGCCGTGTCTTTTCTGGGTTACAAACCCTTCTATCTATAACCTGTTACCCAACTGGTTTTGGGCCTTCAATCACAACAAATCAGTTGTAACAAACTACAGAAACTTCTGCCCCAAGAAAGGTCTCCAATATTTACTTTCCTAAATAATCTCCTTATTTAGAAAGTCTTCATTCTCCTTGATTTCTGATTGAATTTTCCGGACCTTTAAATATGCGCCACATAGGATGCATAATATTCTCCTGAATATTCTGCTTATGTTAAGAACAAACTGAATCTCATTAATCCAGCTCAGCAGGCGCGATGTAAAGACATCTTCTTTGACATATTGTTCCAGTTGTTGACAAAGTTCAACACAACATGTTCTGACATTGTAATAGGACTTCTTGTTGTACATGTTCTTCTTAGCAAGTTTATACATCCTATTATACATTACAATATTTCTTCTATTATTTGATTTACAAAAATTAATCCAATCCCAAAACAAGAGAACTAACAATCCCCCCCTATGAAATTTTTTGGCTAAAAACAAATAATCTAAAAAGAATTGTAATCTAGGAGATTACAACAATTCAGAAGCTATTGCACACAATAATAGATCTTCAGGTTAAAATGATGTCTCAACATCTTGTTTGACATCTTCTTTGCAGCACTCTGAAGAACTCAATTGCATCAGCACCAACGAACATCAGTTTTAGGATAAAAGGAAGGAAAGTCCTAAAGTTTGGTTGATGCACACAAGGAAGAAGATAGCAGAAGACAACTTGTACTCCCCCTCAATGCATTAACATCTTCTAAACATAGAATACCAACGGTGTAATAAGAGAACCCTCAATAACTCCTTAAGACCAAATCAACCACCGCCCTTGATAACTCAGAACACAGGTCACAACTGTGTTCATAACTCAGATCATAAGTCACAAACATATGCCACAAACATATGTCACAAATAATAACCCACTTGACATCTGTGAACATTAATAATAACGACTTGTGGAAGAAGCAGTAGCATTTGAGCAGCAACATCTGAGCTAATTCACGTTTCTCCCCCTTTATAGCCAAAACTTGGCAAAGGAGACCTTTATAATACCAGACCCAAGCACAACTTACCCAAACTCGAATAAAAGCCATAAGAATTATGGACTCAAAATGCTCACGGGGTTACAGAGAAATGAGAAAAATTTATATAAATAACTGGGATTTTTACTTGGAAAATAACGATCCTAGATTGTAGCATTAATCTTGGTCAAAAGGAAACGATATTTGAGGAGAAAACTTCAAGTATCAATGTGCATCGTCCATAATGACTTTGAATGCTATAGCTACTTCCTGTACATACACATGCATAGTCAGACAAATTTTTCTCCCCCTGTTTACAGCCACGTGTTTAAACACATAGGTCACTCCACCCTATGTTGATCATGCAGGAACATGTCCTGTATAATGTCCTGACACTTAGTCAGACATTGTCTTCTTATTTCAGTGATCAACACATCTCCTCCCACCAATCAGGGATGCTTCACTAGATTATCCACCTGTTCATACTGGATTCTAAGTGTTCTTCTTTCACTTAGACCTAGTGACATATACTAAGATAACAAAATATCACATTTGTGACACCTCTTTATAATATAGACCCTCAAGGAGTCTTTTTGAAATCTATAGAGAAAAATAAATTCTCACAGACTTCCCAATAAACTTCTAAGAGATATGTGATCTTCTGATATTCACCGAGCTTTTCATGATTAGAAACCACCATGTCTTGTTAAGTTTATCCATAACTTCACAATGTCACAACATGTTATTTCAACATCATTTGCTCATAGAACATTTACAAAAGTGAACAATATTCTGGCTTGATAATACATGTATCATTGCAACAACAATTTATAGATATCCATATGACTCCCTTTGTCATGAGTAACTCGTGCTCCAACTGAAGATGAAGACTAGATGAGAAACTTCAGCACTTCCTGCATATGTTGAACCTTGACTCCCCCAGATATTCTCACTCCTTGAGAATACTTCTAGGAACCCTGACTTCTTCACAACATAAGGATACATTTGATCATTGTCTTATCCTAACCACACTCTGTATCCTGACCTTTTGAATAGGAAATATGTCATGCATACTAGGTGTGAAGTCACTCACAAACTCCAAAATCTCTTAGTTTCTCCAGATCACCACACCTTTTCTGGAGTGACTTGCAGCAAAAAAATACCCCTTAAGTATCTGTTAGCAGCCTTCTTCCTTTATATCCACTAGTAGTTGCTGATAATAGTGGAGTCTTCAACAAAATAGTTATGCATTCATCAAGCATGCTACTGTAGACAATATTAGACTCTCCATATTCTAATCCACATAGTCAGAAATGCCACTTATCACAATAATGCTTAAGCATCCAACTTCACATGAACAATCCCAAGCATTAACCAAAACAACCATCAACAATCATGATGTTAAGACATCATGTGGTACATCAAGTTCATAATATCAAACCTAATCAAACTGGTTCTCAATCATTTAAAGGAATCACTGTGCATATAAATCCTTTAAGAAGCTCCCATTAGAACACACAACCGGTGCACAGGTTCCTGCATGTTTTACAATTTGGTTTGTAGTAATGGCTTTGCACACCTGATTATAAGTCACTTCCAACTCACAATAATCATCTTCAAACCTGCCCATATAATTCAACACAAACACCTTTCTATATCCTTACTTCTGTGATCAGCATAAGTCATCAAAAGAATTCAGCTCCATAATCTCTTTGCACTCCAGTGCACCTACTCCCAATTCTCTTTCAAGGGAAATTCTTCTTTGAAACACATATTTCCACTTTTCAGCATTGCCAATAGAATGGAAGGAAATGTTGTCAAGAGGAGCATCAGGCTCCCTGATAGAAATCTTCTTGCTTGCAGACTTTTTCAAAGGAGAGATGTCCTGGACATCATCCTCATCATCATCTGAGGAGCTATCAAGTCTAACTTTTCTTTTGTTGGAGGGAGGAACTTCTTTACTCCAGGGCTTTGGGGGACTACACATAGTCTTATTCTTGATACTCTTGGAAGAGGATGTGACATCTCCTAACAATCAGCAGGATAGTCTTCTTTGTCCCATCCACTACTGCAGAGAAAAATAAATTTTCGCAGAACCAACACATCCTCTTGGAGAAGGATGGTATACTCTAGCAACATTTGGCTAGAGTCTTCAGAGACTCAAAAGGACATAAATAGATACATCTTGTAGCAACATGTCTCAGTATGTTATCCAACATCATCTTCATTGTAGGGCAATATCTCTATATGCTTGAACATCACAAGCCCCAAACAAACCAATTAGTCCACTGACTCCTCCTGTCATGGACAACCAAAACTTAATTATGGAGAAAACACAACACTAAACACCCACTAGTTCACTGGGAATAACTCCAAGTACCCTAAACTAGTCACATAACCAGCACACCTCTAATTCATGCCGTTGCACCTTCATACATATTATCACGACTCTTTGGATGGCTAAGATATCATGCAACCATAGTCTGAAACCAATTTCTAACCATTTCTTAGTGTACTTAAAAGCTTTACTAAGATTCAAACTCTCCAACAAAAGGAGTACCCCTTAACCAATGTGCTGATTAAATCCTCCTTCTGCACATTACTAGTATTTGCTGACACTAGTAAAGTCTTCAGCCCAAGATAGTAGTTATACATTACTTGAGCATACTTCTCCTCCAATCAGAATCTCCTTATTCAACACCATAGACAGAACTGTCACTAGTGAGTGTGGAGTTTGAGTATTGAGATTCATATTTCCAAGTATCTTTAATAGACTATCATCAAAAATGATGTTCCAACATCATTTGAGACATCAACAACATTACCATAGAGCTTATCAGATTTGGTTCTAGAAACATCATCCAAGGGACTTATTTCCACCCATGACCTTTAACAAACTCCCCATTATCACAAGAGGATCTCACAAGGTCTCACAACAGAAATATTCTCTCACTATATTCTGTAGTAAGCTTCTGACAACTTTCTTCTTCACACCTGTGATACTTGTTGAATCTTCAACAAGACATCCAATCATGGCAGCCAAAATGTTCCAGGTTAGGTCAGTGACTTGACCTTAAGCTCAACCCTTGGAGAACACAAAATATACTAGCTTCTCCTGACTAGAACCACATAGACCCAACAGAATCCTTTCCTGTCTTCTGGTCACAACATGTTTCCTACATAACCACACAAATATCCATACCTCTTTGGATAGCCAAATATCATAAAAAAAAATACTTGGACATCATAAAAACACAAGCCCTCAAATAGCTTGTTTTAAGCATACTTGCAATAGAGGAAAACCAACTTCTTCATATTCCTTTGTTCTAACAATCACTAACAATTGCTGGTACTAGTGAAGTCTTCAACATAGTAGTTATGTAGTCACCAAGCATACTACTAAGGACAAGATTAGGATCTGCATCTTCTAGTACACAAAGTAGGAACTCCTTCTTTTGACAACCATGTTGATCCTCAATATTCCATAATCATAATCTCAAACCTTCCTTTACAAAATGATGTTCCAACATCATTTAGGACATTAACATTTCTTCACAAATCCGAATAATTCAGTTCTTGATTTATCAACCAAAGAGATTATTAATCTTGATAGTATTTTTAAGAAAAGATCACAAAAGATTACATCTTCCGCGACTCATTTAGGTTGATACAGCCACCTGAACACTATAGAGAGAAATAAACTCTCAATAATATCTGAATCATCATTTCAGATAGTAGATTTGCATCCATACCTCAGATAAGTACTTAACTCCCGACAAGGTCTTTATCATCAGTAACATGCACATCATCACAAGTTCAGACTTATACTTAGCTCCCGACAAGATATTTGTCACCAGAGGAAAAACTTCCCTATACACACAACTGCAGATGATACTCCTTTTTAACAAATGTTAGAGCACTTGAGATGACATCCTTCTTCTTCATCGTTCAACATAAGAGGATCCTTTCAACATTCTAGACTTGGTCAGAGACTGGTCTTTAGCTCCATCATGATCAAGCATTTCAACTTTGAACTTCATAGGTGACCAACAATACTCACCTCATGATCTACACAACAACTTCCTTTTTAGAGGAAGCACTCACCTAGAGATGATGTCCCGACATCAGATATGACATCATCCATTCTTACTATGGTTTTGGGGGTAACTTCCATAGTAACTTATAATCAACTCTTGTAGGGGTTAACACAGGGAAATAAACCAACAACAACTGATCAATCTTCAGGATCAAACTACCAACATATGCAGGGGACTGCATGATCCACATCTCAATAAGCTTTTCTTTAGACCTCATGTATGACTTTGAGATGATGGATGCCATTGTATGTACCTATAGAGGAATTTTTCTCTATTAGGTCTCTGGAACAGACTCTACTAGGCATGACAAAAAGACTTTTCAGAGCATCTGTCTCCCTTGATTCTTCAAAAACAATGCCCTTCAAATTTTAACATCATCAAAGATATCACAACATTCTGTCTGACATCATATCTACCCTTGACAGGGGAATCTTTTTCAACAACTTCTGAGGATACACAAAGAGAATCACCAATTATTTTCCTCATGGGCAATCAAAATAATATTCAGGAGCATCAAACACTGTGGTTGGATCACAATACTCCTCTTCAAACATAATCTATTCTATGGCCACAAATAGGATTCCATGAATCTGGTTCCTTTGGTCAGAAGGATCTTCCAGATACGTGCTCATCTCATATACATAAAGGGTCTGGTGGAGATTCCTTTATGAGTTCTTCTCAAGAGCATGGAGCTCAACTTCTATATTCCCATAATCCTTGGTTAGAAATAAACTCTCACATGGAGTAGATAAACTGTTGATCATGTCCTAATCAACCTGCACAAACCAGATGCCTCCTCTTCCAGATCAGGAGTAGGTTCCAAACAAAAAGCATTCAAAACATTTTTATTCAGTACCCAGAGCATCTGTTCTTCAACTGGTATTTGCATAATGTTCTAACATCCCATGGAACATCAGTTACTTCTTCTTGGAACACACCATCCTTGACAGTCTTCAAGGTCAATATGCAGAAGTATATGAGCATCATTGATAAATTGATTATCATTAACCTTATTGGTAAATGTCTTTATGAGTGGACTTGAAGAAAATCTCAAGTATCTTTGACACTTTTAATACAGTTGAAAATGCCAGCATATATTATGTTAAGGGTAACAACCCTAGTATTCTTCTCATACTTTCAGGGTTATATCAGAAACCATGCAGCAGAGTATAAAAAAATCCTCAACAATATTTAGACACAATGCTTACACCACTATTAAAGTACAAGCATGACAACCTAGGATTGAAAAATAAACCCCACATACAGCAGCTTCCCACTAAGTTGCAGGCCTGATGGCAACAACCAGGCACAATACCTGTCACATATAACCAATGATCCTTGCCAAGAGATCATCCAAACAATAGTATGAATTGTCCAAGTTCATACCTCTTTTCAGTAAATACTTTCTTCCCTGCCCATGACCAGAAAGTACCTTCCCCAAATCTCACCCAGAGCAGAACATGATGCCTGCTATGATACCAATTGAAATTCTGGTACAATAGACTCAGATGTCATACAAGGATGTCGAGACATCTGATCTGACATAAACACACAGGTAAAACAGTACTGAAAAGATAAAGAACACACCCGAATTGTTTACCCAATTCAGTGTACAACAACACCTACTCTGGGGGCTACCAAGTCAGAAAGGAAGTCCACTATCAATAGTATCAATTTGCAGACCCTACAGCCAACACACCCGTTGACGATCTATGCACTTAATCACTAGCCAATGACCCTTCTACCTAGGTCCTCCCTAGATATGGAATATCCCCATACTACTTCCATTCATGTCAATGATGTCTAGTAGTCAACACCTCAGTCACTGCATCAACGATCCTTCACCAAAATTATGATCACATAGATAGAAGTTTGGAAGACACACTTCCATGACAACCTAGATAAGTCTCCAAGCCACACTCCATTGTTTGTTAGCTTTGTTCATAACTAAAAACACATCCCGGAGTTGCTTCAAAGCTTCCTCCAAGAACAATACACCTCTTACCTATAGGCTTCGAGATGAACATGGTAAACTTCCTACAACCCGAGAGGTTTACCTTGACAAAACCCTAGACTTGTTTTCTGGGTTACAAACCCTTCTATTTATAACCTGTTACCCAACTGGTTTTGGGCCTTCAATCACATCAAATCAGCTGTAACAAACTGTAGAAACTTCTACCCCAAGAAAGGTCTTCAATCTTTACTTTCCTAAATAATCTCCTTATTTAGAAAGTCTTCGTTCTCCTTGATTTATGATTGAATTTTCTGGACCTTTAAATATACGCAACATAGGATGCATAATATTCTCCTGAATATTCTGCTTATGTTAAGAACAAACTGAATCTCATTAATCCAGCTCAACAGGCGCGATGTCAAGACATCTTCTTTGACATGTTGTTCCAGTTGTTGAAAAAGTTCAACACAACATGTTCTGACATTGTAATAGGACTTCTTGTTGTACCCGTTCTTCTTATCAAGTTTATACATCCTATTCTACATTACACTATTGCTGCTATTATTTGTTTTAAAAAATTAAGCCAATCCTAAAACAAGAGAACTAACAGTTTACTGAGCTAATTTTGACTGGAGAACAAGTTGAAAGTGGAATCAAAAGTGGGAAGATTCCAATGGCCTCAAGCTCTACTACTGTAAAGAAACTATTTGCTGGTAAGAAGGAAACAAATTCTGTTTATGGACAAAGGAGCCGTAACAAAAATGATCGTTATCAGTCAGTAAGTGCGGTATTGATTTCTAACCCAACCATAGTTCAACGACCACAACGACAAAACAATTAGCAAAGGCCGGATGCCCCGAGAAGGAAGTTCACTAGGATCAACATGCCATTGTCTCAAGCTTTACAACATTTATTGAAAGCACAATTGATAACACTGCAGGATCCTTTTTAAAATCCCAGCACATCATCTCTGAAGTATAACTCAAATGCAAGGTGTGCATACCATTCCAATAGTCTCGGGCACGACACCAATGATTGCTGGGCCCTAAAAAGCAAAATCCAAGATTTGATTGACAACAATGTGATTGAGTTTGACCCTTTAGAAACCCCTAATGTGATTACCACACCCATAACCAATCATGGTAATGGTGTTAATGCTGTTGATGATGTTTCTTATGTCTCCTCGATCAGTGATTTGACTACTCCCTTGATGACCGTTAAGAAGAATCAGTTAAGAGCCATTTTATTTCCGGGCTTCCTTGAAAATTGTTACCATCGTGCTTCCCAAACTAATGGCTGTATGTGGCTGAAGAAAGGTATTCAACGCCTGATTGATAGCCATGAAATTCTGTTAAAAAAACTCCATCCATAAAGAATTTACCTGAAAGTATACATCAAGAGCTGAGAATTGAAAATGTTTCCATAATCACCATTTGAAATACTCCTATTAGGATCACATCTAAAGGACCTATAAGGATTCCTGCTGAGCCAAGAGTGGCTCCCTTGATTATCACTACACCTGGGCCAGTCCCCTATTCCTATGACAAAGCTATACCCTGGAACTATGGGGCAGAAGTTTATTATGATGGTGTTAAGCAAGAGCCATGGATTAGTGAAAATGAAGATCCTGAAATTACAAACATTGTCGGAACTAGTAAGGTCACTAGGACAAGAAGGATATTCTCTCCAGAGATCTCTCCTCCATTAACTATTACAATACCTGTTCATATTCCTACTGTCAGGCCAACTGCTGATACTTGAGGTAAAGAGAAAGTGACTGAGCCTGTCCGGACGGAGGCACCATCAAAAGATGTTACTATTGAAAACTCTTCAAGACAAGAGATGAAATAAATTCTGAAGATCATCCGAAAAAGTGACTACAAAATAGTTGAACAACTGGGGCAGACACCCTCAAAAATATCCATGTTGTCCTTGTTGTTATGCTCCGAAGCACATGCCCAAGCTTTGTTGAAATTCCTGCAGAATGCCCATGTACCACAAGAGACCACTACAGATTAATTTGAGAATTTTGTTGCAAGCCTAACTGCTGGTAATGGCTTAGATTTTCTGATGTAGATTTAACTCTGACGGGGAAGAATCATAACAAAGCTCTGCATATTTCTATTGAGTACAAAGGTACTACTCTGGCGCATGTGTTAGTAGATACCGGGTCCTCTCTAAATTATTTACCCAAAGGTGCTTTGGATAGGCTGGATTATGATGGGCTGGTGCTAAAACCCAGTGATATTGTGGAAAGGGCCTTCAATGGTTCAAAAAGAATGGTCCATGGAGAGGTTGATCTTCCAATCAAGGTGGGATATCAAGTTTTCAATTCAACTTTTTATGTAATGGATATCCACCCGGCCTATTCTTGCTTGCTCGGATGCCCATGGATCCATGGGGCAGGTGCGATTACCTCTACATTGCATCAAAAGCTGAAGTACCCAGTGAAAGGGAAGATTGTCACAGTCTGTGGAGAGGAAGAATATATGGTCAGTCATTTGAATCCTTTCAAATATGTTGAAATGGATGGCGAATTCATTGAAACTCCCTTCCAATCATTTAAAGTGATCCCTCCAATGATTGATGTTGCTAAATCTACTATTCCTGAGATCTCTAAGGGCACACCAAAAATGGCCTCTCTGAAAGATTCTAGAGCTATTGTAGAAGATGGAGGTTGCACTATCTGGGGACAACTTCCTGACATCCCCTACAAATCTGACAAATTTGGGTTGGGTTTTACTTCAAAGGCTCAGAAAGAGGTTCATCGTGTTCGTGCTGGAGGACTACCTCTCTGTATTAGCAACAATGAAGTCAATGCTCTGGAGGACACTGATATTGATGGTGACTTGGACGACTGGATATTCCCAACTACTGATGTGGACTTAACAACTGGAAAGCGAAAGACTTCATCTCAATCTCCTTCAGCCAAGAGTAATTGCTATTTTCTGTTTTCATTGCTTTAAGAAGTTTTTCTGTATAATTTCTTTTAAAATAATGACTTTAAACCTTGTGCCTTGCCCGAGGCATAATGGTCCATTTGTTAAGGGTTGTCATTTCATATATCATATGCTCATTTAATGAAAATATTGGACGATTTTGAATTCAAATTTTGCGCTCCCTATCTTTCTTTTTACTTTATTGCATTTTCAAATAGCCATGTGACCTTACATGCACACACACATTTGCAGATCCACACCCACTCTGAATCTCATTGGCAACGATTCTGCTATTTCCGTCCATGACTTCGAAAATCCAATATATCAAGCCGAAGACGAAGGTGAAGAAGATTGTGAGATACTTGGAGAACTCGCCAGACTTCTGATACAAGAAGAAAAGACTATCCAACTGCACGGAGAACCGGTCAAAGTGATAAACTTGGGTACTGAGGCAAATAAGAATGAAGTCAAGATTGGCGACAACCTGGAAGACGATGTCAAGAGTAGATTGGTTCAAATGTTGCACGACTATATTGAGGTATTCACTTGGTCATATGAAGACATGCAGGGGTTCGATACTGATAGCGTGGTTCATCGTCTATAATGAAAGAGGGTTGTTCTTTGATCAAATAAAAGGTTCGTCGCATGCGACCTGATATGTCAAAGAAAATCAAGGCTGAGGTAATGAAATAATTCAATACAGGTTTCTTGGCAGTGACTTCGTATTCCCAATAGATTGCAAATGTTGTTCCAGTATTGAAGAAGGACGGTAAGGTCCATATGTGTGTAGACAACAGGGATTTAAATAGGGAGAGTCCCAAAGACGACTTACCACTACCACATATTGATGTCTTGGTTGACAAGACTGCTCAACATAAGGTATTCTCCTTCATGGATGGCTTCTTAGGGTACAACCAAATAAAAATGGTGCCTGAAGACATGGACAAAACTACCTTTGTCACACAGTGGGGAACCTTTTGTTATAAGGTCATGCCTTTTGGGCTGAAGAATGCAGGCACAACTTATCAACAGACTATGGTGGCTTTATTTCATGACATGATTCATCATGAGATAGAAGTCTATGTTGATGGCATGATAGCAAGATCCCAAACTGAAGAAGATCACCTTGATCATCTACACAAGTTATTTGAAAGGATGAAGAAATACAAGATGAGGTTGAATCCAAACAAATGCACCTTCGGGGTAACATCTGGAAAATCCTAGGCTTCGTTGTCAGTGGTAAAGGAGATGAGGTTAATCCAGCCAAAGTCAAACCTATCCAAGAAATTCCAACTCCCCATACTGAGAAGGAGGTTAGAGGTTTTTTAGGACGACTAAACTATATTGCCCGATTCATCTCTTATTTGACTGCTACTTGTGAGCCGATCTTCAAGTTGCTGAAGAAAGATCAAGTGGTAAGATGGAATTATGACTACCAAATAGATTTTGACAAGATCAAAGAGTACTTGTAAGAACCTCCAATTCTGATGCCACCAGTTGAAGGAAGACCTCTGATCATGTACTTAACCCTGTTAGAGAATTCAATGGGGTGTGTGCTAGGGCAACAAGACGAGTCTGTTCGAAAAGAGCATGAAATATACTACCATAGCAAAAAGTTTACCGACTGCGAAACAAGATATTCACTGCTCGAGAAAAATTGTTGCATTTTGGCATGGGCTGCTCGCCGACTAAGACAGTATATGTTGACTCATACTACTCTATTGATTTCTAAGATGGATCCCATCATGTACATATTTGAGAAGCCAACTCTCTCCGGAAGAATAGACCGATGGAAAATGATCTTAACTGAGTATGATATTCAGTACACAACTCAAAAAGCAATAAAAGGAAGTGTACTGGCAGATCATTTGGTGCATCAAGCTGTGGATGACTACCAATCTATGAAATTTGAATTCCCGGACAAGAATATCATGCTGATTAAAGATGGTGAAGAACCTGGACCATATGAAGGACCTGAGCCAGGATCCTGATGGACTCTGGTTTTTAATGGAGCTTCCAACACACTTGGCAACAAAATTGGTGCTGTGATCATTTCCCCCGAAGGTTGCCATACACCTTTCACTGCCAGACTTTGACTGTACCAACAATATGGCCGAGTATGAAGCATGCATCCTGGGTCTTAAAGCAGCTATTGAACTAAGAATCAAATTCTTAAGTGTACATGGAGACTCAACCTTGGTGATCAGTCAAGTTAAATGAGAGTGGGATACAAAACATCCAAATCTTATCCCTTACAAAGAACTTGTGCTAACCTTGATTCCATACTTTGAATTGGTTACCTTTGAACACATCCCAAGGGAAGAAAATAAATTGGCAGATGCCTTAGCTACCATGTTATCCACGTTCAAAGTCAAATGGGACAATGAAGCTCCCCGAATTATTGTCGAAAGATTTGATGAACCGACACACTACTTTGAGATTGACACTGATGGAGTAAAGGAGAAGCCTTGGTTTCACGAAATGAAAAGGTATCTTGAAGCTCAAGAATATCCTTAGGGGGCATCAATCAATGATAAGAAATTCCTACGGAGGTTCTCAGCCAAATTCTTCCTGAGCAACAAAATTCTATACAGGCACAACCATGATTCAACTTTACTCCGTTGTATGGACAAGAAGGAACCAGAGAAGATTATGGAGGATATGCACGAAGGCATCTTTGGTACTCACTCTAGTGGACATACTATGGCCAATAATATTCTGAGAGCTGGTTACTATAAGTCAACTATGGAAACCGATTGTCATCACCACTCGAGGATTTGCCACACGTGCCAAATTTATGATGATAAGGTCCATGTGCCTCCAATACCTTTGAATGTCATGACCGCTCCTTGGCCATTTGCAATGTGGGGCATTAATATGATCGGAGAAATCAAGCCTATTGCTTCTAATGGACATCCTTTCATTCTCGTTTCCATTAACTAATTTACAAAATGGTTTGAAGCAACTTCATTTGCCTTAGTTACCAAGAACGCCGTAGCTCGATTTATTAAGCGTAACCTCATCTATCGGTATGGTATCCCTGAGAGGGTAATCACACATAATGGTACCAACCTCAACAACACCATGATCATTGAACTCTGCACACATTTCAAGATCAAGCATCATAACTCTTTTCCATACAAACCTAAGATGAATGGCTCCGTGGAATCTACCAACAAGAATATAAAGAAGATTGTGCAAAAGATGGTTGTGACCTACAAAGACTGGCATGAGATGTTACCATTTACTGTTCATGGCTATTGTACTTCTGCGCTAACATCAATTAGGGAAACTCCATTATCTCTAGTCTATGGCATGGAAGCTATCCCGCCTATCGAAGTTCAGATTCCTTCTCTAAGGATTATGAAAGAAGCAGACTTAGACGAAGACAAATGGATTCAAACTAGGTTGGGTCTGTTGAATTTGATTAACGAAAAGAGGCTGGCTGCTGTCTGTCACAGTCAGACGTACCAGAAATGTGTGATCAAGGGTTTCAACAAAAATATCAAGCATCGAGTATACCAGGATGGTGACTTGGTGATAAAGCGCATCATTCTACCACAAGGCGATCCCAAGGGAAAATGGACTCCCACCTAAGAAGGGACATTTGTTGTCAAGAAAGTATTCTCGGGCGGTGCTATGATGCTAACCATATGGAAGGTGAAGATTTCCCGCACCCTGTGAACGCGAACATAGTAAAAAAATATTACGCATAAGAATGACTCGTTAGGTTGACATACCTAGTCAAAAATAAGGGCATCCCGGTGAACCAAAAGGGTTCGGGCAAAAATTAGGGATATATGCAAAAGATTGTACACCTGGCAAGTCGAAAACCTAAAAAGGCGGCTTGGGCAAAAAAGGGTATCCTAGTGGACTGAAAACCTGAAAGGGTGGTCCCGTCAAAAATTAGGGATTAAAAGCGTACGACTATGTCCCGTTGGATCACTTACATGCAAGCTTTATTACGAAGGTCAAAAGTTTAAATGGTACAAGACCAGTGCAATCAACTTCTTCTGACGGCAAGGGATGCGATATTCAAAGGCATAAGGGAAATAAAGGATTTAGAACCCAATGAGATCACCTCCACATGGCTATATATTTGTTTTCACTTTGTACTCTTTTCATTTCACGACGACTTCCTCTTACTAGGATTTCCGTCTCTTTGTACAAAATCTCCTGTTATCAATACAAATACACCTTAAAGTTCAAACTCTTGGTTTTTTCTGTTTTGTTTGCAAGAACGTCCAATGACTAAAATTGAATGAGCATATGCATATGAACATAATTAACTGTTAACAAATATATGCATAAGAACAGGAATAAGAATTTACTCAAGATTCTAGGAGTTGAGATGACACTCAAGCTGTCCATTAATCCCCACGTACTCACTTTTGTAAGATTATCCCCACAAATTAATCTTCACGAATTCATCCCCATAAAGGATACATTCTCCGTAATCTCCCTATAAGAGTCACCAATTCTGTAATACGGTGGGAGAACTGACTTGGGTGTTTTGCATTTTGTCTCAAATGTTGCGGATAGCAAGAGTCGCCAACGACTTTTCTTTTATCCAATAAAGGAAAGGGTGAAAAGATTAGGAAATAACTTTTTAAGAATATTCTTGAGTTCGGGGGGTAGGTTATGGAAAGGGAAGGTGTTAGCACCCTTTTCATTCGTAGTTATTTATGGGCTCTTAATTTCTAGCTCACTTTGAAAATCTGTGTTTGTGTATGTTTGAAAATGTTTGAAGATATTTCTAAAACAAACATTTTGTATACATTCTCAACGATACGAGAATTATTACAAAATTACCATTTTCAAAATATCTTCAAACATTTTCAAACATACACAAACAAAAAGCATTTCAAAGTGAGATAGTAAGTAAGAGCCCGTAGATAACTACGGATGAAAAGGGTGCTAACACCTTCCCTTTTCATTACCTACCCGCTTAACTCAAGAAAATTCTCAAAAAGGTATTTCCTGTTATTTTCACCCTTTCCTTTATTGGATAAAATAAAAGTTGGTGGCGACTCTTACTATCCGTAACATTTGCTATAAAAAGCAAAACACCCAAGTGAGTTCTCCCACCATATTATAATATGCATATCAAACCTCACCTTTCATGCCTCTGAATAATCCATGATCCGAAAGATCCATTCAATCTCTTTGAGCCAAGTCTGTGCTCCATCAAGGTCGTATGTACCTTTGAAAATAGACGGGCGGTTCCTCTGAAATGTCTCCAAGACACATGACCTATCATTCTCACTAGCATTAGGCTGATGCTGCACAGGCCGAGCAACAGCCTGTAAGGCAACAACAATGGCAACATCGTTTCTTCTAACCATTCTACACATAGAAAATTAATCATCAGAAAATAACACATCGATAGTGTACTCACACTAATTGACCGACAGGACATGTACATCATAAGAAAACCTATCTAGACTGACCGACCTGCTCTAACACCACTAATGTAACACTATTCTAAAACCCCACAAATGTTATAATTAAAAAATTAGAGTAATGTACCAAAAGGGTGTCACATGCTTCATAAAACATCATACATGCATATCTTGCTCCGTAGCTCGGGCTTTTCAACATTTATAAACATTTACTTTTGGAATATCAACATAATTGTCATTTACTACGCAACAAAAATCATAGTTTAAAAAACTTCATTAAAACTTCAACAAAACATCACCATTTCCCATCATTCGAGATTTATAACTTAAAATATCTTTAACAATTGAAATAACATCTAATTCATGTCAACATAATGAAACATAAAGTCCAAATCAAACGTTCCCGACCCCGATGTTACATATCAGAGCAAGACCTTTTAACTCAACAAAAATAAACAATGCACTTCGGAGCTATCCTCTAAGCTTCAATGAACTATTCCTGATCACCTGCAAGTTACCCATGTATAGAGGTAACATTTCCAAGCAGAAAGGGTGAGTAATCATAAATTATTATAAAAGAAATCTTGAATAAATATAGTAGTACAACAACAAAGCATCATGGATTCTACATATCATCATATTTCATATACTATAGTCACACATTTACATCATCACTACAATTCAATTATATAATTATATCATCACATTAACATCTATCATCAAGCACCACAAAAATAACAACGTCATCAACATCACTTAATCACTCATTATGCAATGTCACATATAATAAAATGCAACATCATTGACTCATGCATATGGTACCAAAGCTTCACTGATGACCAAGTCATCTTCCTCTAAAGACCCCCATCGTAGGATTGATTCCCACTTGGAACCGGAACACATTGTAATACCCTAAATTTGTCCTATCAACTTCAACAGTCATGTTATTATTTTTCTAAATCTTTAATCATTTTGTTCAATTTGTTTTTGAAAATTATCCTACGAGGGGTTTAAAACCAATAGGGGGTGTATTGTCTTAAATGGACCCTCAAAATCTGATGGCCCATTAAGACAATTTGGTTTGGCCCGGTTAAATAATAAGAAATAGAGGGTTAAAGTCTAATAAGAGGGGCATGTTTTAATAAGAGGTTGTTGTATCATTTGTAATCAGAATAGTCAATTAAGATATTTTTGAGGCCCATTAGCCCTTTGTAAGGTTGACTGAAGTCAACCTCTGATTATTATTTGGTTTTAATATTAATAATGATTTCTATTATCATTATCAAATATTATTATTATTATTATTAAATATTATTTTCTAAATTTGTTGACTTAGTCAACTTAGGGCAAGAAACCCTAATTTCAATCCAACCCAGAAAACAAAAACCCAAGAAACAGATACCGTGCAAATAAAACTTATATCAAATCAGCATAAACTAATATCAAATTATATCTAATACTATTTAATTGTATCAATTACATACGAAGTTGTCTAGAATAATACAAAATCAAATCCTACGGGATTGGATATTACAAACAAAATCGTCCAAATCACAAAATCAAATGCTTACAAACAGAATCAATTACAACACCTAAATCAAATCTAAATCTCTAATTTCTAAAATAAAACATTGTAACAACAAATCAAACATATTTTCCTAATCTGTCTAATTCCTAAAACTATATAAACCCTAATCCTAAAATTGAAAAAGGGGAGGAAGTAGGAGGATAAGAAATTGGAGAAAGAATCATAACAGGGAAGAAGCAATCCGCGAGCCAACCATCTTGTTTGAGATATGGGTTTCAATTTCTGAAACCCTAGATCTGTGCTATAAGCCGCACCTCCATCATCTTCTCCATTTCCACCCTCTTCACACCTGCAATTAGGGAAGAGGAAAAAGATTAGACAGAGGGAGATAAAGTCAGAAGAGGAGTGAATACGAGAAGATTCACTGCATCAGACAGTAAGCCTAACACTTAGCTTAGGGTTTTAAAATTGTTGTTGTAATGCTTGCGTAATTGGTGTTCGTTGTTGTACATTTCTGGATTTTTGTGGATTTTTTGGGTTTCTAGGGTTAGGGTTCTAACTTAGGGTTAGGGTTCATCAAATTTGACTTTCTGGGTTTTGTTGGGGTTAGGGTTCATCCAAAACCCTAGGGTAAGGTTAGGGTTCTTTGATCTTTATAGGGTTAGGATGAAGATTCATATGAATCTGGGTTTGGGGTTGAATATGGACGGTGATTATGTATGAATCTGGTGGAGCCTTGGAGCGGTCTCCAGCGGAAGTGATTTACAATCGGTGGTGCCCAAGGATGAGGTGATTTCCTGTCGCCGTATTTCTAGAGAGAGGGAAAAGCCTCTCTCTCTAAAAAATTACAAAGGGTTCATTTGTTGTAGAGAGAGGGAGAGAAAAGAAAAAATGGGCTTTCAGCCCAAAGTTTGTTTATATAATACCCTTTGATTCCATGTGTCCTTCTTACCATGCACCCTGCTCCTTTTCCCTTGGATCATCATCATACGCCCCTGAAGCGCGTGTCCACCATAACTCCACGACCCCTTCCACATTATGTCCAGTGGATCAAATATTTGTTTTGGGCCCAACCCATTACTGAACGCACCCTCAATTTACTTCGCTAACAAAAAACCTTACCCCCCTTAACTATTGGGCCCAATTCAATATCTGAACTTGGGCCCTTGCTGAATCAACCCCCAAGTTTACTTCGTAGTACGAATCTACACCCCCCGTTGTGATCTGGGTCCAAATCCAACATCTGGATTTAAGGCCTTTTTATATGCACCCCCTATGAGTTACTAAGTCCAAATAAAATACACCCCTTGCGTTTTTTAGTTAATTTTATTTTTATATTTCATTTTTATATTTTATTTATTATTACTAATATTTTAACATTTAATATATTTATTTTTATAAATTCTAAAATTTTTAATTCAAAAGCATTTAAAAAAAATGCTAACTCGTCTTTAAATTGCATTAAAATTCTTTTTATCATGCGTTAAAAATATTTTCCTCATATACTAATATATCTAAAAAGTATCTAACCAATCAAATATTAACCACTTTTTTTACTAACCTAATTAACTCAAGAATTTATTTTCAAAAAGTATTATGGAAGTATTTCTCATTAGCTGCGAACTTCGTCAAACAACTCCGTGATTTACAAACCCAGACTTGGTTCAAGGAGAATTCAAAATATCTTTGTAATCCACAAAAAACACCAACCAACAACTGTGAACTACAAATTGAGACTTTGGTTTCTCATAAGAGGATACGTAGGCATACGACTTAAAATTGTGGCGAGTTCCCCTCATAAAAATTAAAACCTTATTTCCTAAAAATTTCAATTATAAACTCTAGTATCCTTGTGAACAAGGTAGATGGAGGGTGCCTAACACCTTCCCTTCATCTAAAATGAGTAAACATCTTATAATATCTGATCCAAATTAGGGTTATTTGTTATATTCCCTTCCCTAGGATAAAAATTAATGGTGGCGACTCTCATTTTAAAAACCGGTTACAACAGCTGGCGACTCTGCTGGGGACTCAACCCTAGGGTTAGAAGCCTTTCCTTTGGGGATTTAGGGTTTTTAGGGTTTTCTTTATTTTTCTTTCTTATTTATTCACATTTTATTTATTATTTTGGTTTATTTATTTTTTACATATTTACCATGCTATATTTATTTGTGATGTGATTTTTATTTTTTTTCAAAAAAACCTTAGAAAGAAGGTTCGTCTATTGGCCAAGAGGATACATAATCCCTATGAGTTTTTGTGATGACTTCGGCTAGAGTCGGTGGAATTCCAAAAAAGGAAATATGTATCAAGAGGCATCCTCTTGGGGGGTAGGGCTTTGGAATGAACCCTATGACTTTTTGTATAACCCTTAAACTAAAAACTAATGGTGAGACCTTTCACGACCTAGATGACGAAAATTTCGGTCTACAAAGAGGCTCCACTTAAGGGAGGCCCTCGTGCCTTTCCATCTAGTGTTATTTATGATACCCTTAAGGAAACCACCTTACGGGGAGGGTAGAATATCCGTAGGCCAAAACTAAGAGTTTACCAACTAAGGATACCTTTCATGAAATCCCGTTACTATGCTACACAATCATACATTCATACACCTTGCATTTCATATATCTATTATCCTCCATTCCTTTTGTGTGTCTTATTCACAGGATTAAAAAAATAATCAAAGGTTTTTGGTGAAGTGTCTTAAATATGAATGCCAGAGGGAAACAACTCGTCCGTGTTAATATCGTCAAACCATATATGACGAAGATCAAGACCATCAAAGAGAAAATGTCTGAAAGAACTTTGAATATGTTTACTCGCTGTTATGGGGATACCCTTTAGTTGACCAAAGTGGATGTATAATTAGATGCTATTTCTGCCTTGGTTCAGTTTTACAACCCTCCATTAAGGTGCTTTACCTTCTAAGACTTTCAGCTAGCGCCGACTTTGGAAGAATTTGATAGACATTTGAATTTCTCTAAGGGAAAAGCTTATGTGGGAATATGTTACGGATAACAAGAGTCACCATCAACTTTTCTTTTATCCAATAAGGAAAGGGTGAAAAGAACAGGAAAGACCTTTGAGATTTTTTAGTTCGGGGGGGGGGGGTAGGTTATGAAAAGGGATGGTGTTTGCACCCTTTTCATCTGTAGTTATCTACGGGCTCGAGCTCTTAATCGCTAGCTCACTTTTGAAAATTCTTTGTGAATGTGTGTTTGAAAATGCCAATAGTAAGGCAACTTTGTAATGATTCTCGTATTAGTCCTCGAGAATGCGTATAAAGTTTTTGTTTGAAATTATTTTGAGAAAGTGTTTGTGAAAAGATGTTTTTGTTTTGAAATGCTTGTGAGAAAGTGATTACGAGTGGTCTACCTACTCAAAGTCTTTATTGTTCTTTTTCTCCTCCTTTATATAGTGCTATAACTACCATTAGTTGGTAAGAAGCCCTATCATTGGATGTGAAGGGACATGCGTGGTTCATTGTACTGTCATAGAAGGCAATTGGTAAGGACACTTTAGAAATTTCGTAAGGGACTAGATTGTTTACCGAAGGCAACATCGAAAGGGTCATTGAGGGACTACGATCTTTGATTTCGAGGGATGGTGCTAAAGCGTCCCCATGTTTGAGGGACATGACTGTTTTCTGAAAGGCAACAAAGAAGGCTACCCTAGAGGTATGGGTGTGCAAAGTGTGTTGTGATTTGAGTATTATTTATCTTGTACTATGGTTTTCTACCGTTTTATTTTTATCTTGCCATACGTGACCTAATTACTAATAGTAACAGTAAAAATATAAAGAAATAAAGTACGAAAAGTAGATGCGAAAAGAAAACCAAAACCTATTACATTGCTTTGGGAGAGGTACATACGTAATAAAAATGCAGGAAATAGAAACCCTAATTACTATTACTAACCGTAGGCAGTTACAATAATAAAAAAAATGCGAAAATAATAAACTACGCAAAAATGTAAAAAAGGGAAAAGGGAAAGGAAATTGTTTCAGTGATTTTTGATAGAAAAGAGGTTTTGACGATTAGCCTAAAAACCATTTAGTTTTAGTTAATTAAAAAAGAATTGATCAATTAAAACCTAAAGAAAACTAAATTGATTTTAATTGAAAAAATGATTAATTAGTAAAAACCCTAAACAAAACCTAAATTAATTTTAAAGAAAAAATCTAAAACTAATTAGGGTTTATGACAAAAAAGGTTTTGAAAATGTTAGGTTTTGTAAAAAAGGTTTACGTTTTGTGAATTTAAAGGAAAATGAGGAAAAGAGTAAACAAAATAGAGAATTATGAAAAAAGAACCAAAATTGGTAGGGGTGGGTGTTGAACCCACACCCTCAATAATTCCAACCAACACATTCACCACCAGGCCAAGCGCGCGCCTGTGACAAGGAGAGGGAACTAGTGCGCTTTACAATATGCAAAACAAAGAAAATCATAAAAAATGTCAAAATGCCAAAATACTGGGATCAAACCCACGCCTTGGCATAATAACATCTTATCACACATGCTTCATCCGCTGGGACGATAATACATCCGTTGATTTATATGAAACGAATGAAAAAAATATTAAACAAAACACCTAGACCAGAGAGATGTCGGAGCCCTAGCTCCGTTCGTCTTCTCCGATAGCCCTTTTTATTCAACCTGCAAAATAAGAGATATTAGCAAACCAGGGAGACCCTACCCCCCTAAATCAAGCCCTACGAATCCAATGGAGAGGTTATTGTGGGTTGAAAAGGACTAGTTTATGAGCTATGGCAAAAACACATGGAATCGGTGTAGTTATGGTGTTTCATGATTTGATCAACATGGGACTCCTATGCTAGGTTTTTCCTGCATATCATTACCTCATGAACATGTTAATAACATTAGTATGCGTAAAAACATACTGAAACAACAAATATGAAAAACATGCAATGATGAAACCGGTGAGGCATGTTTATGTGATTTTATCCCCTTTTGACCATTGCAATTAGTCCAGCCTTACCCTATGATGTTCCTGGAAGCGAATGGGACGACTAGTTTGTAGTGAAAGAGACTGTAAACAGGGTTTCGAGTTGCCCTAGGTTTCTTTGAAAATTTTGAGATTTTGGACAAGCTTCTTGGACAAGGTTTTTTCATGGTTTGTTTGTCTGAAGAATGCAGAATATATAGCATGAATTAGGTCAACATAACATGGGCTTGGACCTTTGTTAATAAGCCTTGTATTTTATTTTATTTATTTTGAATTAATCATGAATAAAGTCAAAATAATTAAAATAAAATAGATCAAGGGGGACATGAGCAAGATATGAGGTGTATATGAAGTATAAATCACCTTTGAACTCTGAAATAATAGCCCAATATCCCAAAGATTCAAGTTTACTCAATTTGAACTTCATGCATTTGCTCAAAATTTCCTAACTTGCACTGGTCATAACTCTCTCAATTTGTACCTTTTGAAGGTGATATTTGCCTTTTTGGAAAGCTCAAGATGTCTTATACAATCTCAATGTTGATCAATTTTGCATTTGGAAATTTTTTCGTGAGGTGAGTTGCCTTGACAAAAAGTGTCTTTTTGTTGACTTTTGAAATGACATATATTGTAATGGCCCATATCTCTCAAATGAAGCATTTTTTGGACTTGAGCTTAGAGATACAAAGTTGTAGAGGATTGAATTTCCTTAAAAATGATCTTTGGTTGAGGAAAAACTGATGAAGCATGTGAAAGTTATGCTTGGTCAAAGTTCGGTTGACTTCTCCTAAGGAAAACCCTAATTTGGCAACTTTTGACTTTTGATGATTTGAGAGTTTCTTTGATGAATCATGATCAACCCTTAATCAAATGATGAATATGACTTCAAAATCTTGGTGTTGACCAAAAATCTTGAAGTTTGACTGTATGTTGACCATAATTGACTTTTTATCCAATACAGTTGATTTTCAGTCATCTGAGCCATTGACTGAGCAAACTTGTGATGCAAGGCATGAAACTTAGTATGAACATTCTTAGAGACATATAAGGAACCATGGAAACCAATTGAGGCCTTAGAAACCCAAACTTCCTTGAGAAAAATGAAACTCTAGTTGTAAGTCCATTGCTCAGGAGGAGAATTTGTCTGATCAATTCTTGAGCAACCTTGAGCATTTGAGAACCCTAGGAGAATGTCTTGAAGAAGAGGGAGTTAAAATTTTGGGTTACAACAGCTTCCCCTGTTCAATCTTCTTAAACCTGAGGAGTTAGATTGGCATGTCAGCCATTCGTGACCTGAAGGTAGAAGATGATTGAACACTTAAATGCCTAGAAATTTGCACTCACATATACATGAAGTAACACCATTGGTCGATAATATTGCTTGAATGGGATTAAAGATGCCATTTGGAGAGGTGACAAATTTTTTTGTTAGAGATGGGCTTATAGATTCCATCCAAGATAGTTGTTGATAGGAGTATCAGAAGGAGTCTACGCTTGACTATATCTGAAGAATGCTTTCCAAAATGAACCTCTAGGGAAGGTGCTTAAGTAACTACTTTTCAGATTAAGTCTCTAAGGGAAATGCTTGTCAGATTTCAGTCTCTGAGGTAAATGCTTGTCATGTATATAGTCACCCCATATTGTTTCTAGAATTGATCCACAGTCTGTTTCTGTTCGTAAACCTGTGCTGTTCCGAGAATTCATACCACTTGGTCATGTTGATAGTTTCCCCATATTGTTTCGGGAGCTAATCTTTACCTGGTCATAAATATAGTGTCCCCTTCTTATTTCAGGAGTTAATCTTTTCTTGGTCATACAGATAGTTACCCTGTCTTGTTTCGGGAATTAATCTCTGACCTACTTTCTGTTGGCAAACCCGTGTTGTTTCGGAAATTCATACCGCCTAGTCGCACAAATAGTTGCCTCGTCTTGTTTCAAGAATTAATCTTGGACCTGGTCATAATATATTGTTTCCCCGTCTTATTTCAGGAACTAATCTTTGACCTGGTCATAATAGATTGTTGCCCTGTCTTATTTCGGGTATTAATCTTTGACCTGTTTGAAAATTGCTAATGATATTCGTCTGTTTGTAGACTTTACCTGAAAGAAACAAAGTTAGTTTCGTGCAATGTCATTATGTATGTAATGTGTTGCATAATGATGTTCTCAAAGTAAATGAGAGTGTGCTATATGCGTTTCGTATGTGTAATACGATGGGAGAACTGCCTTGGTGTTTTGCGTTTTATCGTAAATGTTATGGATATCAAGATTTGCCACCGGATTTTCTTATATCCAATAAAGAAAAGGGTGAAAAGAACAGGAAAAACCTTTTGAGATTTTTTCTTGAGTTCGGGGGGTAGGTTATGAAAAGGGAAGGTGTTAGCACCCTTTTCATCCGTAGTTATATATGGGCTCTTAATTGCTAGCTCACTTTGAAAATGCTTTGTGTTTATGTATGTTTGCAAATATTTTGAAAATGCCTAAGTACGACAATTTTCTAATGATTCTCGTATCATTGAGAATGTATACAAAATGTTTGCTTTGAAAATATTTGTTAAAAGGGAGTGCTTGGAAAGATGTTTTGAAAATGGCAATGTAAAGCTACTTTGTAATGATTCTCGTATCATTGAGAATGTATACAAAATGTTTATTTTGAAGAGTGTTTTGAAAATGTGAGGTGTGGAAATTGTTTTAGTTTGTGAGCAAGCGATTACGAGTGATCTACCTACTCAAGAAGTCTTTATTCTTTTCCTCCTCCTTTAGATAGTGCTATCCTACCATTAGCTAGTAGGAATCCATATCATTAGATGTGGGGGACGGGCGCGGATCATCGTACAGTCATAGAAGGAAACTTGTAAGACGCTTTAGCAATTTTCGTAAGGGACTAAGATTATTTACCGAAGGAAACATTGAAGGATCATCGAGGGACTATGATCTTTTAATCGAGGGTCTTTTGCTAAAGCATCTCACATTTTGAGGGACATGACTATTTATATCTGAGGCAACAAGTAGGGTTTACCCTAGAGGTGCATGTGTGCAAAGTGTGTTCAATTCAGTTATTTTATCTTTGAATTAGGGTTATCTAATGTTTGATTTTAAATCTTGCCATACAAATCCTAATTAATAACAGAAATATGGAAAGCGATAAATTACATACATTAAATATCCTATGCTATTACAATACTTTTTGGGAATGAGGGGTACATATTTGCGAATGGGGAGGAAAGCAATAAACCCTAATTTTCTATTATAGACCATGTACATAAATAATAATGCGAAATAATAAAATGCACAAAACGTAAAGATGAAGAAAAGAGAAAAGAAATTGTTTTGTGATTTTGGTAGAGAAAAATGTTTAATATTTTAACCTAATTGATTGACTTTGTATTTAAAAAAAACTTAGTAAACCTAAATAAATTAAGTGAAGGTCAAAATTAATTTCATTAATTAAAAGGAAAAATAAGGAAAAATAATTTAAATATAGAAAAATCCTAGGTCTAAGTTATTTTAAAAGAGAAATTAATTGTTAGAAGATATTTTTGAGGTTTTATTTAGAAAAAATATTTTGTGATGTAAAATAAATAATAAAAATCTAATTCTAATCATTTTACAAGTTAAAAAAATAAAGCAATTAGTTTTATTTATGAAAATTAAAAATAATTGATTAAAACCTAAACCTAATTTTTTTAATGATTTTTATGATTTAATGTAATTCATTAAATAAAATAAATAAGTAAAAGTAGAAAAAGAAAATATAAAAAGAAATAAAAATATTGGGCCATGAGTCAGAAGTAAAAAAGGGGTGTGAGAAAACCATTTTTATTAGGCTCAAAATACGTTTTTGTTTGAATCATAAAAATAAAAAAAATATATCGGCCTGCGCGTTGTAAAACAATGTTGGGGTGCTGGAAATAAAAAAAAGAACAAAATAAAACATGAAAAATGTAAAAGGGTACCGCTGGGGCTCGAACCCAGGTCCCAAAGGTAACTGGCACGCGCTTTAACCACTGGGGTGGTGATACATCCGGTAGTTAAAACAACAACCACTCAATATATTATAAACCCTTTTCTGAATACGACTTCATCTTCTTCCTCGCGCCAGATGCCTTAAAAACATTTTTGAATTTCTGAAATTGCTCATTTCTCAACCAAATGGAAAGATGTAAACATGAAACTTGCATGAAATTTAACCACGAATCGAACCATATAAGTTTCAAAAGCTATAGATTAAAGATGAGTGAGAATTTTACTTGGTACCAAACTGAACCCTAAAATCCCAGAAATTTCAGTTTCAAAATTCTCATCACTCAGGCAAGATAAATGAAATGTAAGCACATGGTTAGCTTCAGGGTAATGATATCTACATTTTTTTATTCAGAAAGTAGACATTTATGATGCTTGTACAGAATTAAAAGTTTAGAAAACTTACCTCAAAAGTGAGAATCATGTTTGAAGTGGTGCACTCTTGGAGATGTTGTGATGATCTGGATAGCTTCACTGAACTCCCAGGAAGCTATTGTAATGCTTACTTTGGATTGAGAGTGGCTGGATTCTTCTGAACAAGTCAAGTTGCGAAGCTCTGTTTTTGAAAATGGAGGATGATGAAGATGATGTCAGTGGTGAGACAAGTGTTTGGATAGCTTCTATATAAGTTATAGAAGCTTTGTGAATAATTTAGTGAAAACGCACGAGTGGGTTAGGTTTTTGGAGTTCAAGGTCAGAATTTGCAAGAAATGTGGTGTTTGATGCCAATTCTGATTTCAGAGAGTTTGAGAGGGTTAGGATGCTTGTGAACTCGTGTCTTATCTTGCAAATGACATCTCTATTTATAGAGAAAATGTTTTAGAGGATGAGAGGGCTTTGTTTATAAGTTATAAGCTTATGGCTAGGTTACTTAATTTTGAAGCAACATTGAAGAACACAGTTCCAATGCTTGTACCATGCCCTCTAGAGTGGTTGAAAACTTTAAACATGTTTCTTGTGATCTTGTAGGTTAAGTGTGCACATAGAAACAAGTTAGAGCCTCAAGAAGAGTTGACTTTATGATTAAAGCAACTTTACAAGAATGGCAATGTTAACTTTGTGCCGAAAATGGAAAAATCATTTGGACAAAGCTTGATCAAGTGGATAATGACTCAAAGGTTTTTGAAATCATATGATTATAGATAGATTTAGAGGTTAAGAGGGCAAAGCAAGATTATGCAACAGGGAATGAGTATTTAATTATGTGTTCATCAAGGAAATGACTTGTAATTCAAGAATTGATGCCCAACTTTATCTCTTCGAATCTCTTAGCTCAAGCATGCTAAAAATGTGTTCTTGGACATTTTAGAAAGCTTTAAACATTGTCCAAAACTTTAATGTTGACCACTTTGGCTAAATCAAATTGGAACTTGGTGAAAATTGGCCAAGAAGTTGGGACAAAAATCTGACCAAACTTGTTAAAAATTTCTCTAAGTGTTAGATAAAAATGTCACGACTTCGTGGGCCTATATCTCCTAATCCAAGCATTTTTTGGACATCATTCCTCAAGGACAAAGTTGTATAATTCATCATACTCTACAACTTTCATGTTGAAAGTTTTCCTTGAATCATCTTGCATCTTGGTGAAAAATGGTCATGAAGTAGTGAATTTATCAAGGACAAAACACAGAATTTTTCTAAGTATTGGAAATTTTGAATTTTTGTTGAATTTGTTGATTCTTGTTGATAAAGCTTGATAAATTTTAATGTTTTGATGACTCTTGATCTTTAAAGTTCAAGTTGACCAAAAAGTCAAAGTTTGCCTTTTGTGTGACATCTGACTTTTCATCAGTTGATCTCAATTCTTCAACTATGAATCTATTGCACCTTTGGAAATGTATTGAACCATATAATTAGGTCAAGATGTTGTGTTATATTCCTTAATATCATGCTTCAAGTCATTAGGTCATGTGCTAGGTCAAAAGTCAATGATCAGTCATTCTTAATCAAAACCCGAATTTTGACAATTTGCCTCTTTGATGATTTGAGTGCTTTTCTTGAAGAATTATGATCAACCCTTGATCAAATGGTTAATATAACTTAAAAATATTGATGTTGACAAAAAATCTTGAAGTTAGACTGTATGTTGACCATAATTGACTTTTTACCCAATACAACTAATTTTCAGTCATCTGAGCAATTGACCGAGAAAATTTGTGATGCAAGACTTGAAAATTTGTATGAGAATTCTTGGAGACTTATGATGAACCATGAAAGTCACTTGAGGAATTAGAAGTCCAATTTTCCTTGAGAAAACAAAAACCCTTATTGTGGACCTAGTGCTTAGGAGGTGAGCTTGTCTGATCATCTCTTGAGATTCTTGAGCATTTGAGAACTTTTGTAAGAAATGTCTTGAGAAAAAGGGAGGGAAATTTTTTGGGTACAACAACTTCCCATTTTCAATCTTCTTAAATATTAAGAGTTAGATTGGCATGTCCTCCATTCGTGACTTGAAGGTGGAAGATGATTGAACACATAAGTGTCCAGAAATTTGCACTCGCTTGTGCACGAAATAATGTTGTTGGTTGATTATTCTGATAATGGGATTAAAGATGCCATTTGGAGAGGTAATGAAGAGTTGTTAGAGATAGGCTTATAGATGCCATCCAAAGTAACTGTTGATGGAGAATTTAGACTAAGTCTATGCTCGACTTTAACTGGGAGAAGTATCAGAATAAATCTTTGGTCGATTTAATCTGAGCCAGAAGATGTCTTTTCGTATTTAACTGGAAGAAGTATCAAAATAAATATTTGGTCGATTCAATCTGATCCAAAAAAATGTCTTTTTGTATCAGAATAAATCTTTGGTCGATTTAATCTGAGCCAGAAAAGGCCCACTGGAAGAAGTATCAGAATAAATCTTTGGTTGACTTAATCTGAGCCAAAAGATATCTACTGGAAGAAGTATCAAAATAAATCTTTGGTCGATTTAATCTAAGCCAGAAGAGGTCTTTTTGTCTTTAACTAGAAGAAGTATCAGAACAAATCTTTGGCCGATTTAATCAGAGCTAGAAAAATGTCTTTTTGTATCAAAATAAATCTTTGGTCGATTTAATCTGAGCTAGAAAATGTCTACTGGAAGAAGTATCAAAATAAATATTTGGTCAATTTATTTTGAGCCAGAAGATGTCTACTGGAAGAAGTATCAGAATAAATCTTTGGTCGATTTAATCTGAGCCAGAAGAGGTCTTTTTGTCTTTAACTGGAAGAAGTATTAAAATAAATCTTTGGTCGATTTAATCTGAGCTAGAAAAATGTCTTTCTGTATTAGAATAAATCTTTGGTCAATTTAATCTGAGCCAGAAAATGTCTACTGGAAGAAGTTTCAAAATAAATCTTTGGTCAATTTATTCTGAGCCAGAAGATGTATGTGTCCGTCTTTAATTGGAAGAAGTATCATAATAAAGCTTTGATCGATTTAATCTGAGCCAAAAAATGTCTACTGGAAGAAGTATCAAAATAAATCTTTGGTTGATTTAATCTAAGCCAGAAGAGGTCTTTTGTCTTTAACTGGAAGAAGTATCAGAATAAATCTTTGGTTAATTTAATCTGAGCCAGAGAAGGTTTGAAGGAAGTATTTATCATGTAGATATTTTCTCCGTCTTGTTTTGGGAATTAATATTGGACCTATTGGTGATAATATTCGTCTGTTGATCGATCTTTCCTGAAAAGGTAAAGATTTAGCTGTATGCAATGTCATGATGTATGAAATGCACTGCATGATGATGTTCTCAAAATAAATGAGATTGTGCTGTATACGTTTCGTATGCATATGCTATGATGTATAAATGTGAAATATTGTGAAGTGTATTTGTAAGCCCGTGCTGTATTTTGTCTTGGAAAATAAATCCCTGGAAATTGCTGGGGATGAAGAGTATATAAATCTTTAATCTTTTATAGAATGCTTCCGCTGAGGATTCTTGTCTTTTGAGGAAACTCTGCAGGGGAATGTTGATTTCTGCTTTGAGGAGAAGAGTTCAGGAACATTGGTTGTTCATAGCTCTATTGGGGAATTTAATTCTTATATAACCTGACTGGGGATAAAAAAGATGGATAACCTTCCAACTTGTCTGGGGAGAATAATTACTATATATACTGACTGGGGATAAAAGAGATGGATAACCCTCCCACTCGTATGGGGAGGATAAAGACAACTAGTATCCGGTCCAGTTCCTGGTTTCGTAGAGACTCTCCGGGGATAGTGGTGACTTCACCGGTGAGGAATTTTTCCGGTGATTCGTAGCAAATATGAGAAACATATTCAAGTTGGGGAGACTGTAATTTGTTGGGGAAATAAACCCTGTTTACAGAGAAATATCATGTGAGGAAACAAACTCTCCTGGGGAAATTAAATTTTGCTAGAGAGAAGAAATCTACAGGTTTTTTCAGTTTTGGAGGACTAAATTAGCTGGGGAAGAGAATTTCCATGAATTATACTGGTCGAAACTCCGTAGATTGGGGAAATTGCAGGGAATGTATCCTTATTGGGGATGAATTTGTGAAGATTACTCTGTGGGGATAATCTCATAGAAGTGGCTCTGTGGGGATTTGTGGACAACTTGAACATTATCCTAACTCCTAGAATCTTGAGTAAATTCTTATTCATGTTCTTGTGCATATATTTGTTTATAATTAATCATGTTCATATGAGTATGTTCATTCAATTTTAGTCATTGGACATTTTGGCAAATAAAACAAAAATAAGAAGTTGAACTTTAAGGTGTATTTATATTGATGATTTGCCTATAAACAGGCATTTTTTGTACAAAGAGACGGAAATCCTAGTAAGAGGAAGTCGTCATGAAATGAAAGAGTATAAAGTGAAATCAAAATATATAGCTATGTGGAAATGATCTCGTTGGGTTCCAACTCTGCTATTGCCCCTATGTCTTCGAACATCTCATCCCTTGTTGTTAGAAGAAATTGATTAAGCTGATGTGTACCATTTAAGCTTTTGACTTTGGTAATAAAGCTTGCGGTAAGTGATCCAAGGAGACATAGTCGTACGCCTTTAATCCCTAATTTTTGCCTGGACCTCCCTTGCGGGTTTTCAGTCCACCGAGATACCCTTTCTTGCCCAAGCCGCCTTTTCAGGTTTTCGACTTCCCGAGTGTACAATCTTATATATATCCCTAATTTTTGCCCGAATCTTTTTGATTTGCCGGGATGACCTTATTTTTGCCTAGGCCAGTCAACCTAGCGGGTCGTTTTCACGCGTAGTATCTTTTGACTCTGTCCGTGTTCGCAGGGTGCGAGAAATCTTCACCGTCCATGGTGGTTAATATCATAGCACCGCCTGAAAATACTTTCTTGACAACAAATGGCCCTTCGTAGGTGGGAGTCCATTTGGCCCTGGGATCACCTTGCGGTAGAATGATGCACTTTATTACTAAATCACCAGCCTGATATACCTGATGCTTGATTTTTTTGTTGAATGCTTTGATCATACGCTTTTGATACATCTGACCGTGACAGACAGTCGCAAGCCTCTTTTCATAAATCAAATTCAACTAATCCAACCTAGTCTGAATCCACTCGTCTCCTCCTAAGTCTGCATCTTTCATAATCCTTAGAGAAGGAATCAGAACTTCAACAGGTAGGACAACTTCCATGCAATAGACTAGAGAGAATGGGGTTACCCCAGTTGATGTTCATGCTGAAGTGAGATAGCCATGAAGAGAAAATGGTAACATTTCGTGCCAATCTTTGTAATTCACAACCATCTTTTGCACAATCTTCTTTATGTTCTTGTTGGCAGCTTCCACTGTGCCATTCATCTTTGGTCTGTATGGAGAAAAGTTGTGGTGCTTGATCTTGAACTGCATGCAAAGTTTAGTAATCATGGTATTGTTGAGGTTGGTACCATTGTCAGTGACGATCCTCTCAGGGATGCCATATCGACAGATAAGGTTATGCTTGATGAATCGGGCCACGACGTTCTTGGTAACTGAGGAAAATGAAGCCGCTTCAACACATTTTGTGAAGTACTCAATGACAATGAGAATGGAGCAATGTCCATTAGATGCAGTAGGCTTGATTTCTCCAATCATGTTGATGCCCACATTGCAAATGTCCAAGGAGCAGTCATGATGTTCAAAGTTACTGGAGGCACATGAACTTTATCCGCATAGATCTGGCACTTATGACAAGTTCTCGAGTAGTGATGACAGTTAGTTTCCATGGTCGATCAATAATAACCGGCTCTCAGGATTTTCTTATCCATAGTATGCCCGCTGGAGTGAGTACCAAAGATGCCTTCATGCATATCCTCCATAATTTTATCTACTTCCTTCTTGTCCATACAACGAAGCAGAGTTGAATCATGGTTGCTTCTGTATAGAATTCCATTGCTCGAGAAGAATTTAGCTGAGAACATTCGCATAAATTTCTTGTCATTGATAGATTCTCCTTCAGGGTATTCTTGAGCCTCGAGATACCTTTTTACTTCATGAAACCAACGCTTCTCTTCTACTCCATCGATATCCATTTTGTAGCAGTGTGCCGGTTCTTCGACTTTTTCAATGGTAATTCTGGGAGCCTCGTTGTCCCATCAGAGCTTAAACATGGACGACACAATAGCCAAAGCGTCTGCCAACTGATTTTCTTCCCTTGGGATGTTCTAAAGGTAATCTCTTCGAAGTATGGAATCAAGGTTAGCACATGTTCTCGGTAAGGGATAAGATTCAGATGCCTTGTATCCCATTCTCCCTTGACTTGACTGATCACCAAGGCTAAATCCCTATACACGCTCAGGAATTTCATTCTTAAGTCGATAGCAGCTTTAAGACCCAAGATGCACACTTCGTACTCAGCCAAGTTATTGGTACAGTCAAAGCAAAGCCTCGCAGTGAAAGGTGTATGACAACCTTGAGGAGAGATGATCACAACACGGATTCCTTTTCCAAGTGAATTAGAAGCTCCCTCAAAAACCATAGTCCACCGCGATCCATGTTCAGGTCCTTCATACGGTCCAGGTTCTTCACAACTTGTAATTAGCATGATGTTTTCATCCTAGAATTCGAAGTGCATAGACTTATAGCCGTCTACAACTTGATGCGCCAAATGATATGCTAGTGCACTTCCTTTGATTGCTTTTTGAGTGGTGTACTGAATGTCGTATTCCGTTAAGATCATTTTCCATCGGGCTATTCTTTCGGAGAGAGTTGGCTTCTTGAATATGTACTTGATGGGATCCATCTTGGAGATCAATAGAGTAGTATGAGTCAACATATACTGTCTTAGTCGGCGAGCAGCCCATGCCAAAGTGCAACAAGTTTTCTAGAGCAGTGAATATCTTGTTTCACAGTTAGTAAACTTTTTGCTAAGGTAGTATATTGCATGCTCTTTTCGACCAAACTCGTCATGTTGCCCTAACACACACACCATTGAGTTCTCTAGCATTGTTAGGTACACGATTAGAGGTATCCCTTCAAATGGTGGAACCAGAATCAAATTTTCTTATAAGTACTCCTTGATTTTATCAAAATCCATTTGATAGTCGTTGTTCCACTTTACTACTTGATCTTTCTTCAGCAGTTTGAAGATTGGCTCACAAGTAGCATTCAAATGAGAGATGAATCGGGTAATGTAGTTTAGTCGTCCTAAGAAACCTCTGACCCGATTCTCAGTATTGGGAGCCGACATTTATTAAATGGCTTTGACTTTTTCAGGGTCAACTTCAATACCTTTACCACTAACGACGCAACCTAGAAGTTTTCCCGTCCTCACCCCAAAGGTGCACTTGTTTAGATTCAACCCCAGCTTGTATTTCTTCAGCCTTTCAAACAACTTGTGAAGATGGTCAAGATGTTCTTCCTCAGTTTGTGACCTTGCTATCATATCATCGACATAGAATTTTATCTCATGATGAATCATGTCATGGAACAAAGCTCCCATAGCACGCTGATAAGTTACCCCTGCATTCTTCAACCCAAAAGGCATGACCTTGTAACAAAATGTTCCCCACTTTGTGACAAAGGTAGTTTTTTCCATGTCTTTAGGTACCATCTTGATTTGATTATAACCTGATAATCCATCCATGAAGGAGAATACCTTGTGTTGAGCAGTGTTGTCGACCAAGACATCAATATATGGAAGTGGGAAGTCAACTTTAGGGCTTGCCCTGTTCAGATCCCTGTAATCTAAATAGATACGAACCTTGTCATCCTTATTTGGAACTGGAACAACATTGGAAACACATTAAGGATACGGCGTCACTTCTAAGAAACATGCATTGAACTATTTCATGACCTCGACCTTGATCTTCTCAGACATCTCGGGACGCATGCGTCAAACTTCCTGCTTAATTGGAGCACAACCCTCTTTCATCAGCAGACGGTGAACCACCATATCTGTATCGAGCCCTGGCATGTCTTCGTATGACCAAGCAAAGGCCTTAACATATTCTTGCAATATCTGAATCAATCTTCCCTTGAAACTGTCTTCGAGGTTGGCGCCAATCTTGACTTCTTTCCTATCTGTCTCAGAACCCAAGTTTACCACTTCGACTGGCTCTTCATGTGGTTGAATAGCCCTTTCTTCTTGAATCAAGAGTCTGGAGTGTTCTCTAGGTATCTCACAATTCTCCTCACCTTCGTCTTCAACTTGGTATATTGGATTTTCAAAGTCATAGACAATAATAGCAGGATCGTTATCAACGAGATCCAAAGTGGATAAAGATCTGCAATGTAGTGTGTGGATATGTGTAAGAACACATAGCTATTTGTAAGTGAAATAAAGTAAAATAAAGATAGAGAGTGCAAAATTTGTATGCAAAACGTCCAATGTTTTTCATTAAATGAAGATATGGCATATGAAATGATAACCCTTAACAAATAGACCATTGTGCCCCGGGCTAGGCACAAGGTTTAAAGTCATAATTTTAAAAGAAATTACACAACCAAAATTCTTAAAGCAAATAAAAATAGGAAATAATAATTACTCCTAACTAAAGGAGATGGGTACAAAGTATTTAGCCTTATAGTTGTTGAGTCCACCACCAACAGTAGGGAATATCCAGTCGTCCAAGTCACCATCACTATCAGTGTCTTCCATATAATTGACTTCATTATTGCTAATATAGAAAGGAGGTCTTCCAGCTCGAGCGCGAAGAACTACCCTTTGACCCGATGTAGTAAAGCCCAAACCAAACTTGTCAGATTTGTAGGGGATATCAGGAAGCTAACCCCAAATAGTACATCCGCCTTCTTCTATCACAACCCTAGCATCCTTCAGAGAAGCCATCCTCGATGTATCCTTGATGATCTTAGGAGTAGTAAGAGTAGCTTTAGCAACGACAATCTTCGGAGGGATTACTTCAAATTCCTGGTAGGGAATTTTAACGAATTCACCATCCATTTCAACATATTTGAAACAATTCAAATGGCTGACCATATATTCTTATTCTCCGTAGACTGTGACGATCATCCCTTTCACTGGTTACTTCAATCTTTGATGTAGGGTAGAGGTAACAGCGCATGCCCTATGAATCCAGGGGCATCCTGGAAAACATGAATAAGCCGGGAAATATCCATTATATAAAAGTGGAGTTGAAAACCTGAGATCCCACCTTGATCGGAAGATCAACTTCTCTGTGCACCATTCTTTTTGACCCAACAAAGGCTCTTACCATAATATCGTTGGGTTTCAGCACCAACCCTTCACAGTCCAATCTATCTAGGGCACCTTTTGGTAATTCATTTATGGAAGAACCTATATCGACTAACACATGCGCCAAAGTAGTTCCCTTACACTCAATATAGATGTGCAAGGCCTTGTTATGATTCTTCCCCCCAGAGTTAAGTCAGCATCCGAAAATCCTAAACTATTATCAGCTGTTAGGCTTGCAACACAGTTCTCAAATTGGTCAATAGAGGTATCTTGTGGTACATGAGCACTTTTCAGAAATTTCAACAAAGCCTGAGCATGGGCTTCAGAGCATAATAACAAGGACACCATGGATATCTTAGAGGGTGTCTTCCCCAGTTGTTCAATAATTTTGTAATCACTTTTACGAATGATATTCATACTTCTTCCATCTCTTCATTTGTAACATCTTTTGAGGGTGCCTCCATCTGGCCAGGCTCAGTCACTTTCTCTTTGCCCCGGGCGTCAACAGTTGACCAAGCAGTAGGAATATGAACAGGTGTATTGCTAATATTTGAAGGAGAGATCTATGGGGAGAAGATCCTTCTTGTTCAGGTAACTTTGCTTGTTCCGACAATATTATTGAGATTGGTAACTTCAGAATCTTCATCTTTGATAATCCAAGGCTGTTTCTTAATACCACGATAATAAACTTCTGCCCCATAGTTCCAGGGAACAACCTTGTTAGAGGAATATGGGACTCGCCCCTGTGCGGTGATCATCAGGGGAGCCACTCTTGGCTCAGCAGGAATCCTTATAGGGCCTCTAGAGGTGATCCTTATAGGAGTGTTAGAAATTATGATTATAGAAACATCTTCAAGTCTCAGCTCTTGAGATATACTTTCATGCAAACTTTTCATAGACAGAGTTTTCTCGAACAAAATTTCACGGATATCAATCAAGTATTAAATATTCTTCTTCAGCCATATACATCCATTAGTTTGGGAAGCACAATGGTAACAATTTTCAGGACAACCCGAAAATAAACCGACTCTTAACATATTCTTGTTAACGATCATCAAGGGAGTGGTAAAGTCACTTATGGTAGAGACATAGGAAACATCGTCAATAGCATTAGCACTTTTACCATGACTAGGCATGCGCGCAATAATCACATTGGGGGTCTCGGGAGGGTCAAATTCAATTTCATTTGCATCAATCATGTCTTGGATATTTCTTTTTAGGTCCCAGTAATCAGTGGTGTTGTGCCCAGGACTATTGGAATGGTATGCACACCTTGCTTTTGGGTTATACTTCAAAGATGATATGTTGGGATTTTGAGGAGGACCCCGTAATGTTATCAATTGTGCTTTCAACAAATGTTGTAACGATTGAGGCAATGGCATATTAATCCTAGTGAATTACCTCCTCGGAGCGTCAGACCTACGCTGATTGCCCGGTTGTTGTGGTCGAGCAGGTGTTGGATTAGATATTAAAATGGCCCCTACATACTGATGACAGTCATTCTTACTACGACTCCTCTGGCCATAGACAACATTGGTTTCTTTCTTTCCAATGAATGGTTTCTTCACAATAATAGAAGATGAAACCATCTGAATCTTCCCGCTTTTGATACCACTTTCAACCTGTTCGCCAGTCAAAATTAGCTCAGTAAACCCTGATGGAGAACTCCCAATCAGCAAATTAAAGAATGGACTTGTCAGAGTGCCCATGAACATGTCCACCAATTCTCGATCAGTCAAAGGGGGTTGCACCCTTCCAGCCAGATCCCTCCATTTTGAGCATACTCCTTAAAGCATTCGTTCGAGCCCATAGTCATACTCTATAATTGCATACGAGTTGGTGCAAGGTCAACATTGTATTGGTATTGTTTGTAGAAGGCAACAACCAAGTTCTATCATGTGTGAATATTGTCTCCTTTAAGTTGATAGAACCATTCCAACTGTGTTCCATACAGGCTCTCATGAAAGAAGTGAACCCATAACTTCCTGTCGGCAATGTGTGGTTGAATCTTTCAGACATATGACCTTAAGTGGAGCTTGGGACAAGAGATCCCTGTTAGAACAATGTTTGAATCTAGTACCCTATAATTAAGTTTTGATGATAACAAAGTGAAAAGATATAGTAGTTAAATATTTCATGATTGAATTATATGCTACTTAAAATTACTATGCTCTGACTTGCAGATATGCTGATTAAAATAAGCAAGATCACGTTCTCAGCATCAGAATATGAGTTTGTGCATCAGCATCAGAAGTTGCTGAATCAGAACGTCAAGATCAGAAGTTCAACGCTTGCACATGCTGAAGCTTGATGAACAGAACTGCGCGTAAAATACTCTGATACAGAATCAAATCAGTTCATCAGCAGCAAAGCAGAATCAGAATGAGCCAAGCCAGATCGTGCATTGAAGAAGCAACGGTACTGTGCATTGAAAGCTAATCAATACCAACGGCATCATTCTAGACAAGATCTGCTCAGAAAGGAAAGCTTGTTAATAGCATTGAATCAAGAATATTTGCTTCAACGTTCATCTTCTCAAGTGCTATATAAACCAAGCTTTGAAGATTATAATGGCTAATGCTTCCAAACTCTCTACACGTACAAAGCTGATCAATAATCTTCACTCTACAAGTTTTGCTAAACCACCAAACTCTGATACTCTATTAGCGTTTAGCAACTTAGTATTCTAAGCTTCATTTGTGTAAACATCACAGTTGTGATATAGTTTTTGTAGAAACATTCACACACATTTGATTATACCTTTGTAAGAAAGTGTTGCCTTGACAAACCGGATTGTGGTTTGAATCAAGAAGGTTTTAGCAGTTGCTAAAGCAGATTTGTATTCAGTTGAATATAGTGAATTAAGACCTCGTTGGAGAGAGGCGAAATCACCTTGAACGGGTGGACTGGAGTAGTTTGAGATCAAACGAACCAGGATAAAAATACCTTGTCATTTGCTTTAAGTTTCCAGTTTTACAATTCAACCCCCCCTTCTTGTGTTTTTCACCCCTTCAATTGGCATCAGAGCGCCTGGTTCTGAGCTAAAACACTTAACCGTGTCAGTAAAAGATCCAGCATCAGAAAAACACTATGGCAGGAAACAACTCTCATTTCAGCAATGACAACAATGAGGATAGAGACAGATTCAGCGGCAAACCTCCAGTCTTTGATGGAGAAAACTTTGACTACTGGAAAGATAGAATTGAAAGCTTCTTTCTAGCACATGATGCTGATCTGTGGGATATGGTGACAGATGGATACACGCACCCTGTTAATGCAACTGGTCAGAAGATTGATAGAAAATCAATGACTGATCAACAAAAGCGTGATTTCAAGAATCACCATAAGGCCAGAACCATCCTCCTCAGTGCCATCTCATATACTGAGTATGAGAAGATCTCCAACAGAGACACAGCTAAGAACATCTTTGACTCTCTCAGAATGACGCATGAGGGGAACGTTCAAGTCAAGGAAACAAAGGCTCTGGCGCTCATTCAGAAGTATGAGGCATTTAAAATGGAAGAATCTGAATCCATTGAAACTATGTTCTCTAGATTCCAGATTCTGGTAGCTGGTCTCAAAGTTCTGGACAAGGGATACTCTACTGCTGACCATGTCAAGAAGATAATCAGAAGTTTACCCAAGCAGTGGAGGCCTATGGTTACTGCTCTGAAGCTGGCGAAAGATCTCAACAAAATCACTCTGGAGGAACTTATAAGCTCCCTCAGAAGTCATGAGATAGAGCTGGAAGCTGACGAGCCTCAGAAGCAAGGTAAGCCTATAGCTTTGAAATCTAACAGAAAATCTGAATCTAAAGTTTTGCAGGCAGTTGAAGAAACATCTGATGGATCCTCATCAGAAGAAGACGAGCTTTCTCTTCTCTCCAGAAGAGTAAATCAACTGTGGAAGCAAAGACAAAAGAAGTTCAGGAATCCCAGAAGATCTGATCATAACGAGTCTTCTTCCAGACACAGAAGGACAGATTCTTCCTCTGGATACAGAAGATCTGAAGGCTCCTCAGGTAGCAAGAAGCCAAATACAAAAGACATCATCTGCTACGAGTGCAATGAGCAAGGTCACTACAAGAGTGACTGTCCAAAGCTTCAGAGGGAAAAGCCAAAAAGGAAGTTTGGAAGAGAGAAGAAGAAAAGTCTCATGGCCACATGGGATGACTCTGACTCGTCTGAAGCTGACTCAGAATCAGATGATGAACGGGCGAACTTAGCGCTTATGGCTAACATTCAAGATGACAGTGAAGCTTCTGACTCAGACTCAGAATCAGACACAGAAGAGGTATTCCCTAACTTCGCTGTTAATTTTACAAAGGCTGAACTTGCTGAAAGCCTAAATGAAATTCTGGAACGTTATCAGCAGATTAGAGCTAAATTCAGAGACCTGAAAAGGACTCTTGAATCTGACTCTAATAAGTCTGAGAGTCTCAGATTGGAAAACTCTGAGCTGAGAGATAAAATTTTAAAATTAGAAAACTCTTTACAAAACTCTCAGAAGGAACCAATTGCTGAAACTCCCAGCAACGCTGATGAGATCATCAAGGAGTATGATCATAGTTTCCAGAAGTTCCTTGCTAAAAGCATAGATAGAAGCAGAATGGCTTCAATGATCTATGGAGTTAGCGGAAACGGCAGGAAAGGAATAGGATACCTAGGTAAGGTTCCTACACCTAAAAATGTCATGGATTTAGTTATTAAACACACTCCTATAAATTCACACTTTGTGTATGGTCACACACATGACATCAAATATACTAGTAGTAATCACTTTGTGAAACCAAAATTCAACCAGAGTTTTGGTAAAACTAACAAATCAGGACCCAAGAAGATCTGGGTACCTAAGGATAAAATAATACATGTTGCAGATATCTTTAGCAGCAAGTCAGAAACACCAGTCATGGTACCTGGACTCTGGCTGCTCACGTCACATGACGGGAAGAAGGCATATGTTCCAAAGCCTGGAACTTAAGCCTGGAGGCCACGTTGGCTTTGGAGGCAATCAGAGGGGAAAGATAATTGGCTCTGGAACTGTAGGTAACGGAAATCTTCCCTCTATTAATAATGTTCTGCTTGTTGATGGATTGATGCATAACCTGTTATCCATAAGTCAATTAAGTGATAACGATTATGATATAATCTTTAATCAAAAATCATGTAAAGCTGTTAGTCAGAAAGATGGGACTATCCTATTTAATGGTAAGAGGAAAAACAACATTTACAAAATCAAACTTTCTGAACTTAAGAGTCAGAACGTAAAATGTCTTCTGTCTGTTAACAACGAGCAGTGGATCTGGCACAGAAGATTGGGGCATGTTAGTATGAGAAGAATATCTCAGATTAACAAACTCAATCTGGTCAGAGGACTTCCAAATTTGAAGTTCAATTCAGATGCTCTGTGTGAAGCATGTCAGAAAGGCAAATTTGCAAAACCATCTTTTAAATCCAAAAATGTTGTTTCTACCTCTAAGCCATTAGAACTTCTTCACATTGACTTATTTGGACCAGTTAAGACTGCTTCTGTCAGTGGCAAGAAGTATGGGTTAGTAATCGTAGATGACTATAGCAGATGGACATGGGTAAAGTTCTTAAGACACAAGGACGAGTCACACTCTGTGTTTGTTACCTTCTGTAACCAAGTTCAGAATGAAAAAGATCTTAGAATCGTTAAAGTCAGAAGTGATCATGGTGGAGAATTTGAAAATAAAGATTTTGAGTCATTCTTTAATGACAAAGGCATTCTGCATGATTTCTCTTGTCCTAGAACTCCCCAACAAAATGGAGTTGTAGAACGAAAGAACAGAACATTGCAAGAAATGGCCAGAACCATGATCAACGAGACAAACGTTGCTAAGACTTTCTGGGCAGAGGCAATAAACACAGCGTGCTACATTCAGAATAGAATCTCAATAAGACCTATTCTGGAAAAGACTCCATATGAATTGTGGAAGAACAGAAAGCCCAACATTTCGTATTTTCATCCATTTGGATGTACTTGCTATATGTTAAATACTAAGAATTATTTGAACAAGTTTGATTCTAAGGCACAGAAGTGTATTATGTTAGGATACTCTGAACGCTCAAGAGGGTACAGAGTATACAATACAGAAACACAGATTGTGGAAGAATCAATCAGTGTTCGTTTTGATGACAAGCTTGACTCTGAAAAGTCAAAGCAGAATGAAAATCTTGCAGGTATAGAAATTGAATTTGCAGGTTCTGAAGACAAGTCATCAGAAGCTCTCAACACAGACAGTCCTTCAACGTCTGAAAGAAGCAATGCTAGAAATCCTACAACTGTTGCTGATCAACCTCAGAAGAGAGTTCCCAGAAGCAGTTTGGATCACCCAGAAGAATCTATTCTAGGAAGAAAGGAAGATCCAATCAGAACAAGAGCAAGCCTCAGAAACTCTGAAGAAACTCTGATGGGACTTGTGTCTCTGATTGAACCTTCTTCTATTGATGAAGCACTTCTGGACAATGACTGGATTCTGGCAATGCAAGAAGAGCTAAATCAATTCACCAGAAACGACGTATGGGATCTAGTTCCAAGACCAAAAGGATTCAACGTCATTGGAACAAGATGGGTGTTCAGAAACAAGCTCAATGAACAAGGTGAAGTCGTCAGAAACAAGGCACGACTGGTTGCACAAGGTTATAGTCAGCAAGAGGGGATAGACTATACAGAAACCTTTGCCCCAGTCGCCAGGTTAGAATCTATCAGACTTTTAATCTCATTTGCTGTGAATAGAGGCATCACTCTGTATCAGATGGATGTCAAAAGTGCATTCTTAAATGGTTATATAGAAGAAGAAGTGTATGTTCACCAACCCCCAGGTTTTGAAAATACAAGACATCCAGAACATGTTTTCAAACTGAAAAAGTCACTGTATGGTCTGAAACAAGCTCCCAGAGCTTGGTATGAAAGGCTAAGTAACTTTCTGCTTGAAAATGAGTTCACCAGAGGGAAAGTGGACACCACTCTATTCTGTAAAACAGTTAAGAGTGACATTTTAGTTTGTCAAATTTATGTTGATGATATAATCTTTGGTTCTACTAATCCTTCTCTTGGAAGAAAATTTGCTAAGTGTATGCAGGCAGAATTTGAGATGAGCCTCATGGGGGAACTGAAGTTCTTTCTAGGAATTCAGATCAATCAAACTCCAGAGGGAACTTACATTCATCAGAGCAAATACATCAGAGATCTTCTGAAGAAATTTGACCTCTCAGAATGTAAGCCATCAAAAATTCCAATGCATCCCACGTGCATTCTGGAAAGAGAAGAGGTAAGCAAAAGCGTAGAACAGAAAGTCTACAGAGGTATGATTGGTTCTCTCCTTTATCTGACTGCTTCAAGACCTGATATTTTATTCAGCGTATGTATTTGTGCTAGATTCCAATCAGATCCTAGAGAATCTCACTTAACAGCTGTTAAGCGAATTTTCAAGTATCTGAAAGGTACTACTAATCTGGGTTTGTTTTATAGAAAATCTAGTGATTACAGTTTAGTAGGCTACTGCGATGCTGATTTTGCTGGAGACAGAGTGGAACGAAAAAGTACTTCTGGAAGCTGCCAGTTTCTGGGAGAAAATCTGATCTCGTGGTCCAGCAAAAGGCAATCAACTATTGCTCTGTCAACAACAGAAGCTGAGTACATAGCAGCAGCTGGTTGCAGCACACAGATGCTCTGGATGAAAAGTCAGCTTGAAGACTTCCAGATTTTTGAGAGTAACATTCCTATTCTTTGTGATAATACTTCTGCTATTTGCTTAAGTAAGAATCCTATTTTACATTCTAGAGCTAAGCATATAGAAATAAAACATCATTTCATTAGGGACTATATTCAGAAAGGCATTTTAAACTTGAAATTTATAGATACAGACCATCAATGGGCTGATATCTTTACTAAACCCCTTTCAGAAGATAGGTTTAATTTCATTCTGAAACATCTCAGCATGAAAGTATGCCCAGAATGAAAATGCTTTAATTCCATATTTTTATCTTTCAGAATGTAATTATATTACTGTGAACTTCTGATCAATCTTTGTTTCAGAAAGTTAGAACATGCAGATTGTATCAGAGGCAAGTCTGAAGATCTGAGAGTCTAATCTCAAGGACAGACGTGCTGATCACTATATCAAACAAGTGTCATCCAATCATCAGCAAATCCCTGAAGCAGAACGCGTGCACGTTTCTGAGAAAGGAAAACGCTGATTGGGTGCATTGAGACACATGTCTGGTAACCGTTTTTAAGTATCTTTCTCAAATCCCCCAAAATCAGCAAGCTTTAAATGCAAAAGTAATCACGCTTGTTAATTGCAATCATTATTTTTTTCTCTCTCTTAAAAACGTTTTATTTTTCAAAATAATTTTTGAAAATCCTATTTAAGCACATTACTCTTCATTCTTAATCTTTACGCTTACTCATAATCTCTTAAGAATGTTTCATAACATTTTCTATATTTTCCTTATTTTCTGATGTACTTTTGACTATGTTTTGACTATGGTTTGTAATGCTATTTTACTCTGATTCTGAACTATCTTTAATATTATTAGTTTTTCTGATCTAAATCATTTTAGCACATCACCAGCACTTTTTGATTGCTGACAAAAAGGGGGAGAACAAGAATGATATTTAAAATCAATAACGGATAACTAGACAGAAACTCTCAAACATTCTAACTCTCTATTACTTGAAATGTTTTTCTGTTTTGTCTTTAAGTCTACATGCACAAGGAAGCTTTTGAACACAATGAAGACTAGAAGCTCATGTTGCTCTGATCAAATATGAAGTTCTGATATATGAAGCTCTGATCGACCTAACACTCTGATCTGAAGCAAAGCTCTGACAGGAAAAGCTCTGAAGCTCTGCTCTCTGATAAGTCAAAGACTTACAATCTGATGCTCAAAGATAGAAAAAGATCTGACTCTGAAGAACACGCATATCAAAGGGAAGTAACAAACTCAGGGGGAGTATTTCTTAACTCTGACTTCTCTGAACTTCTTATTCTGATACATAGATCTGATAACCTTTTCACGTTATTTTTCATTTAAAATATCTAGTTTTTGTCATCATCAAAAAGGGGGAGATTGTTAGAACAATGTTTGAATCTAGTACCCTATAATTAAGTTTTGATGATAACAAAGTGAAAAGATATAGTAGTTAAATATTTCATGATTGAATTATATGCTACTTAAAATTACTATGCTCTGACTTGCAGATATGCTGATTAAAATAAGCAAGATCACGTTCTCAGCATCAGAATATGAGTTTGTGCATCAGCATCAGAAGTTGCTGAATCAGAACGTCAAGATCAGAAGTTCAACGCTTGCACATGCTGAAGCTTGATGAACAGAACTGCGCGTAAAATACTCTGATACAGAATCAAATCAGTTCATCAGCAGCAAAGCAGAATCAGAATGAGCCAAGCCAGATCGTGCATTGAAGAAGCAACGGTACTGTGCATTGAAAGCTAATCAATACCAACGGCATCATTCTAGACAAGATCTGCTCAGAAAGGAAAGCTTGTTAATAGCATTGAATCAAGAATATTTGCTTCAACGTTCATCTTCTCAAGTGCTATATAAACCAAGCTTTGAAGATTATAATGGCTAATGCTTCCAAACTCTCTACACGTACAAAGCTGATCAATAATCTTCACTCTACAAGTTTTGCTAAACCACCAAACTCTGATACTCTATTAGCGTTTAGCAACTTAGTATTCTAAGCTTCATTTGTGTAAACATCACAGTTGTGATATAGTTTTTGTAGAAACATTCACACACATTTGATTATACCTTTGTAAGAAAGTGTTGCCTTGACAAACCGGATTGTGGTTTGAATCAAGAAGGTTTTAGCAGTTGCTAAAGCAGATTTGTATTCAGTTGAATATAGTGAATTAAGACCTCGTTGGAGAGAGGCGAAATCACCTTGAACGGGTGGACTGGAGTAGTTTGAGATCAAACGAACCAGGATAAAAATACCTTGTCATTTGCTTTAAGTTTCCAGTTTTACAATTCAACCCCCCCTTCTTGTGTTTTTCACCCCTTCAATCCCATCATATTTGGCGAAGACAGGGACTTTGAATTTGCGAGGGATGACTACCCCAGGGACCAAACCTAAATCTCCAAAGTCCAATCCAAGCACTTTTTGAATTTCCATGGCATTGAGTCGGTCTTCCAACTACTTGTATTTGTCATCCGCAGGAGGGTATTGCTCATTGGAGTAGTCTACATCCTCAGAAATCTGGTTATTTCCACCTCCAGCCCTGGTGCTTCTAACATTCTCTTCTTGATTGTCTTCTTCCTCAGAGGAAACCTCTTCTACTTGAGCCAGTCGGGCAGGACCTTTGAACCTTCTTCCCATGTTGAGGATAACAACCCATTCTTAGTCTTATTTTTTGTGACGAGAAGCGCCATCATCTCTTGTTACTCTTTGGCTAGGTTCAGGAGAGTCTCTTGAAACTGTATATCTTGAGTTTGCAGATCTTTGACGGTTTTCTTGAGAGCCATCTTATACTGAAATAAATAGTAAATAGATGAGGAAACCTATATTGGAAAACCTGTTTATGAAATGATGAATGATATATGGATGCAATGTTTTCAAGGACCTTAAGAGATTTAAATTTTCTAGCCAAAAAGGAAACAGAAACAAAGATTGCATTAATAAGATAAAAAATTACAATTGCCTCTTGGGCTTACAATGAAAAAGCAAAAAGGGTCTCAAAGAGACAACAACACAAAAATTCCTAAGACCTAAGACTCAAGTCTCCCATGGGAGCTTCCTCTTTGTGTCGATGTATGCATTAAGGCTTTGCTCCTCGTGAAGTTGCTTTGTAAGCTCCAACACTTTCTTCTCGCTTGCATATAATTGAGCTTCAATGGTGTCTCGTTCTCCCTTGAGTTAAACCCAAGACTTCTGCAATTCTTCGAGGTCAGTAGGCATGTCAGGATGAAAAATGGTATAAGGACCACCCCCTTTGGCAATGGGCTCCATAATCACTGGTAGGATCCCCTATATCCCAAAGTATTGCTATAAATCTTTTTTACCATGCCCCAAGCTCGTATAAACCTTTGACGATAACCTTGAATATCATTCTCGTAGTCGAATATATTACCCTGGATAAACGTGTTACGAGGACCATCTCTTCGAGAATAACCAAATTATCATAGAGCCAAATAAAGGTCGTAAGTAATACCTCCCCTAATTCCAAGGAGTGGAACGTTATGGAATTCCCCACATCGGTTAATGATAGTAACTTCCTCACGAGATCGGGAACACCAATAGATATCCGAATGAGAGAGCGACATCATCCTTTGCGACCACCTCAAACCTTGTTCGTTCTTCAATACTGATCGGGGTAGGTGAGAAATAAACCACCTAGATAGCAAAAATATGAAACACATAAAGGCCCCTCTCTTCCTCATAGTACGAGTGTGAAGAGAATGCAGAATATCTCGAAGCAAAGTAGGCACAAGGTTATGTGAAAGGAAAATTTTGACAGCATTCACATCTATGAGTTGGTCTCGATTAGGGAACAATACTAACTCATAGATTAGAAGAGCCAAGATTTCTTCAAAAGCTTGAAAATTCAAAGCCTCTAAAAATAGTCGAGCCTTCTCCAACAAAAATTTAGCTAGAAATCCCTTGACCCCACTCCTTGTTTCCCAATTAGCTACAATGTCGGACCGCTTCAAATGTAAGACAAATGCAATTTCTTTAGGTTGTGGATCTTTCTCTAAACCGGTGAAAGGTGTCCGGTCATGAACAAGTATTCCCAGTAGCTTAGAGAATTCTTCTATTGTGGATACCAGTTGATAATCCGGAAAGAGGAAATAGTGATGAGCAGGATCAAAGAAATGGAATATAACACTCATCATATCTTCTTCAAAACTCAAAGTAACTAAACTGAGTAGTCGATCATGCCTTTTGATGAACGGAGAATTTTAGGGAACCCTCGAGACTAACTCTTTAAGTTGAGAAGGTAACTTCACAAAGCTGATTCAGATAGTGTTTCTGCCAGCGGGAGCCATAACCTACAAAACAGAACAAAGATAAATCTCTAGGTCCTTGAAATGGTTAGTTAAAATGCTATGGCATGAAGTCATGTTGTTATGATGTCATGTTCGAACAATTAATCATACGCAAACAAAGCACACAATGTCTTAGGTTTAAGTTTGAATGGGGTTTATAGGTAAGTGCCCTCTTGCAATTTTAGTTGGCTCAACTTGTCCTAAAAGAAGTAACCGAGTTCTAGGATTCTCAATATCATTAATCTTTCTTCATCGGGCATTGTGTTGTAACCCAAAATTTCCCTACCCCGACGATCTTGTCTTCCAAGATCAGAATAATAAAGAAGAGTTTAACCAAGGATGGTACATCAATATCTGATGGCCAATTCTTAATATTTAAATCAATTAGGGGTGTATTTTTAATTCAGGAAATGGGGCTTTTTCTTTATCAGAAAGACTCATATGTCCGTAAACCCATTCATGAAGCATGTTGGCCTATGGCCCATGTGATTCGAAAATGGAAAATTATTCAAATAATTGTTATGTCTTTAATTCTTAAAACCAACTTAAGTTTATGTTGTTATTAGTTGAAATTAAATTAAAGCCGTCTAGGATTTTTTTGTTATTAGTAAAGAAAGGGGGTGCGGAATTTCAATAAGCCCATCTGAAATTGTTGTCGTTAACAAGCGAATGAGGGGTACAATTTGGAATACAAGCCCATTACGTTTTTTTTTCAAACTAAAACCCATTAATGTTTTTACTGTTTATTTAAAGAAATTTTTTTTTACAATTATTTGGTTGCTTGCTGTTTGGGCCAATTGAGGCCCAATATGAATTGAAAACAAATGTGCTGAAAAATTGTTGGTGACCCATTTTATATTTTTAAATTATTGTTGGTTTAATTTACACTAATTAGTTTTGTAAATTATTATTAATGTTAACAAATCATGTTTTTAATAATAAAGGGTCTTGTTTAAAAATAAGAAAGTTGGGCCCAACTGTACTAAAAAAACGCGTTGGGCTAAATAAAAAAAAAATAGCACAAGCCCAAATATCCAAAAAATGTCAACTGTATTAATTGCCAAGGACTCACGCACGATTTTGCAGATAACTCTTACTGTAGAAATTAAAAATTAAATCCAATATCAATCTTCAATAGAATCAAATCTTCATTAAAATTCATACATAAATTATGCAAAATCATCAATCAAATCCAGAATCCAATATGTAATTCCTAATTACAGAACAATAAAATCTTCTATTATCTAACCAAATCGTATAACTCAGAAAGCTACAAATCAAATTACAAAATCAAAAAGATTATAAAATCTTAGAATCATTTAACATAAAAATCTGAAAAAATATACAATCTATCAATTACAGAAAAACAAAATCCCTAATTGACGCAAATGATAACTGAAAAAATTTAAAAGAAAAACCCTAACTATATAAGAGAAGAGAGAAGGTCAGAGAAATGGGTCCTTTTACAGAAGGAGGAGGTTCAGAGACGGAGAGACCGAAATCTGGAAGAGTCATTTTCCGTTGAAGATCCAGAACAAAAGTGATTAGAGTTTCCAAATCGGAAACCCTAATCACCCTTGGATGCCTCTACCGCTCAACCACCTTCACTGTCGCTGCTCCACCTGCTACGAACACCGTTACCTATGAATCGGAAGAGAAAGAGAGAATTAGGGACGAAAGGGAAAAGATTCAGAGAAAGCTATGACGATAGGGGTAATATAACTAAGCTTCTTGTTATTCAGTGATTGTGGGTGGGTTGATTTTGTAATTGACATTCGGGTAACGATTTTGCACCGCCGTGGTTGGATTTTGGGGTTAGGGTTGGGAAGATAGAAGGAGAGGGGTAGGGTTCTGTTGTTGAACGAGAGAGAGAGATAGAGCTAATTGAAAATGAAAGAACAAAAAATGAGAAAAACATATTTATGATCTGTAATAATCCAATGCAGGTGGGTTTATTCTATTATCATGCACCCATTTATTATGTCTGTATGATCTTGATTGGACGACCATAAGGCCAGGTCCATCTTAAGTTGTATACGCCCTCACTACACTGGATTATGCAGCAAACCCTTTCCAAATGTGTTGGGCTTAGGCCCACCGCTCTTCACACCCCCTTCCGTGACAATTACCAAACTGCAAATCAAATTGCACCCCCTGCCCAGAACAATCTTGGTCCTAAACCCGAATTACTGAACAACACCCCCTATTTTTGATACATAACTGAAAACACCCCCCCAGGTTTATTTAAATTCATAAATATTTTGTTATTATTTCTATTATATTATATTAATTATTTAATTCTTTCTCTTTTACTTATAATTATAATTATTATTATTGATTATTATTGTCATATTTTTATATTAATTATCATTATTATATATATTATTATTTATTATATCATGAAAATACATAATTTTTATATCAAAATAGCATATATTATGTATATATTTTTGCATTAAATCTTTTATCATGCATTAACCAAGGATTTTTGCAATTAATATTATTAAAAAACACAAACCAATATCAAACTATTTTCGTGAATAAAATTAAGCTAATCAACAGTCATTTTTGCAAATGGGTTTCAGACTACTTTTGACTTACTGTGCGCTCAGTCAAAATCTCCGCAATCACTACTCCCGACCGAGTTCGAAGTGATTCAAAATATGTTTGCAAACCCCTAAAAGACACCAACCCATACGAACTACAAATTGGGACTCTGATTCCTCATAAGAGGATATGTAGGCACACGATCTAAAATCGTGGCGAGTCTTGCGAATTAAAACTTAAAACACTGTTTACCCCAAACCTAAACCTAGGGCTAATATCCTTGTGAACAAGGTAGACGAAAGGTGCCTAACACCTTCCTTTTGTCTATTTGAGTCTGACACCTAGAATCTCTATCCGCGCATTAAGGTTTTCTGTTAGGTTTCCTTCCCTAGGATAAAAACTAATAGTGGCGACTCTTGATTTAAAAACTGGTTGCTACACATTGTTTCAGCACAAGCATTCAAACTGCAACCGAAATATCCGGAAAGTACGATCTCAATGAGTGTAGTATCGAGTAGGGGTGTTCACGGTTCGGTTTGGTTCAGTTTTAAGGCAAAGACTCATCTGATCCAAAGATAAATTTACTTGCGGTTTGGTTCGATTTTGGATGATATATTAAAAAATCCAATTCGATCCAATTTTATGTGATTTAATTTGGATCGATTTTTGGATATCCAAATTAAACATTATATTTTTATTAATATGATAAAACTACTAATAAATCAAAGATTTGATATAATATATAACATATAGTATATTAAAAGTTAATATTACAAAATGAGAGTGATCGATTATGGTTGAAATAATAAAAATAAATAGATTATACTAAACTAATAAATATTATTAAAAAAATTATTATCATCTAATAATAAATTCATGTAACATATCATACTAATAAAAAGTAAATAAGTATAAAAATATATGTATGCGGTTCGGTTTGGTTTGGATCCGTTTTGAAAAATTAATTCAAAATCCAATCCGAACCGATCGGTTTTCACAAAATGACATCCAAACAAATCCAATAAATTTTGGTTTTTTGCGGTTTTTGGTTTTTTTGATCAGTTTTTGGTTTTTTATTTGGATTGGTTTGGATTTGAACATCCCTAGTATCGAGTATTAACCAACTTCATTCTGCACCAAAGCTAGCTATCTCACTACTTTCTAATGTCCAAGTTGTTCAACTAAGGTTCTATGGTCAGTTAGTGCTTTATGACACCACGCAGTGGCCCCATATTCTCCTTGGTTCAACTCAAGGGACACCGGTACCAACAAATGTGTCACACTAACGTAGCCATCGCTTCAACATATTGGTCTACAGTCTCTATGATCTATTGCTACTTACCTAAAATGCCCAAGATATGGATATAAGATCTATACAAGAAATAAACCCAAGCACATCCTGAAATATAAAGCATACAAGGTAAACAAGTAAAGCAATAAAGTTGATCTATATCTTAAGGTAACCCCACTTTTAGTGATCAGAAGTCCCCAGCAGAGTCACCAGTTATGTAATACGGTGGGAGAACTGACTTGGTGTTTTGCATTTTATCGCAAATGTTGCGGATAACAAGAGTCACCATCGACTTTTCTTTTATCCAGTAAAGGAAAGGGTGAAAAGAACTGGAAATACCTTTTGAGAATTTTTCTTGAATTCGGGGGGTAGGTTATGAAAACAAAAGGTGTTAGCACCCTTTTCATCCGTAGTTATCTACGGGATCTTAATTGCTAGCTCACTTTGAAAATTCTTTGTGTTTGTGTATGCTTACAAATATTTTAAAAATTCCTAAGTACGACAATTTTGTTGTGATTCTCGTATCGTTGAGAATGTATACAAAATGTTTGTTTTGAAAATATTTATTGAAAGGGAGTGTTTGGAAACATGTTTTGAAAATGCCAATGTAAGGAAAATTTGTAATGATTCTCGTATCGTTGAGAATGTATACAAAATGTTTGTTTTGAAGAGTGTTTTGAAAATGTGAGGTGTGGAAATTTTTTTAGTTTGTGAGCAAGCGATTACAAGCAATCTACCTACTCAAAAAGTCTTTGTTCTTTTCCTCCTCCTTTAGATAGTGCTATCCTACCATTAGTTAGTAGGAAGCCATATCATTGGATGTGAGAGATGGGCGTGGGTCATTGTACAGTCATAGAAGGCAACTTGTAAGACGCTTTAGCAATTGTCGTAAGGGAATAAGATTGTTTACCGAAGGTAACATCAAAGGGTCATCGAGGGACTACGATCTTTTAATCGAGGGTCTTTTGCTAAAGCATCTCACGTTTTGAGGGACATGACTGTTTATATCTGAGGCAACAAGTGAGGTTTACCCTAGAGGTGCATGTGTGTAAAGTGTGTTCAATTCAGTTATTTTATCTTTGAATTAGGGTTGTCTAATGTTTGATTTCCAATCTTTCCATACAAACCCTAATTACTAACAGAAATATGGAAAACGATAAATTACGAAAATTAAATATCCTATGCTATTACAATGCTTTGGGAATTGGGGCGGGGGGGGGGGGGGGGGTACAAATTTGCGAATGGGGAGGAAAGCAACAAACCCTAATTATCTATTACAGATCATGTACATAAATAATAATGCGAAATAATAAAATGCACAAAATGTAAAGATGAAGAAAAGAGAAAATAAATTGTTTTGTGGTTTTGGTAGGTAAAAAAGTTAAATATTTTAACCTAATTGATTGACTTTGTATTTAAAATAAATTAGTGAACCTAAATAAATTAAGTGAAGGTAAAAATTAATTTCATTAATTAAAAGGAAAAATAATTTAAATATAGAAAAAACCTAGGTCTAAGTTAATTTAAAAGAGAAATTAATTGGTAGAAGATATTTTTGAGGTTTTATTTAGAAAAAATATTTTGCGATGTAAAATAAATAATAAAAACCTAATTCTAATCATTTTACAAGTTAAAAAAAATAAAATAAAGTAATTAATTTTATTTATGAAAATTAAAAATAATTGATTAAAACCTAAACCTAATTTTTTTAATGATTTTTATGATTTAATGTATTTTATTAAATAAAATAAATAAATAAAATTAGGAAAAGAAAATATAAAAATAAATAAAAAGATTGGGTCATGAGTCAAAAGTAAAAAAGAGGGTGTGCGAAAACCATTTTTATTAGGCCCAAAATACGTTTTTGTTTGAATTAGAAAAATAAAAATAAAATATACGGACCTGCGCGTTGTACAATAAATGGGGTGGGGGGTGTTGGAAAGCAGAGGAACCTGGACCCAAGGCCAGGAGACCCAATGTTGGGGTGCTGGAAATAAAAAAAAGAACAAAATAAAACATGAAAAATGAAAAAGGGTACCGCTGGGGCTCGAACCCAGGTCCCAAAGGTAACTGGCGCGCGCTTTAACCACTGGGGCAGTGATACATCCGGTAGTTAAAAAAACAACAACTCAATATATTATAAACCCATTTATTAATATGACTTCATCTTCTTCCTCACACCATATGCCTTAACAACATTTTTGAATTTCTCAAAATGCTCATTTCTCAACCAAATGGAAAGATGTAAACATGAAACTTGCTGGAAATTTAACCATGAATCCAACCATATAAATTTAAAAAGCTATAGATCAAAGATGAGTGAGAATTTTACTTGGTATCTAATTGAACCCTAAAATCCCAGAAATTTCAGTTTCAAATTTCTCATCACTCAGGCAAGATAAATGAAATGTAAGCATATGGTTAACTTTAGGACAATGATATCTACATTTTTTATTCAGAAAGTAGACATTAATGATGATTGTACAGAAAGTTCAAAGTTTAGAAAACTTACCTCAAAAGTGAGAATAAAGTTTGAAGTTGGAGCACTCCTATAGATGTTGTGATGATCTAGATAGCTTGACTGAACTCCCAGGAAGCTATTGCAATGCTTACTTTGGATTGAGAGTGGTTGGATTCTTCTAGACAAGTCAAGTTGCAAAGCTCTATTTTGAAAATGGAGGATGATGAATATGATGTTACAATGGTGAGAAATGTGTTTGAATAACCTCTATATAAGTTATATAAGCTTTGTGAATGATTTAGAGTGAAAACACACAAGTGGATTAGGTGTTTGGAGTTCAAGGTCAGAATTTGCAACAAATGCGGTGTTGGATGCCAATTATGATTTTAGAGAGTTTGAGAGGGTTAGGAGGCTTGTGTACTCGTGTCTTATCTTGTAAATGACATCTCTATTTTCAGAGAAAAGGTTTTAGAGGATGAGAGGGCTTGGTTTACAAGTTATAAGGTTATGGTTAGGTTACTTAATTTTGAAGAAACATTGAAGAACATGGTTCCAATGCTTGTACCATGCCCTCTAGAGTGGTTAAACACTTTAAACATGTTTCTTCTGATCTTGTAGGTTAAGTGTGTGCAAAATAAACAAGTTAGAGGCTCAAGAAGAGTTAACTTTGTGATTAAATCAACTTTACAAGAATGGCAATGTTAGCTTTGTGCCAAAAATGGAAAAATCATTTGGAAAAAGCTTGAATCAAGTGGATAATGGCTAAAAAGTTTATGCAATCATCTGATTATAGATATATTTAGAGGTTAAGAGGCCTGCAAAGCAAGATTATGCAGCATGGCATGATGATTTGATTATTTGTTCATCAAGGAAATGACTTGTAATTCAAGAATGGTTGCCCAACTTCATCTCTTCGAATATCTTAGCTCAAGCATGATAAAAATGTGTTCTTAGACATTTTGGAAAACTTGAAACAGTGTCTAAAACTTTCATGTTGACCACTTTTTCTAAATGAAATTGGAACTTGGTGAAAATTGGCCAAGAAGTTGGGACAAAAATCTGACCAAACTTGTTGAAAATTTCTCTAAGTGTTAGATAAAAATGTCATGACTTCATGGGACTATATATCCTAATCCAAGCATTTTTTGGACATCATTACTCAAGGACAAAGTTGTAGAATTCATCATGCTGTACAACTTTCATGTTGAAACTTTTCCTTGAATCATCTTGCATCTTGGTGAAAAATGGTCATGAAGTAGTGAATTTATCAAGGACAAAACATTTAGAATTTTTCTAAATATTGGAAATTTTGAATTTTAGTTGATTTTGTTGATTCTTTTTGATAAAGCTTGATAAATTTTAATGTTTTGATGACTCTTGATCTTTGAAGTTCAAGTTGACCAAAAAGTCAAGTTGCACCATTGGAAATGTATTGAACCATGTAATTAGGTAAATATGTTGTGTTTTAGTCATTAAGATCATGCTTCAAGTAATTAGGTCATGTGCTAGGTCAAAAGTCAATGATCAGTCATTCTCAGTCAAAACCCTAATTTTGACAATTTGCCCCTTTGATGATTTGAGTGCTTTTCTTGAGGAATTATGATCAACCCTTGATAAAATGGTGAATATCACTTAAAAATGTTGATGTTGACAAAAAATCTTGAAATTTGACTGTATGTTGACTATAATTGACTTTTTACCCAATACAACTGATTTTTAGTCATCTGAGCAATTGACTGAGCAAATTTGTGATGCAAGAGTTGAAACTTGGTATAAGAATTCTTGGAGACTTATGTTGAACCATGAAATTCACTTGAGGCATTAGAAGTCAAATTTTCCTTGATAAAACCAAAACCCTAGTTGTGGACCTAGTGCTTAGGAGGTGAGCTTGTCTGATCATCTCTTGAGTATTCTTGAGCATTTGAGAACATTTGTAAGAAATGTCTTGAGAAAAAGGGAGGGCAAATTTTGGGATACAACAATATGCATATGCTATGATAATTGTAAATGATGCATGGATTCAAGATGTCGTTGAAGTGTATCGGTAACTTCGTATAGCATCTTTATTGGGGAAAATAAATCCCTGACCGTTCCTGGTTTAATACGGTGGGAGAACTGACTTGGTTTTGCGTTTTATCGCAAATGTTGCGGATATAAAGAGTCGCCACCTACTTTTCCTTTATCCAATAAGAAAAGGGTGAAAAGAACAGGAAAGACCGTTGAGAATTTTGAGTTCGGGGGGTGGCTTATGAAAAGGGAAGGTGTTAGAACCCTTTTCATCCGCAGTTATCTACAGACTCTTAATTGCTAGCTCACTTTGTTTTGAAAAATGCTTTGTGTTTGTATTTTGAAAATATTTTGAAAAAATACCTAAGTACGACAACTTCGTAATGATTCTTGTATCAGTTAAGAATGCGTACAAAGTGTTTGTTTTTTTTTAAATATTTGAGAAAAGTGTTATTGTGTGAAATGTTTTTAAATGTTCGCGAGCAAGCGATTAAGAACTATCTACCTACTCAAAGTCTTTCATGTTATTTTCCTCCTCCTTTATATAGTGCTATCCTACCATTAGTTGGTAGGAAGCCCTATCATTTGATGTGAATGGACAGGCGTGGGTCATCGTACAGTCATCAAGGCAACTCCTAGGTGGCGCTTTAGTAATTTTATCGTAAGGGACTAAGATCATTTACCGAAGGAAGCATCGAAAGGGTCATCGAGGGGCTACGATCTTTTTAACCGAGGGTCTTTGCTAAAGCATCCCCGCGTTCGAGGGACATGATTGTGTTTCCAAAGGCAACAAGTGAGGTCACCCTAGAGGTGCGTGTGTGAAGAGTGTTTTGTATTTAAGTTATTTTTGTCTTGTAATTAGGGTTTTCTACGATTTCTTTTAGATCTTGCCATACATATCTAGTTACTAGAAGTTGAATATATCAATAATGAAACGCAGTGAAGTGTGGGAAACAAAATTCTACGCTATTACAAGGCTTCAGGAGTGGGGGTACAAAATAGTAAAAACGGGGGAAAAATTGTAAAACCCTAATTAAACTATTATAAACTGTAAGTAGGTACATAATTGGAAAAAATAATGAAACACGCGACAATAATACAATAGGTAAAATTGTAAAATAAAAGAAACAGGAAAATAAATTGTTTTGTGATTTTTTTATAGAAAAAAGGTTGGATGATTAACCTAAAAAACTAATTGATTTTAACTAATTAAAAAAATTTAGTTAATTAAATTAAACAAAACCCTAAAATCTAAGTTGATTTTAATTTAATTAAGAAAACCTAAAAAATTAAATTAGGGTTGATTTTAATTAAAAAGCTAAAACTAAATTAGGGTTTGTTAAGAAAAATCAAAGGTTTGTGAAAAATGTTAAGTTTTATGAAAAAGATAAAGAATTTTAAGAAAAAAGCAAAGAGTGGTAGGGGCGGGTGTTGAACCCACCCCCTCAAGACTTTCCAGCAACACAATCTCCAGTGGGCCAAGCGCGCCTTGGTGATAGGAAACAAGTTCAACACATTTTGTAATTAACCCTGCAAAATATGGAAATGTTAAGAAAATAAGTGGCAAAAGGCTGGATCAAACCCAGACCCATTGACATAAATGACTTATCGCGCGCACTTCTACCGCTGGGGCGGCTGTACATCCATTAGTTCCTATCAAACCATAAATATATATTATAAATAATTTTCTTGTACCAGAGAGGCGCCGGAGCCCTAGCTCCGGTCGTCTTCTCCGGCTTCCTTCTTCTATCAAACCTGCAAAATACAAAGCGTTAATGATCCAAAAATGTCATACCCCCCTAAATCGAGGGCGACAAGTTCAATGTAAGGATTGTTTTGGCCTAAAAATCAATGGTTTTTGAGTTATGGAGAAGAACACATGGATCAGTGCAACGATGGTGTTCTACGATTTAGCAAGCATGGGATCACTATGATGATCCAAACCTGTTCAGAGACATCTCAGAAGTATGTTAATAACATAAATATGGCTTAAAGCAAGACAAAATTAAAAATATCTGTTGTACCCCAAAATTTTCCCTCCCATATTCTTCAAAGATTTGCCAAAGATCAAGGTTCAAAGGCCACTCAAGGGTTGCACAGTCTAGTGGCCTCCTAACTGTCAAAATTAGGGTTTTGGTTCTGGCAAAGAAGTTGAAGTTTCCAAGGGTCCAATCAAGTCCCACATGCCTATAAACATTGTCAAGCATCCTTAGGCCAAGTTTCAAGACTCACAGCACAAAATTGCACAGTCAAAAACCCTAATTGCTCAACAGTCAACTGTAGGGGCAAAATGGTCATTTGACAGTCAAAAGTCCAAATTTTTGGTCAACATCTTATTTTGAAGCAACAAACATCATTTGATCAATGCTTGATCATGATTTTCAAGGTATGGCTCAAAAAGTCTCAAGATGCAAAAGTTTCCATATTTGGACAGTTGAAAAAGTCAACTGTAACTTGACTAAGGCATAACTTCCACATGGTTTTTCAAAAAAATTCCATCCAAAGCTCATTTTGAAGAGAATGACATTTACTACAACTCCTCTTCACACTTCAAGTCCAAGAAATGCTCTCACAAAAAGTTATCAATCTCAACATTATAGGTCATTTTCAAAAGTCAACAAAAAGGCACTTTAGGTCAAAGACCATAACTTGATATTGGTAAATCAAAATGACATGGGACCAAAGGAATTGGTTAGAGGACTTCAAGACCTTTCCAAAATGTCCAAGAACATGATCAAAGCTTAAAAATTGAGCAAGATATGCCTTATGGAAGTTGGGAAATTTTTGGGAATTTTGAAAAGTCAACTTTGCTTCAAATACCTCAAAATTGCTAATGGGCCTCAATTACTTCCAAGAATCATCACCCAAAAGCTATGCACGACCCATTGACCCAAAGGGGGAGTTATTTCATCATTTTTATTAATTATTTGAATTTTTATTATTATTAATTCATTTAATTAAAATAAAATATGACAAAAATAGCAAAACAAATGTTTTTGGATATTTTTATGCAGCATTTGCATTCTTAAAGCCTCAAGATTTCGTGCACACCCCAAAAAGGCAAGAATCTCCATTGATTGGCATCAAAAAGCATGAAAAAGATTGAAAAAGATTACATTGAAAACAAAATATTTGAATCATGAATGCAAATGTTTGGGCTTGGTTTCTTTGACCTAAATCGTTCCAGATACATATAGAATGCTAACCTAATGCATAAGAAGGAGGAGGCTGCGCCCAAGAACACGATACACTTTGCACTTTTCTCTAAAAGTTTTCATAACTGAAAACACAGCTAGAGTTCGTTTCAAGGCAAAATAACCATTCCAATAGCTTGCTTACACATCCAGGAAGCTTTCTCAATCGAAATCACAATCCCTAACCTCAAGAACTGGTAGCACGAAGTCACCCTGTTCATGCTTTTTTTGCATATTCGTATTCATATTTTCATGTCATATCAATGCAGTTTAATGTTTGATTTGTACTAATGTGGACTCACTGAAGCTTTTGGTGTATTTTAATTGAACTAATCTTGCCTGTAGCGAAATATACCATTGAAGTGTTCTAGGGTTTCAGAAGCTTCCATTTGGGGCTTTGAGTATCTGGTAAAATTAGACCATGAGACTAGGACCATTGAATTCGTAACATTCCAACGAATCTAAAACACTCGTCGCGCTCAATTTATCATTGCCCAATTTCTATTCGCTATTATTTGTGGTTTCAGATTGTGGGGGGTTTAAAACCCCCGCTATCTAACTTGTATTTTCAGGTAAAACGAAGAACGATGGGGAAGACGCTGACGTGGCTTGGCATGATTGGTGTATTTGAAACTTAGCGCGTTTTTTTATTTGATTCCAGAATAATTGCACATTTCATATATGTTATTTTTATCTTATTATATTAACAAACGCGCGTGCATAGCTCAGTTGGTGGACAAGGATAGTGGCAAGCATTGGGACCTGGGTTCGATTCCCAGGTCCCCCACTTTCTTCAATAATATTTTTTCCAATACACTTCCATGCAGCGTGCTATCCAGGTTCAACAATACACCTTCACATCAGTGCATGCCACATGTCCCTGAAGCTCAATCTGAGGGCCATCACAAGCAGCCTGCCATACGCGCTGGTCCAAGGAGCCACACATCATCCCAGAAAAGTCAACAAAGGGCTTGAATTCATTGGGCCAAATTGCTTGCATGAACCTCCCAAACTGGGTCTGAATACCTTTTGGTTTGCACTCTTTTCTTTATTCATTTTATTTGATTTTCTTTTCTTAAACTCTTTTAATTATTTCTTTAATTTATCAAATTAATTTTTATAACACAAAAATACAAAAAATCAGAAATCATTAAAAATAAAAATATGTTTTATTTAATATTTAATACATTTTTTGTAAATACTTGTAATTAATCAATTAGGTTAAATTAGGTTAAACTTCAACTTTTTTTTAATAAATTAATAAACAATTTAGAACTAGGTTTTTATTTAACTTTTAATTCCAATTAATTCTTTTAAATTCCATAAATACAAAAACTCCAAAAAAATAAGTTCTTTCTTTTATTTAATTTAATTAATTTTATAATTTCGATTTAATTTCTTTAAAGGGTCCAACGCCCTCGCATCTTCGATTATAATTACATTTCGCGCGTTTGCTTTTTATTTCCCTTTTAAATTTCATGTAATTGCCCCAAAGCCTTGTAATAGATAATTAAGCACTTATTTTCCGCACTTTATTCAAATCGGGTCTTGGTTTAATTTGGCGATGTAGACCCGCGCCCTTGTAATAGCGTATGACTCTTATCTTTCCGCTCTTTAAATTCCCGCACCTTTTAACTATTAATAATCACATGAAAGAATGTATGCCCAAATAAAATCAATGCGTAGATCACCAATGCATGACAAGACAAATATAACTGAAAATGACACACAAAATCACACACCACTCCTAGGGTACGCCTCACTGTTGCCTTGCCGCTCGAAACGTGGTCATCGAGTAGAGGATGTTTTAGTAAGTCCTCATGTCCATGAACATGGCATGGGGGTAGCTTCTAAGGTGTCTTCCTATTGCTCTGGTGACCACACTGTCCCTAATCCTCGAATTGACCCGAACACCTCCAACGGTGGTGCTACCTACCTCTTAATGGTGGGATGGCACTACCTTAAGGACATTTACACAGACGAATTCCTTAGGGTAGGTAGATGACTCGTAGATGCTTGCTCTAATTCAAAACAAATCAAAAACTTCTTTTCACACCGACACTTTGCAAAAAGCTTTCAAAAAATAACTTTTCAAACACTCTTGAGGACTGATACAAGAGTCGAACTGAAATTTTAAACGAAACTTTTTCAAACCCACTCTGAAAAGCAAACAAACATTTTGAAAACACAAATGAGCAAGTATCTAAGAGCCCATGGATAACCATGGATAGAAAGGGTGCTAACACCTTCCCTTTCTATAAATCTACCTCCCGAACCGAGAGCAATCTCAATAAGGAATTTTTCTGTGCTTTTGTCCTTTCCGTTTGGAGAATATAAAAGACGGTGGCGACTCTTGCTTCCGCGACATTTCGCGAAACCAGCGATAAACAGTCAGTTCCAGATCCACCGATCACAGAACTGGCGACTCTGCTGGGGATATTTTATAAAAGTGAGGTGTACCTTAGGACTAAGATCACTGTGTTTTCAATTGCTTTGACTTGTTTGCTTTAAATTATGGGATTGTCTTGGGAGTTCTATAGATCCTAAACCCGGATCTGGGGGTACCTTCTTAGAAAGTAGCAACAAGGCTGTGAGGGAACTGTGCGGGGTATACCGACATGGTTGGAGCAGTCTGCTACATTGATGTGGCACTTTGGTGTGTACCGGTAACCCTTGAGTTCAGTCAAGGAGAGTACGGGGCCTCCATGTAGTGTCGTGAAGCATCAACTGACCTTAGGAACCTTAATTGAACTATCTTGGCCTCTTTAGGGTAGTGAGATAACTGACTTTGGTGCAGTCCGAGGTTGGTTGATACTCGATACTACGCTCAATTGAGGGTTGCTTTCCTGGAATATTTCGGTCGCCAGTTCAGTGGCTAAATCGAAACGATGAACAATGAAAGCAATCCAGTGATATTGGGACCCTTAGAACCCGGTTACTTCTAATAGGACAGGTTGAACCCACCAACTTCAAGAGGGTAATACCCAGACCCCATGCAGGCCTAAACTCTAAGGGCTTGTCTTGTGTGACTTGTGTGCCTTAACATGTTTGCCTTTGTAAATATTTGTGGTGTGTTTAATCATAGCATCATGACATCATACAGCATCATATGCATTGACTAACCATTTCAGGGGTTCGAATCTTCATCTTTGTTCTTGTTTTGTAGGACATGGAAACTGTTCGCAGAAAGACAATTCAGATCAGCCTTGTAAGGATCCCTCCTCAGCTTAAGGAGCTTATATCCAGGATTCCCGAGAGCTCTTCATTCAGTGAGAGACATGGAAGACTCATTAGCTTGGTCAACACCAACATTGAGGAAGATATGATAAAGGTCCTGTTCCAGTTCTTTGACCCTCTGCATCACTGTTTCACTTTCCTGGATTATCAACTGGTGCCTACATTAGAAGAGTTCTCCCGGCTTCTGAAGATCCCTATCCTTGACCAACTACCCTACAACGGTACGGAAAAGGAACCCAAGCTTGAAGAGATTGCTAAAGCCTTACACCTACAATCATCTGACCCCAAGGGACATTGGGAAGTTAGAAGTGGTATCAAAGGGTTCTTAGCCAGGTTTTTGTTTGAGAAGGCCCAAGAATGTTGGAACTCCCTTGACCTACAAGCTTTTGAAGAAGTTGTGGCCCTCCTTGTCTATGGTTTGGTGTTGTTCCCTAACCCAGATCAGCTTATAGATATCAGTGCTGTCCAGATCTTCATGTCCAGGAATCCTATACCTACGTTGCTGGGGGACATCCTTCACTCATGTTACACTCGAACCATGAGAGAAAGAGGTGTCCTTATGTGCTGCACTCCTCTCCTGGGAAGGTGGTTTATTTCGCACCTTCCACAATCAGTTTTGAAGAACGAGCGGGGTTTGAGATGGTCACAACGGTTGATGACTCTTACACATGCAGATATACATTGGTGCCCTCGGTCCAGAGAGGATGTCACTATCATTGATCATTGCAGGGAGTACCCTAATGTTCCTTTACTTGGAATCAGAGGAGGTATTACTTATAAACCGTGCCTGGCTTGGAGACAGTTTGGTTATGCTCGGAAGGATGACCCTCATGACATGTTAATTCCTGACATAGTTTTTGACTTCGACAACGATGCACAAGGACTTCTCCAGAGATTTATCAGAGCTTGGAGGATGCCCAGTAAGATAGACAGCAAGACCCTGGGGCACAAGAATTCCATCCCACTGGAACCTTATCTCAAGTGGGTACGAGCCCGCTCCCAGAAGTTAGTAATGCCTTATCCTCATGTGCTCCCTGTGATCAAAGAGCCAGTCTTGGAGGGAGAGGTGTCCTACACCATTCAACATCCTGACATGCCCACGTCCTGGGAAGAGATGCAGAAGAGCTGGATCCAGCTTAAGGAAGAACGGAATTCTCTTGAGACCTGTCTACATGCTAGTGAAAAGAAGGTCTTGGAGCTCACCTGCCTATTGCACGAGGAGAGGAATCTCAACACCTACATAGCTCCAAAGAGGATGCGTAGTGTCTTTTGGGATTGATTTGCTTTGTAATATGTGCCCATGAGGCTTTGATGTACTGAACAATTATTTCCTTAATAATAATGCGTGTTCCTTTTTGTCTACAACAAATTTGAACTTTCGAACCCTTGAATACATTGCATAAACACATATCATTCATCATGTGCATAGCAGGTTTTCTTCTTTTCAGGTTGCTTACTGTTTTTCGCTGTTTATTTCAGCATCATGAACCCTGAATCATCAACCGAGATGTCTATCAAGGCCCTTCAGGCGCAGAACGCACAATTTCAAGAGTTGATCATGGGTTTGGCTCAAGGCCAAGAAGAGCTGAAGGCTTTGCTCCTGAAGAAGGAGAAGAAGAAGAAGAGAACTGTTCTTTTCAACTCGGGCCGGAGGTTTGGTAATACTCTGCAGAATGAGGAAGCTGGTTCTTCTGTAGGTAAAGATAGTCCCCAGGGGGGAGAGGCTCCAAGTCCGGTGGTCTCTGACAATGAGACTGACTTTAATGAGGAACAGTATCCTCCTGTTGAAGACCGATACAAGCAGTTGGAAGACAGACTGAATGCAATGGAGATCCAACAAGTGCCTGGGCTGGATTTCGGAGACTTGGGCTTATCTACTGGTGTGATCATTCCTCACAAGTTTAAGGCACCATCTTTTACCAAGTATGACGGGGCGTCTTGCCCCAAGCTACACCTCAGATCTTATGTGCGGAAGATTCAACCGTACACAGTGGACAAGAACTTGTGGATCCACTTCTTCCAGGAGAGTCTTTCAGGGACTCATCTCGAATGGTTCTATCAGCTGGATGGGACCAAGGTTCGTAACTGGGAGGAGTTGGCTACTGCTTTTTACAAGCAGTATCAATATAATGCCGACCTTGCTCCTACACGTACCCAACTCCAGGGTATGTCGCTAGGATCAAGCGAAGGTTTTAAAGAGTATGCACAGAAGTGGAGGGATCTGGCTGGCAGGGTGCAGCCTCCGTTAACTGACCGTGAGCTGGTAGATATGTTCTTGGGGACCCTATCCGGGCCGTTCTTTAATCATCTTATTGGAAACTCATCTGCGGGGTTCACTGATCTTATCCTGACTGGGGAGAGGATAGAGGCTGGAATGAAGTCTGGTAAAATTCAGAAGGGTGCATCTTCAAGTTCTGAGAAGAAACCTTTTAAGAAGGAGGCCAGTGCTGTATATGGGCCTAGAAGACAAGATAAACCAGAGCGCCGCCAGTCTGTCAACGCGGTGGTAATTGCTAAGCCTGCTGCCGCTCCTCGGCAAACCAATTCACAAATAGCTGAAAGACCCAGAAGAGAGTTTACCCGGCTGAGTATGACCTTGTCGCAAATCTTTCCGCAGTTGCTATCCACCAACTTGGTGACTGTTAGGGAGGCCCCGAAAGTTGTGAATACTGCCTCTCCGAAATATAATCCAAATGCCCGCTGTGCTTATCACTCTGATAGCCCGGGGCATTCTACTGATGACTGCTGGGCCTTAAGGAATAAGGTGCAAGACCTTATTGATGCGAAGGAGATACAATTTGAGGCGCCTGAGAGGCCAAATGTGGTGACTGCTCCTATGCCCCAGCATGGAGTGAATGTCGTTGATGAAAATGTGTATGCCGTTTCTGTGAATGATGTAGCTACTCCTCTGATGACTGTTAAGAGGAATCTACTGCTGGCCGGTTTATTTCCGGGTTGTAGTGAAGGTTGCCTTTTGTGTGCTGTTTCCCTTTCTGGTTGTCCTTTGCTGAAGTTAGGCATCCAAAGCCTGATGGACAGCAAAGAGATTCTGTTCAAGAAGACCGCTGTTCCGTTTGTTCCTGTGGAAGATGTATCTGTTGTTACAATTTTTAACCATCCAATCAAGGCTCCCCCGAGGAAGCCAGTTAAAATCATGACTGTCGCACCCATTGTTATTACTGTTCCGGGGCCTCTCCCCTATGAATCTGATAAGGCTGTCCCATGGCACTATGGGGCAGATGTGTATGTACATGGTATAAAGCAAGAGTTCAACACTGGCACTAGCATCAACAATATCACTGGTCCAGCCAAAGTTACCTACAGTGGCAGGCTCTTCTCGCCTGACATTGCACCACCAGTTATTCGAAGACCTCTCGTTATAACACCTGCAAGTGCACCTGTTCCCATTTCTGATCAAGTTGCTTCCCCTGCTGCCAAGTCATCTAATGCTCGGGGAAAAGGGATTGATGATGAGCCTGCCCAGATGGAGGCGCCAAAGTCTGTGAATGTTGAAGCCTCCCAACAAGATATGGAGGAAATCCTGAGGATAATCAAGAAGAGTGACTTTAATGTTGTTGAACAGCCGGGGCATACACCCTCCAAGATCTCCATGCTCTCCTTGCTGCTGTGCTCAGAGGCCCATGCTAAGGCCCTGATTTCATTTCTAAAGACGGCCCACGTGCCACAAGAGACCTCTGCAAACCAGTTCACTGATTGCGTAGCCAATTTGACAGCTGACAATGGTTTGGGTTTCTCGGATGCTGACCTTACTGCTAAGGGAAAGAACCACAATGATGCCCTTCATGTCTCTATAGAATGCAGGGGCACTACTCTTGCGCACGTGTTGGTGGACACCGGTTCTTCCCTGAATGTGCTACCCAAAAAGGCCTTAGACCGGTTGGATTGTGAGGGCCTGGAGCTGAAACCTAGCAACATCATCGTCAGAGCCTTTGACGGTTCTAAGAGGATGGTCCATGGAGAGGTAGACATTCCTATTCGTGTGGGTTCCCAAGTATTCGACTCAACTTTCTATGTGATGGATATTCGTCCATCTTATTCCTGTTTACTGGGTCGAGCTTGGATTCACAAAGCTGGGGCAGTAACCTCTACCCTACACCAGAAGCTCAAGTACCCCGTCAGAGGGAAGATTGTCACTGTGCAGGGAGAGGAGGAGTATATGGTTAGTCATCTGAATTCCTTCTGGTATATTGAGATGGACGGGGAGTTTATTGAAACTCCCTTTCAACATTTTGAAGAGGTACCCCCAACATTGGCAGCAGCAGAAACAGTGGTTGAAGAAGACTTTCCCTTGAAGATGGCTTCCTTGAAGGACGCCCGGGCTGTGATCAAGAAAGGTGAATGTGCTAACTGGGGCAGGCTCCCTGATTTTACACCTAAAATTGACAAGTTTGGACTGGGTTTTACTGCAGAGGCTCAGAGGGCTGTGCGCAAAGCTAGAACCAGAAGACCTCCCGTGCTCATCACCAATCCAGGAGTGAATGCCATTGGGGATAAAGATGAAGTGGAAGAGTCAGAGTTTGATAGCTGGATCTACCCGACGACTGACGGTGGATTGACCAATTGGACTGCTAAAGATCATACTCCTGTTACTTTTGTTACGCAGTAATAAACTCCTTTGTTTTTGTTATTTGTAATAAACAATGAATTAAAACTCTATGGCCCGGTGTCTTACCCGGGGCACCGTGGCTTCATTTGTGAGGGCATATTAATTGTCATTTCATATATCATGAATAAAGACCTTGGACGTTTTCTCGCACTTCAAATCTTATGCTCCTTTTCTTTCTTTCCTTTCTTTATATATTGCAAAACAGCTATATTTACACACACTCACCCATACAGGTTTCAATCCACTCTGGATCTCACTGGTAACGACTCTGCTACTGCCAGTTATGACTTCGAAAATCCGATCAACTTAGCCGAAGACGAAGGTGAAGATGATTGCGAAGTGCCTGGTGAGCTTGCAAGACTGTTACTCCAGAAAGAGAGGGCAATTCAACCACATGAAGAGCCAGTGGAAATAATAAATCTGGGTACTGATACAGATAGGAAGGAAGTCAAGATTGGTGCCAACCTAGAGCTCAGCGTGAAGCAACGGTTAACTCAGATGTTACATGATTATGTGGAGATCTTCGCCTGGTCCTACGAAGACATGCCTGGGTTGGATACCGACATTGTGGTCCATCATTTTCCTACCAAGGAAGACTGCCCTCCGGTTAAGCAAAAGGTCCGCCGTATGCGTCCAGAGATGTCTGAGAAGATCAAAGTCGAGGTTATGAAACAGTTTGATGCCGGGTTTCTTGCAGTGACTTCTTACCCTCAGTGGGTTGCTAATGTGGTGCCGGTACCAAAGAAGGATGGTAAGGTTAGAATGTGTGTCGACTACAGGGATCTGAACAGGGCCAGCCCCAAAGATGACTTCCCTCTACCTCACATTGATGTCCTTGTTGACAATACGGATCAACACAAGGTGTTCTCTTTCATGGATGGCTTTTCAGGTTACAATCAAATCAAGATGGCTCCTGAAGACATGGAAAAGACTACCTTTATTACTCAGTGGGGCACCTTCTGCTACAAGGTCATGCCATTCGGGTTGAAGAATGCTGGGGCAACCTACCAACGTGCCATGGTTGCTTTATTTCATGATATGATCCATCATGAGATAGAAGTGTATGTCGACGACATGATTGCAAGGTCCCAAACCGAGGAGGAACATCTTGATCATCTGCAGAAATTGTTTGACCGTCTAAAGTTGTACAAGCTGAGGTTGAACCCGAACAAGTGCACCTTCGGGGTTAGATCGGGAAAGTTGCTAGGCTTCGTTGTGAGTGATAAGGGTATTCAAGTGGACCCTGCCAAGGTTAAGGCCATTCAAGAGATGCCAGTTCCTAACACAGAGAAAGAGGTCAGAGGCTTTTTAGGACGCCTGAATTACATTGCTCGATTCATCTCACACCTAACTGCTACCTGTGAGCCAATCTTCAAGCTGCTGAAGAAAGATCAGGTAGTACGTTGGAATGATGAATGTCAGGCCGCTTTTGATAGAATCAAAGAGTATCTCCAAGAACCACCCATTCTTATGCCACCGGTTGAAGGGAGACCTCTGATACTATACCTGACAGTACTTGACAACTCAATGGGGTGTGTGCTGGGGCAGCATGACGAGTCTGGCCGAAAAGAGCATGCCATTTATTACCTTAGCAAAAAGTTTACCGACTGTGAGACCCGATACTCACTGCTTGAGAAAACTTGCTGCGCTTTGGTATGGGCTGCTCGCCGGCTGAGACAATATATGTTGACTCACACTACCTTGTTGATTTCAAAGATGGATCCTATAAAGTATATATTTGAAAAGCCTGCTCTGTCTGGGAGAATAACAAGATGGCAGATGATCTTGACAGAATACGACATCCAGTACACGACCCAGAAAGCTATCAAAGGAAGTGTATTGGCAGACCACTTGGCACATCAGGCAGTAGACGACTATCAGTCAATGAACTTCGAATTTCCAGACGAGAGTATCATGATAGTGACTGATTGTGAAGTACCTGGACCGGATGAAGGACCTGAGGAAGGATCCCGATGGTCTATGCACTTTGACGGAGCCTCCAATGCTTTGGGTAACGGTATCGGCGCTGTGATAATATCCCCCCAAGGCACTCATACTCCACTCACTGCCCGGCTGTGTTTCAACTGCACCAACAACATGGCGGAGTATGAGGCATGCATCATGGGTCTCCAAGCTGCGATTGACTTAAGGATCAAGTTTCTGAGTGTCTTCGGAGATTCTGCTCTCGTGATCAATCAGATCAAAGGGGAGTGGGATACGAAACATCCGAATCTTATTCCTTACAAAGAATGTGTGTTGGCCTTGATCCCCCACTTCACAGAGATAACCTTTGAACATTTCCCGAGAGAGGATAATCAGTTGGCGGACGCGTTAGCTACGATGTCTTCCATGTTCAAAGTCAAATGGGACAATGAAGCTCCCCGGATCATCATCTGGAAATTGGACGAACCGGCATACTGTTGTGATCTTGAGACTGAATTGGTGACTGAGAAGCCTTGGTACCATGAGGTGAAGAGATATTTGGAAGCTCAGGAATACCCTGAAGGTGCATCTGTCAATGATAAGAAGTTTCTGAGAAGGTTCGCAGCGAAGTTCTTCCTTAGCAACGACATTCTGTACAAGCGAAACCATGATTCGACCTTACTGCGTTGTGTGGATAAGACTGAAGCAAAAAGGATCATGGCAGAGCTACATGAAGGTACCTTCGGAACACATTCCAGTGGACACACTATGGCAAAGAAGATCCTTCGGGCAGGATATTTCTGGTCCACAATGGAAGCCGACTGTTACCAACATTCTCGGACGTGTCATAAATGCCAGATTTATGCAGATAAGGTGCACGTTCCTCCAGTTCCCCTAAATGTCCTGACTGCACCTTGGCCTTTTGCAACGTGGGGCATAAATATGATCGGTGAGATTAAACCTACAACGTCCAATGGGCATCGCTTCATCCTGGTAGCGATTGATTACTTCACGAAGTGGGTTGAGGCAGCTTCCTACGCCACAGTAACCAAGAACGTCGTGGCACGGTTCATTCGGCATAACCTGATCTGTCGATACGGTGTCCCAGAAAGGATCATTACAGACAATGGTACCAATCTCAATAACAAGTTGATCACTGAGCTCTGCGAGCAATTTAAAATACAGCACCACAACTCTTCTCCCTACCGGCCGAAGATGAATGGGGCTGTAGAAGCAGCGAATAAGAATATCAAGAAAATTGTGCAGAAGATGACAGTGACTTATAAAGATTGGCACGAGATGTTACCGTTCGCTCTTCATGGGTACCGTACCTCAGCAAGGACGTCAACCGGGGCAACCCCTTTCTCCTTGGTCTATGGTATGGAGGCAGTCTTACCGATCGAAGTGCAAATACCCTCTCTCCGGATAATGAAGGATGCAGATCTGAGCGAAGATGATTGGATCCAGACACGACTTGATCAGTTAAACTTAATTGACGAAAAGAGACTTGCTGCTATTTGTCATGGTCAGACGTACCAAAAACGTATGATCAGGGCATTTAACAAAAAGGTCAGACCACAAGAATATCAAGTTGGGGATCTGGTAATCAAACGTATCATCCTTCCTCAGAGTGATCCAAGGGGAAAATGGACCCCTACGTACGAAGGGCCATTTGTGGTTAAACATGTGTTCTCAGGAGGAGCCATGATTCTTACCACCATGGATGGTGACGACCTTCCTCACCCCGCCAATGTGGACATAGTAAAAAGATACTACGCATGAAAAAAGACCCGCTAGGTTGACATACCTAGGCAAAATTTAGGGCTTCCCGGCGAACCAAAAGGGTTCGGGCAAAATGAAGGGATGAAATGAAAAAATCTGTACACTCGGCAAGTCGAAAACCTGAAAAGGCGGCTTGGGCAAAAATGGGTATCCCGGTGGACTGAAAACCCGAAAGGGAGGTCCAGGCAAAAGTTAGGGATAAAGCGTAATACTATGTCTCATTGGATTACCTTGCATCCAGAATCCGGTATCAATATCAAGTTCTAACGGCATCAATCAATCAGCTTCATCCTCGACTAGGTCATCAAGTGATGAGACGCTCGAAGATATAAGGGCGATAGCAGAGTTGAAATCCAGTGGGATCATGCTTTTCACACAGCTGTTTTATTTTCCTTTGTACGAATTGTATAAACTCTTTTGTTCGGCGACGTTCTCTTACTAGGACGTCAGCCTCTTGTATATAAACGCCTATTTACAGGCAAACTCAAAATCAATACAGATTCACTTTTCAGCTACAAACTGCCTTTTGTTTTTTCCTTTTTTTGTTTTGTTTTGCGAAGAACGTCCAAGGTTCAATTTGTGATATATGCATTTGACAATAGTTGCTAACTCATAAATATTTGCATACGAAACAAAGGATTAATTACAGGTAACATTAGAAACAGGGGCAATAATGAGCTGTCTAAGCAATCTAATTGCTCTGTCCATCAAGGTATCAAGGTAGGTTCAGCTGAAGAACACAACCAGTATGTCTTAACCCCCCAGAGAGTGAGCCAGCAAGTCAGTGCACTCTCCCCAAGCAAAGCTATTATCAGCCTTAAGGAAGTTGGGTACCCCCGCAGATCTCAACATTCCCCAGCACGATATACAAATATTCTTAAACAAGCATCCCCGGAAGTCTTGACCTAAAGATTGTTCCCCGACGGTATATCAAACATTCAATGGAGTCATTTCCCCAATATAGTTCAAAATTTCCCCAGGAGAGTCCAATCCAGTTTCCCCAGGAAAGTTGGAATCCATCTCCCCAAGCAGTAAGCTTATCCCCAGTAGATTCTGGAAGCTTGTCCCCTGCAGAGCCCGAACGTGTCCCCCAGCTTTATTCAAAGGTTATTTCCCTACCAGGATATAACTGGGTTATCCTCAGCCAAAATCCACAGAAAGATCGTCCTCGGCGAAGTCTTCTTATCCCCAACGAAGTCTATTAACACTTCCAACATCAACGGTATCCCCAGTGAGATTACCATCAACGTCCCAGCAAAGTACCTCTCTCCCCACAGAGTATTGTTCCCCATCAATATCGCTAGAGTAATTTTGCCCCGCAGAATAATCCATTCGCCAAGTTTATTCCCAACGGAGTTATCTTCTCCTACCGGTATTCTTGCAACTATCATCCCCAGCGGAAACAACGAAGCTCTATTCTCCAACATCAGCCCAGGATGTGACTTCCCGGCACCCGTCAAGGATTTATTTTCCTAGACAAAAACATACATTCATAGACGTCGCATTTCCATACATTACAGTATGCATGAACACATCATATCTTACAATCTCATTTATGTTGAGAACATCATTGCTTGATCCATATCATGCATTGCATATGACTGACCTTTACCTTTCAGGAAAGATCCAGTTAAGTTCTCAGCTATGTTCAAGACCTTCTCTGGTTCAGTCAGATCGACCCTAAGATCTCCCTGATTCTTATCCAGTTGAAGATTTCAAGACCTTGTCCGGTTCAGTTAAATCGATTCCTAAAGATTTTTCTGATTCTTATCCAGTCAAAGGCCTTCTCTGGTTCAGTCAGATCGACCCTAAGATCTCCCTGATTCTTATCCAGCTGAAGATTCCAAGACCTTGCCTGGTTCAGTTAAATCGACTCCTAAAGATTTTTCTGATTCTTATCCAGTCAAAGGCCTTCTCTGGTTCAGTCAGATCGACCCTAAGATCTCCCTGATTCTTAACCAGTTGAAGACTCCAAGACCTTGTTCGGTTCAGTTAAATCGACCCTAAGATTTTTCTGATTCTTATCCAGTCAAAGGCCTTCTCTAGTCCAGTTAAATCGATTCCTAAAGATTTTCCTGATGAAGACTCAGTAGAAGACATCCAAGATTCTCTCATTGTTACTGTTGAGGTAGTAATCTCCCCAGATTCTCTCATCGTTACTGTTGAGGTAGTAATCACCCCCAGATTCTCTTATCGTTACTGTTGAGGTAGTAATCACCCCAGATTCTCTCATCGTTACTGTTGAGGTAGTAATCGCCCCAGGTTCTCTCATCGTTACTGTTGAGGTAGTAATCGCCCAAGGTTCTCTCACCGTCCCGTTGAGGTAGTAACCATCCCTAATTCATTCATCACCGTTTGAAACTCCAGACTCGACTCCAGTATCTCGCCAGGGCACGTCAGAAGAGGTTGAAGATTCGATTCCTGTAACCAACCAGGAAGCGTCTATATAAAGAGTTTGAAGACCAGTTCCTGTAATAGGCCAGGTAATCATTTTCTTTTTCAGGTACGCAAGTTCTCGCTAAGGAATCTCTTACGCGATCAATCTCCAAATGGCATCTATAAGCCCATCCACCTATCCATCACCTTTCAACATGGCATCTGTAAGCCCATCTTCCTATCCATCAATCTCCAAATGGCATCTATAAGCCCATTCCCACCATTACACTGCTACTATGTGAGCGCAAATTTCTGGGCACTCTAGTGTTCAATCATCTTCTACCTTCGGACTACGAAAGGCACGACAACCAATCTACATCCTCAGGTCTAAGAAGATTGAACAGGGGCAACTGTTGTACCCCAAAATTTGCCCTGCCATATTCTTCAAAGATTTGCCAAAGATCAAGGTTCAAAGGCCACTCAAGGGTTGCACAGTCCAGTGGCCTCCTAACAGTCAAAATTAGGGTTTTGGTTCTGGCAAAGAAATTGAAGTTTCCAAGGGTCCAATCAAGTCCCACATGCCTATAAACATTGTCAAGCATCCTTAGGCCAAGTTTCAAGACTCACAGCACAAAATTGCACAGTCAAAAACCCTAATTGTTCAACAGTCAACTGTAGGGGCAAAATGGTCATTTGACAGTCAAAAGTCCAAATTTTTGGTCAACATCTTATTTTGAAGCCACAAACATCATTTGATCAATGCTTGATCATGATTTTCAAGGTATGGCTCAAAAAGTCTCAAGATGCAAAAGTTTCCATATTTGGACAGTTGAAAAAGTTAACTGTAACTTGACAAAGGCATAACTTCCACATGGTTTATCAGAAAAATTCCATCCAAAGCTCATTTTGAAGAGAATGACATTTCCTACAACTCCTCTTCACACTTCAAGTCCAAGAAATGCTCTCACAAAAAGTTATCAATCTCAACATTATAGGTCATTTTCAAAAGTCAACAAAAAGGCACTTTAAGTCAAAGACCATAACTTGAGATTGGTAAATCAAAATGATATGGGACAAAAGGAATTGGTTAGAGGACTTCAATACCTTTCCAAAATGTCCAAGAACATGATCAAAGCTTAAACATTGAGCAAGATATGCCTTGTGGAAGTTGGAAAATTTTTGGGAATTTTGAAAAGTCAACTTTGCTTCAAATACCTCAAAATTGCTAATGGGCCTCAGTTTCTTCCAAGAATCATCACCCAAAAGCTATGCACGACCCATTGACCCAAAGGGGAGTTATTTCATCATTTTTATTAATTATTTGAATTTTTATTATTATTAATTCATTTAATTAAAATAAAATATGACAAAAATAGCAAAACAAATGTTTTTGGATCTTTTTATGCAGCATTTGCATTCTTAAAGCCTCAAGATTTCGTGCACACCCCAAAAAGGAAAGAATCTCCATTGATTGGCATCAAAAAGCATGAAAAAGATTGAAAAAGATTACATTGAAAACAAAATATTTGAATCATGAATGCAAAGGTTTGGGCTTGGTTTCTTTGACCTAAATCGTTCCAGATACATATAGAATGCTAACCTAATGCATAAGAAGGAGGAGGCTGCGCCCAAGAACACGATACACTTTGCACTTTTCTCTAAAATTTTTCAAAACTGAAAACACAACTAGAGTTCGTTTCAAGGCAAAATAACCATTCCAATAGCTTGCTTACACATCCAGGAAGCTTTCTCAATCGAAATCACAATCCCTAACCTCAAGAACTGGTAGCACGAAGTCACCCTGTTCATGCTTTTTTTGCATATTCGTATTCATATTTTCATGTCATATCAATGCAGTTTAATGTTTGATTTGTACTAATGTGGACTCAATGAAGCTTTTGGTGTATTTTAATTGAACTAATCTTGCCTGTAGCGAAATATACCATTGAAGTGTTCTAGGGTTTCAGAAGCTTCCATTTGGGGCTTTGAGTATCTGGTAAAATTAGACCATGAGACTAGGACCATTGAATTCGTAACATTCCAACGAATCTAAAACACTCGTCGCGCTCAATTTATCATTGCCCAATTTCTATTCGCTATTATTTGTGGTTTCAGATTGTGGGGGTTTAAAACCCCCGCTATCTAACTTGTATTTTCAGGTAAAACGAAGAACGATGGGGAAGACGCTGGCGTGGCTTGGCATGATTGGTGTATTTGAAACTTAGCGCGCTTTTTTATTTGATTCCAGAATAATTTCACATTTCATATATGTTATTTTTATCTTATTATATTAACAAACGCGCGTGCATAGCTCAGTTGGTGGACAAGGATAATGGCAAGCATTGGGACCTGGGTTCGATTCCCAGGTCCCCCACTTTCTTCAATAATATTTTTTCCAATACACTTCCATGCAGCGTGCTATCCAGGTTCCACAATACACCTTCACATCAGTGCCTGCCACATGTCCCTGAAGCTCAATCTGAGGGCCATCACAAGCAGCCTACCATACGCGCTGGTCCAAGGAGCCACACACCATCCCAGAAAAGTCAACAAAGGGCTTGAATTCATTGGGCCAAATTGCTTGCATGAACCTCCCAAACTGGGTCTGAATACCTTTTGGTTTGCAGTCTTTTCTTTATTCATTTTATTTGATTTTCTTTTCTTAAACTCTTTTAATTATTTCTTTAATTTATCAAATTAATTTTTATAACACAAAAATACAAAAAATCAGAAATCATTAAAAATAAAAATATGTTTTATTTAATATTTAATACATTTTTTGTAAATACTTGTAATTAATCAATTAGGTTAAATTAGGTTAAACTTCAACTTTTTTTTAATAAATTAATAAACAATTTAGAACTAGGTTTTTATTTAACTTTTAATTCCAATTAATTCTTTTAAATTCCATAAATACAAAAACTCCAAAAAAATAAGTTCTTTCTTTTATTTAATTTAATTAATTTTATAATTTCGATTTAATTTCTTTAAAGGGTCCAACGCCCTCGCATCTTCGATTATAATTACATTTCGCGCGTTTGCTTTTTATTTCCCTTTTAAATTTCATGTAATTGCCCCAAAGCCTTGTAATAAATAATTAAGCACTTATTTTCCGCACTTTATTCAAATCGGGTCTTTGTTTAATTTGGCGATGTAGACCCGCGCCCTTGTAATAACGTAGGACTCTTATCTTTCCGCTCTTTAAATTCCCGCACCTTTTAACTATTAATAATCACATGAAAGAATGTATGCCCAAATAAAATCAATGCGTAGATCACCAATGCATGACAAGACAAATATAACTGAAAATGACACACAAAATCACACACCACTCCTAGGGTACGCCTCACTGTTGCCTTGCCGCTCGAAACGTGGTCATCGAGTAGAGGATGTTTTAGTAAGTCCTCATGTCCATGAACATGGCATGGGGGTAGCTTCTAAGGTGTCTTCCTATTGCTCTGGTGACCACACTGTCCCTAATCCTCGAATTGACCCGAACACCTCCAACGGTGGTGCTACCTACCTCTCAATGGTGGGATGGCACTACCTTAAGGACATTTACACAGACGAATTCCTTAGGGTAGGTAGATGACTCGTAGATGCTTGCTCTAATTCAAAACAAATCAAAAACTTCTTTTCACACCGACACTTTGCAAAAAGCTTTCAAAAAACAACTTTTCAAACACTCTTGAGGACTGATACAAGAGTCAAACTAAAATTTTAAACGAAACTTTTTCAAACCCACTCTGAAAAGCAAACAAACATTTTGAAAACACAAATGAGCAAGTATCTAAGAGCCCATGGATAACCATGGATAGAAAGGGTGCTAACACCTTCCCTTTCTATAAATCTACCTCCCGAACCGAGAGCAATCTCAATAAGGAATTTTTCTGTGCTTTTGTCCTTTCCGTTTGGAGAACATAAAAGACGGTGGCGACTCTTGCTTCCGCGACATTTCGCGAAACCAGCGTTAAACAGTCAGTTCCAGATCCACCGATCACAATATCAATATTGCAAGAATATGAAATCAGATATGCTATGCGATGGGGTTTCATGTGTTTTGGAACACCAAAATTGAACCAACCTTACTCTGTATGATTTTTAGGAGTGAACGGAATGGTTGTTTTGTAGTGAAAGGGTTTGTAACAAGGGTTTTGAATTATCTAGGGTTCTTTGAAAAATTTGATATTTTGACAAATATTTGAGGCAAGGGTTTTTCGTGTCTTGTATGAGAATGAATGGGAGAATATATAGGTTGGAATTAGGGAAAAGATATGGGCTTGGTCGTTGTGTAAGAAGGCCCTATCTTATTTCATTTACCTTTTACTTTTAAAATAAAAAAAATAAAAAAAAATAAAAAAATCAAAGGGAGGTCTATAAATTAACCTTGAGGTGCACATGAGATATAGAACACGCTTGAATCCTGAAATAATAGCCCAATAGCCCAAAATATAAAGTTTGCTCCACTTGAACTTCATGCATTTGCTCAAAATTTTCCAACCTGCACTTGCCATAACTCTCTCAATTTTCATCTTTTGAAGTCGATATTGGACTTTATGGAAAGCTCAAGATATCCTCTACAATATCTATGTTGATCATTGTTGATTTTGAAGAATTTATCTTAATGTAAGTTGCCTTGACAAAAAGTGTCTTTTTGTTGACTTTTGAAATCACCTATAATGTATTGACCCATATATCTCAAATGAAGCATTTTTTGAACTTGAGCTTAGAGGTACAAAGTTGTAGAGAATTGAATTCCATTAAAAATGAGCTTTGGTTCAGGAAAAGCTGATGAAACATGTGAAAGTTATGCTTGGTCAAAGTTCAATTGACTTCTCCTAAGGAAACCCTAATTTGGCAACTTTTGACTTTTGATAATTTGAGGGTTTTTCTTGAGGAATCATGATCAACCTTTGATCAAATGGTGAATACCACTTCAAAATTTTGATGTTGACCAAAAATCTTGAAGTTTGACTGTATGTTGACCATAATTGACTTTTTGTCCAATACAATTGATTTTCAGTCATCTGAGCAATTGATTGAGCAAACTTGTGATGCAAGGATTGTAATTTGGTATGAGCATTCTTGAAGACATATAAGAAAGCATGAATTCCATTTAAGACCTTAGAAACCTAATCTTACTTGAGAAATACAAAACCCTAGTTGTGAGTCCATTGCTTAGGAGGAGAATTTGTTGACCAACTCTTGAGCATCCTTGAGCATTTTGAGAATCGTAGGAGAATGCCTTGAAGAAATAGGAGGGGAAATTTTGGGGTACAACATCTTCCCCTGTTCAATCTTCTTAAATCTGAAGAGTTAGATTGGCATGTCCTCCATCCGCGACTTAAAGGTAGAAGATGATTGAACACTTAAGTGCCCAAAAATTTTCTCTCGCATGTGCAAGCGTTAACGCTATTGGTTGATAATATTTCTTAAATGGGCTTAAAGATGCCATTCAAAGAGGTGACAGAGAGTCGTCGGAGATGGGCTTATAAATGCCATCCAAAGTAATTGTTGATAGAAGTATCAGAACGAGTCTACACTTGACTGTACCCGAGGAATGCTTTTCAGAATGAATCTATCTGATCCTATTTGAGGGATAAGCTTTTAAGAATGAATATCTGAAGGAAAATGTATTTTCAGAATAAATCTCTGAAGAAAGATGCTTTTCCAGAATTCAGTCTCGGAAGGGAAGTGTTCGTCATTTAGATAGTCACCCCGTCCTGTTTCAAGAATTGATCTACAATCTGTTTTTGTTGGTAAACCCGTCCTATTCTGGAATTCATACCACCTAGTGATAAAGATAGTCGGCCCGTCCTGTTTCAGGAATTGATCTTCACCTGGTCATAAATATAGAAATATAGTTTCCCCATCCTGTTTCGGGAGTTAATCTTTGCTCAGTTGTATAGATAGTTTCCCCGTCCTGTTTTGGGAGTTAATCTTCAACCTGTTTTTAGTAGATAGTCGCCCCGTCCTGTTTCGAGAATTGATCTACAATTTGTTTTCACAGATAGTTTCCCTGTCTTGTCTCAGGAATTAATTTGCGTCTAGTCATACAGATAGTTGCCCTGTCTTGTTTCACTAATTAATCTGTGACCTACTCGAAAATTGTTGATGATATTCGTCTGTTTGTAGACTTTACCTGAAAAGATAAAGAGTTAGCTGTATGCAATGTCATGATGTATGAAATGAATTTCATAATGATATTCTTAGTAAACGAGAGTGCTATATACGTTTTGTATGCATATGATATGATATTTGTAAATGACGTATGAATGTGAAATGTCGTTGAAGCGTATTGGTAGATTTGTATAACATCTCTGACTGGGGAAAATAAATCCCTGACTGCTACTGGGGATGCAAAATATGTGCAATCTTCAATCTTGTCTAGAATGTCTTCGCTGGGAATTCCTGCTTTTTGTTTGAGGAAACTCCGCTAGGGAATTTGATTTCTGCTTGGGGAGAAGAGTTCAAGAACATTGGTCGCTCATCGCTCTACTGGGGAATTTAATTCTTATATACCCCGACTGGGGATAAAAGAGATGGATAACCTTCTGGGATGCTGTCTGACCGAGTTTCTGATATGGATGTCGACTCTTCTGGGGGAGGATAAGGTTAAACGATATCTGGTCCGATTTTATATATCGTAGCAACTCTTTGGGGATAATGGTCTGGACTTCCCTTTGCTGGAGAGAGAAATTTTACCCGTGATTTGTAGTAGTCAAAAGAATAGACTCAAGCTGGGGAGATTGTATCCAGTTGGGGAAATAAACCCTGTTGGAAAAATAAACCTGCTGGAGGAATATATTCTGCTAAGGAAATGAGCCCTGCTGGAGAAGAGAATTCGGTAATGGATTCTACAACGTTGGAGAAATAAACTCATCTAGGGAAGAGAATTTCTGTAAACTGTTGTTGTACCCCAAAATTTTCCCTCCCATTTTCCATTCAAGATGTTCTCCTAGGGTTTCTCAGATACTCAAAATGGCTCAAGAATTGATCAGGAGAATTCTCCTCCTAAGTATTGAGTCCACAACTATGGTTGGGTATTTCTCAAGCAAGATTCAGTTTCCAAGGTTTCAAGTAGTCTTCATGGTTCTTCATGTATTCTCAAGGATGCTCACGTAAAGTTTCAACCTTGCATCGCAAGTTTTCTCAGTCAATAGTTCAGATGACTGAAAATCAACTGCAAAATTCAGATGGAATGATGAATGCCATATTGCTTTTGACAAGATCAAAGAGTACTTACAAGAGCCTCCTGTTTTGATCCCACCAGTCGAGGGAAGACCACTGATCATGTATCTGACCGTTTTAGAGAACTCAATGGGGTGAGAATTGGGGCAGCGTGGCGAGTCTGGCCGAAAAGAGCACGCTATTTACGACATGAGAAAAAAGTTTACCGACTGTGAAACCAAATATTCATTGCTCGAGAAAACTTGTTGCGCTCTGGCATGGGCTGCTCGCCGGCTAAGACAGTATATGCTTACTCATACTCTTTGTTGATATCTAAGATGGATCCTATAAAGTACATCTTCAAAAAGCCTGCTCTATCTGGGAGGATAGCTAGATGGAAGATGATCCTAACAGAATACGACATACAATATACTACCCAGAAAGCTATAAAGGGCAGTGTGCTAGCTGATCATCTTGCTCATCAAGCTGTAGCAGATTATCAGTCCATGAAGTTTGAATTCTCGGATGAAGACATCATGAAATTAGACAACTGTGAAAGAATCAGGCCATACGACGAACCTGAACAAGGATCCCAATGGACCCTGTTCTTTGATGGGGCATCCAATGCACTTGGTAATGGTATCAGCGTTGTACTCATATCTCCAGAAGGGTGTCATACTCCCTTTACTGCTAGACTTTGCTTCAACTGTACAAACAACATGGCGGATTACGAAGCATGAATCTTTGGTCTCAGAGCTGCCATAGACTTGGGAATCAAATCTTTAGATGTGTTCAGGCATTCAGCTTTGGTCATCAGTCAGATCAAAGGGGAATGGGACACTAAGCACCCAAATCTTATCCCTTACAAAGAACATGTTTTGACATTGCTACCACATTTTGAGAAGATTACCTTCGAGCATTTCTCGTGAGAAGAAAATCAGCTAGAGGACGCTCTAGCCACAATGTCATCTATGTTTAAACTTGATTGGGATAACGAGGCTCCCCAAATCACCATCGAATGAATGGATGAACCAGCACATTGTCACGAGATTAATACCGAAGAGGTAGTGGACCAGCCTTGGTTTCACGAAGTCAAAAGGTATCTCGAGGCTCAAGAATATCCAGAAAGAGCCTCAATCAATGATAAGAAGTTCTTAAGGAGATTCTCTGCTAAGTTCTTCCTTAGTAATGGCATCCTGTACAAACGCAATCATGACTCCATTCTGCTTTGGTGTATGGATAAGATTGAGGCAGAAAAGATCATGGCTGAATTACATGAAGGTACTTTTGGCACTCACTCCAGTGGGCATACGATGGCGAAGAAAATCCTACGGGCAGACTATTATTGGTCTACCATGGAAGCAGATTGCTATCAACACTCTCGTACCTGTCATAAGTGACAAATTTATGCTGACAAGGTGCACGTACCTCCGGTTCCTCTGAATGTCTTGACGACTCCTTGGCCCTTCACTATGTGGGGAATTGATATGATTGGAGAGATCAATCCGACAACCTCTAATGGACACCGCTTCATCCTAGTGGCCATTGACTATTTTACCAAATGGTTCGAAGCAACTTCCTTCGCTTCCGTTACTAAGAATGTTGTTGCCCGCTTCATCAAGAAAAATCTCATTTGCCGGTACGGTATCTCGGAAAGGATCATCACTGAAAATGGTACAAATCTTAACAACACTATGATCACCGCTTTGTGCGAGCAATTCAAGATTCAGCATCACAATTCTTCCCCCTATCAGCCAAAGATGAATGGTGTTGTCGAAGTTGCAAATAAAAACATTAAAAAGATCATACAAAAGATGACAGTTACATACAAAGACTGGCATGAGATGTTACCGTTCGCTCTCCACGGGTACCGTACCACGGCTCGCACGTCAACTGGGGAAACACCATATTCTTTGGTATATGGCATGGAGGCTGTCTTGCCTATTGAGGTTCAGATCCCCTCTCTAAGGATTATGAAGGACGCAGGTTTGAGTGAAGACGATTGGATCCAGACTCGACTTGATCAACTGAACTTAATTGATGAAAATAGACTTACTGTTGTTTGCCATGGTCAATTGTATCAAAAACAGATGATCAAGGCTTTCAACAAGAAAGTCAGACGCCAAGTATATCAAGTTGGGGATCTGGTGATCAAACGTATCATCTTTCCACAAAGTGATCCCAGGGGCAAATGGACTCCTACCTATGAAGGACCATTTGTAATCAAGAACATATTCTCCGGTGGGGCAATGATCTTGACCACCATGGATGGCGACGACTTGCCACACCCTGCGAACGCGGACATAGTCAAAAGATACTACGCATAAGAGACCCGCTAGGTTGACACATCTAGGCAAAACAAGGGCACCCCGGAGAACCAAAAGGTTCAGGCGAAAATTTGGGATAAAATAAAAAAATCTGTACACCCGGCAAGTTGAAAACCCGAAAGGGCGACTTGGGCAAAAAAGGGTTTCCCGGTGGACCGAAAACCCGAAAGGGCGGTCCAGGAAAAAGTTAGGGAATCAAAGCGTATGACTATGTCCTGTCGGATCACTTAACGGACAACATTTGACTTCCACTGACAAACTCAGAGTTTTTGATCAATTCAATCATCTTCGGACAAGGAAAATAGACAAGATATTCAGAGATATGAAGGCTATAGCAGAATGGGAACCCCATGGGATTATTACACATATCTATCTTTCTTTGTATAAATTTTTCTCATTTTATGACACCATTCTCTTACTAGAATTTTTGTCCCCTTTGTACAAAATACTTATTCAAAGTCAATACAAAGATATCTCTTTGAAAGTGCAAAAACTATTTGTCTTTTCTTTACGATTGTGTTTTGTTTGCAAAAACGTCCAATGATTCATTGATGAACATATGCATTTGAACATAATTACTGTTTACAAATAAACAAAATGAGTAAGACAATTACTGATAGGTTGAAAGGACAGGAAAACGTCTCTAGGCTATTCCATAAGAAATTCCCATAGTACGTCATTTAAATCCCCAGCGAAACAAATTTCAAACTATTAATCCCCGGTAGAAATCATAAAATTTCTCAGGATTCCCCAAAGCAGATCTTACAAGAAGTACATGGCATTACCCTCACAACGAAATTTACTTCCCTCAACAAGAGTTTGTCAGTACTTCAAACTTCAAGACATGAAAATTCAACATAGCCTCAGCGACATTCAAGGATTTTTTCTCTCAATCAAACAGCAATACAACAAATCAGCTTACATGCGCATACATTACATCCACATACCATAAACATTGATAAAGCAAATACATTGCATCATACATTTCATGCAACATAACTTTGTATTTTAGCTAACATTTCACCCTTTTCAGGATAAGATTGAGAGCTACCATTAACAATATGCAATCATGATACAGTTCGGATACGCTCCAGACACAGATGCCATTCTGATACTCATTCAGATTTCAAGTTCAGATACAATATGAATACGCTCTAGACACAGATGCCATTCTGATACTCATTCAGATTCAGACTTCAGATACAATATGGATACACTCCAGACATGGATGCCATTCTGATACTCATTCAGATTTCAAGTTCAGATACAGTATGAATACGCTCCAGACACGGATGCCATTCTGATACTCATTCAGATTCATACTTAAGATATAGTACATATACACTCCAAACACGGACTCCATTCTGATACTCATTCAGAATCACCTTTCAGACACAATTTAGATACGCTCCAGGCACAGACGCAATTCTGATACTCATTCTTTTAGCTTACAACTTACATTTCAACAAACATTTTTGGATGGCATCTACAAGCCCATCTCCGACAAGATTCTATCATTTCTCCAAATGGCATCTTTAAGCCCATTCCCTCAACTACACATCGTCGAGTGCAAATTTCTGGGCACTCTAATGTCCAATCATTATCTCACCTTCGAGTCACGAATGGCAAAACTCGCCAATCTAACTGTTCAGGTTTAAGAAGATTGAACAGGGGCAGCTGTTGTACCCCAAAATTTTCCCTCTCATTTATCAATATTATTCTCACAAGATTTCTTTGACTCAAGACTGGATTAGGGTTGGGTCAGCTCAAGATATCTCATCTTACACTCTTGACCCAAAATTAGGGTTTGAGTTTGCACAAGGATTCTTGGACTATCAATGCTTCATATGAATTTCAAACATCATTATGAACCCCTAAGATTAATCATGACAAAGTTTCAAGTCTTGAACCACATTTTTGATCAGTCAATTGGACAATTGACCTAAAAATCAGTTGTATTGGGGAAAAAGTCAACCATGACCAATTTACAGTCAAACTTAATAATTTTTATCAACATTAACATTTTAGACTCATATGTATCATTTTATCAAGTTTGTATTACAATTCCTCAAGAAATTTGATCAAATCATCAAAAGGGCAAAATGGTCAAAATTAGGGTTTTGACTGAGGAAGGGCAATTTCTGATTTTTGACCTAGCAAATGACCAATTGATTTGAAGCATGATTTCAAGGGTTCATTTGTATCATCTTGACCTAATTACATGGTTCAAAATATTGCAAATCCATTGGATAGACAAATGAAATTTGCAGTCAACTGATCAAAATCAACTGTATACTGAAAAGTCAAACTTTGACTTTTTGGTCAAAATCAAGTGCCTAGGATCATAATTCATCAAAACATGTCAAAATGTGAAACTTGTTCATCAAGGAATCAAAGATTGAAGATTTGATTTTAAAATTTGAATTCTTCTTAACTTAGAAATTTTTCTAAGTATAGAAAATTTCTTATTTTTTCTCAACTTTAAGCCATTTTTTCACCATGATACAAGATGATTCAAAGAAAGTTCCCAACATGAAAGTTGTAGATCTCAATGAAATCTATAACTTTGCTTCAAACATTTCCCCCTAAAGATTCTTGTATATCAAGATATAATTTTATGAACACATGACCATGAACTAAAATAACTTAGTGAAATTTTGCCCTAATTTAGGCAGGTTTTTGACCCAACTTCATGGCAATTTTTCACCTAGTTCCAAGGGGAATATTGAAATACATTTCAAATATGAGTTATAGAGAACATTGCAAGCTTTCTAAAATGTCCAAGAAATCCTTGAGATCATTTTTGAGTAGGGAGAATCGAAGAGATGAAGTTAGCAATTTCTCACTTTGAATTCAAGCCATTTCATGAAGAACAAATTTCAAATCAGCACCTATGCTGCCTAATCCATGCTTTACAGGTCCCAAACTTGTTTCTAACTTCATAATTTAATTCTTAATCAGTTGACAAAGCTTTAATCCAAGCCCTAGAGTCTTTATCCAAGTTGTAATTCCATAAATGGCACAAAGTTGCCATTGCCATTTTGGAAAAGGTTCACTTTTGCAACTTTCCAATTCTTGAGAATTGAACATGTCTTCTCTACACACACAAGTACTACAGACCTAAGGCAACTTGTATAGATCTCATACCAACTCCAAGAAAGCCAGTACAAGCAGGTAGAGACTTGTCCCTTCACTTTGCTTCAAAAGCAAGAAAGTGTGCAAAAAGCCTAGGATTGAAAAATATGTTGAAGAGCTGACTTGAAACCTTTTCCATACTAATACACAAACATATTATAGTTGAGAGCATGATGGCAAAAGGCCTGAAACACTCCCAAACTCCATATCACCAAAAAACTGTCAAAACTTGCAGTTTGTGCATAAGCATATCAATCCATCATTTGGCTCGTGCGTTCCAAGTTTTAATCATCAAAACACTTTACCTACTTCATATCTAAGAGATCCAGACCATCATCCCTGCACTATAACTCCTCCTTCTTCATCTGCCATTTTTGTTTTCAAATCTTGCAGGTTGACTTGGATAGAGAGTTCCAGGCACTTCCAAAGCAAGGCAAGGATTGGAACACACTCAGGGAGGTTCAAGCAAGCTCAAGCAATCATCAGGCCTTCATAAATCTCACTCAAACTCCATTCACGATCTCAACTGAAAAAGGTAAGAGTCCCAACTTCTATCTCTTCATACAGGCATCCATTGTCCACGATTTGTGAAAGAAAAATATAGATATCATAATACTGAAGCTAACCATATGCATAGATTTCATTTCTGATAATTGTGTATAGAGAATTTTAGCATTCAAATTTCTGTAAAGTTTAGGTTTAAAATTAGGGCTTTCAAAATTAGTTTTAATCTTTGATTGTTAGTTTCCATAAGTTACATGTCTGAAATCGTGGGAAAGAGAGCTATCATTTTCATGTTGGAAGTTTCCATTTTCATGGAGAGATGAGAAAGTTACAGAGCTTCTGGCCAGCTTGAGGAAGAAGATGAAGTACAAAGCAAGGAAATTTCTTGTGTTATGTTTTTATTGTTTCATATAAATCAACGGATGTATAGCCACCCCAGTGGCAAGGTAGCGCGCTGGCAATGCCCAGGTCATGGGTTCGAACCTTGGCGCTACCTTTTGTTTTTTCATACTTTTCCATTTTTCATTTTTTGCTGTTTTGCAAGATTGGGCTTCAACGTTGGGCCTAGCATTTTTTCTAACATAACACCACTTGATTTCTCTGGATACCCCCCTGGCCCAACTATTTTCATATATTTTATTTATTTGTTTTATTTTCATTTTTATTTATTAAATATTTTCTTTAATACATAAAAATCATAAAAAATATAAATATGATAATATTGCATTTTTAATTTATTTTATTTTATTTTTCACATAAAAACTATATTTTATCTTCAATATATACTAACTATCTTTCTTAAATAAATTTGTAAAAAATAAATTAAACTTAGATATATTCTTATCTTTTCTTTTATATATATATATATATATATATATATATATATATATATATATATATATATATATATATATATATATATATATATATATATATATATATATATATATATATATATATATATATATATATATATATATATATATATATATATATATATATATATATATATATATATATATATATATATATATATATATATATATACTTGTAAATATTTATTTTAACATATAAAAACAAAATATTTTCATAAAATATTATTTATTATTTTTAATACAAAAAATACATAAAAATAATACCATAAGAACTTTATTTTCTTTTAAATTAGAAATTAGGGTTAACTTTTGTTTTCAAGAATTAATTTATTTTTTTTTAAGTTTATTAGATTTAAGTCAAAACCCTTTTCACATAAAAAACAAAACAAAAATCCTTTTCTTGCATTTTATGTATCCTTGCATATTTAAATTATCTTGTACATTGTTTATTCCATTACTTGTACAAATTCGATTTGATTGTAATAGCTTAATTAGATTTACGTTATTGCAAATCCCCATTCATAATTTGTATTCCCCCTTCCCATAAAAATGTTGTGATAGCGTAGTCATCTTTAAATTACGCAATTTACCGCTTTTATATACCATGCTAGTAATTAGGGTTTGAATGGCAAGATAACAACAAATCAAATAGAAAACCCTAATTCAAGACAAAATCAAAGCATGAAAATAACACACTTGCACCCAAGCATCCTTAGGGTTTCTCCACTTGGTTGCCTTATACTGGCCATATTATGCATGCGAAGTATCTTGGCAAAACAAACAAGTATAAGATCATAGTCCCTCGTTGACGCTATTCAAAGTTGCCTTACAAAATGATCTTGGTCCCTCAAAAAATGCTAAGATAATTTGCAACATTGCTAATCATGGTTATACGATGACCCACGCCCGTCCCGTTTACATCCAAAGATAGGGTTGCTTACCAAATCAATGGTAAGTCAACAATGTCAAAGGAATAGAAAATGAACAAGAAAGACATTTGAGTAGGTAGATTACTTCTAGTTACTTGCTCTATTTCCAAGCAACTATCCTTGCTATTTTCAAAACAAACACACACATTTCCAAACATTTTACAAACATTGAAAACATTTTCAAAAAGACAAACATCTTTGTATACATGCTTACGAACGAGAATCATTACAAAGATTGCCTAAACGAATGACCTCTTTTATAAAATACTTTCAAAACCACACCAAACACATTTTCAAACAACAAAAGCAAGTGATCTAACAAGTAACTAAGATCCCATGGAAAACCACAGATGAAAAGGGTGCTAATACCTTCCCTTTTCATAATATACCCCCCGAACTCAAGAAAACATCTCAAAGGTCTTTCCTGTGCTTTTTCACCTTTCCTTTTGGATAAAAGAAAAGTCGGTGGCGACTCTTGCTAACCGTAACATTTGCGGTAAAACGCAAAACCCTCAAGTCAGTTCTCCCACCGTATCACATATACCATTACATCATTACCATAAAAAAGAAATCAAAAGTTACATGAAATTCCTAAAGTACAAAACATGCTTAACCCATCCCAAACCCTTAGCCTCCAAGAACTTGTTGTCCAAACCTTACAAAACAACCTTGATGTTGCACTTTTTTTCTGCTGCATAACGCTGCCAATCACAGTCCAAGAACTAGTTGTCCAAAATTCAACCCTGTTGCTGCCCCTATAGTCCCAGACCTACACCTGCTGTCCAAAGACTTGCATCAAAACAGTCCAAAAAAACTGTTAAAACAGACCAAAAACCAGCTGCTATCACAAAACAAACTTGCTGCTCCTCCCTGCCCTGCATCATACTGCATAAAAATAGTCCAAGACCTCCTGCTGTCCATTGCATATATTATCCAAAACCTACACCAAAGCAGCCAAGAATTACACAAATTCAGCAAAAAAACGGAAAATGCATAAAAAGGGTTACAAAGTAGTGCACTCAAAGTGTTCAAAACTCATCAAGTTTTCCCCCCAAAATCCACTCATTCTTACCTATATAAACCGTATCATAGACCAGAAAAAGATAGACAGGAATCCCTATAACCTCTCTGTAATACAGTGGGAGAACTGACTTGGGTGTTTTGTGTTTTATCGCAATTGTTGCGGATAGCAAGAGTCTCCACCGACTTTTCTTTTATCCAATAAAGGAAAGGGTGAAAAGAACAAGAAATACCTTTTGAGAATTTTCTTGAGTTCAGGGGGTAGGTTATGAAAAGGGAAGGTGTTTGCACCCTTTTCATCTGTAGTTATCTACGGGCTCTTAGTTTCTAGCTCACTTTGAAAATTCTTTGTTTGAAATGTGTTTGTGATTTGTTTAAAGTATTTTTTAAAAGTGCCATTGTTTAGGCGAACTTTATAATGATTCTCGTCTCTATAAGAATGTATACAAAGTGTTGACTTTTGAAAATATTCTGTTTTGAAAATGTTGGTGTGTTTTGAAAGATGTCGTTTTGAAATTGTTGTGAGCAAGCAACTATGAATGTTCTACCTACTAAAAAGGGTCTTAGTTCTTTTCCTCCTCCTTTAGATATTGCTATCTTACCATTGATTGATAAGAAGCCCTATCATTGGATGTGAAGGGACTGGCGTGAGTTGTCGTATAGTCATAGAAGACAACTTATGAGACGGTTTAGCAATTATCGTGAGGGACTAAGACCGTTTTACCGAAGGCAACATTGAAGGGTCATCGAGGGACTACGATCTTTTTTATCAATGGTCTTTGCTAAAGCGTCCTATATTCGAGGGACATGACTATTTATTCATAGGTAACAAGCGAGGTTACCCTAGAGGTGCAAGTGTGAAAAAGTGTTTAATTGGATGCATTTTTTGTCTTTGAGATTAGGGTTTTCTAACGGTCGATTTTATCTTGCTATACACACCCTAATTACAAATAATTATATTAAAAACAATTAATTGTGGAAATTAAAATCCTACGCTATTACATCGCTTGGGGGATGGGGGTACAATTTATAAATGGGGATGAAATACAAGCCTAATTAAATTATTAAAACCAAATTGAATAGAAATAAAAATATAAAAAGGAAAATAGTGTATAAAGAAAGAAAAACAAACTTTATGTATTGACACATATACTTATGCATCGACACATGCCACTTCTTGTTTCTGAAAAAATAAAAATCAACTCAGTATGAGTCGATACATAATGGTATGTGTCGACTTATTTCTTGTTTGTGTCGACACATTCGTGTTTTGTGTCGACTCATACACCTTTTGTCTCTCTGTATTATGTCTGTCTAACAGTATGCATCGATGCATAAGGCCTTGTATCGACTCATACCCTGTTCTGTAACTAAAATGAGTAGACTCATGCGTGTTTTGTGTCGACCCATAACCTGTTTTACACCATATATGTGTCGACACAGAGATATGCATCGACTCATAACCTGTTTTTGTTCACTTTCTAACATTATTCTGTCACACACATAAGTTAGTTCTCAACACATGATTGATAAAAATGAAAAGCAAGCATATGGTTAGTCTCAAGGGTATAATATCTACATTTATTTTCAAAAATGAATCACTAATAATGATTGAAATGAGGAGCTCAAAGTCAAGAAGACTTACCTTGAAACTTAAATTTGTATTTTGAGTCCGAACACCTTTCAAGATACCGTGATAATCAGAATGGCTTCAGTGAACCTCGTAGAAGCTGCTCCAACCCTTACTTTGTATTGAAAGCTACTGAATCACTCCAACACAGTCAAGTTGTACAATACTGTTTTTTGTTTGGGTTTTGAAGATGATGATAATGGCACTACAAAAACTATTCTTGTGTTTTAACAATCTCTATGTGATGTGAAGTGTTTGGATAGTTGGTTTATGGGAAAGCTTGCAAGGTGGAACAATGGGTCGAAGTTTTGTTTTTATGAGTGAAGATAAAGCTGAATATGAGCAAAGGTTACAAAAAGTTATGTTATATTTTTTTAGATTTCTTTCTCTATCTCTTTCAACAAAAACCTCTCTTTTCCTCCAAAAAACTCCCTCCCTTTGTGTGTTATGAAGCCAATTATTTATAGATGAAATTGGATGAAAATTGGGAGGGAAATAAATAAGTTTTTTGAACGGTTTGGGTACACTATTTCATTGCTTTTTAGATGTAGCTCTTATGTGCTAAGTTTGTGCAAATATGGGACTGCTATGATGCAGATTTTGCAGGGCAGCATTGCAGGTTTTAGAGCAGGTTTAGAGGAAGCATAGCAGGGTTGTTTTGTAGTAGTTTTGGAGTGGAGTGGCAGCTTGGTGCAGGTCTGGTTTTATGGACAGATTTATGCAGTTTGTAACAAAGACAAGGCATATTTTTGGACAACATAGTGGAAAAGTTTGAAGATTGAGTAAAAGGGAAAAGTTCAAACAAGACAAAGCTTAGGATTTGTAACTTGCAATTTTTGACTTAAAAATGAAGCCTTGTTGTTTACTTGAAAGCTTGTAGCAACTTGAATTATATTTAATTGTGGTGAAAAGATGTCATGAAATAATGAAATTAACACTCAAAAAAAATTTCTAAGTCTTACAAAGTTTGACTTTTCACAATGACTTTTGACTTCCTTGATTTCTTGATGATCAACTTTAATATTTTTGAATGTCTTGATGAAATGTGATCTTCGAAACTAAAATTTGATCAAAAGATCAAAGTTTGACTTTTCAGTGTACAATTGACTTTTTCATCAGTTGACCAAATTTCGTCTATCAATCCACTGATCTCTGGAGATGAATTGAAATATGCGATTAGGTCAAAATGATGTACTTGAATCCTTGAGATCATGTTTTAAGCCAATAAGTCATGTACCAGGTCAAAAGTCAAAGGTTGGTTGTTCTCAGTCAAAACCCTAATTTGGAGTCTCAGTGCTTCGGAGATGATTTTGTTTGATCAATTCCTTGAGAATCCTTGAGCATTAGAGATCCTTTATGAGGAATGTCTTGAAAAAGAGAGGGAAAATTTTGGGGTACAACAGCTTCCCCTGTTTAATCTTCTTAAACCTGAAAAGTTAGATTGGCGGGTCCGCCACTTGTGACTTGAAGGTGGAAGATGATTGAAAACTAGAGTGCCCAGAAATTTGCACTTGATGATATGTTAGTTGATGGTGTCGGGAATTGGCTTAAAGATGCCATTTGGATAAGTGATAAAGAATTTGTTGGAGATGGGCTTGCAGATGCCATCCAGAGTGACTGTTGGTAAAAGTATCAGAATAAATCTTTTGCTGATTTAATATGAGTCGGAAGATATAGTGGAATGAGTATCAGAATAATATCCATAGCTGAATCGTATCTGACTCATATCTAAAAGATGTACTGAATGAGTGTCAGAATAACATTCGTATCTGGATCGTATCTGAACTGTATTTAAGAACTGTACTGAATGAGTGCCAGAATGACATCCGTATCTGGATCGTATCTGAACTGTATCTGAGAAACATACTGAATGAGTGTCAAAATGACATCCATATCTGGATCGTATCTAAACTGTATTTGAGAAATGTACTGAATGAGTGTCAGAGTGACATCCGTATCTGGATTGTATCTGAACTGTATTTGAGAACTGTACTAAACGAGTGTCAGAATAACATCCATATCTGGATCGTATCTGAACTATATTTGAGAACTATACTGAATAAGTGTTAGAGTGACATCCGTATCTGGATCATATCTGAACTGTATTTGAGAACTATACTAAATGAGTGTTAGAATGACATCTGTATCTGGATCGTATTTGAGCTATATTTGAGAACTGTACTAAATGAGTGTCAGAATGATATCCGTATTTGGATCGTATATGAACTGTATTTGAGAACTGTACTGGATGAGTTTTAGAATGACATCCGCATCTGGATCATATCTGAACTGTATTTGAAAACTGTACTGAATGAGTGTCAGAATGACATCCGTATCTGGATTGTATTTGAACTGTATTTGAGAACTGTACTAAATGAGTGTCAGAATGACATCCGTATCTGGATCGTATCTGAACTGTATCTGAGAAACATACTGAATGAGTGTCAGAATGACACCCGTATCTAGATCATATCTGAATTGTATTTGAGAAATGTACTGAATGAGTGTCAGAATGACATCCGTATCTGGATCGTATCTGAACTGTATTTGAGAACTGTATTGAATGAGTGTCATAATGACATCCGTATCTGGATCGTATCTGAACTGTATTTGAAATAATCCGGAATAAGTATCATATGTCATCCGTATCTGGATCATATCTTAAATGTATATGAGAAATGTACTGAATGAGTGTTAGAATGACATCCGTATCTGAATTGTATTAAGGAGAAAATCTAGAATAAGTGTCAGAATGACATCCGTCTTTGGATCGTATATGAGACGTTTCTAGAAGAGAATATTGAATAAGTATCACAATGTTATCCATCTCTGGATCGTATCTGAACCGTTTCTAAAAGAGAATATGGAATAAGTATCAGATTGTCATCCGTCTTTGGATCGTATCTGAACTATATCAAGGAGAAAATCTAGAATAAGTATCAGAATGTCATCTGTCTTTGGATTGTATCTGAACCGTTTCTAGAAGAGAATCTGGAATAAGTATCAGAATGTTACCTGTCTGGATCGTATCTGAACTGTTTCTAGAAGAGAATCTGGAATAAGTATCAGAATATCATCTGTCTTTGGGTCGTATCTAAACTGTATCGAGAAGAAAATCTAGAATAAGCATCAAAATGTCACCCGTCTTTGGATCATATCTGAACTGTTTCTAGAAGAGAATCTTTGGCTGATTGTATTTGACAGATGATAGACTACTGACGAGATATACCTGTTCGGGATTCGGCCTAAAAAGATAAACTTAGTTTTATGCAAGTGCATGATGTATGTAATGTATTGCTTAATGATTCTCTCAGAATGAATGAAAATGCTATACGCGTTTCGTATGCATATGCTATGATGTATGAAAGGTGAAATGTGGTTGAAGTGTATCTTTGTCTGGGAAAATAAATTCCTGACTACTACTGGGGAGTTTTGCTTATTTTTTTGAAGAAACTCCGTTGGGGATGTGTTGACTTCTGTCTGGGGAATTGAGCTCAGGAACTTCGATTGTCCATTGCTCTACTTGGGAATTATACTTAACTGGGGAGAATGAAAGTTAACTGTTATCTGGTCGAAATCCAGGCTTCGCAACAACTTGCTGGGGATAATAAAGTCAACTGGTATCTGGTCAGATTCCAGGCTTTGCAACAACTTACCAGGTAAGATGAAATTAACTGTTATCTGGTCGGATTCCAAGCTTCGTAAAAAAATGAAGTTGACTGTTATCTGGTCAGATTCCAGCCTTCGCAACAACTTAGATGGAATTAACTGTTATCTGGTCAGATTCTAGGCTTCCCAGAAAATTGAAGTTAAACTGTTATCTGGTCGGGTTCCAGGCTTCGCAGTAACTTAGATGAAATTAAACAGTTATCTGGTCGGATTCCAGGCTTCATAGAAAATTGAAGTTAAACTGTTATTTGGTCGGATTCCAGGCTTCGCAGTAACTCTCTGAGGCAGATGAAGTTAATTGTTATCTAGTCGGATTCTAGCTTCACAACAACTTACTAAAGTTAACTGTTATCTAATTGGATTCCAGTCTTCGCAACAACTTACTGAAGTTAGTATCAACTCCATTGGGGACAAAGGGGTTTTGTCCGTTGACTTGTAATAGTCTGAGAAAATACTTGTGTTTGGGAATATGTAGTTTGTTGGGGAAATAAACCCTGTTGAGGAGAAAATTTTGAAGACCTTTTGGGGAGATGAATTCTTTTGGGGAGAACTACGCAAGGTTTCTTTTTCAGTTAAGACCAACTCATCTAGGGAATGTCAGAATGAATCCGAGTCTTGATTGTATCTGAGGAGATATTGAATGAGTATCAAAATGACATCCATATCTGGATCGTATCTGAACTGTATCTGTAGGGGAGTCTGTAATGAATGTCAGAATAAATCTGTATTTAGATTGTATCTACATTGTATCTAGAAGATGATAAACTGCCGACAATTTTCATCCATTTGGGGACCAGCATGACGTGTGCGTTCATTGGGAGAAGATCTAACTCGTCTATCCGCTGGTGAGTTGGACTATGTCATCGGCTGGAGGATGCCCACTTTTGTTTGAATATGCTTATGCGCTTGTCAGGGATAGCCTTGTAGAGGTGGCTCTGGCGACTTTACCGGGGATCACCTTATGAAAGGGACTTTATGAGGATTTGTCACTGTCCAAAGTAGTAAGTGTTGTAGCACTTCCAGAAAATGTTTGTTTGGTCGTACATGCCCTTTTACTAGAATTCATGTTCAATTTCCTAAGTGATTCCGATGGAGACCTGCCCCTGGCTATTTAGGAGTTTACGAGAGATTTCTTGGAATCTTGACTTGACTGCCACAGGTGAGTCAGACAATAACATATCATGCCCCTTGACTATGGAGGGTTTGTCATTATATTTGAAGTGATTCTGTTCATTGAGAAAATTTTCGTTCATTGGGTATTCGCCGTGCGAATTTCTCTGTTGTCAAACAATTAGCTATATGCAAACAACGATATTCAAACAATGCAAAGTTTATGTTTGTCTTGACGTTTTAAAAATACATTTTTAGTAGATAAAAGAATTTTGTAAGAATATGAATTCGACTCAGGATTTACAGTAAGATTTACAGGAGTCAGGATACCTTTTGTAATAGTATGCTTCTGAACTAACCCATGCTTCAATTAGGACTTTTAAGGGGTTGTAACATGACCTGGTTCACAGTTTAAGAAACAAAGGATAAGGCTCAAATTTTATTTGTACCCACCCATTCTTCATGATGTTCTACAGTCCTAAACTCAGATAATTGTGTGTTTGAACTCCTATTGAATTTGGAATGATATTTTGGTGATGGTTCAGATAAGTTAAGTTTATTGGATAAGGTAGTCATTTTTGCAACAATTTTCCGTTGTCGAGGATCTGTAGCGACCTTTTTATTTATTTACTATCCCTAATTTTTGTCTAACTGTTTTTGTTTTGAGACTACAGTCAGCGGGATGCCCCAGTTTTTCTTAAGTCTCCTTCGTAGGTTTTGACTCAGTAGACTTTTTATTTTGAGAGATAACGACTACCTATTTTACAGGGAACCATCACCGTATTTTGATTCAGAAGGATGTTTTTGATGTCATTTGTTGTGTACAAAGTGAAAGCTTGTGATTGAACACATATTTGAATTAACTGAGAAACTACCCTGCCCCAGGTTATGATTAAAGGTTTCAATTTGTGCGAAAAAGAAAACACGTACTTATTTTGGCTCAAAGGGGTTGACTAGGGATTATCTTCCTTATAACTCCATTGTTTAGGAATTGAAACAACGCTTGTACATCGTTAGCAAGGTCTGTCCAAACGCATATTGTATGAGATTATGGTATTACTTTCGTCATCCTCCCTTTAAAGGCTTACAACTTTTAACGAGAGTTGAATATCACAAAAAGGGAATAAAAGCACAGTTTAAATATAGTGAAAACGAATGGACTAATTCAAGACAAACATATGCAATGCATTAATGAAACAAAGTTTAACATTAATAGATAAGTGTTCGAACAAACAAAAGAAATTACAATTGAAAATTCAAAATGAACTGGACGCTCTCAATGATTTGGCATGGGTGCGGTAATCACCTAGGGAGTCTCAGGAGGGTCAAACTCAATCTCCTTACCATCAATCATATCTTGAATTTTGTTCTTCAGAGCCCAGCATCCATTCGTATCATGTCCAAGACTATCGGAATGGTACGCACACCTTTGATTGGGATGATAACTAGGAGCAAAAGTATTGGGATTCCGAAGAGGAGCCTATAACGTAATCAGCTATGCCTTCAACATGTGCTGTAACGCTTGAGCCAATGACATGTTGATTTTGGTGAATTTCCTCTTAGGTGCGACCTCCTTATGCTGATTCCTCTATTGATTTTATCGCATCGATGTAGGATCAGGAATTCCCCCACAAACTGGTCGTGGTTACTCTTGTTACGACCCTTATGGCTGTACACAACATTAGACTCTTTCTTCCCATTGTATGGCTTCTTATGAGTATCGGAAAATGCATCCATTTGGATTTTTCTGCTTCTGATTCCACCTTCAACTCGTTCCCTAGTTAGAATCAGCTCGGTGAATCCAACTGAAGAGCTTCCGATTAGGTGATTGAAGAAAGGCCTTGTCAAAGTTCCCATAAAGATATCAACAAGCTCCCTATTAGATAAAGGAGGTTGAACCCTTCTGGCTAGGTCTCTCCACTTTTGGGCGTATTCTTTGAAGTCCTCATTTGAACCCATGGTCATGCCTTGCAATTGCACTCTAGTTGGCGCCAGATCGGCATTGTACTGATATTGACGGTAGAAGGTGGTGGCCAAGTCCTCCTAGGTGTGGATGTTGGAACCTTCTAACTGGTAAAACCACTCCAATTGAGTCCCAGACAGACTCTCTTGAAATAAGTGCACCCACAACTTCTTATCAGTGGTATGCGGTTGAATTTTACGGACGTAAGATCTCAAGTGAAGCTTAGGGCACGAGACACCATCGTACTTGGCAAAGATTAGAATCTTGAATTTGTGGGGAATGACTACCCTAGGCACCAAACCCAAATCCCCAAAATCCAAGCCAGGCACATCTTGAATTTCCACAACCTTCAATCTACCTTCTAGTTACTTATACTTATGTTCAGCCGATGGATATTGTTTGTTAACATAGTCCTTATCCTCAGGGATTGTATTCTTACCACCCCTAGCACGGGTGCTCCTTGCATCTTCATCCTTATTCTCATCCTCCTCAGAGGAGTATTCTTCCACTTGAACCTGTCAGATAGGGCCCTTGAATCTCTTCCCCATGTTGATTACAACTTTCTTCTTGGTCTTTTCCTTTGCAACCAGATGTGACATCAGTTCTTGCTGCCCTTTAGCCAAGTTGAGCAATGTTTCTTGAAATTGAGAATTCTGTGTCTGCAAGTTCTTCACAGTCTGCTCGAGATCCATCTTATTGAAATAAATAGTAGAAAAATGAGGACACCCGTGTCGGAAAAGCTGCTTATGTTATGATGCATGTAATGTGAGTGCAAATGTTTTCACGGATCTCGCGGAGTAAACACAAGAAGATGTTAGAAGTTGAACTTTGATCACAGCTTTGAGTGAAGAACTTCATATTGTTGAATGTCCTTCCACGAGAATCAAGCTCACCATGTCAAGTGGGTCATAGCCCTTGACTCGAGTTATCGTGCTTTGGTTTTTTTTACAGCATTTGGCTAGAGGAAAATAAATCCTCTTGCCCCTTGATAGATGTCTGGTCCAATATAACCTTGCATCACAAACCCTTGAGATCCTTGAAATGGTTATTAAAAATTCTATGGTATGATGTCATGATGTTATGTGAAAATAACATATACAAAAACAAAAAAATCCTTAGGTTTAGGCTTGCACAGAGTTCATAGGTATGTGTAGCGATAAAAAATGTAGCGGGGTAAATCGGAGATCGAACTATTAATTAATTCGTCTCACAAAAGCAAGAGTCGCCACCGTGCTTTATTATTTCCAAGGGAAAAGGGAAAAGAGTAAAATAAAACCCTAAAATATGCAATGTAAAATAATACTTTAAAAGTAATGAAAATACAAGGCATTTTTGAAAAGAGGTCTAGAGTTCGGGGGTTGGTTATACAATGGGAAGGTTTTAGCACCCAATGTATCTATAGTATTCTATAGGAACCTTTTGAAATATCTGTTTTTGATTAAAATTGTTTGTTTGATTAAAATGGTTCATTTGGCTAAAAATAGGTGTGGGCGAGAGTTTGAAGATACGACGACCTAACGTCGAAGTTTTGACTTAAAAGGTGTGAGTTTTGAAAAATTGAATATTTGGGAAAATTATCTTAAGTTTTTTAACGAAATAATAAACGGAGGATGAATGAGGGTATTCGCACGATGTTTTTTGATGACATGAAGTCGACAAAAATTAAACAATTCCCTTGGATTGGAAGCAAACAAATAAAAAATAAGATGAACATCACAATATAAGTAATCAAGGATACGCAAGGAAATAAATTTAAGCGAACAAATTAATACCAAGAAAGGCGGTGAAATATTTAATTCGAGAAGATTAAGACGATTAAAAAATAAAGAGAAGATAACCAATTTTCTAAAGAAGATAAATTACTAAATTAATTCTAAACAACAAATAAAACTAAGATCATGAACTTTCTAAATTATATCTAGACTAAGTTAAAGTTCTAAGATTTATTAAAATTTTAAAAGTTACTAAATTTAATCTAAAGTAAATTAATTCTAAAGTACTAAACCATATCTAATATAGGCTAAATTAAAGCTAAATTAACATCATTGGGAAATAAGCTGAAAACGAAATAAAAAGGTCCAGCATGGGATTGAAATCGAAATCGAACAACGCTTCTTTCGAACTCCCTTTTTTTCTCTCTTTTGAACTCTCTTTTTCCTCTCTTTCGAACTCTCTTTCGAACTCTTTTTTCTCTCTTCGATCTCTCTCTCGAACTCTCTCTTCAATCTCTCTTTTTCTCTCTCTTTCGAACTCTTTATTCTAAATCGAAATCGAACACCCTGCTCCCTCTTTCGAACTCTTTCTCTTCTAAATAGAAATCAAACACCCTGCTCCCTCTTTCGAACTCTTACTCTTCTAAATCTAAATCGAAAAACCTGCTCCCTCTTTCGAACCCTTCCTCTCTCTTTTCTAAATCGAAATCGAACACTCTGCTCCCTCTTTCGAACTCTCTCTCCCCTAAATCGAAATCGAACAACAACACTGCTTCTGGTTTCAAACTCTTTCTCCCCCTAAATCAAAATCGAACAACAACACTGCTTCTGGTTTCGAACTCTTTCTCCCCCTAAATCGAAATCGAATAACAACACTGCTTCTGGTTTTTTCATGCAGTTAAACATCAAATCAACAAGGCAACAAATATTCATGGTAAGAGAAACAACAATAACAATCTCAGGGGTTCTGGTTTATTGAAACATCAACAACAAAAAATGCAGCAACGACAACTAGTTCACAGTATACATCATTATAACAAGCATGGCAACAGATTTTGAGAAAAAAGTAGGGAGACTTACAAGATCAGAGCAAGTCTGATGATTTCGATTTTTGACGATGAAATAATAAAGAAATCCAGAGATGAGGTAATATGCTCTTTTAATTCCTTCTGCTCTTCTGAAAATCTTGTTGGAAACTCTTGTAATAGAATTGATTTCTTCTGAAACTGTAGAGAATAAATGTTGTGAGCTACGCGTTGGTGTTGGTGCAAGTTTGCTGGTATGATTGGAGCTTGGTTTTTTATGCAATCCAAACTTGTAGGTTTATAGTGGATATGGTGTATGATTGTTCAGTTGTAGTGAGTTTGTATGGTTCAGATTTGGTTCAACATGGCAGGTTGGAGGAGCTTCTGAGGTAGTGAACGAAGTTGAATGTTGTATGGAATGAAGGTTTGAGCTTGTTTTGATAACTTGCAGTTTGCTTTAGGCAGGTTTGAGGTTTGCTTCTGCAAGTTTGCGTTTTTCTCTTTGTGAACTATATCTTTTTTTTCGCTCACCCCCCTCTTCAATTGTTATATCTGCCTGTTTTATAGTGAATAAGAATGGGGTTTTGGGAGGGAAAATTTGGTGAGTTTTAACATATGGAATACCCTGTTTTCGACACTTTTTGATGCAGTTCCTTGCCCTCCTATTTTGGTGTAATGTTTGTCTTGACATAGTGCAGGTTTTTGGACTGGTGTTCACAGGTTTTTTGACTGGTGTTCACAGGTTTTTGGTTGTGGAAATTGGGCAGCAGAGATTGTGTGTCCGTTTTCTTGGCATTACTTGCAGGGGCCATGCAGCATAAGGACAAATTTATAATTTTTGAGTTTTTTCAAATAAAGTGATGCAAAAATATAAATTATATGTAACTAAGATTTTTTTTGATAATTTTAAATTAACATAAAGAACTTACAAAATAAAATAAAAGAATGTGAAATTACTATTTTTTGAGATTTTTTTACTAAATTAAATCTAAAAGACTATAATTTTAACTTAAATGATACAAGAACAAAAAAACTAAATGAAACTTAAGGAAACTAATTTTTTTATATATTTTGAATAAAAACGTAAATAAAATGAAGATAACATGAACTAAATATTTTTTAGGATTTTATTTTTTTATGAAAAATAAGAATAAAAGAAAGATGATAAAAAATGAAAAAAAATCAAGATTTAATAAAGTCAGGCAAAACCAGTTAAATTTCACTAAATTCACAACAATCTCTAACGTTTCTATTTTTTGGTGGATTTTCAAAGCATAATCATCTCTTGACTTGTAAAGAAAAGTTGTAGTTGTTACAAAGGAGAATCATATGTAAAAGAACCACTAAAAAATGTCGAAATTTGAAGAAGTTATGAATTTTTGAAATCTGACTCGAGAATTGGCAAAAATAGGTCGAATCGTTTGTGAATGCTTGCTATGTAATAATGCAGATGGGAGGTGGTATCTTAGGTCAAAATTTGGGGTATGACAGCTGCCGCTATTTAAGTTTCTTCTATCCGGAGATATGAAGATTAAAATCTTCGTCTCGACGAGATTGAAGGTACTTAAATACATAATACGCAATTTTTGCCCTAAGATACCGCCATTATGTTTGTGATATGAATGTAGAATTTAAATTCACAGAGAATGATATTGTATGAGACAAGATAATGCTGGAGAAACCAAACACCAACAAACCACAGGAACATAGATTATACACTACTGGGGAAATGAGCCATCGACTTCAAATGATAGACTCTTGACAGCGAATAAAAAATTAAGAGAATACGACCTCTGACCCTAACAAAGAAGGCATCTTGCATAGGCCACAAAAACAAATTATTGACCCAAAGTAACAGTGAGTTCACAACTCAAGGTCAAAGGTAGACAAAAGATGTACCAAATTTGCTGATAATGGATTACCGACTTCTGAAGGTAAAGATTTCATAACAAACTTCTCTGCGATATTTCCGGAGAGATACCAATTAATGCTGAAATAATAATATGGTTGTAGATACACAAGCTGCTCAAATAAAGAAGCTGCCACTTGCTGTCTTCCAAAAATAATATGACATACAAGTTGCTCAAATAAAGAAGCTGCCACTTGTTGTCTTCCAAAAATACTATGACATACAAGTTTCTCAAATAAAGAAGTTGCCACTTGTTGTCTTCCAAAAAATACTATGACATACAAGCTGCTCAAATAAAGAAGCTGCCACTTGCTGTCTTCCAAAAATACTATGACATACAAGCTGCTCAAATAAAGAAGCTGCCACTTGCTGTCTTCCAAAAATAACCAATAACATACAAGCTGCTCAAATAAAGAAGCCGCCACTTGCTGTATTCCAGAAAAATAATAACGTACAAGCTGCTCAAATAAAGAAGCCGCCACTTGCTGTATTCCAGAAAAATAATAACGTAGAAGTTGCTCATGAAGAGACTGCCGCTTGCCGTTTTCCGCAAAGAAGATAACGCACAAGTTGCTCATGAAGAGACCGCCGCTTGTCGTTTTCCAAAAAATAATAACGTGCAAGTTGCTCATGAAGAGACTGCCGCTTGCCGTTTTCTGCAGAAAAAGAACGTACAAGCTGCTCATGAAGAGACCGCCACTTGTCGTTTTCCAAAAAATAATAACGTGCAAGTTGCTCATAAAGAGACCACCGCTTGCCGTTTTCCGAAGAAAAAATAACGTACAAGCTGCTCATGAAGAGACCGCCACTTGCCGTTTTCCGAAGAATAATAACGTACAAGCTTCTCATGAAGAGACCGCCACTTGCCGTTTTCCGAAGAATAATAACGTACAAGCTGCTCATGAAGAGACCGCCACTTGCCGTTTTCCGAAGAATAATTCAGAAGAAAATTGCGATAACACTGCCAGAGAATAAAATCTTCGTCAAAGGGAACCATGAATAGATCCTTCCCGAGGATATCAAATACTTAAATGCGCAAAATAAATGCACCATTCGTCTAGGTTGCCTAGCTTGAAGAAAATCACGAGATAGCCTATGCAAGAGACAACAACTCCCTCCAGGAATAAACCAGAGAGAAAACAGTCAAACAAGACTCCACCCAATGAGAAAACAACTTGATTGGGGATTCATCCTATCCAGAAATGGACAAGGAAGGCTAAATCAAAAAAAATCATCCACGGGGATTAGCTCAGTTGGGGAATTTAGAAAGGAAGCACATTTTCTGCCTAAGCTAACATTCTACTTGGAAAGAACATGTACATTGTCTTAATAAACATAAACAAGGTATACGACCCAAAATCAACGACAAACGTGAATATGCATGCGTGATATAAGTGTAAATGAATGAATGAATGTTATGCTGACGAAACAGGTAGACGGAATATCTTGAAGATGATAAGATATCACAAAATAATAGATACTCGGCCAATCTTAAAGATACGGAAAATAACTGGAACTGGAACCAAAAAGAAACGTCAGAGCGTATCACGCTACAAGGCTCAAATCTTCTGGGGAGAAAAGTATTCAAATCCAATCTTCTAACACCAATAGACCATTGGCATGAGACAAAGTGTACCACACTTCAGAAATCTGCTCAAATAAAGATAACCAAAACAACGCTTAACTCGAAAAGCTGGGGAGTCACCAAACTTAGTACCACTAGAAACAAAAGTTTACACAACCAACACCTCGTGACGATTTTGAAAGAAAACATGTTCATCATGCAAGGATAACTTACTGTATTGTTTTGCATTTCATGGCTTGACCATCCTCGGAACAACTGTTAATATTCCTTTCATTATTCACGACACATTTTTAAAATAAGAATACTTTAAATAACTTTGTTTCAAATATTGCCGTAAAAATTAAAATTTTGCCCACAAAAGGTAAATGCTCAAATTTCATTAATAAGATGGTAGTTCGCTAACAACGCGACTCCAATGGTTTACAAAAGTTTGGGAAATAGTACATGAAAGAAAGGGTTACACAAAAACAATGATCACTATTCTCCCTAACAACTTCGAATTCCGAAATGTGCTCAAATGCCACATCCGGTCTGACCAAAAGCCTGCTTAAGCCGCCCCTTCGGGTTTTCAACTTAGCGAACTGTCAACTCAAACCTAGGCGAAATACTTCTTGACTGCGTCGGCGTTCACGGAGCGCGGAAGCTCTTCACCGTCCATATTTGTGAGAATCATGGCACCTCCAGAGAAAACTTTCTTACGACATACGGTCCTTCATAATTCGGAGCCCACTTGCCCCTAGAATCAGGTTGGAAAGATAATATCTTCTTGAGCACAAGGTCACCTTCTCTGAACTCGCGTGGTCGAACCTTCTTATCAAAAGCCTTCTTCATTCTCTGCTGATATAATTGACTGTGACATAGCGCTGTCAATCTCTTTTCTTCAATTAAATTCAACTGATCATATCTACTTTGACACCATTCAGCCTCAGAAAGTTTAGCTTCCATCAACACTCTCATAGATGGAATCTCAACCTCCACGGGGAGTACTGCTTCCATACCATAAACTAGGGAAAATGGGGTTGCACCTGTTAAAGTTCGAACTGAAGTACGGTATCCATGTAAAGCAAACAGAAGCATTTCATGCCAATCTCTATAAGTTACCACCATCTTCTGGACAATATTTTTGATGTTCTTGTTAGCAGCTTCAACTTCCCCATTCATCTTCGGCCTGGAAGGAGAAGAATTATGATGTTCAATCTTAAACTCTTCACAAAGCTCTTTCATCATCTTGTTATTCAGATTCGAGCCATTATCAGTGATGATCTTGCTCGGGATGCCGTATCGACAAATGATCTGATTCTTGATAAATCTGACTACCACCTGTCTGGTTACATTAGCATAAGATGCTGCTTCCACCCATTTAGTAAAATAATCGATCGCTACCAAGATGAAACGATGACCATTTGAAGCTTTGGGTTCAATCATTCCAATCATGTCAATGCCCCACATAGAGAAAGGCTAAGGTGAAGAGATAACATTGAGGAGGGTCGGTGGCACATGTATCTTGTCCGCATAAATCTGGCATTTATGACATTTCTTCACATATTTGCAGCAATCAGATTCCATTGTCATCCAATAGTAACCAGCTCTCAACATCTTTTTAGCCATTGCATGTCCGTTGGCATGGGTGCCAAAGGATCCTTCATGTACTTCTTGCATCAGCATGTCTACTTCATGTCTGTCTACGCATCTGAGTAGGACCATGTCATAATTCCTCTTATACAATACTTCTTCATTAAGGAAGAAACTGCTTGCCAATCTTCTCAACGTCTTCCTATCTTTATTGGATGCCCCAAGCGGGTACTATTGAGTTTGAAGAACACGTTTAATGTCATAGAACCACGGTTTGTCGTCGGTGACCTCTTCTACTGAGAACACATGAGCAGGTCTATTGAGGCGCATAACTCTGATTGTAGGCACATTGTTCCAACCATTCACTTGAAACATTGAAGACAAAGTAGCTAAAGCATCAGCCATTTGGTTTTCATCTCTAGGGATATGATGTAACTCCACTTTGTTGAAGAAGGTTAACAATCTTTTAGCATAATCTCTGCACATCCGAACTTTGCCATCCTTCTTAGCAACAGGCACTATATTGGCTAACCATTGAGGATAGACCAACGTAACAAGGAAACTTGCATTAATTTGCTTTTGAACTTCTTCTTTGATCTTGTCAGCCATATCGGGACGAGTCCTTCTCAACTTCTGCTTAATCGGAGGACATTCAGGTCTCAACGGCAAACGATGCTCCACAATATTGTTATCCAAACCTGGCATGTCTTGGAAGGACCAAGCAAACACATCAACATACTCTCTGAGAAGCTCCAACATTTTATCTTTGACCTCTGGGATAAGCAATGCTCCGACCTTAACTTCCTTTTTATCTTCTTCATCACCCAAATTGATCATCTCTATAGGCTCTTCAAATAGCTGAATAGTTTTTTTATCGTGCTCAAGTAAACGGGAAATTTCATCAGGGATCTCTTCACTATCTTCTTCCTCGGCTCCGAACACAGGGAATTCAAAGTTGGGAGGGGGCATAGGATCATTGTTTTCAATGGTTAAGTCATGGATTAATCTGCACATATGATTATGCTTTATTTTAGAAATCGATTTGTTCAAATAAAACAAAAAGTTATTATATTTTCCTATTACTACCAATTAATTTTCATTACTATTTCCCAGAAAAAGTGAAAAATAAAACAGTAGTGGACAAACAAACGTTTTTATTCATGATTGGCAATACTTGAAACAGAGAGCCCAAACATTTTCTCATTTGCCTTGGGCAGAGCAGAAGGATTTATTTTCAACATAGCCCGACACAAATACTCTTCGCCTTGGGCAGAGCGAAATTTTTTTTCAAAAATAAAACAAAACATTACTCAGAAATGTGCATCACAACAGGAACTTCAACAGCAATCCAGTTTTGGAAAACCACTCCATGCGTTACAAAATCGGGTAAATCCTTTTCAGAATCGTCTTCTATTATAGCATCAACTTCAGGAGGTGTCGGATGGATAAAACCTGCGCTTCGAAAAACCTCTTGTATCGAACAGATAACTATTTCCTGCTTGACTCTTGTAGACACGGGACGAAAACCAAGACCTTCTCCAGACTTGTTCTCGGGCAAAGTCAACACTTGGCCCCAACCTTCATCCGAACCACTTTCAACCACTCGTCGTGCATCCTCAAAAGAAGAAATAGATGTCCCTTGCTTCTTCACTTCATTATTAGCAACAGATAGAGCTTGGAATTGGGTTCCAACATCCTCATCAGCATCAATAAAAGAGAAAGATGACAAATGGCTTACTACCATAGCCTGCTCTCCACCAATCATTACTAGCTTTCCATGCCTTACAAACTTCAATCTTTGATGGAGCGTGGAAGTGACTGCCCTTGCATCATGGATCCATGGACGACCCAATAGGCAACTGTAGGCGGCACAAATATCCATTACTTGAAAAGTGATCTGAAAAGTATGAGGACCAATTATTATAGGAAGATCCACTTCACCAATGACAGTCTTCCTAGAACCATCAAACGCTTTGACAATTACCCCACTAGGCCTCATGGGAGCACCTTGATATGAGAGTCGAGATAATGTAGTTTTGGGCATTACATTTAACGACGAACCTGTATCTACCAGCACACTTGATAAAGTATCATTTCCACAACTTATTGAGATATGCAAAGCCATATTATGGTTCCTTCCCTCCTCCGGAAGCTCTTCATCACTGAAACCAAGATTGTTACACGAAGTAATATTTCCCACAATTCCATTAAATTGGTCAACCGTCACATCATGATCCACGAATGCCTGGTCCAAGACCTTCATCAAAGCTTCTCTATGGGCACCTGAATCTCTCAGCAAAGCAAGCAAAGAAATCTTGGAAGGAGTTTGCAATAGTTGGTCCATAATCTTGTATTCACTTCTCTTGATGAGCTTCAGAATCTCATCATCATCGGGGTGTGGGATAGGTTCATTGGATCGGCCTACCTCAACCCTGGGTTCAACATTTCTCGCTGGAATTTCTGCCGGTATGGGCCTCCTGACTTGAACTTCTGGTCTCTTTAAAGGTACTGCTGCAAAGACACGTCCACTTCTCGTAACTCTGCTTACATCAGCGATGTTAACAAAAGATAGCATTGTTGGTATAGGGACTTCTACCCCATTCTCAATCATTGTAGCATTATACTTATACGGTATAGCTTGGTCTGAGTTGTAAGGCACAGGACCAGGTGGATAAATGATCAAAGGAGAAACATGTGCAGTATGACTATTGTAAACGATCTCTACTGGTTCAGGCAAGTTGAATTGTGGTATTATAACATTCACTTCATCCACCGGATCTCTGTCATGTATAATAGTGATAACCCTTTGGTTTAACAATTTTTGAATGTCCTCCTTCACAATAGGGCAATCAACTTCTCTTGAACAAAATTCACAAACATCATAATCATGATGATGCCTAAAAAAGGCAAGTCTTCTTAAGCTCTGATGTAACCTGATCAACGAATCTCTTATGTGTTCAACTTGAAAAACTCGAAACTTCCCGGACAACCTTCCACCATATTCACTGAGGCTGCCCCATGTCGAGGCAAAGGATTATCTCTAACATTTGGGTTAACAACCTTGAAAGACAAGATACCGTTCTTAATCAATCTCTGCACATCCGCCTTTAGAGCAAAGCAATTTTCAATGTTGTGCCCTTGCGACCCTTGATGATACAAACAAAATTGGTCCGCCTTGTACCACGGAGAAGTACTATTCGGTGCGACAGGAGGAGGCTTCGTCATTATGAGGTTCTTTCTGATCAGAGCAGGGAACAATTCAGTGTAAGTCATGGGAATGGAATCAAATTGCGGTTTCGTTGGTGAACGATTCTGGTTATTAAATTGATAAGCCTGTTGTCGAGGCTGCTGTTGAAATGGCTGTTGCTGAATTGGTGGGATTTGATGAGTTGGGGTCACCAATGTTGGGCGGACAGCCGGAGTGACTGCCGCAACATGTGAATAACCTCTCCTTGGTCTCCCAGGGAAAATTACACTGACATCCTGTTCTTTCCTTTTAGGGAAAACACTTCCAAACTTCTTGATACTGCTAGACGGACTTCCTTCCTTAACCAAACGTCCTTCACGAATCCCTTCTTCCAATCGCATGCCCATACCTACCATCTCGGTGAAATCACTGGGTGCGCTGGCAATCATTCTTTCATAATAAAAGGAACCTAAAGTCTTCAGGAATATCTTTGTCATTTCTTTCTCCTCAAGAGGGGGATAAATCTGAGCAGCAATCTCGCGCCACCTCTGGGCATATTCTTTAAAGGACTCTCTGTCTCTCTGGGACATCGCTCGGAGTTGATCTCTGTCCGGCGCCATGTCGATGTTGTACTTATACTGGCGAACAAAAGCTTCACTAAGATCGTTGAAATTACGGATCCGAGTGCTTTCCAAATCCATATACCACTTTAGAGCGGCACCAGTCAAACTATCTTGAAAGTAGTGAATTAACAGGTCATGATCATCAGAATATGTAGACATCTTTCTCACATACATAGTTAAATGACTCCGCGGACACGAATCACCTTTATACCTTTCAAAGTCCGACACTTTGAATTTGGCTGGAATCTTTACATTTGGAACTAAACACAGGTCATGAGCATTCTTTCCAAACAAATCTTTCCCCTTTAACGCTCTGATCTCCCTCTACATCTCTTGAAACTGGTCTTGAAATTCTTCCATTCTATCGAAAAAACCCAGACTTTCAGCAGGCTCGGCATGATAAGTAGGTTCATTCATGTATGGCATAGAATGAACCACAGGGACGACAGTTGTCATCACTGGTTGAGGGAAAGGTGCCACAAACGAGATTACAAGCGGCATAGTAGTTATCTCCGGTTGAGGAACAGACACAGTAAGTTGAACCAAAGGCTGTACGACAGGCTGATACCCTTCTTGCACAAAGTTATAAGGCATTCCCCATGGAAAAACTTTTGGCATCTGATGTTGAAGCGGAGAGTTAATTTGAGTCACAGATGTTGGAACGGTGACAATATCAGAAACCACAGTAGTCGAAGTCTGAATCTCAGCAGCTGCAGTCGATGGCTGATTCTGAGCAGCCATCAAACTTTCCACCAGCGCAGTTAGTTTCTCCATACCGACACGAAGGGTAGCGACCTCCTCACAAAGCTCATGGTTTTCCTGTTCTAGATCTTCCATCTTCCTCTGATGGTTGGCTCGGGTATCATATTGATGAGACAGCTTGACAATCTATCGGAGTGGAAAAAGAAACAAGGATAATACTCTAGAAAACATGTGAAGTGGAATGTTGGATGATGCATGATATGCGATGCAAATGATCGTTCATTTTGGTAGTTTTTTCAAGGAACTTCTATAATTTTGCACACATCAATGGTAAAGGAATTTGGAACAACAAAAACTCATTTCATTAATCAAAAGCGGTAAATTACAACTTACGACTTTGGAAAAACAAAACAATAAATTACAACCTTGGGACGACAACCCAATAATAAAAGCAGTAAATTACAACTTTGGAACATGAAGCCCATAATAAAGCAGTAAATTACAACTTTGGAACATGAAGCCCTTTTACAGAGTTTTACAAAATGACAACAGTAATAAAAACTATAAACTAAAGGTCACTCAGAGTCAACTTCGAGTGTTTCTCCTTCCAAACTCCATAGTATCTGAGATGTCTGCAAAAATCATTCTTAAGTTCCTTGAAAAACAATTTTTTTTTTTTAAAAAAAAATGTTGATGGATGCATGGATGAATGATAATGCAACAGTTACACACAAGTTCACAAACATGGGGTTCAAAGGTTCAACGTTTCGTGCATGGTGTCAAAGGTAAAGCCCACCCCAAGGTATGTACTAATGGTTTAATCGCACCTGTAAAACAAGGTTCTAATAGTTCCCAGAGTATACATTCCTCCTTCGGATATTACCAACGTCTTGATTACTCAATAATTAGCAATATTCTCAAGAGAAACGCGTCCAAGCGTAGCATCGTGTAACACTACTTTCAGATTACTCCGTTATAATCTCCGCGCTACACCTAAAAGGCCAAGATGGGTTAGGGTTCTACGGTTCTCAGCTTCTCTGGCTCCCAGTTCGAAAATAATAATGTCTTCCCGATTACTCGGTAAACAAATATTACGTTCAAAAGGGCCTTCCACTGAGTGGGGGATCTCATGCCTCCTTCTTCGGGATTACTCCCTCAAAGTTAACATGACTATACCGCCCGTCCTATCCTTAAGTGTAACTTAATCCGGGTATAGGATTCGTCCTTTGCAAAAAACCCAAACAACCCCAATATAAACACATAATCAAACAAATCAAATAATAATAAAACAAATAAAACAAACTAGGCTTAACCCACTTAGGGATGGACCAGCAAGAGGTCAATCTGTCCCCAGCAGAGTTGCCAATTCTGTAGCGATAAAAAATGTAGCGGGGTAAATCGGAGATCGAACTATTAATTAATTCGTCTCACAAAAGCAAGAGTCGCCACCGCGCTTTATTATTTCCAAGGGAAAAGGGAAAAGAGCGAAATAAAACCCTAAAATATGCAATGTAAAATAATACTTTAAAAGTAATGAAAATATAAGGCGTTTTTGAAAAGAGGTCTAGAGTTCGGGGGTTGGTTATACAATGGGAAGGTATTAGCACCCAATGTATCTATAGTATTCTATAGGAACCTTTTGAAATATCTATTTTTGATTAAAATTGTTTGTTTGATTAAAATGGTTCATTTGGCTAAAAATAGGTGTGGGCGAGAGTTTGAAGATACGACGACCTAACGTCGAAGTTTTGACTTAAAAGGTGTGAGTTTTGAAAAATTGAATATTTGGGAAAATTATCTTAAGTTTTTTAACGAAATAATAAATGGAGGATGATTGAGGGTATTCGCACGATGTTTTTTGATGACATGAAGTCGACAAAAATTAAACAATTCCCTTGGATTGGAAGCAAACAAATCAAAAATAAGATGAACATCACAATATAAGTAATCAAGGATACACAAGGAAATAAATTTAAGCGAACAAATTAATACCAAGAAAGGCGGTGAAATATTTAATTCGAGAAGATTAAGACGATTAAAAAATAAAGAGAAGATAACCAATTTTCTAAAGAAGATAAATTACTAAATTAATTCTAAACAACAAATAAAACTAAGATCATGAACTTTCTAAATTATATCTAGACTAAGTTAAAGTTCTAAGATTTATTAAAATTTTAAAAGTTACTAAATTTAATCTAAAGTAAATTAATTCTAAAGTACTAAACCATATCTAATATAGGATAAATTAAAGCTAAATTAATATCATTGGGAAATAAGCTGAAAACGAAATAAAAAGGTCCAACATGGGATTGAAATCGAAATCGAACAACGCTTCTTTCGAACTCTCTTTTTCTCTCTCTTTCAAACTCTCTTTTTTCTCTCTTTCGAACTCTTTTTTCTCTCTTCGATCTCTCTCTCGAACTCTCTCTTCAATCTCTCTTTTTCTCTCTCTTTCAAACTCTTTCTTCTAAATCGAAATCGAACACCCTGCTCCCTCTTTCGAACTCTTTCTCTTCTAAATTGAAATCAAACACCCTGCTCCCTCTTTCGAACTCTTACTCTTCTAAATCGAAATCGAACAACTTGCTCCCTCTTTTGAACCCTTCCTCTCTCTTTTCTAAATCGAAATCGAACACTCTGCTCCCTCTTTCGAACACTCTCTCCCCTAAATCGAAATCGAACAACAACACTGCTTCTGGTTTCGAACTCTTTCTCCCCCTAAATCGAAATCGAACCTCAACACTGCTTCTGGTTTCGAACTCTTTCTCCCCCTAAATCGAAATCGAACAACAACACTGCTTCTAGTTTTTTCATGCAGTTAAACATCAAATCAACAAGGCGACAAATATTCATGGTAAGAGAAACAACAATAACAATCTCAGGGGTTCTGGTTTATTGAAACATCAACAACAAAAAATGCAGCAACGACAACTAGTTCACAGCATACATCATTATAACAAGCATGGCAACATATTTTGAGAAAAAAGTAGGGAGACTTACAAGATCAGAGCAAGTCTGATGATTTCGATTTTTGACGATGAAATAATAAAGAAATCCAGAGATGAGGTAATATGCTCTTTTAATTCCTTCTACTCTTCTGAAAATCTTGTTGGAAAATATTGTAATAGAATTGATTTCTTCTGAAACTGTAGAGAATAAATGTTGCTTGTTCTTCAAATTCTGCAGATTCTTTTCTCCCCTTTTCTCCTAAAATTCTAGCACTATTGTTGTGAGCTACGCGTCGGTGTTGGTGAGAGTTTGCTGGTATGATTGGAGCTTGGTTTTTTGTGCAATCCAAACTTGTAGGTTCATAGTGGATATGGTGTATGATTGTTCAGTTGCAGTGAGTTTGTATGGTTCAGATTCGGTTCAACATGGCAGGTTGGAGGAGCTTCTGAGGTAGTGAACAAAGTTGAATGTTGTATGAAATGAAGGTTTGAGCTTGTTTTGATAACTTGCAGTTTGCTTTAGACAGGTTTGAGGTTTGCTTCTGCAAGTTTGCGTTTTTCTCTATGAACTATATCTTTTTTTTCGCTCACCCCCTCTTCAATTGTTATATCTGCCTGTTTTATAGTGAATAAGAATGGGGTTTTGGGAGGGAAAATTTGGTGAGTTTGAACATATGGAATACCCTGTTTTCGACTCTTTTTGATGCAGTTCCTTGCCCTCCTATTTTGGTGTAATGTTTGTCTTGACATAGTGCAGATTTTGGACTGGTGTTCACAGGTTTTTGGACTGGTGTTCACAGGTTTTTGGTTGTGGAAATTGGGCACCAGTGATTGTGTGTCCGTTTTCTTGGCATTAATTGCAGGGGCCATGCAGCATAAGGACATATTTATAATTTTTGAGTTTTTTCAAATAAAGTGATGCAAAAATATAAATTATATGTAACTAAGATTTTTTTGATAATTTTAAATTAACATAAAGAACTTGCAAAATAAAATAAAAGAATGTGAAATTACTATTTTTTGAGATTTTTTTACTAAATTAAATCTAAAAGACTATAATTTTAACTTAAATGATACAAGAACAAAAAAACTAAATGAAACTTAAGGAAACTAATTTTTTTTTTTATATTTTGAATAAAAACGTAAATAAAATGAAGATATCATGAACTAAATATTTTTTAGGATTTTCTTTTTTTATGAAAAATAAGAATAAAATAAAGATGATAAAAAATGAAAAAAATCATGATTTAATAAAGTCAAGCAAAACCAGTTAAATTTCACTAAATTCACAACAATCTCTAACGTTTCTATTTTTTGGTGGATTTTCAAAGCATAATCATCTCTTGACTTGTAAAGAAAAGTTGTAGTTGTTGCAAAGGAGAATCATATGTAAAAGAACCACTGAAAAATGTCGAAATTTGAAGAAGTTATGAATTTTTGAAATCTGACTCGAGAATTGGCAAAAATAGGTCGAATCGTTTGTGAATGCTTGCTATGTAATAATGCAGATGGGAGGTGGTATCTTAGGTCAAAATTTGGGGTATGACAGTAAGTACCCTCTTGAAGTGTAGTGGGTTCAACCTGTCCTACAAAGTAATCGGTTTCTAGGAAATCTCAATATCATTGATCATTCTTCATTGGGCATTGTATTAGCACAATCAATCTTTTCTTGCGACCGAAATATCCCAAAATTCTGATCTCAATGAGCGTAGTATCGAGTATCAAACAATCTTCAACTCTACACCAAAGTTGGCTATCTCACTACTTCCTAATTCCCAAGTTGTTAAATTAAAGGTTCTATGGTCAGTTAGTGCTTCATGACACCACTCAGCAGTCCTGTATTCTCCTCGATTCAACACAAGGGATACCGGTTCCAACAAATGCGTCACACTAACGAAGCCATTGCTTCAACCATATCGGTCTATTATGTACAATTTTCACAATCTTTTTCTAATTACCTAATGATGTTCTCAGATCCGGGTAGAAGATCAATACAAAACCCAAAATAAGGACCCAAAATGTAAAGCAAACAAGTCAAACAATGAAAGCATTTAAAGGTGATCTAGTCTCTAAGGTAACCCCACTTTTAAGTAATCCCCAGCAAAGTCTTCAGTTCTATAATAAGGTGGGAGAACTGACTTGGGTGTTTTGCGTTTGATCGCAATTATTGCAGATAGCAAGAGTCACCACCAACTTTTCTTTTATCCAATAAAGGAAAGGGTGAAAAGAACATGAAATACCTTTTGATAGTTTTCTTGAGTTCGGGGGGTAGGTTATGAAAATGGAAGGTGTTAGCACCCTTTTCATCCTTAGTTATCTACGGGCTGTTAGTTGCTAACTCACTTTGAAGATGCTTTGTTTGAAATGTGTTTGTGATTTGTTTGGAAGTATTTTTGAAAAGTTCCTTTGTTTAGGCGAACATTGTATTGATTCTCGTCTCTATAAGAATGTATACAAAGTGTTGACTTTTGAAAATATTTCGTTTTGAAAGTGTTGGTGTGTTTTGAAAGATGTCGTTTTGAAAATGTTGTGAGCAGGCAACTATGAATGTCCTACCTACTCAAAAGGTTCTTAGTTCTATTCCTCCCCATTTAGATATTTCTATCTTATTGTTGATTGATAAGAAGCCCTATCATTAGATGTGAAGGGATGGGCGCGGGTCGTCGTATAGTCATAGAAGGCAACTTATGAGAAGCTTTAGACATTATCGTGAGGGACTAAGATCTTTTTACTGAAGGAAACGTCAAAGGGTCATTGAGGGACTATGATCTTTTTTATCAAGGGTCTTGGCTAAAGTGTCCCATATTCGAGGGAAATGACTATTTATTCATAGGCAACAAGCGAGGTTACCCTAGACGTGTAAGTGTGAAAAAGTGTTTGGTTGCATGCATTTTTTGTCTTTGAGATTAGGGTTTTCTAACGGTCGGTTTTATCTTGCCATACACATCCTAATTACTAATAATTATATTAAAAGCAATAAATTACGGAAATTAAAATCCTATGCTATTACATCGCTTGGGGGATGGGGGTACAATTTACAAATGGGGATGAAATACAAGCCTAATTAAATTATTACAACCATATTGAATAGCAATAACAATATAAAAAGGAAAATAGCGTACAAAGAAAGAAAAAAAACTTTATGTATGACACATATCCTTATGCATCGACATGTGCCACTTCTTGTTTCTGAAAAAATAAAAATCAACTCAATATGAGTCGATACATAATGGTATGTGTCTACTCATTTATTTTTTGTGTCGACACATTCGTGTTTTGTGTCGACTCATACACCTTTTGTCTCTCTGTATTGTGCCTAGATTACAGTATGCATCGATGCATAAGGCCTTGTATCGAATCATACCCTATTCTGTAACTAAAATGAGTCGACTCATGTGTGTTTTGTGTCGAACCATAACCTATTTTACACCATATATGTGTCAACACATAGAGATATGCATTGACTCATAACCTATTTTTTTCACTTCTAACAATGTTCTGTCACACACATAAGTTAGTTCTCAACACATAATTGATAAAAATGAAAATAAATCATATGGTTAGTCTCAAGGATATGATATCTACATTTATTTTAAAAAATTAATCACTAATGATGCTTGAAATGAGGAGCTCAAAGTCAAGAAGACTTACCTTGAAACTTAAATTTGTATTTTGAGTCTGAACACCTTTTAAGATGCTGTGAAAATCAGAATGGCTTTAGTGAACCTCCAGGAAGCTGCTCCAACCCTTACTTTTTATTGAAAGCTGCTGAATCACTCCAACCCAACCAAGTTGTACATTACTATTTTTTTATTGTGTTTGGAAGGTGATGACAATGGAACTACAGAAACTATTATTGTGTGTCAACAACCTCTATGTGATGTGAAGTGTTTGGATAGTTGGTTTATGGGAAAGCTTGCAAGGTGGAACAATGGGTTGAGGTTTTTGTTTATGAATGAAGATAGAGCGGAATATGAGCAAAGGTTTCAAAAAGTTCTGTTAGATTTTTTCCAGATTTCTTTCTCTTTCTCTTTCAACAAAAACCTCTCTTTTCTTCCAAAAAAATCCCCCCTCCCTTTGTGTGTTGTGAAACAACTTATTTATAGATGAAATTGGCTGAAATTTGGGAGGGAAATAGATACGTTTTTGAACTGTTTGGGTACACTGTTTCATTGATTTTTAGATGCAGCTATTATGTTCTAAGTTTGTGCAAATATGGGACTGATATGATGCATATTTTTTAGGGCAGCATTGCAGGTTTTGGAGCAGGTTTTAGAGTAGGTTTAGAGGCAGCATAACAAGGTTGTTTTGTAGCAGTTTTGGAGTGGAGTGGCAGCTTGGCGCAGGTTTCATTTTATGGACAAATTTATGCAGTTTGTAACAAAGACAAGGCATATTTGTGGACAACATAGTGGCAAAGTTTGAAGATTGAGTCAAAGGGAAAAGTTCAAACAAGACAAAGCTTAGGATTTGTAACTTGCAATTTTTGACTTAAAAATGCAGCCTTGTTATTTACTTGAAAGCTTGTAACAACTTGAATCATCTTGAATGATGGTGAAAAGATGTCATGAAATAATGAAATTAACACTTAGAAAAATTTCTAAGTCTTGCAAAGTTTGACTTTTCACAATGACTTTTGACTTCCTTGATTTCTTGATGATCAAATTTCATATTTTCGAATGTCTTGATGAAATGTGATCTTCGAAACTAAAATTTGATCAAAAGGTTAAAATTTTACTTATCAATGTACAATTGACTTTTTCATCAGTTGACCAAATTTCGTCTATCAATCCACTGATCTCGGGAGATGAATTGAAATATACGATTAGGTCAAAATTATATACTTGAATCCTTGAGATCATGTTTCAATCCAATAAGTCATGTACTAGGTCAAAAGTCAATGATTGGTCGTTCTCAGTCAAAACCCTAATTTGGAGTCTCAGTGCTTCGGAGATGATTTTGTCTGATCAATTCCTTGAGAATCCTTGAGCATTGGAGATCCTTTGTGAGGAATGTCTTGAAAAAGAGAGGGTAAATTTTAGGGTAAAACAGTCTCCCTAAAACTTCACCTGTAAAGAAATTTCACCTTTAAATCCTTCCATAAACCATCCCCAATACTCTTATTGAGTTCACCCTCTCCATACTCCCTGCTAAATCAATGCAACCAACAATCCACTCAAAACCTCTCATAAATCCTACACACAGATACACATTTGTACTCAACCTGCAACTCACAATTTTGTTCACATAACAATCCACACACAGAAACTCTCATACTATCCTCCTCCTCAAACCTTCACAACTCACCTCAAACTACAACAACTGCAAAACTCATAAAGCTCACCAACCACTCTCCCTCAAAATATTTGAAACCACAACCCTTGATCACAACACCAACGCACCACTATCCACTTAACACTTCATATTCAATAACATACTCTCATCACTCGATAACAACACAGACGAAGAAACAGTAATCACGCACAACACAAAACACATGAGAAGATTCACATAAGAAAATAGATGAAGTAATCTCACAGATCCAGAAAGAAAATGATGAAGAATCAGATCGTAGACCAAAATACAGTACCTGAGGTTGTTGCCAGTACATTTTGTTTTGTCGTTCCATTTTGATTTTCATTTGTAAATGTGTAATCAATCACTAAAATGTTGTAAGATGGGGTATGAGGGATCTGATTTAAGGTTAAGGGTGATTTGTTTGATTGTTGGTCATGGCGGATTTTGAGGGACGTAATCGATAGAGAGCAGAGAGATTGATTTCTCTATCTCTCTGTAGATGTTTGGTGTTTGTGACGAAAGCCCAGCGGAATAGGAGAAACTAGAGAGAGTACAGTCTGAAGAAAGATGATATAATATTTCTAGTTTTTAATTGTCTTTGTTGGGACAACAAAAATATTAATTTTTCCTCTTCCCTATGACATGCCCGCAACGCTCCCCAACCCTTCAATTAGGGTTTGCAACTTTTCCATTCCCTTTAGCATAAACCGGGTTTGGGCCTAACTTTTGGCCCAACCCATTTCACAGTTTTTTGCCTTTTGTATTAATGGAGGCATCAGATACATGAATGATTAGCTTGATGCAGTGGTCGAGGAAATGCTTGGTAAATGCAAGGCCCTGGGTTCGAGACCCCCCGAGGATATTTTCTTATTTTTTCCGTTTTCTGCTTTCTTTATTGGACAAAAGACAAAAATAAAAACTATTGGGCCTCAACTTAACCAATAACTAAAGCCCAATAGCGATTTTCTTACCAGCACTTCCTATCTTCTGTTTAAACCACTCTCTTATTTTTTCAAACTATAATGATCTTAGAATTTTTTTTAGTTTAGATTTAAATTAGCATTTTTTTATAATTAATTTAGTTTATATTTAAATTATTTTAGATGTCGTTTAATAACCTTAGAAGTTAATTTAGTTTTTTATAATTTTATAATTGACTTAGTTTAGGTTTAATTTAGTAAATTAGAATTTTAAGTTAATTTAAAATTATCTCAATAACTTTATTTAGTTTAGATTTAATTTTGTTAATCTTCAGTTATAATTAAAAAATTCAATTAAATAAAAAATATAAATTTCAAAATTATTTAATTTTCTTAATTAATTTAGCTTATGACTTTGTGAATAACTTTATTAATATTTTTACCGTTTAGTTAACTTTCTTTATGATAAACAAAATTTCAAAGAAAATAATAGAATAGAATTTTCTTTTTCTTTTCAAAATATTCACAAACATAAAATACCAAAAATATTAATTTCATTTGTTTTACTTTAATTTGTTTTAGTTTAAATTAACTGTTTATTTTCTAATTTGATTGGCTTGTATTACTTGTTTATTTAGACTTTTAAATGCATTGTTGATTCGATCCATCCCCATTTGTAAATTTGTATTCCCCATTCCCATAGTGTAGATTTTTAATTTTCACAATATCCTTATACTGTATAGTAATTAAGCGTGTATGATAAGACATAAAATAAAATGATAGATAACCATAAACTTCAAGATAAAATAAACGAAAACAAATCACTTTTCACACACGTGCACCTCTAGGGTTAACCTTGATTGTTGCCTTCGGAAAATACAGTCATGTCCCTCGAATATGGGGCGCTTTAGCAAAGTCCCTCGATAAAAAAGATCATAGTCCCTCGACGACCCTTCAATGTTGCCTTCGGTAAAACGATCTTAGTCCCTTACAAAAATTGCTAAGCGTCTCATAAGTTGCCTTCTATGATTGTACGATGACCCGCGCCTATCCCCTCACATCCAATGATAGGGCTTCTTACCAATCAATGGTAAGATAGAAATATCTAAATGAGGAGGAAAAGAACAAAGACCTTTTTGAGTAGGTAGAACGTTCATAGTTGCTTTCTCACAAAATTTTCAAAACAACATCTTTCAAACCCACCAACACTTTCAAAATGAAATATTTGCAAAAGTTAACACTTTGTATACATTCTTATAGAGACAAGAATCATTACAAAGTTTTCCTAAGCGAAGGAACTTTCCAAAAATACTTTCAAACAAATCACAAACACATTTTCAAACAAAGCATTTCAAAGTGAGCTAGCAACTAAGAGCCCGTAGATAAATACAGATAAAAAGGGTTCTAACACCTTCCCTTTTCATAACCTACCCCCCGAACTCAAGAAAATTCTCAAAAGGTCTTTCCTGTTCTTTTCACCCTTTCCTCGATTCGATAAAAGAAAAGTCGGTGGAGATTCTTGCTATCCGCAACAATTGCGAAAAAACACAAAACACCCAAGTCAGTTCTCCCACCGTATTACAGAACTGGAGACTCTGCTGCGGAATGTAAGGAAAGTGGGGTTACCTTAGAGCTAGATCACCTTTAAAATGATTTCATTGTTTGATTTGTTTTCTTTACACTCATGGGTCCTTATTTGGGTTTGTATTGATCCTCTACCCAGATCTAGGAACATCATTAGGTAAATAGCAAAAATTATGGAAACTGTACAGCGTAGACTGATATGGTTGAGATAATAGCTATGTTAGTGTGACACATTTGTGGGTACCGGTATCCGTTATGGAGAATTAAGGAGAATACGGGGCCGTTGTGTGGTGTCATGAAGCACTAACGAACCTTAGAACCTTTAATTGAACAACTTGGCCATTAGGAAGTAGTGAGATAGCCGGATTAGGTGCAGTCTGAAGTTGGTTGATACTCGATACTACGCTCATTGAGATCAGACTTTTGGGATATTTCGGTCGCTAAAAAAGAGGCTTGCGCTGAAACAATTCCCAATGAAGAAAGATCAATCATATTGAGATCCCCTAAAACTCGGTTACTTTCTAGGACATGTCGAACCAACTAATCTTCAAGAGGATACTTACCTATGAACCTCATGCAAGCCTAAACCTAAGGACTTGTTTGCTTTGTGTGTATGTGTTTACTTGTACATAACATCATGACATCATACCATTGCATCTGCACTAACCATTTCAAGGACTTTGAGATTTATCTTTGTGCTGTTTTGTAGGACATGGCTTCCATGCGAAGAAATACTATCCGAATCAACCTTATGAAGTACGAATCAACCTTGTAGGACATAGGTTCCCAATGATTCTCTGTTCACCAAGAAGTACGATCGTCTCATCAACTTGGTTACCACAAACTTTGAATAGGATATTTTATATGTGCTTTTCCAATTCTTTGATCCTAAACACCATTGTTTCACATTTCCTGATTACCATCTAGTGCCTACCATGGAAGAATTTTCTCAACTCTTAGGTGTGCCTATTCTTGATCAAATACCCTTCACCGGTATTGAGAAAGACCCAAGACCTGAGGAGATTGCTCGAGATTTACATTTTCAATGGTCCGACGTTATGGAAAATTGGGAAATAAGAAGTGGTGTTAAAGGGTTTCTAGCTAAGTTTATATTTAAGAAGGCTCAACAATTTTGGGAGGCTCTGGATCTGTAAGCTTTTGAAGAAGTGTTGGCTCTTATAATCTATGGGATGGTACTGTTTCCTAACTCGGACCAACTCATAGACGTGAATACGGTCAAATTTTTTCTATCTCGTAACCCGATGCCTACCTTGCTTGGAGATATCTTGCGTTCTCTTCACACTCGCACCATGAAGAGAATGGGAATTCTTATGTGTTGCACTCCTTTATTGCTTAGGTGGTTTATTTCGCACCTACCTCAATCTATTTTGAAGAATGAGCAAGGCATGAGATACTCTAATAGGTTGATGTCACTCACGCATTAAGATATTCATTGGTGTTCTCGATCTTTGGAGTATGTTATCATCATTGATCGCTATGGAGAATTCCCTAATGTCCCTCTCCTTGGAATTAGGGGAGGAATAACCTATAACCCTTGTTTGGCTTTGCGATAGTTTAGGTATGCTAGGAGGGATGGTCCTCATGATGCACTTGTCCAAGGAATTGTGTTCGACTATGAGAATGATGTCCAAGGTTACCGTCAAAGAATTGTACGAGCTTGGGGCATAGTGAACAAAGTTGATAGCAAGACATTGGGGCATAAGAACTCCATTCCTTTGGATCCTTATCTCAAGTGGGTGCGTGCTCGCGCTAAAAACCTCATGATGCCCTATGAGTCCATTCTACCTATCATCATGGAGCCTATTACCGAGGGAGATGTTCCCTACACTATTCTTCATCCTAACATGCCGACTACTCTCAAGGAGTTGCAAAGATCATGGATTAATCTCAAAAGGGAGCGAGAAACCTTTGAAACCCAGTTCTACACAAGCGAGAAGAAGGTTTTGGAGCTCATGAGATAACTTCATGAAGAGTAGAGTTTGAATGCCTATATTGCACCGAAGAGGATGCTCTCATTGGAAGCTTGAGTCTTTTTCGTTTTAGGAGTTTATTTTGTATTACCTTTGCTTCTCCCATTTTAATCACAAGAGGCATTTTGGTAAACCATTTGAACTTATCTAATGAAATTAATGTTTGTTCCCTCTTTGTCTAAACAAATTTAAATCTTAGAAGTCCTTGAAATCATTTGCATACACATTTCATGCATCATAACATAAGCAGGTTTTCAGACACATGTTTCCTCATCTTTCTACTGTTTATTTCAGTAAGATGGATCTCGAGTAGACCATGAAAGATTTGCAGAAGCAAAATTCTCAATTTCAAGAAACCTTGCTCACCTTGGCCAAAGGACAACAAGAGCTGATGTCACTTCTGTTGGCCAAAAAGAAGACCAAGAAAAAGGCACTGATTAACATGGGGAAAATGTTTAAAGGCCCCGTCCGTCAAGTGAAAGTAGTTGAAGATTCATCCAAAGAGGACGAAAACCAGGATGAAGATGCAAGAAGCACCTGTGCTGGGGGTGAAAAAAAATCAAGCTTATGAGGATGAAGATTACTTTGATGAACAATATCCACCAGCCAAGGATAAGTGCAAGAAACTGGAAGATAGGTTGAAAGCTGTGGAAATTCAAGTTGTACCTGGCTTAGATTTTGGTGATTTGGGATTAGTACCTAGGGTTGTTATCCCCCACAAGTTCAAAATTCCAATCTTTGCTAAGTACGACAGAGTTTCATGCCCAAAACTTCACTTGAGATCCTACGCCTGTAAGATACAACCGCATACCAATGACAAGAAGATGTGGATACACTTATTTCAAGAGAGTCTGTCTGGGACTCAGTTAGAATGGTTTTACCAGTTGGAGGGTTCCAACATTCATACTTGGGAAGATCTGGCCACCGCTTTCTACCGCCAATATCAGTACAACGCTGATTTAGCGCTGATTAGGGTTCAGTTACAAGGAATGACAATGGGCTCCAATGAAGGTTTTAAAGAGTATGTGAAGAAATGGAGAGACCTTGCTGGTAGAATACAACCACCATTGACTAATAGGGACCTGGTGGATATGTTCATGGGAACATTAACTGGACCATTTTTCAACTTGTTAATTAGGAGATCATCAACTGGTTTCACTGAGTTAATCTTGACTGGTGAAAGGGTCGAGAGCGGTATTTAAAGTGGAAAAATTCCCATGGCTTCTACCTCTACATCAAACACTATGAATAAACCCTTTACCGACATAAAGGAAACTAATGTCGTATATGGGTCAAGGGGCCATGTCAAAAAAGACCATCGCTAATATGTTGATGCTGTTTTGATCTCCAATCCACCCTATGCTCAAAGACCATAACAAGTCAACCATCAAAGTCCTGAGGTCCCCAGAAGACAATTCATGAGGATTAACATGTCTTTATCCCAAGCCTTGCAACACCTATTGAAGGCTAACTTAGTAACATTGCATGATCCACCATGAAATCCCAATGTTTCATCTCCGAAATACAATCCTAACGCTAAATGCGCCTATCACTCCAATATCTCCGGGCATGATACTGATCAATGTTGGGCTATAAAAAACAAGATTCAAGACCTTATCAATAATAAGACTATTGAGTTTGATCCACCTACAACTCCAAATGTTATAACTGCACCAATGTTGAATCATGGCAAAGGTGTCAATGCAATTGAAGACAATGCTTTTGTTTCCTCCGTTGAAGATTTGACTACTCCACTGATCATTGTTAAAGAAGATTTGTTGAGAGCTAGGGTTTTCCCTGGTTGTTTAAAAGACTTTTGCTGTTGTGCCAAACAAGTTAGTGGATGCGAATGGCTGAAAAAGGGTGTCCAACACCTAATAGATAGCCACAAGATTTTGTTTGAAAGAACTCCATCCATAAAAAGTTTGACTAAAGAAGTTAAATACATATCAATCATCATAATATCCAACAAGCCTATTAGGATCACTTCAAAAGGTCCTATTAGGATTTCCAACGAACCAACGATTGCTCCCTTAATAATTACCGCTCCTGGGCCAATTCCTCATTCTTCCGATAAGGCAGTACCTTGGAATTACGGTGTTGAAGTATACTATCATGGGATTAAACAAGACTCCTGGATTAATGAAGACAAAACTGATGACTTCACCAATATAGATGGTCCTAGCAAGGTGACAAGAACGGGGAGAATCTTCTCTCCTAACATTTCACCACCAACTACTACATCTACACCTATTTGCATTACCATTGATAAACCTAGCACTGACGCTAGGGGCAAAGAAAAGACAATTAAGCCTGCCGGGATGGAGGCGCCTGCGAAAGACATTGCTACCGAGGAACCCTCCACCCAAGAAATAGAGGAGATTTTGAAGATCATAGAGAAAAGTGATTTTAAGATAGTAGAGCAGCTGGGGCAAACCCCCTCCAAAATATCTATGTTGTCTTTGTTACTTTTCTCTGATGCTCACGCTCAAGCATTGATCAAATTTTTAAAGAAAGCACATGTTCCTCAAGAGACCACGGCCGAACAATTTGAAAATTGTGTGGCGAGTTTGACTACGGACAATGGATTGGGGTTCTATGATGCTAACTTGACACCATTTGGAAGAAATCATAACAAGGCTTTGCATATCTCTATTGAATGCAAAGGAACTACTCTGGCCCATGTCTTGGTGGATACATGGTCCTCTCTAAATGTCTTACCCAAAGGTGCCTTAGATCGGTTGGACTGCGATGGTTTGGTGTTGAAGCCAAGTGACATAGTTGTAAGGGCTTTTGATGGATCCAATAGGATGATACTTGGAGAAGTTGATCTCCCCATTAAATTTCGTTCATAAGTTTTAATTCTAATTTCTACGTGATGGACATCCTTCTCGCTTACTCTTGTTTACTTGGATGTCCTTGGATACATGGGGCAGGAGTAATGAAGTCCACCCTTCACCAAAGTATGAAATATCCAGTCAAGGGAAAGATTGTTACTATTTATGGTGAAGAAGAATTTATGGTGAGCCACCTCAATTCATTCAAGTATGTGGAAATGGATGTTGAGTTTATAGAGACTCCTTGCCAATCTTTTTATAGAGACTCCTTGCCGATCGACTCTAGCGTGGAAGACAATATTAACGGCAGATTCGTCCAGATGTTATGTGACTATGTTGAAGTGTTTGCTTGGTCATATGAAGATATGCTAGGGTTGGATACTGACATTATGGTTCATCGTCTACCAATAAAGGAAGATTAGCCTCCAGTCAAGCAAAAGGTTTGTCGCATGCGACCTGATATGTCTGAAAAGATAAAAGCCGAAGTAATGAAGCAATTCAATGCAGGTTTTCTAGAGTAACATCTTACCCTTAATGGGTTGCGAACATGGTACTGGTATCGAAGAAGGATGGAAAAGTCCGTATGTGCATAGACTACATGGATTTGAATAGGGCAAGCCCCAAGGACGATTTCCCGCTATCTCATATTAACGTCTTGGTCGACAATACAACTTGTAGCGGTAGAAATGTTTAAGACTAAGCCATTGGATTGACTAGACTTATACATATCAAAATAAAAATCGCCATTGCACTTTATTGTTTCCAAAGGAATTGGAAAAGAGAGAGTAACCCAAAAAGAGGGGGAAAGATTCAAGGTAAGGGGGTTGGTTATGCAAAGGGAAGTTATTAGCACCCTAAACATCTACGGTACTCCACAGGAACCTCTTTGAAAAAAATCTGTATATTTTGGCTATAAAATGTTGTATAAAAAATAGATGGTGGAGGTGAGAAAAGAAGTATATTTTTTTTAATGATTTTTGCACCCGTCGCGGTTGTGAACCTTTAGTGCCTACGAACCACCTTTCGTGCAATAGGGGATCAGGGTACACGTAGTTCCTATTTAAAAAATTTAAAACACAAGTGTGTTAGTTTATTTTATGAAATAAGACATCATCGTCATTGTCCGTGTGGAAAATATACTTACTATCCACAATCATGAGAAAGGAGAATTTGCATTATCTCAAAGTGGAGGATATGGCTTGGATTTTAAAAATCAACAAAACTTCACTTAACACCCAAGTGGGAAATATCTCTCTTAACTACATATTATAGAAGTATAGTTGTTTTCATCACTACAAGGATTAACAAGAGTCTAATCTTTTGAGAAAAGTTTAAAGTAAAAGCCAAAGTGGTAAAATGGTTTGAAATGAGATTGATTGACTTTTTTAGTCTTCTCACAAAAAATGTCAAGGTATTATTAAGTTATTTGAAATTTATTTATGAAAAGGTTTTGAAAATTCATGGACCTAGCTCCAAGTTTGTTATGAAAGTGGTTCAAGTTTAAAAAACAAAAAGAGTTTTCAAAAGGAGGAAGACGATTTTTGAAATTAAAGAAGATGGGAGGAGATGAAGAGACTATTATAAAGCATAAAGTAAAAGCTAAGGAGAAGAACCATCTAATAAACAAGAAGCCAATACTTGACATTATGAGTCAAGATATAATTCTCATTCTTTAGATTGAAACCAAGCAAGCAAAGATACTAGACCTCTTGAGGGAATCAAACTTCAAGTTTATTAAGTCTTCATAGAAATTGGGCAAAGTAACGACTGTATATGGGTCAATTGCATATTACAAACAAAGTGTGTAATCACAATAACCTGCACACAAAACAAACAAACAACCCAATGTCTTGAGGTAAACCTCAAGAACTCCAGACAAAATATCAACTAAGGTCACAAGGTCTCCAACATAGGCCAAGGTTTCTAATACTAAGTCCAAGAAGACCAATACTCCATAATTCCAAGGATAGTAACCAAATAGTCCAAGTATCATTAAAGTTTTTTTATGGTTCATGTTGATTATTAGGTGTCTTAAAAAAAGAAAAGCTCAAGTGAGAAAAATAAAAATGACAAGAAAGTAAATGCTCAAGTGAGCAAAGATGAAAAATAGCATGAAATGTAAATGCTAAAGTAAATGGTGCATAAAATAAAAGAGCATAAAATAAAAACACAAAATAAAGTGAATTATTAGTAATTAGTGGTTAGTTGGATGACCATCGTGAAACTTGCATTTAGAACTCATTAGAGGATTGGTATAACCAAAGCCTCTACACAATGAATAGCATTTGCTTTATGTCAAGTATATCATCCATTTAAGAATCCTCAATGTAACATATAATGATCAATGATGTTTAAGTGATCCGCGTTGACCAAAATTAATGAAGATCCATCAGAAGATTGGTAGTACCAAAGCAACTACACAATGAATCTCAAGGTTATTGGATCAAAGGGTTCAAATTAACATCTTGGGCTTGCAATCATAAGTCTGGGCCACGAATGATACTTTTCTCGAATCGGGACAAAATTTAGCGCTATGTTAAGCAATCATAAGCGGACTTATAAAGAAGTCGCACCTATTTTGAGGCCGGTCAATAGCAATCTATACCCATTTGTTTTGAGACATGATATAGAGATCATGCTCCAATAACACTTAATGCAATAAGAAAGGGATAAGATGAAGAGGGGTGGGAAAGAATATACAAACCATTTTTGAATTAAAATTTAATCAAACTATTATTAAAGTCATTCATCTATTTTTATGGAGTTAGACTTAACACCATGAATCCAATGATGTTAATAAAGTTCATGATCAAAAATTAATCCCAAGATCAGCCAGAAAATAATACAAAATAATATTACATTTAATATATGCATTAAAAAGGGTTTTAAAATGTTTTAAAATAGAAATAAGAGATAAAAACATCAACTATGTTCAAATTAATCAAGAAAGATTAAGTAAGACCATAGAGAAATCATAAATGAACTCAAATCTTTTTATAAAATTTTTGGTAATTTTTTTAAAGTCAGAAACTATTTTTAAAATTAAAAGAAATGAGTATAATAAACCAAAAATGATAAAGAATAACAAAGTCAGAAATAAAAAATAAATGAGGTCACCAATATTTGTCACAAAATCATTGGATCATTCCATATTTTTTTTAGAATTTAAAAATGCATAAAAGTATTTTTAAACATTTAAAACAATTCAAATAAAGTGAAAATTTATAAAAAATATCAAAACACAAAATAAAATTGAAAAAAATAAAAATTAGAAAGACAAAAATCAAAAATATTTTTCATAAAATTATTTCAGATTTTTAGGACTTTAAATGAATTTTTTATGATTTTTTGAAATTTAAAACAATTTGAATATAAAAATCAGAAAATAAAATAAAGTAAAAAAAATGTGGACCAATGGATGCGAGTCAAAACACGTTAGTAAGCTAATCCAATGGATCAGGTGCGCTGTGCATATCATGGTCATTAGGGAATAACACACATGATCATTAACTAAATCAAATATGCAAAAATTCCAAATGGCGCTGTTTCATTGGTTGAAGGATGACACATTTGTCATCTTCAACCTCCAGCCAGTCTCAAATCGAGCTTGCTTAAACTGTAAAATTAGAGCACGAGACCGGTACCATTAACTTCGTCTCATCAAGACGAAGACAACCTCACCTTTGCAAAAAATTCATATAAACTGTAGCTCAAGCAATTTGGAAGGAAAATTTTGAAAAGGAATTTGAAAATTCATGGCCAAAACGTGTTTCCTGTTAAAAGAAAGTGTTGCGACTAGAACCAGGGCAATGGGAGCTTCACAATGATATCAAAATTTGGAAGAATTGATGGAGAAATCTACCTATTGAAGTTCAGTTGCAAAGCTCTGTAAATGGACATGGTCAGATCAATTCAGAAGGTTTCAAGGCTCAATTCTTCTTCTGTTAGCTTCAGGGAAGATCAAGGAAGGTGAATTGATAGAAAAAATGGATTGAAAAAGGCTTGAACACTGATTTCGAAGTTGCAGAAAAGTGAGTTATGGAGCGAGTTTGGAAGGGTGATTTTGGTTGTTCAAGCTTGAGAAAACGAATGAGATATCTCATGTATTTATAGGAGAAGAAAATGGGATCAAAAGGAAGGGTGAATGATGCAATTTGGAGGGAATTCGTGTGGGTCTGCATCATGAAGAAAGTGTGACTTCTCTTTTTGTCAAAACTCATCCAAAACGCGTGTTTTAATGCACTAATCCACTTCGGAAGGTTGGCTAACCATATTTAGACCCAAAACGCATGTTAATTTGAGGGTTAGAAGTTGTAACATAAAATTCAAATTCTGACTTGCGATGAAACTTCAATTCCAAGTTACCACTTTTGAAACAACGACATTATTAGCTCAAGGGGTCTTAAGGCATGGTTCTTGATGCTTTAGAAAGATGAGATTACAAGCTTTTAAATGGGAAAAGAATGGAATCAAATAGATGTTTGAGATAAAAGTTGCAATGAGTCAAAGTTGGGAAAAAGAGGTTGACTTTCCATACTTAGAAATATTTCAAGTTTTTCTTCAAAAGTGACCTATAATGTTTTGCATCCAAACATGGCCTTCCTCTTGGAATTTTCTCTTGACTAAAAATTATGGAATGAAATATAGCTCTTGAATAACATTTTGAAACTTAAACCATTCAAAATCTCCAAATATTGAGAAATTTATGAATTGTTGAAGTTGGCAAAAAATCATGAAATGACCTATAATGTTTTGTATCCTTAAGGCATGCCCCATGCTTTTTATCACTTTGCACATAAAATAAGGAATAAAGTTCACATCCTCAAGATAATTTTGGAAAAAGACTAGGCTCAAGGCAATAAAAATTGACCAAGTTATGATTATTTTAAGTCACACATGGGAAGTTGGGGGTTCATCTAGAGGACTTGTAATCTTTCTTCATCATCAAGTTTCTTCCACATGAAAACTCCTTGAAACTTTTGAAGGGATTTGTTAATAACCCTTTGAAGAGAAGGATGTTTTTGGAATCACTCAAAAATACCAAAATATGAGCAAGATATACTTCTTTGAAGTTCAAAACCCTAGCTCCTTGTTCAAGAAAATGCTTTGAGGAACTTTGACAATTTTAAACAACCTTCTTGTACCAACACTTTTTCTTTGTAGATAGAAGTTGTTGAGGATGATAATGAGAACTCATAGCAACCAAAACCACTTACATATCTTGAGAATTAATAGAAATATGCACTTGTGACCAATGGGAACAAGGCCTTGTCCAACCATGACAACTTCTTCAATCAACCCCCTTGTATTTTTGAATCAATCTTGATAACTTTGAAATGTGGTGAACAAAATTAAACCTTGCCATGCCATTTATTCCAAAACAACTTCAATGGTGAGGTTTTAATTTCTCAAGCTTTATTGACTAGGGCATGGAAATAAACTCATGAACCCATGGATCAATTTGCTAAGCCACATTGCCTTTACCTACATTATTAACAAGTAAGACAAACCAACACTGCATTTTACTAATTAAAAGGAAAGTCAAAACAAAACATGCATGATCAGAAAAGAAAAACAAGTCAAGGTTCTTGGTGATTCCTCAAAGAGAAAAGTTAAAGATAGAGAGGAGAACCAAAAGCCCTAATATGATCTTGTTGTGATTGAATCAATATGGTATGGTGAAGGGATCTTAAGGGCAAAAATTGGGGTACACAACTGCCATTATTTAAGTTTCTTCTATCCGGAGATACGAAGGTTAAAAATCTTCGTGTCGACGTGATCGAAGATACTTAAATATAAAACAAACCATATTTTTGGCCCTAAGATGCCATGCAATGCTTATGAGTATGAATGCATATGAACAACTTCAAAGGGACGCAAAACACCACTGGGGATGTAGCAAAGGAAATAAGGATGAAAAGAGAAACCGACCAGGAAAATAAATCATTGGTGAATCAAAAAGACCCGACTCTAATGGTGTAACACCCAAAAAAGATATAAGGTAGCATCAACTCAGCTAAAGAGGAGATAGTACATGATAAAAGTGATTGACAACCAACTGTGAACTACCAAACTCAATAGTCGGAGGTAGAAGATCAAAAAGATAATGACTCATAGATTACAGTAAACTACCCTCATTGATGAAGGTAGAAGATCAAAAGGATACCGACTCATAGAGGATGGTAAAAGATCAAAGGATACACCAACTTTTACTGAAGGCGAAACTACCAATGTTCACTGAAGGTAGAAAGAGAAAAGAATAACAACACCGACGTTCAGTTACGGTGAGCTACCAACGTTCATTGAAGGTAGAGAGACAAACATCGACGTTCACTGACGATGAACTACCAACTTTCATTGAAGGTAGAAAAAAGATAACAATCACCAACGTTGACTGATGGTGAACTACCAACGCTTACTGAAGGTAGTAAGAGGAAATAAATATCATAGCACCGACGTTCACTAACGGTGAACTACCAACGTTCAATGAAGGTAGCAAAAAGATAACAATCACCAACATTCACTGATGGTGAACTACCAACTTTCATTGAAGGTAGAGAGAAAAAAATATCATAACACCGACTTTCACTGACGGTGAACTACCAACATTCACTGAAGGTAGAAAAAAGATAACAATCACCAACATTCACTGATGGTGAACTACCAACGTTTACTGAAGGTAGTAAGAGGAAATAAAAATCATAGCACCGACGTTCACTGACGGTGAACTACAAACATTCACTGAAGTTAGTAAAAAGATAACAATCACCAACTTTAACTGATGGTGAACTACCAACTTTCACTGAAGGTAGAGAGAAAAGAAATATCATAACACCGACGTTCACTGACGGTGAACTACCAATGTTCACTGAAGGTAGAAAAAAGATAACAATCACAAACGTTCACTGATGGTGAACTACCAACTTTCACTGAAGGTAGAGAGAAAAGAAATATCATAACACCGACGTTCACTGATGGTGAACTACCAACATTCACTGAAGGTAGAAAAAAGATAACAATCACCAACGTTCACTGATGGTGAACTACCAAATTTCACCGAAGGTAGAGAGAAAAGAAATTTTATAGCATCGAAGTTCACTGATGGTGAACTACCAACGTTCACCGAAGGTAGAAAAAAGATAACAATCACCAACGTTCACTGATGGTGAAATACCAACTTTCACTGAAGGTAGAGAGAAAAGAAATATCATAGCACTGACATTCACTAACGGTGAACTACCAACGTTTACTGAAGGTAGAAAAAAGATAACAAGTTTCCCAAAATCATGGTGTTTCACCTAGAACAATTCTCAAATTCTTCTTTAACTGAGGCATTTCGCCTGGAAAGGGTAATATATAAGTTGTCTAAGATAAAGAGACTACCACTTGCAAAGATTTCATAATGAATTATCGCTGTCCTATTGAAAAGACTTGCCATCCACTGGAGTAATTTGATAACAAACTGCAAACTATCTACTCATAGAGAATATAGCAAAAAAGTAACGCCAACTTTCATAGGGAAGTATCGGTTGCTCAAATAAAGAGACCTTCTACTTGCTGTTATGGGAAGGATTGTAAAAATGAATTTCCGGGGAAGGCAATATATCTTCCTGGGGAAAGAAATATGACTTCCTGGGGAATGAATCATGACTTCCTGGGGAATGAAATACAACTTCCTGGGGAAATGCCAACATATTCCTACTGAGGAGATAAAAGTTTTCTCGTGCCAAAATAAATGCACATTCTCAAACCAATGCTCGAAGCTTGCAGAAATCCAAAGTAATAATATTGCTGGGAAACAAAGATTCAAACCAGAAATAAATTAGAGTGAAACAGTCAACCAAAATACATCCTTTGAGAAATAAACTCAAGAGGGAAACCCAATCTATCTAGACAAAGAGTTGTACAGGAAGGCTAAAGCAAAAATCTTCCTCGAGGGATAACTCAGTGGGGAAATTGAAAGAACATACACTTTCTGCTTAAGGCCGACACTCTATTGGAGAGAGGATAACACAACTCTGCAAAACAGGGTAATATGTCAACAAAATATTAACGAATGTGAATGAACAATGATTTTCTAAATTTAACTATGCATGACGTATGTATGAATGTATGAGTGTTATCATGTATATGCTGACAAAACAGACATATAACACTGGGAGTAACAAGGCAAAACCAACTCGGGCACAATCAACACTCGGCTAAATCACATCCAAGATGAACATTCCATAAGAAAATAAGCACCAAACGAGGAAACAGAATCCTATTTCGCGACTTAACTTCACTGGGAAGGAACATAATCCGGAAGTAAACAAATCATAGCGACAAAACAGTACAGATACAGGGATATAACATCCTTATCCAGGCTTCACCAGGGAATATCACTCAGACTTCAATGGGGAAACAAATATTTTCACGGTTCGCACTTCTACTGGGGATTGCAATACTGATTTCAAATAAGGCAGATGGAAACCATATTGGTAAAACATCAACTGAGGATTTCGAGCTGACTTCATTGGGGGAACGTCATACAAACTTCACTAGAGGAGATAACGCCTTATCATCGAGACATCAACTGAGGACCTCGTGCTGACTTCATTGGGGAGGCCAACACCACATCGAAGAGGGGACATCAAGATACATTCTTCAACATTGAGAGTAAGTATTGCACCAACTTCTCTGGGGAAAAAGTATGAAACCTCATGGGGATAACAACTTGGGGAGTTAAGAAGTCAAACATTACAATAAGAAATAAATCTTATGGGGATTTTAAATCAAACCCAACACTTGGAGGGTGAAAACCCAAAAAAAAAACTGACAAATGCCTCAACACTTCTTAAATAAAACATTGCCTTTGATTGATTATCGGGCAATCAAACAAAATGCAAGTACTACTGAAAGGAGATGCTTCGCAAATGAGTCCAACTTAGCATGCACGGGGAGAAAATACTTCTATCAAATAAGCGAGGCCTTCACTGGGGAATCTCAGATTAAGTCTTCATATCATGTAAACTTATTCTAACAAAAGATGCCCTGGGATAGCCTTCCTGGGGATTCAATAAGTCAACATTATAGAAAGAAGTCAAACTCATGGGGATTTTAAGTCAAACCCAGCACTTGGCGGGTGAAAACCCGAAGGGTTGACAATTGTCTCAACACTTCTTAGAAAATATACTGCCCTGGTCTAGTTTCCTGGGAAATAAATACCAACAATAATGCCAATACTGCAGAAAGAGTGACATTTTGCAAATAGTTCCATCTCAGGACACCAAGGGAAAAAGACCTTTCGTTATATGAGGGAAGACTTCGCTGGGGAATCTGGGATAGAGGCCTCAGACCGTGCAAACCCAAAAAAAAAAAATGAACCAAGACTTGACCGGGGACATTGGGATCACAAACCCAATACTGCACCTTACGCCAATTGGTATCGTCTTCAATATGCAAAAATCACACGCATACCAGCGAAAACGACCTGAGAAAACCTTCACGGGGGAAACAAAACTTCCCAAACCTACTGGAGTTCGTCCATTCCTAGGATCACCACTTTTGTTTTCCTCTTGAATCACAAAATCTAAAGTAAAGGTAAGTTGTAAATTCTTTTTGAAAAATAATTTTGTTATTTAATCTTTTTTCTTTGAAAATTATTATCAATAATAAATGTAGTCTTTGTAAGCTGAATAAAAATAAGAAATACAAAGAATTGGGTAAAAGCTCAAATTTTATTGATAGAATGGTAGTATGTGAATGGCGAGACTCCACAGATGATTACAAAGTTCATAAAATGGTAATATATAATGGAAAAGATACATTGAGATACAATGGACACTATTCCCTCTAACAACTTTGAAATTCTGAGCAGCAGCTTCCATTAAAGTATGGTGAGGATCCAAGAAGATTGTTGCTTCAATGATCAAGTCTTGTCTGATGTAGTTACTTGCCAAGAAAGTCCCTAACTTTTGCCTAAGCTGCCCTTGCGGGTTTTCAACTTAGCGGGAAATTTTATTCTGTTTATGTCTCTAATTTTTTCCTAGACCTTACTTTCGGGTTTTTGGCCTGCCGAGACTCTCCTTTTTTCCTAAGCCCCCCTTTCAGGTTTTCAACTTAGCAAGCTGTTCTTTTATTTCTTTAGGCGAAGGATTTCTTGACTGCATCAACATTCATGGGACGTGGGAACTCCTTTCCATCCGTAGTTTCAAGAATTAATGCACCGCTAGAGAAGGCTTTCTTGACAACATATGGGCCTTCAAAACTGGGAGTCCACTTGACCCTAGAATTAGCGTTAAAAGACATGATCTTCCTGAGCACGAGGTCGCCTTCTCTGAATTCACGAGGTTTAACCTTCTTATCAAAAGCTTTCTTCATTCTCTTCTGATATAAATGCCCATGACACAAAGCCATCATTCTCTTCTCTTCGATCAAATTCAATTGGTCAAACCTGTTTTAGACCCATTCAGCCTCTGACAACTTGGTTTCCATTATCACTCGCAAAGAGGGAATCTCAACCTCGATTAGGAGCACCGCTTCCATTCCATAAACAAGGGAGAACAGGGTTGCTCCTGTTGAAGTGCGGACAAATGTACGATATCCATGTAAAGCAAACAGGAGCATTTCATGCCAATATTTATAAGTAATAACCATCTTCTGGATGATCTTCTTGATATTCTTATTAGCAGCTTCAACAACCCCATTCATCTTCGGCCTGTACAGAGATGAATTGTGATGGACAATCTTGAATTCTTCACAAAGTTCTGTCATCATCTTATTGTTCAGATTCGAGCCATTGTCATTGATAATTCTGTTCGACACACCATACTGACATATAAGATTATTCTTAATGAAGCGCACTACCACCTGCTTAGTAACATTAGCATATGAAGCAGCTTCCACCCATTTGGTGAAGTAATCAATTGCTGCCAAGATAAAACAGTGTCCATTCGAAGCTTTGGGTTCTATCATTCCAATCATGTCAATACCCCACATAGAGAAAGGCCACGGGGAAGAAATAACATTTAGAAGTGTCAGAGGCACATGAATTTTGTCCGTATAAATCTGGAATTTATGGCACTTCTTTGCAAATTTGTAACAATAAGATTCCATTGTCAGCTAATAGTAACCTGCCCTTAGCATCTTTTTTGCCATCGAATGTCCATTGGCATGAGTGCCAAATGAACCTTCATGAATCTCATGCATCAACATGTCTGCTTCGTGTCTATCCACGCATCTGAGCAAGACCATTTCATAATTTCTCTTGTACAACACATTTTCACTGAGGAAGAAGCTGCCAGCTAATCTTCTCAATGTCTTTCTATCTTTATTTGAAGCACCAATAGGGTATTCCTGAGTCTGGAGAAAATGCTTGATATCGTAATACCAAGGTTTCTCATCTGCTACTTCTTCTGTTGTAAACACATGAGCGGGCCTATCCAGTCGCCGAACTATAATTCGAGGTATATCATTCCAAGTATTCACTTGATACATAGAAGCCAGAGTTTCCAGAGCATCCACCATTTGATTATCGTCTCTGGGGATGTGATGGAATTCAACTTTATTAAAGAAGGGTAACAATCTTCTAGCATAATCTTTGTAAGGGATCAAGTCAGGGTGACGAGTATCCCACTCTATTTTAATCTGATTTATTACCAAAGCTGAATCGCCATACACATCTAGAATTTTAATTCTGAGATCAATAGCTTCCTCGAGACCTATGATGCAAGCCTCATATTCTGCCATATTATTAGTATAATCAAATGTCAACCTTGTAGTAAAAAGAATGTGTGATCCATGTGAAGTGACAAACACAACACCAATTCGTTTACCATAAGCATTCACAGCTCTATCAAATATCATGCTCCAGCGAGATTCAGGATCTGGACCTTCCTCAGGAAATGGTTCATCACAATATTTTACTTTCAGAAACATCACATCCTTATCGGAGAAATAATACATCACAGACTGATAGTCATCAACTAATTGGTGAGCAAGATAATTTTCCAACACGCTGCTTTTAATAGCTTTTTGGGTGTGGTATTCAATGTCATATTCAGATAATAACATATTCCAGCGGGCAATTCTCCCAGTAAGAGCAGGATTTTCAAAAATGTACTTGATTGGATCCATTTTGGAGATCAACCAAGTAGTGTGATTCAACATATATTGCCACAAACGTTTCGCCGCCCAGGCCAGAGCACAACATGTCTTTTCTAGCATGGAATACCATAACTCACAATCAATAAACTTTTTACTGAGATAATAAATGGCATACTATTTCTTCCCCGTTTCATCTTGTTGTCCCATAATACAACCCATGGAATTATCTAACACTGTCAGATACATAATCAATGGTCTTCCTTAAACAGAAGGGAGCAAGATAGGAGGTTCAAGCAGATATTCTTTAATACTTTCAAATGTCCTTTGGCAGTCATCTGTCCACATAAAACCTTGATCTTTCTTTAACAACTTAAATATCAGTTCACACATTGCAGTCATGTGGGAAATAAATCTGGAAATATAATTCAAACGCCCAAGGAACCCTCTGACTTGCTTTTCAGTTCTCGGCGCCGACATTTCTTGAATTGCTTTAACTTTATCAGGGTCAACTTCAATCCCTCTCTGGATAACAATGAAACCCAACAATTTCCCTGAACAAACACCAAAGGTACATTTATTTGGATTCAAGTGGAGACAATACCTCCTCAAACGCTGAAACAACTTTAACAAATCTTCTACATGCCCTTCTTCAGCCTGGGATTTAGCAATCATATCATCAACATATACCTCAATTTCCTTGTGCATCAGATCATGGAATAGGGTTGTCATAGACCTCTGGCACGTTGCACCAGCGTTCTTCAACCCGAAGGGAATCACTCTGTAACAGAATTTTCCCCAAGGTGTGATAAAAGTTGTTTTTTCCATGTCCTCAGGGGCCATCCTTATTTGATTATACCCGAACAATCCGTTCATGAACGAGAAAACTTTGAATTTTGCTGTGCTATCCACTAACATATCAATGTGTGGCAATCTTTTGGACTAGCTTTATTTAGATCTCTGTAATCTACGCACATGCGAAGTTTTCTGTCTTTCTTCGGTACTGGGACAATATTGGCAATCCATTAAGGGTACACTGATGTCACAAGAAAACCGACATTAATCAGCTTTAGAACTTCTTCTTTGATTTTTACTACCATATCTTGGTAAGACCAAGCAAAAATATCCACATACTCTTCCAACATCTCAATCAACCTGATCTTCACATCAGGATGCAGTAATGCTCTAATCTTGACTTCCTTCAGATCTTCTTCTGAACCCAAATTGATTACTTCCAATGGCTCTTTAAATGGCTGAATGACATTCTCCTCACGCTCAAGCAACCATGAGACCTCTTCTAGAATCTCATCATAGTCTTCTTCTTCGGCCCCATACACATGACATTCAAAGTTAGGATAAGGTGCAGGGTCATTGTATTCAATGTTTTTTTTTAAATTAATCTGCATATACGATTTATGATTGCTTTTAGAAACTGATACATATACAAGTGATCATGCAGATTGAATTTCAGTTATTAATTATTTTGAAAGGTTTTTTCTGATTACCATTTTCCAAGAAAAAGAAAAAAAGAAAAACACAATTTGGGAAACAAAGACAAATTTTATTATGGATTTAAAAAAATCAAAGCAAACAGATAAGCCTATACAATACTTTCACCTTGGGCAGAATGAAAGATTAACAAAAACAAATTACTTAGAAACATGTATGCAAGAGGGAACATCAATGGTGATCCAGTTCTTAACTCTAACTCCGTGCGTCACATAATTTGGCATTTCTAGTTCTGCTTCATCTTCCACAATGGCATTAATCCTGGAAACAATTGGATGAAGATAACCCCCGCTATGAAAGATGTCTTGATACTTGCCTGCAGCAGACTCCGACTTCATTCTCTTACCTTTATCATTCTTCACGGAGAACCCCAAGCCAGCTCTATTCTTGTTTATAGGTGGATCAACAATCTGTTCCCATACTTCATTATGGCCATTACGCATAACCTACTGAGAATCCTTAAACGAAGCCATAGAATTCTCATTTCCTCTTATATTATCAATGGATAAAGCTTGGAACTGGGTTCCAACAGCAGCTTCATCCGCCTCCACAATGCTGAAAGAGGACAAATGAGATATCAATAATGCATGTTCTCCATTTATAATTACCACTTTTCCTTCACGCACAAACTTCAACTTCTAGTGTAAATTCAAAGTGATAGCCCCTGCCTCATGTATCCACGGTCGTCCCAACAAACAACTGTAAGTAGGTATAATATCCATGACCTGGAAAGTAATCTGAAACAAATGTGGGCCTATATGAATAGGAAAGTCCACTTCACCAACAACAGATTTCCTTGATCCATCAAACGCTTTCACAATAATGCCACTTGCGTGCATGGGCGTTCCTTGATATTTCAACTTCATGAGCGTTCTCCTCGGTATAACATTCAATGCAGACCCATTATCAATCAGCACATTGGATAATGAATCATTCTTGCAGTTCATAGAGATGTGGAGGTCCAGATTGTGATTCCTTCCTTCATCGGGCAGTTCATCGTCGCAGAAACTCAGGTTATTTCATGATGTAATATTCCCTATTACACTGTTGAATTGGTCTACAGGCATGTCACTTTCCATGAAACTTGGTCCAATACCCTCATCAAAGATTCTCTGTAAGCAGAGGAGTTCATCAATAAAGCCAAGATAGATATTTTTGAAGGAGTCTGTAGTAGCTGATCTACAATTCTATAGTCGCTCATCTTGATTATCTTCAAAATATAAGCCACCTCTTTTTCTAGCGTAGCTCCACTAGATTCCCCCACTGCCTTCTTGGGTTCAACATCTTCAACAATTTTCTTTCCAGTACTAACATATCCATGAACAACTGGTGCAAATACACGACCACTACGGGTCACTCTGCTAGTCTCAGCAATATTTCCAACATTAGGCATTGGCTGGATGGGAACTTCCACACTATCCTCTAAAATTATAGCATTATATTTGTAGGGTACAACTTTGTTTGAATTGTAGGGGACAGGACCCGGTAAGCTAATAACCAGTTGAGTAATAGCTGGCTTGTTATGAAATTCAACTTCAAAAGGGATGGGTGCACCAAAACAAGGAACAATAACTTTTAGTCCCTCTTCAACACATTCAGTCATTACAAAGTTATCTCTGGAAAACATATCTTCATCTGAGGAGAAGAAAGCATCCGCAGAGGCATACTCATCATCTGACTCTTCTTCAGCCAAACAAACCTTGATCTCATTAACCTCATGGTAATCATACCTTTGGCCTGTAACCTTGATAGTTATATTATCCAATAACAACTGAACACCTTTCCTTACAATTAAACATCCTCGGGAGTCTCGGTAACAAATTCGGCAAGATCCATACTGATGTTCTACCTTACCAGCCATGTGGCAGAAAGTAGCATGCAATTGTACAAGATCCTCATTCATATGTTCCACATCAAAGATTCTTAATTCTCCAGGACATCCAGAAACCATGTTTACTTCCTCTTCATACTCTGCCCTAGGCTTGATTATGTGGATGAGGCACTTATCCATCACCTCTTGCAAATCAGCCTTTATCTTGTCACAACCATGTATATCTATGCTGCAAATAGCACAACTGGAAGGGTCATGCGTATAGTAGCTAAATTCATATAGGTCTGCATGCATTTTTACCAAATCTCCTCTAACCAAATTAATATCGAAAATCTGGAAGTCGCCTGGACAACCAACCACCATGTTCACAACATTTTCTCCTCCATGCTTTGGCAAAGGATTATCTTTCACATTAGGGATAACATTTTTGAAGGATAAGATACCAGTCCTCACCAATTTTTGTACTTCAGTTTTCAAAGGATAACAGTTCTCAACATTGTTCCCCGGTGCTCCCTGATGAAAAGCACATGTTTGGTCTGTCTTCTAATACAAAGGCAATGGTGATGGTATAGCGGGAGGTGGTCTAGTCTGAACCAACTTATTTTAAATTAATGCCAGGAGTACTTTTGCATAACTCATAGGGATAGGGTCATAACTCTCCTTTCTCTGATTATACCCTTGATTCCCCTGATGGGATGGTCTCTGATAAGCAATGATGGTTGGAGCTACACCAACAACTGGAGTTACTGAGGCGACTTGTTGATGACGCTAATAATTTCTTCTGGGAGGATTAACCTTCCTTTCTTGCATAACAACATTTGTATCTCCTTCCTTCTTTTTGGCAAACCCATAGGATGGTTTCTTCGTACTTCTAGAACTTTCACTTTTTGTTAAACGACCCTCTCTTACATCCTCTTCTAAACGGATACCCATGCCCACCATTTCAGTAAAGTCACTTGGTGCACTTGCTACCATCCTCTCATAGTAGAAAGCACCCAGAGTCTTCAGGAAAATATTAGTCATCTCTTTTTTCTTCCATGGGAGGAATCACTTGGGCGTCTACCTCATGCCATCTCTGTGCATAATCTTTGAATGATTCCCTGTCCTTCTGGACCATGGCCCTAGGTTAATCACGGTCAGGCGCCATGTCCATGTTGTATTTGTATTGTCTGATAAATGCTTCTCCCAAGTCGTTGAAAGTATGGATATCGACATTTTTCAAACTCATATACCACTTTAACACATCACCAGTCAAACTATCTTGAAAAAGTGAATCAACAGACGTTGATCATCAGTGTGGGTAGACATTTTTCTTATATGCATCACAAGATGAGCACAGGGACAAGTGTTTCCCTTGTACTTCTCGAATTCCGGGACTTTAAACTTCGTAGGTATCTTGACATTCGGGACCAAGCATAAATCATTCACATTCTACCCGAACAATTCCTTTCCCTTGAGGGCCTTCATCTCCCTCTGCATCTTTTCAAACTGATCTTGAAAATCATCCATTCGATCATAGAGACCCAAGCCTTCACTTGGTGGAGGAAAAGGACGATACATATCATCATTAGAAAATAGGACCATATTCACTGAAGGAGGTGCAACGGGAGTAGCATGCACCATAGGAGGTGTAGGAGTAACAATAGTTTAAACAATTGGAGTAAATTGAGGACCAAGATTGAAACCTTCAGGCACAAAGTTCTCTGGAATTCCCCATGGACAACCTTAAGGCATGCGATTCTGAACAACAGTTGGAATGGCAGACACAGGAACAATCGAAGCTTTAGTAGTAACCTTTGTCTCTTGAGGTTGAACACTCAGTGGCTGATTTTGAGCAGCCACCAGAGATTCCATCAGAGCGGTGAGATTGGCCATGTCGGCCTTCAGAGAAGAAACTTCCTCGCGCAGCTCGCGATTCTCTTGTTCTAAGTTGTCCATCTTCCTTCTGAAATTAGCTCAAGTATTTTAGTGGTGAGACAACTTGCTGAACGAAGTAAAGAAGCTTGGTAAGACACCTATATATGCATAATAAATGCAAGAAATATGTGCAATATGATGCATGATATTCAATGCACATGATTTATTTTATTAATATTTCAAGGGACTTAAAGATTTATAGACACATTGCAAATATCAATATAATAACACATTTGAAATACTGAAATTTTTTATTACAATAACTTCAAAATGGATTACAGGTTTCAATAATCCCAAGTACAAGATGAAAATAAAGTCTAAAACCTTAAGAAGTAAAGCTGATGGAGATCACTCTATACGTTGGCGCTTTCCTGTAAGCATGGAAATCTGAGCCTTCAACCTTTGGTTTTCTTCCGCATACTTGGTGGCAACCTCCTTCCAATCACCTGAATCACGAAGTGAGCAACTAGCATCTGACTGAGGCTTAGAGGAAAATAAATCCCCTTGCCTCTCCATTTTCTCTACAACCCGACTCTCAAGAATCTCAATCAAGTCGTCTTTCTCCTTCAAGTCTTCTCTATAGGAAATCTCTAAAGTTTGGCACTTATTTTTCCAAGCATCCTTTTCCTGCTGCATCCTGACCAAAGCAAGTTGTAGTTCTTCCACATCATCCAATAAGTCATAGGTGCTTCCCTGGAATACGACATCTTCAACTGAATAACTCTCATTTGGACCCACTGAAGATAAGGCTCCAAAGAAACAACCCCTCTAGGTCCTAAGTCTTTCCTACTCTTCCTATGAATGTGACGCCAGGCCTTCGAAATCTGCTCCCTAGATTCCTTATGGTCTTCTCCCTCCTTCAGGAAGAAACTACTCAAATGAATACTATTTGGTTTATCCCTCATTGGATAACCAAGTTGTCATCGTGCAAGAACAAGGTTGTAGTTAATTCCTCCCTTTGCACCAAGAAGAGGTACATTGGGGAAACTACCACAATTATCGACAGTCTCTACATCATGATATGCCCGATGATACCAATCAATATCTGAGTGAGTAAGTGCCATGGTCTTAGGAGCCCGGCAGGGTTCCTTCCTGGCATCCCAGAAAGCATCAGACTGAGGCATATGAGAAATAAACCACTGGTACAATAGAGGCGTGCAACAAATAATCATCCCCCCATGATAAGAATTCTGAAGATGAATAGAGTAATAAGCATCACCCAACAATGTAGGAACTGGGTTTCCAATCATGAAGATCCTAATAGAATTAATGTCAACAAACTTATCCACATTAGGAAATAAAAATAACCCGTAAGCAAGTAGAGCAAAGATGGCCTCAAAAGCGACTATACTCTTCATCTTGGAAAAGTAACGAGCTTTCTCCAATAAGAACTGAGCTGGTAATCCTCTAATCCCTCCTTTAGTAGTCATATGGGCTTCAACCTCAAACTTCCCCAGATGGATCAAAGCAGCAATCTCGTGTGGTTTTGGCTAACCCTCCAAACCAGTAAAAAGAACACGATCAATAATCGATAAATCCAACAGATAAGAATACTCCTCTAGTGTAGGCATCAAATGATAATCAGGGAAAGTAAAGCAATGATACATCGGATCATAGAACTAGACCAAGGTCGAGAGAATACCCTCTTTCATCCTAAGCTTCATGAGATGAATGATGGATCCATACTTCTTCCGAAAATCTGCAGAACACTCAATCTCGGGAATTAGACTGATCAACTCACCTATCTTGGGATCTTTGAAACTGTATTTTCCGATCTTTCTTTTTCCAAAATCCATGGTTAAAAGGTACCTGAGATATTCGCAAATGGTCAACTTTCAAGTCCCTTGAAATGAAATTTCTTCAAAAGATGCTTATGAGTGCATGAATGCATGATGCAACAATGACACACAAGATCAAAAACATAGGGTTCATATGTTCAACGTCACGAGCATGAGGTCTAAGGTACTACCCATAAGGTATGGTCTAAAAGTTATCATCTGCCGAACAAGGTTCTAGAGGTTCCCAGAGTCTACATCCTTCCTTTGGATATTACCAACTTCCCGATTAACTCGGTAATTAGTAATATTCTTAAGAAAAACTCGTCCGAGCGTAGTATCACGTGAAAACTATTTCTGGATTACTCCGTCATAGCTTTCAATCTACACCTAAAAGGCCAAGATGTGTTAGGTATTCTATGATCCTCAGCTTCAGCAGGCTCCCAGGTTGAAAGCAGTACGTCTTCCCGATTACTCGGTAAACGACACTACAGTCAAAGGGGCCTCCACTGAGTGGGGGATCTCATGCCTCCTTTTTTGGGATTACTCCCTCAAAGTTAGCATGACTATACCGCCCGGACTATCTTAAAGTTTGCCCAAGTTCGGGTATAGAACTTATAAGTAATCACCAAGCCCCTAAAAACTAGGAAAATCTAGACAAACAGATATACAACATATAACACATAAACAACAATAGAACATATACAGATATAAACAAAGATAGGCTTAACTCACTTAGGAATGGACCAGCAAGAGGTCAATCTTTCCCCAGTGAAGTCGCCATTTTTTTCTTTCTGTAGCGGTAGAAATGTTTAAGACTAAGCCATTGGATTGACTAGACTTATACAGATCAAAATAAAAATCGCCACCGCACTTTATTGTTTCCAAAGGAATGGGAAAAGAGCGAGTAACCCAAAAAGAGGGGGAAAGATTCAAGGTAAGGGGTTTGGTTATGCAAAGGGAAGGTATTAGCACCCTAAACATCTACGGTACTCCGCGGGAACCTCTTTGAAAAAAAATCTATATATTTTGGCTATAAAATGTTGTGTATATATATATATATATATATATATATATATATATATATATATATATATATATATATATATATATATATATATATATATATATATATATATATATATATATATATATATATATATATATATATATATATATATATATATATATATATATATATATATATATATATATATATATATATATATATATATATATATATATATATATATATATATATATATATATTAATGATTTTTGCACCCGCCGTGGTTGCGAACCTTTAGTGCCTCCTTACCACCTTTCGTGCAATAGGGGATCAGGGTACACGTAGTTCCTCTTTAAAAAATTTAAAACACAAGTGTGTTGGTTGATTTTATGAGATAAGACATCATCGTCATTGTCCGTGTGGAAAACATACTTACTACCCACAATCATGAGAAAGGAGAATTTGCATCATCTCAAAGTGGAGGATATGGCTTGGATTTTAAAAATCAACAAAACCTCACTCAACACCCAAGTGGAAAATATCTCTCTTCACTACATATTATAGAAGTATAGTTGTTTGCATCACTACAAGGATTGACAAGAGTCTAATCTTTTGAGAAAAGTTTAAAGTAAAATCCAAAGTGGCAAAATGGTTTGAAATGAGATTGATTAACTTTTAGTCTTATCACAAAAAATGTCAAGGTATTATTAAGTTGATTGAAATTTATTTATGAAAAGGTTTTGAAAATGCATGGACCTAGGTCCAAGTTTATTATGAAAGTAGTTCAAGTTTAAAAAACAAGAAGAGTTTTCAAAAGGAGGAAGAAGATTTTTAAAATTAAAGAAGATGGGAGGAGATGAAGAGACTATCCTAAAGCATAAAGTAAAAGCTAAGGAGAAGAACCATCTAACCAACAAGAAGCCAATACTTGACATTATGAGTCAAGATAGAATTCTCATTCTTTGGATTGAAACCAAGCAAGAAAAGATACTAGACCTCTTGAAGGAATCAAACTTCGAGTGTATTAAGTCTTCGTAGAAATTGGGCAGAGTAACGACTGTATGTGGGTGAATTCCAGATTACAAAGTATGTAATCACAATAACCTACATACAAAATAAACAAACAACCTAATGTCTTGAGGTAAACCTCAAAAACTCCAGACAAAATATCAATTAAGGTCACAAGGTCTCCAACATAGGCCAAGGTTTCTAATCCTAAGTCCAATAAGTCCAATACTCCATAATGCCAAGGATAGTAACCAAATAGTCCAAGTATCATTAAAGTTTTTTTATGGTTCATGTTGATTATTAGGTGTCTTAAAAAAAGAAAAGCTCAAGTGAGCAAAATAAAAATGACAAGAAAGTAAATGCTCAAGTGAGCAAAGATGAAAAATAGTATGAAATGTAAATGTTAAAGTAAATGATGCATAAAATAAAAGAGCATAAAATAAAAACACAAAATAAAGTCAATTATTAGTAATTAGTGGTTAGTTGGATAACCATATTGAAACTTGCATTTAGAACTCATTAGGGGATTGGCAGAACCAAAGCCTCTACACAATGAATAACATTTGCTTTATATCAAGTATATCATCCATTTAAGAATCCTCAATGTAACATATAATGATCAATGATGTTTAAGTGATTCGCGTTGACCAAAATTAATGAAGATCCATCAGAAGATTGGTAGAACCAAAGCAACTACACAATGAATCTCAAGGTTATTGGATCAAAGGGTTCAAATTAACATCTTGGGCTTGCAATCATAAGTTTGGGCCACGAATGATACTTTTCTCGAATCGGGACAAAATTTAGCATTATGTTAAGCAATCGTAAGTGGACTTATAAAGAAGTCACACCTATTTTGAGGCCGGTCAATAGCAATCTATACCCATTTGTTTTGAGACATGATATAGAGATCATGCTCCAATAACACATAGTGCAATAAGAAAGGGATAAGATGAAGAGGGGTGGGAAATAATATACAAACCATTTTTGAGTTAAAATTTAATCAAACTATTATTAAAATCATTCATCCATTTTTTTGGAGTTAGACTAAACACCATGAATCCAATGATGTTAATAAAGTTCATGATCAAAAATTAATCCCAAGATCAGCCAGAAAATAAAACAAAATAATATTACATTTAATATATGCATTAAAAAGGGTTTTAAAATGTTTTAAAATGAAATAAGAGAGAAAAATATCAACTATGTTCAAATTAATCAAGAAAGCTTAAGTAAGACCATAGAAAAATCATAAATGAACTCAAATCTTTTTATAAAATTTTTGGTAATTTTTTTAAAGTCAGAAACTATTTTTAAAATTAAAAGAAATGAGTATAATAAACCAAAAATGATAAAAAATAACAAAGTCAGAAATAAAAAATAAACGAGGTCACCAATATTTGTCACAATATCATTGGATCATTCCATATTTTTTTAGAATTTAAAAATGCATAAAAGTATTTTTAAACATTTAAAACAATTTAAATAAAGTGAAAATTTATAAAAAATATCAAAACACAATAAAATTGTAAAAAAATAAAAATCAGAAAGAGAAAAATCAAAAATATTTTTCATAATTTTTTCAGATTTTTTGGACTTAAAATGAAATTCAATGATTTTTTAAAGTTTAAAATAATTTGAATATAAAAATCAGAAAATAAAATAAAGTCAAAAAAATGTGGACCAATGGATGAGAGCCAAAACGCATTAGTAAGCTAATCCAATAGATCAGACGCGCTGTACATATCATAGTCATTAGTGAGTAACACACATGATCATTAATTAAATCAGATATCTAAAAATTCCAAATGGCGCTGTTTCATTGGTTGAAGGATGACACGTTGGTCATCTTCAACCTCCAATCAGTCTCAAATTGAGCTTGCTCAAACTGTAAAATTAGAGCACGAGACCAGTACCATTCGCTTCGTCTCATCAAGACGAAGACAACCGCACATTCGCGAAAAATTTATATAAACTGTAGCTCAAGCAATTTGGAAGGAAAGTTTTGAAAAGGAATTTGAAAATTCATGGCCAAAACGTGTTTCCAGTTAAAGAAAGTGTTGCAACTAGAACCAGGGCAATGAGAGCTTCACAATGATATCAAAGTTTGGAAGAATTCATGGAGAAATCTATCTATTGAAGTTCAGTTACAGAGCTATGTAAATGGATTTGGTCAGATCAATTCAGAAGGTTTCAAGGCTCAATTCTTCTTCTGTTAGCTTATGGAAAGATCAAGGAAGGTGAATTGATAGAAAAATGGATTGAAAAACGCTTGAACAATGATTTCGAAGTTGCAGAAAAGTGAGTTATGGAGCGAGTTTGGTAGGGTGATTTTGGTTGTTCAAGCTTGAGAAAACGAATGGGATAGCTCATTTATTTATAGTAGAAGCAAATGGGATCAAAAGGAAGGGTGAATGATGCAATTTAGAGGGAATTCGTGTGGGTCTGCATCGTGAAGAAAGTGTGACTTCTCTTTTTGTCAAAACTCACCAAAATGCGCGTTTTAATGCACTAATCCACTTTGGAAGGTTGGTTAATCATGTTTAGACCCAAAACGTGTGATAATTTGAAGGTTAGAAGTTGTAACATGAAATTCAAATTCTGACTTGCAATCAAACTTCAATTCCAAGTTACCACTTTTGAAACAATGACATTCTCAGCTCAAGGGGTCTTAAGGCATGGTTCTTGATGCTTTAGAAAGATGAGATTATAAGCTTTGCAATGGGAATAGAATGGAATCAAATGGATGCTTGAGCTAAAAGTTGTAATGAGTCAGAGTTGGGAAAAAGAGATTGACTTTCCATACTTAGAAATATTTTAAGTTTTTCTTCAAAAGTGACCTATAATATTTTGCATCCAAACATGGACTTCCTCTTGGAATTTTCTTTTTACCAAAAAAGATGGCATGAAATAGACCTCTTGAATGACATTTTGAAACTCGAACCATTCAAAATATCCAAAAATTGAGAGAGTTATGAATTGTTGAAGTTGGCAAAAAATCATGAAATGACCTTTAATCTTTTGTATCCTTAAGGCATCTTCAATCAATTTTCTCACTGTGCACATAAAATAAGGAATAAATTTCACATCCTCAAGATCATTATGGAAAAAGAGTGGGCTCAAGGTGATAAAAATTGACCAATTTATGATCATTTTAAGTCATACATGGGAAGTTGGGGTTCATCTGGAGGACTTGTAATCTTTCTTCATCATCAAGTTTTTTCCACATGAAAAATCCTTGAAACTTTTGAATTGATTTGTTAATAACCCTTTGAAGAGAAGGATGTTTTTGGAATCACTCGAAAATACCAAAAGATGAGCAAGATATGCTTCTTTGAAGTTCAAAACCCTAGCTCCTAGATCAAGAAAATGCTTTGAGGAACTTTGACAATTTTAAACAACCTTCTTGTACCAAAACTTTTGATTTGTAGATAGAAGTTGTTGAGGGTGATAATGGAAAAACATAGCAACCAAAACCACTTCCATATCTTGAGAATTGAGAGAAATATGCACTTGTGACCAATGGGAACAAGGCATTGTCCAACCATGACAACTTCTTCAATAAACCCCTTGTACTTTTGAATCAATCTTGATAACTTTGAAATATGGTGAACCAAAATAAACCATGACATGCCATTTCTTCCAAAACAAATTCAATGGTGTGGTTTTAATTTCTCAAGCTTTATTGACTAGTGCATGGAAATAAACTCATGAACCCATGGATCAATTTGCTAATCCAAATTGCCTTTACCTACATTATTAAAAAGTAAGACAAACAAACATTGCATTTTATTAATTAAAAGGAAAGTCAAAACAAAACATGCATGATCACAAAAGAAAAACAAGTCAAAGTTCTTGGTGATTCCTTAAAGAGAAAAGTTAAAGATAGGGAGGAGAACCAAAAGCCCTAATATGATCTTGTTGTGATTGAATCAATATGGTATGATGAAGGTATATTAGGGGCAAAAGTTGGGGTACAACACAGCTCAACATAAAGTCTTCTCTTTCATGAATGGTTTCTCCGGCTATAATCAAATCAAGATGGCTCCCGAGGATATAGAGAAGACCACCTTTGTCACACAATGGGGCACCTTTTGTTATAAGGTCATGCTGTTCGGTTTAAAGAATGCAGGGGAAACTTATCAACGAGCTATGATAGCCTTATTTCATTATATGATCCATCATGAAATAGAGGTCTATGTAGATGATATGATTGCAAGGCCGCAGACTGAAGAAGAACACCTCGTTCACTTACACATGCTATTTAAAAGGCTGAAAGAATACAAGTTGAGGCTGAATCCAGGCAAATGTACCTTTGGGGTAAGGTCTGGAAAACTCCTAGGATTTGTCGTCAGTGGTAAAGGTATTGAGTTCGACCCTACGAAGGTAAAAGCTATCCAAGAAATGCCAGCTCCCCGTACTGAGAAGGAGGTCAGAGGTTTCTTAGGACGACTGAACTACATTTCCAGATTCATATCTCACTTAATTGCTACTTGTGAGCCTCTCTTCAAGCTACTAAAAAAAGATCAAGTAATCAGATCGAATGACGACTGTGAAGTAGCTTTTGACAAGATTAAGGAGTAATTACAAGAACCTCCAATCCTGATGCCTTAAGTGCAAGGAAGACCTTTAATTATATACTTGATTGTATTATAGAATTCAATGGGTTGTGTGTTGGGCCAACATGACGAGTCTGGCCAAAAAGAGCATGCAATATACTACCTGAGCAAAAAGTTTACCGACTGTGAAACTAGATATTCACTGCTCGAGAAAACTTGGCGCGCTCTGGCATGGGCTGCTCGCCAGTTAAGAAAGTATATGTTGACTCACACCAGTTCATTGATTTCTAAGATGGACCCTATCAAATATATCTTTGAGAAGCTAACTGTAATACGGAGGTAGAACTGACTTGGGCGTTTTGCATTTTATCGTAATTGTTGCAGATAGCAAGAGTCACCACCGACTTTTGTTTTATTCAATAAAGGAAAGGGTGAAAAGAATATGAAAGACCTTTTGAGATTTTTCTTAGGTTAGGGGGGTAGGTTATGAAAAGGGAAGCTGTTAGCACCCTTTTAATCCATAAATATCTACGAGCTCTTAGTTTCTAGCTCACTTTGAAAATGCTTTGTTTGAAATGTGTTTGTGTTTTGTTTTTAATGTATTTTTGAAAAGTGTCATCGTTTAGGAGAACTTTGTAATGATTCTCGTCTCTATAAGAATGTATACAAAGTGTTGAATTTTTTTTGAAAATGTTTCATGTCTGAAAGTGTTGGTGTGTTTTTGAAAGATGTTTTTAATAATGGTTATATGCAAGCAACTATGAATGTTCTAACTACTCAAAAAGTCTTTGTTCATTTCCTCATCCTTTAGATGTTTCTATCTTACCATTGATTGATAAGAAGCCCTATCATTGGATATGAAGGGGCGGACATGGGTTATCGTATAGTCATAAAAATGTAATGTTGTGAGATGCCTTAGCATTTTTCTTAAGGGTCTAAGATTATTTTGAAGGCAACATTCGAAGTGTCATCGAGGGACTATGATCTTGTATTTTGAGTGTTTTTGCTAAAGTGTCTCACATGCATAACATGACTATTTTTCTTAAGGCAACAAAGCAAAGTTAACCCTAGAGGTGCAAGTGTGCAAGTTTTCATATTTAATGCATGACTTATCTTGAATTATGGTTTTCTAAGTATTGATTTTTATCTTTCCATACAAACCCTAATTACTAGCATTTATATGAAAGCGATATATTGCAGAAAATAAATGACCTATGCTATTACATAATTTGGAGATGAGGTATATAAATTTACAAATGGAGGATGGAAAGCAATAAAGGTCCTAATTATGTATTACAACCATATCGAATTGAATGAATAATGTACAAGTGAAATGAACATAATGTACAAAGATATAAATGGAAAAGAAATGGGTTTTGTTTAAATTTTGTTAAGGAAAAGGTTTTAAACTTGATTAAGAAAAAAAAGTAATGAATTGGAATGAAAAAATTGAATTTAAGTTTTAAAGAAATGAATTTAAACAAGAAAACATTTTTAGGGTTTTTTGAGAAAAAGGTTTAATATTAATCAAAATAATATGTAATCTAAAGAAAACCTAAACTCTAAGTTAATCTTAATTAAAGGAAAATTAATTTAACCTAAATCTAATTATTAGTTTAATTAAGTAAGAAAAAAAAAGAAATGAGTTTATTTAAGAAAGTGTTTTGTTCTTTTTGTCTTGAAAAATAAAATATAACTGTATATATACTATAAATAATAAATAAAATATATTTTTGTCTTTTTTATTATAAAAGTAATATTTATAATAATATTAATAATAATAATATTTTAAGAAAAGAAAAATAAGAAAAATAAAATAAAATAAAGAAATAAAGTCAAGGGGGGGAGGGGGAACAGATTGGGGTGTTTTTTTGAAGTAAAATTGTTTTTAGTACTAGGCCTGCCCCAATGTTTTTTTTGTAAATCATAAAAAAGGAAATAAAATAAAATATAATGGGCCTGCGCTGGGGTCAACATACAAGGGGTGCTGTGCAGAAAAATAGGGAAGGCCCAATGAGCAGGAGGCCCAACGCGCTTGTTTTGAAGAAAAAAAGAAAGAAAAGAATGAAAAGTTGTGAACAGTGGCAGCGCTGGGGCTCTAACCCACACCCTCACTAATAACGCGCGTTGCCTTACCACTGAGGTAGCTATACATCCGGTGTTATAATTGAAACCATAACATTATATTACAAAATGCTTTCTAGCCAGAACTTCATCTTCAACCTTGTGCGCGTATTACAATATGAATAACAACAAACTTTGAATTCTGTAACTCAACCATTTCTCAACCATTTTTAAAACTTCAAACATCAAACTTGTTAGAAATTTCACCACGATTCTAAATATGTAAATAACTTAAACTAATTCTCAAAGATGAGCATGAATTTATATTGGTACCAAATCTAACCTAATATTTTCAAGAACTTCAACTTCAAAATTCTCCCTACTCAGTCAATATAAATGAAAACTATAGACATGGGAAGTTTTAGGGCAATGATATCTACATTTTATCTTTGAAAATGCAAGCCTAACAATGCCCAAATGAAGAGATGCAAAGTCATAAAAATACCTCAAAAAATGGAAATCGTATTCTGAGTTTGAGCTTGTTTCAAGGGATGGTGATGATCAGATTAGCTTCCTCAAGTTCCCAGGAAGCTAATGCAACCCTTACTTGATGCTGGAAGTGCTCGAGTCGTGCTAGAGAAGTCAAGATGCAAACTCTATTTTTTGGTTATGGAGGTTGAGGAAAATGGTGTTATAGAACTTTGAAAGGTGTTGGGATTGTTTGTATATGATGTTTAGAAGCTTTTGGAAGCAAAAGGCCAAGAAACGCACAAGTGGTTTTTGATTTTTGGATTTCTTGCCAGAATATGCAACAATGGAGGTTAGCTATGTGATTCTGACTTTGGGAGTGTTTGAGGGCTTGAGAATTCGTGTCTTATGCTACAATAGACTTGTGTATATGTATGGGAAAGGTTAGAGATCAATTGCACTCAATATTTCTGAGTTCTAGACTTTTGGCTCTATAACTTGCTTTTGAAGAAAAGTGAGAAGACAAGTCTCAAAGTGTTGTACAAGCATGGTCTGAGTTTGTAGAGGCCTTAAACATGTTTCTTTTAGTTTTGACTTTTCTTGTATGCAGAGAAAACAATTGAGAGACTAAAGGAGTTGACAATTGCAAAAGCTTGCTTTTCTAAAATAGAAGTGGTACCTTTCTTCCTAAAATGGATTAATCACTTGGACAATGGCTTAAATGCTTGTATCAAAGCTCTAACAGTTATGTAAACATTTAATTATGGAGTGAAATGTAAGTTATAAACATGCAAGGTGATATTTGTACAACATGGCTTGAGATTTGATCCAATGTTCATCACAAAATTGACTTGTAAATCAAGAATGAAACCCTAATTTCATCTCTTCGATTCTCTTAGCTCAAGCATGATCTCAATGAGTTCCTTGACTTTTTAGAAAGCTTGCGCCATACTATACAACCTTCATTTTGGACATTTTTGAAGAATCAACTTGGACCATGTGAAAAGTTGCCATGAAGTTGGTGCCAAAAATCTACCTAACTAGGGCAAAGTTTTACCAAATGTTTTAAGAAAAAAGTGCATGCCTTTATGAACTCATAACTTAAAATCCAATAATTTCTATAAAATGTTCTTCCCTATAATTTTTTATATCTCATTGAGATCTACAACTTTCATGTTGGAAGTTTTTCTTAAATCATCTTGCATCTTGGTGAAAAATTGGGATGAAGTTATGAAATAATCATGTTTTTAAACACTTAGAAAAATTTCTAAGTTTTAGAAATTTTGACTTTTCAAGATGAAATTTGACTTTTTGATTTCTTGATTATCAAGCTTCATATTTTTGTATGTTTTGATGAAATGCGACCTTTGAAATTCAATCTTGATCAAAAAGTCAAAGTTTGACTTTATAGTGTACATTTGACTTTTCATCAGTTGACTGAAATTCATGTGTCAATCAAATGATCTTGAGAAGTGATTTGAACTATGCAATTAGGTATGGATGATGCATTTGAATACTAGACATTATGTTTCAAACCAATAAATCATGTATTAGGTCAAAAGTAAAAAATCAAGCCTTCTCAATCAAAACCTTAATTTTGACAATTTTGCTCTTTTGGTGGTTTGATCAATTTTCTGGGGGAATTATGATCCCAACTTGATAAATTAATACATATGAGTTAAAATGTTGGTATGGGCCAAAAATCTTTGAAGTTTGACTGTAATTTGGCCACAATTGACTTTTTACTCAATACAACTGATTTTAGGTCATCTGATCAGTTGACTGACCATAATTTAACTGCAAGGCTTGAAATTTGACATGAGAAATCTTGAAGGTCCATAATGATCCATGAAATTAATTTGAAGCATTAAAAGTTCAATTTCCCTTATGAAAACTCAAACCCTAATTTTAGAGGTATCAGTGTTGAGGAGATGTCTTGACCTAGCCAATCCTTGTGCAAGCTTGAGTCATTGGAGATCTTGTGGGAAATATCTTGATGAATGAGAGGGAAAATTTTGGGGTGCAATAGCTGCCCTTGTTCAATCTTCTTAAACCTGAAGAGTTAGATTGACGGGTCTGCCATTCGTGACTTGAAGGTGAAAGATGATTGAACACTAAAGTGCCCAGAAATTTGCACTCGATGATGTGTTAGTTGATTATGTAGGGAATGGGCTTAAAGATACCAATTGGAGAAATAGTGAAGAGTTTGTTAGATATGGGATTATAAATGCCATCCAGAGTGACCGTTGGTAGAAATTGGGAGAAATATCAGAATAAATTTTTGGTCGATTTATACCGAAACTATAGATATCTTTTGCCTGTTTTTAACTGGGAGAGATAAATATGATCCAGAAGAGGTCTCGTGATTGGTGACTTCACTGGGGAAACAATTATAAAGAGAGGAGGCCTATTGACTACCTATTATTAACTGGAAGAATTGAATCTAACCAGATGAGGTCTTGATTGATCGCATATCATTAACTGGAAGATGTGAATCTATCCAGAAGAGGACTTGACTGATGGTTGATTTTTTTCCTGCAAGGAAGAGGGTTATTCTCATGCGAATGTATGCATGGTGTAATGATGTTCTCAAAATAAATGAGATGATGCTATATGCATTTGTTATGTATGTGATATGATATGATATATGAATGTAAAACATTGAAGTGCATCTTTATTTGGAAAATAAATCCTCGACAAATTTCTGGGGAGTTTTGGGAAGTTAAATATCGGACTGCTGCTGGAGATGAAGAGTATATATATCTTCAAACTTTGTTCATAGTGATTCTGTTGGGAATTTCTGGTTTTTTTGTTTGAGGAGAAATCTTCCGTGGAACATTAATTTTGGCTCTTTGCTTTGAGGAAACTCTACGGGGAATGTTGATTTCTGCTTGGGGAATAAAGTCCAAGAGTTTTAGTTGTCCATTTCTCTACTGGGGAGTTAATTCTTGACTGGGGAGAATATAATTTAGCTGTTATCTGGTTGAATCCAGGCTTCGCAGCAACTTGTCGGGGAAGATGAAGTTAACTGTTATCAGGTCAGTTTCAAGGCTTCGCAATAACTTTCTAAGGTGGATGAAGTTAATTGTTATCTGGTCGGATTCCAGGCTTTGCAACAACTTACTGAAGTTAAATTGTTATCTGGTCAAATTCTAGGCTTCACAGTAATTTTATGAGGTTAACGGTTATCTGGTCAAGTTCCAGGCTTCACAGTAACTTAGATGAAAGGATGAAGTCAATTGCTATCTGTTCGGATTCTAGGCTTCGCAAGAACTGATGAATGTTAAATTGTTATCTGGTCGGGTTCCAGGATTTGCAGTAACTTGCTTGAAAGTATGAAGTTAAACTGTTATCTGGTCGGATTCCAGGCTTCGCAATAACTTGCTTGAAAGGATGAAGTTTAACTGTTATCTAGTCAGATTCCAGGCTTCAGCAACTCAAACTGTTATCTGGTCGGATTCCGGGCTTTAGTAACTCAAACTGTTATTTGGTCCAATTCCAGGGTTTACAGTAAATTGAATCAACTATTATCTGGTCGGATTCCAGGTTTCGCAGTGATCGAAGAAGTTAAATTGTTATCTGGTCGAATTCCAGGCTTCACAGAAAATTGAAGTTAACTGTTATCAGGTCAGATTCCAGGTTTCGCAGTAACTTGCTAGAAAGATGAAGTTGAACTGTTATTTGTTTGGACTCCAAGCTTCACAGTAACTTTCTAGAAAGATGAAGTTGAACTAGTATCTGGTCGGGTCCAGGCTTCATAGTAACTTAGGTGAAGTTAAACTGTTATCTGGTCAGATTACAGGCTTCGCAGTAACTTACTGGGATAGTAATGAATTTGTTGGGGATTGAGGGGTTTTATCCATTGATTCATAATAATCTGAGAGGAAAACTCGAGCTGGGGAATTTGTAGTCTGTTGGGGGAAATAAACCCTGTTGAAGAGAATATTTGACGACCTATTTGGGGAAGTGAATTCTTTAGGAATAATTCCATAAGACTTCTTCTTTTAAGACTAAACTCAACTGGGGGAGGGTTTTCGAGAGATTGGAACTCTGGCCAAGGATATTTTTATTGAAGTAACTTTTTGGGGATAATCCCAAATCCTTAAGGAAATGCTTTGTTACTATTTTTATGTATACATTTGTTAACAGTTTAATCATGTTCATATGCATTGTTCATTCAATTTTAGTCATTGGACATTTTTGCACTTAAAACAGAAGAAACAAAAAAGTTTGCACTTCAAAGTATACTTGTATTAGTGTTTACCTATAACAGGCGCTTTTGTACATGGAGACAGAGATCCTAGTAAGAGGAAATTGTCGAAAGAAATGAAAAGAGTACAAAGTGAAAGCAAAAATAATAGCCATGTGGAAGTGATCTCATTATGCTCCAACTCTGCTATTGCCCCTATGTCTTCGAACATCATCCCTTGTCGTTGAAAGAAGTTGATTGTATTGTTCTTGTACCATTGAACTTGGACCTTGGTAATAAACTAGTTATAGGGATACAACAGGACATAGTCATATGCTTTAATCCTTAACTTTTTCCTGGACCGCCTTCTCGGTTTTTCAGCCCCCCAGGATACCCATTTTTTCCCAAGCCGCCCTTTCAGGTTTTCGACTTGCCGGGTATACAATATTTTGCATATATCCCTAATTTTTGCTCGAACTTCTTTGGTTCGCCAGGATTCCCTTATTTTTACCTAGGTATGTCAACCCAGCAGGTCATTTTATGTGTAGTATTTTTAACTATGTCGACGTTCACAGGATGTGGGAAATCTTCACCATCCATAGTAGCCAGCATCATGGCACCACCAGAGAAAACTTTCTTAATAACAAATGGCCCTTCGTATGTGGGAGTCCATTTGTCCCTGGGATCGCCTTGTGGTAAAATGATGCACTTTATTACCAAGTCACCAGTATGATATACTCGAGGCTTGATCTTTTTGTTGAAAGCCTTGATCATACATTTTTGATACATTTGACCATGAAAAATAGCAGCCAGTCTCTTCTCATTAATCAAGTTCAACTGATCCAACCTAGTCTGAATCCATTCGTCTTTGCCTAAGTCTGCTTCCTTCATAATCCTTAGAGAAGGAATCTGAACTTTGACAGGCAGGACATCTTCCATGCCATAGACCAAGGAGAACGGGGTTGCCCTAGTTGATGTTCGAGCTGAAGTACGGTAGCCAAGAAGAGAAAACAGTAATATCTCATGCCAGTCTTTGTAGGTTACTACCATCTTTTGCACAATCTTCTTGATATTTTTATTGGCAGCTTCCACTGCACCATTCATCTTAGGCCTGTATGGAGAAGAATTGTGATGCTTGATTTTGAATTGCATGCAGAGCTCCGCAATCATAGCATTGTTGATATTGGTTTTGTTGTCGATGATAATCCTTTTGGGGGTTACCATAATGGCATATGAGGTTATGCTTGATAAATCTGGCTACAATATTCTTAGTGACTGAGGCAAATGAAGCAACTTTGACCCATTTGGTGAAGTAGTCAATAGCGACAAGGATGAAGCGGTGTCCATTGGAAGCAGTGGGTTTGATCTCTCCAATCATGTCAATGTCCCACATTGCAAATGGACAAGGAGAAGTCATGAGATTCAAGGGAATTAGAGGTACATGAACTTTTTATCGGCATAGATTTGACACTTGTGGCAAGTCCTCGAGTGATGGTGACAATCATTTTCCATTGTTGACCAATAGTAACCAGCCATTATAATCTTCTTGGCCATAATGTGTCCACTAGAGTGAGTCCCAAAGATACCATCATGCATTTCTTCCATGATCTCCTCTGCCTCCTTCTTGTCCACACACTGGAGTAGAGTAGAATCATGGTTACGCTTGTATAGGACTTCATTGCTTATGAAGAATTTGGCTGAAAATCTTTGCAAAAATTTATTATCATTGATGGAAGCTCCTTCAGGATACTCTTGTGTTTCAAGATATCTCTTCACTTCATGGTACCATGGCTTCTCTTCGTCAGTGTCAATCTCGTAACAATGTGAAGGTTCTTCAAATATTTCAATTGTAATTCTAGGGGCCTTGTTATCCCACTTGACCTTGAACATGGAAGACATTGTTGCCAAGGCATCTGCCAATTGATTTTATTCTCTAGGGAAGTGTTCAAAGGTAACTTCCTCAAATTATGGGATCAAAGTTAGCATAAACTCTTTGTAAGGAATTAGATTAGGGTGCTTGGTATCCCATTCTCCTTTAACATGATTGATCACTAGAGCAGAATCTCTGTAAATGTCCAAGAATCTGACCCTTAAGTCAATGGCATCATTTAGGCCCAAAATGCATGCCTCGTATTCAACTATGTTATTTGTACAATCAAAGCACAACCTAGCAGTGAAAGGTGTATGGAAACCTTCAGGAGAAATAATCACAGAACCAATCCCATTACCTGAAGCATTGGAAGCCCCATAAAAAACCATGGTCCATCGGGATCCTTATTCAGGTCCGTCATACGGTCCAGGTTTTTCACAGTCAGTTATCAGCATGATATTCTCGTCCGAGAATTCAAAGTTCATGGATTGGTAATCCTCAACAGCTTGATGGGTCAAATGGTCCGCCAATACACTTACCTTGATGGCCTTTTGTGTTGTATATTGGATGTCATATTCAGTCAGAATCATTTGCCAACTAGCTATCCGTCTGGAGAGAGCTAGCTTCTCAAAGATATACATGATAGGGTCCATCTTAGAAATCAATAAAGTGGTGTGAGTCAACATATAATATCTTAGCTGGCGAGCAGCCCATGCCAAAGCGCATTAAGTTTTCTCGAGCAGTGAATATCTATTTTCACAGTCGGTAAACTTTTTGCTCAGGTAGTATATTGCATGCTCTTTTCGGTTGGATTCGTTATGTTGGCCCATCACACACCCCATGGAATTCTCTAATACAGTCAAGTATATGATCAAGGGTCTTCCTTCAATTGGAGGCATCAAGATAAGAGTTTCTTATAAATATTCATTGATCTTGTCAAAGGAATCTTGGCAATCGTTGTTCCATTTGATTACTTGATCTTTCTCTAAGAGTTTTAATATTGGCTCACAAGTAGCAGTTAGGTGAGATATGAAGCGAGCAATGTAGTTAAGTCGACCCAAGAAGCCTCTGACTTCCTTCTCGGAACGGGGAACTAGCATTTCTTGAATGGCTTTGACCTTCGCATGATCCACTTCAATACATTTTCCACTAACAACAAAACCCAGAAGCTTTCCAGACCTTACCCCGAAGGTGCACTTGTTAGGATTTAGCCTTAGCTTGTACTTCTTCAACCTTTCAAATAGCTTGTGCAAGTGATCAAGGTGCTCTTCCTCAGTCTGCAACCTCACAATCATATCTTCCACATAGACCTCTATCTCATGATGGATCATGTCATAAAATAGAGCTACCATAACTGGTTAATACATTGCCCCTGCATTCTTCAAACCGAACGACATGACCTTGTAGCAGAAAGTGCCCCATTGGGTAACAAAGGTGGTCTTCTCCATGTCCTCGGGAGCCATCTTGATTTGATTGTAACCATAGAAACCATCCATGAAGGAGAAGACTTTATGTTGATCCGTGTTGTCAACCAAGACATCAATATGCGGTAAAGGGAAGTCATCTTTGGGGCTCGCCTTATTCAAGTCCCTATAGTCTACGCACATACAAACCTTTCAATCTTTCTTCGGTACGGGGGCCACATTTGCCACCCATTGAGGGTATGATGTCACAGCTAGAAAACCTGCATCAAACTGTTTTATTACCTTAGCCTTTATCTTTTCAGACATGTCTGGCTGTATACGACAGACTTTTTGCTTGACTAGAGAACAATCTTCTTTTGTTGGTAGACGATGAACAACTATGTTAGTATCAAGCCTTGGCATATCTTCACACGACCAAGCAAACACTTCAACATAATCAAGCAACATCTGAACCAGTCGGCCTTTGACACCATCTTCCAAGCTAGAGCCGATCTTGGCCTCTTTCTTGTCTGTCTCAGTACCTAGGTTGATTACTTTAACTGGCTCTTCATAAGGTTTAATAGTTTTCTCTTATTACCACACAAGTTTGGCTAGTTCCCCTGGCATTTCACAATCTTCTTCGCCTTCGTCTTCGACTTAGTTGATTGGATGTTCAAAGTCATGGTTGACAATAGCGGAGTCGTTGGTAATGAGATCCGGAGTGGATGAGGATCTGCAAGTGCGTGTATGTGTGCATGTAAGATATATGGCTATTTAAAAATGCAAATAAGAAAAGGAAAGACAATGAGCACAAAATTTGGATGCAAAAGGTCCAATGTTTTTCATTAAATGATCATATGGCATATGGAAAAGAACAAGCCCTTAACAAATGGACCATGGTGCGTCAGGAAAGGCCCATGGTTTAAAGTCATTTTTTGAAATTAAAATTATAGACACAATTTCTTGAATTGACAAAATAGTAAATAGTAATTACTCCTCGTTGAAGGAGACATAAATGAAATCCTTTGCATGCCAGTTGTTGAGTCCTTCACCGACAGTCGGGTAAATCCATTCATCAAAGTCACAGTCATCCTCAGAGTCTTCAATAGTATTCACTTCATGATTACCAATGCAAAGAGCTGGTTTTACTATGTGAGCACGTCTAATCTCCTTTTGAGATTTGGTAGTAAAACCCAGCCTAAACTTGTCTGCTTTGAAAGGAATGTCGGGGAGTTGTCCCTAAATAGTACAACTTCTATCTTCAACCACAGCGTGAGCATCTTTGAGTGAATCCATCCTTGGCACAACTTCATCAGTTTTTGAAATGTCAGAAGAGATTTTGGTGGCGGAAACCATGGGAAGAACCACTTCAAAGGCTTGGCATGGAGTCTCTATAAACTCGCCATTCATTCCCACATACTTGAACGAATTCAGGTGGCTAACCATGAATTCGTCACCACAAATAGTAATAATCTTTCCCTTGAATGGATATTTCAACATTTGGTGAAGAGTGGACGTCACTGCTCCTACCCTATGTTTCCAAGGGCGCCCAAGTAAACAAGAGTAAGAAGGATGAATGTCCATCACATAGAAATTAGAATTGAAAGTTTGTGAACCAACTTTAATAGGGAGACCCACCTCTCCATGCACCATCCTTTTGGACCCATCAAAAGCCCTCACAACTATGTCACTTGGTTTTAACACCAGACCTTCGCAATATAACTGGTCCAAGGCACCTTTGGGTAGAACATTTAGAGAGGAGCCGGTATCAACCAGGACATGAGCCATGGTAGTTCCTATGCATTCAATAGAGACATGCAAGGCCTTTTTATGATTCCTTCCAACTGATGTCAAATCAGCATCAGAGAACCCCAATCCATTATCGACAGTCAGACTTGCCACACAGTTTTCAAATTGATCAGTTGTGGTCTCTTGTGGGACGTGCACTTTCTTTAAAAATTTGATTAAAGCTTGGGCATGAGCATCAGGATAAAGCAACAAAGATAGCATGGAGATTTTGGAGGGGGTTTTCCCCAGTTGTTCTACTATCTTGAAATCACTTTTCTTTATGATCTTCAAGATTTCCTCCATCTCTTGGGTGGAAGGTTCCTCAGTAGTAACATCTTTGGCCGGCGCCTCTGTCTTGGCAAGCTCAATTACTTTCTCTTTACCCCTAGTGTCAATACTAGGCTTATCAATGGTAATGAGGATAGGTGTCGTTGTAGTGGTCGGAGGTGAAATGTTAGGAGAGAAAATCCTCCCCGTTCTCGTCACCTTGCTAGAACCAGCAATATTTGTAACATCATCAGTCTTGTCTTTCTTGATCCAAGAATCTTGCTTAATTCCATGATAGTAAACTTCAACACCGTAATTCCAAGGGACTTCTTTGTCGGAGGAGTAAGGAATTGTCCCAGAAGTAGTAATTATCAAGGGGTCAATCGTTGGTTTGTTAGAAATCCTAATAGGACCCTTTGAAGAGATCCTAAGAGGCTTGTTGGAAATTGTTATGATGGAAATGTATTCAGCTTTATCAGTCAAACTTTTGACGGATGGAGTTCTTTCAAACAGGATATCATGACTATTTATCAGGCGTTGAACACCTTCTTTCATCCATTTGCATCCATTAACTTGTTCGGCGCAGTAATTATAGTCTTTCAAACAGCCAGGGAAAACCCCAACTCTCAGCAGGTTCTCTTTAACAATGGTCAGTGGAGTAGTCAAATCTTCAACGGAGGAAACAAAAATAGTGTCTTCAACTGCATTGATAGCTTTGCCATGATTTGGCATTGGTGCAGATATAACATTTAGAGTTGTAGGTGGATCAAACTCAATAGTTTTATTATCTATAAGATCTTGAATCTTGTTTTTTAATGCCCAACATTGATCAATTTCATGCCCAGGGCTGTTGGAATGATATGCGCATTTTGCATTAGGATTGTAATTCGGTGATGAGACATTGGGATTTTATGGTGGATCACGCAATGCCACCAAGTTAGCCTTCAACACGTGTTGTAAGGATTGGTACAATGACATGTTAATTCTCGTGAACTGTCTTCTTGGAACCTCAGACCTTTGATGGTTGGCTTGTTATGGTTGTCTTTGAGTAGATGGAGGGTTGGAGATCAAAACAACATTAACAGATGGGCGATGATCTTTCTTGCTATGGGCCATTGACCCATAAACAACATTGGCTTTTTTATTGCCAGTAAAGGGTTTCTTTACAGTGTTTTATGTAGAAGCAGATGCCATGGGAATTTTTCCACTCTTGATACCACTCTCGACCCTTTCACCAGTCAGAATTAACTCAGTGAAACTGTAAGATGAGCTACCAATTAGCAAGTTGAAATATGGTCCCGTTAGTGTTTCAATGAACATGTCCACCAGCTCCCTATCAATCAGTGGTGGTTGAACTCTACCAGCAACGTCCCTTCATATTTGTGCCCACTCTTTAAACCCTTCATTAATACCCATTGTCATTCCTTGAAGTTGAACTCTTGTCAGCGCTAAATTAGCATTGTACTGATATTGGCGGTAAAAAGTGGCGTCCAGATCTTCCTAAGTATGAATGTTGGAACCCTCCCGCTGGTAAAACCATTCTAACTGAGTCCCAGATAGACTCTCTTGAAAGAAGTGTACGTAGAGCTTCTTGTCAGTGGTATGCGATTGTATCTTGCGGACGTAGGACCTCAAGTGAAGTTTTGTGTATGAAACTCCATCGTACTTAGCAAAGATTGGAATTTTTAACTTGTGGGGAATAATAACCCCAGGAACTAAGCCCAAATCACCAAAATCTAAGCCAGGTACAACTTGAATTTCCACAGCTTTCAACCTATCTTCCAGTTTCTTGTACTTATCCTCATCCAGTGGATACTGTTCGTCAAAGTAATATTTATCCTCATAAGCTTAATTGTTTTCAACCCCAGCACAAGTGCTCCTTGCATCTTCGTCTTGGTTCTTATCCTCCTCAGACGAATCTTCAACCACTTGTATTTGACAGACAGAGCCTTTAAACCTTTTTCCCATGTTGATCAGGGCCTTCTTCTTTGTCTTCTTTTTGGCCACCATAAGTGACATCAGCTCTTGTTGTCTCTTGGCCAAGGTGAGCAAGGTTTCTTGGAATTTAGAATTCTGCTTCTGCAAGTCTTTCACAGTCTGCTCGATATCCATCTTACTGAAATAAACAGTAGAAAGATAAGGAAACATGTGTCTGAAAACCTACTTATGTTATGATGCATGCAAATGATTTCAAGAACTTTTAAGATTTAAAGTTGTTTAGACAAAGAGGGAAAAAACATTAATTGAATTAATAAGTTCAACCAGTTACAAAAATGCCTATTGGGCTTACAATGGAAGAAACAAATATAATACAAAATAAACTCCTAAAATAAAAAGGACTCAAGCTTCCCATGAGCGCATCCTCTTTGGTGCAATGTAGACATTCAAATTCCGCTCTTCATGAAGTTGTCTCGTGAGCTCCAAAACCTTCTCCTCACTTGCGTAGAACTGGATTTCAAAGGTATCTCGCTCCTTGTTGTACCCCAAAATTTTCCCTCCCATTTTCACACAAGACATACTTCTAGAGGTCCTCAATTGCTCAAGGTTGACTAAGAATTGACCAGACAAATTCTTCTCTTGAGGCAATGAACCTCAACTAGAGTTTAAATTTTAAGCAAGATGTGTGAGTCCTAAGGATCTCAAATGTTCTCCATTTTCCTAATATGTCCTCAAGATCATCCATTCCAAATTCCGTGCCTTGAATAACAAGTTTGCTCAGTCAATTGCTCAAATGCTTGGAAATAAACTATATTAGGTCAAAAGTCAAATGTGGCCCAAATACAGTCAAACTTCAAGATTTTTGGTCAACATCAGCATTTTAAAGTATTATCCATCATTTGATCAAGGGTTGATCATGATTCCTCATGAAAAGCTCCTAACTCATCAAAAGTCAAAAATGGCAAATTAGGGTTTCTATAGGAAAAGTCAACCAAACTTTGACCAAGCATAACTTTCTCATACTTTATCATAAAGTTTTCCACAATGGCTCATTTTGAAGAGAATCTAATTCCCTACAACTTCTCTTCAGCCCTCAAGTTCAATAAATTCCTCAATCAAAAGATACAAGCTCAGACATTACAGGTCCTTTCAAAAAGTCAACAAAAACACCTTTTGGGTCAAAGCTCCTTACATGAACATGGAAGATCCAATTGAGATGAAACTAAAAAGGTTGTTTAGAGGACATCCTAATGTCTCTAAAAAGTCCAAGAACACCCTTTTAGGGTCAAAATTGAGAAATATATGCCTTTCTAAAGTTGACCAATTTTTGGAAAAATGCATGAAGCCAATATTGACCAAACTTGAATTTTCTCCAAATGGGCCTACCTTTTTATGTTTGAAACTTGTTTCTAACATAGTCCATGACCTCCAAGCCCATCCATGAATTATTTTCTCATTTATTTTATTTATTGAGATTTTTAATCATTTAAAATTCAATTTAAATCAAATAAATGATAAAAAAATATATGAAGATTGCATATGCTTGATTTCCAAATCTCTTGAGGCCTAAAATAACTTAGGATAGCTGGAAAAAACGTGTGGGAATAATTTGTGCATTATTTGGCCAAATATGGAAAGATTTCATATGATTCCCATAACAAATATTGTGTGATGAAAGCATTGGATTTTTTCCATAATTGCAACCCTAAATTGATTTACTATATGTACACAAGAACCCTAGGTCAAAAGGGACGTGAAAGCTGCCTCCACAAGTCCAAAAAAAGCTCCATATTTTCAAGAAAAAGTGTGAATTGGATTTTGAGCTAGAGAAGGAGTCAAGACATTCTGAAGCTTGCAATCAACTCCTGGAGGCCTTCTGAAGCTAGCTGCATCATTCCCAAGCGCCAAAGCTCTGAGAATCATACCCTATACAGTCACAGTTTGCCTCTCTTTTTTTGAAAATGATTATGGTCTTTAGCGTATTATAAATGAATTTAGATCATGGATTCTTGTTTGTATGGATGATTAGAACGTGTTTAAATTGTCAATTGCTTGTTTTGATGCACGTATGACAATATGCCATTATTAGGGTTTTTGCCTTTGATTTGGGGTTTTCAGATACATGTACAATTAGGCCAAAAGAAGAGTACCATCATGCTCAGAGCATCAAACCCGGTTGATTCATGACCTTAAATGGAATTTATATTGCTTGTGGTAGATTTTAGAAATATGCAGGTGATTTAGTGACGGATGCTGATTGGGGGTAAAACTCCTTAGGCTAACACGACTGAAGGCTGGAGAAGATGAAGGCGTGGCACAGTTTGATTGGACCATTTGAAATAGCACGCATTTTGTTTTTATAAAAGGAATTTCTGACATTATTTGGATTATATTCTTTTGTGTTGGTTTCATATAACGAATGACAGCTTGGCCTGGTGGTAAAGGAGGACACGCGTGAAGGGAGAGACCTGGGTTCGATTCCCAGGTCTTGAATGTTATACTTTTCTGACCAATTTCTTGCAGATCCAGTATGTTACACCCCCATGCGTACATCATACACCCTCAGATCCAGCCATCAAATCTGCATGGTTCTGGATCTAGCGCCTCTAGCATGCAGGAACACCATGGACCTCCCTACCACAACAACATTGGATCCAACGCTAGTAGGGGGCCACCATCTTCTGGGCTTAGACAAAATTCAACAGCATCACCCCAGTTTTGGTTTCACACCCCCTCAAGCCCATTTTTAACTTATGTTTTTTTTTTAGTTTATTTATTTTAGTTTATTCTTTTTTTTCTTCATAAAATCATAAAAAGTAAAAAAAAAAAATCAGAAAATCATCACAAAAAGTTAAGACTTAGTTTTTTTTTAATAAATTAATTTTTGCAAATTAATTAATTTAAATAACTTTAAATCATTTTCATCAATTAAAATTAATTAGAGAATTAGGTTAAAATTCAAATATTTTTTCATAAAATACAAAAAAAATATTTTTAATGAGCAATTAGATTTTTTGGGGTTTATAACTTTTTCCCGTCTTAATTTTCTACGCTATTATTTTTTTCATACGATTATTTTTTACCACTTATGTAATTGCGCCCAGTTTGTAATAGTTAACTAGGGTTTTTGATTTCCGCACTTTACTATCAGTCAATTACTTATGTATATACACCAAAGCCCTGTAATAGCATAGGAACTTTCATTTCTCGCTCTTTATATTCTTGTATGCTTGTACATAAACTGTTAGTAACTTAGGCGTGTATGACAAGATTAATCAATTAACCATTAGATCACTAATTGCAAGATAAACATAACTGGAAAAAACACACAGTTGCACACTTGCACTCTTAGGGTATACCTCACTTGGTTGTTTCGGAAAATAATGGTCATGTCCCTCGAACATAGGGATATCTTAGCAAAGAACCTCAATTCTAAAGTCATAAAAAATAAAAAATATCATGGTCCCTAACGTCCCTCGAGTTGCCTATGAGAAATGATCTTGTCCCTCGATGTTGCCTATATGATGACAGTCCCTTCGAATGCTAAGATATCCTTACATGTTGCCTTCAATGATTGTAACATCCCTTTCGATAGTCCCTTAACATCCAATGATAGGGCTACCTACTCAATAATAGTAGGATAGCACTATCTAAAGGAAATGAGGAAAATAACACCCTTTTCGAGTAGGTAGATAACTCTTAAGTACTTTCTCAAATATTCTTTTACACTTACACACTTTTTCAAACTACTTTCAAAAATGCTTTATCACACTCTCGAGGACTGATATGAGAGTTACCATAAGGCAAACAAAAGCTTTCAAAACACACACACACACAAATAATTTTCAAAAATGAGCAAGTACCTAAGAGCCCATGGAAAACCACGGATGGAAAGGGTGCTAACACCTTCCCTTTCCATAATCTACCCCCTTACTCAGAAAATCTCGAAAAGGGTTTTTTTTTTGTTCTTTTCACCCTTTCCTTTGTTGGATAAAAGAAAAGTCGGTGGCGAATCTTGCTTATCACAATATTTGCGAACAAAAAATGCAAACCAGTATAACACTCGGTTCTGCCACCGTATCACACTCCCCTTTGAGTTGAATCCAAGATCTTTGCAACTCCTCGAGAGTAGTCGGCATGTCAGGATGGAGAATAGTGTAAGGAACATCTCCCTCGACAATAGGCTCCATGATGATAGGTAGAATGGCCTAATAAGGCATCGTGAGGTTTTGGGCGCGAGATCGCACCCACTTGAGATAAGACTCTAAAAGAACGGAGTTCTTATGCCCGAAAGTCTTGCTATCAACTTTGTTCACCACGCCCCAAGCTCGTATGAATCTTTGATGGTAACCTTGGACATCGCTCTCATAGTCAAATGTAATTCCTTGGACAAGTGCATCATGAGAACCATCCCTCCTAGCATATCCAAACTGTCTCAAAGCCAAACAAGGGTTATAAGTGATACCTCCCCTAATGCCAAGTAGAGGTACATTAGGGAATTCCCCATAACGGTCGATAATGATAACGTTCTCCAAAGATCAAGAACACCAATGGATATCTGAATGTGAGAGTGACATCAACCTATTAGACCATTTCATGCCTTGCTCATTCTTCAAAACAGATCGAGGTAGGTGTGAAATAAACCACCTAGCCAGAAAAGGAGTGCAACACATAAGAATTCCCCATCTCTTCATGGTGCGAGTGTGAAGAGAATGCAAGATATCTTCAAGAAAAGTAGGCACCGGTTTACGAGATATAAAAACATTGACTGCATTAACATCTATGAGTTGGTTCGGGTTAGGAAACAGTACCATCCCATAGAATAGAAGAGCCACCACTTCTTCAAAAGCTTGCAAATCCAGAGCCTCCCAAAATTGTTGAGCCTTATCAAAGAGAAACTTGGCTAGAAATCCTTTAACACCACTTCTTGTTTCCCAATTTTCCACAACGTTGGACCATTGCAAATGTAAAGCTCGAGCAATCTACTCAGGTATTGGTTCTCTCTCAATACCGGTGAAGGGTAATTGATCAAGAATAGGCACTCCCAAGAGTTGAGAAAACTCCTCCATAGTAGGCACTAGTAGGTAATCAGAAAATGTAAAGAAATGGTGCTTAGTGAAACAACCGACTGAAAATTATCAAACAATGAAGTCCCTACCGAACGTATTTTATCCCACATGAAGGGAAAGTTAAACATCAAGAAAACCTGAGAAGGGAGAAGTCACGGTCTTGCAACCGAGAGATCCGGTAAGGGAGTCTTTTACGCGAGGGGAAGGTATTAGCACCCCACACGCTCGTAGTACTCTACGGTATCCACTTTTGTTATCTATCTTATGGGTGTGTTTAATCTATGCTTACTCTTTATTACTGAGTAGGAATGCATGCAGAAGGAATGAGAAAAGAATGTAGGGAAAATAAAGTTGTACTCGATTGGGCCCTACCCTAATGCCTACGTATCCTTTTTGAGGAATCAGAGCTATCGTAGTTCGACTTACATGTTTTTGTATGTTTTGTGTTTTTTTATGGACGATGTTAATTCCCAATTCTGCTGCAGCTCGACCTTTGGAGACTCACGTGTTGGTATAAAAGTAAATTAATCATGTCCTTACAGAAAATGGTTTCGAGTTACGCCCTCGAGGCAAGATGCCACATTTGATTGTTTGTGTTTTGTTACCTTGAAAAAAGGGTTTAGGTATGATTAGCATGTTTTATGATTTGCTAGGAAAAAGATTTTAGTTTTAGATGCATATGCAAAAGGGGAAGAAAAGAGTCTAAGAGAGACTAGCCTATTCTAAACCTAGTGTTATCATACAATGGTGGCCCTACGTCAAGGATTAACAAAAGGGAAATGTCTACCTAATGTTACCATGAATGGTTTACGACCTAAGGTCTAACTTACTTCCGAAGGGAACAAGCACATCCTAAGGGAACATTGTATGTACAAGGATAAAGCAAACAAGCTTGAATAAACACACACATAAAAGAGTAAGGAAAAGAAGAGAAATGCTTTAGCCAAGGGGAGCGTATCACCCGAGACAAACAAGCGGGAGTGAGATGTAAAAACAAAAGTGTGATGTCCAAAGCAACTGAACACCTAACTAAGATATAAGAGATCAAAGTAGGCGATAGAAGGAAATATGAATGATCACAGAGTATCAACACCGGCCAATGCGAACTTCTGACAAAGTGTGGGGGTTCGATTACGGAACCCTTCCCCACTTGAAGACTCGATAACAAGAGCATGCACAACTCCGAAGCTTCATGGTGCATCACGAGCTAAGGATGACACATATGAAATTGTGGGGGTTGATTGCTAACCCTCCCTGCTCTCCTCCTTTTGAGGACTTCAATAAGGGATAGGGGAATAACACGGGCACAAATGTAAACACTCCTGCAAAATACCTACACAAAGGTATGGTCTTAAACAACCACAAATAGCAAACAGAATGCACACAATGAGGAATTGCCCTAAACGAGTATTTAAAAAAACCATAGGTATTCCTGATATGATCAACAACGGAGATCCCCATCATAAATCTCTATCCTACTTCTCATGGGATCAGAAAGCAGTAAAGCCCTACTTCTCATGATTTCTAGAAAAGAGGTCAAGAAATGCGATAAAGTGTTGAGGAGTACAAAGGTAGTAGCGGCGACTACCACATGCAAGAAAATCGTCAAGAGAGGACAAAAGCAATGGAGAAGCGAGGAGTACGCATCAAGAAAGCTTCACCAAGAAACAAGTAAAGTCAGAGATGATATCCAACTAAGATAAAGGAAAATGCGTGTTGCGAATGCAACGCGTAATCAGAAGTTCCTGCATAAAGCTCATAAAATATCACATGTATCAGGACCATATATAATATAATATGAATTTCTCAGGACGATGAGAAATAAGGCACGTCCCATCAGAAGCGAGCATAAGCCGCATGTCTCGATCACATGACAACTTATTATGTCACACGATCGAAAGCATAAAAATGTACCTTGTACAATGAAAAAACATGTCAAAAACAACATGTCAAAGCGGCATGAAAATATGGATAAAAACTTAAAGAAAAAAATTATTTATTTCTTATTTATTTTTTATGTGAGGTAATTCTAAAAACTAAAGAATTAATTTCCTAAAATCGATTACGAAAGTAACAAAATTTATATTTTTTACATTTCTATCTTTTATACCCCAAAATTTTCCCTTTCAAGTTCTCAAGAATTCTCTCACAAGATCTCTATTAATTCAAGACTGCACAAGGTTTGATCAGCTCAAGACACCTCCTCAAACACTGATGACTCAAAATTAGGGTTTGAGTTTATACAACAACAATTGGACTTTTAATGCTTCATATTACTTTCATGGATCATTTTGGAATCCCAATATTGCTCATGTCAAGTCTCACGCTTTGGATCACATTTTTGCTCAGTCAATTGATCAGTTGACCCAAAATCAACTATATTGGGGGAAAAGTCAACTGTGGTCAATTTACAGTCAAACTTTACAATTTTTGATCCACCTCAACATTATGAACTCATATATGTCAATTGATCAAGTTTGGATCATAATTCCTCAAGAAATTTGATTAGATCACCAAAAGGGCAAAATGGTCAAAATTAGGGTTTTGACTGAAGAGGCTTAATTTTTGACTATTGACAAAATGCATGACTTGTTGGTTTGAGACATGATATAAAGAATCCAAGTGAATAATTTTGACCTAATGGCATGGTTTAAAACATTTCTCATGATCAATTGATTAATATTAGAAATTTGGTCAACTAATGAAAAAGTCAATTGTACACTGAAAAGTCAAACTTTGACTTTTCGATCAAAAACAAGTTTCAAAAATCATATTTCATCAAGACATGTCAAAATATGAATATTGTTCATCAAGAAATCAAAAAAAGTCAAAATTATCTTTGAAAAGTCAAAATTCTAAGACTTGGAAATTTTTCTAAGTGTTGGAAATTTAACCTTTTTTCATGGCTTTGTGCCAAATTTTCACCATGATGCAAGATGATTCAAGAAAAACTTCCAACATGAAAGTTGTAGATCTCAATGAGATCTGAAACATTGTAGGACAAAAATTTTTCTAGAAATTCTTGGATTGCAAGTTATTAATTCATGAAGACATGCTCATGAAACTTAAACACTTAGTGAAATTTTGCCCTAGTTAGGCAGATTTTTGGTACCGACTTCATGGCAACTTTTCACCTAGTTCCAAATTGATTCTTCAAAAATGTCACACATAAATGTTGTATAAAATTTTACAAGCTTTCCAAAATTCCCAAGAAATCATAGAGATTATTCTTGATCTAGGAGAATCTAAGGCAAGAAGTTAGGGTTTCAAACATGTTTTTCAAGTCATTTTCATGATGAACATTTGATCCAATTCCAAGAAATTCTACATAATCCCACTTTTAATGCCCTATAACTTGTGTGTTTATCCTTAATCAGAAGATTACACAAGCTTTTAAGCTATGGACCACTTGATTTAAACTTTGTCCAATACACCTTGCCATTTAAGGAAGAAAGTCACCACTTCCATTTTGAAAAAGCAAGCTTTATGAAAAGTCAAATTGTGTTGAGCTTTGAACTTATTCTTTCTCCACACACAACATCTATAAGTCAGAAGCAAGCTTGTTTAAAGTTCAACCACTCTACAATAGCATGGTACAATCTTTGGGAAGATGTTTGCCATGGTTGCTTCAAAAACAAGTAAAGGTGTTACAACTTGATAATTCAAATTCTGACTTGTTGTAGCATACAAAACCTCTTGCCTATAAATACTTACGCTATTTGCAAGCTAAAGCACGATTTCACAAGCCCTTAAACAATCCCAAACTCAAAATTGCATAACAAACCTCCATTGTTGCACATTCTGACCAAAAACTCCAAACTCAGAAACTACTCGTGCGTTTCTTAACCTTTTGGTTCCAAAAGCTTCTAAACATCATACATAAAAAATCCCTAGACATGTTATCCAACTGTAACTCCATCTTTACCAACCTCCATTTTAAAGAACAGGGCATTGCATCTTGACTTCTCCAGACCATTCCAGCCATCCATAGCTCAAGCTATGCATTGCATTAGCTTCCTGGAGACTTGAGGAAGCTAACTTGATCATCACAACTCCTTGAAAGTTGCTCAAACTCCCTACACGATTTCCATTTTTGAGGTAAATTTTCTCAACTTTGAACTCCTCATACAAGCATAATTAATGGTTAATTTTTGAATGAAAAATGTAGATACCATTGCCTTGAAGCTAACCATGTCCATAGTTTTCATTTATATTGCCTGAGCTTAGAGAATTTTGTTAGAACAAGTTTGGTTCTGATCATATCTCAGAGTTTTGATGATAACAATAAAATATATTTTGTATAATTGATACTCTGATAAGCATATTTCTTTGTTTCAGATAATGTTTTGACTAGAGTATTTTCTAAGGTGAAAATCATTTTACGTGCTGAGCTGAATAAAAATGAAGAAGTTCCTTGATGAAAGAATTATTTATTTAGCGCAAGTTCTGACGCTGGCTCTGATAAGAATAAATTTAAAGCTCCTCTAATCTTAGCAAGTTTCCATGCAAACTCTGTTCAGAAGTATTTTGCAAGCAAGCTCTGATGAGAAGTTATTTGCAAGCAAATTCTGAAGCAAGATCTGAAGCAAGTTCTGAAAGATTAAAGAAGCAAACAGTCTTGTCAAGTTTCATGAAACAAGCTCTGACAGTGCCGTTTGTTCATTTAATGCAAAGATAACTAAAGCACTCAAGTGTCTCTACGCTAGTTCATTGAAAGAAACAATAATGCAAGCTAACACACAAACATTAATTGCTCCTCACTTTTGAAGGCAGTAACAGTCGTTTTCCTCATGCTATAAATAGAAGATCATTTATTGCAAGCCAACTACTCACCAAAACCAAAGAAACATATTACGTGAAAATTATTCTGCTGCTCACAAATTATTTTGTTATTTTCTCAAGTGCAAAACTTATCTTAGTGATAAATCACATTTTGTGATATAACTTTCTAAGAAGAAATTTGTTTCACTATTGTAAAGATTTAATTCTTGTATTTGTTCCTTGAGAGACCAAGCTTGGTCAGATTTCTTAAGAAGGCTAGGACTAGTTTGAGTCATAGTGGTGTTAGTCACTTATAAGTTTACTTGTGCTTTGTATTGTTAGTCACAACAGTTTGGTTGTGTGATTGTGATCTGTTTGATTATAGTGAATTAAGTCCTTGTTGAGAAAGGCGAAATCACCTTGGCGGGTGGACTGGAGTAGTTTGAGTTCAAATGAACCAGGATAAAAATAACAGTGTCTTTCCATAATTGTTGAGCTAGTAAGAAAAAGAAAAAGGAAAAACTTATTCAACCCCCCTCCCTTCTAAGTGTTTTCTCACCCTTCAAATTTTAAGTTTGAATCTCTGAAAAAATTAGGTCAGAATTTGGTACCATCTAAAATCCGTGTTCATCTTTGAGTGTTAGCTTAAGTTATTTACATGTTTGTATTCGTGATGAAATTTCCAGCAACTTTCATGTTTATACTTTTGAAAATGGTTGAGAAATGAGAGAGATAGCAATTTCAAAAAAATCATGTTGAAGGTCTGGCGCGAGGTTGAAGATGATACAGGCCTAGAAACATGTTTCAAATATATATTTATGGTTTTGTATTAATAAACGGATGTATAGCCACCCCAGTGGTAAGAGCGCGCGCCTGTGACTACAGGGACCTGGGTTCGAGCCCCAGTGGTACCCTTTTTTTATTTTACATTTTTTGTTTCAGGATCCAGTGCAAGCAGGCTATACACGCGCGTGATACACCCTCTCCATCCAACCATCAGATCACTATACCAATGAATCCAACACACTAGATACGCTTGTCTACCATGAGCTCCCACAAGTCAGTCCTATGGAATCCAAATAGATTCTAGGCTTAGAGCTTGGGTCGTGTTTCCTTTTGATTGTTTTTGCTAACTCTCACCCATATTCTTGCTCATACATACACAGGCCCACATATTTTTATTTTAAATTTTTTTTTTCTGATTTCAAACAAACATATATATTGGGCCTAACCCCGTTTACTACTTTTTACCCCCATTTCCACTTTCTAAACCCCCTGACTTGAATGTTTATATTTTCTTTTGTTTTACTTTTTTTTAACATTATTACTATTATATTTATTTTTATTAACAAAAATCCAAACAATATTTTATTTATTAACATACTAATATACTTATTTTTATTTCTTTTAAGACAAAATACAAAAATATTCTCTTAAACAAATTAATTTCTTTTCTTAAATATAAATTAATATTTAGACTTAGGCTTATTTTCCCCTTCTAATTGTCTTAGGACTTAGGATTTAAATTAATTTTTTTAGTTTGATTAATTAAATTAAAACTTTTTCATAAAACCCTAAAAAAATTAGTTTCTTTAATTTAAATTAATTTCATTTCTTTTAAACTTAATTTTAATTTTCTTATTTTAGTTATTTATTTTCTTCTAAGTTAATTAGGTTAAAACAAAACCTTTTCTTAACAAAGACTAAAATGCATTTTCTTTTTCCATTTAGTTTCTAGCATATTTATTCATTCTTGTACATTATATTCATTTTCATTCTTGTACATTTATTCAATATGGTTGTAATAGACAATTATGTTTTAATTTCTTGCAATCCCTATTTGTACATTTGTATCCCCCATCCCCCAAAATGATGTAATAGTGTATAATTTACATTTATGCAATTTATCGCTTTCATATAAATGCTAGTAATTAGGGTTGGTATGGCAAGATAAAATCAATCTTAGAAATCCCTAATCCAAGACAAAACAAGCATGAAATACAAAACAATTGCACACTTGCACCTCTAGGGTTAACTCCACTTGTTGTCTTAAGAAATAAATGGTCATGATATGCATGTGAGACATCTTAGCAAAATCAATAAAAAATACAAGATCATAGTCCCTCGATGATGCTACGAATGTTGCTTTACAAATGATCTTAGTCCCTTAAGAAAAATGCTAAGATATCTCACAACATTGCTATCCATGACTATAGGATGACCCACGCCTGCCCCTTTACATCCAAAGATAAGGCTTCTTACCAATCAATGATAAGATAGCAATGTCAAAAGAAGAGAGAAATGAACAAAAGACTTTTTGAGTAGGTAGAATGTTCTTAGTTTCTTTCTCACAACCTATCTTCAAAACAAACATTTTTTCAAATACACCATACACTTTCAAAAACATGAGATATTTTCAAAAAGTCCAACACTTTGTATACATTCTTATAGAGACGAGAACCGTTACAAAGTTTGCCTAAACGAAGGCGTTTTTCAAAAATAATTTCAAATCCCACCACAAACACATTTCAAACAAAGCAATTTCAAAAGTGATCTAGCAAGCAACTAAGAGCCCATAGATAACTATAGATGAAAAGGGTTCTAACACCTTCCCTTTTCATAACTTACCCCCCAAACTCAAGAAAATATCTCAAAGGTCTTTCCTATTCTTTTCACCCTTTCCTTATTGGATAAAAGAAAAGTCGATGGTGACTCTTGTTATCCGTAACAATTGCGATCAAACGCAAAACAACCAAGTCAGTTCTCTCACCGTATTACAGAACTGGTGACTTTGCTAGGCATTTACTTAAAATTGGGGTTACCTTAGAGATTATATCACCTTTAATTTTCTTTCATTGTTTGATTTGTTTGCTTTGCATTTATGGGTCCTTGTTTGGATTTGTATTGATCCTCTATCAGAATATGGGAATACCATTAGGTAAATAGCAAAGATTATGGAGATTGTACAGTGTAGACCGATATGGTTGAGACAATAGCTATGTTAGTGTGACATATTTGTGGGTACCGATATCCCTTATGGAGAATTAAGGAGAATACAAGGCCGTTGAGTGATGTCATGAAGCACTAACGAACCTTAGAACCTTTAATTGAACAACTTGGCCATTACAGTGGAAAGCTGAAAATTGGTTAATACTCGATACTACGCTCATTGTGATCGAACTTTTGGGATATTTTGGCCACAAGAAAATATTGATTATGCTAAAACAATGCCTAATGAAGAAATATCAGTGATATTGAGATTCCTTAGAACCCGATTACTTTCTGGGACAGGTTGAACCAACTAAACTTCAAGAGGGTACTTACCTATGAACTCCATGTAAACCTAAACCTAAGGTTTTTGTGACCTTTGTTTGTGATTATTATTCATGTCATCATAAAACATCATAACATCATAAAGCATTCTCACCAAACATTTCAAGGATTTATGAATTTATCTTTGTTCTGTTTTGTAGGTCATGACTTCTACTCGTAGGAATACCATCTGAGCCAACTTCGTGAAAGTGCATCCTCAACTTCAAGAGTTAGCATCAAGAGTGCCTGGAGATTCTCCTTTCACCAAGAAATATGCTCGACTTCTCAACTTGGCTACCTCAAACTTCTGAGAAGAAATGATGTGTGTGCTTTTCCAATTCTTTGATCCTATGTATCATTGCTTCACCTTTCTCGACTACCAATTGGTGCCTACATTAGAAGAATTCTCTTAATTGTTAGGAGTGTTTGTGCTTGATCAAATACCATTCACCGGTTTAGAAGAGACTCCAAAACCTGAAGTTATTGCCAAATCTTGGCATTTGAAGAGATCTGACATTGTGGAAAATTTGGAGACAAGAAGTGGAGTTAAGGGTTTCTTAGCCAAATTTATGTTGGAGAAGGCTCATTTATTCTGGGAAGATATGGATTTTCAAGATTTTGAGGATGTCTTGGCCCTTCTGATCTATGGTTTGGTTCTATTTCCTAATCCGGACCAACTCATATATGTGAATGCCGTCAAGGTTTTTCTCTCTCGTAATCCCATACCTACTTTGCTTGGAGACATTCTACATTGTTTCCACACTCGCACCATGAAGAAAAGGGGTACTCTTTTGTGTTTCATTCCATTACTCTCTAGATAGTTTATTTCACACCTACCTCGATCAACATTTAATAATGAGCAAGGATTGAATGGTCTCAAAGGTTAATGTCACTCACACATTATGATATTTATTGGTCTACTCAATCCATGGAGGACATTACTATTATTGACCGTTGTGAGGAATTCCCTAATGTCCCTCTACTTGGCATTAGGGGAGGTATTACCTACAACCCTTGTTTTGATTTGCGACAGTTTGGATATGATAGGAGGGATGGCCCTCATGATGCACTTGTCCAAGGAATTGCATTCGACTACGAGAATGATGTCCAAGATTATCGCCAGAGATTCATACGAGCTTGAGGCATGGTTAACAAGGTTGATAACAAGACGTTGGGGGCATAAGAAATCCATTCCTTTGGATCCTTATCTCAAGTGGGTGCGATCTTGCGCCCAAAACCTCATGATGCCTAATGAAGCCGTCATACTTATCATCATGGAGCTTATCGCCGAAGGAGATGTTCCATATGTTGCCTGTTATCCTGATATGCCTACTTCTCTTGAAGATTTGCAAAGAGCTTGGATTCAGCTAAAGGGGGAGCGAGACACATTTGAAGCCCAGTTTTATGAAAGCGAGAAGAAGACATTGAAGCTCATGAGACAACTTTATGAGGAGAGGAGCCTGAATGCCTATATTGCTCCAAAGAGGAAGCATCCATAGGAGACTTGAGCCATTTTTACTGTATTTTAGTTCATTTTGTTTCTTTGTTTAAATGTAAGCCCAAGAGGCATGTTATAATAAATGTGAATTTATTAATACAATTAATGTTTGTTCCTTTTGTCTAAACAAATTTAAATCTGCTAAGTCCTTGAAATCATTCGCATACGCATTTTCATGCATCATAACATAAATAGGTTTTCCACAACAGGTTTCCTTATCTTTCTACTGTTTATTTCAGTAAGATGGATATCGAACAAACAGTGAAGGACTTGCAAGCGCAGAATTCCCAATTCCAAGAGACCTTGCTGACCTTGGCTAAGGGGAAACAAGAGCTGATGACTATGCTTGTAGCCAAGAATAAAACCAAAAATAAGGCATTCATCAACATGGGTAAGAGGTTCAAAGGTCCGGTCCGTCAGGTACAGATAGTCGAAGAGTCATCTGAGGAGGACGAAAATTAAGACGAGGAGGCAAGGAGCACCCGTGCTTGTGTGCCAATAATCAAGCTTCCGAAGAGGAAGATTATTTTGATGAGCAATGTCCTCCAACTGAGGATAAATACAAACAATTGGAGGATAGACTGAAGGCTGTTTAAATTCAAGCCATGCCTAATTTGGATTTTAGTGAGTTAGGCTTAATACCCGGGGTCGTCATCCCCCATAAGTTCAAAATACTGGTCTGCGCCAAGTATGACGGGGTTTCTTGCCCGAAACTTTATCTAAGGTCTTACGTGTGCAAGATGCAGCCGCATACTACCGACAAAAAGCTCTGAATCCATTTCTTCCAAGAGAGTTTGTTTAGGACTCAACTAGAATGGTTCTATCAATTGGAGGGTTCCCGCATCCACACATGGGAAGATCTAGCCACTGTTTTTTATCATTGGTATCAATACAATGCCGATCTGGAACCAACTAGAGTCCAACTTCAAGGTATGACAATGGGTACTAATGAGGTGTTTAAGGAGTATGCACAAAAATGGAGGGATCTTGCTGGTAGGGTCCAACCACCACTAACTGACAGAGAACTAGTTGGCATGTTCATGGGTACATTGACCAGCCCATTTTTCAACCTATTGATTGGCAGTTCTTCGTCTGGTTTCACCGAGTTGATCCTAACTGGTGAAAGGGTAGAAAATAACATTAAGCGTGGGAAGATTCCCATGACATCTGCTTCCGTATCCAATATAGTAAAGAAGCTCGTCACTGGAAAGAAGGAAACAAATATTTTGTATGGGGAAAGGGCCCATACCAAGAAGGATCATCGACCTTTTGTTAATGTTGTGTTAATCTCCAACCCTCCATCTGCTTAAAGGAAATCATCCAACAATCAACGGTCCGAAGTTCCTCAGAGACAATTCACGAGGATAAGCATGTCATTATCCCAAGCCTTACAACATCTGTTGAAGGCCAACTTAGTGACATTGTGCGATCCACCATCCAATCCAAACATTTCATCACCTAAGTACAATCCAAATGCCAAATGTGCATATCATTCCAACATCCTCGGGCATGAAACTGATCAATGCTAGGATCTGAAGAATAAAATTCAAGATCTGATAGACAATAAAACAATTGAATTTGATCCACCTGCTACTCCAAATGTGATAAATGCACCAATGTCAAATAATGGCAAAGGTGTTAACGCAATTGATGATACTACTTTCATCTCTTCCATTGAAGATTTAACAACCCCATTAACTACTGTGAAGGTTAATTTGCTGAGAGTCGGGGTGTTCCCTGGATGTTCTAAAGATTATGTTAAATGTGATCAACAAGTAAATGGGTGCAAGCGGCTGAAGGAAGGTGTGCAACACCTGATAGATTGCCGTGAGATTTTATTTGAGAAGATTCCTACCATCAAGAGTTTAACCAACAAAGCTGAAGACCTGTCCATAATAACAATTTATAACAAGCCTTTTAGGATCCCCTCAAAGGGTCATATTAGAATTTCAAATGAACCAATCATTACTCCTTTAATAATCACTGCCGTTGGGCCTATTCCCTATTCCTCTGATAAAGCGGTTCCATGGAACTATGGTGCCGAGGTTTATTATCATGGGATAAAACAAGATTCTTGGATCAACAAAGATGAAGTTGATGCCACTAATATTGCAGGTTCTAGTAAAGTAACAAGAATAGGGAGAATCTTTTTCCCTGATATTTCACCATCCACTATTATAATAACTCCCGATAAGTCCAGTTTCAACACTAGAGGCAAAGAGAAAGAAGGTGAGTCTGCCGGGATAGAGGCACCTACCAAAGATACTGAAACTGAAGAACCCTCCACTCGAGAGATGGAGGAAATCCTAAAAATCATAAAGAAGAGTGACTTCAAAATAGTTGAGCAGCTGAGGCAACCCCCCCCCCCCCCAAAATTTCCATGCTGTCATTGTTACTTTGTTTGGACTTTCATGCCCATGCTCTAATCAAATTCTTGAAGAAAGCCCATGTGCCCCAAGAAACCACAGATGACAAGTTCGAGAACTGTGTAGCAAGTTTAACGGCTGACAATGGATTAGGGTTCTCTGACACTGATTTGACTGCTATGGGAAGGAACCACAACAAAGCCTTCTTCATCATCAAGCTTTCTTCAAATGCTCCAAGCCACTCGTCGTCAATCCAATGGGCCGTACATGTAAACAAAAAAAAAGAGAAGCATTGGTTAGCAAAATTCATGTTGGAATATTGGAAAATTTCAAAGAAAATTTCTATATTCTCATCATTAGGGATCGACAAAAGAATCAGAAACAAGGGGACAACGTTTCATCCATATTTGGTCCATTGCAAATCGCAATTTTTTATTGGTTCACAGAGGAAAAAATAAAGAGAAATGCAAGTCAAAATTAATGGTTTTATCATGGGTTCAAATGCTGAAAAATCAGTTTGCATCACAATAAAAAAAACAACACAATCACAAAAGGCCAAAATGCTATCAAAAAGGGACTGCATTGCAACCCTTCTTATGCTGGTCACAAGAAGCCAAATTATGTCCAAAATTGCACAAATATAGGCTAAGTCAAAACTTCCACAAGAGGAAGCAAAAACAACATAGCATAATTGTTCAAATCAATGGTTTTTCCCCCAAAAAAGTTTTGAGGTTTCAGCATAAAACAGGGCCATTCGGCACAAGCAGAGAAAAAAAAGGAGATAATTTCATCATTCACAAAGAAACAACAGCATAACAAAATATACCAAAAAACCCAATAAAAGATCATCATTTTCTCAAGCGCCACCCTTCAGAAAAAGAAGAAAAATACAGAGAAAAAGAATAGAGTACAACTTCTCTGTCAAGCAAAGACCATCATCGAGGTAAAATCTCTATCCTTTTTTTTCATTCATCTTGAATCATTTTTTTCTTTTTTTTGTCATCTGCATATTCATTGCTAAATAGTTAGCTAAGAATAACAATAATAGAATAAGAATAGAAAATTGCAGTAGGATGAATCTTGGTTCAAACTCAAAACCTGTGTAACAAAAGCCTCAATCCGAAAAACCCATAAAAAGCCGGCAAAAGAACTAACAACACAGTAGCAAACCATCATCAAACCCAAAACCTGTTTAACAAAAGCCTCAATCCGAAAAACCCACAAAATCCAGCAAAAGAACTAACAACACAGTAGAAAACCATCATCAAACCCAAAACCTGTGTAACAAAGCCTCAATCCAAAAACCAAAAAAAAAAAGCATAACGCTCAAACACAATAATCATCATCAAATAAAAAAAAATTGTAACAAGCTTCAAAATCTCAAACACAGTTGACAAGCCTCAATATCGAAAAACCTACCATCAAGCCTCAAAAATCCAAAAAAAAAACAGTGACCATCATCAAACTAAAAAAAAACATTAGTAAAGCATCGAACGAAAAAACCTGTTAGCATCATCACCATTGTCCAACAACTTGCATGCACCAACAACCATCATCACAGACCGCTCGATCTCCCAAATCCATCATAAACCTCCAAGCTAACACTTTCACAGAGCAAACTTCAAACATCACAATCCATAACCACACCATACTAGCGGTAGGCAAATAATGACAACATGTCGCAATCCTCATGCTAATAATCAACAAACAGCAACTCAGAAACACTAGCTCAAGGAAAAGAAGACGAATTAAATTCGAATAAGAGTAGAGAGAACATAAAAGGAATTAATATGGTTAATTGGAAATGAAAAGAACGTAAGAAGGAGTGTGCGGCTGACCTTTTTCCTCTTTAGGGTTTTTTATTTATTTCTAGAAGTAACATGATTCAACGGGCCAAGGATCCGGGTTTAGCCCATTTTTTTCATTAAAAAAAACATAACAAAAATGACCGTTGGGTTCCAACTTCTGTAAGCCCATTTTCGTTCTACTGGCCATACCCCCCCCCCCCCCTTTGGTTTGTTTTTGTTACAGCAAAAAAGCATTTGATTTCTTTGGGCATCCTCCCAAATCACCATAAGCCCACGCATTTTTTTAATTTGTTTTCTTCTTATACTTTTTTTGTTATGCAAAATACTAATAAAACTTAAAATATATTTTTATTAATCTGATTTAGGTTTTGTAAATAATTTTTATCATTTTCTTTCTTTAATAAATTTTGTTTTAGATTTAATTAACTTAATAAAACACCAAAAAATAACAATTTAGTTTGTTTTTCCTTCTTTAGATTTTAGTTAAATTAATAAAATACAAAAATAAAGAATATAATTTAATCAATTATTTTTATTTTTAGAATAGGTTTTACTTTTCTCTTTTCAAGTAAATACTTAACATTTCATTTCCATATTTTGTTGATTTTATTTTCATGGATTATCTTAGCTTTAATTAAATCGCACAAAATTTGATTTGGTTGTATTGCTTGTTATTTGGACCTTCCTATCTCATTTGATTCATCCCCATTTGTAAAAATTGTACCCCCATTCCCGAATATTTTGTAATAGCGTAGAATTTCAATTCCCGCAATTTACTGCTTTCTTTATACTGTATAGTAATTAGGCGTGTATGGTAAGATTCAAAAATCAATCGCTAGATGACCTAATCAAAGAATAAAATAACTTGAAACCAATACACTTTTTCACACGCGCACCTCTAGCGTAACCTCGCTCGTTGCCTCGGAAATACAATCATGTCCCTCGAATATGGGATGCTTTAGCAATGACTCTTCGATAAAAAAGATCGTAGTCCCTCGATGACCCTCGACGCTGCCTTCGATAAAATGATCTTGTCCCTTACAAAAATTGCTAAAGCGTTTCATAAGTTGCTTTCGATGACTGTAAAATTGACTCGCGCCTGTCCCTTTACATCCAACGGTGGGGCTTCTTACCAAATCAATGGTAAGATAGCACCATTAAAAGGAGGAAGAAAAGAACAATTTAAGACCTTTCGAGTAGATAGATTCGCTCTTAGTTACTCGCTTGCTCACGATAAAAACTTTTTACAGCTACACTTTCATTTCAAAACATTTTCAAAAAAAAGACAAAACGTTTTGTATACGTTCTTATAGAGACGAGAACCATTGCAAAACATCTTTTCAAAACACTTTCTGAAACACGATTCACAAACACATCTTTGAACCACTTTTCGAAACAAAACTTTGTACGCGTTCTTATAGAGACGAGAACCATTACAAAGAGATTTTTCAAAATTCTTTCAAAGCCCACACCACAAGCACACTGTCAAATGAAAGCAAGTGATCTAAACGAGTAACTAAGAGCCCATGGAAAACCATGGATGAAAAGGGTGTTAATACCTTCCCTTTTCATAATCTACCCTCCGAACCCGAGAAATAATCTCGAAAGGTCTTTCCTGTGGTTTTTTACCTTTCCTTTTGGATAAAAGAAAAGTCGGTGGCGACTCTTGCTATCCGCACAAATGTGATCAAAATGCAAAACATCAAGTCAGTTCTCCCACCATATCACAGAACTGGCGACTCTGCTGTGGAAAAATTAAAAGTGGGGTTACCTTAGGGTTAGCTCACCTTTACTCGCTTTCATTATTTGATCAGTGTTCTTTATATTTAGTTCTTTGTATTGGGCTTGCTTTGATCTTCCACCCGGATTTGGGGCACCTTTTTAGGTAATTAGCAATAGATTGTGGAGACTGTACGGCGTCGACCGATATGGTTGAAACAATGGCTATGTTAGTGTGACGCATTTGTGGGTACCGGTATCCCTCATGGTGAATCGAGGAGAATACGAGGCCGTTAAGTGGCGTCGCAAAGCACTAATTAACCTTAGAACCCTAATTAAACAAACTTGGCCATTAGGACGTAGTGAGGTAGCCGGTTTCGGTGTAAAGCTGAAAATTGGTTGACACTCGATACTACACTCATTGAGGCTAGACTTTTGGGATATCTCGGCCGCAAGAAAAGATTGTTGTGCTGAGACAATGCCTAAGAGAAAGGTCAGTGATATTGAGATCCTTTAGAACCCGATCATTATTTCTAGGACAGGTTGAGCCAACTAAAACTTCAAGAGGGTACCTACCTACAAACTCATGCAAGCCTAAAACATAGGGATCTGTTTGTTGTGTGTGTATATGTTTGCTTGTACATAAACATCATAAACATCATCAACATAATATGCATGCTCACTAACCATTTCAAGGATTTAGAAATTTATCTTTGTTTTAGTTTTGTAGGATATGAATTCTCTCCGAAGAAACACCATCCGAATCAGCTTTGTAAAAGCACATCCTCAACTTCAAGAGCTAGCTTCAAGAGTTCCTGGGGATTCTCCTTTTACCAAGAAGTATGGTCGACTCCTCAGTTTGGCTACATCCAACTTCCAAGAAGAGATGATGTGTGTACTATTCCAATTCTTTGATCCCTTACATCATTGTTTCACTTTTCCGGACTATCAGTTGGTACCTACATTGGAAGAGTTCTCTCTACTCTTAGGGGTGTCCGTGCTTAAGCAGATACCATTCACCGGTCTAGAAGGGATTCTAAAACCTGAAGTCATCGCCTAAGGTTTACATGTGAAGAGGGCCGATGTCATAGCCAATTGGGAGACAAGAAGTGGGGTTAAAGGTTTTTTAGCTAAGTTTCTATTGGAAAAAGCTCGTTCATTCTGGGATGACATGGATTTCCAAGCTTTTGAAGACGTGCTAGCTCTCCTCATTTATGGTTTGGTTCTGTTTCCTAATTCGGACCAATTCATAGACGTTAATGCCAACAAAGTCTTTCTCTCTTGCAATCCTATACCCACCTTGCTAGGGGACATCTTGCTTTGCCTTCATACCCGTACCATGAAGAAAATAGGTACCCTTTTGTGTTGTATACCCCTACTCGTTAAGTGGTTCACTTCACACCTGCCTCAGTCAGCATTGAAGAACGAGCAAAGATTGACTTGGTCTCAAAGGATGATGTCTCTCACTCACTCTGATATCCGTTGGTACTCAAGATCTTTGGGAGATATCTCTATCATTGACCGCTGTGGTGAGTTCCCTAATGTACCTCTGCTAGGTATTAGGGGAGGTATCACCTACAACCCGTGTTTAGCTCTTCGGGAGTTTGGGTATGCCCGAAGTGATGGCCCTCATGAGATGCTCATCCAGGGTCTGGTTTTCGACTATGAAAAAGAAGATCAAGGTTATCGCCAGAGGTTTGCACGTGCTTGGGGAATGGTGAACAAGGTGGACAATAGGGCTTTGGGACATAAAAACTCTATCCCTCTCGAGCCTTACCTTAGGTGGGTACGGGCTCGTGCCCAGAATCTCTTAATGCCTTACCCTTCCATCCTCCCTGTCATCATTGAGCCTGTTATTGAAGGAGACGTCCCATACACCGTTCTTCATCCTGACATGCCTACCTCTCTCGAAGACCTGCAGAAAGCTTGGATTCAGTTGAAGGAAGAACGATACACCTTTAAAAACCAGTACTACGCCAGTGAGAAGATGGTTCTGGAGCTCACCAAACTGCTTCATGAAGAGAAGAATCTGAATACTTACATTGCTCCAAAGAGGATGCGTTCGGTCTTTTTGTCTTGAGAATTTTTGTTGTATTTTGTTTCTTTCTTTGTAAGCCCAAGGAGGCATGATGTATTCGAACTTGGCTTTATTTAATATGACGTGTGTTCTTTTTGGTTTGGACAAATTTAAATCTTCTAAGTTTCCTTGAAGTCATTTGCATATTGCATCTTCATTCATCATAACATCATACAAGTTTCTCATAACAGGTCGCCTTATCCATCTACTGTTTATTTCAGTGAGATGGATGTTGAACAGATTGTGAAAGATCTTCAGGCGCAAAATTCCCAATTTCAACAAATGCTCATGGCTCAAACAAAAGGGTAAGAGGAGTTGAAGACTCTGCTAGCCAAAGAGAAGAAGAAGAAAAGAAGAAACCAATCGGGGTTGTGATCATGGGAAGAAGGTTTAAAGGGTAGACCAGGCAAACCTTGGACTTTGCAACATCATCAGGTGAAGGAGATAACCAAGGGACCGAGACCCAGGAAGTGAACGAAGACCCAGCATCCGAAGGAGAGGAAGAGCCTGATTACTCTGAGGAGCAATATCCTCCTGCTGATGATAAATACAAACAACTAGAGGATCGTTTGAATGCCATGGAGATTCAAAGAGTACCCGGTTTGGACTTTGAAGAATTAGGACTCATCTCAGGGGTTGTCATCCCACAGAAATTCAAGGTCCCAACCTTCTCCAAGTATGATGGTATCTCTTGCCCAAAGCTACATCTGAGGTCATATGTCAGAAAGATTCAACCCCGCACGGCTGACAAAAATTTGTGGGTGCATTTCTTCCAGGAGAGCTTATCGGGGACTCAGTTGGATTGGTTCTACCAATTAGAAGGGTCCAATGTCCGTAATTAGGAAGAGTTGGTTGCCCCTTTCTACAAACAGTATCAATATAATGCTGATTTGGCTCCGACTAGGACACAGTTACAAAGTATGTCTATGGGAACAAATGAGGGTTTCAAAACCTATGCTCAAAAATGGAGGGATCTCGCAGGCAGAGTCCAACCCCCTTTATCCGATAGAGAATTAGTGGATATGTTCCTTGGCACCTTGTCAAGACCATTTTTCAATCACCTGATTGAGAGTTCTTCATCTGGGTTTACCGAGTTAATCATGACTAGTGAACGGGTCGAAGCCGGTATAAAAAGAGGCAAAATTCAAAGAGATGCATCCTCAAGTATGGTGAAGAAACATTTTGTTGAGAAGAAGGAGGTCAGTGTTGCGTATGACCATAGGAATCAAAACAAAACTGACCGTTGTCTGGAAGTAGGGGCTGTTATGATCTCTAATCATGCGCCAAATCAGCAACAAAATTACCAGCGCAAACCAGAAGCGCCCATGAGACGATTTACCCGGATTAACATGACCATGTCTCAAGTGTTGCACACATTCTAAGGACTAATATGGCAATTTTAAAGGAAGCTCCCAAGAACCCCAATACGACTTCTCCTCTCTATAACCCGAACGCCCGATGTGTCTATCATTCTGGAAGCCCAGGGCATGATACAGATGACTGTTGGGCCTTAAAGAATAAGGTGCAAGACCTTATCGATGCGAAGGAGCTTGAATTTGAGTCCCCATAAACGCCTAATGTAATAACGACACCAATGCCCAGACATGGCCAAGGTATCAACACCATTGATGATGATCATTTTGTTTCCTTCGTGAATGACTTGGTTACTCCTCTGTTGACTGTTAAACAAAATCTACTGCAAGTCGGCTTGTTCCCGGGTTGTGATTAAAATTGCCACCTTTGCAAATCTCTGTCGAACGGTTGTTTGTTACTAAAGATAGGCGTCCATCGCCTGATGACTAGTAAAGAAATCCTATTTGAAAAGCTACCCCTTATCAAGAGTTCTTATCAAGATGTTTCGATAATCACCATTTCCGACAATCCTCCCAGGGTCTCCACCAAAAGACCCGTCAGGATTGCATCCGCTCCCAGAACTGCACCATTGATCATCACTATGCCAAGACCAATATCACACTCCTCAAATAAAGTTGTTCCTTGGAGTTATGAGGATGACGTTTACTACTACGGTGTTAAGCAAGATCAGTTGGCTATCACAAATGAAGTTGCGAGAGATATTGATCCTGATATCGGTAACATCACTGGAACCAGCAAAATAACAAGAAGTGGAAGAGTCTTCTCACCTGAGATTTCTCCAAAGACTGTTGCTACTCCAGTGATCATCACTACTGCCACTCCTACTGACACCGCCAGTGATACTCCCGCTGTTGTCCCTACTGCTGATACCAGGGGCAAAGAGGCTTTGGTTGAGCCTACCCAAGCAAGAGAACGTCCCGAAGTCATCCTTGAAGCTTCTAGAAAAGAAATAGAACGAATCCTGAAAATAATCAAAAAAAGTGACTACAACATTGTAGAACAATTGGGGCAGACCCCCTCGAAGATATCATTGTTGTCCTTACTTTTGTGCTCTGAAACTCATGCCAAAGCCTTGGTAAAGTTTCTTAAGACCGCTCACGTGCCCCAGGAGACCTCCATCGACCAATTTGAAGACTGTGTGGCCATTCTAACTACTGATAACGGATTGGGCTTTTCCGATGCTGATTTAACCTCTAAGGGAAGGAAACACAACAATGCCTTACACATTTCCATTGAATGCAGGGGCACCACACTTGCCCATGTTTTGGTGGATACCGGTTCATCATTGAATGTCTTGCCCAAAAATACCCTCGATCGACTGGATTGCGAGGGGCTCATCTTGAAACCTAGCAACATCATAGTAAGGGCCTTTGATGGTTCCAAGAGGACAGTGCACAGAGAAGTTAGTATCCCCATAATAATTAGGACTCAGACCTTTGAATCAATTTTTTATGTGATGGACATCCGCCCTTCGTACTCTTGTTTGTTGGGTCGACCCTAGATCCATGGTGCTGGCGCCGTCACTTCCACCCTACACCAAATGCTAAAATACCCGGTCATAGGGAAGATTGTTACAGTTCACGGAGAAGAGGAATACATGGTTAGCCATTTGAACTCTTTCAGGTATGTTGAAATGGATGGTGAATTCATAATGACTCCTTGTCATAACTTTAAGGAGGTTCTAGCAACGGTTGCAGCAACCAAGTCTACTCCAAAGGTCCCGGAGATTACCAGACCTCCGCTAAAGATGGCTTCATTGAAAGATGCTCGAGCATTAGTTGAAGAGGGAGGATGTACTATCTGGGGTCAGCTTCCGGATATTCCCTATAAGTCCGACAAATTTGGGTTGGAGTTCACTTCAGAGGCTCAGAAAACGGTCCGACGTTCTCGTGCAGGGGGACCACCTATGCGTATCAGCAATCAAGGAGTCAACGCCTTAGAAGATAGTGATGGCAGCTGTAACATGGATGATTGGATTTTTCCAACTATCGGCGGAGGGCTTAATAATTGGGAGGCGAAGGATTTCATTCCTATTACTTTTATTCAAGAGTAATTGTCTTTTAATATTTTCAGGCTTGTAATATTTAAACAATTCAGACTTTTTTTAAACCTTGTGTCTTACCCGAGGCACAATGGTCCATCTGTAAGGGTTGTCACTTCATTCTCATATGTCATTAATGAATCATGGACGTTTTACATCAAATTTTGTTTTCTTTGTATTTTCTTTGTTGCATTTTAATTCTTTCAAAGGTAGTTGTATTCTTACACACACTCACATATTGAAAATGAAGATCTACGTCCACTCAGGATCTCAGGGGTAACAGTTCTGCTATGGCCAATTGTGACTTTGAAAATCCGATCTACCAAGCTGACGACGAAGGTGAGGAAGATTTTGAAGTGCCAGGAGAGTTGGCCAGGTTGTTAAAACAGGAAGACAGAGCTATTCAGCCTCATGAGGAACCGTTCGATACAATCAACTTGGGTACCGAGGAAGATAAAAAGGAAATCAAGGTGGGTGCCAATCTAGAGCCGAATGTCAAGGAACGTCTGATTCAGCTGTTGCACGATTATGTTGAGATCTTCGTCTGGTCATACGAAGACATGCCAGAACTGGATGCAGACATTGTGGTACATCGTCTGCCTACAAAGGAGGATTGTTCCCTAGTAAAGAAAAAGGTTCGTCGTATGAGACCCGACATGTCGGAAAAGATCAAAGCAGAAGTTATGAAGCAGTTCAATGCTGGATTTTTGGATGTCACCTCTTATCCCCAATGGGTGGCCAATGTTGTCCCCGTACCAAAGAAAGATGGTAAAGTGCGGATATGTGTGGACTACAGAGACTTAAACAGGGCCAGCCCTAAAGATGATTTTCCACTTCCACACATCGACATCCTGGTTAACAATACAGCCCAGCACAAAGTATTTTCTTTCATGGACGGATTCTCAGGCTATAACCAGATCAAAATGGCACCTGAGGACATGGAGAAAACTACATTTGTCACACAGTGGGGTATGTTCTGCTACAAAGTGATGCCATTCGTACTGAAGAATGCCGGGGCAACCTATCAACACACCATGGTAGCTTTGTTTCATGATATGATACATCATGAGATAGAGGTCTACGTAGATGACATGATAACCCGATCACAAACTGAAGAAGAACACCTTGATCACTTGCAAAAGCTGTTTGTCAGGTTGAAGGAGTACAAGCTAAGATTGAACCCAAACAAGTGCACATTCGGAGTCCGGTCCGGTAAACTCTTAGGTTTCATTGTCAGCAACAAAGGCATCGAGGTTGATCCTGCCAAAGTCAAAGAGATACAAGAAATGCCTACTCCTCGCACTGAGAAGGAAGTCAGAGGCTTCTTGGGACGCCTGAACTACATTGTTAGGTTCATTTCTCACCTAACATCTACTTGTGAACCAATCTTCAAGATGTTGAAGAAAGATCAGGTAGTTAGATGGAATGATGACTGTCAGATTGCTTTCGATAAAATCAAGGAGTATTTGCTAGAGCCTCATGTCTTGATGCCACCAGTCGAAGGAAGACCGCTGATCATGTATCTGACCGTCTTAGAGAACTCAATGGGGTGCGTATTGGGGCAGCATGATGAGTCTGGCCGAAAAGAGCATGCTATTTATTACCTGAGCAAAAAGTTTACCGACTGTGAAACTAGATATTCACTGCTCGAGAAAACTTGATGCGCTCTGGTATGGGCTGCTCGCCGGCTAAGACATTATATGTTGACTCATACCACTTTGCTGATATCTAAAATGGATCCGATAAAGTACATCTTCGAGAAGCCTGCTTTGTCTGGGAGGATAGCAAGATGACAGATGATTTTGACAGAATATGACATACAGTACACGACCCAAAAATCTATAAAGGGCAGTGTGCTAGCTGATCATCTGGCTCACAAAGCTGTAGAAGACTATCAGTCCATGAAGTTTGAATTCCCGGATGAAGACATCATGACGTTAGACAACTACGAAGAGATCAGACCATATGACGGACCTGAACAAGGATCCCGATGGACCCTGTTCTTTGATGGGGCATCTAACGCACTTGGTAATGGTATCGGTGTTGTACTTATATCTCCGGAAGGATGCCATACTCCTTTCACTGCCAGACTTTGCTTCAACTGTACGAATAACATGGCAGAATATGAAGCATGCATCTTTGGACTCAAGGCTGCCATAGACATGGGAATCAAATCTTTAGTTGTGTTTGGGGATTTAGCTTTGGTCATCAGTCAGGTCAAAGGAGAATGGGACACTAAGCATCCAAACCTTATCCCTTACAAAGAACATGTTTTGACATTGCTACCACATTTCGAGCAGATTACCTTCGAGCACTTCCCGCGAGAAGAAAATCAACTAGCAGATGCTCTAGCTACAATGTCATCTATGTTTAAACTTAATTGGGATAACGAAGCTCCCCAGATCTCCATTGAGCGGGTGAATGAACCAGCCTACTGTCACGAGATTAATACTGAAGAAATAGTGGACCAACCTTGGTTTCATGAAGTCAAAAGGTATCTCGAGTCTCAGGAATATCCAGAAGGAGCTTCGGTGAATGACAAGAAATTCCTGATAAGGTTCTCGGCTAAATTCTTCCTTAGTAACGACATTATGTACAACGCAGTCATGACTCGGTATTGCTTCAGTGCGTAGACAAGGCTGAGGCTGAAAGGATAATGAGTGAGCTACATGAAGGCACTTTTGGTACATATTCCAGTGGGCATACAATGGCAAAGAAAATCCTACGGGCAGGCTATTATTGGTCTACCATGGAAGCGGATTGCTATCAACACTCTCGGACTTGCCATAAGTGTCAAATCTATGCTGACAAAGTGCATGTACCTCTAGTTCCTCTAAATGTCTTGACGGCTCTTTGGCCATTTTCTATGTGGGGAATCGATATGATTCAGGAAATCAAGCCAACGGCCTCCAATGGACACCGCTTTATCTTAGTGGCCATCGACTATTTTACAAAGTGGGTTGAAGCAGCTTCCTTTGCTTCCGTTACCAAAAATGTGGTTGCCCGGTTCATCAAGCAGAATCTCATTTGTCAGTACGGTATCCCAGAGAGAATCCTCACTGATAATGGTACAAATCTGAATAATACTATGATCACTGCCTTGTGTGAGCAATTCAAGATTCAACATCACAATTCTTCCCCTTTACCGGCCAAAGATGAATGGTGTAGTAGAAGCTACTAACAAAAACATTAAGAAGATCATACAAAAAAATGACAGTCACATACAAAGACTGGCATGAGATGCTACCATTTACTCTCCATGGGTATCGTACCACAGCTTGCACATCAACCGGGGCAACACCTTTTTCTCTCGTATACGACATGGAAGTTGTCTTGCCTATTGAGGTCCAGATCCACTCTCTGAGAATCATGAAGGATGCTGGTTTGAATGAAGAAGATTGGATTCAGACTCAGTTTGACCAACTAAACATGATTTATGAGAAGAGGCTTACAGCTATCTGTCATGGTCAGATGTACCAAAAACGCATGATCAAAGCTTTTAATAAAAAGGTCAAACGTCAGGTATATCGGGTCGGTGACTTGGTAATCAAGCGTATCATTTTGCCACAAGGAGATCCCAGGGGAAAATGGACCCCTACATATGAAGGGTCATTTGTAATCAAAAGCATTTTCTCTGGTGGAGCAATGATCTTGACTACTATGGATGGCGACGACCTCCCTCACCCTATAAATACAGACATAGTTAAAAGATACTACGCATGATCAAAGACCCTCTAGGTCGACTGGCCTAGGCAAAAATAAGGGCTTCCCGGCGAACCAAAAGGGTTCGGGCAAAAATAAGGGATGAAAATAAAACAATCTGTACATCCGACAAGTCGAAAACCCGAAAGGGCATATGACTATGTCCCATTGGATCATTTGGAAAACAATCTTCAACGTCAACCAATCAACTCAATTGGCTTTAAATCAATCCAATCAACTTCGCCAAGGCGACTAGCGGATAAGACTTTCAGAGACATGAAGACTATAGCAGAACGGGAACCCCATGGGATTATTTCACATAGCTATCTTTTCTTTGTACCAAATTTTCATTTTTTACGACGAAATTCTCTTGCCAGAATGCTTTGTCTTATTGTACAAAAAACACTTGTTCAAGTTAATACAAAGATATCCCTTTTGAAAGTGCAAAACCATCTGTTTTTCTTTATTTTATTTACAAAAACATCCAATGATTTATTTTTAAACAGATGCATTTGAACGTAATCACTGTTACAAATAAATAAATAAAAAACACGGAAATACAATTACTAATGACTTTAAGAAATAGAGTAATATCTGTAAGCCATTCCATAATACCCCCGCAGGTACTTTCTCCAACCAGAGCAAAAATTTCCAACCACTGGTCCAAAGTGTCTCCAGCAAGTTGCCCAACTTCTCAGATTTCCCCAGCGGGATATCACGAGCAATGTCTAGCTTTTCCCTTCTACAAGAGTCTTTACCTGGAAATTCACCCATCAGTGCTTCAAAGGGGTTTTATTTTCCCCACTTCCAGCAACGCTACGACACAAACAATCTTTACTTCTCATACATTCGCATACATACGTCATAACATTGGCAACTCAAGTGCATACAGTGCAATCTCATTTATTTTGAGAGGCAAACATCACACCATGCATCACATACATCATAGAATTACATACAATTAACTCTTCACCTTTTTACAGGAAAGAAACATTTGACAGTTATTATCAACAAATTTCTGACAGATACAAATCTTCAACAAGTCAAATACATATCAGTTCCCGAGAAAAGGCTGATTTTTACTGGTTCAGATAAATCTCTCAATGGTTTATTCTGATTCATCTCCAGATTTTTACTGGTTCAGATAAATATCTCAACGGTTTATTCTGATTCATCTCAAGAATTTTTACTGGTTCAGATAAATCTCTCAACGGTTTATTCTGATTCATCTCCAAAATTTTTACTGGTTCAGATAAATCTCTCAACGGTTTATTCTGATTCGTCTCCAGAATTTTACTAGTTAAGTTAAATCTCTCAACGGTTTATTCTGATTCATTTCCAGATTTTTACTGGTTCGGTTAAATCTCTCAACGGTTTATTCTGATTCATTTCCAGATTTTTACTGGTTCAGTTAAATCTCTCAACGGTTTATTCTGATTCATTTCCAGATTTTTACTGGTTCAGATAAATCTCTCAACGGTTTATTCTGATTCATCTCCAGATTTTACTGATTCAGATAAATCTCTCAACGGTTTATTCTGACTCATTTCCAGATTTTTACTGGTTCAGATAAATCTCTCAACGGTTTATTCTGATTCATTTCCAGATTTTTACTGGTTCAATTAAATCTCTCAAACGGTTTATTCTGATTCATTTCTAGATTTTTACTGTTTCAGATAAATCTCTCAACGGTTTATTCTGATTCGTCTCCATATTTTTACTAGTTCAGATAAATCTCTCAACGATTTATTCAGATTCATTTCAAGATTTTTACTGTTTCAGATAAATCTCTCAACAGTTTATTCTGATTCTTCTCCAGATTTTTTGTTGGTTCAGATAAATCTCTCAACGGTTTATTCTGATTCATTTCAGATTTTTACTGTTTCAGATAAATCTCTCAACGGTTTATTCTGATTCGTCTCCATATTTTTTGCTGGTTCAGATAAATCTCTCAACGGTTTATTCTGATTCATTTCCAGATTTTTACTGTTTCAGATAAATCTCTCAACGGTTTATTCTGATTCGTCTCAAGATTTTTACTGGTTCAGATAAATCTCTCAACGGTTTATTCTGATTCATTAACAGGTTTTTACTGGTTCAGTTAAATCTCTCAAACGGTTTATTCTGATTCATTCTCTGTTCGGATCTAGTTCAAACTCTCCGTCAACAATCACCTTTGGGATGGCATCTACAAGCCCATCTCCAACAATTCTCCTCTGTTTCTCCAAATGGCATCTTTAAGCTCATTCCCATACACAATCAAACCAGTGCATCATCAAGTGCAAATTTCTGGGCACTCTAGTGTTCAATCATCTTCTACTTTCAAGCCACAAACGACAAACATGTCGATCTCGCTTTTCAAGTTTAAGAAGATTGAACAGGGGCAGCTATTGAACCCCAAAATTTCCCTCCCACTTTTCATACAAGATACAATCCTAGGGCTTCCCAGATATTCAAGTTGGCTCAGAGATTGAACAGACAGATTCTCCTCCGAGATGATAAATCAGCAATTAGGGTTTTGCAGTTCTCAAAAGAAAATGAGTTTTCAGAGATTCAAACAGTCTTTATGGTCCTTCATGTGTCATCAGAGCTATTTGTGCCAAGTTTCAAGCCTCGCATTGTGAGTTTGCTTAGTCAGTGGTTCAGACGACTGAAAATGACTCCAGTAACCCAAAAGATGACCTTTTGCGACATCAAGTTCAAGTGACTGTAACTCTTTCGTTATTCAATATTTTTGGGCGTTTCTTTTGCATATGACTCTCTCTGACGTCATCTCTATTTTCTCTTCACAAGTTAAGATTTAATTATGTGCTAAAGATCATCAGAGAATTCGAATGTTTTAAAGGTCATTTTGCAAATTTGACCTAGTCGACAGAAACTCCTGTCCAAATTTTGAGACTCACAATGTCTTCAATTTTCAATATCATGAAGCGATTCTTTTTTTGCAAAGTATCACAAATAGTATTGTCTATAAGATTATTTCAACGATCAAGGTTAAAGTGCGTTTGGAAGACCATGAAATTTTACAGGACATTAATTAATACTTTCAAGTCCATTTGTTTCTCATACGTTCATTTCAAATTCAATGTGCTAAATCCGTGGATTCAAGGTCAAGTTCAAACGATTCAAGTTTTGCTAGGCGCAGTCAGTTTGTTCATAAATTTCATTCAAAGTCTCATTATCCATTCAAGTTCAAGAGTTCTACATGAGAATCGAGTCCATATCAATTTTACATATTACAAGACGGGGTTTATTCCAAACTTCCATTCTCAGTTTCAAGTCCAAATCTTATTCCAAATTCAACTTTTCAAGGATACATTCAAAAGTCAACCCATCATTCTTCATTTAACTTTCATAAGAAGCCTACAAGATTACAAAGTGAGTTTTGAATACTTAAGTTCTCACCATTATCATTCAATTTCCTTTAGGTACAAAACTTACATAAAAAATATTGTTCAAAATCAAAGAACGTACAATTGCTAAAGCTTTTACAAGTTTGCAATTACAAAAAAAGGGTTATGTTATAAATTCTTAATAATGCATTAAAACTACAAAAAGAGTTTTCTTCGTCATCAAGCTTTCTTCAAATGCTCCAAGCCACTCGTCGTCAATCCAATGGGCCGTACATGTAAACAAAAAAAAAGAGAAGCATTGGTTAGCAATATTCATGTTGGAATATTGGAAAATTTCAAAGAAAATCTCTATATTCTCATCATTAGGGATCGACAAAAGAATCAGAAACAAGGGGACAACGTTTCATCCATATTTGGTCCATTGCAAATCGCAATTTTTTATTGGTTCACAGAGGACAAAATAAAGAGAAATGCAAGTCAAAATTAATGGTTTTATCATGGGTTCTAATGCTGAAAAATCAGTTTGCATCACAATAAAAAAAACAACACAATCACAAAAAGCCAAAATGCTGTAAAAAGGGACTGCATTGCAGCCCTTCATATGCTGGTCACAAGAAGCCAAATTATGTCCAAAATTGCACAAATATAGGCTAAGTCAAAACTTCCACAAGAGGAAGCAAAAACAACATAGCATAATTGTTCAAACTCAATGGTTTTTCCCCCTAAAAAGTTTTGAGGTTTCAACATAAAACAGGGCCATTCGGCACAAGTATAGAAAAAAAAGGAGATAATTTCATCATTCACAAAGAACCAACTACATAACAAAATATACCAAAAAACCCAATAAAAGATCATCATTTTCTCAAGCACCACCCTTCAGAAAAAGAAGAAAAATACAGAGAAAAAGAATAGAGTTCAACTTCCCTGTCAAGCAAAGACCATCATCGAGGTAAAATCTCTATCCTTTTTTTTTGCATTCATCTTGAATCATTTTTTTTCTTTTTTTTTGTCATCTACATATTCATTGCTAAGTAGTTTGCTAAGAATAACAGTAATAGAATAAGAATAGAAAATTGCAGTAGGATGAATCTTGGTTCAAACTCAAAACCTGTGTAACAAAAGCCTCAATCCGAAAAACCCACAAAAAGCCAGCAAAAAAACTAACAACACAGTAGCAAACCATCATCAAACCCAAAACCTGTTTAACAAAAGCCTCAATTCGAAAAACCCACAAAAATCCAGCAAAAGAACTAACAACACATTAGCAAACCATCATCAAACCCAAAACCTGTGTAACAAAGCCTCAATCCAAAAACCCAAAAAAAAAAAACCAGCATAAAGCTCAAACACAATAATCATCATCAAATTAAAAAAAAACTGTAACAAGCTTCAAAATCCCAAACACAGTTGACAAGCCTCAAAATCGAAAAACCTATCACCAAGCCTCAAATATCAAAAAAAAAAAAAAACAGTGATCATCATCAAACTAAAAAAAAAGTTAGTAAAGCATCGAACGAAAAAACCTGTTAGCATCATCACCATCGTCCAACAACTTGCATGCACCAACAACCATCATCACAGACCGCTCGATCTCCCAAATCCATCATAAACCTCCAAGCTAACACTCACACAGAGAAACCTTCAAACGTCACAATCCATAACCACCCCATACTAGCGGTAGGCAAATAATGACAACATGTCGCAATCCTCATGCTAATAATCAACAAACAGCAACTCAGAAACACTAGTTCAAGGAAAAGAAGACGAATTAGATTTGAATAAGAGTAGAGAGAACATAAAAGGAATTAATATGGTTAATTGGAAATGAAAAGAACGTAAGAAGGAGTGTGCGGATGACCTTTTGCCGCTTTAGGTTTTTTATTTTATTTCTAGAAGTAACATGATTCAACGGGCCAAGGATCCGGGTTTAGCCCATTTTTTTCATTAAAAAAAACATAACAAAAATGAATGTTGGGTTCCAACTTCTACAAGCCCATTTTCGTTCTGCTGGCCATACCCCCCCCCCCCCCCCCCCCCTTGTTTTGTTTTTGTTACAGCAAAAAAGCATTTGATTTCTTTGGACTTCCTCCCAAATCACCATAAGCCCACGCGTTTTTTTAATTTGTTTTCTTCTTATACTTTTTTTGTTATGCAAAATACTAATAAAACTTAAAATATATTTTTATTAATTTGATTTAGGTTTTGTAAATAATTTTTATCATTTTCTTTCTTTAATAAATTTTGTTTTAGATTTAATTAACTTAATAAAACACCAAAAAAATAACAATTTAGTTTGTTTTTCCTTCTTTAGATTTTAGTTAAATTAATAAAATAAAAAAATAAAGAATATGATTTAATCAATTATTTTCATTTTTAGAATAGGTTTTACTTTTCTCTTTTCAAGTAAATACTTAACATTTCATTTCCATACTTTGTTGATTTTATTTTCATGGATTATCATAGCTTTAATTAAATCGCACAAAATTCGATTTAGTTGTATTGCTTGTTATTTGGACCTTCCTATCTCATTTGATTCATCCCCATTTGTAAAAATTGTACCCCCATTCCCAATTATTTTGTAATAGCGTAGAATTTCAATTCCCGCAATTTACTGCTTTCTTTATACTGTATAGCAATTAGGCGTGTATGGTAAGATTCAAAAATCAATCGCTAGATGACCTAATCAAAGAATAAAATAACTTGAAACCAATATAATTTTTCACACGCACACATCTAGGGTAACCTCGCTCGTTGTCTCGGAAATACAGTCATGTCCCTCGAATATGGGATGCTTTAGCAATGACTCTTCGATAAAAAAGATCGTAGTCCCTCGATGAGCCTCGACGTTGCCTTCGATAAAATGATCCCGTCCCTTACAAAAATTGCTAAAGCGTCTCATAAGTTGCTTTCGATGATTGTAAAATTGACTCGCGCCTGTCCCTTTACATCCAATGGTGGGGCTTCTTACCAAATCAATGGTAAGATAGCACCATTAAAAGGAGGAAGAAAAGAACAATTTAATAACTTTCGAGTAGATAGATTCTCTCTTAGTTACTCGCTTGCTCACGATAAAAACTTTTTACACCTACACTTTCATTTCAAAACATTTTCAAAAAAAAGACAACGTTTTGTATACGTTCTTATAAAGACGAGAACCATTGCAAAACATCTTTTTAAAACACTTTCTGAAACACGATTCACAAACACATCTTTGAACCACTTTTTGAAACAAAACTTTGTACGCTTTCTTATAGAGACGAGAACCATTACAAAGTGATTTTTAAAAATACTTTCAAAGCCCACACCACAAGCACACTATCAAATGAAAGCAAGTGATCTAAACGAGTAACTAAGAGCCCATGGAAAACCATGGATGAAAAGGGTGCTAATACCTTCCCTTTTCATAATCTACCCCCCGAACCCGAGAAATAATCTCGAAAGGTCTTTCCTGTGGTTTTTTACCTTTCCTTTTGGATAAAAGAAAAGTCGGTGGCGACTCTTGCTATCCGTACAAATGCGATCAAAACGCAAAACATCAAGTCAGTTCTCCCACCGTATCACAGTGAGCCATCTCAATTCCTTCAAGTATGTGGAAATGGATGGTGAATTCATAGAGACTCTGTGCCAGGATTTCAAAATTGTTCCTCCTATGGTTTCCACCACCAAAATATTCTCCAACATATCAAAAGCTGATGAAGTTATACCAAGAATGGTTTCACTTAAGGATGCCAATGCCATGGTCGAAGATGGAAATTGTACTATCTGGGAACAACTTCCCGACATTCCATTTAAAGCAGACCAATTCGGATTGGGTTTCACCATCAAAGCTCAGAAAGAAGTCAGGCGCGCTCGCTTGGGAAAGCCACATCTTCGCATCGGGAATCATGAAGTGAACACTTTGGAAGCCTCTGATGATGAAAATACCTTTGAAGATTGGATCTACCCTACTATCAAAGGAAAGCTCAACAACGGGCATGCAAAGGATTTCACTCCCATCTCCTTCATTGAGGAGTAATTATTGCTTACTATTTTCTGTCAATTCAAGAACTTTTGTCTGTAATCTTAAATTCCAAACAATGACTTTTAAGCCATGTGCCTTGCCCGAGGCACTATGGTCCATTTGTTAAGGGTTTTGTTCATGTTCATTTATCATATGATCATTTAATATAAACCATTGGACCTTTTGCATTCAAATTTTTGTGTTCATTGTATTTCTTTTCCTTTATTACATTTTTTTCAATGTCCATGTATCTTACATGCACACACACACACACACGCACACACACACACACACTTGCAGATCCTCATCCACTCCGGATCTCATTGTCAACAACTCTACTATTTCCAGTTATGACTTCGAACATCCAATTAACCAAGCTGAAGACAAAGGCGAGGAAGATTGTGAAATACCAGGAGAACTAGCCAAACTGCTAATGCAAGAAGAGAAAGCTATTCAACCTCATGAAGAGCCAGTCGAAGTTATCAACTTAGGTACTGAGACAGATAAGAGAGAGGTCAAGATCAGCGCCAACCTAGAAGATGGTATCAAGAATAGATTGGTTTAGATGTTACATAACTATGTTGTAGTGTTTTCCTGGTCGTATGAAGATATGCCCGGATTGGATACCAACATTGTGGTTCATTGTCTACCAACAAAAGAGGATTACCCTCTTGTTAAGCAAAAGGTTCGTTGTATGCGGCTAGACATGTCTAAAAAGATAAAGGCTGAGGTAATAAAGCAAATTGATGCAGGTTTTCTAGGTGTCACATATTATCCTCAATGGGTTGCGAACGTGGTCCCCGTGCCAAAGAAAGATGGAAAGGTTTGCATGTGTGTAGATTATAGGGATCTGAATAGGGCAAGCCCTAAAGATGATTTCCCTCTACCACACATTGACGTCTTGGTTGACAACACCGCTCAAAATAAAGTCTTCTCCTTCATGGATGGATTTTTTGGCTACAACCAAATCAAGATGGCCCCCGAAGACATGGAAAAGACCACCTCTGTTACACAATGTGGCACCTTTTGTTACAAGGTCATTCCTTTAGAATTAAAGAATGCAGGGGCAACATATCAAAGAGCTATGGTAGCTTTGTTTCATGATATGATCCATCATGAGATAAAGGTCTATGTGGATGATATGATTGCAAGGTCGCAAACTGAAGAAGAGCATCTCGATCACCTACACAAGCTATTTGAGAGGCTGAAGAAGTAAAAGTTGAGGTTGAACCCTAATAAGTGCACATTCAGAGTAAGGTCTGGAAAGCGTCTAGGTTTTGTCGTCAGTGGTGAAGGCATCGAAGTTGATCTTGCAAAGGTAAAAGCATTCAAGAAATTCCAGTTCCACGCTCTGAAAAAGAATTTAGTGGATTCTTGGGTCGTCTTAACTACATTACCCACTTCATATCTCATTTAACTTCTATTTGTGAACCAATCTTCAAACTTTTTAAGAAAGATCAAGTAGTCAGATGGAACGACGACTGCCAAGCCTCCTTCGACAAAATTAAAGAATTTTTGCAAAAACCTCCTATCCTTATGCCTCCAGTGGAAGGAAGACCATTATTCATGTACTTAACTGTGCTAGAGAATTGTATGGGGTATGTGTTGGGCCCACATGATGAGTCTGGTCGAAAAGAGCATGCAATATACTACCTGAGCAAAATGTTTACCGACTGTGAAACTAGATATTCACTGCTCGAGAAAACTTTCCGCACTATGGCATGGGCTGCTCGCCGTTTAAGACAGTATATGTTGACTCACACCACTTTATTAATTTCTAAGATGGACCCTATCAAGTATATCTTCGAGAAGCCCGCTCTCTTCGGACGAATAGCGAGATAGAAAATGATTCTGACTGAATACGATATTTAATATACAACACAAAAGGCCATCAAAGGAAGTGTATTGGCAGATCATTTGGCTCATCAAGCTGTTGATGATTATCAATCTATGAACTTTGACTTCCTGGATGAGAATATCATGTTATCAACCGACTGTGCAAAACCTGGACCGTATGACAGACCTAAACAAGGATCCTGATGGACTATGGTTTTTGATGGAGCTTCCAACACTTTGGGAAATGGAATTGGCATGGTGATAATTTCTCTTGAAGGATGTCACACTCCTTTCACTGCTAGACTGTGCTTCGATTGTACGAATAACATGGATGAGTACGAAGCATGCATCTTGGGTTTGAAGGCTGCCATTGACTTAAAGATCAAGCATTTGGATGTATTTGGAGACTCTGCTCTAGTGATTAGCCAAGTGAAGGGAGAATAGGACACTAAGCATCCTAACCTGATTCCTTACAAGGAGCTTATGTTAACTCTGACTCCATGCTTCGAAGAGATCACCTTTGAACATTTCCCTAGGGAGTAAAATTAGTTAGCCGACGCTTTGGCCATAATGTCTTCCATGTTCAAAGTCAAATGGGACAATGAATATCCTATGATTACAATTGATAGATTTGACGAAACTGCACACTGCTGTGAGCTTGACACTGACGAAGAAAAACCATGGCACCATGAGGTGAGGAGATATCTTGAGGTACAAGAATATCCAGAAGTAGCTTCCATCAATGACAGGAAATTCTTGCATAGATTTTCAGCCAAATTCTTTCTAAGCAACATAATCTTGTACAAGAGCAACCATGATTCTACTCTACTCTGATGTGTGGACAAGAAGGAGGCAGTGAAAATTATAGAAGACATGCATGAGGGCCTTTTCGGGACCCACTCTAGTGGACACACTATGGACAAGAAAATCTTGAGGGCTGGTTACTATTGGTCCACAATGGAAACTGATTATCATAATCACTCAAGGACTTGCCACAAGTGTCAAGTCTATGCTGACAAGGTCCATGTACCTCTTATTCATCTAAATGTCATGACTTCTCCGTGGCCATTTGCAATGTGGGGCATTGACATGATTGGAGAGATCAAACCTACTGCTTCTAATGGACGTCGCTTCATTCTTGTCGCTATCGATTACTTCACCAAATGGGTCGAAGGTGCCTCATTTTCCTCTGCCATGAAGAACGTTGTAGCCAGATTCATCAAGCATAATCTCATCTTCCGTTACGGTATCCCCGAACGGATTATCACCGACAATGGAACTAATCTCAACAATGCTATAATTACGGAACTATGCACTCAGTTTAAAATCAAGCATCACAATTCTTCTCCATACAGACCCAAGATGAACGGCGCAGTGGAAGCTACCAATACAAATATCAAGAAGATTGTGCAAAAGATGGTGGTAACCTATAAAGACAGGTATGAGATGTTACCATTTTCTCTCCATGGCTACCATACTTCGGCTCGTACGTCAACTGAGGCAAATCCTTTCTCTTTGGTCTATGGCATGGAAGCCATCTTGCCTGTAGAAGTTCAGATTCCCTCTCTAAGGATAATGAAAGAAGCAAATTTAGGTGAAGATGAATGGATTCAAACTAGGTTGGATCAATTGAATTTGATTGACGAGAAGCGACTGGATACTGTTTGTCATGATCAGATGTATCAAAAGCGTATGATCAAGGCATTCAACAAAAAAATCAAGCCTCGAGTGTATCAAGCTGGTGACGTTGTAATAAAGCGCATCATTCTTCCACAAGGCGACCCCAGGGGCAAATTGACTCCCACTTATGAAGGACCATTTATTGTAAAGAAAGTTTTCTCTAGTGGTGCCATGATGTTGACTACTATGGATGGCGAGGACTTCCCACATCCCGTAAACACGGACATAGTTAAAAAATACTACACTTAAAATGACCCGCTAGGTTGACACACCTAGGAAAAATAAGGGCATCCCGGTGAACCAAAGAGGTTCGAGAAAAAATTAGGGATATATGCAAAAGATTGTACACCCGCCAAGTTGAAAACCCGAAAGGTAGACTTGGGTAAAAATGGGTATCCTGGTGGGCTGAAAACCCGAAAGGGAAGTCCAGGCAAAAATTAAGGATTAAAGCGTATGACTATGTCCTGTGCGATCTTTACGGCCAACTCTATTACCAAAATCCAAAGTTCAAATGGTCCAAAATCAGTCCAATCAACTTCTTTCAACTCAAGGGATGATGTTCGAGGACATATGGTCAATAGTGGGGTTGGAACACAAAGAGATCACTTTCACACGGTTATTACTTTTTGTTTTCACTTTGTATTCTTTCCATTCTTTCAACGATTTCCTTTTACTAGGATCTCGGTCTCTTTGTGCAAAACGCCTATTCATGGGCGAAACATCAATACAAAAATACTTTGAAGTGAAATATTTCTGTTTTTTCTATTTTGAGTGCAAAAGTGTCCAATAACTAAAATTGAATGAACATATGCATATGAACATGATTAAACTTTTAACAAATGTATGTTTAAAAACAGTGACATGCATCTCCTTAAATGTATTTGAGATATCCCCAGAGTTATTTTACTAACATTATCCCTACAATTTTGGATTCATAAAATCCCCAACCAGAATTTCAATATCTGGAAGATCCTCTCCCCAGTTGAGTTGGTCTTAAAAGGGAGCCTTATGGAATTCTTCCTAAAAAATATATCCTCCCCAGCAGTTCGTCAAATATCCTCTTCAACATGGTTTTATTTCCCCAACAAACCACATATTCCCCGGCTTGAGTTCGCATCTTAGACTATTACAAATCAAGGGACCACAACCCTTAACCCTCAATGGAGTCTCCAACAGAGTCATTGCTATCTCCAAAAGTTACTGTAAAGCCTGGAATCCGACCAGATAACAGTCAACTTCAAACAAGTTACTATGGAGCCTGAACCCGACTAGATACTAGTTTAATTTCATCCTACTCTCAATTTACTGTGAATATTGGACCCTACCAGATAATAGTAAATCTCAATTCCTAGTTACTGAAACTTGGACCCGACCAGATAATAGTTTAACTTCTCAAATTGCTTAAGCCTGGACCCAACCAGTCAACAATTCAAGCCTGGACCTGATCAGATACTAGTTAACCTCAAGTATAAATTACAGAAGCCTGGACCCGACCAGTTAATAATTTAAAATTTTGAAGCCTGGACTCGACCAGATAACAACTTCAATTTCTGAAACCTAGACCCGACCAGATAACAGTAAATCTCAAATTTAGTTGCTAAAGCATGGATTCGACCAGATATTAGTTAACTTCTTCAATTGCTGAAGACTGGACCCGACCAGTTAATAGTTCGAGTTACTGAAACATAGACCCGATCAGATAACAATTGATCTCAAATTCAAATTACTGAAGATTGGACCAGACTGGATAATAGTAAACCTCAATTTCCAGTGGCTAGAGCCGGGACCCGATCAGATAGTAATTTAACTTCTCCATCTACTTCCAAGCCTGGACCCGGCCAGTTAACAGTTCGAGTTGTTGAAACCTGGACCCAACCATATAATAGTTTAATTCTTACAAATCACTAATAAAACTCCTCTTCCCTAGTAGAGTATGCCATTATCCCAGCGAGTTGCTACAAAGCCTAGAATCCGACCAGATAACAGCTAACTTATTTATCCCCCAACAAGTTATTGTGAAGCCTAGAATCTGACCAGGTGACAACTAACTTTCAAGAGATAATTCCCCACCAGAGCAATGGACAACCAAAACTCCTGAATTATGGTTCCCAAGCAGAAATCAACATTCTCCACAGAGTTTTCTCGAGCAAAGTCAATATTCCTTAGCAGAGTTTATTCTCAACAAAGCAGGAATCCCCAGCAGAAGCATTTTTAACAAAATTTGAAGATACACATACTATTCATCTCCAATAGAATTCAAATATTTAACTTCTCAAAACTCCCTAGTATCTATCAAGGATACGCTTCGACAATATGTCACATTCATACATCATATAACATACATAACATATATATACATAACATAAACATACATAACATATACATACAACATACTTCATTTATTTTGAGAACATTATTACACCACGCATACATTCGCTTACAGCTAACCCCTTTGTTCCTTGCACAAAAAAAACCATTGATCCAAAGACCTCTTCTGGATCAGAATTATTTCTTCCAATTAAAGCTAGGCAAGACACCTAGTTTTCAGCATGTATCAATCAAAGATTTGTGCTGATTTTTCTCCTAGTTTCTACCATCATCTCTCCAAATGGCATCTATAAGCCCATTCCCAAATCAATACACCACCGAGTGCAAATTTCTGGGCACTTTAGTGTTCAATTATCTTTCACCTTTAAGTCACGAAAGGCGGATCCGCCAATCTAACTCTTCAGGTTCAAGAAGATTGAACAGGGGCAGCTGTTGTAACCCAAAATTTGCCCTCTCAAGTTCTCAAGAATTCTCTCACAGGATGTCTATTAATTCAAGACTGCACAAGGTTTGATCAACTCAAGACACCTCCTCAAACACTGATGACTCAAAATTAGGGTTTGAGTTTACACGAGGAAAATTGTACTTTTAATGCTTCATATGACTTTCATAGATTATTTTGGACTCCCAAGATTTCTCATGTCAAGTTTCAAGCTTTGAATCACATTTTTGCTCAATCAATTGATTAGTTGACCTAAAATCAACTATATTAGGGAAAAAGTCAACTGTGGTCAATTTACATTATGAACTTATATATGTCAATTGATAAAGTTTGGATCACAATTCCTCAAGAAATTTGATCAGATTACCAAAAGGGCAAAATGATCAAAATTAGGGTTTTGACTGAAGAGGCTTAATTTTTTACTATTGCTCAAATGCATGACTTGTTGGTTTGAGACATGATATCAAGAATCCAACTGCATCATTTTGACCTAATGGCATGGTTCAAAGCATTTCTCATGATCAATTAATTGATAGTGGAAATTTGGTCAACTGATGAAAAAGTCAACTGTACACTGAAAAGTCAAACTTTGACTTTTTGATCAAAAACAAGTTTCAAAAATTATATTTCATCAAGACATGTAAAAATATGAAGATTGTTCATCAAGAAATCAAAAAAAGTCAAAATTATCATTGAAAAGTCAAAATTCTAAGACTTAGAAATTTTTCTAAGTGTTGGAAATTTAACCTTTTTTCATGGCTTTGTGCCAAATTTTAACCATGATGCAAGATGATTCAAGAAAAACTTCCAACATGAAAGTTGTAGATCTCAATGAGATCTAAAAAATTGTAGGACATAACTTTTCTAGAAATGCTTGGATTGGGGTGTTTTTTGAAATAAAATTGTTTTTAGTACTAGGCCTAGCCCAATGTTTTTTTTGCAAATCAGAAAAAAGGAAATAAAATAAAATATAATGGGCTTACATTGGGGTCAGCATATAAGGGGGTGATGTGCAGAAAAATAAGGAAGTCCCAATGAGCACGAGGCCCAACGCGCTTGTTTGGAAGCAAAAAAGAAAGAAAAGAATGAAAAGTTGTGAAAAGTGGCAGCGCTGGGGCTCAAACCCACACCCTCACTAATATACGTGCGATGCCTTACCATTGGGGTGGCTATACATCTAGTGTTATAATTGAAACCATAACATTATATTAAAAAATTATTTCTAGCCAGAACTTCATCTTCAACCTTGCGTGTAAGTACGAAGTGCGCCTAAGAGGGGGGGGGGGGGGTGAATTAGGTACTTAAAATTTTTTTTCTGGTTTTAGTGATGATGGATATTATTTTTCTGGTTTATGGTAAATTTATGAAAGAGTAAAGTGCATAAAAATAAAGAGACACAAGAGATATATCCTGGTTCCCCTCACAGTCCGAGAGTACTCCAGTCCCCTTTCAACATGAAAGAGATTTCCTTATAGTGGTAAACTTAAACAAGAACTACCCAAAACCAAGAACAATCCTCTTGGACCAAGAACAATCCTCTTGGATTTTCACTATGTCAACAATGAGAACAATCCTATCAAAGTGACTTTACTTGTATCCAACCATCCTGGAAAAACAAGATTACAAAACCACTTGAACTTATTTTCAACAATCCTGAAAAATAAGCAAGTATATAGCAATATTTGATTTGAGTGAGTTTGTGTAGCAATGATCACTTTGAGTGATTTTATCAATGAATTGATATTCTCTTATAATAACAATAGTATACAATGACTCAAGATATATAATGCTCAAAGTTTTCGGGTTGACAATATGTGAAAGTGTGCAGAAAACTTGTGTAGGAAAGTGTATAAAAACTTGAGTTTGATTTTTGAAAATTCATAAAATATGACTGGAAGAGGTGCTTAAAATGATTTTTAAAATGAGTATTTATATGTTCATAGCACCCTTTTGAAACAACATATAATTATGCAAATGAATCATGAACAATTGCAAAGATTAAGTGAAAGGTTTCCATGAAATGGTGTTATGAACAGGCATGAGTAAAGCTGTTATTTTTCAATATCGTTCAGCATGCAATCGATTGCACCCTTGTGTAAATCAATTGCACGGGGTTTCAACAGCTAAAAATTCAAATATTTTGAGTGAGCAATCAATTGCACAAGTGTGTGAATCGGTTGCACTTGAAGTCAGTAGCAAAAATTGATTGAGAGCAATCGATTGCACAAACATGCAAATCGATTGCACTTAGAAACAATAGCTAATACTTTGAAAACATGAAGCATGCAATCGATTGCACCAATATACAAATCGATTGCATCCAAGTGAAAATTGATTTTTTGCTTAGAAAACATGAGAAAAAGTTTGGACAAGATAAAATATTTCTTTTGACCATTAAGCATCTATGTCTTAAGTTCAAAGTAAGTATTATCATTATACCTTGAAATTTTCTAAGTGCTTGAACCAAAGACTTTATCCACGGATGCTTTTAGCTTGATCAATAATATTTGCCTTCTTGTCAAAATTGTTTGTCTTCATCAAAACAAAAGTGCATTTGAGAAGCTTGATTTTACATTGCGCGCGTATTACAGTGTGAATAACAACAAATTTTGAATTCTATAACTTAGCCATTTCTCAACCATTTTCAAAACTTCAAACATCAAACTTTTTAGAAATTTCACCATGATTCTAAATATGTAAATAACTTAAACTAATTCTCAAAGATGAGCATGAATTTCTGTTGGTACCAAATATAACCTAATATTTTCAGGAACTTCAACTTCAAAATTCTCCCTACACAGTCAATATAAATGAAAACTATAGACATGAGCAGTTTCAGGGTAATGATATCTAAATATTATCTTTGAAAATGCAAGCCTAATAATGCCTAAATGAAGAGATGCAAAGTCAGAAAAATACCTCAAAAAATGGAAATCGTATTCTGAGTTTGAGCTTGTTTCAAGGGATGGTGATGATTAGGTTAGCTTCCTCAAGTTCCCAGGAAGCTAATGCAACCCTTACTTGATGCTGGAAGTGCTCGAGTCGTGCTAGAGAAGTCAAAATGCAAGGTCTGTTTTTTGGTTATGGAGGTTAAGGAAACTGGTGTTATAGAACTTTGAAAGGTGTTGGGATTGTTTGTATATGACGTTTAGAAGCTTTTGGAAGCAAAAGGCCAAGAAACGCACGAGTGGTTTTTGATTTTGGGATTTCTGGCCAGCATATGCAACAATGGAGGTTTGCTATGTGATTCTGACTTTGGAAGTGTTTGAGGGCTTGAGAATTTGTGTATTATGCTGCAATAGACTTTTGTATATGTATGATAAAGGTTAGATATCAATTGCACTCAAGATTTCTGAGTTCTAGCCTTTTGGCTCTATAACTTGCTTTTGAAGAAAAGTGAGAAAACAAGTCTCAAAGTGTTGTACAAGCATGGTCTGAGTTGGTAGAGGCCTTAGACATTTTGATTTTAGTTTTGACTTTACTTGTGTGCAGATAAAACTATTTATAGGATCAAGGAGTTGACAATTGCAAAAGCTTGATTTTCTAAAATGGAATTGGTACCTTTCTTCCTAAAATGGATTAATTAGTTGGACAATAGCTTAAATGCATGGATCAAAGCTCTAACAGTTGTGTAAACATTTAATTATGGAGTGAAATTCAAGTTAGAAACCTGCAAGGTGAGTTTTGTACAACATGGCTTGAGATTTGATCCAATGTTCATCACAAAATTGACTTGTAAATCAAGAATGAAACCCTAACTTCATCTCTTCGATTCTCTTAGCTCAAGCATGATCTCAATAAGCTCTTGGACTTTTTATAAAGCTTGTGAAATCCTATACAACCTTCATGTTGTACATTTTTGAAGAATCAACTTGGAACCATGTGAAAAGTTGCCCTGAAGTTGGTACCAAAAATCTGCCTAACTAGGGCAAAATTTTACTAAGTGTTTTAAGAAAAAAGTGCATGCCTTTATGAACTCATAACTTAAAATCCAAGAATTTATATAAAATTTTCTGCCCTATAATGTTTTATATCTCATTTATATCTACAACTTTCATGTTGTAAGTTTTTCTTGAATCATCTTGCATCTTGGTGAAAAATTGGGATGAAGTTATGAAATGATCATGTTTTTAAACACAAAAATTTCTAAGTTTTAGAAATTTTGACTTTCCAAGATGAAATTTGAATTTTTGATTTATTTATGATCAAGCTTTATATTTTTGTATGTTTTGATGAAATGTGACCTTTGAAATTAAATCTTGATCAAAAAGTCAAAGTTTGACTTTATAGTGTACAATTGACTTTTCATAAGTTGACTGAAATTCATTTATCAATCCAATGATCTTGAGAAGTGATTTGAACTATGCAATTAGGTCAGGATGATGCATTTGAATCCTTGACATCATGTTTCAAACCAATAAGTCGCGTATTAGGTCAAAAGTCAAAAATCAAGCCTTCTCAGTCAAAACCCTAATTTTGACCATTTTGCCCTTTTGGTGGTTTGATCAATTTTCTTGGGGAATTATGATCCCAACATGATCAATTGATACACATGAGTTCAAAATGTTGGTATGGGCCAATAACCTTTGAAGTTTGACTGTAATTTTGCCATAATTGACTTTTTACCCAATACATCTGATTTTAGGTCATTTGATCAATTGACTGAGCACACTTGAACTGCAAGGCTTGAAATTTGACATGAGCAATCATGAAGGTCCACAATGATCCATGAAAGTCATTTGAAGCATTAAAATCTCAATTTCTCTTATGAAATCTCAAACCCTAATTTTGGAGGTATCAGTGTTGAGGAGATGTCTTGACCTAGCCAATCCTTGTGCAAGCTTGAGTAATTGGAGATCTTGTGGGAAATATCTTAAGAAATGAGAGGGAAAACTTTGGGGTAAAACACCAGCTCTCTCCGGTTGAATATCTAGATGGCAAATGATCCTGACTGAATATGACATCAAGTACACCACACAAAAAGCAATCAAAGGAAGTGTGTTGGCAAATCATTTGGCACATCAAGCTGTTAATGATTACTAATCTATGAACTTTGAATTCCCGGATGAGAATATCATGCTAGTAACTGACTGCGAAAAGCCTCGACCATATGAAGGACCTAAACAAGGATCCCGATGGACTATGGTTTTTGGTGGGGCTTCCAACACTTTGGGTAATGGAATTGGCGTTGTGATTGTTTCTCCCGAAGGTTTCCATACACCTTCCACCGCTAGATTGTGCTTCAACTGTACGAATAACATGGTTGAGTATGAGGAATACATTTTAGGTCTAAAGGCTGCTATCGACCTAATAATCAATTTCTTGAACGTATATGGAGATTATACTCTAGTAATCAGTCAAGTTAAGGGAGAGTGGGATACCAAACATCCTAATTTGATTCCTTACAAAGAGTTTGTGCTAAATTTCATCCCATACTTTGAGGAGGTTACTTTTGAACACTTCCCAAGGGAATAAAATTAGTTGGCAGATGCCTTAGCAATAATGTCATCTATGTTCAATGTCAATTGGGACAACGAGGCTCCTAGAATTACAATCGAGAGATTTGATGAACCTGCACATAGTTATGAGCTTGAAACTGACGAAGAGAAGCCATGGTACCATGAGGTGAAGACATATCTTGAAGCACAAGAGTATCTTGAAGGAGCTTCCATTAATGATAAGAAATTTTTGCGAAGATTTTCAGCCAAATTCTTCTTAAGCAATGGAATCCTATACAAGTGCAACCATGACTCTACTATACTCCGGTGTGTGGACAAGAAGGAGGCAGATAAAATCATGGAAGATATGCATGATGGTATCTTTGGGACTCACTCTAGAGGACATACTATGGCCAAGAAGATTCTGAAGGCTGGGTACTATTGGTCGATAATGGAAACTGATTGTCACCATCACTCGAGGACTTACCATAAGTGTCAGATCTATGCCGATAAGGTCGATGTACCTCTAGTCCCTTTGAACGTGATGACTGCTCTACAGCCATTTGCAATGTGGGGCATTGATATGCTTGGATAAATCAAACCCACTGATTCTAATGGACATCATTTCATCTTTGTTGCTATTGACTACTTCACCAAATGGGTCGAAGCTGCCTCTATGCTTCAGTAACAAAGAACATTGTAGCCAAGTTTATCAGGCATAACCTCATCTGTCGTTACGATATCCCTGAAAGGACCATCACTGGCAACAGAACCAATCTCAACAATGTTATGATTACTGAACTCTATACGCAGTTCAAAATCAAACATTACAATTCTTCTTCGTACAGACCTAAGATGAATGGCACAATGGAATCTGCCAATAAAAATATCAAGAAGATTATGCAAAAGATGGTAGTAACCTACAAAGACTGACATGACATGCTACCGTTTCTCTTCATGGCTACCGTACTTCAGCTTGAACGTCAATTGGGGAAACCTCGTTCTCCTTGGTCTATGGCATGGAAGATGTCCTGCTTGTCGAAGTTCAGATTCCTTCCCTAAGGATTATGAAAGAGGCAGATCTAGGCGAGGATTAATGGATTCAGACTAGGTTGGATCCGTTGAACTTGATTGATGAGAAGTGTCTGGCTGCTGTTTTTCATGGACAAAGGTATCAAAATAATATGATCAAGGCATTCAACAAGAATATTAAGCCTCGAGTATATCAGACTGGCGACTTGGTAATAAAGCGCATCATTTTTCCTCAAGGCGATCCCAGAGGAAAATGGACTCCCACTTGAAACAACCGGCTGAAAATCATCAAACAATGAAGTCGCCATAAAACGTATTTTATCCCCTATGGAGGGAAAGGTAAACATTGAGAAAACCTGAGAATGGAGAAGTCACGGTCTTGCGACCGAGAGATTGGGTAAGGGAGTATGTTACGCGAGGGGAAGGTATTAGCACCCCACACGCCCGTAGTACTCTACGATATCCACTCTTGTTATCTATCTTATGGGTGTGTTTAATCTATGCTTACTGTTTACTATACTACGTAAGGGAGAGTGCATGCAAATGAAAGGAGAAAAGAATGTAGGGAAAATAAAATTGTGCTCACCTGGGCCCTACCCCAATGTCTACGTATCCCTTTTTGAGGAATCAGAGCTACCGTAGTTCGGCTCTTATGTTTTTGTTTGTTTGTGTTTTTTATTGACAAAGTTAATTCCGCCTTCTGCCGCAGCTCGACCTTTGGAGACTTATGCGTTGGCACAAAAGTAAATTAATCATGTCCTTACCCGAAAAGGGTTTTAGAGAAAGGTGCTCGAGCGCACAAAATGATTTGAATTGGTTTGTGTTTTATTACCTTGAAAAAGGGTTTAAGTATGATTAGCATGTTTTTGATTTGCTAAGAAAAGAAAGTTTTGTTTTGAATGCAAGGATGCAAAGAGGGGAAGAAAAGGGTCTAAGGGAGACTAACCTATTTCTAAACCTAATGTTATCATAAAATGGTAGTCCTAAGGTTCTGATTAACTAAAGGGAAACGTCTGCCTAATGTTAACATGCATGGTTTACAGCCTAAGGTCTAACTCGCATCCGCATGGAGCAAGCGCATCCTAAGGGAACATGGTATGTACAAGGATAAAGCAAGCAAGCCGATAAACTCAAGAGAGCGCACCTAGAAAGATCCTATCTAAGTTAGCATGCCAAAGAAAGTCTAACAAAACTATCCTATAGGGAACAAGCAATGAGAGCAAAGTCGTGATCTCAATTTCTAAATTGAGTGACTCATCGATCAACAAGAAATAAAGGAAAGCGATAAAGTCCTATAGGGAGAATGCACTGAGAGTGAAGTCGTGATCTCAATTTCTAAATTGAGTGACTCATCGATCAATCAACAAAGATACAAACACAAGCACAACATATATGGCAAATGAAGCGTAGAATGCCTGCTAGAGGTCTTTAAACAGCGACTTCGAGCGCACACTCTCTATTTCCTACTTCTCATGGTATCTAGAAAGCAATAAAGAAATGCAATAATGTGTGAAGGAGTACAAGGGTAGTAGCGGAGGCTACCAAAGCAAGCAAGTCGTTAGGAGCAGACGAAAGTACTGAAAAAGCAGGGAGTATGCGTCGAGCAAGCTTTATCAGGAAACAAACAAAGTCAGAAACAATATCCAACTAAGATAATGGCAAACATGTATTGCGAATGCAATGCATAATCGGAGGTTCCTTGCACAATGAACAACACGTGAAAAATTAACATGGCAAAGCGGCATGAAGATATGAATAAAAACTAAAAATAGTATTTTTTATTAGTTTTTTAATGTAAGGTAAATTCTAAAAAATTTAAAGAATTAATTCCTAAAAAAAATCATATTTATTCTATCACATTTTTTATTTTTTTTATTAATTTTTTCTATATATATATAAAATGAAAGGAGAAATTAAAAAGATATAAAAGGAAGAATAGAGAAGTCAGGGGGTGCAAGCAGATTCCTGGAGCTATGATGCAGTAAAATAGGCGTAATTCCCTTTGAATTTCAGGTCCACAAAATGCTTTATTTGCAATGCTATCAGGCTACCAAAAAACTTAGAAAATGGGCCTATGGAGTATACAACTTGGTCCAAGAGCTTCTCACGTTCATTCCAACACCAACAATCATTAATCGACTATTTTTCAGCATCATTATTTTTTATTATTTCAGTTATCATTGCTATTTTTTTTATTACATTGAATTAAAGCAGAAAGAAAAAAAAAAGAAAGAAAAGAAAAAACATGGAAAACGGTGCGTTTTGTGGGACAATTAGGGTTCACAAGAGTGTCGATTCAGTTTCCACACAGCTTCTTCGCACCTCCGCCGTAAACGCCTTGAACTTCCTTCTCCTCCGATCAATTCAGCCTCATCACCGTCATGTTCACTTCTATTCATGGATTTGCTAATCCTCCGTCAAAACGCTATCATCAATCACGCTATAGTTTCGTTCTCAGACTCCTCTCCAATTCGCTTCCCACCTTCAAACTTTTCCAATCGCCATCACCATCGTATCACAACCATAGCCTCATCCGTTCTCCCTTCATCGTCGTTTTTCCATCAACGAGCATGTTTCTGTTCATCATCTGTTCGATCTTCTTCTAATTCTTTAAATCCAAACATGGAACACGAAAGCCCTAAGAAGCTAGAAGCAAACTCGAACGCAGCGCACAGAGTAATTGATTACAAATCCTTTAGAAACATCAATCCACGTGTTCTACTCTATGCACATAAGCAGAAGGATGTAAGAAATAATAGTCAAGGCTTACCTACTGAAGACTGGTCTGGTGCTTCTTCCACAGTTAGGTTGACGACGAGAAAACTAATGGCCATCAGCAGACGTTCAGGTGTGCGTGCTCTGGATCTTCTTCTTCATCTACTTTCTAGGTCTTCTCGTTGCTCTATTTTCTGAGTGTGTTGTTGTGTTATAGAAGGTGTTGATTGTGGAGAGTTGTTGAGAAGATGAAGGTTGAGATCGCAGAGAGAGAAGTTGGAGATTGCAGAGAGGGGAGGTCAATGAAGGTGATTCTTCAGAGGGTTTGCAGAATGAAGATGAGAGGATGATGATGAGGATGAAGAGGAAAAGCAGAATAAAGAATCCCCCCCAAAAGAAAAGGTGTGGCTTTGTTTATGTATTATGTTATCCTGTTAGCCAGTATGTTAGGGATCTATGAAGTCGGTTATGAAACTTTTGGAAATTCTGTTCCAGTTTTTCTGTTTTTTGGATCTCTGCGAGAAGTTTTCCTTCTTCTCCTTATTTATTATCCTCTGCTTTTGTTATGTTTCTGTTATCCCTTACAACAGGGCACGATTTTGATTATGAAGAGAAGGTTAGAAGCTGGCTGAAACTGTGATGGGTTGAAGGTTTGAGGTTAGTTACCAAAAAATTCTGTTAGTTGGGTTATGGATAGTTAGAAATAGGTTGGAAGTAATTTGTTATTTGCAATTTTGTTCAGAAATTCTGTTATGCCTCCCGTTGACCGTTTGTAGGGTAGCTAGGTGATTCTATTTAGAAGTTAAGAGTTTGTTATGAAATTGGTTAGGCGTTGAACAATTCTGCTATTTTCTATTTAAGTTTTGGTTAAGAATTCTGCAGGTTGGTTACAGATTGTTGTTTTATGTTTTGCATTTATCTGTTTTTTCCTCTTGGGATTTTTGCAGTTTTTTTGAGAGTGGCCATGATTAGAAACGATTATGTTAGTGAGAGCTTGCAGTTTTGGCAGTTAGTTGGGTGAGGGCAATTATGTTATTCTGTTGACTTGGTTGGGAACCAGTTATAGGTTGGTAATTACAGGCCATGGTCTATTAGTTTTGGAACTGTTAAGAATGATTGCTGAATTCTGTCATTTGCTGGAAGCTTTGTGTTTATGGATAGCTGCTGCTTTTGGAAGTTAGTTACAGGCGGTTAGGAGGTTAGAAAATTGGTTAGGAAATTTTTTCTTTTCTGTTATAGGTCAGTTAGGATAGTTGGTTTTCCTTTTTTCTAGTTTACTGTTTCAAACTCATGTTTTCCCCTCCTTTATGCCAAACTGAATTTTCTCTTCTGCTTTTGTTTTACTTTGATCTAATGCTGCCAAACACTTATGCAGGTCTGTTTTTGAGATTCAGAAACTTTAGCCACATGCTGCAATTTTGAATGCAATATGGTTTTGATGATAGATGAAGCATGAAGTATGGATAAGGGCTAAGGTAAAAGGTCTTGATGTAACATGAGGCAATTTGGGATTATGAAGACCAAATCGGGGCTGAAGTAAAATAGGTTGTAGGAGTTCTTTAATTAAGGATAAAATTTTGGTCAATGGTGAATTTGTTTAAGGACCTGTGGTTTTCTCTCTTTTTTCCTTGTAATGCGCTTGAATTTTCACTTGTAATTGCATATTGGAACTCTCAAAATGGATTAGTTAAAGAACATTGGATGAAACATTGTTCCCCTCTTTTAATTCAATTTCCAAATTTCACTCTTTCCTTCATATTCTTGCAAACAATTTTGAATAGAAACCATGACATGAAAGTCAAACATTTCGTGAAGACAATAATGAAAATCCTTCCTTGCCTTAATATTCTTGCATCCATTTGAATGAACCTATGAAATATAACGCGTCTTACCCCATAAAGAATATCATATGGATCACACAAGACCACTCCCTTAGAATAACTTAATTGATCATTATATTGGGAAATAAACCATGACCCATAAGAAATTCCATGTTTGATGTAAAGTTTTCAAAATGAAGGCTTGTAATCTGCCTTGTATTGCACAGTGAGATTTTTCGAACTAAACCCATATTTGTTTGCTCAATGAAATAACTAAATAAATGGTTTTATCTTTTGATGAAAGTGAGTATTTTGATAAAAGAGGAAATTCCCAATGACCATAAACACAAACTCTAATCCCTCAAACCCTGGCCCATGAAGAACCATGTTGATCCAAGCTTGCATGAAGATGATAGCCTAAAAGCACAAGGAAACCCTAATTCCTCAACATCTTTGATTCAAAAGATTGACCCTCGATGAAATTGGATGGAGAAGACCTTGTATCTTGATGTGGAGAAGAAGAGAATAGCCCTGTAACTTTGATGATAAAGAAGTCCATGAAAAACCCTAACTTCACACAAATGATTGATGGAGAGATCACTTGAAACAAGCCTGTGCCAAGATGAGAGCCTTGAAGCCATATGACAACCCAAATTCTTTGAAATCCCTCATCCCATGCCGAAAGTTTTTTTTTATTAATGAATGAATGATGTGTTAGATGACCTAATGGAGTTATGTACATGAGAAAAGTGCGACATACGCGATCCAGATAGAAGTAAAAGGGTAAGACAATTTTGGGATATTACAGTTGCCCCTATTTAATCATCTTAAACTTGAAAGTACGATTGGCGCGTGCCTTTAAGAAGTTCAAGGTTGAAGATAATTAAGTACCAATGCCAAAAATTTGTTCTGGGAAATAGTGTGAGTATTTTTATTTGCTGGGTTTTTTTCCAGTGAAGAGACGGAGATTGGACTTGTTAACGTGGCGTGATGCCAATACAAGGAGGGTATAACACGAACGAGTGTTTGAGTCAATACGGACGAGTATTGAAAGAAGATACAGACGATAATCAAGGAAGGTTAAACACGGACGAGTGTTTGAATCAATACGGACAAGTATTGAAAGAAGATACAGACGAGTACCAAAAGGTTAAACACGCACGAGTATTTGAATCAATACGGACGAGTATTGAAAGGAGATATAGATGAGTATCAAAAGGTTAAACACGGGCGAGTGTTTGAATCAATACAGACGAGTATTGAAAGAAGATACAGACGACTATCAAAAGTTTAAACACGGACGAGTGCTTGAATCAATACGGACGAGTATTGAAAGAAGATACGGACGAGTATCAAAAGGTTAAACACGGACGAATGTTTGAATCAATACAGACGAGTATTGAAAGGAGATACAAATGAGTATCAAAAGGTTAAACACAGACAAGTGTTTGAATCAATACAGACGAGTATTGAAAGGAGATGCGGACGAGTATCAAAATGTTAAACACGGACGAGTGTTTGAATCAATATGGACGAGTATTGAAAGGAGATACAGACGAGTATCAAAAGGTTAAACACGAACGAGTGTTTGAATCAATACGTACGAGTATTGAAAGAAGATACGGACGAGTATAAAAAGTTTGAACACAGACGAGTGTTTGGGAGGCTGACACAGATGAGTATTTAGGAGTTGACACAGATGAGTGTTTAGGAAATCTGAATTATTTGTCAGGCAGGAGTTGGCTACCAGAACGAAACTGGGTCTAGAATGACAAAGTGTATTGATTTTGCTGGGCATTGAAAAGGTGAAGGTCATCGACTGGGGATTTTGGGCATGATACCCTCCTGTAGGAATGTATTGTTGCCCTTGAATGATTCAGGTCTTTTGTGTAAGGTACCTGATCTGGCTTATGCTTCGTATGCATTTTTGAATTTCTTTTGCCGCAAAGATCCACTCTGATGGATCGGCTACGCGCTTTTGAGGATGAAATGTTATGCAGTGATAACTATATGCAATGTGAAGAAATAAACTTCATGGGGATAAGCGAAAGCTTGCTGGGAACCGCTTCTCATTACTGGGGATGCCAATACATGTCGATGCTGGAATTCCGCAGTACCAAAGATCGTTGGGGATACTGATAAAAATTTGCACTGGGGAGCCCCTGATATCGAAGATTGTTGATGACTCTGCTGGAGATTGAATTGCGGACGAAGCGAGTCTTCGGGTACGCTGCTGGATTCTGAATCGTACCGTTGGGGAAGAGATAATTCAGATAGACTTCCACACATCCTAAACTTAAGAAGATGGTAGAACTGAATATGCCGAAGAACTGATATTGAACACCATGTGGATATCTTTGAATACATGCCCCAAGTTTACGCACACTAGGGAATTTCCTCTCGAATCACTTGGGGACAAGAGATGGGCATATACACCTACGAATGCCCCGATTTAGCTCTGCGAATGCCCCAGTTTAGCTCCACTGGGAGTGTTCTTGATTAACTCCACTGGGGATGCACTTGCGCGTGCCGAGTCAAATGACGACTCCGAACTTCCAAATTCACTTGGGGAATCAGGTTTGAAATTGTCTGCAGTAGATGAAGGCAGCTTCGTGCACTGGCTAGGTCAGGGTGACCATTACAAATTGCCACCTGCAAAGAAAAACAACACTTGGAATGCAAACGACATTCCTACATGGTTATACATCAACGTAAAGTCAAGTTTTATCCCGTCTTGAGAATTTTACTCCCTATGTTTCTAATGCCATGTTTAATAACAAATAAAACATATTTTGCGTACAAAAACATTTCATGATAATAAGAGACAACTTTGATGAAAGCAGATTTTATTGATTGCCCTATGAATAGGCATTTGTACAAGGAAGCAACTCCTATATGAGGTAGCTGCGAAACAGAAACGAAAAATACAACAGGTATAAATGGCAATGAGAGATGCTCGAATTTCAATTAAAACCGGTATTGCTACAATTCCCATATCCTAAGTTGTCTCAATGGCTTGCCTCTGAAGAGTAGTATTTGGACCGTTCAATTTGCCGCCAAGGTGCTATGGATGTGCATGTGTCATTCGTGAAGAGCATTCAGACTACATCCTCTCACTTAAAAATCCCTAATTTTTTATTGGATCGCCCTTTCGGGTTTTCGACCCAACGGGATACCCATTTTTCCCTAAGTCGCCCTTCCGGGTTTTCAACTTAGCGGGTTGTTATCTTTTTCCTTTTATCCCTAACTTTTTCCTGGGCTTTCGTGTCCACCAGGATGCCCATTTTTTGCCTAAGTCGCCCTTTCGGGTTTTCGACCTAGCGGCTCTCTTCACGCGTAGAATTTTTTGACTAAGTCTGAATTATCTGGGAGTGGAACGTCTTCCCCATCCATGTTTGTCAGGATTAAGGCACCTCGCGAAAAAACTCTCTTCACGAATATGGTCCCTCGTAATTGGGAGTCTATTTGCCCCTTGGGTCGGAATGGCTTTGCACAATGACCCTTCTCAAGACCAGATCACCAGGATAAAACTTTCGAGGACGAATATTTTTGTCAAATGCTCTTTTCATCCTTTGTTGGTACAACTGGCCATGACAGATGGCCGTCAGACGCTTTTTATCGGTCATATTAAGTTGGCCGAACCTTGTCTGAACCCATTCTTCCTCATCAAGCTTGGTCTCCATCAGAACCCTCAACGAAGGAATTTCTACTTCGACAGGAAGCACAACATCTGTTCCGTAGACAAGCGAAAATGGAGTTGCCCCTGTTGAAGTACGCACAGACGTTCTTTAGCCATGTAGAGCGAAAGGCAGCATTTCATGCCAATCTTTGTACGTTCGGACCATCTTCTGGATGATCTTCTTTATGTTCTTGTTAGCAGCTTCGTCTGCACCGTTCATTTTTTGTCGATACGGCGATGAATTGTGATGTTCAATTTTGAACTCTTCACACAATTCCTTCATCATGTTGTTGTTAATATTAGAACCATTACCAGTGATGATTCTATGAGGAACTCCGTAACGACATATGATTTCTTTCCTGATGAAGTTGGTAACGACCTGTTTTGACATTCTTGTAAGAAGCTGCTTCCAACCATTTGGTGAAATAGTCAATAGCCACTAGGATGAATCTATGACCATTTGAAGCACTTGGTTCAATCCTTCCAATCATATCAATTCCCCACATCGCAAACGGCCACAGGGAGGTCATAACATTCAGAGGAGTTGGAGGAACATGAATTATGTCTGCATATACTTGGCATTTGTGGCACAATTTTGCGTATATGCAACAATCACTCTCCATTATCGTCCAGAAGTATCCTGCTCATAGGATTTTCTTTTCCATATAATGCCCACTCGAATGAGTCCCGAAAGAACCCTCATGGATTTCCTTTATGATCGACTCTGCTTCGTGTCTATCCACGTATCTGAGCATAACCGAGTCATAATTTCTCTTATACAGGACGTCTCCTGATAAGAGGAACTTGGATGCTAACCTTCTAAGCATACACTTATCACAAATTGTAGCATTTTCGGGATACTCTTGCTTCTCGAGGTACCGTTTAATGTAGTAATACCACAGCTTCTCATCCGACATATCCTCAGTTGAGGGACAATGGACAGGAAAGACATGTGCCAACTCTTTGTACCTGAGGATGCGTATACTAGGCCTGATTTGGAAAGCTCACCGAAAACATAGATGCTAGTGGGGCTAAAGCATCATCCAACTGGTTTTTGTCTCTGGGAATATGTTCAAAGGTGATTTCCTCAAAAGCGGGTATTAGCTGCAAGATGTAATCTTTGTACGGAATCAAACTGGGATGTTTCGTCTCCCAATCACCTTGTACCTGATGTATGACCAAAGCATAGTCTCCAAAGACTTCAAGGATTTTGATTTTAAGGTCGATAGCTGCCTCTAGCCCCATTACACACGCCTCACATTCTGCCACATTATTTGTACAATCGAAACATAACCGGGCCGTAAACTGTGTATGAGTATTACGTGGAGAAGTCAGTATCACCCCAATGCCATGGCCTGCAACGTTCGAGGCACCATCAAACGTAAGAGTTCATCGATCTTCTGGATTGACCCCATCATACTCATCAAGCTTCATAACACCTTCATCAAGGAAGTCAAATTTCATTGATTGGTACTCTTCCAATGGCTGATGAGAAACATGATCCGCAAGAATGCTACCTTTGATAGCCTTTTGTGTAACATACTGAATGTCATATTCAGATAAAAGCATTTTCCATCGAGCAAGCCTGCCTATGAGTGCTGGCTTTTCAAAGATATACTTTATCGGATCCATTTTTGATATTAGAAAGGTCGTGTATGTCAGCATATACTGCCTCAGACGTCGAGCAGCCCAAGCAAGCGCACAACAAGTTTTTTCAATTAAAGAATACCTGGATTCGCAATCGGTAAAATTTTTACTCAGGTAATAAATGGTGTGCTCTTTACGTCCTGTTTCATCCTGTTGTCCAAGCACACAACCCATGGATCCTTCCAGCATCATCAAGTACATGATGAGTGGCCTCCCAGGCAATGGAGGGATAAGGATTGGTGGCTCTTGGAGGTACTGTATGATTTTTTCAAAGGCTTCCTGGCAGTTATCATCCCATCGGACATCTTGATTCTTGCGCAGAAATTTAAAGATGGGTTCAAAAATAGCTGTGAGATGAGAAATGAACCTGGCCATATAGTTCAATCTCCCAAGGAACCCCCTTACTTCTCTTTCATTCTTTGGTGCTGGCATATTCTGTATTGCTTTTACTTTGTCAGGATCTACCTCAATTCCTCGTTGACTTACGATAAAACCGAGTAGTTTGCCGGATTGCACCCCGAAGGTTCACTTGTTCGGATTGAGCCTTAGTCTAAACTTTTGCAGACGCGCAAATAACTTTCGCAGATGGACTAAGTGTTCGTCCTCGGTTTGTGATTTTGCAATCATGTCATCAACATATACTTTGACCTCTTTATGAATCATATAATGGAAAAGTGTCACCATGGCACGTTGATATGTTGCACCAGCATTTTTGAGGCCTAAAGGCATGACCTTATAAAAGTAAGTACCCCATGGAGTAGTGAATTCCATCTTTGTCATGTCTTCCGGGGCCATATTTATTTGATTGTATCCCGAAAAACCATCCATGAAGGATAAAACAGAGGACTGAGCTGTATTATCAACCAATACATCGATGTGCGGTAATGGGAAGTCACCCTTTGGGCTTGCTTTGTTCAAATCTCGATAGTCTACACACATGCGCACATTCCCATCTTTCTTAGGGATAGGCACGATGTTGGCAATCCAATCTGAGTATTCATATACCAGCAAAAAGCCCGCGTTCAACTGCTTCTAATCTTCTTCTTTGATTTTGAGAGACATATCTGGACGGGTTCTCCTCGGGTTTTACTTTACCGGAGGACATTCTGGTTTGAGTGGCAGGTGGTGCATGACTATATCCGTATCTAGACCAGGCATATCTTCATACAAACAGGAAAAGATGTCGGAGTACTCTCTGAGAAGCTCAATCAACCCCTTCTTTACGTCGTCTTGCAAAGTGGCCCCTATCTTGACCTCCTTTTTTACTTCATCGGTGCCGAGATTGATGAATTCAATAACTTCTTGATGAGGCAAGATCATTTTCTCTTCTTGTCTCAAAAGCCTTGCCAATTCCTCTGGAATTTCACAATCTTCCCCACTACCCTCATCGGCTTGGTCATTCGGATTTCCAAGGATATTGGTGCAAGGAACTGTAACATCGTCATTTTTTATGGAATTCGAGGCAGACCAGCATGATTGATGAATCATGCCTTATTTTAGAATATGGATGCGAATTTGGAAAATGGTTGAAGAGTTATGAGGAAAAACATTGCCATTTTTATTTTACGAAAATAAGAAAAGATAAAGAGCAAAAATTGTATGCAAAAACGACATTTTATTCAATTTTTAAACAAACATAGAAACATGAGGGAGCCCTTTTCACAAGCCGTGAACATGCTTCGGGCAAAAGCATGTGACATATTTAAAACAAGAACATTACATGTCAAAGAAAACCACTTTGGGAATATCAGTGGCAGTCCAATTGCCGAGCTCCTGATCAGACGCAATCTGATAGATGTACTGAGCCATGTCTACATTGTCTTCATCATCCACTGCATGGATTTGTCCTCGAGCCTCCAGATCGGCCTTAACAATTACCTCTAAAAGCGGAGGAACTTGTTTTCCTTTGAGCATAATTGGACCCGTGCCAACACGGTCTGAAAAAGAGGACTCGAACCCAAGTCCAAACTTGTCCTGCTTTTCACGCACCTCTATCATTTTGCCCCAATTTTCATTAGGAATTCCAGATTCCACAATGGCTTTAGAATCGCTCAAAGAAACCATTGGAACTCCAGACTTCTTTGTAGTTTCCAGCAGGGCGGATAGTCTATCAACAAAAATGATTTCCAAGGCTTGGAAAGGGGTTTCATGAACTTCCCCATCCACTTCGACATAACAGAAGGAAGTAACATTGTTGATCACGACATCTTCCTCTCTGCCAGTAATGATGACCTTGTCTTGGATGATGAACTTCAAACGTTGGTGCAGGGTTGAAGTAATGGCCCCTGCCATATGGATCCACGGGCGTCCAAGTAAGCAAGTGTAAGATGGACGAATGTCCATGACATAGAACGATAGGTAGAACACGTGGGGGACGATTTTGATGGGTAAGTCAACTTCCCCTTCCACATATCTCCTCGACGCATCAAAAGCTTTGACGGTTAGCGTATTGGGTTTCATCATCACCCCGTCCATGTTCAGCTTGAATAGAGTATGCTTAGGCATCACGTTCAAGGAAGACCCAGTGTCTACTAGAACTCGAGACATCACAGTATCTAAGCATCTGATGGAAATATGCAATGCCTTATTATGAGCTCGACCCTCAGGAGGGAGCTCGTCATCGCTGAAGCCCAGACAATTTCCTGCAGAAATATTTGTAACAACCCCTTCAAATTGGGCCATAGAAATTTCAGGATTCACATGGGAACTGTGTAGAATTCTCATTAAGGCAGTTCAATGAGCTTCAAATTACAGGAGGAGGGACAAGATTGAGATCTTTGCAGGCGTCTGATTCAACTGGCCAACCACCTTGAAATTGCTCTTCTTGATTACCCTGATTAGCTGCTCCACTTGTTGTTCAAAATACGTCCCAGGTGAATCATTAACTACCCGTTTCCCTTTATCTCTCACAAGAATCTCTTTGATAACTTCTTCAGGAGGTGGTGGAGTAGGAGCAAAGAATCTCCCGCTTCGAGTTATTCTACTAGTCCCAGCAATGTTGGTTACATCCTTATTTTCGATCGGCGGACAAGAAACTTCCTTTCCCCGAATGTAAATGGAATTATAGTCCCATGGCACCGCTCTGTTATCAGTTAATAGATCAGGAACCAAACTTGGAAGTGTTGATGTTTGGGTTTGCAGGGGAGCAACTTGATTCTGATTTAGCGCAGGGAGCGTCGGGACCTGTATAACCAATGGGACTCTTGAAGTATTCCTATGAACATTGGTCGGATAATACGAGATCTCCAGAATAGCGACATTACCTTCGGTGATGACTTTATAAACTCTAACAACCCCTTCGTCCATTAGTTTCTGAATGGAATTTTTCAAATCCTCACACTCGTCCGGATTGGATGAGCATTTCAAGAAAAAGTCGTGAAGCTCTTGTAGAATTTCTTGCTGTAAAAGATGCTCTCTCAAAAATGTCATTGACATCTGGATCTCTTCAACGTGAGTCACTAATCCATGGCCATCATCCAACCCAATAGCATTGATAGCAGCCCCATGATGAGGAGGCATAGGATTATTCTGAACATTAGGGCCTATAGGCGCGAAGCTTAGCTCTTTGGAATCCAAAAGAGATTGTACCTTGTATTTTAAAGCTCTGCAGTTTTCAATCGAGTGACCGGGAGCACCCAAATGAAATTCACAATGTGCATTAACATCATAACCCCTTGGAAGTTCTGCCGGTAGGGGAGGTAACTCTCGAAGTTGTACCAACTGACCAGCTAGCAACTGTGGGAGTAATTGAGCATATGACATCAGGATTGGATCAAACCTCCTCTCGGGATACTTTTTCGGCCTTTGTTGACCCCTTTGTCCTTGGGGCCTTTGGTTCTGTTGATAGTTTCACGGTGGTGCGTATTGTTGTTGTGGAGCAGCAGCAGGGGTTTGATAATATGGAACCTGTACAATAGCTTTCCCCTTATCATCAGAGGAGTTGCTCACCTCTCCTTCCTTTTTCTTTACTAACCCGCTAGAGTACGATTTCTTCCCACAACCTGAGTTGTTGTTACAATTCATGCCAGATGCACCCGTAATAGTCCATACTTTAATACACATTTCAACCCGCTCCCCGATAATGACTGTGATACGGTGGGAGAACTGACTTGGGATTTTGCGTTTGTGTTTGCAAATGTTTCGGTTTAGCAAGAGTCGCCACCGACTTTTTATTTTATCCTAAGGAAAGGTCAAAAATCACAAGAAAGACCTTTGAGATGTTTTCTTGGGTTCGGGGAGTAGATTATAGAAATGGAAGGTATTAGCACCCTTTCTATCCATGGTTATCCATGGGCTCTTAGTTACTTGCTTAGATCACTTGCTTTGCTTTTCAATTGTTTGAAATGGTGCTCTTCAATTGTTTGAAATGGTGCTTTGTGTGTGATTTTGAAAGATGTTTTAAAAAGAGGCCATCGTTGTGGCAACCTTTGTAATGATTCTTGTTTGAATGTACGCAAAGGTGTTTTTGTCTTTTGAAAAGTTTCCAATGTTTGAAAGTAGGGTTTTGAAATTGTGTTGTGAAGTGTGTTTTGAAGATAGCAAGGATGTTTTTTGCAAGTTTTGATCAAGTAACTAAGAGTTGTCTACCCTATCTTACTCAAAGATCTTTCTTATGTTTTTAACCCTTTTAACAGTGTTGCTTCACCATTGTATTTGGTGAACAACCTTGTGTTATGGTGTTAAACAGGACAGGCGTGGGTCATCGTATAGACCATGATAGCAATTGTGTCAAGTATTTTTGGCAATTTTCTTGAGGGACTTGATCATTTTTGTTTAGGCAACTCAGATAGCGTCATCGAGGAACTATGATCTTTTGTTTTGTTTTTGTTTTGCCAAAGTACTTGACATGCATACCATGGCCCATTTTTGAAGGCAACAAGTGGATTGTAACCCTAGGGGTGCAAGTGTGCATTGTGTTTGTTTTTTCATGCATTTTTGTCTTTGATTAGGTCAAACTATTTGTTGGTTTTGATTTTGCATACAAACCCTAAGTCTAATCATGGCATAATTGAAAGCATTTAAAGGTGCGAGAATTTAAATTCTACACTATTACAACATGATATAGGAAGGGGTTACAAATTTGAATAGGGGATTATTTAGATAAGAAATTAAACCCTAAATTATTACAACCAAATTGAATGTGTAAGGCATAACAATTAAATGTACAATATTTAAATAAATACCATAAATAAATATTAAATAAAATTTATTATGCAAAAAAAAGGTTTTTATGTATGTAAAAAGTATTTTTAATGTAAAATGTAAAGAAATAAATAAAAAAGTCAATTTTAATTATTTTTGTTTTTAGGGCATTAACCCTAATTTTTTAAATAAATAGTATTATTTATTATTTATATACAATAATGCATCAATTTGTACAAAAAATAAAAGTATATTGAAGAAAAGGTATTTTTTAGTATAAAATATTAATAAAAATAAAAATGTATTATTTTTGTTCTAATTATTTAATAAAATATAGTATATATGTATATATATGTATTAAATATATTAAGTGTGTATAAAAATAAAATAAATTATTTACAAAATGTATATATTTCAAGAAAATATTTTCAAATGTGTATAAAAATAATAAAATGAAAATAAAAGTATTATTTGTATTATTTTTTAATTTAAACAAAATGATATAAAAGCATATAAACATTTTTATACTAGTGAAAATAAAAATAAATACCAAATAAATGTAAAAAATTATAAAAATATTTTTGGATCATTTTCATGTTTGAAAATAAAATATCAAAGTCAGAAAATAAAATAAAAATGCAAAAATAATCAAATACAAGAAAATGGGCCAGGGGGGTATGAAATTGAAAAATGGGGTGTGAAAAGCAGGAAGTAGCCAGGCCCAGCCCAACTACTTCATCTTCTTCCTCTGTTCAAACAAAAACGTGCCTTATGTGTACAAACATGTATCTCCTAATTCAATGCTTTTTTGACAAAACTCAAAACATGAAACTTATAGAGCATCAAACAACGAATCTAACCATATAAAAAACTTAAGCTAACTCTCATAGACCAGAGATAATTTCTCTGGCCCTAATTTCTAACCTAGTTTTTTCAAAAAGTTCATGGATGAAATTCTCCTAGCGCGATTAATATAAATGAAAACTAAGCACATGTCTGGTTTCAGGGCTATGAATACAACATCTTTCATTCACAAACCTAAGTCTAACTATTCCTAAATAGAGAGATAGAAGTTCATGAAATACCTGTTTCAGTTGAGTTCGAGCTGGATAATGTATCAACCTTCAATGGTGCTTGAGGTTCTTTTAAGCTTGCCTGATGTCCACTGAAGCTTTCCCAATGCTTGGTTTGTTTTGAAGTAGCCTGAATCGTGCTACAGAACTTAACCTGCAAAGCTTCCAAACAAAAATGGCAATGTGTATTAATGGAGTTACAGTTGGCAATGGAGGTCTGGAATAGTTTAGGTGAGTTGAATGGAAGGTATTGGAACAAGTTTGAGGCAAAACGCACGAGGCAAAGTGGAGATGGAAGTGATTCTGTAGGGCTTGCCCTGTTTTGCAGAAAAATGGAGATTTTGTGTACAAGGAGGTTTGAGGGGTCAAGGGCTCGTGCTTATTGCTTGCTAGGGTATGAGAAACTTGTTTGCAATGTTTGTGTAAGCTGACTATGGCTGTTTTTTGAGTTAGGAGGATTTGGACAAATTTCTTCTTTGTGAAGCAAGAAAGTGTCCCTTGTTCTCACAGGCCTGCACCAGTCATGTATTATGCTGCATACAATCTCCTTGATACTTGCAATTTTTGGATTTGATTTTACTTCAGAGATATGGCCCCATGCTTCAAAGATCATGGTTTGACATAAAGCATATCTTTTCAAAAATGGCAATGTACCTTTTTCTAATGAAGGATTAGTTTTGTGTGTAATGTCCAAATGGCCAAGATAAAGCATTAGCTCAGTGGATTTGCATTCAATTATGGAGTTTGAATTGGTTTAGAGTCCTGTAATTGTGAACTATGCTAGCTTGGTCAGATTTGGCAAATGGTATGAACATGTATTGGCCATGGTTGCAAAGTGAGTTTTTGCCAACTTCAAGCATTCGATTCCCCCTAACCACAAAGGTGTTTGAGGATTTCTTGGACAATTTGGAAAGCTTGCAAAATGTACTATAATCCATATTTGAAATGCAACTTAAGATTCCAAGTGGAACTATGTGAAAAATGGCCAAGAAGATGGGTCAAAATCCTGCCTAAACTAGGGCAAAATTTTTCTAAGTTAAAAGTTTTAGGTACCCTTGTTCCAAAAATCATAACTTGAGATCCAAGCTTCTTTTGAGAAAACTTTGTGAATCAAAGTTGTAGACTTTGTGATGGAATACAACTTTCATGTTGTAAGTTTTGTTTGAATCCATTTTCATCTTGGTGGAAAAATGGGACAAAGTTAGGAAAAAATAAGAAAATTTTATAACTTTGAAAAATTCTAAGTTATGAAATTTTTCCATTTTAAACCCTAATTTGCATTTTTGGGTTTCTTGATGAAAAAGTTTCATAATTTAACATGTCTGACCCTTGCCACTTGATTTTGACCAAAAAGTCAAAGTTTGACTTTTCAGTGTACAGTCAAATTTTGATCAGTTGACTGAAAAATTCATCTGTCAATCTTATGCATTTGAGATCTTTTGAACTTGTTAAATGGGTCAAGACAATTTCATTGAGTCCTTGAGTCCATGGTTGAGCTTGATTTGCCATTGGTTAGGTCAAACAGTCAAAAATTGCCTTTGTGCAGTTAAAACCCTCAAAATGACCATTTTGCCCTTTTGGTGATCTGATCAAATCTCTAGTGGAATTGTGATCCAAACTTGATCAAATGGTTCATATGAGTTCATTATGTGGATGTGGGTCAAAATTCATGAGGTTTGACTGTCAATTGGCCACAGTTGACTTTTTCCCCAATACACCTGATTTCTAAGTCAATTGTCCAATTGACTGGGCAAAAATTTGAATCAAGGTTTGAAACTTGGTATGGACAAACTTGTGAGTTCAACATGAAGTATTAAAGTCACTTTGGGCATTTTAGGTCAAAACATCCCTGTGCAAACTCAAACCCTAATTTAGGTCAACAGTGCAAGGAGGTGTCTTGAGCAGAGCAAACCCTAGCTTAATCTTGAGTTCCAAGAGTCTTGTGATGAGAAATGTTGATGAAATGGGAGGGAAAATTTTGTGGTACAACAATGACCATATCTAAAAACGAATCAGAAGTACTGCTGAGCATATGTTGCAAATACGGGCCTCGGAGGGTACTCATGAACAAATCTACCAGTTCCCGATCTAGGAGAGGAGGTTGAACTCTTGCGACCAAAATGCGCCATTTCTGGGCATACTCTTTGAAAGACTTGCCAGTATTTTGAGACATACTCTGCAGTTGTGCACGGCTAGGTGCCATGGCGGTGTTGCAATGATAATGTTTTAAGAAAGCATCGACAAGCTCGCTCTAGTTAATAACATGAGTTTGCTCTAACTGCATGTACCACTCTAATGGAGCTTCAACAAGACTGTCCTAAAAGAAATTCATAAGCAACGACTCATTGCTAGCATAAGCATCCATATTTCTGCAGTAAGATCGGAGATGAGTCTCTGGGCATGTAACTCCCTTATACTTGTCGAAATCAGGTAGCTTAAACTTTGGTGGAATCACAACCCCTGGAACCAAACACATGGCAGTGGCACTGAATCCTGGTTTCTTAGAAGTCTCCATAGCCCTCAAGCGTTCTTCCAAAGCCTTGTACATCTTAGCAGTTTCCGACAAATCAGCCATGGAATCCTTTGGAGGGTCATCGAGATCGATGACATCATGATGGTCATCCGCAATCAGTCGTGGGTTCTCCTTAGGAATCCCCCAGTGGTCATTCCTGGGTCTGCCATTCTCGGACGTGGAGGCACTGACTACCAGTTTAGTAACGCTTATTCTGAGCTCTACCTGCCCTTGGATGACGGCATGAAGAGTTTCCATGAGCTGATTCATTATATCACCCATGGTGTCCAAGTCTTTGCGGAGAGCGGCCTGGTTCTGCTCGATTTGTTCCATGATCATCAACTTGTTGTCTCGAGTGCGGTAAGGATGTAAGGAAGTCATCTTGTAGATTATGATAATAAGAGGCAAAACCATCAGATAAAAAACCCGCAAGAAAACCTGCAATTCATGAAATGCATGATATGTATGATGTATGTAATGATTGGCCATTCCGATTTTTCACGGTTCAATTACCGTCAACAGTAATCGAGCAAAATGATGGTAAGCATGACCATATGAAGAAAATATCCAGAAACAAAGGAAATTCGGGCAGAGTTGAATACACAAAAGTTATAGGATTACAAGATGAGCAACTCCGCCTAACAAGCTTGTCGGTGACTGAAGCAACAATATAATAATCAGTCTGAACGTAGGCTACCATTCTTCTTCCATTTATATCTTTTATCTCATATCATCAAGGCCCAAATAAAGTTCCTCAGTGATAGTTTCAAAATCATTCCCGTTCGGACTAGCAACAAGTGTGTGCTCGACAATCTTGAACAAACAAGAGTATTTTCAGGAGTTGGAACAATCTAATAGTCCTGGGAGGTGAAACAATGTAACTCGTGGTTGTAAAACTGAAGCAGGGTCAAAGCACCACCATGTTTTCCAATAAGATCTTTTTGCATTAGGGTGGACTAGATGGTCTTTTAAACTCTTCAAAAAAAATCCAAGAACTTGAGCGGAAGGCTTGAGTAGCACTGATAAGTACAATCGTCCCTCCTGATCCTCTTGAGAACATCATTGTTGCTAGACGTCACTGACGGAAACTATAACATCGTGAAGTAACCCGAAATGGACGTGCATATGCAGGGTTAGTATATAGTTTTATTTTTATGACATTTCTTTTGAAAAATAAATATGATATGATGTGAGTGCAAATGATCATGGGGTTACTACTTCCATGATACCGGATTCTGTTGTACTATTTCTGCAGTCTGTGAGTACCAAGATCATAGGTCCGGGACATGGACCAAAGAACCTCATGAACAGATTCGGAGCCTAGAAAATAAATTCGAGATTCCCCTATTTGTTTATAGAAATCCAAGACATAACCATTAGAACCAATAATCATTGTCTGAGCATGGTCACCATCTGAATATGAGCAATCATCTGAACATAATCACCAACTGAACGTAGTCACCATCTGTACTTGTGAAAATAATTCCCTCCCCACTCACGGGTGAAAACTAGGTCAGGGTAAGGCAATGGTAACTCAGAATCGAGGGTACTCCTGAAAAACTACCGTCGTATCACCTAAGTAAAAAAGATAGCCCCTCATTTGTACCTCATCTGAGCGTGGACGACATGGCGGCGATAGTGATACCTAAGTCAACTAGCCGTTCATGTTCCACTATATTCCTAGGGTTCCTATGGTATACAGCTCTGGCCTGGGTATTAGGCCTTTTACCTCAATAGTAACACCTACCGAATAAGAAGTAGATCCAGTACAACAGTAGTATATGGAAGACAGTAAAATGCAATGCATACATATGCTCAAGTATATACAAAATGAGTGAATAAACTTAAATCATAAAAATAAACACCCAAAGAAAAGGAAACAATAGCTAGGAGTGACTCCAGGATGGACCAGCATTTGGCGACCTGTCCCCAGTGAAGTCGCCAGTTGAAACAACCGGTTGAAAATCATCAAACAATGAAGTCGCCATCGAACGTGTTTTATCCCCTATGGAGGGAAAGGTAAACATCGAGAAAACCTGAGAAGGGAGAAGTCACGGTATTGCGACCGAGAGATCGGGTAAGGGAGTCTGTTACGCGAGGGGAAGGTATTAGCACCCCACACGCTCGTAGTACTCTATGGTATCCACTATTGTTATTTATCTTATGGGTGTGTTTAATCTATGCTTACTGTTTACTATACTACTGAAGGGAGAATGCATGCAAAAGAAAGGATAAAAGAATGTAGGGAAAATAAAATTGTGCTCGCCTGGGCCCTACCCTAATGCCTACGTATCCATTTTTGAGGAATCAGAGCTACCGTAGTTCGGCTCTTATGTTTTTGTTTGTTTGTGTTTTTTATGGACAAAGTTAATTCCGCCTTTTGCCGCAGCTCGACCTTTGGAGACTTATGCGTTGGCACAGAAGTAAATTAATCACGTCCTTACCCGAAAAGGATTTTAGAGAAAGGTGCTCGAGCGCACAAAATGATTTGAATTGGTTTGTGTTTTATTACCTTGAAAAAGGGTTTAAGTATGATTATCATGTTTTTGATTTGCTAAGAAAAGAATGTTTTGTTTTGAATGCAACGATGCAAAGAGGGGAAGAAAAGGGTCTAAGGGAGACTAACCTATTTCTAAACCTAATGTTATCATATAATGGTAGTCCTAAGGTTTGGATTAACAAAAGGGAAATGTCTGCCTAATGTTAGCATGCATGGTTTACAACCTAAGGTCTAACTCGTATACGCATGGAGCAAGCGCATCCTAAGGGAACATGGTATGTACAAGGATAAAGTAAGCAAGCCGGTAAACTCAAGAGAGCACACCTAGAAAGATTCTATCTAAGTTAACATGCCAAAGAAAGTCTAACAAAACTATCCTGTAGGGAACATGCAATGAGAGCGAAGTCGTGATCTCAATTTCTAAATTGAGTGACTCATCGATCAATAAGAAATAAAGGAAAGCGATAAAGTCCTATAGGGAGCATGCACTGAGAGCGAATTCGTGATCTCAATTTCTAAATTGAGTGACTCATTGATCAATCAACAAAGAAACAAACACAAGCATAACACATATGGCAAATGAAGTGCGTAATGCCTGCTACAGGTCTTTAAACAGCGACTTTCGAGCACACGCCCTCTATTTCCTACTTCTCATGGTATCTAGAAAGCAATAAAGAAATACAATAAAGTGCGAAGGAGTATAAGGGTAGTAGCGGAGGCTACCAAAGAAAGCAAGTCGTCAGGAGCAGACGAAAGTACTGAAAAAGCAGGGAGTATGCGTCGAGCAAGCTTCATCAGGAAACAAACAAAGTCAGAAACAATATCCAACTAAGATAATGGAAAACGTGTATTGCGAATGCAATGCATAATTGGAGGTTCCTTGCACAATGAACAAACGCGTCAAAAATAAACATGGCAAAGCGGCATGAAGATATGAATAAAAACTAAAAAAAGTATTTTTTTTATTAGTTTTTTAATGTAAGGAAAATTCTAGAAAATTTAAAGAATTAATTCCTAAAAAAAATCATATTTATTCTATCACATTTTTTATTGTTTTTATTACATTTTTGCTATATATATAAAAAATGAAAGGAGAAATTAAAAAGATATAAAAGGAAGAATAGAGAAGTCAGGGGGTGCAAGTAGATTCCTGGAGCTATGATGCAGTAAAATAGGCGTAATGCCCATTGAATTTCAGGTCCACAAAAAGCTTTATTTGCAATGCTATCAGGCTACCAAAAAAACTTAGAAAATGGGCCTATGGACTATACAGCTTGGTCCAAGAGCTTCTCACGTTCAATCCAACACCAACAATCATTAATCCACTATTTTTCAGCATCATTATTTTTTATTATTTCAGTTATCATTGCTATTTTTTTATTACATTGAATTAAAGCAGAAAGAAAAAAAAGAAAGGAAAAGAAAAAACATGGAAAACTGTGCGTTTTGTGGGACAATTAGGGTTCACAAGAGTGACGATTCAGTTTCCACACAGCTTCTTCGCTCCTCCGCTGTAAACGTCTTGAACTTCCTTCTCCTCCGATCAATTCAACCTCGTTACTGTCATGTTCACTTCTATTCATGGATTTGCTAATCCTCCGTCAAAATGCTATCATCAATCACACTATAGTTTTGTTCTTAAACTCCTCTCTAATTCTCTTCCCACCTTCAATCTTTTCTGATCGCCATCGCCACCGTATCACAACCGTAGCCTCATCCGTTCTCCCTTCATCTTCGTTTTTCCATCAATGAGCACGTTTCTGTTCATCATCTGTTCGATCTTCTTCTAATTCTTTAAATCCAAACATAGAACACAAAATCCCTAAGAAGCTAGAAGCAAAATCGAGCGCGGCGCACAGAGTAATTGATTACAAATCATTTAGAAACATCAATCCACATGTTCTACTCTACGCACATAAGCAGAAGGATGTAAGAAAGAAGAGTCAAGGCTTACCTACCGAAGATTGTTCTGGTGCTTCTTCCACAGTTATGTTGACGGCGAGAAAACTAATGGACATCAGCAGACGTTCAGGTGTGCGTGCTATGGATCTTCTTCTTTGTCTACTTTCTAGGTCTTCTCGTCGCTCCATTTTCTGAGTGTGTTGTTGTGTTACAAAAGGCGTTGATTGTGGAGAGTTGTTGAGAAGATGAAGGTTGAGATCGCAGAGAGAGAGGTTGGAGATTGCAGAGAGGAGAGGTCGATGAAGGTGATTCTTCAGAGGGTTTGCAAAATGAACATGAGAGTATGATGATGAGGATGAAGAGGAAAAACAGAATCAAGAATCCCCCCCCAAAAAAAAAAGAAAAGGTGTGGCTTTGTTTATGTATTATGTTATCCTGCTAGCCAGTTGGTTAGGGATCTATGAAGTCGGTTATGAAACTTTTGGAAATTTTGTTCTTGTTTTTCTGTTTTTTGGATCTCTGCCAGAAGTTTTCCTTCTTCTCCTTCTTTATTATCCTCTGCTTCTGTTATGTTTCTGTTACCCCTTATGCAGGTTGCTGAGAAGTTTTGTTAAGAAGTTAGTTAGGAGGTTACAGCAGGGCACGATTTTGATTATGAAGAGCAGGTTAAAAGTTGGCTGAAACTGTGATGGGTTGAAAGTTTGAGGTTAGTTACCAAAGAACTTTGTTAGTTGGGTTATGGACAGTTAGAAATCGGTTGGAAGTAATTTGTTATTTGCAATTCTGTTCCGAAATTCTGTTATGCCTCCTGTTGACCGTTTACAGGGTAGCTAGGTGATTCTATTTAGAATTTAAGAGTTTGTTATGAAATTGGTTAGGCGTTGAACAATTCTGCTATTTTCTGTTTAAGTTTTGGTTAAGAATTCTGCAGGTTGGTTACATGTTGTTGTTTTCTGTTTTGCATTTATCTGTTTTTTCCTCTTGGGATTTTTGCAGTTTTTTTGAGAGTGGCCATGATTAGAAACGGTTATGTTAGTGAGAGTTGCAGTTTTGGCAGTTAGTTGGGTGAGGGAAATTTTGTTATTCTGTTGACTTGGTTGGGAATCGGTTATAGGTTGGTAATTACAGGCCATGGTCTATTAGTTTTGGAACTGTTAAGAATGATTGCTGAATTTTGTCATTTGCTGGAAGCTTTGTGTTTATGGATCGCTGCTGCTTTTGGAAGTTAGTTACAGGCGGTTAGGAGGTTAGAAACTTGGTTAGGAAAGTTTTTCTTTATTGTTATAGGTCAGTTAGGATAGTTGGTTTTCCTTTTTTCTAGTTTACTGTTTCAAACTCATGTTTTCCCCTCCTTTTTGCCGAACTGAATTTTCTCTTCTGCTTTTGTTTTACTTTGATCTAATGCTGCCAAACACTTATGCATGTCTATTTTTGAGATTCAGAAACTTTAGCCACATGCTGCAATTTTGAATGCAGTATGGTTTTGATGGTAGATGAAGCATGAAGTATGGATAAGGGCTAAGGTAAAAGGTCTTGTTGTAACATGAGGAAATTTGGGATTATGAAGACCAAATCGGGGCTGAAGTAAAATAGGTTGTAGGAGTTCTTTAATCAAGGATCAAATTTTGGTCAATGGTGAATTTTTTTAAGGACTTGTGGTTTTCTCTCTTTTTTCCTTGTAATGCGCTTAAAATTTTCACTTGTAATTGCATATTGGAACTCTCAAAATGGATTGGTTAAAGAACATTGGATGAAACATTGTTTCCCTCTTTTAATTCAATTTCCAAATTTCACTCTTTCCTTCATATTCTTGCAAACAATTTTGAATAGAAACCATGACAGGAAAGTCGAACATTTCGTGAAGACAATAATCAAAAGCCTTCCTTGCCTAAATATTCTTGCATCCATTTGAATGAAACTATGAAACTTAACGCGTCTTACCCCATAAAGAATATCATATGGATCATACAAGACCACTCCCTTAGAATAACTTAATTGATCATTCTATTGGGAAATAAACCATGACCCATAAGAACTTCCATGTTTGATGTAAAGTTTTCATAATGAAGGCTTGTAAACTGCCTTGTATTGCATAGTGAGATTTTTCGAACTAAACCCCAATTTGTTTGCTCATTGAAATAACTAGAAAAATGGTTTTATCTTTTGATGAAAGTGAGTATTTTGATAAAAGAGGAAATTCTCAATGACCATAAACACAAACTCTAATCCCTCAAACCCTAACCGATGAAGAACCATGTTGATCCAAGCTTACATGAAGATGATAGCCTAAAAGCACAAGGAAACCCTAATTCCTCAACATCTTTGATTCAAAAGATTGACCCTCGATGAAATTGGATGGAGAAGACCTTGTATCTTGATGTGGAGAAGAAGAGAATAGCCCTGTAACTTTGATGATAAATAAGTCCATGAAAAACCCCAGCTTCACACAAATGATTGATGGAGAGATCACTTGAAACAAGCCTGTGCCAAGATGAGAGCCTTGAAGCCATATGACAACCCAAATTCTTTGAAATCCCCCATCCCATGCCAAAAGTTTTTTTTTTATTAACGAATGAATGATGTGTTAGGTGACCTAATGGAGTTATGTACATGAGAAAAGTGTGAGATGTGCGAGCCAAATAGCAGTAAAAGGGTAGGACAAATTTGGGGTATTACACCACTTACGAAGGGCCATTTGTTGTCAATAAAGTTTTCTCTGGTGTAGCGATGATGTTGGCTACTATGGATGACGAAGACTTCCTGCATCCTATGAACGGGGACATAGTCAAAAAATACTACGCATAAAAATGACCCGCTAGGTCGACATACCTAGGAAAAAATAAGGGCATCTCGGCGAACCAAAGAGGTTCGGGTAAAAAGTTAGGGATATATACAAAAGATTGTACACTAGGCAGGTCGAAAACCCAAATGGGCGACTTGGGAAAAAATTGGTATCCTGGTGGACTGAAAACCCGAATGGGAGGTCCAGGAAAAAGTTAGGGATTAAAGCGTATGACTATATCCCGTGGAACCTTTACAGCTAGCTTTATTACCAAGGTCCAAGTTCAATGGTTCAAGATCAATTCAATCGACTTATTTCGACGGTAAGTGATGATGTTCGAAGACATAGGGACAATAGCGGAGTTGCAATCCAATGAGATCACTTCCACATGGCTATTTTTGTTTTCACTTTGTATTCCTTTCATTGTTTCGATGATTTCCTCTTACTAGGATATCTGTCTCCTTGTACAAAAATGTCTGTTTATAGGAAAGCATCAATACAAATATACTTTTAAGTGAAAAAATTTTGTTTTTTCTGTTTTGAGTGCAAAAGTTTCCAATGACTAAAATTGAATGAACATATGCATATGAACATGATTAAAATGTTAACAAGTGTATTCATAAAAACGATAATAAGCTTTTTCCTTAAGGATTTAGGATATCCCCATAGAGTTACTACAACAATATTTTCCCCACTGAGTTAAATTCGTACATCTAGAGTTTCAATCTCTTGGAAACCCTCTCCCCAGTTGAGTTGGTATTAAAAAAGAAGCCTTGTGGAGTTCTACCTAAAGAAGTCACTTCCCCAGTAGGTCGTCAAAATACTATCTTTAACCGGGTTTATTTCCCAAAAAAACTACAAATTCCCCAACTTCAGTTGGCCTCTCAGACTATTACAAATCAATGGACAAAACCCCTTAATCCCCGGTAGAAGCACTGCAATCCCCAACGGAGACGTTACTATCCCAACAAGTTATCGTGAAGCCTGGAAATCGAAAAGATAACAATTAACTTCATTCTTTTAAGAAAGTTATTGTGAAGCCTGGAAACCGACAAGATAACAATTAACTTCATTCTTTCAAGCAAGTTACTATGAAGCCTAGAAATCGACCAGATAACAGTTAACTTCATTCTTTCAAGCAAGTTTTACTGTGAAGCCTGGAAATAGACTAGATAACAGTTAACTCCATTCTTTCAAGCAAGTTACTATGAAGCCTGGAAACCGACCAGATAATAGTTAACTTCATTCTTTCAAGCAAGTTACCGTGAATCCTGGAAACCGACCAGATAATAGTTAACTTCATTCTTTCAAGCAAGTTACTGTGAAGCCTGGACACCGACCAAATAACATTCAACTTCATCCTTTCAAGCAAGTTATTATGAAGCTTGGAAATCGACTAGCTAACAGTCAACTTCATCCTTTCAAGCAAGTTATTGTGAAGCCTGGAAACCGACCAGATAATAGTTAACTTCATTCTTTCAAGCAAGTTATTGTGAAGCTTGGAATCAGACCAGATAACAATTTAACTCATCTAAGTTGATGTGAAGCCTGGAAACCGACCAGATAATAGTTAACTTCATACTCCCGAGCAAGCTGCTTCGAAGCCTGTAATATGACCAGATAACAGTTAAGCTTTATCCTTCCTAGTGATTTTCTGCGAAGCCTGGAATCTGACCAGATAACTGTTAATTTGATTTTCCTAGCAAATTGTTGCGAAGCCTGGATTTTGACCAGATAACAACTAACTTTTAATTCTCCCCAGTCAAGTATAATTCCCCAGTAGAGTAATGGACAACCAAAGATCCTAACCCCTTTTCCCCAAGCAGAAATCAACACTCCCCGCAGAGTTTCCTCAAGAAAAGAGCCAAAATCAACATTCCCCAACGAATTTCTCCCCAAACAACAAAACAAGAATCCCATCGGAAACATTCTAAACAAGGCCTGAAGATGTGCATACTTTTCATCCCCAACAGCAATCCGGGATTTAGCTTCCCAAAGCTCCCCATCATTTGTCAAAGATTTACTTTCCAAGACAAAGATACATTTTAACAATATTTCACATTCATACATCATATTACATACATGATAAATTCATACAACATAATCTCAATTATTTTGAGAATATCATCAAGCCATGCATACATATGCATGCAACTAACCCTCTTCCTTGCAGAAAAAATTAATCAACAAAACAAAAGTCCTCTTCTGGATAGATTCACATCTTCCAGTTAATAATAGACAATCAACAGTCCTCTTCTGGATAGCTTCACTTCTTCTAGTTAATGATAGGCGATCAATCGAAGACCTCTTCGGGCTAGAATCATCTCTTCTAGTTCATAATAGGCATCCAACATGCCTCTTCTGGTTAGAATTGTTTCCCCAGTGAAGTCACCAATCACAAGACCTCTTCTTGTTAGATTTATTTCTTCCAGTTAAAGACAGGAGAACAAAGACCTCTTATAGTTACATTTATTTATTCCAATTAAAGACAGGCGCACAAAGACCTCTTCTGGTTAGAATTGTTTCTTCCAGATTAAAGAAAGGCGAACACAAGACCTCTTCTGGTTTAGATTTATTTCTCCCAGTTAAAGACAGGCAAAGAACATATGTTGTATCAATATAAATCAACCAAAGATTTATTTTGATACTTCTTTCAGTAGACCTTTTTCGGCTTAGATTAAATCGACCAAAGATTCATTCTGATACTTCTCCTAGCTGAAGTCAAGCATTAGACTTAGTCTAATTTCTCTATCAACAGTCACTTCTGGATGGAATCTATAAGCCCATATCTGACAATATTTCGTCACTCTCCAAATGTCATCTATAATCCCATTCCCGATACGATAAGTCCATAGTAGTATTTCTTGCACAAGCGAGTGCAAATTTCTAGGCACTCTAGTATTAAATCATCTTCCACTTTTAAGCTATGAACTTTGAACATGCCAATATCACTTTTCAAGTTTAAGAAGATTGAACAGGGGCAGCTATTGTACCCCAAAATTTGCCCTCCCATTTTCCATTCAAGATGTTCTCCTAGGGATTCTCAGATACTCAAAATGGCTCAAGAATTGATCAGGAGAATTCTCTTCCTAAGTATTAAGTCCACAACTAGGGTTGAGTATTTCTCAAGAAAGATTGAGTTTCCAAGGTTTCAAGTGTTCTTCATTGTTCTTCATGTATTCTCAAGGATGCTCATGTAAAGTTTCAAGCCTTACATCGCAAGTTTGCTCAGTCAATGATTCAGATGACTGAAAATTAACTGCAAAAGTTGACCTTTTTAAGATCAAGTTCAAACGGTTGTAATTTCTTCATTATTCATTATTTTTTAGTGGTTCTTTTTGCGCATGACTCTCCTTGACGTCATCACCAGTTCCTCTTTACGAGTCAAGAACCAATTATGTGAGAAAGATCATCAAAAATTTGAATACTTTAGAAATCACTTTCTAGACTTTGAACTAATCTCAAGTAACTGTTGTATGACTTCCAAGAATCGTAACTTCCTCAATTTTCAAGATCTTGAGACGAATATTTTTTTCACATTGTCACAAGAAAGGTAACCTACAAGTTTTCTTTAAAGATCGGAGTCAAATTGTGATTAGAAGGTTTTGAAATGTATCGAAACATTATAAGTCAATTCTTGACTTTAAAAAAAAGGTTTGGCTTCTAATTTCAATTCATGAAGGCATTGTTGATTGTGGCAGGTTTGAAGTATAAGTTTCAATTCATTTTGGTCGACATAATTTTGGGTTCTCATCAAATACTTGTTACTTCAATAACAAGATAGCTTGGATGTTAAGAATTTTGAAGTTATGGAGGGGTTCAAGGTGATATAAAATTGTCGTTGAAATTTGGAATTGAAATTTTTTCAAGTTAATCAAAGGTCCATTTAAAGTTCATTCAAGTGATTTATTTTTTATACAAATTTGTCAAATGGATCCTTATTTTAAGATGGAAAGAAGTGTAGATGGATTGCTTGGGAATTGAGTTAAAATTATAAGGTGCATCCATAGTTCATTTTGGATTCGAGAAATGAGTTACAAATAGCTAAGACGTGTTCGTTCATTCATACATAATTCATTCAAGTGTCATTTAAGACCAATGCACTCCTTTTCTATTCAAGAATGTCAAGCTATTACAAAAAAAACTACCTCATATGCACTATAAGTCCAAAATACCATTCATGAGTTTCCGTATTCACAAGCTTGGATTTCCAAGATTTCTCGCTAGTTCTTCAAAAAAAATTAAAAACAAGTTACATAATCAAGTTTGGTTCAAATAATTCATTCAAGATCCATCAAATATCTTTCAAAATTTCATTCACATATTCATCATCCTATCAAATGTCATCATTCAAATATCATGAGATTACAAGGTTATCATACCGTTACATCATTACCATAAAAAAGAAATCACAAGTTACATGAAATTCCTAAAGTCCTAAACATGCCTAACATATCCCAAACCCTTAGACTCTAAGAACTTGTTATCCAAACCTTACAAAACAACCTTGATGCTGCTCTTTTTTTCTGCTGCATAACGCTGCCAATCACAGTCCAAGAACAAGTTGTCCAAAAGTTAGCCCTGTTGCTGCCCCTATAGTCCCAAACCTGCACCTGTTGTCCAAAGACCTGCATTAAAACAGTCCAAAAAAATGTTAAAACATACCAAAAACCAGCTGCTATCATAAAACAAACTTGATGCTCCTCCTTGCCTTATATCATACTGCATAAAAACAGTCCAAGACCTCCTACTGTCCACTGCATATACTATCCAAAACCTGCACCAAAGCATCCAGGAATTACAAAAATTCAGCAAAAAACAGAAATTGCATAAAAAGGGTTACAAAGCAGTGCACTCAAAGTGTTCAAAAGTCATTAAGTTTTCCCCCAAAATCCACTCATTCTCACCTATATAAATTGTATCATAGACCAGAAAAAGATAGACAAAAATCCCTATAACTTCATATGTAAACCAATCTCACCTTCAAATCCTTCCATAAACCATCCCAAATACTCTTATTTAGTTCACAAAAGGCCTTTCTTGTTCTTTTCACCCTTTCCTTGATTGGATAAAAGAAAAGTTGGTGGCGACTCTTGCTATCCGTAATAATTGCGACAAAACGCAAAACACCCAAGTCAATTCTCCCACCGTATTACAACTGCGCTAATGATATAATCTATGACAAAGATTGGGACTCCGTAGGTTGGAGAAATTGGCGGGGAAAAGATCATACTCTTTTGTCCGCTAGGGGAATCTACTAGTGAGTATGATTAGAGTATTTCAGACTTGTGAGGAATGTGTCGAGTTTGTGAAGATGACTCTGTGGGGACTTATGGACATTTTTAACATTACCCCTCTCCTAGTGTCTGGAGTAAATACTTATTCCTGTTTTTATGCATATATTTGTTAACAGTAATCATATTCATATGCATATGTTCATTCAATTTAGTCATTGGACGTTTTTGCGAACAAAACAGAAAAAGTAAAACAAAATTTGAATTTTTAAATTGTGTTTATATTGATAGTTTGCCTATAAATAGGCAGTTGTTGTACAAAGAGACAGTAATCCTAGTAAGAGGAAATTGTCGTGAAATGAAAGGAGTATAAATGATCTCTCCATGTTTCAACTCTTATATTTCCCCAATGTCTTCGAGCATCTCATCCCTTTTTGTCGGAAGAAGTTGATTGAATTGATCGGCACCATTCGAACTTGACGTTGGTAATAAATATGGATGTAAGTGATCCAACGGGACATAGTCGTACGCTTTAATCCCTAATTTTTTCCTGGACTGCCCTTTCGGGTTTTTAGTCCACCTGGATACCCTTTTTTGCCCAAGCCGCCCTTTCATGCTTTCGACTTTCCGGGTCTACAATCTTTTATATATATCCGTAATTTTTTCCTGAACACTTTTAGTTCACCGGGATTCCCTTATTTTTGCCTAGGCTAGTCAATCTAGCAGGTCATTTTCATGCATAGTGTCTTTTAACTATGTCTGTGTTCATAGGGTATGAAAGATCTTCACCGTCTATGGTGGTAAGTATCATAGCGCCGCCCAGAAATATCTTCTTGATTACAAATGGCCCGTCATAGGTGGGAGTCCATTTTCCCCTAGGATCACCTTGCGGTAGGATGATGCGCTTTATTACCAAGTCTCCATCCTGATATACTCGATGCTTGACTTTCTTGTTGAAAGCTTTGATCATACATTTTTGGTACATCTGACCATGGCAGACATCCGCAAGCCTTTTCTCGTCAATCAGATTCAACCGGTCCAACCTAGTCTGAATCCATTCATCTTTGTCTAAATCTGCCTCCTTCAGAATTATCATAGAAGGAACCCGAACTTCGACGGGTAGGAAAACTTCCATACCATATACCAGAGAAAATGGGGTTGACCCAGTTGATGTACATACTGAAGTGCGATAGCCATGAAGATAAAATGGCAACACATCATTCCAATCCTTATATGTCATCGTCATCTTCTATATAATATTAATATTCTTATTGGCAGCTTCCACTGTGCCATTCATCTTTGGTCGACACGAAGAAGAATTGCGGTGGTTGATCCAGAACTGCGTGCAGAGTTCCATGATCATAATGTTATTGAGATTGGTACCATTGTCTGTGATAATCCTCTCGGGGATGCCATACTGATAGATAAGGTTATGCTTAATGAATCAGCGACCACATTCTTGGTAACAGAGGCAAACGAGGCTGCTTCAACCCACTTTGCAAAGTAATCATGGTGACGAGGATGAAGCGATGTCCGTTAGAGGAAGTACGCTTGATTTCTCCAATTATATCAATGCCACACATTGTAAACGATCAAGGAGCAGTGAATACATTCAGAGGTACTAGAGGTACATGTACTTTATCAGTGTAGATTTTACATTTGTGACAAGTTCTTGAGTGGTGGTGACAATCGGTTTCCATAGTCGACCAATAGTAACCCGCTCTCAGAATCTTCTTAGCCATAGTATGTCCACTGGAATGAGTAACAAAGATACCTTTGTGCGTATCTTCCATAATCTTCTCCGCCTTTTTCTTGTCCATACAGCGAAGCAGAGTTGAATCATGGTTGCGCCTGTACAAAATTTTGTTACTCAGGAAGAACTTAGCAGAGAACCTTCCTAGGAATTTCTTGTCATTGATAGATGCTCCTTCAGGGTACTCTTTAGCCTCAAGGTATCTTTTAACTTCATGAAACCAAGGCTTCTCTCTTACTCCGTCAGTATCAACTTCATAGCAATGTGCCAGTTCGTCTAGCCTCTCAATGTTAATTATGGGAGCCTCATTGTCCCATATGTCTTTGAACATAGATGACATGGTAGCCAATGCATCTTCCAGCTGATTCTCTTCTCGTGGGATATTCTTAAAAGTAATCTCCTCAAAGTACGAATTTAGTGTCAATACATGCTCTCTATAAGGAATGAGGTTCAAATGCTTTGTATCCCATTCTCCCTTAATTTGGCTGATCACTAGGGCTGAGTCCCCGTATACACTCAAGAACTTGATTCTCAGGTCATACCAGCTTTAATACCCATGATGCATGCTTCATATTTAGCCATGTTATTGGTACAATTAAAGCATAATCTAGCGGTGAAGGGCATATGGAAACCCTGAGGAGAGATGATTACAACACCAATTCCGTTGCCAAGTGCATTATAAGCTCCATCGAAAACCATAGTCCATCGAGATCTTGGCTCAGGTTCTTCATATGGTTCAGGTTCTTCACAATCTGTAACTAGCAAAATGTTCTCGTTCGGGAATTCGAAGTTCATAGATTGGTAGTCGTCTACGGCTTAATGAGCCAAATGATCTGCTAGTACACTTCCTTTGATTGCTTTTTGAGTGGTGTACTGAATGTCATATTCTATCGAGACCATTTTCCATCTGGCTATCCTTCTGGAGAGAACATGTTTCTCAAAGATGTATTTGATGGGATCCATTTTAGAGATCAATAAAGTAGTACGAGTCAACATATACTGTCTTAATCGACGAGCAGCACATGCCAAAGCGCAACAAGTTTTCTCGAGCAATGAGTATCTTTTTTCACAGTTGGTAAACTTTTTTCTCAGTAAGTATATTGCATGCTCTTTTCGACCAGACTCGTCATGTTAGCCTAGTACACACCCCATTGCATTCTCTAACACTATTAGGTACATGATTAAAGCTCTTCCTTCAACTGGTGGCATCAGAATCGCAGGTTCTTGTAGCTACTCCTTGATTTTGTCAAAAGTTGTTTGGCAGTCGTCGTTCCACTTCACTACCTGATCCTTCTTCAACAACTTGAAGATCGACTCATAAGTAGCAGTCAAGTGACAAATGAAACGGGAAATATAATTCAGTCGTCCTAATAAACCTCTGACATCCTTCTTAGTACGGGGAGATGTCATTTCTTAAATAGCTTTGACTTTGGCGGGATCAACTTTAATGCCTTTACCGCTGACAATGAAACCCAGGAGTTTACCGGACCTCACCTCAAAGGTGCACTTGTTCGGATTCAACCTTAGCTTGTACTTCTTCAACCTCTCCAATAGTTTGTGTAGATGGCCAAGATGTTCTTCTTCAGTGTGGGATCTGGCTATCATGTCATTAACATAAACCTCTGTAATACGATGGGAGAACTGACTTGGGTGTCTTGCATTTTATCGCAATTGTTGCGGATAACAAGAGTCGCCACCGAATTTTCTTTTATCCAATAAAGGAAAGGGTGAAAAGAATAGGAAAGACATTTTGAGAATTTTCTTGAGTTCAATGGGTAGGTTATGAAAAGGGAATGTGTTAGCAACCTTTTCATCCATAGTTATCTATGGGCTCTTAATTGCTAGCTCACTTTTGAAATGCTTTTGTGAATGTGTTTGTTTGAAAATATATTGAAAAGTGCCATCGTTGGGCAAACTTTGTAATGATTCTCGTCTCTATAAGAATGTATACAAAGTGTTGACTTTGAAAATATTTCAAGAAAGTGTTGGTGTGTTGAAAGATGTTTGTTTTGAAATGTTTGTGAGCAAGCAATCATGAGAAATCTACCTACTCAAAAAGTCTTTGTTCTTCTCCTCCTCCTTTAGATAATGCTTTCCTACCATTGATTGGTAGGGAGCCTTATCATTGGATGTGAAGGGACAGGCGTGGGTCGTCGTATAGTCATAAAAGGAAACTTGCGAGATATTTTAGCAATTATCGCAAGGGACTAAGAACATTTACCGAAGGATACATTTGAAGGGTCATCAAGGGACTATGATCTTTTGAGTTCGAGGGTCTTTGCTAAAACATCCCACATTCGAGGGACATGACTATTTTGATCTAAGGCAACAAGTATGGATTATCCATAGAGGTGCATGTGTGCAAAGTGTATTGTTTTCATTTAATTTGTCTTGAATTAGGGTTGTCTATTGTTTGATTTTAAGTCTTGCCATACAAACCCTAATTACTAGCAATAATAAGGAAAGTGGTAAATTGCGGAATTTAAATATCCTACGCTATTACAATACTTTAGGGGATGGGGATATAAATTTACAAATGGGGATGATAAGTAAAATAAACCCTAATTACTATTACAAGACTTTGACAGTTACATAAATTACAATGCGAAATAATAAAATGTACAAAAATGTAAGGATAATGAAAAGAGAAAAGAAAATTGTTTTTATTTGAGTTTTTGATGAAAAAGGTTTTTTTTATAATTAATATAATTAATTAATTTGAAAATAAGTTAATTAATAAAAATACTAATGTCTAAATTAATTTAATTAAGAAAAGAAATTAAATAGTTTAAGAAAATATTTTCATTATTTCTATCTATAAAGTAAATAAAATAAAAATAAAATAAAGTGGGAGAAATTGATCTAATTATTTAAGAAATATAGTTTTTATATTTTTGGTTAAATAATAAAATAGATAAATAAAAGAAAAGATAATAAAATAAAAATATAAAATAAAATTTTAGGTCTGAGTTAAAAGTAAAAAAGGGGGTGTGAGAAAGTGTTTTTGTTTTAGGCCCAAAACAGTTTTTGTATAGTCAGAAAATTAACAAAAATAAAAAAGAAGTGAGCTTGGCTGTTGGAAGAAAATAGGGGGGGGGGGTGATGTTCAGCATAAAAATAATCAGGCCCAACCAAAGGAGGCCCATGCGTGCTGTAAAACAAACAAAAAAAGAGACAAAATAATATGAAAAATCATAAAAAGGTACCATTGGGGCTTGAACCTAGGTCCCTATAGTTCCAAGCCTTACGTGCACGTTCTCTACCACTGGGGTGGCTAATCATTCAGTATTTAAAGCACAAACCAATAAATATATTATAAACCTTGTCATGAACATGTCATCTTCTTCTTCCTCATGCCAGGATGTTCTTCAACATTTTTGAAATCTGTAACTTCCTTATTTCTCAACCAAAATGGAAAATGTAAACATGAAAGTTGCTTGAAATTTAACCACGATTTCATCCATGTAAATAACTAAAGTTATGGATCAAAGATGAACACGAATTTCTGTTGGTACCAAATTTAACCTAACTTTTTTCAGAAAGTTCAAACTCAAAATTCTCCATGCTCAGGCAATATAAATGAAATCTAAAAGCATGGTTAGCTTCAGGGCAGTGATGTCTACATTTTATCTTTGAAAAGCAAAGTCAAATGATGCTTGTATGAAGAGTTGAAAGTTCAAAAACTCACCTTGCAAATGGAAATCGTGTTTTGAGTTTAAGAACTCTTCAAGGTGTTGTGATGATCTGGTTAGCTTCACTGAACCTCCAGGAAGCTATTGCAATGCTTGCTTTTGATTGAGAGTGGCTGAATCGTGCTAGAGAAGTCAATGTGAAAGATGTTGTTTTTGAAAATGGATTATGGTGATGGAGGTGTTACAGTTGTGTAACAGGTGTTTGGGTAGGTTCTAAATGGTGTATGGAAGCTTTTTGATTGATTTGGAGTGAAAACGCATGAGTGAAATATGAGTTTGAGGTGTAAGGTCAAAATCTGCATAAAAATGGTGTTTTTAGGCAATTTCTGGCTTGAGGGAGTTTGGTAGAGTTTTAGAGCTTATAAATATTGTTCTTGCCTTGTAAACAATGTCTTAATTTATAGGAAAAGGTTTGAGGACTTGAGATGATCAGAATCACAAGATCACATGTTATGGATTTTTGACTTGTTTTTGAAGCAACCTTGACAAATATGGTTTCAAGGCAAGGTACAAAGGTTTTAGGGTGGCTAGAAGCTTTAAACATGTTTGTTATGATCTTGTAGAGGAAGTTTGTGTAGAAGGAACAAGTGCAAAGTTCAAGACAAGTTGAATTTGTGATTAAAGCAACTTTTTAAGAATGACAATGGTTCCTTTGTGCCATAAATGGAAAACTAGCTTGGATAATGGTTCAAACACTCTGACAATGGCTCAATGAGTTGTGTAAAAATATGATTATGGATATATTTTAAAGTTAGAAGGCATGCAAAGTAATATTATGCAGCATATGTTAGGGTTTTGGTTATGTGTTCATCATCAAAATGACTTGTAATTCAAGAATGGATGCCCAACTTCTTCTCTTCGATTCTCTTAGATAAAAAATGATATCTTCAAGTTCTTGGAAATTTTGGAAAGCTTGAAACATTGTCTACAACCTTCATGTTAACCAATTTGGCTAAATCATCTTGGATCTAGGTGAAAATTGGTCAAGAAGTTAGGTAAAAAATGTGCTTAAACTTGTCAAAATTTTCACTAAGTGTTTTATGAAAAATGTCATGACTTCAGGAGGCTTATATCTTCAAATATAAGAATTTTTAGACATAAACCCTCTAATACAAAGTCGTAGAATTCATCAAGATATACAAATTTCATGTTGAAAGTTTTCTTTGAATCATCTTGCATCTTGGTGAAAAAAGGTCATGAAGTAATGAATTTATCAAGTATAAAATATACTTAGAAAATTTTATAAGTCTTGAGAACTTTGACTTTTTGTGGACTTTCTTGACTTTCTTGATTCTTGTTGACCAAGTTAGATATTTTTGAGTATCTTGATGAATATTGATCTTTAAAAATCAATGTTGATAAAAAAGTCAAACTTTGACTTTTTGTGTATCAGTTGACTTTTCATCAGTTGATCCAAAATTCAACTATCAATCCATTGATCTTGGGAAATGACTTGAGTCGTGAAATTAGGTCAAAATAATGTGCACTTTAATCCTTGAGATCATGCCTCAAAACATTAAGTCATGTGTTAGGTCAAAAGTCAATGACTGGTCATTCCCAATCAAAACCCTAATTTTGACTATTTTGCCTTTTTGATGATTTGAACACCTTTCTTGAGGAATTATGATCAAACCTTGTTCAATTGATAAATATGACTTCAAAATATTGACATGGGCCAAAAATCTTGAAGTTTGACTCTAGGTTGGCCACAATTGACTTTTTACCCAATACAACTAATTTTCAGTCATCTGATCAATTGACTGAGCAAAATTGTGATCCAAGGCTTGAAACTTGGCATGAGTATTCTTGGAGGTATATAATGAACCATGAAAGTCATTTGAGGAATTAGGAGTCCAACTGTCCTTGTGAAAATCAAAACCCTAATTTGGGGTCTTAGCGCTCATGAGATGATTTGACCTAGTCAACACTTGTGCGAACTTGAGTCATTGAAGATTTTTTGTGAGAAATGTCTTGAAAAAAGAGAGGGAAAATTTTGTGGTACAACAGCTACCCCTGTTCAATCTTCTTAAACCTGAAGCGTTAGATTGGTATGTTCGCCATTCGTAACTTGAAGGAGGAAGATGATTGAACACCAAAGTGCCCAAAAATTTGCACTCGCTGGTGCACGAAGTAATGCTGTTGGTTGATTGTGTCGGGAATGGGCTTAAAGATGAATTTGGAGAGGTAATGAAGATTTGTCAAAGATGGGCTTATAGATGCCATCCAAAGGTGATAAATAATTGTCGGATATGGGCTTATAGATGCCATCTAGAGTGACTATTGGTAAGTCTAGTGCTTGACTTTATATTTAAGAAATATATCCGGAAAAGAGTCTACATGAAACTACTACTTCAATGGATAATGAAGGAATCTATGGCAACTACTACTTCAATGGATAATGAAGGAATCTATGGAAACTACTACTTCAACAGGTAATGAAGGAATCTGTGACGACTACTACTTCGACAGGTAATGAAGGCATCTATGACGACTACTACTTCAACATGTAATGAAGGAATCTATGACAACTACTACTTCAATGGGTAATGAAGGAATCTATGACGACTACTACTTCAACAGGTAATGAAGGAATCTATAACGACTACTACTTCAACAGGTAATGAAGGAATCTATGACGACTACTACTTAAACATGTAGTGAAGGAATCTATAATGACTACTACTTCAACAGGTAATGAAGGAATCTATAACGACTACTACTTCAATAGGTAATGAAGGAATATATAACGACTAATACTTTAACATGTAATGAAGGAATCTATAATGACTACTACTTCAACATGTAATGAAGGAATCCAAACTTTATTTCGTCTCAGAGATATATTCTTCAGAATGACTCCCTGGGGCAAGTCTTTGATGGAAATACTTATCCAGTTTTAGTCTCTGGAGAAATTTTGTCTGATTATGTAGATATTTGATGATATTCATCTGTTGATTGATCTTTCCTGAAAAGGTAAAGAGTTAGTTATATGTAATATCGATATATGAAATGTATTGCTTAATGATGTTCTCAAAATAAATGAGATTATGATATATGTTTCGTATGCATATGTCATGATGTATGAATATTGTTGAAATGTATCTTTGTCTGGGAAAATAAATCCCTGACTATTGCTATGGATGAAGAGTATGTATATCTTCCACTTTGTCTAGAATACTTTCGTTGGGGATTCCTGCTTTCTGTTTGAGGAAACTCTATAAGGGATGTTGATTTCGGTTTGGGGAGTAGAGTTCAAGAACCTTGGTTGTCCATTGCTCTATTGGGGAATTTAATTCTCATATACACTGACTGGGAATAAAAGAGATGATTATACTTCCGACTTGTCCAGTAAGATTAAAGTTAACTGGTATTCTGGTCGGACTCCAGGTTTTGCAGCAACTTTTGGAGGCAGTGGCAACCCTACTGGGGAAGAGGAGTTTTGTCAGTGTTTTGTTGTAGTCTGAGGAATAGACTCAAGCTGGGGAGATGGTAGACTGTTTGGGAAATAAACCCTGTTGAGGAAGATATTCTTGAGATTTCACTAGGGAAACAAATTATTTTGAGGAAGAGCCGTGCAAGGTTTCTCTTTTAGTTTTAGAAGGCCGAACTCGGTTGGGGAAGAGAATTTCTAGGAGATTTATTGATTAGAACTCCGAAAGGAAATTGTGGAGAATGTATGAATTTACTCTGTGGGGGTTTATGGACAACATGAGTGTTATCCTAGCTCCTAGAGTAAGTACTTATTCTTGTTCTTATGCGTATATTTGTTAACAGTTAATCATGTTCATATGCATATTTGTATTGATAATTTGCCTATAAACAACTATTTTTGTACAAAGAGACGGAAATCTTAGTAAGATGAAGTCATCGTGAAATGAAAAGAATACAAAGTGAGAAAAAATGTATATAGACATGTGGGAGTTATCTTATTGGGTTCTAACTCTTCTATTGCCCCTATGTCTTCGAACATCATCCCTTGTCGCTGAAAGAAGTTGATTGAACTGATCTTGTACCATTTGAAATTTTGACCTTGGTAATAAAGATGGTTGTAGTGATCCAACAGGACATAGTCGTATGCTTTTAATCCTTAACTTTTTCCTGGAACGCCCTTTCGGGTTTTAAGTCCATCAGGATACCCTTTTTTACCAAGCTGCCCTTGCAGGTTTTCGACTTGCCGGGTGTATAATATTTTTTATATATCCCTAATTTTTGGTTCACCGGGATGCCCTTATTTTTGGCTAGGTATGTCAACCTAGCGGGTCATTCTTATGCGTAATATTATTTGACTATGTTCGCATTCACAGGGTGCAGGAAATCTTCGTCGTCCATAGTGGTTAACATCATGGCACCGCCCGAGAACACTTTCTTGACAACAAATGACCCTTCGTAGGTGGGAGTCAATTTTCCCCTAGGATCGCCTTGTGGTAGAATGATGCATTTTATTACCAAGTCATAAGCCTGGTATTCTCGATGTTTGATCTTCTTCTAGAATGCCTTGATCATACGTTTTTAATACATTTGACCATGACAGACAGCAACCAGTCTCTTTTCATCGATCAAGTTCAACTGATCCAACCTAGTCTGTATCCATTCGTCTTCACCTAAGTCTGCTTCTTTCATAATCCTTAGAGAAGGAATCTGAACTTCGAAAGGCAGGACAACTTCCATTCCATAGACTAAATAGAGTGGGGTTTCCCTAATTGATGTTAGCGCCGAGGTACAGTAGCCATGAAGATAAAATGGTAGCATCTCATGCCAGTCTTTATAGGTCACCACCTACTTTTGCACAATCTTCTTTATATTTTTGTTGGCAGCTTCCACTGCGCCATTCATCTTAGGTCTGTATAGAGAAGAATTGTGATGCTTAATCTTGAACTGCATGCAGAGTTCAGTAATCATAGCATTGTTGAGGTTGGTACCATTGTTAGTGATAATCCTTTCAGGGATGTCATACAGACAAATGAGGTTATGTTTGATGAACCGGGCTATAACATTATTGGTAACTGAGGCAAATGAAGCCGCTTCGACCCATTTGGTGAAGTAGTCAATGGCGACAAGGATGAAATGATGTCCATTAGATGCAGTGGGCTTGATTTCTCTGATCATGTCAATGCCTCACATTGCAAATGGCTAAGGAGCAGTCATGACATTCAAAGGAATCAGAGGCACATGAACCTTGTCAGCATAGATCTGGCACTTATGGAAAGTCCTCAAGCGGTGGTGACAATCAGTTTCTATAGTCAACCATAGTAACCATCCATCATAATCTTCTTGGCCATAGTGTTTCCACTGGAATGAGTTCCGAAGATACCTTCATGTATATCTTCCATGATCTTCTCTGCTTCCTTCTTGTCCACACATCAGAGCAGAGTTGAATCATGGTTGCGCTTATACAAAATCCCATTTCTTAGGAAGAAATTGGCTGAGAACCTCTGCAGGAATTTCTTGTCGTTGATCGAAGCTCCCTCAATATATTCTTGTGCTTCAAGGTAACTTTTCACCTCATGGAACCAAGGCTTCTCCTTATCAGTGTTAATATCACAATAGTGTGTCAGTTTGTCGAATCTTTCGATAGTAATTCTGGGAGTTTCATTATCCCAATTGACCTTGAACATAGATGACATAGTTGCTAGGGCATCTTCCAAATGACTTTCTTCCCTTGGTATATGCTCAAAGGTGACCTCTTCAAAGTATGGGATCAAGGTTTACACAAGCTCTTTGTAAGGGATCAAATTTGGATGTTTGGTATCTCACTCTCCTTTAACTTGACTGATTACCAGGGGCGAATCTCCGTATACGCTTAAGAATTTGATTCTTAGGTCAATAGCAGCCTTTGGACCTAAGATGCATACTTCATACTCGGCCATGTTGTTTGTACAGTCAAAGCAGAGTCTGGCAGTGAAATGTGTATGGAAACCTTCGGGAGAAATGATCAAAGCACCAATTCCATTACCCAATGCATTGGAAGCTCCATAAAAAACAATAGTCCATCGGGATCCTTGTTTAGGTCCTTCATATGGTCCAGGCTTTGTACAACCGGTTATCAGCACGATATTCTCGTTCGGGAATTCAAAGTCCATGGACTAGTAGTCATCAACAGCTTGATGGGACAAATGATCCACCAGTACACTTCCTTTAATTTCTTTTTGTGTAGTGTACTAGATGTCATATTCAGTTAAAATCATTTGCCATCTGGCTATTCATCTAGAGAGAGCTGGCTTCTCGAAGATGTACTTGATGGGATCCATCTTAGAGATCAAGAGAGTAGTATGAGTCAACATATATTGTCTTAGTCAGCGAGCAACCCATGCCAAAGCGCATCAATTTTTCTTGAGAAGTGAATATCTTGTTTCACATTCGTTAAAACTTTTGCTAAGGTAGTATATTGCATGCTCTTTTCGACCAGACTTGTCATGTTGGCCCAACAAACACCCCATTGAATTCTCTAATACGGTCAAGTACATAATCAGAGGTCTTCCCTCAACTGGAGGCATTAGGATTGGAGGTTCTTGTAAATACTCCTTGATCTTGTCAAAATTTATTTGGCAGTCGTCATTCCATCTGACTACTTGATCTTTTTTTAGCAGTTTGAAGATTGGCTCACAAGTAGTAGTTAAGTGAGAGATAAATCAAGCAATGTAATTGAGTCTACCTAAGAAACCTTTTACCTCTTTCTCAGTACAGGGAGCTGGAATTTCTTTATGGATTTGACTTTTGCAGGATCGACCTCAATACCTTTTTCACTGACGACGAAGCCTAGGAGTTTTCCCGATCTCACCCCGAAGGTGCATTTGTTGGGATTCAACCTTAGCTTGTATTTCTTCAACCATTCAAATAGCTTGTGCAAATGATCAAGGTGTTCTTCCTCAGTTTGCAATCTTGCAATCATGTCATCAACATAGACTTCTATCTCATGATGAATCATATCATGAAATAGAACTACCATAGCCCGTTGATAAGTTATGCCCGCACTCTTCAAACCAAAAGGAATGACCTTATAACAAAAGGTGCCCCACTGTGTAACAAAAGTGGTATTCTCCATGTCTTCAGGCGCCATTTTGATCTGGTTGTACCCGGAGAGGCCGTCCATGAAGGATAACACCTTATATTGATTAATGTTATCAACCAAGATATCAATATATGGTAGTGGGAAATCATCGTTGGGGATTGCGCTATTTAAATCCCTGTAGTCTATAAACATACGGACTTTACCGTCTTTCTTCGGAATTGGAACAACATTTGCAACCCATTGGGGATATGACGTCACTACCAAGAAACCTGCATTGAATTATTTCATTACCTCAGCCTTGATATTCTCAGACATATATGGCTGCATGCGACGAACCTTTTGTTTGATCGAAGAACAACCTTCCTTCATCGGCAGACGATGAACCACGATATCAGTATCAAGCCCCGACATATCTTCGCATGACTAAGAAAACACCTCAACATAGTCATGCAACATCTGGACCAATCTTCTCTTGACACTGTCTTCCAGGTTGGCGCCAATCTTGACTTCTTTCTTATATGCCACAGTACCCAAGTTTATCACTTCAACTGGTTCTTCGTGCGGTTGAATGGCCTTTTCTTCTTGTATCAGGAGTCTGGAGAGTTCCCCTGGTATTTCACAATTTTCTTCACCTTCGTCTCCGGCTTGATAGTTTGGATTTTCAAAGTCATAGATGGCAATAGCATAATTGTTGTCAATGAGATCCGAAGTGGATGTGGATCTGCAAATGTGTGTGTGCATGTAAGGTCACATGGCTATTTGAAAATGTAGTAAAGTAAAAGAAAGACAAGGAGCGCAAAATTTGAATGCAAAATAGTCCAATGTTTTCATTAAAATGAGCATATGACATAGGAAAATGACAAACCCTTAACAAATGGACCATTGTGCCCCGGGCAAGGCACATGGTTTAAAGTCATTATTCTTAGAGGAAATTACAGACAAATTTCTCAAAGTAATAAAAACAGGAAATGGAAATTACACTTGGCCGAAGGAGATTGAGATGAAGTATTTGGTATGCCAGTTATTAAGTCCACTGTCAATAGTTGGGTAGATCCAATCGTCTAAGTCACCATCACTATCAGAGTTTCTTAGAGCATTAACTTCATTGTTGCTAATACGGAGAGGTGGTTTCCCAACACGAGCACATCAAACCTCTTTATGAGCCTTGGAAGTGAAGCCCACCCCAAATTTGTCCGACTTGTAGGGGATATCAAGAAGTTATCCCCAAATGGTGCAACCTCCGTCTTTAACAACAGCATGAGCATCCTTGAGAGTGGCCATTCTTTGTGTATCTTAAGCAGCTTTGGAAGTGGAAGGAATGGCCTTGGAAACATAAATCATTGGAGGGACCACTTCAAATGCCTGACAGAGGGCCCCAATGAATTATCCATCCATTTCAACATATTTGAAAGAATTCAAATGACTGATCATGAACTGCTCCTCTCCGTAGACTGTGACAATTTTCCCTTTTACTAGATATTTTAGCTTTTGATGTAATGTGGAGGTAACCGCATCGACCCCATGACCCATGGGCGTCCAATCAGGCAAGAATGGGTTGGACGGATATCCATTACATATAATGTTGAGTTGAATACTTGAGATCCAACCTTGATAGGAATATCAAACTCTCCATGGACCATTCTCTTTGACCCGTCAAAGGCTATCACCATAATATCACTGGGTTTCAGCACCATCCCTTCACAGTCCAATCTTCCCAAAGCACCTTTTGGTAAAACATTAAGGGAGGACCCTGTATCCACTAACACATTGTTGTACCCCAATTTTTTCCTCTAAGATCCCTTCATCATACCATTTTAATTCAATCACAACAAGTTCAGATTAGGGTTTGTGGTTCTTCTCCCTATCTTTAGCTTTGCTGTTTGAGGAATCACCAAGCACCTTGATTTGTTTTCTTTTGTGATCATGAATATTTTGTCTTGATTTTTCTTATAATTAATAAAATACAATGTTGGTTTGTCTTACTTGTTGATAATGTAGGTAAAGGCAATGTGGCTTAGCAAGTTGATCCATGGGTTCATGAGTTTATTTCCATGCCCAAGTCAATAAAGCTTGAGAAATTCAAACCTCACCATTGAAGTTATTTTGGAAGGGATGGCATGGCAAGGTTATTTTTGTTCACTACATTTCCAATTTATCAAGATTAATTCAAAAGTGCAAGGTGTTGATTGAAGAAGTTGTCATGGTTGGACAAGGCCTTGTTCCTATTGGTCAAAAGTGCATATTTCTATAAATTCTCAAGATATGGAAGTGGTTTTAGTGGCTATAAAATCTAATTTTCATCCTCAATAACTTCTGTTTACAAACAAGAGTGTTGGTACAAGAAGGTGGTTCAAAATTATCAAGGTTCTTCAAAGCATTTTCTTGATCTAGGAGCTAGGGTATTGAACTTCGAAGAAGTATATCTTGCTCATCTTTTGGTATTTTTGAGTGATTCCAAATACATCCTTCTCTACAAAGGGTTATTAACAAATAAATTCAAAAGTTTCAAGGAGTTTTCATGTGGAACAAACTTTATGATGAAGAAAGATTACAAGTCCTCCCGATGAAGCCCCAATTTCTCATGTGTGACTTCAAATGATCATAACGTGGTCAATTTTTATCACCTTGAGCCAACTCTTTTTCCATAATGATCTTGAGGATGTGAACTTTATTCCTTCTTTTATATGAAAAGTGAGAAAATGGATGGAAGATGCCCTAAGGATACAAAAGATTATAGGTCATTTCATGATTTTTTTCCAATTTCAACAATTCATAACTCTCTCAATTTTTGGATATTTTGAATGGTTCAAGTTTCAAAGTGTCATTTTAGAGGTCTATTTCATGCCATTTTTTTGGTCAAGAGCAAATTCCAAGTGGAAGGCCATGCTTGGATGCAAAACATTATAGGTCACTTTTGAAGAAAAAATTGAAATATTTCTAAGTATAGAAAGTCAATCCTATTTCTCCAACTTTGACTCAATGCAACTTTCAGCTCAAGCATCCATTTGATCCCATTCTTTTTCCATTGCAAAGCTTGTAACATCATCTTTCTAAAGCATCAAGAATCATGCCCTAAGACCTCTTGAGCTGAGAATGCCATTGATTTGAACTTGGTAACTTGAAACTGGAGTTTCTTCAAAAGTCAAAATTTGAAATCATTGATTTAGCTTCTAAACACTTTGTTTCTGTGTGTTGTTGCCTCTAAACATGTTTAGTGAACTTCCAGAAGTGATTAGCGCAGCAAACCACACATTTTAGATGAGTTTTGATCAAATTAGAAGTCACACTTTTCTTGTTTGCAACTTCACATGATTTCCCTCGAAACTCCATCATTTCACACGCTTGGACATTCCATTTGATTCCCTATAAATATAGGGTCATCCCTCATTCATTTCCTCAAGCTTGGATAGCCAGAATCACCCTGTCAAACTTGTTCCATAACTCAAATTTCTACAACTTCGAAATCTGTGTTCAAGCCTTCTTATATCTAACTTTTCTATCAATTTACCTTCCTTGATCTTCCCTGAAGCTAACCATACAATTACCTTCAAGAATCGTGCCCTATATTGCTCCATAGAAGTCCAGTTTCAGAGCTTGCAACTCAACTTCAATAGGTATATTTCGCCATCAATTATTCAAAACTTTGATATCATTGTGATACTCTCATTGCCCTGGTTCTAGTCGCAACACTTACTTTTATCTGGAAACATGTTTTGACCATGAAATTTCAAATCCCTTTTCAAAACATTCCTTCCAAATTGCTTGAGCTACATTTTATATAAATTTGTCGCGAAGGTGTGGTTGTCTTCGTCTTGAAGAGACGAAGTGAATGGCATAGGTCTGAGCTTCTGATTTTACAGTTTGAGAGACCTGCAATTCACGTTGGCTGGAGATTGAAGATGACCAACGTGTCACCTTCCAACCAATGAAGGCGCGTCGTCTGTTTATTTTTTTAAATCTGATTTAATTAATGATTCAGTGCTTTATTCACTAATGGCCATGATATGCACAACGCGTCAGATCCCTTGGATTTGATTACTAACGCGTTTTGACTCTCATCCAATGGTCCACATGTTTTTAACTTTATTTTTCTTTTCTGATTTTTATATTTAATTGCATTAAATTTCAAAAAATCATAGAAAATTCATTTTTAGTCCAACAAATCTGAAAATTTATGAAAAATATTTTTGATATTTCTCTTTCTGATTTTTATTTTTTCACAATTTTATTTTGTGTTTTGATATTTTTTATAAATTTTCACTTTATTTGAATTGTTTTAAATGTTTAAAAATACTTTTATGCATTTTAAAATTTTGAAAAAATTATGGAATGATCCAATGATATTGTGACAAATATTGGTGACCTCATTCATTTTTTATTTCTGATTTTGTTATTTTTTTTTAATCATTTTTGGTTTATTTTACTCATTTATTTTAATCTTAAAAATAGTTTCTGACTTTAAAAAATTACCAAAAAATTTTATAAAATTATTTTAGTCCATTTCTGATTTTTCTATGGTCTTACTTTTTATTTCTTGATTAATTTGAACATAGTTGATATTTTTCTCTTTTATTTCTATTTTAAAATATTTTAAAACCTTTTTAATGTATATACAAAATGCAATATTATTTTGTGATTATTTTCTGGCTGATCTTGAGTTGAATTTTTTATTATGAACTTTGTTAACATAATTGGATCCATGGTGTTGAGTTTAACTCCATAAAAATGGATGAATGATTTTAATAATAGTTTAATTGAAATTTAATTCAAATATGGTTTGTATGTTCTTTCCCACCCCTCTTCATCTTATCCCTTTCTTATTGCACTAAGTTTTATTGGAGCATGATCTCTATATCATGTCTCAAAACAAATGGTGCATAGATTGCTATTGACCGGCCTCAAAATAGGTGCGACTTCTACATAAGTCCACTTACAATTTCTTAACATAGCGCTAAATTTTGTCCCGATTCGAATAAATGATCATTCGTGGCCCAAACCTACGTTTGCAAGCCCAAGTATATTAATTTGATCTCTTTGATCCAATAACCTTGAGATTCATTGTGTGGAGGCTTTTGTTCTACCAATCCTCTAATGGATCTACAACACTTTTGGTCAATGCGGATCACTTAAACATCGTTGATCATTAAATGGTACTTTTGAGGATTCCAAATGGATGATATACTTGAATAAAAGAAAATGCAACTTGTTGTGTGGAGGCTTTGGTTCTACCAATCCTCTAATGAGTTTCAAATGCAAGTTTCAAGATGGTCATTCAACTAACCATTAATGATTAAATTGTTTTTACTTTATGCTTTTATTTTTTATGCTTTATGTACCATTTACTTTAAGCATTACTTTCATGTCATTTTTATTTTGCTCACTTGAGCTTTTCTTTTCTCTTCTAAGACACCTAATAATCAACATGAACCATAAAAACCTTTAATGATACTTGGACTATTTGGATACTATCCTTGGCATTATGGAGCATTGGACTTCTTGGACTTAGGATTAGAAACCTTGGCCTATGTTGGAGACCTTGTGACCTTAATTGATATTTTGTCTGGAGTTCTTGAGGTTTACCTCAAGACATTGGGTTGTTTGTTTGTTTTGTGTGCAGGTTATTGTGATTACATTCTTTGTCTGTAATTTAGAATTCATCCGTATACAGCCGTTACTCTGCCGAATTTTTGTGAAGACTTAATACACTTGAATTTTGGTTCTCTCAAGAGGTCTAGTATTTTTTCTTTCTTGGTTTTAATACAAAGAATAGGAATTCTATCTTGACTCATAATGTCAAGTATTGGCTTCTTGTTGGTTAGATGGTTCTTATCGCTATATTTTACCTTATTCTTTAGGATTGTCTCTTCTTCTCCTCCCATCTTCTTTAATTTCAAATATCTTCTCCCTCCTTTTGAAAACTCTTCTTGTTTTTATAAACTTGAACCACTTTCATAATAAACTTGGACTTATGTCAATTCATTTTCAAAACATTTTCATAAATAAGCTTCAATCAACTTAATAATACCTTGACATTTTTTGTGATAAGACTAAAAGTCAATCAATCTCATTTTAAACCATTTTTCCACTTTGGCTTTTTATTTTAAAACCTTTATCAAAAGATTAGACTCTTATCAATCCTTATAGTGATGCTGATAACTATACTTCTATAATATATAGTGAAGAGAGATATTTTCTACTTGGGTGTTAAGTGAGGCATTGTTGATTTTAAAATCCAAGTCATATCCTCCACTTTGAGATGATGCAAATTCTCCTTTCTCATGATTGTGGGTAGTAAGTATGTTTTCCACACGGACAATGACGATGATGTCTTATCTTATAAAATAAATTAACATACTTGTGTTTTAAAAAAAATAATTTAAAAGAGGAACTACGTGTACCCTGATCCCCTATTGCACAAAAGGTGGTACGTAGGCACTAAAGGTTCACAACTGCGGCGGGTGCAAAAATCATAAAAATATATTTCTTTTCTCACCTCCACCCTCTATTTTTATACAACATTTTATAGCCAAAATATACAAATTTTACAAAGAGGTTCCTATGGAGTACCATAGATGTTTAGGGTGCTAATACATTCCCTTTGCATAACCAACCCCCTTACCTTTAATCTTTCCCCTTCTTTTTGGGTTACTCGCTATTTTCCCATTCCTTTGGAAATAATAAAGCGAGGTGGCGATTTTTATTTTAATCTGTATAAGTCTAGCCAATCCAATAGCTTAGTCTTAAACATTTCTACCGCTACAGAAAAAATGGCGACTTCACTGGGGAAAGATTGACCTCTTGCTGGTTCATCCCTAAGTGGGTTGAGGCTATCTTTGTTTATATTTGTATTTGCTACTGTTGTTTATGTGTTATATGTTGTATATATGTTTATCTGGATTTTCCTGGTTTTCAGGGTGCTTGGTGATTACTCATAAGTCCTATACCCGGACTTGGGAAAACTTTAAGATAAGACAGGAGCTATAGTCATGTTAACTTTGAGGGAGTAATCCCATAAAAGGAGGCATGAGATCCCCCACTCAGTGGAGACCCCTTTGACTGTAGTGTCGTTTACCGAGTAATTTGGAAGACGTACTGCTTTCGACCTGGGAGCTTGCTGAAGCTAAGGACCGTAGAATACCTAACCCATCTTGGCCTTTTAGGTGTAGTGTGAAGCTATGATGGAGTAATCCGAAAATAGTTTTCATGCGATACTATGCTCGGAGGAGTTTTTCTTGAGAATATTACTAATTACCGAGTTAATCGGGAAGTTGGTAATATCCGAAGGAAGGATATAGACTCTGGGAACCTCTAGAACCTTGTTTTGCAGGTGATAACATTTAGACCAACACGTTATGGGTAGTACCTTTGACTTCATGCTCGTGACGTTGAACCTATGAACCCTATATGTGTGATCTTGTGTGTGATTGTTGTATTATGCATCCATGCACTCATAAGCATCTTTTGAAAAAAATTTATTTCAAGGGACTTAAAAGTTGATCATTTGTGAATATATCAGGTACTTTTTAACCATGGATTATGGAAAAAGAAAGACCAAAAAATACAGTTTCAAGGATCCCAAGATAGATGAGTTGATCAGTCTAATTCCCGAGATTGAGTGTTCTGCAGATTTTCGAAAGAAGTATGGATCCGTCATTCCTCTTATGAAGCTTAGGATGAAGGAGGGTATTCTCTCGACCTTGGTCCAGTTCTATGATCTGATGTATCATTTCTTTACTTTCCTAAACTATCAGTTGATGCATACACTTGAGGAGTATTCTTATCTGTTGGATTTACCTATTATCGATCGTGTTCCTTTTACTGGTTTAGAGTGTGAGCCAAAACCACGTGAGATTGCTGCTTTGATCCATCTGGGGAAGTCTGAGGTGGAAGCCCATATGACTACTAAATGAGGGGTTAGAGAATTACCAGCCCAATTTTTATTGGAGAAAGCTCGTTACTTTTCCAGGATGAAGAGTACAGTCGCTTTCGACGTCATCTGTGCTCTACTTGCTTACGGGTTGTTTTTATTTCCTAATGTGGATAAGTTTATTGATGTTAATGCTATCGGGATCTTCATGATTGGAAACCCAGTTCATACATTGTTGGGTGATGCTTATTACTCTATTCATCTTCGGAATTCTTATCATGGGGGAAGATTATCTATTGCACGCCTTTGTTGTACCGGTGGTTTATCTCTCATATGCCTCGGTATGATGCTTTTGGGGATGTCAGGAAGGAACTCCGATGGGCTCCTAAGATCATGACACTTACTCACTCGGATATTGATTGGTATCATCGAGCTTACCAGGATGTAGAGATTGTTGACAGTTGTGGTAGTTTCCCCAATGTACCTCTTCTTGGTACAAAGGGAGGAATTAACTATAACCATGTTCTTGCACGACGACAGCTTGGTTATCCGATGAGGGATAAACCAAATAGTATTCATTTGAGTAGTTTCTTTATGAAGGAGGGAGAAGACCATAAGTAAGCTAGGGAGCAGATTGTGAAGGCCTGGCGTCACATTCATAAGAAGAGTAGGAAAGATTTGGGACCAAGAGGGGCTGTTTCTTTGGAACCTTATCTTCAGTGGGTCCAAACGAGAGTTATTCGGTTGAAGATGTTGTATTCTCGGGAAACACTTATACCTGATTTATTTTCAAAGACCACTTCTCCCTTATTGGATGATATAGAAGAGTGTGATACGGTGGGAGAACTGACTTGATGTTTTGCGTTTCGATCGCATTTGTGCGGATAGCAAGAGTCGCCACCGACTTTTCTTTTATCCAAAGGGAAAGGTAAAAAAGCACAGGAAAGACCTTTCGAGATTATTTCTCGGGTTCGGGGGGTAGATTATGAAAAGGGAAGGTATTAGCACCCTTTTCATCCATGGTTTTCCATGGGATCTTAGTTACTCGTTTAGATCACTTGCTTTCATTTGACAATGTGCTTGTGGTGTGGGCTTTGAAAGTATTTTGAAAAATCTCTTGGTAATGGTTCTCGTTTCTATAAGAACACGTACAAATTTTTGTTTCTAAAAATGGTTCAAAGATGTGTTTGTGAATCGTGTTTCAGAAAGTGTTTTGAAAATATGTTTTGCAATGGTTCTCGTCTCTATAAGAACGTATACAAAACGTTTTATCTTTTTGAAAATGTTTTGAAATGAAAGTCTAGGTGTAAAAAGTTTTTATCGTGAGCAAGCGAGTAACTAGGAGCGAATCTATCTACTCGAAAGGGCTTAAATTGTTCTTTTCTTCCTCCTTTTAATGGTGCTATCTTACCATTGATTTGGTAAGAAGTCCCATCGTTGGATGTGAAGGGACAGGCGCGTGTCAATTTTACAATCATCGAAAGCAACTTATGAGACGCTTTAGCAATTTTTTGTAAGGGACGAGATCGTTTTATCGAAGGCAACATCGAGGGTCATCGAGGGACTACGATCTTTTTTATCGAAGGGTCATTGCTAAAGCGTCCCATATTCGAGGGACATGATTGTATTTTCGAGGCAACGAGCGAGGTTACCCTAGAGGTGCGCGTGTGAGAAAGTGTGTTGGTTTCAAGTTATTTTATTCTTTGATTAGGTCATCTAGCGATTGGTTTTTGAATCTTGCCATACACGCCTAATTACTATACAGTATAGGGAAAATAGTAAATTGTGGGAATTGAAATTCTACGCTATTACAAAGTATTCGGGAATGGGGGTACAATTTTTACAAATGGGGATGAATCAATTGTGACAGAAAGGTCCAAATAACAAGCAATACAACCAAATCGAATTTTGTGCGATTTATTAAAGCTACAATAATCTATGAGATAAAATCAACAAAATATGGAAATGGAATTTTATGTATTTACTAGAAAAGAGAAAAGTAAAACCTATTCTAAAAAATAAAATAATTGATTAAAAGAAATTAAAATCGTATGCATTATCTTTTGTGTTTTTAATTATGTGAATAACAAAAATAAATTAAAGAAGGACAAAACTAAAATCTATTATTATTTTTGGTGTTTTATTATATGTAAATTAAATCTAAAACAAATTTTATTAAAGAAAGAAAAATGATAAAAATTTAATCACAAAGCCTAAATCAAATTAATTAAAAAAAGAGAGTATATTTTAAGTTTTAATAGTTTTTTGTATAACAAAAAAAATGAACTAATGGGCTTATGGAAGATTTAGGGCAGAGGCCCAAAGAAAATAATGGTTTATTTGCTGTAACAAAAACAAGCCAAAGGGGGGTGTGGCTAGCAAATCGAAAATGGGCTTAAGGGGGAAAGGTGATGTGTTATCCCATTCAAATCAATAAATAAAACCCAAATTTCTTAAACCCAACTTAGTTATTGATAAAAGGGACAAAAACAAAATTAGGTTTTTGGGAAATCTTTGTCAGTCACGGCGCCGCTAGTTCATCTTCTTCGTTCACCTCTTCCGTTCGTTGAAACCCTCTAAACATCCTCACTACCCGTCCCTGTCTAACCTCATGATCGAATCACCCTCTTTAGTAACATACTACCTCTTTATCTCACCGTGATTTGCATCTTTTAAACCCTAATTTTTGAATTCGGATTTGAACCCAAAAGGCCTGAAACTGGTTCATCCTTGACCTCCCCATAACTCTCTGTTGTGGGAACACAATCCTCTCGCCTCCCTAATCAAGTTCTAACGATTTTTTTTAAAAAGGGTAAGATTTCTGTCATTTTCAAAAAGGTTACAAACTTCATTGATTATATTTTGTATCTTGGTTGTGTTTTCTGTTAATTAACACTTTGCTCTCTTAGATGCAGAAAATGTGCTTATGGAAATATGGAAAAGAGGAAGAAACCATACCTGTTGAAGTTTTACAATTTCTTGTGATTTTCCGTGAAATAGGAAATGGAAGGCGAGACTGAGGACGGTGTTCCAATGGTGGCAGAAGTTTTATGAGGACGAGAGCATGGTTTCACTGGTTTGTCAGTAATCTCTTTTATTTTCTTTGTTGAACAATGATGGTTATCAGGTTTTCTGGATTTTTGTAGTTTGTTACTGGTTTTTAGTTTGATGCTTGTTACTGGTTTTGGGATTTTTGTGATGGTTATGTTGCTGGCTTTTTTGAGTTTTGCTTTGTTCATAGTTTTGGGACTTTTTAAGCTTTGCTACTGTGTTTTATGGGTTGTGATGCTTTGCTACTGTTTTTTTTATATTTTGGGGCTTGTTCACAGGTTTTGGGATGTGATGCTGGCTTTTTTGTTCTTCTGGTTTTGGGGCTTGTTCACAGGTTTTGTGTTTGAGGCTTGGTTCTGATTTTGTGAGTTTGAAGTTTTGTTCAGTGATGGAGTTTTGAGGCTTTGTTTGATGGTTAACAGTTTGAGATTTTTCTTGGATTATGTTACTGGTTTGCTGTTTGAGTTTTAGGCTTGTTACAGGTTTGGTTTGAGTTTTTTGAGGATAGTTGCTGTGTTTGATTTGTGATAATGCTGGTTTACAGTTTTTGTTCTCTCTCTTTTTTTTATTGCCCTGCTTCTGTTATATTGACTCTTCAAGAATGTTGTGGCCTCTTGGCCTTTGGTATCTACAACAGGTTTTTGCTTACAACAGGTTTTGCTTACAGCAGGTTTTGTTTTTTTTAGCAATTTTGATGATTCTTGGGTTTACAGCAACTCCTCTTTTGTAGCAGGGCTTTTTGCAGAATGTGCATTTTGGGAAATTCTATAGAATAGGTGACTTCTTTCCTCTCTAATCTCTCAATGACAATAATAAAAAAAAGCAATTTGCTCTTTTGCCTTTTTTACTAATCTGAAAGGTTTGCATTTGGAAAATGATGATATATCGCTTCTTGAGCAAGTTTTGCTATTTTGTTTGATTTAGCTATTTGCTTATTTGTCATACTTGCCACACTGCTGCCTGCTTTAGCTTTTGTTGATGCTACTGTCATTTGTCCAATTGTGATGCTGTTTGTTTGGTTTAGTTTGTGATGTTGTTTGTTGTTTAGTTTGCGCTACTATTTGTTTGGATTAGTTTGTGCTGCTGTTTGTTTGGTTCAGCTTGGCAATGCTGCTTGTTGTTTGGACTGTTTGGTAATGCTGCTTGTTTGGACAGCTTGTAGCATTTTGTTTGGACAGTTTGTAGCATTTTGTTTTGACAGTTTGTAGCATGCTCGCGAATTTCTCTTCTTCTTCCTTTTCGTGAACCAAGAAGGATAACCTTCTTGTGATTTGCAATTAGGGGAAATAAATTGTGATGAATTGAACAACATTCTGATTCCACATTGCAAACCTTAATGATGAATACCTTTTGGAAAATTTCATGTTCATGCCCATATAATTTTGCACTAATCATGTTTGTTTTCTCTTGTTTTCATGTGAGCAAAATTGGATATGACAAAGCAAAGAACGCAAGAAGTTCGTGGCAAGCATGGAAATCTTGGAGATAAGCAAAGGAATCTTGATACGACTTCAATCTTCAAACAAACTTAGGCATAGATTAATTCTCCTAGGCCAAACATTCATTTGGATTTTCTTTGTAACTTAGAAAGATTACTCTGGTATTTTAATATATTGTATCCAATAGTACCAATTCATCTTTAAATACAATAAGTTGTAAAACATAAAGTATTGAAAGAATAAATTGTTTTGTAACAATGTTTGAAATTGGAGAAAATCTTGAGTTGTAGCATGAAATATTCTGGTGTCATTTTATAACTTGAAATCCTTTATCAACAACAACTTGTAATTTCTCTTCGCATCCTAATTGATTTTTGAAATTCCCAATCAAGATATTTGAAATAAAATGTTCCAGTCTGGTAACTTAAATTCCAAGTAATCCCAATAACTTTGTAACCACATTTCAAACAGACACGCATTGTGTACTCCATTTCCTAACAAAACAAACGTTTTAAGGATGTAAATCATATGGTCAACCTGGATCCCACAATCATGATTTTCCTAAATGACAGTCTTAACCTCCATCTCCTGTCCCCAACAAATCATGCTCTGAGAACAAACATCATCCTTTCAGTAAACTGCGTTTTAAGAAAATTAAAAATCAATCAAATGCCTTGCGATGATTTGATAATTTTAAAGTTTTCCAAACTCAAATTTCTTCTGATTCTTTAAAGATAAACCCGTGAGCGACATCCCATCTGACCATGAACAGACAAAATTGTCTCAAAATCTTATAGCTTGAAGAAATCATAAATACAACCTTGAGGAAGCATGAAGACATGTGAAAGCCAATTGGATCTTTGAAAATTCATTTTCTTTTGAGAATTGCAAGAAATCCTAATTGCTGGTTTACTGCCATAGAAGAGAATTTGTCTGGTCGATTTCTGAGCCAAATTGAGTATCCGAGAAACCCTAGGGTTGTGTCTTCTTATGAAAAATGGGAGGGCAAATTTTGGGGTACAACAGTTGCCCCTGTTCAATCTTCTTAAACTTGAAAAGCGAGATTGACATGTTTGTCGTTTGTGGCTTGAAAGTAGAAGATGATTAAACACTAGAGTGCCCAGAAATTTTCACTTGATGACGCGCTGGTTTGATTGTGTATGGAAATGGGCTTAAAGATGCCATTTGGAGAAACATAGGAGAATTGTCGGAGATGGGCTTGTAGATGCCATCCAAAGGTAATTGTTAGCGGAATGTTTGAACTGGATCTGAACAGAGAACTAATCATAATAAACTGTTGAGAGATTTATCTGAAACAGTAAAAAATATGGAAATGAATCAGAATAATCCGTTGAGAGATTTATCTGAACCAGTAAAAATCTGGAGACGAATCAAAATAAACCTTTGAGAGATTTATCTGAACCAGTAAAAATCTGGAGACGAATCAGAATAAACTGTTGAGAGATTTATCTGAACCAGTAAAAATCTGAAGACGAATCAGAATAAACTGTTGAGAGATTTAACTGAACCAGTGAAATCTGGAAATGAATGAGAATAAACCGTTGAGAGATTTATCTGAACCAGTGAAATCTGGAAACAAATCAGAATAAACCGTTGAGAGATTTATCTGAACTAGTAAAAATCTGGAGACGAATCAAAATAAACCGTTGAGAGATTTATCTAAACTAGTAAAAATCTGGAGACGAATCAAAATAAACCATTGAGAGATTTATCTGAACCAGTAAAAATCTGGAAATGAATCAGAATAAACTGTTGAGAGATTTAACTGAACCAGTGAAATCTGGAAATGAATCAGAATAAACTGTTGACAGATTTAACTGAAATAGTGAAATCTGGAGATGAATTAGTATAAACCGTTGAGAGATTTATCTGAACCAATGAAATCTGGAAATGAATCAGAATAAACCGTTGAGAGATTTAACTGAACCAGTGAAATTTGGAAATGAATCAGAATAAACCTTTGAGAGATTTATCTGAACTGGTGAAATCTGGAGATGAATCAGAATAAACCGTTGAGAGATTTATCTGAACCAGTGAAATCTTGAAATGAATCAGAATAAACCGTTGAGAGACTTATCTGAACAGGTAAAAATCTGGAGATGAATCAGAATAAACCGTTGAGAGATTTATCTGAACCAGTGAAATCTAGAAATGAATCAGAATAAACCGTTGAGAGATTTATCTGAACCACTAAAAATCAGCCTTTTCTCGGAAACTAATATGTATTTGACTTGTTGAAAATTTGTGTCTGTCGGAAGTTTGTTGATAATAACTGTCAAATGTCTCTTTCCTGTAGAAAGGTGAAGAGTTAATTGTATGCAATGCTATGATGTATGCGATGCATGGTTTAATGTTTGCTTCTCAAAATAAATGATATTGCACTGTATGCACTTGAGTTGCCAATGTTATGACGTATGTATGCGAATGTATGAAAAGTAAAGATTGTTTGTGCCGTGGCGTTGCTAGAAGTGGGGAAAATAAATCCCCTTTTGAAGCACTGATGGGTGAGTTTCCAAGTAAAAACTCTGTTGCAGAAGGGAAAAGATAGACATTTCTTGTGATATTCTGCTGGGAAATCTGAGGAGTTGGGCAACTTGCTGGGGACACTTTGGACCAGTGGTTGGAAATTTCTGCTCTGGCTGGAGAAAGTACCTGCGGGGGTTTTATGGAATGGCTCACAAATGTTACTCTATTTCTTAAAGTCATTAGTAATTGTCTTTCCGTTTTATTTATTTATTTGTAACAGTAATCACGTTCAAATGCATATGTTCAAAAATAAATAATTGGACGTTTTTGTAAATAAAACATAGAAATAAGAAAAACAGATGGTTTTGCACTTTCAAAAGGGATATCTTTGTATTAACTTGAACAAGTGTTTTTTGTACAATGAGACAAAGCATTCTGGCAAGAGAATGTCGTTGTAAAAAATGAAGATTGATACAAAGAAAATATAGCTATGTGGTATAATCCCAAGGAGTTCCCGTTCTACTATAGCCTTCATGTCTCTGAAAGTCTTATCCGTTGGTCGCCTCGGCGAAGTCGATTGGATTGATTTAGAACCAATTGAGTTGATTGGTTGCCGCTGAAGATTGTTTACCAGATGATTCAACGGGACATAGTCATACGCTTTAATCCCTAACTTTTGCCTGGACCGCCCTCTTGGGTTTTCAGTCCATCGGGATACCCTTTTTTGCCCAAGCTGCCCTTTTGGGTTTTCGACTTGCCGGGTGTACAGATTTTTTATTATTTTCATCCCTTATTTTTACCCGAACCCTTTTGGTTCGTCGGGAAGCCCTTATTTTTGCCTAGGCCAGTCAACCTAGCGGGTCTTTGATCATGCGTAGTATCTTTTAACTATGTCCGTATTTACCGGGTGCGGGAGGTCGTCACCATCCATAGTAGTCAAGATCATTGCTCCACCAGAGAAAATGCTTTTGATTACAAATGGCCCTTCATATGTAGGGGTCCATTTTCCCCTGGGATCACCTTGTGGCAAAATGATACGCTTGATTACCAAGTCACCGACTCGATAAACCTGACGTTTGACCTTTTTATTAAAAGCTTTGATCATGCATTTTTGGTACATCTGACCATGACAGATAGCTGTAAGCCTCTTCTCATCAATCAAGTTTAGTTGATCAAACCGAGTCTGAATCCAATCTTCTTCATTCAAACCAGCATCCTTCATGATTTTCAGAGAGGGGATCTGGACCTCAATAGGAAAAACAACTTCCATTCCATATACGAGAGAAAAAGGTGTTGCCCCAGTTGATGTGCAAGCTGTGGTACGATACCCATGGAGAGCGAACGGTAGCATCTCATGCCAGTCTTTGTATGTGACTGTCATTTTCTGTGTGATCTTCTTAATGTTTTTGTTAGCAGCTTCTACATCACCATTCATCTTTGGCCGGTAAGGGGAAGAATTGTGGTGCTGAATTCTGAATTGCTCGCACAAGGAGGTGATCATAGTATTATTCAGATTTGTACCATTATCAGTGAGGATTCTCTCTGGGATACCGTACCAACAAATGAGATTCTGCTTGATGAACTGGGCGACCACATTCTTAGTAACGGGAGCAAAGGAAGCTTCCTCAACCCACTTTGTAAAATAGTCGATGGCCACTAAGATAAAGCAGTGTCCATTGGAGGCTGTTGGCTTGATTTCCCCAATCATGTCGATTCCCCACATAGAAAATGATCAAGGATCCGTCAAGACATTCAGAGGGATCAGAGGTACGTGTACTTTGTCAGCATAGATTTGGCACTTATGGCAAGTCCGAGAATGTTGATAGCAATCTGCCTCCATGGTAGACCAATAATAGCTTGCCCGTAGGATTTTCTTTGCCATTGTATACCCACTAGAATGTGTACCAAAAGTGCCTTCGTGTAGCTCACCCATGATCCTTTCAGCCTCAGCCTTGTCTATGCACCAAAGCAATACCGAGTCATGACTGCGTTTGTACAGAATGCCGTTACTAAGGAAGAATTTAGCCGAGAACCTTCTCAGGAACTTCTTGTCATTCACCGAAGCTCCTTTTGGATATTCCTGAGACTCGAGATACCTCTTGAATTCATGAAACCAAGGCTGGTCCACTACTTCTTCGGTATTAATCTCGTGACAGTAGGCTGGTTCATTCATCCGCTCAATGGAGATTTGAGGAGCCTCGTTATCCCAATTAAGTTTAAACATAGATGACATTGTAGCTAATGCGTCTGCTAGCTAATTTTCTTCTCGCGGGAAATGCTCGAAGGTAATCTTCTCGAAATGCGGCAACAATGTCAACACATGTTCTTTATAAGGGATAAGGTTGGGGTGCTTGGTGTCCCATTCCCCTTTGACTTCACTGATGACCAAGGTTGAATCTCCAAATACATCCAAGTGTTTGATTCCCAAGTCTATGGCAGCCTTGAGACCAAATATGCACGCTTCATATTCTACCATGTTGTTTGTACAGTTGAAGCAAAGTCTGGCAGTAAAGGGAGTATGACATCCCTCTGGAGATATGAGTATGGCGCCGATACCATTGCCAAGTGTGTTGGATGCCCCATCAAAGAACAGGGTCCATCGGGATCCTTGTTCAGGTCCGTCATATGGCATGATCTCTTCACAGTTGTCTAACGTCATGATGTCTTCATCCGGGAATTCAAACTTCATGGACTGATAGTCTTCTACAGCTTGGTGAGGAAGATGATCAGCCAATACACTGCCCTTTATAGCTTTCTGGCTAGTATACTATATGTCATATTCAGTCAGGATCATCTTCCATCTTGCTATTCTCCCAGAAAGAGCAGGCTTCTCAAAGATGTACTTTATCGGATCCATTTTAGATATCAACAAAGTAGTGTGGGTCAGCATATACTGTCTCAGCCGGTGAGCAGCCCATGCCAGAGCACAACAAGTTTTCTCGAGCAGTGAATATCTTGTTTCACAATCGATAAACTTTTTGCTCAGGTAATAAATAGCATGCTCTTTTCGGCCAAACTCGTCATGCTTCCCCAACACACACCCCGTTGAGTTTTCTAAAATAGTTAGATATAAGATCAATGGTCTCCCTTCGATAGGTGGCAACAACGCAGGAGCTTCTTGCAGGTATTCCTTGATTTTGTCAAAAGCAACTTGGCATTCGTCGTTCCATCTGACTACTTGATCTTTCTTCAAGAGTTTGATGATTGGTTCACAAGTAGTGGTCAGGTGAGAAATAAACCTGGCTATGTAATTCAGACGTCCCAAGAATCCTCTAACTTCTTTCTCAGTACGAGGAGACGTCGTTTCTTGTATCGCTTTAACCTTGGCAGGATCAACTTTGATACCCTTGTTACTGATGAAAAAACCCAGGAGTTTACCAGACCGTACTCCGAATGTGCACTTGTTTGGATTCAATCTCAACTTGTACTTCTTCAGTCTTTCAAACAGCTTCTGTAGGTGATCAAGGTGCTCTTCTTCCGTCTGCGATCTGGCTATCGTATTGTCTATGTAGACCTCTATCTCATGGTGTATCATGTCATGAAACAAAGCTACCATAGCGCGTTGATAGGTTGCCCCAGCATTCTTCAGTCCGAATGGCATGACCTTATAACAGAAAGTGCCCCACTGTGTAACAAAAGTCATTTTCTTCATATCCTCAGGCGCCATTTTGATTTGGTTATAGCCCGAGAAGCCATCCATGAAGGAAAACACTTTATGTTGCGCCGTATTGTCAACTAAGATGTCGATATGGGGAAGTGGGAAATCATCTTTGGGGCTTGCTCTGTTTAAGTCTCTGTAGTCCACACACATCCGCACTTTACCATCTTTCTTGGGCACAGGGACAACATTGGCCACCCATTGGGGATAAGAGGTGACAACCAAAAATCCAGCATTGAACTGCTTCATAACATCTGCTTTGATCTTTTCTGACATGTCAGGCCTCATACGACGAACCTTCTGTTTTACTGGGGGACAATCTTCCTTTGTAGGTAGACGATGTACCACAATGCCTGCATCTAGTCCTAGCATGTCTTCATAAGACCAAGCGAAGATCTCAACATAATCCCGCAACAACTGAATCAGACGTTCCTTGACACTCGCCTCTAGATTGGCACCCACCTTGATTTCCTTTTTATCTTCCTCCGTACCCAAGTTGATTGTATCCAACGGCTCCTCATGAGGCTGAATAGCTCTGTCTTATTGTTGCAACAACCTGGCCAACTCTCTTGGCACTTCAAAATCTTCCTCACCTTCGTCGTTGGCTTGGTAGATAGGATTTTCAAAGTCACAATTGGCCATAGCAGAGCTGTTACCCCTGAGATCCTGAGTGGACGTAGATCTGCATTTTCAACATGTGAGTGTGTGTAAGAGCATAGCTACCTTTGAAAGAAATAAAATGTAAGAAAGAAAAGACAAAGAAAATAAAATTTGATGTAAAAACGTCCATGATTCATTAATGACATATGAGAATGAAGTGACAACCCTTACAGATGGACCATTGTGCCTCGGGTAAGACACAAGGTTTTAAAAAAAAGAGTCCGAATTGTTTAGATATTACAAGCCTGAAAATATTAAAAGATAATTACACTTGAATAAAAGTAATAGGAATGAAATCCTTCGCCTTCCAATTGCTAAGCCCCCCGCCGATAGTTGGAAAAAATCCATTCATCCATGTCACAGCTGCCATCACTATCTTCTATTGCATTGACTCCTTGATTGCTAATACGCATAGGTGGTCCCCCCGTGCGAGAACGTCAGACAGTTTTCTGAGCCTCTGAAGTGAACCCCAACCCAAATTTGTCGGACTTGTAGGGAATATCCGGAAGCTGACCCCAGATAGTACATCCTCCCTCTTCAACTACTGCTCGAGTGTCTTTCAATGAAGCATTTTTAGCGGAGGTCTGGTAATCTTCGGGACCTTTGGAGTAGACTTGGTTGCTGCGACCATTGCTGGAACCTCCTCAAAGTTCTGACAGGGAGTCTCTATGAATTCACCATCCATTTCAACATACCTGAAAGAGTTCAAATGGCTTACCATGTATTCCTCTTCTCCGTGAACTGTGACAATCTTCCCTCTGACCGGGTATTTTAGCATTTGGTGTAGGGTGGAAGTGACGGCACCAGCACCATGGATCCAGGGTCGACCCAACAGACAATAGTACAAAGGGCGGATGTCCATCACATAAAAAATTGAGTCAAAGGTCTGAGTCCCAATTTTTATGGGGATACTAACTTCTCCGTGCACTGTCCTCTTGGAACCATCAAAAGCCCTTACTATGATGTTGCTAGGTTTCAAGATGAGCCCCTTGCAATCCATCTGATCGATGGCATTTTTGGGCAAGACATACAATGATGAACCGGTATCCACCAAAACATGGGCAAGTGTGGTGCCCATGCATTCAATGGAAATATGTAAGGCATCGTTGTGCTTCCTTCCTTTAGAGGTTAAATCAACATCGGAAAAGCCCAATTTGTTATCAGCAGTTAGACTGGCACAACAGTCTTCAAATTGGTCGATGGAGGTCTCCTGGGGCACGTGAGCGGTCTTAAGAAACTTTACCAAGGCTTTGGCATGAGTTTCAGAGCACAAAAGTAAGGACAACAATGATATCTTCGAGGGGTTCTGCCCCAATTGTTCTACAATGTTGTAGTCACTTTTTTTGATTATCTTCAGGATATCTTCTATTTCTTTTCTAGAAGTTTCAAGGATGACTTCGGGATGTTCTCTTGCTTGGGTAGGCTCAACCAAAGCCTCTTTGCCCCTGGTATCAGCAGTAGGGACAACAGCGGGAGTATCACTGGTGGTGTCGGTAGGAGTGGCAGTAGTGATGATCACAGGAGTAGCAACGGTCTTTGGAGAAATCTCAGGTGAGAAGAATCTTCCACTTCTTGTTATTTTGCTGGTTCCAGTGATATTACCGATATCAGGATCAATATCTCTCGCAACTTCATTTGTGACAGCCAACTGATCTTGCTTGACGCCGTAGTAATAAACGTCAGCCTCATAACTCCAGGGAATAGCTTTATTTGAGGAGTATGGTATTGGTCTTGGCATAGTGATGATCAATGGTGCAAATCTGAGAGCAGGTGTAATCCTGACGGGTCTTTTAGTGGAGACCCTGGGAGGATTATCGAAAATGGTGATTATCGAAACATCTTGATAAGAACTCTTGATAAGGGGTAGCTTTTCAAATAGGATTTCTTTACTAGTCATCAGGCGCTGGACGCCTATCTTTAGTAACAAACAACCGTTCGACAGAGATTTGCAAAGGTGGCAATTTTCATCACAACCTGGGAACAAGCCGGCTTGCAGTAGATTTTGTTTAACGGTCAACATAGGAGTAACCAAGTCATTCACGGAGGAAACAAAACGATCATCATCAATGGCGTTGATACCTTGGCCATGTCTGGGCATTGGTGCCGTTATTACATTAGGCATTTTTGGGGACTCAAATTTAAGCTGCTTCGCATCGATAAGGTCTTGTACCTTATTCTTTAAAGCCCAACAGTCATATATATCGTGCCCTGGGCTTCCAGAATGATAGGCACATCGGGAGTTCGGGTTGTAGCGAGGAGAAGCCGTATTGGGGTTCTTGAGAGCTTCCTTTAAAATTGCCAGATTGGTCCTTAGAAGGTGTGGCAACACTTGAGACATGGTCATGTTAATACAGGTAAATCGTCTCATGGGCGTTTCTGGTTTGCGCTGATAATTTCGCTGCTGATTTGGCGCAGGATTAGAGATCATAACAGCCCCTACTGCCAGATGACGGTCGGTTTTGTTTTGATTCCTATGGTCATACGCATCACTGAACTCCTTCTTTCCGACAAAAGGTTTCTTCACAAAACTTGAGGATGCATATCTTTGAATTTTGCCGCTTTTTATATCGGCTTCGACCCGCTCACCAGTCATGATTAATTCGGTAAACCCAGTTGAAGAAATTCCAATCAGATGATTGAAAAATGGTCCTGACAAGGTGCCAAGGAACATATCCACTAATTCTCTGTCGGATAGAGGGGGATGGACTCTGCCTGCGAGATCCCTCCATTTTTGAGCATAGGTTTTGAAACCCTCATTTGTTCCTATAGACTTGCTTTGTAACTGTGTCCTAGTCGGGGCTAAATCAGCATTATACTGATACTGTTTGTAGAAAGCGGCAGCCAACTCTTCCCAGTTACGGACATTAGACCCTTCTAATTGGTAGAACTAATACAACTGAGTCCCCGATAAGCTCTCTTTGAAGAAATGCACCCACAGATTTTTATCAGCCGTGTGGGGCTGAATCTTTCTGACATATGACCTCAGATGTAGTTTTGGGCAACAGATACCATCATACTTAGTGAAGTTTGGGACCTTGAATTTCTGTGGGATGACAACCCCTGAGATGAGTCCTAATTCTTCAAAGTCCAAACCGGGTACTCTCTGAATCTCCATGGCATTCAAACGATCCTCTAGCTGTTTGTATTTATCATCAGCAGGAGGATATTGCTCCTCAGAGTAATCAGGCTCTTCTTCTCCTTCGGATGCTGGGTCGTCGTTCACTTCCTGGGTCTCAGCCCCTTGGTTATCTCCTTCACCCGATGATGTTGCAAAGTCCAAGGTTCACCTGGTCTATCCTTTAAACCTTCTTCCCATGATCACAACTCTGGTTGGTTTCTTCGTTTTCTTCTTCTTCTCTTTGGCTAGAAGAGTCTTCAACTCCTCTTGCCCTTTTATCAGATATGAGCATTTGTTGAAATTGGGCATTCTGCGCTTGAAGATCTTTCACAGTCTGTTCAACATCCATCTCTCTGAAATAAATAGTAGAAGGATAAGGCGACCTGTTATGATAAACCTGTATGATGTTATGATGAATGAAGATGCAATATGCAAATGATTTCAAGGGAATTTAGAAGATTTAAACTTGTCCAAACCAAAAAAGAACACACGTCATATTAAATAAAACCAAGTTTGAATACATCATGCCTCCTTGGGCTTATAAAGAAAGAAACAAAATACAGCAAAAATTCTCAAGACAAAAAGACCAAACGCATCCTCTTTGGAGCAATGTAGGTATTCATATTTTTCTCTTCATGAAGCAGTTTGGTGAGCTCCAGAACCTTCTTCTCACTGGCGTAGTACTGGGTTTCAAAGGTGTCTCGTTCTTCCTTCAACTGAATCCAAGCTTTCTGCAGGTCTTCGAGAGAGGTAGGCATGTCAGGATGAAGAAAGGTGTATGGGACGTCTCCTTCAATAACAGGCTCAATGATGACAGGAAGGATGGAATGGTAAGGCATCAAGAGATTCTGAGCACGAGCCCGTGCCCACTTAAGGTAAGGCTCGAGAGGGATAGAGTTTTTATGTCCCAAAGTCCTACTGTCCACCTTGTTCACCATTCCCCAAGCACGTGTAAACTTTTGGCGGTAACCTTGGTCTTCTTTGTCGTAGTCGAACGTCAGACCTCGGATGAGCATCTCATGAGGGCCGTCCCTTCGGGCATACCCAAACTGCTGAAGATCTAAGCATGGGTTGTAGGTGATACCTCCCCTAATACCAAGAAGAGGTACATTAGGGAACTCCCCACAACGGTCAATGATAGAGATATCTTCCAAAGATCTTGAGCACCAACGGATATCAGAGTGAGTGAGAGACATCATCCTTTAAGACCAAGTCAATCTTTGCTCGTTCTTCAATGCTGACTGAGGCAGGTGTGAAGTGAACCACTTAGCAAGTAGGGGTATATAACACAAAAGGGTGCCTCTTTTCTTCATGGTACGGGTATGAAGACAATTCAAGATGTCTCCTAGCAAGGTGGGTATAGGATTGCGAGAGAGAAAGACTTTGATGGCATTAACGTCTATGAATTGGTCCGAATTAGGAAATAGAACCAAACCATAAATGAGGAGAGCTAGCACATCTTTGAAAGCTTGGAAATCCATGGCATCCCAGAATGAACGAGCTTTTTCCAATAGAAACTTAGCTAAAAAAACCTTTAACCCCACTTCTTCTTTCCCAATTGGCTATGACGTCGGCCCTTTTCACATGTAAAGCTTCGGTGATGACTTCAGGTTTTGGAATCCCTTCTAGACCGGTGAACGGTATCTGATTAAGCACGGGCACTCCTAAGAGCAGAGAGAACTCTTCTAGTGTAGGTACCAACTGATAGTCCGGAAAAGTGAAACAATGATGTACAGGATCAAAGAATTGGAATAATACACACATCATCTCTTCTTGGAAGTTGGATGTAGCCAAACTGAGGAGTCGACCATATTTCTTGGTAAAAGGAGAATCCCCAGGAACTCTTGAAGCTAGCTCTTGAAGTTGAGGATGTGCTTTTACAAAGCTGATTCAGATGGTGTTTCTTCGGAGAGAATTCATATCCTAAAAAACAAAAACAAAGATAAATTTCTAAATCCTTGAAATGGTTAGTGAGCATGCATATGATGTTGATGATGTTTATGATGTTTATGTACAAGCAAACACATACACACACAACAAACAGATCCCTATGTTTTAGGCTTGCATGAGTTTATAGGTAAGTACCCTCTTGAAGTTTTAGTTGGCTCAACCTGTCCTAGAAATAATGATCGGGTTCTAAAGGATCTCAATATCACCGACCTTTCTCTTAGGCATTGTCTCAGCACAACAATCTTTTCTTGTGGCCGAGATATCCCAAAAGTCTAGACTCAATGAGTGTAGTATCGAGTATCAACCAATTTTCAACTTTACACTGAAACCGGCTACCTCACTACGTCCTAATGGCCAAGTTTGTTCAATTAGGGTTCTAAGGTTAATTAGTGCTTCGCGACGCCACTCAGCGGCCTCGTATTCTCCATGATTCACCACGAGGGATACCGATACCCACAAATGCGTCACACTAACATAGCCATTGTTTCAACCATATCGGTCTACACCGTACAGTCTCCACAATCTATTGCTATTTACCTAAAAAGGTGCCCCAAATCCGGGTGGAGGATCAAAGCAAGCCCAATACAAAGAACTAAATATAAAGCACACAAATCAAATAATGAAAGCGAGTAAAGGTGATCTATCCCTAAGGTAACCCCACTTTTTATTAAATTCCCCAGCAGAGTCGCCAGTTCTGTGATACAGTGGGAGAACTGACTTGATGTTTTACGTTTAGATCGCATTTGTGCGGATAGCAAGAGTTGCCACCGACTTTTCTTTTATCCAAAAGGAAAGGTAAAAAAGCACAGGAAAGACCTTTCGAGATTATTTCTCGGGTTCAGTGGGTAGATTATGAAAAGGGAAGGTATTAGCACCCTTTTCATCCATGGTTTTCTATGGGCTCTTAGTTACTCGTTTAGATCACTTGCTTTCATTTGACAATGTGCTTGTGGTGTGGGCTTTGAAAGTATTTTGAAAAATCTCTTTGTAATGGTTCTCGTTTCTATAAGAATGCGTACAAAGTTTTGTTTCGAAAAGTGGTTCAAAGATGTGTTTGTGAATCGTGTTTAGGAAAGTGTTTTGAAAATATGTTTTGCAATGATTCTCGTCTCTATAAGAACGTATACAAAACATTTTGTCTTTTTGAAAATGTTTTGAAATGAAAGTGTAGGTGTAAAAAGTTTTTATCGTGAGAAAGCGAGTAACTAGAAGCGAATCTATCTACTCGAAAGGTCTTAAATTGTTATTTTCTTCCTCCTTTTAATGGTGCTATCTTACCATTGATTTGGTAAGAAGTCCCATCGTTGGATGTGAAGGGACATGCGCGGGTCAATTTTACAATCATCGAAAGTAACTTATGAGACGCTTTAGCAATTTTTTGTAAGGGACGAGATCGTTTTATCGAAGGCAACATCGAGGGTCATCAAGGGACTACGATCTTTTTTATCGAAGGGCCATTGTTAAAGCGTCCCATATTCGAGGGACATGATTGTATTTCCGAGGCAACGAGCGAGGTTACCCTAGAGGTGCGCGTGTGAGAAAGTGTGTTGGTTTCAAGTTATTTCATTCTTTGATTAGGTCATCTAGCGATTGATTTTTGAATCTTGCCATACACGCCTAATTACTATACAGTATAGGGAAAATAGTAAATTGCGGGAATTGAAATTCTACGCTATTACAAAGTATTCGGGAATGGGGGTACAATTTTTATAAATGGGGATGAATCAAATGTGACAGAAAGGTCCAAATAACAAGCAATACAACCAAATCGAATTTTGTGCGATTTATTAAAGCTACAATAATCTATGAGATAAAATCAACAAAATATGGAAATGAAATTTTAAGTATTTACTTGAAAAGAGAAAAGTAAAACCTATTCTAAAAAATAAAATAATTGATTAAAAGAAATTAAAATCGTATGCATTATCTTTTGTGTTTTTAATTATGTGAATAACAAAAATAAATTAAAGAAGGACAAAACTAAAATCTATTATTATTTTTTGTGTTTTATTATATGTAAATTAAATCTAAAACAAATTTTATTAAAGAAAGAAAAATGATAAAAATTTAATCACAAAGCCTAAATCAAATTAATTAAAAAATATATATATTTTAAGTTTTAATATTTTTTGTATAACAAAAAAAAATGAACTAATGGGCTTATGGAAGATTTAGGGAGGAGGCCCAAAGAAAATAATGGTTGATTTGCTGTAACAAAAACAAGCCAAAGGGGGGTGTGGCCAGCCAAACGAAAATGGGCTTAAGGGGGAAAGGTGATGGGTTATCCCACTCAAATCAATAAACAAAACCCAAGTTTCTTAAACCCAACTTAGTTATTGATTAAGGGACAAAAACAAAATTAGGTTTTTGGGAAATCTTTGTCACTCACGGTGCCGCTAGTTCTCCTTCTTCGTTCATCTCTTCTGTTTGTTGAAACCCTCTAAACATCCTCACTACCCGTCCCTGCCTAACCTCATGAACGAATCGCCCTCTTTAGTAACATACTACCTCTTTATCTCATCGTGATTTGCATCTTTGAAACCCTAATTTTTGAATTCGAATTTGAACCCAAAAGGCCCAAAACTGGTTCATCCTTGATCTCCCCATAACTCTCTGTTGCCGGAACACAACCCTCTCGCCTCCCTAATCAAGTTCTAACATTTTTTTTTGAAAAGGGTAAGATTTATGTCATTTTCAAAAAGGTTACAAACTTTATTGATTATATTTTGTATCTTGGTTATGTTTTCTGTTAATTAACACTTTGCTCTCTTAGATGCAGAAAATGTGCTTATGGAAATATGGAAAAGATGAAGAAACCATACCTGTTGAAGTTTTAGAATTTCTTGGGATTTTCTGTGAAATAGGAAAGGGAAGGCGAGACTGAGGACAGTGTTCCAATGGTGGCGGAAGTTTTATGAGGACGAGAGCATGGTTTCACTGGTTTATCAGTAATCTCTTCTGTTTTATTTGTTGAACAATGATGGTTATCAGGTTTTATGGATTTTTGTAGTTTGTTATTGGTTTTTAGTTTGATGCTTGTTACTGGTTTTGGGATTTTTGTGATGGTTATGTTGCTGTTTTTTTTTTAGTTTTGCTTTGTTCACAGTTTTGGGACTTTTGAAGCTTTGCTACTTTGTTTTCTAGGTTGTGATGCTTTGCTACTGTTTTTTTGATTTTGGGGCTTGTTCACAGGTTTTGGGATGTGATGCTGGCTTTTTTGTTCTTCTGGTTTTGGGGCTTGTTCATAGGTTTTGTGTTTGAGGCTTGGTTCTGATTTTGTGAGTTTGAAGTTTTGTTCAGTGATGGGAGTTTTGAGGCTTTATTTGATGGTTAACAGTTTGAGATTTTTCTTGGATTATGTTACTGGTTTGCTGTTTGGGTTTTAGGCTTGTTACAGGTTTGGTTTGAGTTTTTTTAGGATAGTTGTTGTGTTTTATTTGTGATAATGCTGGTTTACAGTTTTTGTTCTCTCTCTTTTTTTATTGCCCTGCTTCTGTTATATTGACTCTTCAAAAATGTTGTGGCCTCTTGGCCTTTGGTCTCTACAATAGGTTTTTGCTTACAGCAGGTTATGCTTACAACAGGTTTTGTTTTTTTTAGCAATTTTGATGATTCTTGGGTTTGCAGCAGCTCCTGTTTTGTAGCAGGGCTTTTTGCAGAATGTGCATTTTGGGCAATTATATAGAATAGGTGACTTCTTTCCTCTCTAATCTCTCGATGACAATAATAAATAAAAAAACAATTTTCTCTTTTTCCTTTTTTAATAATCTGAAAGGTTTGCATTTGGAAAATGATGATATGTCGCTTCTTGAGCAAGTTTTTCTATTTTGTTTGATTTAGCTATTTGCTTATTTGTCATAATTGCCACACTGCTGCCTGCTTTAGCTTTTGTTGATGATGTTGTCATTTGTTCAGTTGTGATGCTGTTTGTTTGGTTTAGTTTGTGATGTTGTTTGTTGTTTAGTTTGTGTTGCTGTTTGTTTGGTTTAGTTTGCGCTGCTGTTTGTTTGTTTTAGCTTGGCAATGCCGCTTGTTGTTTGGACAGTTTGGTAATGCTGCTTATTTTGACAGCTGTAGCATTTTGTTTGGACAATTTGTAGCATTTTGTTTTGACAGTTTGTAGCATGCTCGCGAATTTCTCTTCTTCTTTCTTTTTGTGAACCAAGAAGGATAACCTTCTTTTGATTTGCAATTAGGGGAAATAAATTGTGATGAATTGAACAACATTCTGATTCCACATTGCAAACCTTAATGATGAATACCTTTTGGAAAATTTCATGTTCATGCCCATATAATTTTGCACTAATCATGTTTGTTTTCTCTTGTTTTCATGTGAGAAAAATTGGATATGACAAAGCAAAGAACGCAAGAAGTCCGTGGCAAGCATGGAAGTCTTGGAGATAAGCAAAGGAATCTTGATACGACTTCAATCTTCAAACAAACTTAGGCATAGATTAATTCTCCTAGGCCAAACATTCATTTGGATTTTCTTTGTAACTTAGAAAGATTGCTCTGGTATTTTGATATATTGTATCCAATAGTACCTATTCATCTTTAAATACAATAAGTTGTAAAACATAAGGTATTAAAAGAATAAATTGTTTTGTAACAATGTTTGAAATTGGAGAAAATCTTGAGTTGTAGCATGAAATATTCTGGTGTCATTTTATAACTTGAAATCCTTTATCAAAAACAACTTGTAATTTCTCTTCGCATCCTAATTGATTTTTGAAATTCCCAATCAAGATATTTGAATTAAAATGTTCCAGTCTGGTAATTTAAAGTAATCCCAATAACTTTGTAACCGCATTTCAAATAGATACGCAATGTGTACTCCATTTCCTAACAAAACAAATGTTTTAAGGATGTAAATCATCTAGTCAACCTGGATCCCACAATCATGATTGTCCTAAATGACAGTCTTAACCTCCATCTCTTGTCCCAAACAAATCATGCTCTGAGAACAAACATTATCCTTTCAGTAAACTGCGTTTTAAGAAAATTCAAAATCAATCAAATGACTTGCGATGATTTGATAATTTTAAAGTTTTCCAAACTCAAATTTCTTCCGATTCTTTGAAGATAAACCCGTGAGAGACATCCCATCTGAGCATGAACAAACAGAATTGTCTCAAAATCTTATAGCTTGAAGAAATCATAAATAAAACCTTGAGGAAGCATGAAGACCTGTGAAAGCCAATTGGATCTTTGAAAACTCATTTTCTTTTGAGAATTGCAAGAAATCCTAATTGCTGGTTTACTGCCACAGAAGAGAATCTGTCTGGTCGATTTCTGAGCCAACTTGAATATCCGAGAAACCCTAGGGTTATGTCTTCTTATGAAAAATGGGAGGGCAAATTTTGGGGTACAACAAATAGCTACAACTTTCTTTGATCAGGATGCAGTAGGAAAAGGATGTTTGGAAGAATAAGTGCCAAACTTTAGAGATTTCCTATAGAGAAGACTTGAAGGAGAAAGACGACTTGATTGAGATCCTTGAGAGTCAAGCGATAGAGACTATGGAGAGGCAAGGGGATTTATTTTCTCCTAAGCCTCTGTCAGATGTTAGTTGCTCACTTCCCGATTCAGGTGATTGGAAGGAGGTGGCCACCAGATATGCTGAAGAAAACCAGAGGTTGGAGGCTCCGATTACCAGGCTTACAGGGAAGCGCCGACGTATAGAGTGATCTCCGTCAGCTTTACTTATTAGGGTTTAGACTTTATTTTCATCTTGTACTTGGGATTGTTGAGACTTGTAACATATTTTGAAGTTATTATAATAAAAATTTTCAGTATTTCAAATGTCTTATTACTTTGATATTTGCAATGTGTCTATAAATCTTTAAGTCCCTTGAAATATTAATAATAAAAATAAATCATGTGCACCACATATCATGCATCATATTGCATATATTTCTTGCATTTGTTATGCATATCCAGGTGTCTTCCCAAGCTTCTTTACTTCGTTCAGTAAGTTATCTCACCACTACAATACTCGGTCTAATTTCAGAAGGAAGATTGATAACTTAGAACAAGAGAATCGCAAGCTGCGCAAGGAGGTTACTGCTTTGAAGGCCGGCATGGCCGATCTTACTTCTCTAATGGAATCTCTGGTGGCTGTATAGAATCAGCCACTGAGTGTTCAACCTCAACCAACAAGGAATACTGCTAAAGCTCCGACTGTTCCTGTGTCTGCTAACCCAGCTGATGTTCAGAATCACATGCCTTAAGGTTATCCATGGGGAATTCCAAAGAATTTTGCACCTGAAGGTTTCAATTTTGGTCCATAAGAAGCTCCAGTTGTTCAGACTACTGTTACTCCTGCACCTCCTGTGGTGCATGTTGCTCCTGCTGCACCTCCTTCAATGAATTTGGTTCCATTTGTTAATGATGATATGTGTCATCATTTTCCTCCACCGAGTGAAGACTTGGGTCTTTATGATAGAATGGATGATTTTCAAGAGCATTTTGATAAGATGTAGAGGGAGATTAAGGCCCTCAGGGGAAAGGAGTTATTCGGGCAGAACATGAATGAATTATGCTTTGTCCCGAATGTCAAGATCCCTGCGAAGTTTAAAGTCCCGGAGTTTGAGAAGTACAAGGGAAACACTTGCCCTCGTGCTCATCTGGTGATGTATGTAAGGAGAATGTCTACCCATACGGATGATCAGCGTCTTCTGATTCACTTTGTTCAGGATAGTTTGACTTGTGCGACGCTGAAGTGGTATATGAGTTTCGATAGCGTCAACATTCATACTTTCAATGACTTGGGAGAAGCATTTATCAGAAAATAAAAATACAACATGGACATGGCACCTGACCGTGATCAACTCAGGGCCATGGTTCAGAAAGAAAGGGAAGCATTCAAAGAATATGCACAGAGATGGCGTGAGGTAGCCACCCAAGTGATTCCTCCCATGGAAGAGAAGGAGATGACTAATATTTTCTTGAAGACTCTGGGTGCTTTCTACTATGAAAGGATGGTAGCAAGTGCGCCAAGTGACTTTGCTGAAATGGTAGGCATGGGTATCCGTTTAGAAGAGGCTGTAAGAGAGGTCCGTTTAACGAAGGGTGAAGGTTCTGGAAGTGCGAAGAAGCCATCTTATGGGTTTACCAATAAGAAGGAAGGAGATACAAATGATATCATACAAGAAAGAAGAGTTAATCCTCCTAGAAGAAATTATCAGCGTCATCAGCAAGTTGCCTCAGTTACCCCGGTTTTTGGTATAGCTCCAACCACTATTGCTTATCAGAGACCATCCTAGCAGGGGAATCAAGGGTATAATCAGAGAAGGGAGAGTTATAACCCTATCCCTATGAGTTATACAGAGTTACTACCCACTTTAATTCAGAAGAAGTTGGTTCAGACCCGACCACCTCCTGATGTACCATCGCCCTTGCCTTGGTATTACAAAGCAGACCAAACATGTGCTTTTCATCAGGGAGCACCAGGGCATAATGTTGAGAATTGCTATCCTTTGAAGACTCAGGTGCAGAAATTGGTGAAGTCTGGTATTCTATCTTTCAAGGATGTGGTCCCTAATGTGAAAGACAATCCTATACCCAAGCATGGAGGAGCAAACGCTGTGAATATGGTGGCCGGTTATCCTGGTGACTTCCAGATTTTTGATGTTAATCTGGTTAGAGGAGATTTGGTGAAAATGCATGCAGACCTCTGTGAATTTAGCTACTATACGCATGACCATGCCGATTGTGCTATTTGTAGTACAGACATACAGGGTTGTGATAAGATAAAGGTTGATTTGCAGGAGATGATGGATGAGGGCCTCATCCACATAATTAGGCCTAGGGAAGAGTATGAAGAGGAGGTGAACATGCTTTCTGGATGTCCTAGAGAGTTCATAATTTTTTATGTGAAGCACATGAATGAGAATCTTGTACAATTGCATGCTACTTTCTGCCACATGGCTGGTCAGGTGGAACATCAGTATGGATTTTGTCGAATTTGCTGCCTGGACTCCCGAGGATGTTCAATCGTGAGGAAATGTGTTCAGTTATTGTTGGATAATGGAGCCATCAAGGTTACAGGTGAAAGGGATGATTACCATGAAGTTGATATGATTGAGGGTTGTTTGGCTGAAGAAGAGTCGGATGATGAGTATGCCTCTGCAAATGAGTTCTTATCCTCGGATGAAGATTTGTTTTCTAGAGATGACTCCATAATGACTGATTATGTTGAAGAAGGGGTAAACATCATCGTGCCTTGTTTTGGTGCACCCATCCATTTTGAAGTTGAGTATCATAGAAAGCTGGCTATTACTCCGTTGGTGATTAATTTGTCGGGTCATGTCCCCTACAAGTCAAATAAGGTTGTACCCTACAAATATAACACTATAGTCTTAGAGAATGGTGTGGAAGTTCCCATCCAGCCAATGCCTAATGTTGGAAATATTGCTGAGACTAGCAGAGTGACCCGCATCGGTCATGTATTTGCCCCAGTTGTTCGTGGAGATGTTAGAGCTGGAAAGAAAATTGCTGAAAATGTTGAACCCAAGAAGGTTACGGGTGAATCTAGTGGAACTACACTAGAGAAAGAAGTGGATGATATTTTGAAGATAATCAAGATGAGCGACTATAGAATTGTAGATCATATACTACAGACTCCTTCAAAAATATTTATCTTGGCTTTATTGATGAACTCCTCTACTCATAGAGAATCTCTTATGAGGGTATTGGACCAAGCTTTTATGGAAAGTTACATGCCTATAGACTAATTCAGCAGTGTAGTAGGGAACATTACCTCATGTAATAACCTAAGTTTCTGCAACGATGAATTGCCAGATGAAGGAAGGAATCATAACTTGGCCCTCCACATCTCTATGAACTGCAAGAATGATTCACTATCCATTGTGCTGATTGATAATGGATCTGCTTTGAATGTTATACCACGGAGTACACTTATGAAGTTGAAATATCAAGGAACGCCCATGCGCCCAAGTGGCATCATTGTGAAACTGTTTGATGGATCAAGGAAATCTGTTATTGGTGAAGTGGACCTGCCCATTCATATAGGCCCACATTTGTTTCAGATTACTTTCCAGGTCATGGATACTGTACTCGCTTATAGCTGCTTGCTGGGACGGCCGTGGATACATGAGGCAGGGGCTGTCACTTCAAATTTACACCAAAAGCTGAAGTTTGTACGTGAAGGAAAAGTGGTGATTATAAATGGAGAATAGGCATTATTGATATCTCATTTATCCTCTTTCAGCATTGTGGAGGCGGATGAAGCTGCTGTCGAAACCCAGTTCCAAGCTTTATCCATTGATGACATAAGGGGAAATGTGAATTTCATGGTTTCACTCAAGGATGCGCAACAAGTTGTGCGTAATGGTCATAGTGAGGTATGGGGACATATTGTGGATCCGCCTGTAAACAAGAACAAAGCTGGCTTGGGGTTCTCTTTGAAGAATGACAAAGGTAAGAGCATGAAGTCGAAGTCTACTGCAGGCAAGTATCAAGACATCTTCCGTAGCGGGGGTTATCTTCATCCAACTATTTCCGGGATTAATTCCATTGTGGAAGATGAAGCAGAGCCGGAAATGACAAATTACGTGACGTATGGAGTTAGGGTTCAGAACTGGATCACCATTGACGTTCCCTCTTGCATACATGTTTAAAAGTAATTTGTCTGGTTAATCTTTTTGAAAAGCTTTCACTCTGCCCAAGGTGGAAGTATTAATATTGTATGGGCTTATATGTTTGTTGTGACTTTTAAAATCAATAATAAAAGTTGTCTTTGTTTCCCAAATTGTGTCTTTATTTTCTGTTTTTTCTTGAAAAATGGTAATAAAAAAAAACCTTTAAAAATAAATAATAACTGAAATTCAATCTGCATGATCACTTGTTATATGTGTCAGTTTCTAAAAACAATCATAAATCATATGTGCATATTAATTAAAAAATCGTTGAATACAATGACCTTGCACCCTCTCCCAACTTTGAATGTCCTGTATATGGGGCCGAAGAAGAAGACTATGATGAGATTTTGGAAGAGGTCTCACGGTTACTTGAGCACGAGGAGAATGTCATTCATCCATATAAAGAGCCATTGGAAGTAGTCAATTTGGGCTTAGAAGAAGATCTAAAGGAAGTCAAGATTGGAGTGTTACTGCATCCTGATGTGAAGAGCAGGTCGGTTGAGTTGCTGAAAGGGTATGTGGACTTTTTTGCTTGGTCTTACCAAGATATTCCTGGTCTAGATACAAATATTATAGAGCACTGTTTTCCATTGAAGCCAGAGTGTCTGCCAATCAAACAGAAGTTGCGAAGAACACACCCAGATATGGCAGTGAAGATCAAAGAGGAAGTTCTAAAATAAATTAATGCCAGTTTTCTTGTGACATCAGTGTACCCTCAATGGATTGCCAATATTGTCCTAGTACCGAAGAAAGACGTAAAAGTTCGCATGTGCGTAGATTACAGAGATCTAAATAAAGCTAGTCCAAAAGATGATTTTCCATTGCCACACATTGATATCTTAGTGGATAGTACATCAAAATTCAAAGTTTTCTCGTTCATGGATAGATTTTCCGGGTATAATCAAATAAGAATGGCTCCAGAGGACATGGAAAAAACAACGTTTGTCACACCCTGGGGAACATTCTATTACAGAGTGATGCCCTTCGGGTTGAAGAACACTGGTGCAACATACCAGAGGGCTATCACAACCCTATTCCATGATCTGATGCACAAGGAAATAAAGGTATATGTTGATGATATGATTGCTAAATCCCAGACTGAAGAAGGGCATCTAGAAGATTTGTTGAAGTTATTTCAGCGTTTGAGGAAGTATCGTCTCCGTTTGAGTCCAAATAAATGTACCTTCGGTGTTCGATCAGGGAAATTGTTGGGTTTCATTGTTAGCCAGAAAGTAATTGAAGTTTACCTTGATAAAGTCAAAGTAATTCAAGAGATGCCAGCGCCGAGAACTGAAAAGCAAGTCAAAGGGTTCCTCAGGCGTTTGAATTATATTTCCAGATTCATTTCTCACATGACTGCAACGTGTGAACCGATCTTTAAGTTGTTAAAGAAAGATCAAGGTTGTGTGTGGACGGCTGACTTCCAAAGGGAATTTGAAAGTATTAAAGAATATCTGCTTGAACCTCCTATCTTGCTCCCTCCTGTTGAAGGAAGACCATTGATTATGTATCTGACAATGTTAGATAATTCCATGGGTTGTATTCTGGGACAACAAGAAGAAACAGGGAAGAAAGAGTATGCCATTTATTATCTCAGTAAAAAGTTTACTGATTGTGAGTCGCAGTATTCCATGCTGGAAAAGACATGTTGTGCTCTGGCCTGGGCGGAAAAATGTTTGCGGCAATATATGTTGAATCACACTACTTGGTTGATCTCCAAAATGGATCCAATCAAGTACATTTTTGAAAGGCCTGCTCTTACTGGTAGAATTGCTCTTACATTTTTGATGTTGTTATCTAAATATGATATCGAATACCACACTCAAAAAGATATTAAGAGCAGCGTGTTGGCAGATTATCTTGCTCACCAACCAGTTGATGATTATCAGCCTGTGAAGCATGATTTTCTCGATGAGGATGTGATGTTTCTGAAAGTGAAAGATTATGAGGAACCATTCCCGTAGGAAGGTCCTGATCGTGAATCTCACTAGAGTATGATATTTGATGGAGTTGTGAATGGTTATGGTAAAGGAATTGGTGTTGTGATTGTCACTCCACATGGATCACACATCCTTTTTACTGCAAGGTTGACATTTGATTGTACTAATAATATGGCCGAATATGAGGCTTGCATCATGGGTCTCGAGGAAGCTATTAATCTCAGAATTAAAATTTTAGATGTGTATGGCGATTTAGCTTTGGTAATAAATCAAATTAAAGTAGAATGGGATACTCGTCACCCCGACTTGATACCTTACAAATATTATGCTAGAAAATTGTTACCCTTCTTTAATAAAGTTGAATTCCATCACATTCCTAGAGATGAAACTCAAATGGCGGATGCTCTGGAAACTCTGGCTTCTATGTATCAAGTAAATGCTTGGAATGATATACCTCAAATTGTAGTTCGGCGACTGGATAGGCCCGCTCACGTGTTTACAACAGAGGAGGTAGCAGATGAAAAACCTTGGTATTATGATATCAAGCATTTTCTTCAGACTCGGGAATACCCGATTGGTGCTTCGAATAAAGATAGAAAGACATTGAGAAGATTGGATGGCAGTTTCTTCCTCAGTGAAAATGTGTTCTACAAGAGAAATTATGACATGGTCTTACTCAGATGCATGGATAGACACAAAGCAGACATGTTGATGCATGAGATTTATGAAGGTTCATGTGGCACTCATGCGAATGGACATTCGATGGCTAAAAAGATGCTAAGGGCAAGTTACTATTGGCTGACAATGGAATCTGATTGTTACAAATTTGCAAAGAAGTTCCATAAATGCCAGATTTATGCAGACAAGGTTCATGTGCATATGAAACTTCTCAATGTGATCTCTTCCCCATGGCCTTTCTCTATGTGGGGTATTGACATGACTAGGATGATAGAACCCAAAGCTTTAAATGGACACTATTTTATCTTGGTAGAAATTGATTACTTCACCAAATGGGTGGAAGCATCTTCATATGCTAATGTTACTAAGCATGTGGTTGTGCGCTTCATTAATAATAATCTTATATGTCGGTATGGTGTGCCGAGCAGAATTATCACAGACAATGGCTTGAATTTGAACAACAAGATGATGACAAAACTTTGTGAGGAATTCAATATTGTGCATCATAATTCATCTCCGTACAGGCCAAAGATGAATAGGGTTGTTGAAGCTGCTAATAAGAATATCAAGAAGATTATCCAGAAGATGGTTGTTACTTATAAGGATTGGCATGAAATGTTCCCTTTTGCTTTGCATGGATATCAGACATCTGTCTGCACTTCAATAGGAGAAACCCCATTCTCCCTTGTGTATGGAATGGAAGCGGTACTCCCAATCGAGGTTGAGATTCCTTCTTTGCGAGTGATAATGGAAACTAAGTTGTCAGAGACTGAATGGGTCCAGAACAGGTTTGACCAATTGAATTTGATCGAAGAGAAGAGAATGACAACTTTGTGTCATGGACAGTTATATCATAAGAGAATGAAGAAAGCTTTTGATAAGAAGGTCAAGCCTCCTGAATTCAGAGAAGGCGACCCCGTGCTCAGGAAGATCGTGTCTTTTAACATTGATTCTAGGGGAAACTGGACTCCCAATTTTAAAGGCCCATATGTTGTCAAGAAAGCCTTCTTTGGCCGTTCATTAATTCTTGAATCTATGGATGGCGAGGAGTTCCCATGTCCCATGAATGCTGATGCAGTCAAGAAATACTCCGCCTAAATAAATAAAAGAACAACTCGCTAAGTTGAAAACCCGAAAGGGAGGCTTAGGCAAAAAAGAGTGTCTCGGTAGGCCGAAAACCCGAAAGGGCGGTCTAGGCAAAAATTAGAGACATAAACAGAATAAATTTCCGGCTAAGTTGAAAACCCGCAAGGGCAGCTTAGGCAACAATTAAGGACTTTCTTGGCAAGTAACTATATCAGACAAGACTTGATCATTGAAGAAACAATCTTCCCGGATCCTCATCATACTTCAACGGAAGCTGCTGCTCAGGATTTCAAAAGTTGTTAGAGGGGATAGTGGTCATTGTATCTCAATGTATCTTTTCCATTATATATTAACATTTTCCGAACTTTGTAATCATCCATGGAGTCTCGCCATTCACAGACTACCATTCTATTAATGAAATTTGAGCTTTTACCCAATTCTTTGTATTTCTTATTTTTTTTAGCTTTCAAAGACTCCATTTATTATTGGTAATAGTTTTCAAAGCGAAAAGATTAAATAACAAAATTGATCTTCAAAAAGAATTTACAATTTTCTTTTACTTTAGATTTTGTGATGCAAGATAAAAACAAAAGTGGTGATCCCAGGAATGGACGAACTCCAGTTGTTTTGAGAAGTTTTTGTTTCCCCCGAGAAGGTTTACTCAGGATGTTTTCGTTGTATTGGGTTTGTGACTCCAGTGTCCCCAGTCAAGTCTTGGTTCATTTTTCTTCTTTTCTGAGTTTGCATGATATGAAGACTCAATCCAAGATTTCTCCAGTGAAGGTTTCGCTTGTTTGATAGAAGTTCTTTCTTTCGAGAGAAGTTGGTACAATAATTACTCTCGAAGAACACGTGTCTCCGGTTTCTCCAGCAAAGAACATATATTAGTTTCCCCTTGAGAATATGGTGTTGACCTCCCAAATGAAGTCGGCACGAAATCCCCAGTTAATGTCTCAATGATGGGGCATTATATGCCTTAGTGAAGTTTGCATGTTTTTCCTCCTTCAAAATGGGCCTGAATTCCCCAGTAAATGTTTTGATAATTTGGTGTCCATCTGCTTTACTTTAAATTAGTTTTGCAATCTCCAGTAGAAGAGTTACATTTGAAAACATTTTTCCCCGGTGAAGTCTAAGTGCTACTCCTTGGTTAAGCCTGGAGAAGGATGTTATATCCCTGTATTTGTACTGTTTCGTCACTATACTATGTTTCTCCCCAGTAAAGTTAAGCCATGCAGTAGGACTTTGTTCCCTCAGTTGGTGCCTATTTCTTCTTTTGGGATGATCGTCTTGGATGTGTTTTGTCCGAGTGTGGTGGGCGCTCGAGTCGGTTTTGTTTGTGTATTCCCAGTGTTATATATTTGTTTTGTCATCATATACATGATAACACTCATATATTCATTCATACGTCATGCATATTTAAATTTACCAAATCATTGTTCATTCACATTCATTAATATTTTGTGGACATATTTCCCTGTTTTGCAGAGTTGTGTTGCCCTCTCTCCAATAGAGTGTTAGTCATAAGCATAAAGTGTATATTCTTTCAATTTCCCCACTGAGTTATCCTCGTGGAAGATTTTTGCTTTAGCCTTCCTACACATCTCTTTATCTGGATAGATTGGGTTTCCCTCTTGAGTTTATTTCTCAAAGGATGTATTTTGGTAGACCTTTTTACTCCAGTTTATTTCTAGATTGAATCTTTGTTTCCCATCATTTTTATTACTTTGGATGTTTGGAAGCTTCGAGTTTTGGTTTGAGAATGTGCATTTATTTTGCACGAGAAGACTTTTATCTCCTCAGCAGGAATATGTTGGCATGTCCCCAGGAATTCATATTTCTTTCCCGAGGAAGCCATATTGCTTTCCCCAGAAAGTCATTTTTAGTATCCTTCATATAACAGCAAGTAACAGGTCTCTTTATTTGAGACAACTTATATATTACCATTTCCAGGCATAGTACCTTGGTTAAAGAAGAAGTTGAGACTCGTTCTGGGTGAAACGCCAGAACTTTAAAAAACCTTGTTATCTTTTTGCTACCTTCAGTGAACATTGGTAGTTATTGTCAGTGAACGACAATGCTATGATATTATCTTTCTACCTTCAGTGAAAGTTGGTAGGTCACCTTCAGTGAAAGTTGGTGCTTGTTATCTTTTTGTTACCTTCAGTGAACGTTGGTAGTTCATCGTCAGTGAATGGCGGTGCTATGATATTTATTTCTACCTTCAGTGAAAGTTGGTAGGTCACCTTCATTGAAAGTTGGTGCTTGTTATCTTTTTGCTACCTTCAGTGAACGTTGGTAGTTCATCGTGAGTGAACGGCGGTGCTATGATATTCTCTTTCTACATTCAGTGAAAGTTGGTAGGTCACCTTCAGTGAAAGTTGGTGCTTGTTATCTTTTTGCTACGTTCAGTGAACATTGGTAGTTATTGTCAGTGAACGACAATGCTATGATATTATCTTTCTACCTTCAGTGAAAGTTGGTGCTTGTTATTTTTTTGCTACCTTCAGTGAATGTTGGTAGTTCACTGTTAGTGAACGGTAGTGTTATGATATTCTCTTTCTACCTTCAGTGAAAGTTGGTAGGTCACCTTTAGTGAAAGTTGGTGCTTGTTACCTTTTTGCTACCTTATGTGAATGTTGGTAGTTGATCGTAAGTGAACAGCGGTGCTATGATATTCTCTTTCTACCTTCAGTGAAAGTTGGTGCTTGTTATCTTTTTGCTACCTTCATTGAACGTTGGTAGTTCATCATCAGTGAACGACGGTGCTATGATATTCTCTTTCTACCTTCAGTGAAAGTTGGTAGGCCACCTTCAGTGAAAGTTGGTGCATGTTATCGTTTTGCTACCTTTAGTGAACGTTGTTAGTTCATCGTCAGTGAAAGGCGGTGTTATGATATTCTCTTTCTACATTCAGTTAAAGTTGGTAGGTCACCTTCAATGAAAGTTGGTGCTTGTTATCTTTTTTCTACCTTCAGTGAGCGTTGGTAGTTCATCGTCAATTAACGGCGGTGCTACGATATTCTCTTTCTACCTTCAGTTAAAGTTGGTAGGTCACCTTCAGTGAAAGTTGGTGCTTGTTATTTTTTTGCTACCTTCAGTGAACGTTGGTATTTCACTGTTAGTGAACGGTAGTGTTATGATATTCTCTTTCTACCTTCAGTGAAAGTTGGTATGTCACCTTCAGTTAAAGTTGGTGCTTGTTACCTTTTTGCTACCTTCAGTGAATGTTGGTAGTTGATCGTCGGTGAACAGCGGTGCTATGATATTCTCTTTCTACCTTCAGTGAAAGTTGGTGCTTGTTATCTTTTTGCTACCTTCATTGAACGTTGGTAGTTCATCATCAGTGAACGGCAGTGCTATGATATTCTCTTTCTACCTTCAGTGAAAGTTGGTAGGCCACCTTCAGTGAAAGTTGGTGCATGTTATCTTTTTGCTACCTTTAGTGAACGTTGGTAGTTCATCGTCAGTGAAATACGATGCTATGATATTCTCTTTCTACCTTCAGTGAAAGTTGGTAGGCCACCTTCAATGAAAGTTGGTGATTGTTATATTTTTTCCACCTTTAGTGAATGTTGGTAGTTCACTGTTAGTGAACGGTAGTGTTATGATATTTTATTTTCTCTCTACCTTCAGTAAACGTTGGTAGTTCATCGTCAGTGAACGTCGAGGATTTATCCTCTCTACCTTCAGTGAATGTTGGTAGTTTCGCCTTCAATAGAAGTTGGTGTATCTTTTTTTTATCATCCTCTATAAGTCGGGTATTTTGATCCACCAATGATTTATTTTCCTGGTCGGGTTTTTCTTTTGCTTCTTTTGTTATATCCCCAGTGGTGTGTTGCGTCCCTTTGATTCTGTTCATATGCATTCATAAGCATTGCATGGCATCTTAGGGCCAAAAATAGGGTTTGTTTTTATATTTAAGTATCTTCGATCGCGTCGACATGAAGGATTTTAACCTTCGTATCTCTGTATAGAAGAAACTTAAATAAGGGAAACTGTTGTACCCCAATTTTTCCCCTAAGATACCTTCATCATACCATTTTGATTCAATCACAACAATATCACATTAGGGCTTGTGGTTCTTCTCCCTATCTTTAGCTTTGCTCTTTGAGGAATCACCAAGCACCTTGATTTCTTTTCTTTTATGATCATGAATATTTTGTCTTGATTTTCCTTCTAATTAATAAAATACAATGTGTAAGTCTCAGAGTGCCTAAGAGGGGGGGTGAATTAGGTCTTATAAAAATTTATTCGGTTTTATGAGAATGCTTGGTAGTAATTTTTGGTTAAGTTTTTGAAGGTTTTGATTATATCTTTATCTTTTCCTGATTATGGTGATGAAAGCGATAAATGCGGAAAAGTAAAGAACACGGTGATATATCCTGGTTCCCCTCACAATCCGAGAGTACTCCAGCCCCCTTTCCAACACGAAAGAGATTTCACTATAGTTAGAATGATTGTACAGCCTATGCTTACTATCTAACCTATAGGGTGATCAAAGGTTCTTAACACCTTTAAGACCAAACAAACACTAATGTTAATGAAGAATAATCCTCTTCAAATCACAACACTTACTTCCAACAATCCTGGATAGTAAGGGAATAATTTCTTTAAGTAATACAATGATTTATTTGAAGTATATGGAGAGCTTTATCAATCTTCAATTGATCTTCTTCTTCAAGATAAAAACAATTCTCAACAATGTATATAAATGTTCACAATGTATGTATGAAACTTGTAATGATAATGAAAGTGTATATGGCAAGTTTCACAAAATTATGAACACATGAAAGTTTATGTGCAAATTTGAATGAATGAGAAAATTGTTAATATGAAGAAGGTTTTTTGTTGTTTGAAAATGTTATGTGTTTTTTGTTTAAAATCTGAAAAAATCTGCATTTTATAAAGTCACAAGAACCTCTTCATTCATGCCAATTCATATGAAAAGTTGCAATGCATTCATGAAAAGATACCACTTGAAAAATGTTTAAAAAATAAAATAAAAGCTACACTGGTTCGCTAGGAACCGGTTCCGACACTGACAGAACCCGGTTCTTAGTGAACGTTATAAGTTAGAATTCAAAAATATCACGCAGGAACCGGCTCCTCTATTGGTACAACCCGGTTCCTGGTACAAAAACCAGAGACATGTTTTTTGAGTAAGTCTAGAACCCGGTTCCCTGTTAGGGAGGAACCAGTTCCTAAAGGGTTATTTTCAAAAATACTTTTTGAAAAATATTTCAAACAAAGTTTTTCTTGATGTTAAAGTTATGAGATATGTATATGTTGATGAATGCATATTTTTGTGAACATCTATATTCAAGATTAAGAATTATTTATACCATATGACATTTGATGATTCTTCAATAATTCTTCAATAATCTTCAAGACTTTTATATGATGTTGATAAGCTTTTTGCACATCCTTTGAATGTTGATGTCCATGTTGTCTTCATCAAAACACATGCTTTAAATATGACTTGAGAAGCTTGCAATTACATTCTCCCCCTTTTTGATGATGACAACCAAGTCTTGAAAACGATTCTTGAATTGTTTATGTTGTTTTGTGTAGTAAACATGTTAAGCAAATGCAAGGCTCCCCCTAAATTGTATGCTCCCCCTAAGTCCATGATTCTTTGAATTTTGGAGTGAGTTTGATATTTATTTGGGCCTGCAATTTCTTTGAAACAAAACAACACATATGCATATTCTTCTCCCCCTTTGTTAACATAAAAAAGGATGGGGAAAAAGAGTGAAATAAATACATATAAAAATTAAGACGATAAAAATATATAAAAGAATTAAGACGTGCATCTTAAGAGAAACATTAGATATCACCTTCATCCAAAATACCAAGTTCTTTTCGAAGCTTTTTGTTCTTGATGGACCAAAGAGATCCATGTGAAACAATTGTAGTGGTCTTGTAGTAGACACCACATTCTTAGATTTGAAAGTTGTTTTGGTCTGTTTGCCCTTTTGGCATGCATTACATAATTTGTCTTTGATGAACTTCATCTTTGGTAGACCAATAACTAAGTCATGCTTAACCAATTTGTTCAAGTGCTCCATGTGAATGTGAGTAAACCTCTTGTGCCATAACCAAGCGTCATTGTTGTTTACCATAAGACATTGTACCTTCAGAGACAAATCATCTAAAGTAATCATAAAAATATTGTTAGATCTTATACCTTTGAGTTTTACCTCATTGGTTGCCTCATCCATAATGAGACATTCTTCTTTGTTGAATTTGATCTTGAACCCTCTATCGCAAAGTTGACTTATGCTAAGAATATTGTGCTTTAATCCTTCAATATAGAGAACATCCTCAATTTGAATGGATGGATGTGTGCCAACTATTCCAATTCCAAGAATCTTTCCTTTGGTGTTGTCTCCATAGGTGACATACCCTTTGGCTTTATGTACTAGATATGAAAATTGGTGTACATCTCCTGTCATATGCTTTGAACATCCACTATCAAGATACCAAACATTTGATGTGGATTTCAAGCATACCTACACAAACAAATTATTATTTGTTAGGTACCCAAGTTGCCTTGGGTCCTTCATAGTTAGTTCCCTTTTTCACCCACACATAATGCCCACTTGCTATACTAAAGTTTCTAACATAGAAAGCATTAGGTGTATGGCCTTTAATACCACAATAAAAATAAGTAGGTTCAAAGTTACTTCTATATCTAGAAGGATAAGATTTCTTCTTAGGAAATGTTTTCTTTTTCGATACATTAGCCTTTTTCTTTTGATGATTATGAACAACTTGCTTCTTTTCTACTTTCTTGGGATTGGAACTATTACTAGCCTTTACAAAAACAGTGGGATTGTTACTTGGTTTCTTAGAATTCACATAACCAAGACCCCTTTTATCATTTGGATAACGTTGTTGGCTTAGTAATCCTTCCAATCCTAGTTGTCCTTTTTCATATCGTTCAATGACTCTTTTCAATTGAACAATTTGAAAGACATTTGATTCACACTTGGAGCATGCAAAGTTTTCTTTTTCTTTAATAAAATTCTGTTTTTGAAGATCAAAATCTTTATTCATGGTGTCAATTTTTTCTAAACAACTTAGAAGTTCTTTTTCTTGATTTGACACCTTTTTGTATAAACTTTTGCATTCTTTCAAGAGTTCATCAATAACATCTTGAACATCATCATCAAAAAGATTAAATTCATTACTAACCTCTTCTTCATCGTCGGAGTGATGTGAAGCCATTAATGCTAGATTTGCACATTCGTCGCTTTCCGAATCGGATGAAGAACTTATCTCATTATCTTCCCATGCAACATAAGCCTTTTTGTTCTTGAACTCCTTTTTGCCTTTGAATCCATTTTTCTTGGAGAGTTTTGGACAATCCGGCTTTATGTGACCTTGCTTTCCACATTCATAACATGTGACATCTTGTGTTGATGTGGAGGCTTCTTTATCTTTATGATTATAAAATTTCTTCCTTTTGACAAAGTTAGCATTATGAAGATTATTTTTATGACCAAAATATTTTCCTAACCTTTTTACAAGAAGCAAGAAGTTTTCATCTTCCTCTGATGCATCTTTATCTTGACTTTCTTTTGAATCAACTTTCAAAGCAATGCCTTTGGATTTCTTCTCTAAATTTTCATGTTTTTCAAGTCTACCGAGTTCCGTTTCGTATTCTTGAAGTTTGCCAAATAATGTAGCGGAACTCATTGCGGAGAGACTCTTCTTTTCCGAGATTGCCGTTACCTTTGGTTGCCATTCCCTAGTCAATGATCTAAGGATTTTCAAGTTGAGTTCATCATTTGTCAAGGTTTTACCAAGAGCATTTAAGTGATTTGTCAAATGCACAAATCTCTTTTGTAAGTCAAGAATGGATTCTTCGGGCTGCATTCGAAATAGTTCATATTCTTGACTCAAGGTATTTAGCCTTGATCTTTTTACTTCAGTCGTTCCTTCATGAGTTTGAACCAGGGTATCCCATATTTCTTTTGCTGTCTTGCAGTTCGAGACACGGAAAAATTCGTCCATACTGAGTGCACCTTGAAGAAGGTTTATTGCCTTTTTGTCATAGAGAACTTTCTTTTTATCATCATCGTCCCATGCAGTTTTGGGCTTTGTAGAACCAATGCCATTGATTACTGATATCGGGATAAATGGACCATTTTCAACAGCATCCCATACTTCCTCTCCTTGCGCTTCTAAATGCGCCTTCATGCGTATTTTCCAGAAGTCAAAATATTCACCACAGAATAGAGGAGGTTTGTTGTTACTACCACCATCTCTGAAAATTGGTTGATGATTTGCGGAAGCCATTCTGGATCTTTAGGAACAAGTTACCTATAACTTGCTCTGATGCCAATTGTAAGTCTCAGAGTGCCTAAGAGGGGGGGTGAATTAGGTCTTATAAAAATTTATTCAGTTTTATGAGAATGCTTGGTAGTAATTTTTGGTTAAGTTTTTGAAGGTTTTGATTATATCTTTATCTTTTCCTGATTATGGTGATGAAAGCGATAAATGCGGAAAAGTAAAGAACACGGTGATATATCCTGGTTCCCCTCACAATCCGAGAGTACTCCAGTCCCCTTTCCAACACGAAAGAGATTTCACTATAGTTAGAATGATTGTACAGCCTATGCTTACTATCTAACCTATAGGGTGATCAAAGGTTCTTAACACCTTTAAGACCAAACAAACACTAATGTGAATGAAGAACAATCCTCTTCAAATCACAACACTTACTTCCAACAATCCTGGATAGTAAGGGAATAATTTCTTTAAGTAATACAATGATTTATTTGAAGTATATGGAGAGCTTTATCAATCTTCAATTGATCTTCTTCTTTAAGATAAAAACAATTCTCAACAATGTATATAAATGTTCACAATGTATGTATGAAACTTGTAATGATAATGAAAGTGTATATGGCAAGTTTCACAAAATTATGAACACATGAAAGTTTATGTGCAAATTTGAATGAATGAGAAAATTGTTAATATGAAGAAGGTTTTTTGTTGTTTGAAAATGTTATATGTGTTTTTTGTTTAAAATCTAAAATAAATCTGCATTTTATAAAGTCACAAGAACCTCTTCATTCATGCCAATTCATATGAAAAGTTGCAATGCATTCATGAATAGATACCACTTGAAAAATGTTTAAAAAACAAAATAAAAGCTGCACTGGTTCGCTAGGAACCGGTTCCGACACTGACAGAACCCGGTTCTTAGTGAACGTTATAAGTTAGAATTCAAAAATATCACGCAGGAACCGGTTCCCCTATTGGTACAACCCAGTTCCTGGTACAAAAACCAGGGACATGTTTTTTGAGTAAGTCTGGAACCCGGTTCCCTGTTAGGGAGGAACCGGTTCCTAAAGGGTTATTTTCAAAAATACTTTTTGAAAAATATTTCAAACAAAGTTTTTCTTGATTTTAAAGTTATGAGATATGTATATGTTGATGAATGCATATTTTTGTGAACATCTATATTCAAGATTAAGAATTATTTATACCATATGACATTCGATGATTCTTCAATAATTCTTCAATAATCTTCAAGACTTTTATATGATGTTGATAAGCTTTTTGCACATCCTTTGAATGTTGATGTCCATGTTGTCTTCATCAAAACACATGCTTTAAATATGACTTGAGAAGCTTGCAATTACACAATGTTGGTTTGTCTTACTTGTTGATAATGTAGGTAAAGGCAATGTGGCTTATCAAGTTGATCCATGGGTTCATGAGTTTATTTTCATGCCCTAGTCAATAAAGCTTGAGAAACTCAAACCTCACCATTAAAGTTGTTTTGGAAGGGATGGAATGGAAAGGTCATTTTGGTTCACTACATTTCCAAGTTATCAAGATTGATTCAAAAGTGCAAGGAGTTGATTGAAGAAGTTGTCATGGTTGGACAAGGTCTTGTTCCCATTGGTCACAAGTGCATATTTCTATAAATTATCAAGATATGGAAGTGGTTTTGGTGGCTATGAATTCTCATTTTAATCCTCAATAACTTCTATTTATAAAGCAAGAGTGTTGGTACAAGAAGGTGATTCAAAAATTGTCAAGGTTATTCAAAGCATTTTCTTGATCTAGGAGCTAGGGTTTTGAACTTCAAAGAAGTATATCTTGCTCATATTTTGGTATTTTTGAGTGATTACAAAGACATCATTCTCTTCAAAGGGTTATTAACAAATCACTTCAAAAGTTTCAAGGAGTTTTCATGTGGAAGAAACTTGATGATGAAGAAAGATTACAAGTCCTCCAGATGAACCCCCAATTTCTCATGTGTGACTTCAAATGATCATAACTTGGTCCATTTTTATCACCTTGAGCCCACTATTTTTTCATAATGACCGTGAGGATGTTAAATTTATTCCTTATTTTATATGCAAAGTGAGAAAATGGATGGAAGATACCCTAAGGATACAAAAGATTATAGGTCATTTCATAATTTTTTTCCAACTTCAACAATTCATAACTCTCTAAATTTTTGGAGATTTTGAATGATTCAAGTTTCAAAGTGTCATTTAAAAGGTCTATTTCATTCCATATATTTTGGTCAAGAGCAAATTCCAAGTGGAAGGCCATGCTTGGATGCAAAACATTATAGGTCACTTTTGAAGAAAATTTTGAAATATTTCTAAGTATGGAAAGTCAACCATTTTTCTCCAACTTTTACTCAATGCAACTTTCAGCTCAAGCATCCATTTGATCCCATTCTTTTTCAATTGCAAAGCTTGTAACATCATCTTTCTAAAGCATCAAGTATCATGCCCTAAGACCCCTTGAGCTGAGAATGCCATTTATTTGAACTTGGTAACTTGAAACTGGAGTTTCTTCAAAAGTCAGAAATTGAAATCATTGATTTAGCTTCTAAACACTTTGTTTCTATGCGTTGTTGCCTCTAAACATGTTTAGTGAACTTCCAGAAGTGATTAGCGCAGCAAAACGCGTATTTTGGATGAGTTTTGATCAAATTAGAAGTCACGCTTTTCTTGTTTGCAACGTCACATGATTTCCCTCCAAACTTCATCATTTCAAACGCTTGGACATTCCATTTGATTCACCTATAAATATAGGGCCATCCCTCATTCATTTCCTCAAGTTTGGATAGCCAGAATCACCCTGCCAAACTTGTTCCATAACTCAAATTTCTGCAACTTCGAAATCTATGTTCAATCCTTTTTCAATCCAATTTTTCTATCAATTTACCTTCCTTGATCTTCCCTGAAGCTAACCATACAATTATCTTCAAGAATCGTGCCCTAAATTGCTTCATAGAAGTCCAATTTCAGAGCTCTGCAACTCAACTTCAATAGGTAGATTTCTCCATCAATTCTTTAAAACTTTGATATCATGATGATGCTCTCATTACCCTGGTTCTAGTCGCAACACTTACTTTTATCTGGAAACATATTTTGACCATGAAATTTCAAATCCCTTTTCAAAACTTTCCTTCCAAATTGTTTGAGCTACAATTTATATAAATTTATCGCGAAGGTGTGGTTGTCTTCGTCTTGAAGAGACGAAACGAATGGCATAGGTCTGAGCTTCTGATTTTACAGTTTGAGAGACCTGCAATTCACGTTGGCTGGAGGTTGAAGATGACCAACGTGTCATCTTCCAACCAATGAAGGCGCACCATCTGTTTTTTTTTTAAAATCTGATTTAATTAATGATTCAGTGCTTTATTCACTAATGACCATGATATGCACAGCGCGCCAGATCCCTTGGATTTGATTAATAACGTGTTTTGACTCTCATCCAATGGTCCACATATTTTTAACTTGATTTTTCTTTTCTGATTTTCATGTTTAATTGCTTTGAATTTCAAAAAATCATAACAAATTCATTTTTAGTCTAAAAAATCTGAAAAACTTATGAAAAATACTTTTGATTTATCTCTTTCTGATTTTTATTTTTTCACAACTTTATTTTGTGTTTTGATATTTTTTATAAATTTTCACTTTATTTGAATTGTTTTAAATGTTTAAAAATACTTTTATGCATTTTTAAATTCTGAAAATATTACGGAGTGATCCAATAATATTGTGACAAATATTGGTGACCTCATTCATTTTTTATTTCTGACTTTGTTATTTTTTATCATTTTTGGTTTATTTTATTCATTTCTTTTAATTTTAAAAATAATTTCTGACTTAAAAAAATTACCAAAAAAATTTATGAAATTTCTTTAGTTCATTTCTGATTTTTCTATGGTCTTACTTTTTATTTCTTGATTAATTTGAACATAGTTGATATTTTTCTCTTTTATTTCTATTTTAAAACATTTTAAAACCTTTTTAATGTATATACTAAATGCAATATTATTTTGTGATTATTTTCTGGCTGATCTTGGGTTGAATTTTTTATTATGAACTTGTTAACATCATTTGATCCATGGTGTTGAGTTTAACTCAATAAAAATGTATGAATGATTTTAATAATAGTTTAATTGAAATTTAATTCAAATGTGGTTTGTATGTTCTTTTCCACCCCTCTTCATCTTATCCCTTTCTTATTGCACTAAGTGTTATTGAAGCATGATCTCTATATCATGTCTCAAAACACATGGTGCATAGATTTCTATTGACCAGCCTCAAATAGGTGCGACTTCTACATAAGTCCACTTACGATTGCTTAACATAGCGCTAAATTTTGTCCCGATTCGAATAAATGATCATTCGTAGCCCAAACCTATGTTTGCAAGCCCAAGTATGTTAATTTGATCTCTTTGATCCAATAACCTTGAGATTCATTGTGTAGAGGCTTTGGTTCTACCAATCCTCTAATGGATCTACAACACTTTTGGTCAATGCAGATCACTTAAACATCGTTGATCATTAAGTGGTACTTTTGGAATTCCAAATGAATGATATACTTGACAAAAAGCAAATGCAACTTGTTGTGTGGAGGCTTTGGTTCTACCAATCCTATAAAGAGTTCCAAATGCAAGTTTCAAGATGGTCATCCAACTAACCGCTAATGATTAAATTGTTTTTACTTTATGCTTTTATTTTTTATGCTTTATGTACCATTTACTTTAAGCATTACATTTCATGTCATTTTTATTTTGCTCACTTGAGCTTTTCTTTTCTCTTCTAAGACACCTAATAATCAACATGAACCATAAAAACCTTTAATGATACTTGGGCTATTTGGATACTATCCTTGGAATTATGGAGCATTGGACTTCTTGGACTTAGGATTAGAAACCTTGGCCTGTGTTGGATACCTTGTGACCTTAATTGATATTTTTTCTGGAGTTCTTGAGGTTTACCTTAATACATTGGGTTATTTGTTTGTTTTGTGTGCATGTTATTGTGATTACATTCTTTGTCTATAATTTGGAATTCACCCGTATACAGCCGTTACTCTGCCCAATTTATGTGAAGACTTAATACACTTCATGTTTGGTTCTCTCAAGAGGTCTAGCATTTTTGCTTGCTTGGTTTCAATTCAAAGAATGGGAATTCTATCTTGACTCATAATGTTAAGTATTAGCTTCTTGTTGGTTAGATGGTTCTTATCCCTATCTTTTACCTTATGCTTTAGGATAGTCTCTTCTTCTCCTCTCATCTTCTTTAATTTCAAATATCTTCTCCCTCCTTTTGAAAACTCTTCTTGTTTTTTTAAACTTGAACCACTTTCATAATAAACTTGGACTTATGTCCATGCATTTTCAAAACATTTTCATAAATAAAATTTAATCAACTTAATAATACCTTGACATTTTTTGTGAGAAGACTAAAAGTCAATCAATCTCATTTCAAACCATTTTGCCACTTTGGCTTTTTATTTTAAAACCTTTCTCAAAAGATTAGACTCTTGTCAATCCTTGTAGTGATGCAAACAACTATACTTCTACAATATGTAGTGAAGAGAGATATTTTCCACTTGGGTGTTGAGTGAGGCATTGTTGATTTTAAAATCCAAGCCATATCCTCCACTTTGAGATGATGCAAATTCTCCTTTCTCATGATTGTGGGTAGTAAGTATGTTTTCCACACGGACAATGATGATGATGTCTTATCTTATAAAATCAATTAACATACTTGTGTTTTTTTAAATTTTTTTAAAAGAGGAACTATGTGTACCCTGATCCCCTATTGCACGAAAGGTAGTACGTAAGCACTAAAGGTTCACAACTGCGGCGAGTGCAAAAATCATAAAAATATATTTCTTTTCTCACCTCTACCCTTTATTTTTATACAACATTTTATAGCCAAAATATACAGATTTTACAAAGAGGTTCCTACGGAGTACCGTAGATGTTTAGGGTGATAATACCTTCCCTTTGCATAACCAACCCCCTTACCTTGAATATTTCCCCCTCTTTTTGGGTTAATCGCTCTTTTCCCATTTCTTTGGAAACAATAAAGCACAGTGGCGATTTTTATTTTGATCTGTATAAGTCTAGCCAATCCAATGGCTTAGTCTTAAACATTTCTACCGCTACACACATGTGCTAAGGTGGTGCCTTTACACTCAATGGAAACATGTAGAGCTTTGTTGTGATTCTTCCTCACCGGAGTCAAATATGCGTCTGAAAAGCCCAAACCATTGTCAGCAATTAAGCTTGCTACACAATTTTCAAATTCGTCAACAGTGGTTTCTTGTGGGACATGTGCATTTTTCATGAATTTTAGCAGAGCTTGAGCATGTGCTTCGAAACACAACAACAAAGACAACATGGATATCTTTGAAGGTGTCTGCCCCAGTTGTTCCACTATCTTGTAGTCACTTTTTCAGATTATTTTCATAATTTCCTCCATATCTTGGCTAGATGGATCTTCAATTGCAATATCTTTTATGGGTGCCTCCGTCCTGGCAAGCTCAGTCATTTTTCCCTTGTCGGAGGAGAGATCTCCGGGGAGAAGATCCTTATGTCCTAGTAACTTTACTTGATCCAGCAATATTTGTGATTCCAGCATCCTCATTTTTGGCAATCCATGGTTCTTTTTTGACACCATGATAATACATTTCCGCCTCATAGTTCCAGGGCACAGCCTTGTCAAAAGAGGAGGGGACTGGCCCTAGTGTAGTGATAATCTGTGGATCTATTCTTGGTTCAGCGGGAATCCTAATAGGTCCTTTGGAGGTGATCCTAATAGGAGTGTTTGAAATGGTAATTATGGACACGTCTTCAAACTCTTGAGACACGCTTTTGGTCAAACTCTTCACATATGGAGTTCTCTCAAATAGAATTTCACGACTATCAATCAGGTGTTGCACACCTTTCTTCAGCCATAAGAAACCATTAATTCGTGAAGCACAATGGTAACAGTCTTCAAAACAACATGGAAATACTCCAGCTTTCAACAAATTCTTTTTAATAGTCTTCAAAGGAGTGGTCAAATTATTAATGGAGGAAACGAAAGAGGAATATCCAATGGCATTGACACTCTTACCATGACTGGGCATGGGTGCGGTGATCATATTTGGAGTCGATGGAGGGTAGAATACAATTATTTTATTGTCGATCAAGTCTTGTATTTTGTTCTTTAAAGACCAAGAATCATTGGTATCATGTTCGAGACTGTTTGAATGGTAAGTACATTTTGCATTAGGATTGTATTTAGGAGAGGAGGTATCAGGGCTTTAGGGAGGATCCCTTAGTGTAATCAGTTTCGCTTTTAACAAGTGTTGTAACGCTTGGGATAATGGCATATTGATCTTAGTATAATGCCTTTCTTGAAACTTTGTCCTATGCCTATTCCCTTGTTGTTGTAGAATAGATGTAGGATTGGAAATTAAAACTGCCCCTACTGAATGATGACGGTCCTTCTTAGCATGGCTCTTTTGTCCATACACAACATTAGTCTCCTTTTTTCCAAAAAATGGTTTTTTTACAAGATTAGAGGTGGAGGCCGTTGGTATCTTCCCGCTTTTAATCCCGCTTTCAACCCTCTCGCCAGTCAAGATCAATTCAGTAAATATGGATGATGAACTTCCAATCAACAAGTTGAAGAAGGGACCAATCAGTGTTCCCATAAACGTGTCTACCAATTCTCTATCAGTGAGAGGTGGTTGCACACTTCCTGCCAGATCTCTCCACTTTTGGGTGTACTTTTTAAAGCCCTCATTTGAACCCATAGTCATGCCTTGCAATTATGCACAAGTTGGTGCCAAATCAGCATTATATTGGTATTGGAGGTAAAAGGTAACATCAAAATCTTCCCATGTATGGATATTGGTCCCTTCCAATTGGTAAAACACTCCAACTATGTTCCAGATAGACTCTCTTGAAAAAAGTGCACCCATAGTTTCCTATCGGTGGTATGTGGTTGGATCTTGCAGACGTATGATCTGATATGAAGATTTGGACATGAGACAACATCGTACTTGGCAAAGATAGGGATTTTGAATTTGTGGGGAATGACCACCCTAGGAACCAAACCTAAGTCCCCAAAGTCCAAGACATGCACTGCTTGGATTTCTACAGCCTTTAGTCTAACTTCTAGCTGCTTATATTTGTCGTCGGCCAGTGGAAATCTGATTATTCCCACCCCTAGAGCGGGTTCTTCTAGCATCTTCATATGATTATAATCCTCTTCGGAGGAGTCCTCTTCAATTTGAACTTGGCGGGAAGGGCCTTTGAACCCCTTCCTCATGTTGATAACATATTTCTTCTTGGTCTTCTTCTTTGTGACGAGAAGCGTCATCATTTCTTGCTGACCCTTTGCTAAGTTGAGCATACTCTCTTGGAACTGAGAGTATTGAGTCTGCAAGTCCTTGACAGTTTTCTTGAGATCCATCTTATACTGAAATAAACAGTAGAAAGATGAGGAAATCTGTGTCAGAAAACCTGCTTATGATATGATGCATGTTATGCGGATGTAATGTTTTCAAGGACCTTTAAGAGATTTAAATTTTCTTAGCCAAAGAGGAAATAAAACAACGATTGTATTAATAAGTTTAAAGGTTACAAATTGCCTCTTGGGCTTACAATGAGAGAAATATGACAAAAATGAACTTATAAAATAAAAGACTCAGGTCTCCCATGGATGCTTCCTCTTTGGGCTGATGTATGTATTTAGGCTTCGCTCCTCTTAAAGTTGCCTTGTGGGCTCCAACACTTTCTTCTCGCTTATGTAGAATTAAGCTTCAAAGGTGTCTCATTCTACTTTGAGTTGAATCCATGACCTTTACAACTCTTAGAGATTAGTAGGCATGCTCGGATGAAGAATGGTATAAGGAACATCTCCTTCGGTAATAGGCTCCACAATTATTGGTAAGACGGATGGATACGACATCATGAGATTTTAAGCGCGGGCTCTCACCCACTTGAGATAAGGCTCCAAATGAATAGATTTCTTATGCCCTAAAGTCTTGCTATCAAATTTGTTTACCATGTGTAATACGGTGGGAGAATTGACTTGGTTGTTTTGCGTTTTATCACAATTGTGTGGATAGCAAGAGTCGCCGCCGACTTTTCTTTTATCCAAAAGGAAAGGCTAAAAAGAACAGGAAAGACCTTTAGAGATGTTTTCTTTGAGTTAGGGGGTAAATTATGAAAAGGGAAGGTATTAGAACCCTTTTCATCCGTAGTTATCTACGGGCTCTTAGTTGCTTGCTAAATCACTTGCTTTTGTTTGAATGTGCTTGTGGTATGGGTTTTGAAAGTATTTTGAAAATATCTTTGTAATGGTTCTCGTTTCTATAAGAACGCGTACAAAGTTTTGTATAATAGTTCAAAGAGATGTTTGTGGAATTTGTTTTTGAAAGTGATTTTGAAAATATGTCTTCTTTGTAATGGCTCTCGTTTCTATAAGAACACGTACAAAGTGTTTTTCTTTTGAAAATGTTTCAAGATGAAAGTGTTGGTGTAAAAATGTTTTATTCTGAGCAAGCGAGCAACTAAGAGTGAATCTATTTACTCAAAAGGTCTTAGATGTTCTTTTCCTCCTCCTTTAGATATTGCAATCTTACCATTGATTTGGTAAGAAGCCCCATCGTTGGATGTGAAGGGACAGGCACCGGTCAATCGCACAGTCATAAAAGGAAACTTACGAGATGCTTTAGCAATTTTTCGTAAGGGACTAGATCGTTTTACTGAAGGCAACATCGAGGGACATCAAGGGACTATGATCTTTTTATCGAAGAGTCTTTGCTAAAGCGTCCCATATTCGAGGGACATGACTGTGTTTCCGAGGCAACAAGCGAGGTTACCCTAGAGGTGCACGTGTGAAAAGTGTGTTCGATTCAAGTTATTTTGTCTTTGATTAGGGTTATCTAGCGGTTGTTTTAATCTTTCCATACACACCCTATCTTACTAGAAATTATATGAAAAGCGATAAACTTGAGGAAATTAAAATCATATGCTATTACACCATTAGGGGGATGGGGATACAATTTGCAAAATGGGGATGAAATAAGTGTCTAATTATTACAACCATATCGAATAAGTGGGCAGTAACGAAGTATATATGTATATAATACAAAACCAGTGTAAAAAGAGAGAAAAATAACATTTTGAACTATTATGTGTCGACACATGCTGTTATGCATCGACACATAACTTTCCTTTCCCCTGTAAACCAAATCAACTCAGTATGAGTCAACGCATAGTGGGATGTATCGACTCATTTCCTGCTTGTGTCGACACATACACGTTTTGTATCGACTCATGCACTTTCCGTCTTTCTATTTTAGGCCCTGGGTAGCAGTATGAATCGATGCATACAACCATGTGTTGACTCATACCCTGATTTTTCACTTAGAATGAGTCGACCCATGTGGGTATGTGTCGACCCATGTTACAGTTGTTTTGCCTCTATCAACATTCTTTTGCATGTGTCAGTTAGTTTTCAACATATAAATGATAAAAATGAACAGTAAGGAAATGATTAACTTTAAGAGTAATGATTACTTCATCTTATCCTCAGAAATAAACCAACAATGATGTATGGAAGATGCAAGGTTGAGATGACTTACCTTGCAAATGCACTTTCGGTTTTGAGTCTGAAACCATTCAAGATGTTGTGTGGACTTTAATGAAACTCTAGGAAGCTCATAGACTTTCCTTTGTGTTGAAGGTTGCTGAATCAACTCCCAACAGTCAAGTTTATGTAATATTGTCTTTTGTTTAGAAGTTGAGAATAAGAGCCCTACAGAAACTGTTCTTGAGCTTGAGCAGTATCTATGTGATATGAAGTGTTTTTGAGGATTTATGGGAGGGTTAGCAAGGTTGTATAATAGTGGGTTGTGGATCTTTTTTGTTTTGATGAGTCAAAACAGAGTTGAATATGAACATAGCTTTTATGGATGAACTGGGTTTTCTGAATGAGCTGGATTTAACAAAAATTTTGTTTTTCTTTTCTCTCCTTTTTTCTCAAAAAATCCTCCCCTCTGTCTTATGAATCAGTCCCTTTTATAGCCCCTTGACTGAGGTTTAGGAGGGAAACGAAATAAGTTGTTTTGAACTATTTTTGCATACTGCTTTGATGCTTTTTCCACACAATTTTCTTTTGCCATTTTTGTGCAATTTTGTGGCTGTTATGATGCAGGTTAGAGCAGACTGCATAAAGCAGTTTTGGACTGGTTTTTTGGACTGTATAGGGCAGCATATATAGGTTTTGTGACAGGTTTGTGGGGGAGCATAGCACAAGGTTTTATAGGACAACAAATGAATAGATTTTTGGAGTGTTGTGGCAATGCATAGAAGTAACATATCATTTTTTGTTCAACCATAATTTGGACAGCATAGCTTGCAGCATGAACTAAGTTTGGTTTATGGAGCAATTTATGCATATTGTATCATAGACAAAGCATTGTGGCAAGGTTTTGAGTCAAAGGGAAAAGTCCAAGCAATACAAAGTTTAGGGTTTGTAAACTTGCAAAAATGTCACTTTGTAATAACTTGAATTATTTATAACATCTTGAACTATTTTGAATTGTAGTGACAAGATGTCATGAAGCAATCAATTTAACTTAGAAAAATTTCCAAGTCTTGCAAAAGTTGGATTTTTGACTTTCTTGAATTTTGATGATCAAATTTCATATTTTGGATGTCTTGATGAAATATGATTTTTGGGACTCAACTTTGGTCAAAAAGTCAAAGTTTGACTTTTCTTAGTGTACAATTGACTTTTCCCACCAGTTGACTGAATTTTGTCTATCAATCCACTGATCTCAAGAGATGAATTGAAATGTGCAATTAGGTCAAAATGACGCGCTCGGATCCTTGAGATCATGCTTCCAACCAATAAGCCAGGTATTATGTCAAAAATCAAAGTTCGATCATTCCCAGTCACAACCCTAGTTTTGCCCATTTTGTCCTTGTGAATGTCTTTCTTAGGAAATTATAGTCCAAGACTTGAAATTTGATATAAGTAAGCCTAAAAGTCGTGGAGGATCCTTTGATAAATGAGAGGGAAAATTTTGGGGTACAACAGCTGCCCCTGTTCAATCTTCTTAAACTTGAATAGTGAGATCGACATGTTTGTCGTTCGTAGCTTGAAAGTGGAAGATGATTGAACACTAGAGTGCCCATAAATTTGCACTCGGTGATGTGTTGGTTGATTGTGTAGGGAATGGACTTAAAGATGCCATTTGGAGAAATGATGGAGAGTTGTCAGAGATGGGCTTATAGATGCCATCCAAAGGTGATTGTTGATAGAAATTAGACTAAGTCTGAACTTGACTTCAACTGTGAAAAGAATCAGAGTAAACCCTTGGTCATTTTAAACTGAAACTAGCGGAAGTCTTGAATATTTTTTGAATGGAAAGAATCAGAATAAATCTTGGAGTTATTTATTTGAACTAGAGAAAATGTCCGCGTGAAAGAATCAGAATAAACCATTGAGAGGTTTAAAACTGAACACGCAGGGGTCTGGAGAAGAATCAGAATAAATCTTGGAGCGACTTATCTGAACCAAAAAGATGTCTGCGGGAAAGAATAAGAATAAACCATTAAGATATTCAAACAGAACCAGCAGGGGTCTGGAGAAGAATAAGAATAAATCTTGGAGCGATTTATCTGAACCAGAGAAGACTTATACGAGAAAGAATAAGAATAAACCATTGAGAGATTCAAACTGAACCAGCAGGGGTTTGGAGAAGAATCAGAATAAATCTTGGAGCGATTTATCTGAACCAGAGAAGATGTCTACGGGAAAGAATCAGAATAAACTGTTAAGATATTCAAACTCAACCAGCAGGGGTCTAGAGAAGAATCAGAATAAATATTGGAGTGATTTATCTGAACCAGAGAAGATGTCTGCGAGAAAGAATCGGAATAAACCGTTGAGAGGTTTAAAACCGAACCAGCAGGGGTCTGGAAAAGAATCAGAATAAATCTTGGAGCGACTTATCTGAACCAAAGAAGATGACTGCGAGAAAGAATAAGGATAAACCATTGAAAGATTTAAACTGAACCAGCAGAGACCTGAAGGGGAGTATTTTTCATGTAGATAGTTAATTTAGTCTTGTTTTGAGAATTGATCTACGATTGATTTGTTCACAAATAGTTGTCCTGTCGGAAATTTGTTGATGATAATTTCCTGTTGATTGATCTTTCCTGAAAAGGTGAAGAGTTAGTTATATGTGATGCCATGATGCATGAAATACATGGCATGAGATTGCGCTATATGCATTTGTGTTGTCAATGTTATGACGTATGAATGCAATGTATGAACATATTAATTGTTCTGCTGTAGTGTTGTTGGACTAGGGAAAATAAATCCCGGACTGCTGCTGGGGATTTGGGGTGTAAGTCTTCATATTTTGTTGAAATTGAAGTGTTGATGGATGGGTTTCCATAATTAAAGAAACAAACTCTATTGGGGAAGGGAAACACCGTGCATTGCTTGTGGACTTCGTGAAATCCTGTTGAGGAATCTTGAGAAACTGGGCAACTTTCACTAGGGAATCTTTGGAACGGTAACTGGAAGTTTCACTCCGTCGGGAATGTGAGAGCACCTTATACCATTAGGCTGCATACTAGAGATATGTTAGTGATCCTATAGTAGGATGTCTTTTCTTTCGCTCTTGTTGGAAAAAGTACCTGCGGGGATTTTATGGAATGGCCTATAGATATTATCCTATTTCTTAAAGCCATTAGTAATTGTCTTTCTGTTTTCCGTTCCTTCTTTTCTTGCGCTCATTTGTAAACAATAATCACATTAAAATGCATATGTTCAAAAATAATCATTGGACATTTTTGCAAACAAAACAGGGAAATAAAATAAACAGATAGTTTTGCACTTCTAAAGGAATATCTTTGTATTAATTTGAATAAGTATTTTTGTACAAAGAGACGAACATCCTAGTAAGAGAATGTTGTCGTAGAAAATGAAAAACAATATAAAGAAAAGATAGCTATGTGAAATTATCCCATGGGGTTCCCACTTTGCTATAGCCTTCATGTCTCTGAGCGTCTCATCCACTTGCTGCTTTGTCCGAAGCTGATTGGATTGATTAGAACCGTTTGAGTTCGTCAGCCAATACTAAAGGTTGTCTGTAAGGTGATCCAACGGGACATAGTCATACGCTTTTAATCCCTAACTTTTTCCTAGACCACCTTTTCGGGTTTTCAGTCCATTGGGATACCCTATTTTTGCCCAAACCACCCTTTCAGGTTTTCAGCTTGTCGGGTGTATGTATTTTTTTTTTTGTATTTTATCCCTAATTTTTACCCGAACCCTTTTGGTTCGCCGGGATGCACTAATTTTTTCCTAGGCCAGTCGACCTAGCGGGTATTTATTCATGCGTAGTATCTTTTGACTATGTCCGTGTTTACAGGGTGCAGAAAATCGTCGCCATCCATAATGGTTAAGATCATTGCTCCACCAGAGAATATGTTTTTTATCATAAATGGTCCTTCGTATGTAGGAGTCAATTTTCCCCTGGGATCACCTTGTGGCAATATTATATGCTTGATTACCAAGTCACCAACTCGATATACCTGATGTCTAACCTTCTTGTTAAAATCTTTGATCATGCGTTTTTGGTACATATGACCATGACAAATAGCCGTAAGCCTCTTCTCATCAATCAAGTTCAACTGGTCGAGTCAAGTTTGAATCCATTCATCTTCATTCAACCCTGCATCTTTTATGATTCTCAAAGAAGGTATTTATACTTCAATTGGTAGGACAACTTCCATACTGTATACCAAATAGAAAGGAGTTTCCCCTGTTGACGTGCGTGCCGTGGTACGGTAACCATGGAGAGAAAATGGTAACATCCCATGCTAGTCCTTGTAGGTCACTGTATTTTTTTGTATGATCTTCTTGATGTTTTTATTTGCGGCTTCTACAACGCCATTCATCTTCGACCGATAAGGAGAGGAGTTATGGTGTTGGATCTTGAATTACGCGCATAGTGCGGTAATCATAGTATTGTTGAGATTGGTACCATTATCTGTGATGATTCTCTCCGGGATACCGTACCAACATATGAGATTCTGTTTGATGAATCGGGCCACAACCTTCTTGGTAACAGAAGAGAATGAAGCTTCCTTGACCCACTTCGTGAAGTAATCAATGGCAACCAAGATGAAGCGGTGTCCATTAGAAGATGTGGGTTTGTTCTCTCCAATCATGGCAATGCCCCACATTGCGAAGGGAAAAGGAGCAGTCAGGACGTTTAGGGGAACCAGAGGTACATGTACTTTGTCAGCATAGATCTGGAACTTTTGACAAGTTCATGAATATTGATAACAATCCACTTCCATGGTGGACCAGTAGTATCCTGCCGGTAGGATCTTTTTAGCCATCGTGTTCCCACTATAATGAGTGTCAAAGGTACCTTCGTGTAAATCATCCATGATCTTTTCTTCCTCACTCTGGTCTACGTAACGAAGCAAAGTAGAGTCGTGGTTGCGTTTATAGAGGATTCTGTTACTGAGGAAGAATTTAGCATAAAATCTTCTCAAGAACTTCTTAACATTGACTGAAGCTCCCTCTGGATAATCTTGGTCCTCGAGATACCTCCTAACTTCATGGAACCAAGGCTTGTCCACTACTTCTTCAATATCGATTTGTGACAGTAAGTTGGTTCATCCATCCGCTCAATGGTGATCTGGGAGCCTCGTTATCCCACCTGATTTTAAACATTGATGTCATAGTGGCTAGCGCGTCCGCTAGTTGATTTTCCTCTCGTGGAAAATGCTCAAAGGTAATTTCCTCAAAATGTGGGATTAATTTCAACACATGTTCTTTGTAAAGAATGAGATTAGGGTGCTTCGTGTCCCATTCTCCTTTGATCTGACTGATGACTAAGGATGAACCTCCAAATACCTTTAAGGACTTGATTCCCAAATCTATGGCAGCTTTAAGACCCATAATACACGCTTCACATTCTGCCATATTATTGGTACATTTGAAACACAACCTTGCAGTGAAGAGAGTATGACATCCTTCAGGGGATATGATCACGACGCCTATGCCGTTGCCAAGTGCGTTGGAAGCTCCATCAAAAACCAAGGTCCATCGGGATCCTTGTTCAGGTGCGTCATATGGCCTGAGTTCTTCACAATTGTTTACCAACATGATGTCTTCATATGGGAACTCAAATTTCATGGACTAATAGTCATCCACAACCTAATGAGAAAGGTGATCGGCTAGCACACTGCCCTTTATTGCTTTTTGGGTAGTGTATTAAATGTTGTATTTAGTCAAGATCATCTTCCATCTTGCTATTCTTCCAGAGAGGGCGGGCTTCTCGAATATGTATTTAATTGGATCCATCTTAGATATCAATAAGGTAGTATGGGTCAACATATAATGTCTTAGCCGGTGAGCAGCCCATGCCAGAGCGCAGCAAGTTTTCTCGAGCAGTGAATATCTGGTTTCACAATCAATAAACTTTTTGCTCAGGTAGTATATTACATGCTCTTTTTGGCCAGACTCGTCATGTTGCCCCAGCACACACCCCATTGAATTTTCCAAGACAGTTAGATACATGATGAAAGGTCTTCCCTCAACTGGAGGCATCAAAACAGAAGGCTCTTGAAGGTACTCTTTGATCCTGTTGAAGGCAACCTGGGAGTCGTCGTTCCAATCCAACACTTGATCATTCTTCAGTAATTTGAAGATTGGTTCACAAGTAGCAGTTAGGTGAGAAATGAATCTGGCGATGTAGTTTAGCCGTCCTAAGAATCCTTTGACTTCCTTCTCGGTGCGAGGAGTAGGCATTTCTTGAATTGCTTTTACCTTTGCAGGGTCCACTTCGATACATTTACCGCTGACAATGAAGCCTGGGAGTTTACCAGACCTCACTCCAAATGTGCATTTACTTGGGTTCAACCTTAGTTTGTATTTCTTCAGTCTTTCAAATAGTTTCTGCAAATGGTCAAGGTGTTCCTCTTCAGTTTAATATCTGGCTATCATGTCATCCACGTAGACCTCTATCTCGTGATTGATCATATAGTGAAACAGAGCTACCATTGCGCGCTGATAAGTTGCCCCGACGTTCTTCATCCCAAATGACATAACTTTGTAATAGAATATGCCCCACGGTGTGACGAAGATTGTTTTCTCCATGTCCTCGGGTGCCATTTTGATCTGGTTGTATCCAGAGAAACCGTCCATGAAAGAAAATACTTTATGTTGTGCGGTGTTTTCAACCATAATATCGATGTGGGGAAGCGGGAAATCATCCTTAGGGCTTGCCCTATTTAAGTCTCTATAATCCACACATATGCGTATTTTACCGTCCTTTTTAGGCACTGGAACAACATTGGCGACCCATTGTGGATAGGAGGTGACGGCTAAGAATCTGGCGTTGAACTATTTCATGACTTCAGTCTTGATCTTCTCTGACATTTCTGGCCTCATGTGATGGACTTTCTGTTTTACCGGAGGGCAGTCTTCTTTTGTCGGTAGACGATGGACCACGATATTCGTGTTAAGTCCTGGCATGTCTTCGTATGACCAGGCAAAGACCTCAACATAGTCATGTAGTAACTGAGTTAAGCGCTTCTTGACACTAGGTTCCAAATTGGCACCTACCTTGACTTCTTTCTTATCCTCCTCGGTACCTAAGTTAACTGTGTCAACCGACTCTTCATGGGGATGTATGGTCCTTTCTTCCTGTTGTAGTAACCTGGCTAGTTCCCCTGGCACCTCACAATCTTCCTCACCTTCGTCTTCGGCTTGGTAGATCGGATTTTCAAAGTCACAATAGGCCATAGAAGAATCGTTACCCATGGGATCCTGAGTGGATGTGGATCTGCATTTTGATAGGTGAGTGTGTGTAAGAGCATAGCTATCTTAAAAAAATAAAAAATCTAGGAAAATAAAAACAAAGAGCGTAAGATTTGCATGCAAAAACGTCCATGATTTATTGATGACATATGAAAATTAGGTAAAAACCCTCACAAATGGACCGTTGTGCCTCGGGTAAGACACATGACTTTAAAGTTTAAATTGTTTAATTATTACAAGTCCGACAAAAATTTAAAGACAATTACTGTTGGATAAAAGTAATAGGGACAAATTCTTTGGCTTCCCAGTTGTTGGGTCCTCCGCTGATAGTTGGAAAAATCCATTCTTCCAGGCAAAGCTGCCATCACTATCTTCCAATGCGTTGACTCCATGGTTGCTGATCCGCAAAGGTGGTCCCCTGGCACGAGCACGACGAACTGCTTTCTGGGCTCCTGAAGTAAAACCCAAACCAAATTTGTCAGGTTTGTAGGGAATATCTAGGATTTGGCCCCAAATGGTACACCCACCTTCTTCGACTACTGCCTTGGCATCTTTTAGAGAAGTCATCTTCAGTGGAGGTCTGGAAATCTTCGGGACTTTAGAGACAAACTTGGTTGCCGAAACTGTTTGTGGGACTTCCTCGAAATGCTGACACAGAGTTTTGATGAATTCGCCATCCATTTCCACATACCTGAAAGAGTTCAGGTAACTGACCATATATTCCTCGTCTCCATGGACACTGATGATTTTCCCTTGATTGGGTACTTCAACATCTGATGTAATGTAGAGGTGATGGCACCATCGCCATGAATCCAAGGTCGGCCCAATAAACAGGAATAGGAAGGGAAAATATCCATCACATAGAAAGTTGAATCAAAGGTCCGAGTTCCAACATTGATGAGGATGTCCACCTCCCCGTGCACCTTTCTCTTTGAACCATCGAAAGCCCTTACCACTATATTACTGGGTTTTAAAGTCAGACCTTCACAGTCTAGTCTATCCAGAGCCTTCTTAGGCAGCACATTCAATGATGAACCAGTATCTACCAGGAAATAAGCCCAAGTAGTGCCACTGCATTCGACAGAGACATGCAACGCCTCATTGTGTTTCCTCCCTCTAGGTGTCAGATCAGCATCAGAGAAGCCCAAACTGTTATCAGCTGTCAAACTAGCCACAAAATCTTCGAATTGGTCAGTAGAGGTTTCCTGTGGCACATGGTCAGTTTTAAGAAATTTCACTGAGGCCTTCGCATGAGCTTCGGAACACAACAGTAAAGCTAGCATATAAATCTTTGAAGGGGTCTACCCTAGATGTTCAACTACATTGTAGTCGCTTCTCTTTATAATTTTCAAAATTTCTTCCATCTCCTTCTTGGAAGCCTCTGGGATAGATACTGACTGCGCCTTCGTCCGGACAGGCTCAACCAAAATATCTTTTCCCCGAGTCTCGGTCGACCCGGTGATAGGGGTGTCAGCAGAGGTAACCATAGGACTTGTAGTAGTAATATCAGCAGGAACAAAAACATGAATGATCACAGGACCGGTAACAGCTTTTGGAGGAGCAATCTCATGGGAGAACACTTTTCCACTTCTGCTTATTTTGTTGGTTCCCACAATGTTGCCGATGTCGGGGTCAACCTTCTCAAGGACCAGGTCTTCAACAGCCATCCATTCTTGCCTGACGCCGTGGTAGGACACATCACCCCCATAGTTCCGGGGAATAGTTTTTCTGAGGAGTACGAGATTGGCCCTGGCATAGTAATTATCAGTGGAGTCACCTTCGGAACAGATGTAATCCTAATGGGTCTTTTGATGGAGACCCTGGGAGGATTGGCGAAAATGGTTATTATTGAAACATCCTTGTAAGAAATGGTTGGAACGGGAGTCTTTTCAAACAAAATCTCTTTGTCATCCATCAGGAGTTGGACACCTGCCTTCAATAAATGACAACCAGTCGGTAGAGATAAACATAGGTGGAAGCATTTGCCACAACCCGAAAATAAACCGGCCTTCAACAGGTTCCTTTTGACAGTTAAGAGGGGAGTAACAAGTTCATCAACGATAGTAACAAACACATCATCTTCAACAGCGTTAACACCATAGTCGTGCCTGGGCATAGGAGCGGTGATAACATTTGGGATCTCAGGAGCGTAAAATTCAATTTACTCTGCCTCGAGAAGGTCTTGCACCTTGTTTTTCAAAGCCCAGCAGTCATTTGTATCATGACCTAGACTTTCTAAATGGTAAGAACAACGAGCATTTGGGTTATAACGGGGAGAGGCAGTGTTGGGATTCTTCAGAGCTTCCCGCAAGGTTACCAGATTAGATTTCAACAAATGCGGAAAGACTTGAGACAACTTTATGTTTATCCAGGTAAACTGTCTTACCGGCCTTTCTGTTCCAGACTGATTATTCCTTTGTTGAGTAGGTGCAGGCTTAGAGATCATGACAACCCCTACCGTTGGACGAAGTTCAGTTCTGTCCTGATTCCTATGGTCATATGCAACACTGACCTCCTTCTTTCCGGTAAAGGGTTTCTTTACCACGCTCAAGGATGCATCTCTTTGAATTTTTCCACTTTTTATACCCGCTTCTACCCGTTCACCAGTCATAATTAATTCGGTGAATCCATCCGAGGAACTTCTGATCAGATGTTTAAAGAATGGACCAGATAGCGTGCCTAAGAACATATCCACCAATTCCCTGTCAGATAGAGGAGGTTGGACTCTTCCCGCGAGATCCCACCATTTTTGAGCATAGGTTTTGAAACCTTCACCTGTACCCATAGACATGCCTTGCAACTGTGTTCGAGTTGGAGCTAAGTCAACATTATACTAGTATTGCTTGTAAAAAGCGGCCGCCAAATCTTCCCAATTATGGATGTTGGTCCCTTCCAACTGATAGAACCAATCCAACTGCGTCCCTGACAAGCTTTCTTGGAAGAAATGCACCCATAGATTCCTATCCACAGTATGGGGTTGAATTTTCCTGACGTATGATCTCAAATAAAACTTTGGACAAGAGATACCGTCATATTTAGCGAAGGTGGGAACCTTGAATTTTTGTGGGATGAAAACCCCTGAGACAAGTCCTAGCTCTTCAAAATCCAACCCGGGTACCTTCTATATCTCCATAGCATTGAGGCGATCTTCCAACTGTTTGTATTTGTCGTTAGCTGGAGGATACTGCTCTTCAGAGTAGTCAACATGTTCTTCATCTTCAGATTCTGGAGGGTCAGTCACTTCCTTGTTTTTCCCTTCTTGATTATCCCCTTTACCTAATGATATTGCAAAGTCTAGAGTCCGTCTGGCTGGTCCTTTGAACCTTCTTCCCAGGTTCAAAACACCGGTTGATTTCTTCGCTTTCTTCTTCTTCTCTTTGATCAGCAGAGTTTTCAACTCCTCTTGTCCTTTTTCCAGAGTCAAGAACATTTGTTGAAACTGAGTGTTCTGCGCCTGAAGATCTTTTACTGTCTGTTCAATATCCATCTCACCGAAATAAACAGTAGAAAGATAAGGGGACCTGCTGTAAGAAACATGTTTGTGTTATGATGAATGAAGATGCATATGCAAATTATTTCAATGAAAATAAAGATTTAAATTTTCTTTAAACAAAAATGAACACACATTAAATTAATAAATCCAAGTTTGAGTACATCATTCCTCTTTGGGCTTACAATGAAAGAAATAAAATACAAAACTTCTAAGACAAAAAAGTTGAACGCATCCTCTTTGGTGCGATGTAGGCATTCAGACTCTGCTCTTCATGAGCTGCTTGGTGAGTTCCAAAACTTTCTTCTCACTGGCGTAAAATTGGGCTTCGAAAGTGTCTCGTTCTTCCTTAAGCTTAATCCAATCCCTTTGTAGGTCTTCGAGATAGGTGTGCATGTTGCGATGAAGGACAATGTCTAGGACGTCTCCTTCAACAACATGTTCTATGATAACTGGGAGAATGGATGGGTAAGGCATTACGAGACTCTGAGCGCGAGCCCGTACCCACCTAAGGTAAGGCTCAAAGGGAATGGAATTCTTGTGCCCCAATGTCCTACTGTCCACCTTGCTTAACATTCTCCAAGCTTGAATAAACCTCTGACAGTAGTCTTGATTGTCGCTTTCATAGTCGAACACCACACCTTGGATGAGCATCTCATGAGGACCATCTCTTCGGGCATACCCAAATTGTCGCGAAGCTAAGCAAGGGTTATAAGTGATGCCTCCCGTAATTCCAAGCAAAGGAACGTTATGGAATTCCCCACAATGATCGATGATAGTAATATCCTCCGAGTATTGAGAACACCAGTAGATATCTGAATGCCTGAGTGACATCAGCCTGTTGGACCACCTCAAACCTTCATCATTCTTCACAACGGACCGGGGAAGATGCGAAACGAACCATTTAGCCAACAGAGGAGTACAACACATGAGGGCTTCTCTTATCCTCATGGTGCGAGCGTGGAGAGAATGCAAGATATCTCTCAACAAAGTAGGCACTGGATTGTTAGACAAAAATATTTTGACAGCATTCACATCTATAAGTTGGTCGGGATTTAGAAATAGTACCAACCCATGTTAGAACATAGTTTGATTCTACAACCCTTGGTTAGAGTTTTGATGATAACAAAATACAAAGAATAAATAAAACAAAGAACAAATATGCTCCTTAAAAATCATGTTTTATGTATGCAGAAGTTCTGATCAAATCAGCATCAGAAGATAAGCCATAAGTGCTACACGCTGAAGCAATCAGAACATACACTGAAGATTGATACCAGAACCTGTACTTCATCGAAGTAAAACTCTGACTCTGAACAAGAACACATCAAACCAAGTCATCAATATTCTGAAGCGTCATCAGCAGTAAGGAGAAAAGATTTTGAAGCGTTACTGAACATTCAAGACAACATCAATTCCAACGGCTTCATTCAGACAGGATTTTCTCCAAAAGGAAAGTGTGTTAGTGACATTAAACATGCTTTATGATCAAACGTCATTACACTACCTATATAAACAAGTCAGCTTTCAAAATGATGTGCCAACGAAAATATACAATTTTTCTAGATCACCACTCATGCATATTCAAGCTACAAAAAATTCCATTCTTCCTTTCTAAGCTATAAACCTGTGTAATTTATCACAGTTGTGATAAACCGTTTTTGTTAGAAAAACAATAACACATATTGTATAATTACAATGAAAAAGAGATCCTTGAGATTAACTGGATTGTGGTTGTACTCAAGAAGACTTTAACAGTTGTTAAAGTAGCTTTTGTAATCTTGTTGAGATTAGTGGATTAAGACCTCGTTGGAGAGAGGCGAAATCACCTTGACGGGTGGACTGGAGTAGTTTGAGATCAAACGAACCAGGATAAAAATACTGTGTCATTAAGCTTTTAGATTCAAGTTTTCAATTCAACCCCCCCTTCTTGTGTTTTTCTCATCTTCAATTGGCATCAGAGCGCCTGGTTCTGAGTTTAAACACTTAATCGTGTCAGTACAAGATCCAAGCATCAGAAAAACACTATGGTGGGACCAAACCAAAACATCAGCAATGACAACAATGAAGACAAGGACATATTCAGTGGAAAACCTCCAGTCTTTGATGGAGAAAACTTTGACTACTGGAAAGACAGAATTGAGAGTTTCTTTCTGGCCCATGATGATGATCTGTGGGACATGGTGACTGATGGATACACATATCCTATGGATGGACGTGGTCAGAAGATAGACAGGAAAATGATGTCGGATAAGCAAAAGCATGAATTCAGAAACCACCACAAGGCCAGAACAATTCTCCTCAGCGCCATCTCATATTCAGAATATAAGAAAATATCAAACAGAGAAACTGCCAAGAATATGTTTGACTCTCTGAGAATGACGCATGAAGGAAACATTCAAGTCAAAGAAACTAAGGCCCTTGCACTCATTCAGAAGTATGAGGCATTCAAGATAGAAGATAATGAATCAATAAAAACTATGTTTTCAAGATTTCAAATTCTTGTTGCTGGACTAAAAGTTCTTGACAAGGGGTATTCTACTGCTGATCACGTTAAGAAGATCATCAGAAGCTTGCCCAAACAATGGAGGCCAATGGTCACAACACTTAATCTATCCAAAGATCTCAACAAAATTTCTCTGGAGGAACTTGTTAGCTCCCTCAGAAGTCACGAGATAAAGCTAGAAGAAGATGAGCCTCAAAAGCAAGGTAAGCCATTAGCTTTAAAATATAACAGAAAATCTGACTCCAAGGTTTTGCAGGCTATGGAAGAAACTTCTGATAGATCCTCCTCAGAAGAAGATGAATTGTCTCTCCTCTCCAGAAGGGTGAACCAACTGTAGAAGCAGAGACAAAGGAAGTTCATAAATCCTAGAAGATCATAAAATCAGAATGAATCCTCCTCTAGATACAGAAAGTATGAGTCCTCTTCTGGACACAGAAGATCTGAAGGTTCTTCAGGATATAGAAAGCCAAACAACAAGGACATCATCTGCTATGAATGTAACGAGCAAGGGCACTACAAAAGTGACTGCCCAAATCTTCAGAAGGAAAAGCCCAAAAATAAGTTTCTCAAGGAAAAGAAGAAAAGCCTCATGGCTACATGGGATGATTCTGACACATCTGAAGTTGACTCAGAATCAGATGATGAAAGAACAAACATAGCTCTCATGGCTAACGTATCAGAAGACAGTGAAGCTTCTGGTTCAGACTCAGAATCAGACTCTGAAGAGGTATTCCCTGACTTTACCATAAAATTTACTAAGGCTGAACTTGCTGAAAGTCTAAATGAAATTCTGGAAAGGTATCAGCAAATTAGAGTCAAATTCAGGAACCTGAAAAGGAATCTTGCCTCTAACTCTGAAAAGACTGAGAGTATTAGATTGGAGAATTCTGAGTTAAGAGAAAAAATTTCAAAATTAGAAAATGATTTGCAAAACTCTCAGAAGGAAACAATCTCTGAAACTCACAGCAATGCTGATGAGATCATCAAAGAGTATGATCACAGCTTTCAGAAGTTTCTAGCTAAAAACATAGACAGAAGCAAGATGGCTTCAATGATCTATGGAGTTAGTAGAAATGGCAGAAAAGGGATAGGATATCAAGGTAAGGTAGCTACACCAAAAAAATCCATGGACTTAGTTATAAAACGCACACCATTCAATTCAAAGTTTATATATGGGCACACACATGACATAAAATACACAAGTAGTGATTATTCTGTCAAACCAAAATTCAATCAAAATTTTGGTAAAACTAACAAATCCTGACCCAAGAAAATGTGGGTACCTAAGGATAAAATCATACATGTGGCAGATATCTTTAGCAGCAAGGCTAAGACACCAATCTTGGTAGCTGGACTATGGCTTCTCACAACACATGACAGGAAGAAGGCATATGTTCCAAAGCCTGGAACTTAAGCCTGGAGGCCACATGGGCTTTGGAGGCAACCAGAGAGGAAAGATCATTGGCTCTAGAACAGTAGGTAATGGAAATCTTCCCTCTATAAGTAATGTTTTATTAGTTGATGGATTAATGCATAACCTGTTATCCATAAGTCAATTAAGTGATAATGGTTATGATATAATCTTCAATCAAAATTCAAGCAAAGCTGTTAGTCAGAAAGATGGGACTATCCTATTTAATGGAAAGAGGAAAAACAACATTTATAAAATAAAACTTTCTAAACTAAAGAGTCAGAATGTAAAATGTCTACTGTATATTAACAATGAGAAATGGATCTGACACAGAAGATTGGGACATGTTAGTATGAGAAGAATATCTCAGATTAACAAACTCAATCTGGTTAGAGGACTTCCTAACTTGAAGTTCAATTCAGATGCTCTGTGTGAAGCATGTCAGAAAGGAAAATTTGCAAAACTTGCTTTCAAATCCAAAAATGTTGTTTCCACCTCTAAGCCATTAGAACTTCTGCACATTAACTTATTTGGACCAGTAAAAACTGCTTCAGTCAGCGGCAAGAAGTATGGGTTAGTAATCTTATATGACTATAGCAGATGGACATGGGTAAAGTTCTTAAGACACAAGGACGAGTCACACTCTGTGTTTGTTACCTTCTGCAACCAAGTTCAGAATGAAAAGGATCTTAGAATTGTCAAAGTCAGAAGTGATCATGGTGAAGAATTTGAAAATAAATATTTTGAATCATTCTTTAATGAAAAAGGCATTTTGCATGACTTCTCTTGTCCTAGAACTCCCCAGCAAAATGGAGTTGTAGAATGAAAGAACAAAACATTGCAAGAAATGGCCAGAACCATGATCAACGAGACTAACGTTGCTAAGATCTTCTGGGCAGAGGCAATTAACACAGCGTGTTACATTCAGAATAGAATCTCCATAAGACCTATTCTGGAAAAGACTCCATATGAATTGTGGAAGAACAGAAAGCCCAACATTTCTTTTTTTCACCCATTTGGATGCACATGTTTTATTCTGAATACAAAAAATTATTTGAACAACTTTTACTGTAAAGCACAAAAGTGTATTATGTTAGGATACTCTGAACGCTCGAGAGGGTACAGAGTATACAATACAGAAACACAGATTGTTGAAGAGTCAATCAGTGTTAGGTTTGATGATAAGCTTGACTCTCAAAAGTCAAAGCAGAATGAACTCCTTGCAGGTATGGAAGTTGAACTCACAGGTACTGAAGACAACTCATCAGAGGTTCTCAACAAAGACACTCCCTCAACAGCAGGAAGAGTCACTGCAAGCAATCCAGCACCTTCTGCTGATCAACTCCAGAAAAGACTATCCAGAAGCAGCATTGATCACCCAAAATATACAATACTGGGAAAGAAAGAAGATACAATCAAAACAAGATCAAAATTCAGAAACTATGAAGAATCCCTCATGGGTCTGGTCTCTCTGATTGAACCAACAACAATTGATGAAGCACTTCTGGACAATGACTGGATTATAGAAATGCAAGAGGAACTAAATCAATTCACCAGAAATGACGTATGGGATCTGGTCCCCAAACCAAAAGGATTCAACGTCATTGGTACAAAATGGGTGTTCAGAAACAAACTGAACGAGCAAGGTGAAGTCATCAGAAATAAAGCACGACTGGTAGCACAAGGTTATAGTCAGCAAGAAGGGATAGACTATATAGAAACCTTTTCTCCAGTCGCCAGGTTAGAATCTATCAGACTTTTAATATCATTTGCTGTTAATAAAGGCATCACTCTGTATTAGATGGATGTCAAAAGTGCATTCTTAAATGGCTATATAGATGAAGAGGTATATGTGCACCAACCTCTTGGTTTCGAGAGTTCCAAAAATCCAGAATATGTTTTCAAACTAAAGAATTCACTCTATGGTCTGAAACAAGCTCCCAAAGCATGGTATGAAAGACTAAGTAACTTCCTGTTAGAAAAGGAATTCACCAGAGGGAAAGTGGACACAACCTTGTTCTGTAAGAAAGTTAAGAATGACATGTTAGTATGTCAGATTTATGTTGATGACATCATATTTGGATCTACTAAACCCTCTCTGGGAAGAGAGTTTGCTAAATGTATGCAGGCAGATTTTGAGATAAGCCTAATGGGGGAACTCAAATTATTTTTGGGCATTCAGATAAATCAAACTCCAGAAGGAACTTACATTCATCAGAGAAAATATGTCAGAGAACTTATGAAGAAATTTGATCTCTTAGAATGTAAGCCCTCAAAGATTCCAATGCATCCCACGTGCATTCTGGAAAAGGAAGAGGTAAGTAAAAAGGTAGAACATAAGGTCTACATAGGTATGATTGGTTCTCTTCTCTATCTGACAGCTTCAAGGCCTGACATTCTATTCAGTGTTTACATTTGTGCTAGATTCCAATCAGATCCTAGAGAATCTCACTTAACAGCAGTTAAGCGAATTTTCAAGTATCTGAAAGGTACTGCTAATCTGGGTTTGTTTTATAGAAAATCAAATGATTACAGCTTAGTAGGATATTTTGATGCTAACTTTGCTGGAGACAGAGTAGAACATAAAAGCACTTCTGGAAGCTTCCAGTTTCTGGGAGAAAATCAGATCTCATGGTCCAACAAAAGACAATCCACAATAACACTATCAACAACAGAAGCTGAATACGTAGCAGCTGCTGGATGTAGTACGTAAATGCTCTGGATGAAAAGTCAACTTGAAGACTTCAATATGTTTGAGAGTAACATTCCTATCCTCTGTGACAATACTTCTGCTATTTGTCTCAGTAAAAATCCTATTTTGCATTCTAGGGCTAAGCATATAGAAATAAAACATCATTTTATTATGGACTATATTCAGAAAGGGATTCTTAACTTAAAATTCATTGACACGGACCATTAATGGGCTGATGTCTTTACAAAACCTCTTTCTGAAGATAGGTTTAACTTCATTCTGAAACATCTCAGCATGAAACTTTGCCCAGAATAAATTGTTTTATTTACATATCTTAACCTTCAGAACTTAGTTATTTTCTATGAACTACTGATCAACCTGCCTTCAGAGTTTTAGAAGTACAAATTGCATCAGAATCTATCCATGAAGATCTGAACATTTCATTTCAAGGATAGAAGTGTGTTGTTCACGTAAGAAAACAGTTGTCATCCATTCATCAACTACCTTTTGAGGCTGAACACGCGTTCACTTTTCTGAAAGGTCAAAAGCGCTGATTGGGTGCATTGAGACACACGTCATGGGTAACTATTCCAGTATCTTTCTGAATCCCCTAAAATCAGTTGTCATTAATGCTTATAATCATGACTAATTATTTCTCTCTCTTACTGTTTATGCTTTCAAGAAAATATATTTAAACTCAAATTTCACTCTTTACATTCTTTCACTTTTACTCTCTCAATACTTTCTATTGTTTCCAGTTTGTACTCTCAAAACCCTTTCATCTTTCTCAAAATTCTTGTGTGAACATGGCTTCTTCAAGCGTCCAAAACATCAGTACTCAGGAAACCGCTTCTATGGAACAGTACGAAGAACCATACAGAACGCTACTCACTCCCATTTTCAATCTGGAAGTTCTTCCAGAACTGATTGTTGACTTTGAAAGCCTACAAGAAAATGGCTTCAATCTGTATGAAGACGTCAATGCTCAAGGTTGGAACAGATATTTTGACCGTCTTCTAGGGCCAACATTTCCAATTCTTGTCAAAGAATTCTGGATACATGCTTCCTCCTCAAATCATCAAGTTACCTCGTATGTCATGGGGAAGAAGATTGTCATTACAGAAGACCTAATTTCAAGGCTTATTGGTTACAATGGTGGAGGTGTCAGATGTATTGACATGGCTGAAAGATGTTCTGATGTAGCTTCTATTGCAAGGTAAATATTTACTCTGAGCCTACCCTCCAGCAAGATTAGGGATCTGAAGGATCATCACAGAATTTGGGCTAAAATAATTCTGGGATGCATCAACCACAGGAAGCCAACTAGCTCTCCTGACTACATAAACATTGATCAGCAGTTTCTGATCTACTTTATCTCGAAGAAGACTAAGGTAAACCTCCCTCACTTGCTATTTAATCATATGATGACCAGTGTAAAGGAAACAAGAGAAGATGAGCGTACTAAAAGGGACTGGATACCCCTAGGAAGACTCATATCAAATATTCTTACAGAGAATAGGCTGATAGAGCATTTGACTGAAGCACAGGAAATCAACTCACTAGAAGCAACTGCTGGGAAGCCTCTGAATGCAAAAAATCTGAAAAAGATGAAAATCATTTAGAACATTAAGAAGGAACCCAACGTTACTTCCTTTGCAACCATCACTTCCAGAAGACTTCCTCTGGATGATTTTCCTCTTTTTTTTTAGATTGACTCCAAGCCTGAGATAATTGTCAGATATATGGATGCGTGTAAAGTAGATGGCACTGCACTAGAAATAAATATCTAGGACTTGCATCAGGCTGCTCCAGAAGTTGTTCTGAAGAAAACCAAGAAAAGAAAAGCTGCAACAGAAGGATCATCCCAAAGGGCTCCAAAAGCTGCCAAAAAGAAAGGTAATCCTTCCTCTGTTCCAGTTTTAGAATCAATTATTTTATCAACATCTGAAACCATAACCACTCAACCAGAACAACCAACCCCACAAACTTTTGAAGATTTTGACATAGGGTTTGATCCATCAGAAACTCTAGGTCTAAATGAAACTCCCTCCCATTCTCAGAATCCAAACCCTAAACAAACTCAGCAAGAACTTGCCAAAGTTCTGTCTGATATTGACTCTTTTGACCAAGAAATTTTAGCTCCCACGCCACAAAATCCAAATTCTCAAATCCATGATAATCCAAACTCTGAAACTACAACAAATGTTCAACAAGATACTCCACAACCTGAAATTCCACAACAAGATATTCCTCATCCACCATCACCTCAAACTTCTGAGAATCAACCATTTGAGACCCATGAACCAGAACCTCACCATATTTCAACCAACCAATCTGAAGAACCTAATTCAGATTCTAATACAATCCCAATCCCAGGTATCACTGAACCACTTGCTATTCGCATTCCTCTCACCATCCTGGACATCCCACGAATTCCTTCTTCTCTGGAATCCACACCACCAAACTCTCCTACCAGTCCAACTATCATACCTGAATCTTCCACTCCTTCACCCAATAGCAATCCAGCTGACAACGTAAGACTTGTCATTGATCTAATTGTGTTGGAAAGATTAGCTGCTATATCTCACAAAACTACCATTCCCAAACCAAAACCAACTGAAACCACACCATATGTCGGTACAAATTTGTTGATTTTTGAAACAGGGGTACAAGAATGGATAAATTCCTTGAGGCATGCTAGTCTGGAGATGACTAATCTTACTGCCTCTGATTATCTATGGACAAGATTCAGAAACTGGCTAAGTTCTGAAACTCTAAAGCTAAAAGAACAGAGCTATACACAGGTTCAACGAAATTTCAGTGCTACGCTAAAAGTTTTTGAAGACCAAGTTCTGAGCCATCTGCTAAAGAAGGATATTCTCCCTCTAGATAATGCTCCCTGGTCAGAACATCGCCCCTCAGATGAAATTCAACCAGAATTAGAAGGTCTCTCCCTGACTGCTGCTCCAGAAGAGATGATCACAACAGAGGAAATGGTTCACTATGATCAAGCTGCAAAATGCTCTGAGAAGCGTCCAGATACTGAAGAATCTCCAGCTTCTTCCTATGTCATGCAAACTCTGGAAGAATTAAAGAGAGCAAATGTTGTTATCCATGAAAGGTTGGATAAGCAGGAGGACACAAACAAAGAAATTAAGAGCATCTTGGGCAAACAAGAAGAATCTAATACCCAAATCAAGGGCTTGCTGGAAGCTTTGTTCACACGCCTTCCTCCTCCCTCTTAGATTCTTTTCTGTTTTAAATTTGTTTATCTGTAAAGTTTGTTTTACCACTTCCATTTTGAACTGCTTATCATTGCTTCTTGTTTTTTTAATATAAATCAATTATTTTGGCTCTGATTATATTGCCTTTTTGATAAATGACAAAAAGGGGGAGAAAGTAAGATATTTTCAATAACAGTTTACTGAGACAGAAGTCTCAAACATTCTGGACTACTTAACCTATATCTTCTGAAAGCTTGAACAGGTACAAACTCTGATGCTCAAGGAACTTAAGTTAAACTCTGATGCTCAAGGAACTTAAGGGAAGTAATCAACTCAGGGGGAGTTTTCTTCCTTATTCTAAACCATTTATTCTTTATGTTCTAAATTGAAAAAATCTGGTTTTTGTCATCATCAAAAAGGGGGAGATTGTTAGAACATAGTTTGATTCTACAACCCTTGGTTAGAGTTTTGATGATAACAAAATACAAAGAATAAATAAAACAAAGAAAAAATATGCTTCTTAAATATCATGTTTTATGTATGCAGAATTTCTGATCAAATCAGCATTAGAAGATAAGCCATAAGTGCTACACGCTGAAGCAATCAGAACATACACTGAAGATTGATACCAGAACCCGTGCTTCATCGAAGTAAAACTCTGACTCTGAACAAGAACACATCAAACCAAGTCATCAATATTCTGAAGCGTCATCAGAAGTAAGGAGAAAAGATTTTGAAGCGTTACTGAACATTTAAGACATCATCAATTCCAACGGCTTCATTCAGACATGATCTTCTCCAAAAGGAAAGTGTGTTAATGACATTAAACATGCTTTATGATCAAACGTCATTACACTACCTATATAAACAAGTCAGCTTTCAAAATGATGTGCCAACGAAAATATACAATTTTGCTAGATCACCACTCACGCATATTCAAGCTACAAACAATTTCATTCTTCCTTTCTAAGCTATAAACCTGTGTAATTTATCACAGTTGTGATAAACCATTTTTGTTAGAAAAACAACAACACATATTGTATAATTACATTGAAAAATAGATCCTTGATATTAACCAGATTGTGATTGTACTCAAGAAGACTTTAATAGTTGTTAAAGTAGCTTTTGTAATCTTGTTGAGATTAGTGGATTAATACCTCGTTGGAGAGAGGCGAAATCACCTTGACGGGTGGACTGGAGTAGTTTGAGATCAAACGAACCAGGATAAAAATACTGTGTCATTAAGCTTTTAGATTCAAGTTTTCAATTCAACCCACCCTTCTTGTGTTTTTCTCATCTTCAACCCATAGATGAGAAGAGCCAAAATTTCTTCGAAAGCTTGTAAATCCAGGTTATTCCAACAGTCTTGAGCTTTTTCCAGTAGGAACTTGGCTAAGAACCCTTTGACACCACTTCTTGTTTCCCAATTAGCCGTGACATCGGATTGTTGCAAGTGTAAAGCTCGGTCAACCTCTTCAGGGCTTGGGTCTCTTTCGGTACCGTTAAAAGGTAGTTGATCGAGGATAGGAATTCCCTGAGTTGAGAGAACTCTTCCATATTTGGTACAAGCTGGTAATCGGGAAAGGTAAAGCAATGGTGCAAGGGGTCAAAGAACTGGAAAAATACCTTCATCATGTCTTCATCAAAGCTTGAGGTAACCAAGTTGAGAATTCGTCCATGTCTTTTGGTGAACAGAGAATTCTCAGGGACCCTTGACGCTAAATCCTTGAGCTGAAAAGGTACTCGTACAAGGTTGACTTGGATTGTATTCCTGCGAGTGGGAGTCATATCCTACAAAACAGAACAAATATGAATCTCAAAATCCTTGAAATGGTTAGTTTAAAATGCTATGGCATGATGTCATGATGTTATGTACAAGCATATGCACAAGTTAAATAAAATAAATCCTTAGGCTTAGGCTTGCATGGAGTCTCATAGGTAAGTATCCTCTTGAATATTAGTTGGCTTAACCTGTCCTAGTTAATAGTAACTGGGTTCTAAGGAATCTCAATATCACTAATTTGTCTTCTCGGACATTGTTTCAGCGCAAGCCTCTTTCACGGCGACCAAAATATCCCAAAAAGCCAAACCTCAATGAGTGTAGTATCGAGTATCTACCAACTTCGGACTGCACCAAAGCCGGTCATCTCACTACGTCCTAATGGCCAAGTTGGTCAAGTAAAGGTTCTAAAAGTCAGTTAGTGCTTCATGACATCACTCAACGACCCTATATTCTCCTTGACTACTCAAGGGCTACCGGTACCCACAAATATGTCACAATAACGTAGCTATTGGTTAGACCATGTCGGTATACCCCGCACAGTTTCCACAACGTATTGCTACTTACCTATAAGGTATCCCAAATTCGGGTAGAGGATTTAAGCCTAAAAAATGAACCAAAATGTAAAGCATACAAGTCAAACAAAGAAAGCAAATAAAGGTGATCTAGCCCTAAGGTAACCCCACTTTTAAGTTTCTCCCCTGCAGAGTCGCCAGTTCTGTGATACAGTGGGAGAACTGACTTGGTTGTTTTGCATTTTATCGCAATTGTGCAGATAGCAAGAGTCACCACCGACTTTTCTTTTATCCAAAAGGAAAGGCTAAAAAGAACAGGAAAGACCTTTAGAGATGTTTTCTTTGAGTTCAGGGGGTAAATTATGAAAAGGGAAGGTATTAACACCATTTTCATCTGTATTTATCTACGGGCTCTTAGTTGCTTGCTAGATCACTTGCTTTTGTTTGAATGTGGTTGTGGTGTGGGTTTTGAAATTATTTTGAAAATGTCTTTGTAATGGTTCTCTTTTCTATAAGAATGCGTACAAAGTTTTGTTTTGAAAATAGTTTAAAAAGATGTTTGTGGAATGTGTTTTTGAAAGTGATTTTGAAAATGCGTCTTCTTTGTAATGGCTCTCGTTTCTATAAGAACGCGTACAAAGTGTTTGTCTTTTGAAAATGTTTCAAGATGAAAGTGTTGGTGTAAAATTGTTTTGTTGTGAGCAAGCGAGCAACTAGGAGTGAATCTATTTACTCAAAAGATCTTAGATGTTCTTTTCCTCCTCCTTTAGATGTTGCTATCTTACCATTGATTTGGTAAGAAGCCCCATCGTTGGATGTGAAGGGACAGGCGCAGGTCAATCGTACAGTCATAGAAGGCAACTTACGAGACGCTTTAGTAATTTTTTGTAAGGGACTGGATCGTTTTACCGAAGGCAACATCGAGGGACTACGATCTTTTTATCGAAGAGTATTTTCTAAAGCGTCTCATATTCGAGGGACATGACTGTGTTTCCGAGGCAACAAGCAAGGTTACCCTAGAGGTGTGCGTGTGAAAAGTGTGTTCGATTCAAGTTAATTTGTCTTTGATTAGGGTTATCTAGCGGTTGCTTTTATCTTTCCATACACACCCTATCTTACTAGAAATTATATGAAAAGCGGTAAACTTGCGGAAATTAAAATCCTACACTATTACACCATTAGGGGGATGGGGATACAATTTGAAAAATGGGGATGAAATAAGTGTCTAATTATTATAACCATATCGAATAAGTGGGCAGTAACAAAGTATATATGTATATAATGCAAAAACAATGTAAAAAGAGAGAAAAACAACATTTTGAACTATTATGTGTCGACACATGTTGTTATGCATCGACACATAACTTTCCTTGCCCCTGCCAAACCAAATAAACTCAGTATGAGTCGACGCATAGTGGGATGTATCTAGTCATTTCCTGCTTGTGTCGACACATACACGTTTTGTGTCGACTCATGCACTTTCCATCTTTCTGTTTTAGGCCCTGGGTAGCAGTATGAATCGATGCATACAACCATGTGTCGACTCATACCATGCTTTTTCACTTAGAATGAGTCGACCCATATGGGTATGTGTCGACCCATGTTACAGCTTTTTGCCTCTATCACCATTCTTTTGCATGTGTCAGTCAGTTTTCAACATATAAATGATAAAAATGAATAGTAAGGAAATGATTAACTTCAAGAGTAATGATTACTTCATCTTATCCTCAGAAATAAACCAACAATGATGTATGGTAGATACAAGATTGAGATGACTTACCTTGCAAATGCACTTTCGGTTTTGAGTCTAAAACCCTTCAAGATGTTGTGTGGACTTTAATGAAACTCCAGGAAGCTGCTAGACCTTCCTTTATGTTGAAGGTTACTGAATCAACTCCCAACAGTCAAGTTTATATAATATTGTCTTGTGTTTAGAAGTTGAGAATAAGAGCCCTACAGAAATTGTTCTTGAGCTTGAGAAGTATCTATGTGATATGAAGTGTTTTGAGGATTTATGGGAGGGTTAGAAAGGTTGTATAATAGTGGGTTGTGGATCTTTTCTGTTTTGATGAGTTAAAACAGAGTTGAAGATGAACAGAGCTTTTATGGATTAACTAGGTTTTCTGAATGAGTTGGTTTTAACAAAAAAAAATTGTTTTTCTTTTCTCTCCTTTTTTCTCAAAAAAATCCTCCCCTCTGTCTTATGAATCAGTCCCTTTTGTAGCCCATTGACTGAGGTTTAGGAGGGAAACAAAATAAGTTGTTTTGAACTATTTTTACATACTACTTTGATGCTTTTTCCACACAATTCTCTTTTTCCATTTTGGTGCAATTTTGTGGCTATTATGATGCAGGTTGGAGTAGAATGCATAGAGCATTTTTGGACTGGTTTTTTGGACTGTATAGGGCAGCATATACAGGTTTTGTGACAGGTTTGTGGTGCAGCATAGCACAAGATTTTATAGGACAACAAATGAACAGATTTTTGGAGTGTTGTGGCAATGCATAGAAGTAACATATCATTTTTTGTTCAACCATAATTTGGACAACATAGTTTTCAGCATGAAACAAGTTTGGTTTGTGGAGATATTAATGCACATTGTATCAAAGACAAAGCATTGTGGCAAGGTTTTTAGTCAAAGGGAAAAGTCCAAGCAATACAAAGTTTAGGGTTTGTGAACTTGTAAAAATGTCACTTTGTAATAACTTGAATTATTTATAATATCTTGAACTATTTTGAATTGTAGTGACAAGATGTCATGAAGCAATGAATTTAACTTAGAAAAATTTCCAAGTCTTGCAAAAGTTGGATTTTTGACTTTCTTGATTTTTGATGATCAAATTTCATATTTTGGATGTCTTGATGAAATATGATTTTTGGGACTCAACTTTGGTCAAAAAGTCAAAGTTTGACTTTTTTAGTGTACAATTGACTTTTCCCACCAGTTGACTGAATTTTGTCTATCAATCCACTGATCTCAGGAGATGAATTAAAATGTGCAATTAGGTCAAAATGACGCGCTCAGATCCTTGAGATTATGCTTCCAACCAATAAGCCAGGTATTAGGTCAAAAATCAAAGTTCGATCATTCTCAGTCACAACCCTAGTTTTGCCCATTTTTTCCTTGTGAATGTCTTTCTTGGGAAATTGTAGTCCAAGACTTGAAATTTGATAGAAGCAAGCCTAAAAGTATAGGAGGATCCTTTGATAAATGAGAGAGAAAATTTTTGGGTACAACACCATGCCCCAAGCTCGTATAAATCTTTAATGATAACCTTGGACATTGTTCTCTTAGTCGAACACAATACCTCAAATACGTGTATCATGAAGACCGTCTCTTCGAGCATAACGAAAATTTCGTAGAGCTAAAGAAGGGTTATAAGTAATACCTCCCATAATGCCAAGGAGTTGGACATTAGGGAATTCTCCATAGCAGTTAAAAATGGTAACATCCTCCAAAGATCGGGAACACCAATGAATATCTGAATAAGAGAGTGACATCATCCTTTGAGACCACCTCAAGCCTTGTTCGTTCTTCAAAACTGATCGAGAAAGGTGAGAAATAAACCACATAGATAGAAATGGTATACAACACATAAGAATCCCTCTTCTCCTTATGGTATGGGTGTGAAGAGAATGCTAAATATATCCGAGCAAGGTAGGCACCGAGTTACGAGAGAGGAAAATTTTGACCGCATTCACATTTATAAGTTGGTCTGGATTAGGGAACAATACCAAACCATAGACTAGAATAGCCAAAAAAATTTCAAATGCTGGCAAATCCAAAGCATCCCAAAATAGTTGAGCCTTCTCTAATAGAAATTTATCTAGAAAATCATTGACTCCGCTCCTTGTTTTTCAATTAGCCACAATATTGGACCATTGCAAATGTAAGGCTGATGCAATCTCCTAAGGTTATGGATCTTTGTCAATACTGGTGAAGGGTATTTAATCAAGAATAGGTACTCCTAATAATTTAGATAACTCTTCCATTGTGGGCACCAATTGATAACCAGTAAATGTGAAACAATGATGTTTAGGGTCAAAGAATTGAAAGAGCACACACACCATGACTTCTTCAAAGCTTGAAGTAACCAGGTTGAGAAGTCGACCATATCTCTTGGTGAATGGATAATTTTTAGGGACCCTTGATGCTAACTCTTTGAGTTGAGGAGGCACTTTTACAAGGTTGATTCGGATGGTATTCCTGCGAGTGGAAGCCATATCCAACAAAACAGAACAAAGATAAATCCCTAGGTCCTTGAAATGGTTAGTGAAAATGCTATGTCATGATGTCATGATATTATGTACAAATAATCATATACAAGCAAAGAAAACAAGTTCTTAGGTTTAGGCTTGCATGGAGTTTATAGGTAAGTACCCTCTTGAAGTTTTAGTTGGTTCAACCTGTCCTAAAAAGTAACCGGACATTGTTTCAGCACAAGCCTCTGTTTTGGCGACTGAAATATCCCGAAATTCTGATCTCAATGAGAATAGTATCGAGTATCAACCAACTTTGGATTGCACCAAAGTCAGCTATTTCACTACTTCCTAATGGCCAAGTTGTTCAATTAAAGGTTCTACGATCAGTTAGTGCTTCATGACACCACATAGCGGCCCCGTATTCTCCTTGATTCGCTACAAGGGATATCGGTACCAACAAATGTGTCACACTAACTTATCCATCATTTCAACCATATCGGTCTATGTTGTACAATCTCCATGATCTATTGCTACTTACCTAATAATGCCCCCAGATCCGGGTAGAGGATCTATACAAAACCCAAACACCCTTTTAAGAGTAAAGCAAGCAAGTCAAACAATGAAAGCATTTAAATTTTAACTAATCGCTAAGGTAACCCCAATTTTAGTCTAAGTCCTCAGCAGAGTCTCCAGTTCTGTAATACGATGAGAGAACTTAATTGGGTGTTTTACATTTTATCGCAATTATTGCGGATAGCAAGAGTCGCCATCGAGTTTTCTTTTATCCAATAAAGGAAAGGGTGAAAAGAACAGAAAAGACCTTTTGAGAATTTTCTTGAGTTCGGGGTGTAGGTTATGAAAAGGGAAGGTGTTAGCACCCTTTTCATCCATAGTTATCTAAGGGCTCTTAATTGCTAGCTCACTTTTGAAATACTTTTGTAAATGTGTTTGTTTGAAAATATTTTGAAAAGTGTCATTGTTGGGCAAACTTTATAATGATTCTCGTCTCTATAAGAATGTATACAAAGTGTTGACTTCGAAAATATTTCAAGAAAGTGTTGGTGTATTGAAAGATGTTTGTTTTGAAATTTTTGTGACCAAGCAATTACGAGCAATCTACTTACTCAAAAAGTATTTGTTCTTCTCCTCCTCCTTTAGATAGTGCTTGTCTACCATTGATTGGTAGAGAGCCTTATCATTGGATGTGAAGGGACAGGTGTGGGTCGTCGTATAGTCATAGAAGGCAACCTGTGAGATATTTTAGCAATTGTCATAAGGGACTAAGATCATTTACCGAAGGCAACATTTGAAGGGTCATCGAGGGGCTATGATATTTTGAGTTCGAGGGTCTTTGCTAAAACATCCCACATTCGAGCGACTTGACTGTTTTGATCTAAGGCAACAAGTGTGGGTTATCCCTATAGGTTCATGTGTGCAAAGTGTATTTTTTTCATTTAATCTGTCTTGAGTTAGGGTTGTCTATTGTTTGATTTTAAGTGTTGTCATACAAACCCTAATTACTAGCAATAATAAGGAAAGCGGTAAATTACGAAATTTAAATATCTCACATTATTACAAAACTTTAGGGGATGAGGATACAAATTTACAAATGGGGATGACAAGTAAAATAAACCCTAATTAGTATTAAAAGGCTTTGACAGTTACATAAATTGCATGCGAAATAATAAGATGTACAAAAATGTAAGGATAATGAAAAGAGAAAAGAAAATTGTTTTTATTTGAGTTTTTGATGAAAAGGTTTTTTTTATAATTAATCTAATTAATTAATTTGAAAAGAAGTTAATTAATAAAAATCCTAATGTCTAAATTAATTTAATTAAGAAAATAAATTAAATAGTTTAAGAAAATATTTTCATTATTTCTGTCTATAAAGTAAATAAAATAAAAATAAAATAAAGTGGCAGAAATTGATCTAATTATTTAAAAAAATATTGTTTTTATATTTTTGGTTAAATAATAAAATAGATAAATAAAATAAAATATAATAAAATTAAAATAAAATACAAAATGTTGGATCTGAGTTAAAAGTAAATGAGGGGGTGTGAGAAAGTGTTTTTGTTTTAGGCCCAAAACAGTTTTTGTATAGTCAGAAAATAAACAAAAATAAAAAAAGAAGTGGACTTGGCTGTTGGAAGAAAATAGGGAGGTGATGTTCAGTAGAAAAATAACCAGGCCCAACCAAAGGAGGCCCATGCATGTTGCAAAATAAACAAAAAACAAGACAAAATAATATGAAAAATCACAAAAGGGTACCACTGGGGCTCGAATTCAGGTCCCTATAGCTCCAAGCCTTACGCGCGCGCTCTCTGCCACTGGGGTGGCTATACATCCAGTATTTAAAACAAAAACCAATAAATATATTATAAACCTTGTCCTGAACATGTCATCTTCTTCTTCCTCGCGCTAGGATGTTCTTCAACATTTTTGAAATCTGTAACTTCCTCATTTCTGAACCAAAATGGAAAATGTAAACATGAAAGTTGCTTGAAATTTAACCATGATTTCAACCATGTAAATAAATAAAGCTATGGGTCAAAGATGAACACGGATTTCTGTTGGTACCAAATTTAACCTAACTTTTTTCAGAAATTTCAAACTCAAAATTCTCCATGCTCAGGAAATATAAATGAAATCTAAAAGCATGGTTAGCTTCAGGGAAGTGATGTCTACATTTTATCTTTGAAAATCAAATTCAAATGATGCTTGCATGAAGAGTTGAAAGTTCAGAAAACTCACCTTGCAAATTAAAATCGAGTTTTGAGTTTGAGCACTCTTCAAGGTGTTGTGATGATCTGGTTAGCTTCACTGAACCTCCAGGAAGCTATTGCAATGCTTACTTTGGATTGAGAGTGGCTGAATCGTGCTAGAGAAGTCAATGTGCAAGATGTTGTTTTTGAAAATGGAGGATTGTGATGGAGGTGTTACAGTCGTATAACAGGTGTTTGGATATGTTCTAAATGATGTATGGTAGCTTTGTGATTGATTTGGAGTGAAAACGCACGAGTGAAATATGAGTTTGAGGTGTAAGGTCAAAATTTGTACAAAAATGGTGTTTTGAGGCAATTTCTGGCTTAAGGGAGTTTGGGAGAGTTTTAGAGATTATAAAATCGTATTCTTGGATTGTAAACAATTTCTTAATTTATAGGAAAAGATTTGAGGACTTGAGATGATCATAATCACAAGATCACATGTTGTGGATTTTTAATTTGTTTTTGAAGCAACCTTGACAAATATGGTTTCAAGGCAAGGTACAAAGCTTGTAGGGTGGCTAGAAGCTTTAAACATTTTTGCTCTGATCTTGTAGAGGAAGTTTATGCAGAAGGAACATGTGAAAATCTCAAGACAAGTTGACTTTGTGATTAAAGCAACTTTTCAAGAATGGCAATGGGGCCTTTGTGCCATAAATGGAAAACTAGATTGGATAATGGTTCAAACACTCAGACAATGGTTCAATGAGTTATGTAAACATCTGATCATGGATATATTTTCAAGTTAGAAGGCCTTCAAAGTGAGATTATGCAGCATAGGTTAAGGTTTTGGTTATTTTTTCATCATCCAAAGTACTTGTAATTCAAGAATGGATGCCCAACTTCTTCTCTTCGATTCTCTTAGATAAAAAAATGATCTCTTCAAGTTCTTGGATATTTTGGAAACCTTGAAACATTGTCTGCAACCTTCATATTGACCACTTTGGCTAAATCATCTTGGATTTAGGTGAAAATTCGTCAAGAAGTTAGGTCAAAAATGTGCCTAAACTTGTCAAAATTTTCCCTAAGTGTTTTATGAAAAATGTCATGACTTCACTGGCATATCTTCAAATATAAGCATTTTTTGGAAATCAACCCTATAATACAAAGTTGTAGAATTCATCAAGATCTACAACTTTCATGTTGAAAGTTTTCTTTGAATCATCTTGCATCTTGGTGAATAAAGGTAATGAAGTAATGAATTTATCAAGTATAAAATATACTTAGAAAATTTTCTAAGTCTTGAGAACTTTGACTTTTGTGGACTTTCTTGATTCTTGTTGACAAAGTTTAATATTTTTGAGTATTTTTATGAATATTGATCTTTAAAAATCAATGTTGATCAAAAAGTCAAACTTTGACTTTTTGTGTATCAGTTGACTTTTCATCAGTTGATCCAAAATTCAACTATCAATCCATTGATCTTGGGAAATGACTTGAGTCATGAAATTAGGTCAAAATAATGTGCTTGAAAACTTGATATCATACCTCAAAACATTAAGTCATTTGTTAGGTCAAAAGTCAATGACTGGTCATTCTCAGTTAATACCCTAATTTTGACCATTTTGCCCTTTTGATGATTTGGACACTTTTCTTGAGGAATTATGATCAAACCTTGAATTGATAAATATGACTTCAAAATATTGATATGGGCCAAAAATCTTGAAGTTTGACTGTAGGTTGACCACAATTGACTTTTTACCCAATACAACTAATTTTCAGTCATCTGATCAATTAACTGAGCAAAATTGTGATCCAAGGCTTGAAACTTGGAATGAGTATTCTTGGAGATCTATAATGAACCATGAAAGTCATTTGAGGAATTAGGAGTCCAACTGTCCTTGTGAAAATCAAAATCCTAATTTGGGGTCTTAATGCTTAGGAGATAATTTAACCTAGTCAACACTTGTGCGAACTTAAGTTATTGAAGATTTTTTGTGAGAAATGTCATGAGAAAAGAGAGGGAAAATTTTGGGGTACAACAACCTCTATCTCATGATGGATCATGTCAGGGAATAAAGCTACCATAGCACGCTGGTATGTGGCGTCAGCATTCTTCAACCCAAAAGGCATAACCTTGTAGCAGAAAGTGCCCCATTGTGTGACGAAGGTAGTTTTCTCCATGTCTTCAGGTGCCATCTTGATCTGATTATAACATGAGAAGCCGTCCAAGAAGGAGAATACCTTGTGTTGAGTGGTGTTGTCGACCAAAACATTTATATGTGGCAGTGGGAAGTCATCTTTGGGGTTTGCCTTGTTCAGATCCTTGTAATCTACACACATACGTACCTTGTCGTCTTTCTTTGGTATCGGGACCACGTTTGCAACCCATTAAGTATAGGATTTCACTTATAAGAAACCTGCGTTGAGTTTCATCATAACTTCGGCCTTGATGTTCTCTGACATCTCAGGACGCATGCGACGAACTTTCAGTTTTATTGGAGAACAACCCTCTTTCGTCGGCAGACGGTGAACCACAATATCAGTATCGATCCCTGGAATATCTTCGCATTACCAAGAAAAGATCTCAACATATTCATACAACATCTGTATTAAACTTTTCTTGACACCGTCCTCTAGGTTGGCGCCTATCTTGACTTCTTTTCTGACTACTTCAGTACCCAAGTTTACAATTTCAACTGGCTATTCATGTGGTTGAATAGCCTTTTCCTCTTGCATTAACAATCTGGAAAGTTCTCTAGGTATTTCACAATCTTCCTCACCTTCGTCCTGGGCTTGGTAGATCGGATTTTCAAAGTCATAAGTGGCAATAACAGAGTCGTTATCAACGGGATCCAGAGTGGATGTGGATATGCACTCTATTGTGTGGGTGTGTGTAAGAATACATAGCTATTTGAAAATAATAAAAGTAAAAAGAAAAACAGAGAGTACAAAATTTGAATGCAAAACGTCCAATGCTTTATTAAATGAAAATATGTTTATGAAATGACAACCCTTAACAAACGAATCGTTGTGCACCGAGTAAGGCACAAGGTTTTAAATCATTGTTTAAACATTACATAACCAAACTTTGAAAGCAATAAAAACAGAAATGTAGCTATTACTCCTGACTAAAGGAAATATAGATAATGTCTTTTGCCTTCCAGTTGTTGAGCCTGTTGCCAATGGTAGGAAAGATCCAGCTGTCAAGGTCATAATCACTGTCAGGGTCTTCTATCACATTGACTTTGTTGTTGCTGACACGGAATGATGGTCTTCCAGCATGAGCGTGACGAACAGCCCTTTGAACCTCTACAGTGAAACCCAAACCAAATTTGTCTGATTTATACAGAATGTCCAGAAGCTGACCCCAAATAGTACAACCACCTTCTTCCACATCAGCCTTAGCATCCTTCAATGAAGCCATCTTGGGCGGAGCCCTGGTAACTTTGGGGATGGAAGAGACATCTTCAGTAATGACTGGAGGGATAACTTTAGAAGCCTGACAAGGAGTGTCATCAATGAATTCTCCGTCCATATCTGCGTACCAGAATGAGTTCAAGTGGCTAACCATATACTCTTCTTTGCCACAGACTGTAACAACCTTTTCCTGCACCAGATACTTCAGCTTCTGGTGTAAGGTTGAGGTAACAGCGCCTTCCCAATTGGATCCTGGGGCATCCCAGTAAGCAATAATAATCTGGCCAAATATCCATCACATAGAAGGTTGATTTAAAGTTCTAAGAACCTACCTTGATCAGAAGATCCACTTCTCCGTGTACCATCCTCTTTGACCCGTCAAAGGCTCGAACTATAATATCACTGGGTTTCAGTATAACCCCTTCACAATCAATTCTGTCAAGAGCGCCTTTTGATAGAACATTTAACGAGGAGCCGGTATCAACCAATACATGAGCCAAAGTAGTGCCCTTGCATTCAATAGAGACATACATGGCTTTATTGTGATTTCTTCCTTCAGGAGTTAGGTCAGCATCGGAAAAACCTGACCCATTGTCAGTTGTCAAACTAGCAACATAACTTCCAAATTGATCGATGGAGATTTTTTGTGGCACGTGAGCAGTCTTCATGAATTTCACTAAAACCCGTTCATGGGCTTCAAAACATGGTAACAGGGATAACATGGAGATTTTGGAGGGGGTATGCCCTAAATGTTTAACAATCTTGTAATCTCTCTTACTAATAATCTTCAAAACCTCCTCCAACTCTTGCCTAGAGGTGTCTTCAACTGCAACTTCTTTAGGCGCCTCTGTCTGGAAGGCTCTGTTATTTTATCTTTTCCCTGAGTCCCAGTAGTTGACTCGGTAGCAGTAACTCGAACAGGTATAAAAATAGCCTTCAGAGAGATTTCTAGGTAGAAAACCCTTCCGCTTCTAGTAACTTTATTGATCCCAGTAATATTGTCAATGTCGGGATCACCAACTTCAGTAACTTCATCTTCAATAGCCGGTAGTTCTTGCTTGACACCATGGTAGTATAAGTCGGATCCATAGTTCCACGAGATAGCTTTATCTGAAGAACATGAAATAGGTCCAGGTGTAGTGATGATTAGAGAAGTAGCTTTAGGATTGGCAGTAATTCTTACAGGACCTTTAGAGGTAATCCTAACAGGAGTGCTAGATATTACAGATAAGTCTTGAAACAAGTTCTCAGTAGAAGAAACCTTCTCAACCAAAATTATGTGATTGTCCATTAGGCGTTGAACGCCTTCCTTCAACAACTTGCAGCCATTGGGTTAGGTTGCGCAACAGTAACATTTTTCAATACAGCCCAGAAATAAACCGACCCGCAACATATTCTTCTTGATAATTGGTAGGGGAGTAACCAATTCACTTACAGTAACAACATAAAGAACATTGTCAATAACACTTATGCTTTTTTCATGCTTCGGCATAAGTGCAATAATTACACTCGAGGTTTCCGGAGGATCAAACTTAATCTCTTTATTGTTGATCATATCCTGAATCTTGTTTTTCATGGCCCAGCAGTTGTTGGTGTCGTGCCCAGGACTGTTGGAATGATAGACACACTCCATATTTGGATTGTGGCAGGGAGAGGAGGTGTTGGGATTCTGAGGAGGCTCCCTTAATTTTATCAACTCTTCTTTCAGTAAATGTTGTAATGCCTAAGATAATGGCATACTGATCTTCGTAAACTATCTTCTCGAAGCGTCTGACCTACGTTGGTTGCCCTATTATTGTTGTTGAACATGCGCAAGATTAGAAATCAATATCGCTCCCACAGACTGATTGCGGTCACTTTTAATACGGCCATTCGGGCCATAAATAACATTGATTTCCTTCTTACCACTGAATGTATTCTTAACAACACTTGAAGATGCAACTACTGGAATTTTTCCGCTCCTGATACCACTTTCGACACGTTCTCTGATTTGAATTAGCTCAGTAAAACCAAATGAGGAGCTTCCAATCAGATGGTTAAAGAATGGTATTGTACCCCAAAATTTGCCTTCCCTTTTTTTTTAAAAAACATTCTTAAAAGGTTCTCAAGTACTCAAGGGTCGACCAGTCAAATTCTCATCCTAAGCAATGGGTCCACAACTAGGGTTTCATCTTGTACAAGGAAGAATGGGTTTCAAAGGTCTCAAATAGTTTTCATGGTTCTCCATAGTTCTTTAACAATGCACATGTCAAGTTTTAAGCCTTGCATCACAAGTTTGCTCAGTCAATGGCTTAGATGATTGAAAGTCAACTGTATTGGATAAAAAGTCAACTGAGGTCAACATGAAGTCAAACTTCAATATTTTTGGTCAACGTCAATATTTTTAAGTGATATTTATCATTTTATTAAGGGTTGATCATGATTACTCAATAAAATCCCTAAAATCCTCAAAAGTCCAAAGTTGATAAATTAGGGTTTCCTTAGGAGAAGTCAATTGAACTTTGACCAAGCATAAATTTCACATGCTTCATCAACTTTTCCCCAAACAAATCCCATTTTGAAGAAAATTCAATTCTCTACAACTTTGTAAATGTATGCTCAAGTCCAAAAAATGCTTCATTTGAAAGATATGTGCTAATACATTATAGGTCATTTCAAAAGTCAACAAAAAGACACTTTTTGTGAAGGCAACTTACATCAAGATAAAGTCTCAAAATGCAAAAATTATAAAAAGAGAAATTGAAGAAGACATCTATAGATTTTCAAAAATTCCCAGATCATCTTCAAAATATGAAAGTTGAGAGAGTTATGACCATTGGAAGTTGGGAAATTTTGGTAAAATGCATGAAATGCAAAGTGAGCAAACTTGAAATTTTGAACTAGTGGGCATAACTTTTGATGTTCAAACATGTTCCCAATGTGTTAAAGGAGCTCTAAATCCATTCACATATTTTTATGATTTTTATTTATTTTATTTAAATTTTTATTCATTTAAATGCAAATAAATCAAATAAAATGTAAAATCATTGGGCCAAGGCGCATGGGCTTTTGATTTCAATCACATGGAGGTCCAAGAACACATGACAAACATGCCAAAATTGTGAAAACATGTTGGGAACAAGAATCTTCAAGTTTGAAATGTTTTTTTAACAAATTTGGAAGGATTTCAATGTATTTTTTGCAATGAATTGTGACATGATGGTACAATATTCTTGTCTTGTTCTTTTTCTTGTTCTATTACATTCCCTTATAAATACATGAAATACTCAAGTGCAAAGAACACACAAGCTGCTGCCTCAAGAAACACTTCAAAAATCTCAAGAAAAGTGCAAACTGGTATCACACGATCCAGCCACTCTCAAGCCAAACGAAGTGTCCAAACCTCTTCCTGAAGTCCTCAGGAACACATCTATCCCAAGAACCAGAAGATTTCATGCCTGGAACTCGTGCTTCAAACTCCACCAGTTTGCGTTTTTTCTTTGAATTCAATCTTAAATTCCATGCATTACTAATGTGTTTGATGAGCTCAAATGTATTCAGAATATGATTTAGGACGAGTTTGACGTATCACATGCAAGATTTGATGCATAAATATCTATATTCCATTTTAAGGTATAGAAATATGTTTGCTTCAGACCTCTCTTTACAGGCACATTCAAGAGAAAAGAACCCCATCATCAGATTCGTAGTCCTTTAATTAAGGGGGAGGGTCCCATTAACTTTTCAATTTTCTTGTTTTTATTATTTTTTGCTTTTCCTTTATTAATTTAATTACCTTTTTAACTAGACTATAAAAAAAATCAAAAAAACTAATTTTTATTTAAAAATATTTAGACTTAGTTTTTTTTATTAATTAATTTGTATTTAAAAATAATTAGACATTAGGTTTTATTATTATTAATAACTCTATTTTCTTAAAAAAGGAAATAGAAAGTAGAAATAATTAGGTTTTAATTATTTTATTATCACTTTAATCATTTTCCAAATAATAAAACATCAAAAATATTTTTTCCTACACTTAGAATCTTAGGTTTATTAAAACCTTTTTCTAACATTTATTTTTTCTTTGCTATTTATATTTTAGAAAATAAATGTATAGGTCGTATGGTTGATTTTGTAATAGCTTAGTTTATTTTCCCGCATTTTTCCTTATTATGTAACTGCCCATGGGATGTATAGCCTAGGTTTATTTTCCCGCACTTTTATTTTCTGCACCTATATTTTGTATGCCTTGTATGTATATATAATTGTTAGATAAATAAGATTGTATGACAAGATAATAATCAAATTCTAGAAAACCTAATCAAGATAAATTAACTGAAAACAATTCACTTTTCACATACGCACCTCTAGGGTGACTTCACTTGTTGCCTTCGGATAAAAAACAATCATGTCCCTCGAGGGTAGGGATGCTATTAGCAAAGACCCTCGGTTAAAAATCATCATAAAGATCATAGTCCCTCAATGACCCTTCAAAGCTGCCTTCGGTAAATGATCTTGTCCCTCGATGTTGCCTACAAATACATGATGATAGTCCCTTCGAATTGCTAAAGAAAACCCTATATGTTGCCTTTATGACTGTATGATGACCCGCGCCTTTCCCTCAAACATCCAATGATAGGGCTTCCTACTAACTAATGGTAGGATAGCACTATCTAAAGGAGGGAGAAAAGAACAAAAGAATTTTCAGTAGGTAGATAGTTCTTAATCGCTTGCTCGCGAACATTTAAAAACATTTTTCACAATACACTTCTCTTTTGAAATATTTTAAAAACAAACACTTTGTATGTGTTCTCAATGATACGAGAATCATTACAAAGTTGTTTAACTTAGGCATTTTCAAAATATTTTCAAACTTACACATTCACAAAGAATTTTCAAAAGTGAGCTAGCGATTAAGAGCCCGTAGATAACTACAGATTAAAAGGGTGCTAACACCTTCCCTTTTCATAACTTACCCCACTTACTCAGAAAATTATCAAAAGGTCTTTCCTGTTCTTTTCACCCTTTCCTTTATTGGATAAAAGAAAAGTCGTTGGCGACTCTTGCTATCTTTGATATTTGTGATAAAACGCAAAAAACTAAAAGTTAGTTCTCCCACCGTATTACAAATGGACCTGTCAAAGGGCCCATGAACATATCAACCAGCTCCCTATCAGATAAGGGAGGTTGCACTCTTTCGGCCAGATCTCTCCACTTTTAGGCATAATCTTTGAGCCCTTCATTCAAGCCTATAGTCATGTTTCATAATTGCACGCGAGATGGTATAAGGTCAGTAGTGTATCGATATTGCTTGTAAAAAGCAGCAGCCAAGTCTTCCCAAGTACGAATGTTGGTTCCCTCCAGCTGATAGAACCACTCGAGTTATGTACCAGACAAACTTTCCTGAAATAAGTGAAGCCATAACCTTCTGTCAGCAGTATGGGGTTGGATATTCTGAACATAGGACCTCAGATGAAGTTTGGGACAAGACACACCATCATATTTAGCAAAAGATGGGACCTTGAACTTGTGAGGGATAACTACCCCCAGAATAAGACCCAGCTCCTCGAAATACAATCCATGAACTTTCGGGATCTCCATGGTCTTGAGGCAACCTTCCAATTATTTGTACATGTCATCAGCGGGAGGATAATGTTCATCAGAATAGTCTTGGTCCTCAAGAATTTTCCCATAACCTTGATTTCTTCCATCTTCAGCCTTAACACTTCTACTGTCTTCCTCTTGATTGTCATCTTCATCAGAGGAGATATCAACAGTTTGAACCGGTTTAGCGGGACTTTGAACCTTCTCCCCATATTGAGGATAGCAATTGGCTTCCGAGTCTTCTTCTTTTTGGCTATGAGCACCATCATCTCTTTCTGCCCATGGGCTAAGTTCAAGAGCGTTTCCTAGAATTGGGAATTCTGTGCTTGGAGTTCCTTGACAGTATGTTCTAGAGCCATCTCTTACTGAAATAAACAGCAAGAAGATGAGAAAACTTGCTTATAGAGTACATGTTATGTGATGATATGCATGATATGCAAATGCAAGTGCAATGTTTTCAAGGACCGTCGCGGGATTTAAAATTTTTTTAAATAAAAAGAAACAAAAGAAATTTTAGTAACAAGCTCAAATTATAATTGCTTTCAATAAAAAGAGTTACAAAACAACAAAATATGAATTCAAGTCTCCCATGGATGCTTCCTCTTTGTGTTGACATATGCATTACTGCTTTGTTCTTCGTGGAGTCGTTTCGTCAGCTCTAGTACTTTCTTTTCACTAGCATAGAACTGGGCCTTGAAGGTATCTTTTTATTCCTTGAGCTGAATCCAGGCCTTCAATAGCTCTTCGAAGTCGGTAGGTATATCGGGATGAAGAACGGTATGAGAAATATCCCCTTCAATAACATGCTCTACAATAACTGGTAAGATAGCAGTATATGGCATTTTACGATTTTGAGCGCGAGATCGCACCCATCTGATGTAAGGCTCTAGAGGAATGGAATTCTCGTGTCCCAAAGTCTTGCTATCAATCTTGTTGACCGTTCCCCAAGCACGTATAAACCTTTGATGGTAATTTTAAGGACCGTTCTCATAGTCAAACACAATACCCTGGATGAGCATATCGTGAGGACCATCCCTTTGAGCATAAGCAAACTGACGCAGAGCTAGAGAAGTGTTGTAAGTGGTGTCCCCTCTTATACCTTGGAGTGGTAGATTAGGGAATTCCCCACATCGATCAATAATAGTGACATATACCTGAGATCGAGAACACCAATGGATATCTGCATGAGTGAGTGACATCAACCTTTGAGACCACCTTAAACCTTGTTCGTTCTTTATCATTGATTGGGGAAGGTGCGAAATAAACCACCTGGACAGAAGAGGTATGCAACAAATAAGAGTTCCTCGCTTCTTCCTAGTACGAGTGTAGAGGGAATGCATGACATCTCCAAACAAAGTAGGTACCAGATTATGAGTGAGAAATATTTTGATGGCATTCACATCTATGAATTAGTTTGGATTAGGGAATAGTACCAACCTATAAATCAGCAAATCCAACATATCCTCAAAAGCACATAAATTCATGGCATCTAAAAACCTTTGAGCCTTCTCTATCAGAAATTTAGGATAAAAACCTTTGACTCCATTCCTTTCTTCCCAATTAGACACAATGCCCGATTGTTTCAAATGTAAGGCTATTGCAACGTCTTCAGGTTTCGGAACTTGCTCTAGACTGGTGAAGGGTACCTAATTAAGAATAGGCACTTAGATAAACTTATAGAATTCTTCCATTGTGGGCACCAACTTATAATTCGGAAGGGTAAAATAGTGATGCTTCGGATCAAAGAACTAGAAAATAATGCTCATCATGTCTTCTTGGAAGCCAGTAGTAACCAAACTGAGTAGATGACCATGTCTCTTGAATTGAGAACTGTCAGGAACCTATGGGAGTAATTCCTCAAGCTTAGAAGGTATCCTTACGAAGTTGATCCAGATGGCATTCCTACGAATGGAAGCCATGACCCTGCAACATAGAACAAAGATAAATCCCCTAGATCCTTGAAATGTTTGTCATGATATGACGTTATGATGTTATGATGTCACGTTCAAATAGATAATCAAACACAAGAAAAGCATGCAAAGGCCTTACATTTAAGGCTTTCATGGGGTTTGTAGGTAAGTACCCTCTTGAAGTTGATTTGGCTCAACGTGTCCTAAAGAAGTAACCGGGTTCTAGGGATCTCAATATCACTGATTTTTCCCACAACTTTTATCTAGCCTGGCAACTGACTTGCCACCAAACAAAACATGAGAGTCGAATTTCAATGAGCGTAGCATTGAGTATCAACCAACTTCGGACTGCACCAAATCCGGCTATCTCACTACCTTCTAATGGCTAAGTTGGGTCAATTAAGGTTCTAAAGTTCAGTTAGTGATTATGATACCACGCGGAAACCTATTATTCTCCCCCACTGACTCGAGGGACACAAGTATAAACCAATGTGTCGCACTAACGTAGCCATCACTTTAGCCATATCAGTATACTCCGTATAGTTTCCATGATCTATTGTTACTTACCTAAAATGCCCCCGGATCCGGGTGTAGGATCTTTGCAAGAAAATAAATCCGAGCAATCCCCAAAATGAAAAGCACACAAGACAAACAAGGAAAACATTTAAAAATGATCTAACTCTAAAGGTAACCACACTTTTAGTTCTCCCTAACAGAGTCGCCAGTTTTGTAATACGGTGGGATAAATGACTTGGTTTTTTGTTTTATTGCAAATGTTGCGGATAGCAAGAGTCACCGCCGACTTTTCTTTTGTCCAATAAGGAAAGGGTGAAAAGAACAGAAAAGACCTCTGAGAATTTTTGAGTTCGGGGGGGGGGGGGGGGGGGGGTAGGTTATAAAAAGGGAAGGTGTTAGAACCCTTTTCATTCGTAGTTATCTACGGGCTCTTAATCGCTACCTCACTTTGTTTTGAAAAATGCTTTGTGTTTATGATTTGAAAATATTTTGAAAAAATGCCTAAGTACGTCAACTTCATAATTATTCTTGTAACTGTTAAGAATGCGTACAAAGTGTTTTTTTGTTTTTTAATATTTCAGAAAAGTGTTATTGTGAGAAATGTTTTGAAATGTCCGCGAGCAAGCGATTAAGAACTATCTACCTACTCAGTCTTTCGTGTTATTTTCCTACTCCTTTAGATAGTGCTATCCTACCATTAGTTGGTAGGAAGCCCTATCGTTGGATGTGAAGGGACAGGCGTGGGTCATAGTACAATCATAAAGGCAACTCGTAAGGGCGCTTTAGTAATTTTATCGTAAGGGACTAAGATTGTTTACCGAAGGCAGCATCGAAAGGGTCATCGAGGGACTACGATATTTTTAACCTAGGGTCTTTGCTAAAGCGTCCCCATGTTCGAGGGACATGACTGTGTTTCCAAAGGCAACAAGTGAGGTCACCCTGAAGGTGCGTGTGTGAAGAGTGTTTTGTATTTTAGTTATTTTAGTCTTGTAATTAGGGTTTTCTATGATTGCTTTTTGATCTTGCCATACATGCCTAGTTATTAGCAGTTGAATATATCAATAATGAAACACAATAAAGTGAGGGAAATAAAACTCTATGCTATTACAAGGCTTCGGGAGTGGGGGTACAAAATAGTAAAAACGGGGGAAATTAGTAAAACCCTAATTAAATTATTACAAACTGTAAGCAAGTACATATATGGAAAAAATAATGAAACACGCGACAGTAATAAAATAGGTGAACTCATAAAATAAAAGAAATGAGAAAAGAAATTGTTTTGTGATTTTTTAATAGAAAAAAGGTTGGATGGTTAACCTAAAAAACTAATTGATTTTAATTAATTAAAAAAATTTAATTAAATTAAACAAAACCCTAAAATCTAAGTTGATTTTAATTTAGTTAATAAAACCTAAAAAAATAAATTAGGGTTGATTTCAATTAAAAGCCTAAAACTAAATTAGGGGTTTTTAAGAAAAATCAAAGGTTTGTGAAAAACGTTAAGTTTTATGAAAAAAGATAAAGAATTGTAAGAAAAAAACTAAGAGTGGTAGGGGTGGATGTTGAACCCACACCTTCAAGACTTTCCAGCAACACAATCACCACTAGACCAAGCATGCCTTGGTGATAAGAAACAGGTTCAACGCTTTTTGTAATTAACCCTATAAAATATTGAAATGTTAAGAAAATAAGTGGTAAAAGGCTGGATCGAACCCAGACTCTTTGACACAAATTACTTATCGCCCGCGCTTCTACCGTTGGGGCGGCTGTACATCCATTAATTCCTAAAACCATAAATATATATTATAAATAATCTGCTTGTACCGGAGAGGCGCCGGAGCCCTAGCTTCAGTCGTCTTCTCTGACTGCATTCTTCTATCAAACCTGCAAAATACAAAGTGTTAATGATCCAAAAACGTCCTACCCCCCTAAATCGAGGGCTACAAGTTTAATGGAAGGATTGTTTCGGCCTAAAAATAAATGTTTTTTGAGTTATGGAGAAGAACGTATGAATTGGTGCAACAGTGGTGTTCTACGATTTAGCATGCATGGGATCACTATGATGATCCAAACATGTTCAAAGACCTCTCAGAAGTATGTTAATAACATCAATATGGCTTAAAACAAGACAAAATTAAAAATGTGAATTTTGCAAGAATGTGAAATCGAATATTCCATGCTATGGGGTTTCATGTGGTTTGGAACATCAAAACCAAACCAGCCTTACTCTCTATGAATGTTAGGAGTGAATGGGATGGTTGTTTTGTAGTGAAAAGGTTTGTAACAAGGGTTTTGAATTAACTAGGGTTCTTTGAAAAGTTTGATATTTTGACAAATATTTGAGGCAAGGGTTTTTAGTGTCTTGTATGAGAATTAATGGGAGAATATATAGGTTGAAATTAGGGTAAAGATATGGGCTTGGTCTTTGTGTAAGAAGGCCTTGTCTTATTTCATTTAATTTTGACTTTTAAAATAAAAAAAATCAAAAATAAAAAAAAATAAATCAAATGGAGGTGTAGAAATAAATCTTGAGGTGCAAAAAATATATAGAACACACTTGGATCCTAAAATAATAGCCTGATAGCCCAAAATATTAAATTTGCTCCACTTGAACTTCATGCATTTGCTCAAAATTTCCCAAATTGCATTGGCCATAACTCTCTCAATTTTCATCTTTTTAAGGTGATATTGTACTTTTTGGAAAGCTCAAGATGTCCTCTACAATATTTATTTTGATAATTTTTTTGAAGAATTTATTTTGATGTAAGTTGCCTTGATAAAAAGTGTCTTTTTGTTGACTTTTGAAATGACCTATAATGTATTGACCCATATCTCTCAAATGAAGCAATTTTTTGGACTTGAGCTTTGAGAGACAAAGTTGTAGAGAATTGAATTCCCTTCAAAATGAGATTTGGTTAAGGAAAATATGATGAAGCATTTGAAAGTTATGCTTGGTCAAAGTTCAGTTGACTTCTCCTAAGGAAACCCTAATTTGGCAACTTTTTACTTTTGATGGTTTTAGGGCTTTTCTTGAGAAATCATGATCGAAACTTGATCAAATGATGAATACCACTTCAAAATGTTGATGTTGACCAAAAATCTTGAAGTTCGGCTATATGTTGACCATAGTTGACTTTTTGTCCAATACAATTGATTTTCAGTTATCTGAGTAATTGACTGAGCAAACTTGTGATGCAAGGCTTAAAATTTGGTATGCGCATTCTTGAAGACATATAAGAAACCATGAATTCCATTTAAGACCTCGAAAACCCAATATTCCTTGAGAAATACAAAACCCTAAATGTGAGTCCATTGCTTAGGAGGAGAATTTGTTGACCAACTCTTGAGCATCCTTGAGCATTTTGAGATCCCTAGGAGAATGCCTTGAAGAAATGGGAGGGAGAATTTTTGGGTACAATAGTTGGGTATGAAGAATATGAATCTTCAATCTTGTTTAGGATGTCTCCGCGGGGATTCCCGCTTTCTATTTTGAGGATATTCTGCTGAAAAATGTTTGACTTCTGCTTTGGGATAGAGAAATTTCAGGAAAATTGGTCGTTCATCGCTCTACTAGGTAATTTAGTTCTTATATACCATGACTGGGGATAAAAGAGATGGAATAACCTTTAGAGGCGTCGTATGATCGAGTTTCTGATATGGACGTCAACTCTTCTAGGGGAGGACAAGGTTAATGGATGTTTAACTCGGTTTCAGATTCCGTAGCAACTTTCTGGGGATAACGACCTGGACTACACTTTGCTGGAGAACAGAATCTTACCAGGGATTTATAGTAATCAGAGGAATGGACTCTGTTGAGGAAATAAACCCTGCTGGGGAAATAAACCCTGTAGGAGAAATATACTCTACTGACGAAACGAGCCCTGCTGGAGAAATATACTCTGCTGGAGAAATATACTCTGCGGGAGAAATATACTCTGCTGAGGAAACAAGTCCTGTTGGAAAAGAGAATTATGTAGGGGATTTTGCAGTGTTGGAGAAATCAGCTCAACTGGGGAATTTAAAATTCCTGTGAACTGTGCTAAGGAACAAACTCTAATGGGGATTAGAATTTTGTGGACCGTGCGGAAGAAGTTTCCACTATATGCTGGAGAAATGATCAGATTCATTTATTCTCTAGGGGGATTTACTGGGGAGTGTGATTATGTGAACGGATGGAAGATGCCCCAATTTATGTCTCGAAGGCATATTAGGCTTGTGAGGGAATGTATCTTGGTTGGTGATGAGCTTGAGAAGGTAGCTCTGTGGGGATTTCTTGATGAATTGGACACTATCCCATCTCCTAGAGTCTTTAGTAAATGTCAATTCCTTTTAGTATGCATATATTTGTTAACAATAATCATATTCATATGCATACATTCATTCAATTTAGTCATTGGACGTTTTTGCAAACAAAATAGAAAAAGTAAAACAAAGTTTGAATTTTATATTTGTATTTGTATTGATAATTTGCCTAAAAACAAGCGATTTTGTACATAGAGACATAAATCCTAGTAAGAGGAAATCGTCATAAAATGAGAAGAGTACAAAGAAAATTAAAGAGAAAACAGCTATGTGGAAACAATCTCATTGAGTTTCAACTCTGTTATTTCCTTTATGTCTTCAAGCATCTCATCCTTCATTGTCGGAAGAAGTTGACTGAATTGATCTGTACTGTTTGAACTTGACGTTGGTGGCAAAGCTTGTTGTCAGTAGACGATCCAACGGGACATATTCGTACGCTTTAACCCTCTAATTTTTTCCTGGACCGACCTTTCTGGTTTTCAGTCCACCGGGATACCCTTTTTTCACCCAAGCCGCCTTTTCAGGTTTTCGACTTGTCGGGTGTAAAATCTTTATATATATATATATATATATATATATATATATATATATATATATATATATATATATATATATATATATATATATATATATATATATATATATATCCCGGATTTTTTCCCGAACTCTTTTGGTTTGCTGGGATGCCCTTATTTTTGCCTAGGCCAGTCAACTTAGAGGGTCTCTTTCATGCGTTATATCTTTTGACTATGTTCGCGTTCATAGAGTGTGGAAAGTCTTCACGGTTCATGGTGGTAAGTATCATAGCACCGCTAGAAAATATCTTCTTGACTACAAATGGCCCTTCGTAGGTGGGAGTCCATTTTCCCCTGGGATCACCTTGTGGTAGGATGATGCACTTTATTACCAAGTCACCAGCCTGATATACCTGATGCTTGAACTTTTTGTTGAAAGATTTGATCACACGCTTCTGGTACATCTGATCGTGACACATCGCCGCAATCCTTTTCTCGTTGATCAAACTTATCTGGCCCATCCTAGTTTGAATCCACTCATCTTCGTCTAAGTCTGCATCTTTCATAATCCTTAGAGAAGGAATCTGGACATCAACGGGTAGAAAACTTCCATACCATAGACTACAGAGAATGGGGTTTCCCTAGTTAATGTACATACTGAGGTACGATAGCCATGCATAGTAAATGGTAACATCTCATTCCAATCTTTATATGTCACCGTCATATTCTGTATAATCTTCTTAATGTTCTTATTGGCGGCTTCCACTGTGCCATTCATCTTTGGTCGATATGGAGAAGAGTTGTGGTGTTTGATTTTGAACTGCGTGCAGAGTTCAGTGATCATAGTATTGTTCAGATTAGTACCATTTTCTGTGATGAACCTTTTGGGGATGCCATATCGACAGATGAGGTTATGCTTAATGAAGCGGTCCATAACATTCTTGGTGACAGAGGCGAATGAGGCCGCTTCGACCCACTTTGTGAAATAATCAATGGCGACGAGGATGAAACGATGTTCGTTAGAGGCAGTAGGCTTAATTTCTATAATCATATCAATGCCCCACATTGCAAATGGCCAAGGAGCAGTGAAGACATTCAGAGGAACCAGAGGCGTGTGTACTTAGTTGGCAGAGATCTGGCAATTGTGACAAGTTCTTAAGTGGTGATGGCAGTCGGTTTCCATGGTCGACCAATAGTAACCTACTCTTAGAATATTCTTAGCCATAGTATGCCCACTAGAATGAGTACCGAAGATACCTTCGTGCATATCTCCCATAATTTTCTTAGCTTCCTTCTTATCCATACAATGAAGCAGAGTCGAATCATGGTTGCGCTTGTACAAAATTCTGTTGCTCAGGAAGAACTTAGCAGAGAACCTTCGTAGGAATTTCTTGTCATTAATAGATGCCCTCTCAGGATATTCTTGAACCTCGAGGTATCTTTTCACTTCATGAAACCAAGGCTTCTCTTCTACTTCGTCAGTATCAACTTCGTAGCAATGTGCCGGTTTGTCTAGTCTTTTGATAGTAATTCGTGGAGCTCCATTGTCCCATATGACTTTGAACATAGAAGACATGGTAGCTAATGCATCTGCCAGCTGATTCTCTTCTCGTGGAATATGTTCAAAGGTAATTTCCTCGTAGTACAGAATTAATGTGAACACATGCTCTCATAAGGAATGAAGTTGGGATGCTTCGTATCCCATTCTCCCTTGATCTGATTGATTACCAGGGCTGAGTCCCCGTACACATCTAAGAACTTGATTCTTATGTCAATATCAGCTTTGGTGCCCATGATGCACACTTCTTATTCGGCCATGATGTTAGTACAGTCAAAGCATAGTCCATCGGGCGTATGGCAACCCTTGAGGGAGATAATCACAACACCAATTCCATTACCAAGCCCGTTTAGAAGCTCCATCAAAAACCATAGTCCATCGGGATCCTGGCTCAGGTCCTTCATACAGTCTAGGTTCTTTATAATCTGTAACGAGCATGATATTCTCATCCAGGAACTCGAAATTCATAGACTGATAGTCGTCTACAGCTTGATGTGCCAAATGGTCTGCCAGTACACTTCCTTAATAGCCTTCTGAGTGGTGTACTGAATGTCATATTCTGTCAAGACCATTTACCATCTGGTTATTTTTTTGGAGAGAGCTGGCTTCTCGAATATGTATTTGATGGAGTCCATTTTAGAGATCAACAAAGTAGTATGGGTCAACATATACTGTCTTAGTCGGGGAGAAGCCAATGCCAAAGTGCACCAAGTTTTCTCGAGTAGAAAGTATCTTGTTTAACACTCAGTAAACTTTTTTCTAATGTAGTATATTGCATGCTCTTTTCGACCAGACTCATCATACTGGCATAATACACACCCAATTGAGTTCTCTAACACTGTTAGGTACATGATTAAAGGTCTTTCTTCAACTGGTGGTATCAGAATCAGAGATTCTTGGAGGTACTCCTTGATTTTGTAAAAGGCTAAGTGGCAATCGTTATTCCACTTTACTACCTGGTCTTTCTTTAGTAGCTTGAAGATCGGCTCACAAGTAGCGGTCAGTTGGGAAATAAAAAGGGTAATATAATCAGTCGTCCCAGGAAACCTCTGACTTCCTTCTCAGTACGGGGGACTGGAATTTCTTGAATAGCTTTGACCTTGGCGGGATCAACTTCAATACCTTTACCACTGACGACGAAACCCAAGAGCTTACCAGATCTCACCCCAAAATTGCACTTGTTCGAATTCAACCTTAGCTTGTACTTTTTCAGCCTCTCAAACAACTTGTGTAGATAGTCAAGATGTTCCTCTTTGGTCTGGGATCTGGATATCATGTCGTCGATGTAGACCTCTATCTCGTGATGAATCATGTCATGGAACAGAGCTACCATAGCACGCTGATAAGTTGCACCGACATTCTTCAACCCAAAAGGCATAACCTTGTGACAGGAAGTTCCCCACTATGTGACGAAGGTTGTTTTCTCCATGTCTCTGGGCACCATCTTGATCTGATTGTACCCTGATAAACGATCCATGAAGGAGAGTACCTTGTGTTGAGCAGTGTTGTCGACCAGAACCTCAATATGCAGAAGAGGAAAGTCATCCTTGGGGCTCGCCCTGTTTAGATCCCTGTAGTTTACACACATACGCACCTTGCCATCCTTTTTAGGTACCGGAACCACATTTGCAACCCACTAAGGATATGATGTAACTACTAAGAAACCTGCGTTAAATTGCTTCATAACCTCGACTTTAATCTTTACCGACATCTCGGATGCATGCGATGAACTTTTTGTTTAATTGGAGAACAACCCTCCTTCATCGGCAAACGGTGAACTACAATATCAGTATCGATCCCGGGCATATATTCGTACGACCAAGAAAATATCTCAACATAATCATGAAACATTTGGATTAACCTGTTCTTGATACCGTTTTCTAGGTTGGCACCTATCTTGACTTCTTTCCTATCTGCTTCAGTACCCAAGTTTACAACCTCGACCGACTCTTCATGCGGTTATATAGCCTTTTCCTCTTTCACTAATAGTATGAAAAGTTCTACAGGTATTTCACAATCTTCCTCACATTCGTCCTCGACTTGGTAGATCGGATTTTCAAAGTCATAAGTGGAAATAGCAGAATCGTTATCAACGGGATCCATAGTGGATGTGGATCTGTAATTTTGTGTGGGTGTGTGTAAGAACATATAGCTATTTTGAAAGTGATAAAAATAAAGACAAAGAGCACAAAATTTGAATGCAAAACGTCCAATGCTTTATTAAATGAAGATATGTTTATGAAATGACAACCCTTAACAAGTGGACCATTGTGCCCCGGGTAAGGCACAAGGCTTAAAGTTATTGTTTAAACAAATTACATAACCAAAAATTTGAAATCAATAAAACATAAAGTAGATATTACTCTTGACCAAAGGAGATTAAGATAATGTCTTGAGCCTTCTAGTTGCTGAGTCCATTGCCGATGGTAAAAAAGATCCAGCAGTCAAGGTCATAGTCACTGCCAGCATCTTCTATGGGGTTGACTCCATTGTTGTTGATGCGGAATGGTTGTCTCCCAACCCGAGCATGATGAACAACCTTCTTTTTCTACGACATCTCTACCACACCTCAAAGAAGCCATTCTGGGAGAAACCCTGGTAACCTTGGGAATAGCAGAGACGTCTTCAATAGTGGTTGGAGGGGTAACTTCAAAAGTATGGCAAGGAGTCTTGATGAATTCATCGTCCATATCAACATATCTGAATGAGTTCAGGTGACTAACCATATATTTTTCTTCACCGCAGACTGTGACAACCTTTCCTCTCACATGATACTTTAGCTTCTGGTGCAGGGTTGAGGTAACCGCGCTTGCCCCATGAATCCAAGGGCGTCAGAGTAAACAAGAATAAGCTGGTCAGATATCCGTCACATAGAAAGTAGATTCAAAGACATGTGACCCTACCTTAATCGGGAGATCTACCTCTACATGTACCATCCTCTTTGACCCGTCAAAGGCTCAGACTATAATATCATTGGGTTTCAGCATAACCCCTTAGCAATCAATCTTGTCGAGAACACCCTTTGGTAACACATTCAATGAGGAACCCGTATCAACCAACGCATGAGCTAAAGTAGTGCCCCTGCATTCAATGGAGACATACAGGGCTTTGTTGTGGTTCCTTCCTTCAGGGGTTAAGTCGGCATCAGAAAAACCTAGCCCATTATCAGTGGTTAGGCTAGTAACATAACTTCCAAATTGATCGGCGGAAATCTCTTGTGTCACGTGAGCGGACTTCAAGAATTTTATTAAAGCATGTGCATGGGCTTCAGAACACAGTAACAGGGATAACATGGAGATCTTAGATGGACTATGTCCCAATTGTTCGACAATCTTGTAATCACTTTTGCGGATAATCTTCAATACCTCCTCCAACTCTTTCCTGGAAGTATCATCAGTGGTGAATTCTTTAGGTGCCCCTGTCTGGGAAGGCTCCGTCATTTTCTCTTTGCCCCAATTCTCAGTAACCGACTCGGTAGTGGTAACACGAACAAGCATAGTGACAGTCTTTGGGGAGATTTCTGGAGAGAAAACCCTTCTGCTTCTAGTAACCTTGCTGGTCCCAGCAATATTGTCAATTTTAGGATCAGCAACTTCAGTACCTTCATTCACAGTGATTGGTACTTCTTGTTTGACGCCACTGTAGTAGACATCGGATTCATAGTTCCAAGGGATAGCTTTATCCGAAGAATATGGAATTGATCCAGGTGTGGTTATTATTAAAGGAGTAGATTTGGGTTGGGCAGTAATCCTACAGGACCCTTGGAAGTGATCTTGATAGGAGTGTCGGATATTACAGATAACTCTTGAAACAGATTCTCAGCATACAGAACCTTCTCAACCAGAATTATGTGATTGTCCATTAGGTGATGAATACCTTTTTCTAGCAACTCACAGCCTTGGGCTGGGTTATGCATCAGTAACATCTTTCAATGAAAACCATAAATAAACTGACCTACAATAGATTCTTCTTGATAATCGGGAGGGGAGTAGCCATATCACTTACAGTAGAAACATAAAGAACATCATCAATGACACTTATGCATTTGTCATGCTTCGGAATAGGTGCAATAATTACATTCGGGGTCTCAGGAGGATCGAACTCAATCTCTTTGTTGCCAATCATGTCTTGAATTTTGTTTTTTAAGGCCCAGCAGTTATTGGTGTCGTGCCCAGGGCTATTGGAATGGTAAGCACACTTCACATTTGGATTGTATCGAGGAGAGAAGGTTTTGGGATTCTGAGGAGGATCCCTTAATGTAATCAATTCCACTTTTACTAAATGTTGTAATGCCCGAGACATTGGCATGCTGATTTTGGTAAACTGCCTTCTAGGTGCGTCTGACCTACGTTGATTATTTTCCTGATGTTGTTGAACAGGTGCAGGATTAGAAATTAACATAGTTCCTACAGATTGATTGCGATCATTTCTAGCACTACCCTTTTGGCCATAAAACATCATTTTCTTCCTTCTTTACATTGAACGTCTTCTTTATAGTGCTTAAAGACACAACCACTTGAATTTTTCCACTTCAAATTCCACCTTCGACTTGTTCCCCAGTTAGAATCAGCTCGGTAAAACCAGATGAGGAGCTTCCAATCAGATGATTAAAGAAAGGCCCTGTCAGAGTTCCCATGAACATATCAACCATCTCCCTATCGGATATAGGAGGCAAAACCCTTATAGCTAAATCTCTCCATTTCTGGGCATATTCTTTAAACCCCTCATGAGAGCCCACGATCATACTTTGTAACTGCACACGAGTCGGTGCAAGATCAGCATTGTATTGATACTGCTTGTAAAAGACAACAACTAGGTCTTCCTAAGTGTAGATTTTGGTTCCCTCCGGTTGATAGAACCATTCAAGTTGTGTCCCAGATAAACTTTCTTGAAAGAAGTGAATCCATAACTTTCTCTTAGCAGTATGGGGTTGGATCTTCTGAACATAAGACCATAGATGAAGCTTTGGACAAGACACACCATCATATTTGGCAAAGACGGGGACCTTGAACTTGTGAGGGATAACAACCCCTGAAATAAGACCCAACTCTTCAAAGTCCAGTCCAAGAACTTTCTGGATTTCCATAAAATTAAGTCGACCTTCCATCTCCTTGTATCTGTCATCAGCGGAGGATAGTGTTCGGCAGAATAGTCTTCATCAGAATCTTGGCCAGAACCAAGGTTGTTATTCTCTTCAGCTTTCACACTATTTTCATCGTTTTCTTAGTTATCGTCTTCATTTAGGGGCCCCTCAAAATATAGAGCCCTTCTGACCGGACCTTTGAATCTTCTGCCCATATTAAGAAATACTGTTGGCTTTTTAGTCTTCTTCTTATTCCCTTTTATGATGAGATTCTTCAACTCATCTTGTCCCTTAGTTAAATACAAGAACATTTGATGAAGCTGAGGGTTCTGAGCTTGAAGTTCTTTCAGAGTTTATTCGAGTGCCATCTTTTACTGAAATAAACAACAAGAAGATGATAAAACCTGTCTAGAAAGTACCTGTTATATGATGACATGCATGATATGTGGATGCAATGTTTTCAAGGATCTCACAGGGTAAACAAGAGGAAATGTTAGAAGTTGAATCGGGTTGCAACTTTGACTAAAGAACTTTGTGTCTTTGGACGTCCTTCTATGAGAAGTCAAGCTCACCATGTCGAATGGTTCCTAGCCTTCGACTCCAAAGAAAATACTTTGATCTTTTACGACACTAGAGGAAAATAAATCCCCTTGGCCCTTGATAGCAGTTTGGTTCATGATAAACCTGCATCACAAGCCCTTGAGATCCTTGAAATGATTAGTGAAAATGATATGATAGGATGTCATGATGTTATGATGACATGTTTGAACAGATAACAAACACAAACAAAGCACACAAGAGCCTTAGGTTTAAGGCTTGCATGGTGTTCATAGGTAAGTAACCTCTTGAAGTTTAGTTGGCTCAACCTATCCTAAAGTAGTAACCGGGTTCTAGGGATCTCAATATACAAAATTTTTACCACAAGTTTCGTTTAGCACAACAACTGACTTGCCACCAAACAAAACCCGAGAGTCGAATCTCAATGAGCGCAACATCGAGTATCAACCAACTTTTGACTGCACCAAATTCAGGTATCTCACTATTATCTAATGGCTAAGTTGGGTCAATTAAGGTTCTAAAGATCAGTTAGTACTTATGACACCACACGACATCCTAGTATTCTCCCCGACTGACTCGAGGGACACCAGTACAAACCAATGTGTTGCACTAACGTATCCATCACTTCAACCATATCGTTCTACACCATAAAATTTCCAGGATCTATTGCTACTTACCTAGGGTACCCTAGATCCGGGTGTAGGATCTTTGCAAGAAAGTAAAACCCAAGCAACCCAATTTAAGATAAAGTAGACAAAGCAGACAATTTAAAGCAATTTAAAGGTGGTCTAAACTCTAAAGGTAACCCCTTTTTTTTGTAGTTCCCGAGTGAAGTCGCCAGTTCTGTAATACGGTGGGAGAACTGACTTGTTTTTGCATTTTATCGCAAATGTTGTGGATAGAAATATTTGCCACCGACTTTTCTTTTATCCAATAAGGAAAGTGTGAAAATAATAGGAAAGACCTTTAAGATTTTTGAGTTCGGGGGGTAGGTTATGAAAATGGAATGTGTTAGCACCTTTTCATCCGTAGTTATCTACGAGCTCTTAATCGCTAGCTCACTTTTAAAAATTCTTTGTGAATGTATGTTTGAAAATATTTTTGAAAATGCCAATAGTTAGGCAACTTTGTAATGATTCTCGTATCAGTCCTCGAGAATGCGTACAAAGTGTTTGTTTGAAAATATTTTGAGAAAGTGTTTGTGAAAAGATGTTTTTGTTTTGAAATGCTTGTGAGCAAGAGATTGCGAGCAATCTACCTACTCAAAGTATTTATTATTCTTATCCTCCTCCTTTATATAGTTATATCAGTACCATTAGTTGGTAAGAAGCCCTATCATTGGATGTGATGGGACAAACATGGGTCGTCGTACAGTTATAGAAGGAAATTGGTAGGGACGCTTTAACAATTTTGTAAGGGACTAGATCGTTTACCGAAGGCAATATCTAAAGGGTCATCGAGGGACTATGATCTTTGATTTTGAGGGACTATGCTAAAGTGTCCCCACGTTCGAGGGACTTGATTATTTTCCGAAAGGCAACAAGGAAGGCTACCCTAGAGGTGTGGGTGTACAAAGTGTGTTGTGATTCGAGTATTGTTTATCTTGTATTAGGGTTTGCTACCATTTTATTTTTATCTTTCCATATATGACCTAATTACTAATAGTAACAGTAAAAATAATAAAGCAATAAAGTATGGAAAGTAGATACGGAAAGAAAACCTAAACCTATTTCATCGCTTTGGGATAGGTATATAAGTAATAAAAATGCAAGAAATAGAAACCCTAATTACTATTATAAATCGTAAGCAGTTACAATAATCGGAAAAATGTGAAAATAATAAACTACGCAAAAATGTAAAAAAGGGTAAATAGAATAGAGAATTATGAAAAAAAAGAGAATAGAGTAAAAGAGGAAAAGAGGAAAAGAGAATAGAGAATTATGAAGAAAAAAAAAGAGAGGGAACCAACGCCCTTTACAATCTGCAAAACTTGGTAAGGGTGGGTGTTGAACCCATGCCCACAGCAATTCCAACCAACACTTTCACCACCAGGCCAGGCGCACGCCTGTGACAAGGAGAGGAAACCACTACACTTTACAATCTGCAAAACAAAGAAAATCATAAAAAATTTCAAAATGCAAAAAGGCTGGGATCGAACCCACGCCTTGGCATAGTAACATCCTATCGTACGTGCTTCAACCACTGGGGTGGTAATACATCCGTTGATTTATATGAAACGAATGAAACAAAAATCCTAAACCGGAGAGACACTAGAGCCCTAGCCCTGATTGTCTTCTCCGGTGTCCCTTTTTATTCAACCTGCAAAATAAGAGATATTATCAAACCAGGGGGACCCTACCCCCCTAAATCAAGCCCTACAAATCCAATGGAGAGGTTATTGTGGGATGAAACAGATTGGTTTGTGAGCTATGGAAAAAACACATGGAATTGATGTAGTTATGGTGTTTCATGATTCGATCTACATGAGACTCCCATGCTAGTTTTTTCCTGCATATCATTATCTCATGAACATGTTAATAACATTAGTATGCATAAAAACATAATGAAACAACAAATATGAAAAACATGCAATGATGAAACCGGTGAGGCATGTTTATGTGATTTTATTCCATTTGGACCATTGCAATAGGTCCAGCCTTACCATATGACGTTCCTGGAAGCGAATGAGACGTCTAGTTTGTAGTGAAAGAGACTGTAAAGAGGGTTTCGAGTTGCCCTAGGTTTCTTTGAAGATTTTGAGATTTTGGACAAGCTTCTTGGACAAGGTTTTTTCGCGGTATGTTTATCTAAAGAAATCAGAATATATAGCATGAATTAGGTCAACATAACATGGGCTTATACCTTTCTTAATAAGCCTTGTATTTTATTTTTTTTATTTTGAATTAATAATGCATAAAATCAAAATAATTAAAATAAAATAGATCAAGGGAGGCATGAGCAAGATGTGAGGTGTATATTAAGTATAAAACACGTTTGGACTCTAAAATAATAGCCCAATGACCCAAAGATTCAAGCTTGCTCAATTTGAACTTCATGCATTTGCTCAAAATTTCCCAACTTGCACTGATCATAACTCTGTCAATTTTTACCTTTTGAAGGTGATATTTGACTTTTTGGAAAGCTCAATATGTCTTATACAATCTCTATGTCGATCATTTTTGCATTTGGAGATTTTATCTTGATGTAAATTTCCTTGACAAAAAGTGTTTTTTGTTAACTTTTGAAATGACATATAATGTATTGGCCCATATCTCTCAAATGAAGCATTTTTTTGGACTTGATCTTAGAGAGAGAAAGTTGTATAGAATTGAATTTCTTTCAAAATGAGCTTTGGTTGAGGAAAAACTGATGAAGCATGTGAAAGTTATGTTTGGTCAAAGTTTAGTTGACTTCTCCTAAGGAAAACCCTAATTTGGCAACTTTTGACTTTTGATGATTTGAGAGTTTCCTTGATGAATCATGATAAACCCTTGATCAAATGATGAATATGACTTCAAGATCTCGATGTTGACCAAAAATCTTGAATTTTGACTGTATGTTGACCGCAATTGACTTTTTATCCAATATAGTTAATTTTCAGTCATCAGAGCCATTGACTGAGCAAACTTGTGATGCAAGGCATGGAACTTAGTATGAGCATTCTTAGATACATATAAGGAACCATGAAAACCACTTGAGGCCTTATAAACCCAAACTTCCTTGATAAAAATGAAACCCTAGTTGTAATTCCATTGCTTAGGAGGAGAATTTGTCTGATCAATTCTTGAGCAACCTTGAGCATTTCAGAACCCTAGGAGAATGTCTTGAAGAAGTAGGGAAAATTTTGGGGTACAACAATACCTTATCATGAATTTTCACTTTATTACAAGATATAAGGTGATGTGCGAGGGGTTAAAAGACAATATTTGGAAGCTAAAGCCATTTCTTTTGCCGATTACAAAGAATGGGAGTCTTGTATTGATTATTTAGGGCTACTTGTATTTGGTATAATCTTGTTTCCGCAGATTATAGACTATATTAACTCTATAAATATTAGTGTATTTTGGGGCGCAAAAGCTATGAACACGAACTCAATTCCTACATTACTTGCTGATATTTATTATGCACTTCACACTCAGTATGAAAAGGGGAGGGGTACTCTAAACTGTTGTATCCTGCTCTTATATTCTTGGCTTATGACTCACCTCTACAAGGAAGATTACATGGTTCCAAATCTGACGAGATACGAGTAGCCTCAAAACTAAGGTCTCTTACTAATAATTATGTGTTGTGGTATGCGAGGAAGATAGACATCAGAGATATCATTTATAGTTTCGGAGACTTTTCAAATGTTTTGTTGATTGGATCACATGGTTGCATCAACTAAAACTCTGCTTTGGCTTTGCGACAACTAGGGTACCCTTTGGAGGATAAACCTTCTGATGAACAACTTCAGCAATTAATCATTCATGACATGGGAAAAAGTGACCAAGAGTTTCTCAACAAGATCATCCGAGCTTGGAATAAGGTTTACAAGAGAAAAGCTAAAAGAAATAATGTTGTGGCAAAAGAACCTTACACTCGATGGGTTTTGGATAGGATACATGTTGTTAAGCTACCTTTTGACATTGATCCTGAATACAAGCCAGGTGTCCCAGATCCTCTGCCTATGTCCTTAGAAGAAATAGGCAACTCGAAGAAATATTTGAATCAAGCTCAAAATGAGAAAGAAGAATTGGAGCTTAGCCTTCATAACTTAGCTAAGGAGAAAAGACATATGTAACGCGTACTTGAATCAAAAGATCAATAGATTCAGAAAGATCGTGAAGCATTTGAAAAGGAGAGTCTTAAGCGGAAGTGTTTTATTAAAGAGTTATTGAGTGCTTCTTTTAACTTGGATTGCATGAACCAACGTTTGGAAGAGGCTACTAGCGAAATCAGGAAACTAAGTAGGTGGTACGAAAAGAAAATGCAAGAAAAAAAGGAGATGGAAGAATATTTGAGGGCTCAAATCCAAAGTTTGGAACAATCTTATTTAGATCAAGAAGAGAAAATAAAGTATATTATCACAAGACTCCAAGATAGCCTAGAATCGGAGGTAGGGTAACGACTCAAAAGGATGATGGCAGAAAGATTTCTCGCCCAAAAGACTAGCGAATACGAGCGAGTATGCCTTAAGCTAGAAGACCTCCGAAAGCGTTTCCTAATACAACAAAAACTCTATACAGAGATGAGGGATGAAAAATTATATTGGTAAGAGCAGTATACAAAGATCGCCAAGGCGGGAAAGGATAATCATAAGATAATTTTGGACCTCTACCAAGAGTATCAATTCTACAAAGACAAGCATGCAAAACTTGCCTTCTTGGCCAACAATCCCATTGGTGACATCCCTAGAAGTTTTAGAGACACGGAAAATGTGATGGTCCCACTCCCAAAAGAGATTAAAGACTTCCTCAAGCTTTGTAGGGCTATGGTTGATGGCTTCAGAGCAGAAGTCCGCAGGAGCGCTTAGAAGATTTTGTTTCCCTTTGTTTCAGCAATTTAATTTTGATGTTTTGTTTGAATATTTTTCAATATCTAAATTGTATTCTTTTAAAAATACAATTATTATTTCAATAAAGGCATTTGTTTTCATATCTCGTTGGTATATTTATTTTTTAGATGCTCAACAATAAAAAAGCAAAAACCGAAGAAAAAAAAGTATATAAATACAAAAAAATATGGAAAATCCAAGTGAATAAGACATTAAAAAACAAAAACGCTTAGCATATTCATACGCATCCATGCATTCGCAAACATTGCATCATTTCACATTTCATAACATAAAAACTCATGAATTTTTTCAAAATCATCTCCAGTTAAATCATTGGTAGAAATGAACCACCTCTCTGACCGTCGTATCAAACAAGGCCCATCAAAAGAAAGTGTTGGAACAGATCAAACAGAACCAAACCACATTCATGGAAGATTTAGATCAGGTAAAAGGGAACATTGACTCAATTAAAAGAGATATGTGTCAAGTTCTTATAGCCTTGAATAACATCATCGAGAGGCAAGAACAAATTCCTAGGGTAGCCTTCGAGGAAGTAGCCCAGACTATTGGTGCATCGAGCAGTTACCAACCAAGAAGAGAACCGGAATCAAGACCTCAAAAGTCTGCTATGGCTCAACAAGAATTCAGACAAACAGATACTAAAGGGCTTGTCCCACCTCCACCAAAGGTAGGAGCATATTATACCTTGCAAATTCCAGTTAACAACACGGACAACTACATAGACTTGTAGTATGGAGACCATGAACTAGAAGATGTCAATCAAGCACCTTAAAGAACAACCCATACTCACGTCACATAAAATCCCTTGGAACTCAACAAGTACAAAGCTCTTGAAGAAAGGTTAAAGGTTATGGAGGGTGGATGCTTTCGATGTCGACGCTCTCGAAATGGGTCTAGTTCGTGATGTGGTGATCCCTCTAAAATTCAAAGTACCTGAATTTGGAAAATATAAGGGGCTCACATGTCCGAGGAACCATCTACACATGTATTGCAGAAAGATGCATGCATATGCTCAAGATCAAAAGTTGATGGTCCATTGCTTCAAAAACAGTTTGAGTGGGGCATCCTTAGATTGGTACATACAATTAGAGCGGGTTCATATTCAGACACGGGCAGATCTTGCCAATGCTTTCTTGAGACAGTACAAGTACGCAACTCCAAAACTTGTCTCAAAATAAGGAGGAATCTTTCAAGGAGTATGCTCAAAGATGGAGGGAAATGAAAGCTTGCGTACAACCACCACTCTTGGATAAAGAACTAGTCGATATGTTGATGGGCACTTTACAAGGATTGTACTATGATAAGATGATGGGAAGTGTCTCTTCCAGATTTTCAGATTTAGTAACTATTGGTGAAAGAATTGAATCTGGTGTGAAAAGTGGGAAGATACAAGGTGCATCATCTAGTACCCCTTATAATTCTAAGAGACATGTTCCTAACTTCTTGAAAAAGAAGGAAGGAGAAATCAATGTTGTGGCATCGCATCTAAAAGCACAACAACCATTAGTGATTCCACGAGAATAACAATAACAAAACAGGTTTGAAAGGCCCCCCAGAAGATTTGATCCTCAACCCATGCCACATAGTCAATTATTGTAACATTTAATCAAAGCATCTTTGGTAGAGCTAAAGCCTTCAACTTCTCCAATTGGGGCACTCCCACCAAAGTATGATGTAAATGCCAAGTGCGAGTATCATGCCAATTCTCCGGGGCATACCATAGAAAAATGTTGGGCCTTCAGACATAAGGTTCAAAATTTGTTGGATTCCTAAGATATCACTCTTGATATACCAAACATCAAGACAAACCCCATGCCTCCGCATGGTGGGCCAGCTGTAAATACAATGGAAGTGGTCACTGACTTTGGGGTATCCTCACAGGTGAAGGCCCCGATAAACCTTTTGAAATAATATTTATTGGAGTGTGGGTTCCTCTTGGAACACAATGAAGCTTTTAAGAAGATGTAAGAAGAATTGGTGGATCAAGGGACAGTCCAATTCGCACGATACCCTAAAGAAGAATACATACCTGCAATTGATGGGAGTGCAAATAAGCCATTGGTAATTCCTTGCCAAGGGTTAAACCTTGATAAGAAGACTCTTGAGATTCCATGGAGAGAGTCAACAGAAGCACAAGTGATGATGCCACGCCAGACTCTAAGGATTCCAGTAGTTACAAAGACTACAATGGTGATTAGGGGGCCATATCCTACCCCTTACGAATGCAATAAAGCGGTACCTTGGAGTTATAATTCTACTGTATACGTCAATGGTTTAAAACAAGAATGTGAACTGTCAACAAGTCAATGACATATGATCACAAATATAACGGGAATAGGGGGCACGAATCGTAGTGGCCGAATCTATGGTCCCGAACCACAAAAGAAGAATGATGTTATAGGTAAGGATAAGGGGAAAGTTGTGATAGAGACAAGCCAAGAATAAGAGCCTCCAAGCAAAAACTTTACTGACTAAGAGGCAGAAGAATTCTTGAAGATAATCAAAAGGAGTGATTATAGGGTGGTGGATCAACTTCACCAAACCCTGGTCAATATTTCGATACTCTCGTTACTCATAAACTTAGAAGCGTATCGATATTCTCTATTGAAGGTTCTAAGTTCTACTCATGTCGTAGAAGAGATTACAGAAATCAGTTTGACAATGTTGTAGCAAATATGACATCTGGATCATATCTAAGTTTTAATGACAGTGAGATGCCTCCACAAGGCAGAGCTCACAACAAGGCGTTGCATATTTCTATTCAGATAGGTACCACCAAACTTTCCAGGGTACTCACTGATATTGGTTATGATCTCAATTTATTACCGAAATCCATCTTGATGAAGCTAACACTGGATGGTGTTGTAATAAGGCCTAGTTCCACGATAGTTAAAGCTTTTGACGATTCTCAAAGTACAGTGTTTGGAGAAGTGAATTTTCATGTCAAGATCGGCCCACATATGTTTCATATCACTTTCAAGAAATGGATATAGAATCAGTGTATACATGTTTACTCAGACGAACTTGGATTCATGCGGCGGGGGCAGTTACTTCAACTTTACATCAAAAATTGAATTTATTTATTGAAGGAAGATTGGTTATAATCAACGGTAAAGAGGACATCTTTTTAAGTCACATCGAGTCCTTAAGATATATCAATTGTAATAAAGACTGTATAGAAACACCATTTCAAGTCTTAAAGGATGCTTCAATGGTAACCCTATCGGTGGAGAAAATCAAAAAACCCACTGTGACTTTGTGGAGAGACTTGTAAATAGATGTGGAAGAGGATACCTCAAAAGGTTGCGGTAAACTTGTGGAGATACCTGAAAAGAAGAATCGTTTCGGTTTGGGATATGAATCATCAAAGGCTACCCTGAAAGGAAAGGCCCAGTTTCCTCCTATCCAGGAGACTTTTATCAATAAAGGAACAGAGCATGTCAAACAAGTGGTGATGATATCTAACAAAAGCAACACCAAGAGAGCATCCAATTTCATCTGCGAATGTGCTCGTGGCAAAGAGCTCAAGATTTGGACAGCCGTGGAGATTCCAAAAATATTTTTCTTTCCAAAGTAATTTTTCTTGTTTTTGAAAGAACCTATGCCAAGCCCGAGGTATAAGGGTAGCTTGTAAGGGTCCCCCAATTTTCTTCAAACAATATTCATGATTAATAAAAGTTATATTTTACATTCAATTAAGATCCATGTCTTTCTCTTGCATTTATCTCTTATATTTAAAAATGGGAATACTTTTCTTCATATGCATTTTCCAAATTCACATAGTAAAACTGCACCAAAATATGATAAATGTGCAGATCCATGCCTAAAATCACCGATAATGTTACTGCTGTTATCCGATATAATTTTGATGCATCCATCAACCAAGCAGAAGAGAAAGATGATAAAGATCTTTAACTTTCTAAATAATTGGAAAGGAAAATAGAGAAAAAGATGACAATACACAACCATACCAAGAATCTATTGAGACCATTAACATTGGCACAAAGGAGGGCCTGAAAGAGATTAAGCTAAGGGCAACATTGGAGGAAAGCATCAAAGAAAGACCGATCCAGTTGTTACATGAATATGTGGATATATTATCCCGGTCTTACAGGGACATGCCAAGATTGGATACATATATTATGGTGCATAGACTACATCTCAAGGAAGGTTGTTCTCCAGTTAGACAGATACTTGGAAGAACTCGTCCGGACATGTCTAGCAAGATTTGAGAAGAAGTCCTTAAACAATTCGATGCATGGTTCTTAGCGGTGGTAGATTATCCACATTGGATAGATAACATCAAACCAGTGCCCAAAAAGGACGGCAAAGTGAGGATATGCATATATTATCGGGATCTGAACAAAGCAAGTCCCAAAGATGATTTCCTGTTACCTCACATAGTTGTTTTGGTAGATAATACATCTCAAGCTTCGGTGTTCTTAATTATGGAGGGTTTCTCGGGTTATAATAAAATCAAAATGGCACCCGAGGATATGGAAAAACTACTTTCATGACCCTTTAGGGAACTTTCTGTTACAAGGTGATGCCTTTCGGTCTAAAGAACGTAGGAGAAACTTATCAACGAGCTATGATCACACTATTCCATGATATGATTCACAAAGAAGTTAAGGTATAGGTAGATGATATGATTTCCAAATATCACACATAGGAGGATCATATCATACATTTACAAAAATTATTCGAACGTCTGCGAAAGTTCAAACTGAGGATAAATCCGAACAAGTGTACATTTGGTGTCAGGTCAGGATAGTTATTGGGTTTCATTGTAAGTCAACATGGTATTGAGGTAGATCCTGATAAGGTGAAATCCATACAAGAAATGCCAACTCCAAGGATATAAAAAGAGGTTTGTGGTTTCTTAGGGCGATTGAATTACATTTCAAGGTTCATATCGCACCTAACTTCTACGTGCGAGCCTATATTCAAATTACTTCGAAAAAATAAGACAATGGTGTGGTATGATGATTTTCAGACAATATTTGAGACAATAAAGCAATATTTATAAGATCCACCAATCTTGATGCCGCAAGTTCTTGGAAGACTGCTCAGCATGTATCTAACAGTGCTTGAAGGTTCAATGGGATATGTATTAGGATTACACGAAGAAACAGGTAGAAAAGAGAATGCAATCTACTACCTCAGTAAGAAGTTCACCGACTTCAAAACCAGGTACTCACTCCTCAAAAATACTTGTTGTGCATTGGCCCGGGCTACTAAACGATTGAGACAATATATGTTAACTTACACCACATGGTTAATAGCAAGAATGGATCCTCTAAAGTATGTGTTTGAAAAACCAGCTCTTATAGGAAGGATAGCCAGATGGCAGATGTTACTATCAGAGTACGACATCCAATATGTTACTCAAAAGTCCATCAAGGGTAGTGTACTGGCTGACCGTCTAGCTCATCAGCCATTTCCAGAGTATCAACAAATAAAACTTTGACTTTCCAGACGAAGATGTCATGGTTATAGGAGACTACGAAATACCAGGACCCAACGAAGGACCTAAACCACGGGCACATTGGACACACAAGTTTGATGGTTCTTTAAATTCACTAGGGTGCGGTATCAGGGCAGTCTTGACTTCTCCAAAGAATTTTCACAAACCTTATACTGCAAAGTTATGTTTTGACTGCACCAATAATATTGTTGAATACAAAGCTTGTATCTTGGGTTTAGAAGCCATTATGGATCTAAGAATTAAATATATCAAGGTATTTGGAGACTCATCATTTTTCATATACCAAGTCAATGGTGAATGGGACACTAAACATCCCAAATTAATTCCATATCGAGATCATGGTTTGAAGCTAGATGCGGAATTTACTGAGATTATGTTCAGCCATATTCTACGAGAATAAAATCATATGACAGAAGCCTTGGAAACTTTATCATCCATTTCAAAGTAACCTGGCCAAACCACGAACCACACATTATAATCATACATTTTGAAGAACCTGCACATTGCCTTGCTATTGAAGAAGGACCGAATAACAAGCCTTGGTTCTATGAAATCAAAAGGTATCTCGAGAAGCAAGAATATCCTGAAAATACCTCTGTGATTGACAAACGAGTTATGCGTAAGCTAGCCTCAAAGTTCTTTCTGAATGGCGATGTGCTATACAAAAGAAACTATGATATGATATTACTCAGGTGCATGGAGAAACATGAAGTAGACACACTTATGAGAAAAATCCATGAAGACACCTTTGGAACTCATACAAATGGGCATGATATGGCTAGAAAGATCTTACGAGCAGGTTATTATTTGTTGACGATGGAAGTTGATTGCTACTATTATATAAACACATGTCACAAATGCCAAATCTACACCGACAAAATGCATGTGCCACCGACTCCTTTGAATGTCATAAGTTCTCCTTGGCTGTTTTCGATGTGGGGAATTGATATGATAAGCATGATCGAACCGAAATCCTCTAACAGACATTGGTTCATACTAGTTGCCATCGATTACTTCACCAAATGGGTGGAAGCTGCGTCCTACGCAAATGTGACAAGACAAGTGGTTACTCGGTTCATTAAGCAAAATCTTATATGCAGATATGAGGTTCCTAGCAGAATCATTACAGACAATGATTCCAATTTGAACAACAAAATGATGAAAGAGTTATGCGATGACTTCGAAATTGAGCATTACAATTCCTTACCATATCGACCTAAGATGAACGGGGCTGTTGAAGCTGCCAATAAGAACATCAATAAAATCATTCAGAAAATGGTGAAGACGTACAAAGATTGGCATGAAATGCTTCCCTTTTCTCTACATGGCTATCGTACTTCCGTACGCACATCAACAGGTGCAACTCCTTTCTCTCTAGTATATGGCATGGAGGAAGTACTCTCGGTTGAATTAGAGATTACATCACTTTGAGTTCTAATGGAAACAAATCTTGAAGAAGGAGAATGGGCTCAGACACGGCTGTATCAACTTAACCTCATTAAAGAAAAACGCTTGACAGCTTTGTGCCACGGTCAGTTATACAAAAAGTGAAGAAAGAAAGCATTTGATAAGAAGGTTCGTCCTCGAGTGTTCAAAGAAGGAGATTTGGTGCTCAAGAAGATTCTACTACCTCACCTTGATTCACGTGGTAAATGGACACCCAACTAAGAAGGTTTGTACTTGTTAAAAACATCATTCTTGGGTGGTGGTCTTATCCTCACGATAATGGATGGGGAAGAACTGGCACATCCAAAAAATTCAGACGCAATAAAAAAATACTATGTATAAAAAGCTCGCTAAATTCGAACTTTAATTGGGAGACTTAGGAAAAAAGGAGCATCCCGGTGGATTAAAAACCCCAAAGGGCAATCCAAGTAAAAATTAGAGACATACACAAAATTATTTATCCTGATGGATTGAAAACCCGAAAGGGAGATCCAGGAAAAAGTTAGGGATCTGAATCAGAAATAAAGAACAAAACGACTTTGATCTATAGAACCATGACTAAAACCACGAAGGAGAGAGATTGATCCAAATCATTTGACTCGGAAGCAAAGGAGGTTGGAGCTATCAAAAGGACATTGGAGAAACAGCAGCAGTTATCACTTTCATTTGCCATTTTTTAGTTAAAATCTTTCTGTAATAACCTCTTTCAAGGAATTGTCTCTTGTATTATCGCCTATTCAAAGTCATATTTATCAATAAAACATTTACTTTCTCAATCTTTCAATTGTTTTTTCTTAGACTTGTTTGCAAAATAATATGTTTATTTCTTGTGAATACTGCATTGAAATCATTTTGGGGATTTGACCAACAAATAGAAGCATTTGATAAAACATCAAAAATCATTTTGGATAGAAAAACATTGAAAGAAAATCCACGATTGCATCCACGCCTGCGACTATAGCCACATCCACGTCTATGTCCATAACTACATCCACGCATACGCCTGCGCCTTCCATACAATTATCAAAATCAAGCTAACATTATTCATCTTGTTCAAATCAACTCGAAAACACCACGACAACGCAACATGCAACGTTGGGAAGTGGGTAACACAAAGAAAAAACCAATGGTTTAAAAGGAGAGAATATCAAAAACATTTATAAAAAACATTTGGGGCATATACAAACATTTGGTGCATATACAAATATTTGATACTTATACAAATAACTCAGTGCATATACATTTTGGGTTCCATATCAACCTAGGTAATTATGCACGGAATTTTCCAAACACATCTTTGGTTAAAACTACGAACTTTCTTGGGACCCATCATTGGATTATCTGTTCCACAAAACAGACAAATACCTTGGTTGAGAACAAACATAACCGGTAAATTCCACTCTTATCTTTGGTCTAGTTATCTGATATTCGATTACCAAAACACTCTTCAAGTATTTATCCTCTAGGTTGTGGTAGATATGCGCATTTTTAGGATTATGTTATTTATCCTCTAGGTCGTGATAAATACGTAAGACTATCTTCGTTTCATTTATCCTCTAGGTTGTGATAAGCGCACAAAATTTTCAATCATCTATCCTCTAGGTTGCGCTATGTGTGTGAATTATCAGATTTCATGTTATTCATTCTCTAGGTCGTAACAAATACATAAGTCTATCTTCGTGTCATGTATCCTCTAGGTCGTGATAAACACACAAACTTTTTCAAATACCTATCCCCTAGGTTATGATAGGTATGCGGATTTTCAGGGTTATATTATTCATCCTCTAGGTCGTGGTGAATACGTAAGCCCATCCATGTGTCATTCATCCTCTAGGTCATGATAAATGCACATGATCATCCTCGTATTGTTTACTCTCTAGGTTTTAGTAAACATGATAAAGTATGCATATAATTCATTGTGTCAGTTTCCATGCGGTGATGGATTATCAACCCTATTTTATTCATCCCCTAGGAAGTGATGAATAGGAAAAATCTGCATTATAAACTTACTATGTTAATCTCAAATCATATACATGAAAAAATCTTTGTTCACTCTTTGGTATTGGAGAGTTATCTGCATCGCCACATCTAGATCAATCATAACTCTTTGTTCAAACTCTGGTAAGCTGATACATCATCATCTGTGCCTATTTTTCTCTATTTACATAGGAATGTTGTACAACGTATCGTTATAATCTTGTGGTCAAATTTTTGGGTCTTCCATTATTTAATAACCCTCTGATTCAAATTTGCGAGACCTGCGTATTCTTGCACCCCTCAATCGAAGAGTAATTAAATAGGGGCAGTTGTCATACCCTAAATTTGTCCTATCAACTTCAATAGTCACATTGTTATTTTTTCAAATCTTTAATCATTTTGTTTAATTTGTTTTTGAAAATTATCCTACGAGGGGTTTAAAACCAATAAGGTTGTATTGTCTTAAATGGACCATCAAATTATGATGGCCCATTAAGACAATTTTGTTTGGCCAGGTTAAATAATAAGAAATGGGGGGTTAAAGTATAATAAGAGGGGTGTGTTTTAATAAGAGGTTGTTGTATAATTTGTAATCTGACTAGTCCATTAAGATATTTTTGAGGCACATTAGCCCTTTGTAAGGTTGACTGAAGTCAACATCTGATTATTATTTGGTTTTAATATTAATAACGATTTCTATTATCATTATTAAATATTATTATTATTATTAAATATTATTTTCTAAATTTATTGACTTAGTCAACTTAGGGAAAGAAACCCTAATTTCAATCCAGCCCAGAAAACAAAGACCCAAGAAACAAATATTGTGCAAATCAAAATTGTATCAAATCATCATAAGCTAAAATCAAATTATATCTAATAATATTTAATCGTATCAATTACATACAGAGTTGTCTAAAATAATACAAAATCAAATCCTACAGGATTGAATATTACAAACATAATTGTCCAAATTACAAAATTAAATGTTTACAAACAGAATAAATTACAACACCTAAATCAAATCTAAATCTCTAATTTCTAAACTAAAAAATTGTAACGATAAATCAAACATATTTTTCTAATCTGTCTAATTCCTAAAACTATATAAACCCTAATACTAAAATTAAAAAAGGGGAGGAAATCAGAGGACAAGAAATTGGAGAAAGAATCATAAAAGGGAAGAAGCAATCCGCGAGCTAACCATCTTGTTTGAGATCTGGGTTTCAATTTATGAAACCCTAGATTTGTGCTTCAAGCCTAGCCTCCACCATCTTCGCCATTGCCACCGCTCTTCACACCTGCAATCAGACAAGAGGAAGAAGATGATACGGAGAGAGAGAAAGTCAGAAGAGGAGCGAAACGACAAGATTTACTGCATCAGACTGTAAGCCTACTACTTAGCTTAGGGTTTTAAAATTGTTATTGTAATGCTTGTGTAATTGGTGTTCGTTGTTGTGCGTTTCTGGATTTTTGTGGAGTTTTTGGGTTTCTAGGGTTAGGGTTCTCCTTTAGGATTAGTGTTCCTAGATACTAAGGGTTAGGGTTCATCACATTTGAGTTTTGGGGTTTTGTTGGGGTTAGGGATCATCCAGAACCCTAGGGCTAGGTTAGGGTTCTTTGATCTTCATAGGATTATGATGAAGATTCATATGAATTTGGGTTTGGGGATGAATATGGATGGTTGTTACATATGAGTCTGGTTGCGGCTTGGAGCGGCCACCGGAAGAAGCGATTTCCGGTCGGTGGCATCCAAGGCTGAGGAGATTTCTGGTTGCCATATTTCTAGAGAGATGTCAAAGCCTCTCTCTCTAAAAAATAACAAAGGGTTCATCTGTTGTAGAGAGAGGGAGAGAAAAGAAAAAATGGGAGCTCAAAGTTTTGTTTATATAATACCTTTTGATTCCCCGTTTATTTCTTACCATGCACCCCACTCCTTGTCCCTTGGATCATTATTAGACGCCCCTGAAACGCGCATCCACCATAACTCCACGACCCCTCCAACATTCTATCCAGTGGATCAAATATTTGTTTTGGACCCAGCCCATTATTGAACGCACCCTCAATTTACTTCTCTAACAAAAAACCTTACCCCCTCTATGCTATTGGGCCCAATTCAATATCTGAACTTGGGCCCTTGCTGAATAAAGCCCCCAATTTCGATGCGTAGTATGAATCTACACCCCCCATTATGATCTGGGCCCAAATCCAACATCTGGATTTAAGGCCCTGTTATATGCACCCCCGTGAATTACTAAGTCCAAATAAAATACACCTCCCTTGAATTTTTTTAATTAATTTTATTTTTATATTTCATTTATATATTTTATTTTTTATTACTAATATTTTAACTTTTAATATATTTATTTTTATAAATTCTAAAATTGTTCATTTTTTTTTATTTTTAATTCAAAAGCTTTTTTTTTAAAATGCTAACTCATCTTTAAATTATATTAAAATTCTTTTTATCATGCGTTAAAAATATTTTCCTCATATACTAATATATCTAAAAATTATCTAACCAGTCAAATATTAACCACCTTTTTTACTAACCTAATTAACTCAAGAATTTATTTTCAAAAAGGATTATGGAGGTATTTCTCATTAACTATGAACTTCGTCTAACAACTTCGCAGTTTATAAACCCATACTTGGTTCAAGGAGAATTCAAAATATCTTCGTAATCCATAAAAAACACCAACCAACAACTGCGAACTACGAATTGAGACTTTTATTCCTCATAAGAGGATACGTATGCATACGACTTAAAATCGTGGTGAGTTCCCCTCATAAAAATTAAAATCTTATTTCCTAAAAATTGCAATTCTAAACCTTAGTATCCTTGTGAACAAGGTAGATGAGGGGTGCCTAACACCTTCCCTTCATCTAAAACGAGTCAACATATTAGAATCTCTAGTTCAAGTTAGGGTTATTTGTTATATTCCCTTCCCTAGAATAAAAGTTAATGGCAGCGACTCTCATTTTAAATACCGGTTACAACACACATCATAGTATTGCACTCAATCCTTAAAATGGGATTAAGGTCACCATTGGACCAACGTCCTATCAACATCATTGGACTACTCGTCCTAACAATATCACTGGACCAAACTCCAAACATATGCCATAAATGCATGATGCGCAACAACATAATACACATGACCACTGCTAGTCAAAACACATCATCATCATCCATGAATTCATCATAATATCATCACATAAATCACAATACATATGGAATCATCATAAAAGCATCAATCTTTCATACAAACATACATCATGTTACATCAATCGCGTAATCATGTCAATTCATCATAGTATCATTATTTAAACATACATCCTAATAAACCAACCACTGAATCATCCCATTCACCAAAGCATAGGTACTGGAAATATATCCCCTTTTTCTCATTTAATTGCACCTAATTATAGTTCATCATGTTAGCTATTCAACATTTTGAATGGCGCGTCAAACGAAGTCTGGAAACTCAAGTTACAACACTTTTAATATTATCCCATTTGCCCATCGCCCGAGGCCCGCTCGGCAAAGCAGTTTGCTCGCCTAAGGCTAGCATGGCAAAGAAGAGGCGAAACATCATCCTCATACAAAACCCAGGAGCACCTCATTTTTCTCCCTTCCTTCGCCTTCTTGCTCGCTCGGCGAGCTCACCCTTGCATCTAGTATGCCCAGTGAAGCTGGGGTGAGTCACCCTCCACCATACAAAATTCTAAGGTCTTTGTTTCTCACCCCTTCCCTTCTTCGCTTTGATCTCTCACGGTGAAACAACCGGCTGAAAATCATTAAACAATGAAGTCGCCATCGAAATTCTTTTATCCCACATGAAGGAAAAGGTAAACATTGAGAAAACCTGAGAATGGAGAAGTCACGGTCTTGCGACCGAGAGATTGGGTAAGGGAGTCTGTTACGCGAGGGGAAGGTATTAGCACCCCACACGCCCAGAGTACTCTACGGTATCCACTCTTGTTGTCTATCTTATGGGTGTGTTTAATCCATGCTGATTGTTTACTATTGAGAAGGAATGCATGCAAAAGAAAGTAGAAAATAATGTAGGGAAAATAAAATTGTACTCGCTTGGGCCCTACACCAATGCCTACGTATCCTTTTTGAGGAATCAGAGCTATCATAGTTTGGCTCACATGTTTTTGTTTGTTTGGTGATTTTTATGGACGACATTAATCCACATTCTACCAGAGCTTGACTTTTGGAGACTTATGCGTTGACACATAAGTAAATTAATCATGTCCTTATTTGAAAATGGTTTTGAGTTACGCCCTCGAGACAAGATGCCACACTTGATTGGTTTGTATTTTTTGTTGCAAATAATGACTAGTTGACCTCAAGAGAGAGATATTAGCCACTTTTCCACTCATAATGAAAGGATTGTTTGAGACTTGAACCAAACCTAGGCCTGAGATGGAGAATAATAAGATCGAGAAGAGACCCTCTTATCATATCCCATACTAAGCAGAGGTATGATTCTCATCAGTAATTTTAAAGTGTTTTGACATTTGCAAAGAAAAAGAATATTTTTTGTTTTAAATGCAAATGAAAAAGGGAAAAGAAAAGTCAAAGGGAGACTAGCCTATTTCTAAACCTAATGTTATCATGCATCGTTGGACCTAAAGTTGGAATTTTGAGGGAATTCTACCTAATGTTTGCATGCTTGGATTTAAAAGCCTAATGTCTAATTTTAGTTCAATTAAATCGAAGATTAAATTTGAACCAAAATCACCTAAGGAATCATGAAAGACCATACAAACTAGTAAAATTAGGCGACAAGAACCAAAGTATTGCATACAATCCATACCAAAAATCGCAAACGAAATACATGATATAAAATGAGTAAAACTAGTGATTAAAATTGACTAAAAAGTTAGTATAAAGGGAAGATAAATTCCTAATTAACTTATAAAATGTCTTCTAGTACTTTTACCACTTTTATTATGTATTTTTGTTATTTAAAAAAATCATGAAAGAAAGAATTAAAAATAATTATAAAAAGAAGGAAAATAAGAAAATCAGGAGGTGCATGCTGTTGGCAATGGTGCATTATAGTAAAAGCACTAGACCCAGCAATAATAAGGTCTGGAACTTTTTGTTCATAGACAAAAGATCTAACCAAAAAATGCCCCTTGGGCCAAGGACAAAGGGTGGATCAGTCCAATAGAACCACCAGATTTTGTTTTCTTCATTTTGTCTAAACAAAACACACGAATCCAATGGGCCTCGGTATAATTTGCAACAACACAGTCCATCAATTATTTCAGCAATCACTTATTAATATTGAATAAAATAACTTAAGAACAATTAAAAAAAAAATATTACGAAACAATGCGTTTGGAAAGGGATAGGGTTTCAGCTTGTGGCTATTCAGCTCCTCACTTTTTCACCCAACCTTCTCTCTCTTATGCACTTAAGCGATTTCCGGCGAAAAAAACCCACCGCAAGTGCCACCACCAATGAATCAATCGATCACCCTGAATCAATATCCCTCTCAAACAAAATCTTTGTGAATTCCCACCCTGGTTACGAATTCGTTGTTTGCTTTCGTCAATCTCCATTCAGTTCTTCCATATCTAACGGCATAACCTAAGCCCTAAGTTGCCTCATATCAAGATCAAATGGTGAATACAAAGTGTACAGTCATGGATCCAAGGGGTTGTGGTTCATTGCGCTTTGTAATCTATAGTGGTAACAAAAGCTAGGCGAAGAGATGAAGAAAAGAGGGAGTTTGGGAGTTACCTATCGGAGACGCTCCGATGGCGTTCAACGATGACAAACAAGGACCAAAAACCCCCGCTCCAAGCTACTTCCTACTCTGGGTATTTCTTCCCTGTCTTTACTCTTCTTCTTTTCGCTTCCGCGGTTTCTTTGTATATGCGTTGTTGTTGTTGATTTCGTTGTGTATTCTGGCTTCTGAAATTAGAGTAGAAAAGGTTTAGCTCACACCAGTTGAAGCTCTGAGAATGAGCTTCAATGGCTGCTACGAGTGAGCATATGAGTGAGGGTTAGATTGAGGAAGTTAAGTTTAAGAGGGAGAGAGTGGAGAAGATGATGAATTCAGAAGGAAAATTGGAGAAAGTATGGAAAAAATGGTGGTCCCCTGGATTGAATGTGAGTTATGATTATATAGAGATTGGGGAAGTGAGGAATTCAGTTGGATATGAAAATAATCTCATCCCTAGGATTGAATCGATTATGTTATTAATCTGAGGGTGAAAAGTGAGTAGTTAGAGAGGTTGAAAATTGTTTATGAAGTTGGTTAGAAGTTGTTTGTGATTCTGTTTTAACAGTTGGTGAGTTAGTTATGGTTAATTAGGAGGTTATAGGGAGTTAGAGATAGTTAGAAAATATGTTTGAAAAATGGTTAGGAAAATTTGTTAGTTGCTGAGTTATGTTTTCTGTTAGAGAAAATCTGTTTGGGTAAAATGGTTGAGATTGGTTAAGTTGGTTATTGGTTAAGAATTGGTTAGGGGATGTTAGGAAAAGATGTTAGTTATAAGTTGTTAAGAGATATTAGGAAAATCCATTAGTTAGGTGTTCATAAATTCTATTAATAGCCGGAAGCTCTGAAAGTTAGCACGGCTGAATTTTTGTTAAGGTTTGTTAGTAGCAGTTAGGAAATGTTTTTTTGGAATTTTGTTAAAATTATGTTAGGACAGTTTGTTGGAAGTAGTTGGAAATTTTTTATAGTTTGGTTAATTGCAAGATGTCCGTTTATTAGGGAAATTAAGAGAGTTTGATGGGAAGAGTGAGGAATTAAAGTGTTGTTTTGAAACTAGAAAATTGGAGGGAGGGTTTATGCAGTTAGCTAAATAATATAGTGAATTGATTTTTGACTGCTAACATTCACAAAATTGGTTGAACTAATATTGTTTGGATTTTTTATGCTAATTGGTTATTGTTTTTGGATATTTGTTTTGGTTCTGGTTTTTATGATGCAGGGTCGTATGTGTGTGAATACTCAAGTCATGGCAGCTGGTTTTGAATGATTCAACACATATGTTCTTTTGTGTTGTGTTTGATAACATGAAAGGCCAGAATGGTGCAGGTAATGAACTTGCAATGTTTTAAGTCAGTATGGTGGCGACTTGATGCATTTAAAATGGAACCATGTTTGCAAGCTGAAATTGTACATGACTGTGTGATGGAATGGCCTGCTTTAGATATGCCTCGAATTATTGTTTAAATTACGTATGAATTGATAATGGAATTATGTGTTGCACTGATTTTGTTGCCTTGTTTGATGTATAACATGACAATGCAGATCTAGATATAAGGATGTAGTAGGTGGCAACATGGAGGTGATTCTGATTATTGCGGACATGATGATGGTGTTTTGACGCAGGGCTGCAACTGGTGATACCATTCTAATATAATTTTGGACAGTAGGTCATTTGAAGAAAATACAATGACAAGCTTTTGGTTTTGTGTGACTGAAGCAAGAATTGAAGTCGTTAACAATATGAAGGCATAAGTGGAGAAATATTGATGAAGTCATGGTGGGAATAATAGGTTTTAAAGAATGTATCCAATGTATGGCAATGTAACATGATATAGTAGTGGAGATTTATTTTTTTTAATTGTTATTTTGTTCAGGATAACACCGCCAATGTAATGGAGAGTCTTCAAATTTCCCTTGGCTATGTACTTTTGTTAAGACATGATGATTTATATCTTGAAACATTGTGATATATTTGACGTACTTTGTATATATCAAGCTCCTGATCTATCATTTCTTTATTTTGAAAATGTCAATGGAGTAATAATGTTTTCCTCTTGAATTCCGAGTAAACAAATTTGAATGATCATTGCTTCTCTGTTCTTGAATGGTTAGAACCCTTGTTATGTGAGGACCATTGATCCACTGTAACCTGTTCCACAAATAAACCCAATCAGAACATTAATCCATGATTGTCTCTTTTCGTCCATGATGTTGTCAATACTAGACGAAGTCTTGGTTCTTGAAGCCAATAATATCCCATTGAATAAACGAAGTTCAACCTTCTGTATCATCAATAAAAAAAAGAGAACCAATCCCTAATGACAAAACCCTAATCCATGAGAATTCCACGTCCAAGTTCAGATGCCTTTGAATCCAGTATAGAGACTTATGTCACAAGTGTACCAAGTGAGCGGATGAAATCCTTTGCATCACAACACCCACAAACCCTAATTTATTGGGTAGAATCCATATAAAACCATTTACTTCTCTTACGTAAAGCTCATGACCACATGACTTGAGATCCAAGTAATAAATTCCTCCTTGTCTGATGAAGAAGAATCATTAGAAACCCTAGTTAGTCATGGATAATATCCCTGCCTGATATTCATAACATCCCAAATGAACCCTAATTCATGTGGGTAAAACATGTATTAGTAGATAGCTCTTAATTCTTAAGCTTGTAGCCCTTTTGGACGATACTTGTAGATGTCGCGTGCTGTAAACAAAAAAAAATCCCTCTGTTGCTTGAAGGATTCCAAAGGATGTTTAAGAAGAAGAGTTTCAGACTACATGTATCCAAGCTTTGAGCCTAAATCACACAACCATGAGTATAGGGTTAGAATCCCTAATCATGGCCGTTGCCTCTCCAATTGAGTTTCCCCTGCAAAAGGTGAGAAAACCCTAATCCACGAATGAACCCATAGTGTACCAGTGAAACCCTAGTTCTTGAAGATTCTCGATTCCCCACCAATTTGTGTTGTTAACGAATGTATTCAATGTTAAATGACCCAATAGAAGGTATGCATATGATGATGCGTAAGCCAGATGATCCCTATAAAGGGGTAGGACAAATTTGGGGTATTACAGCTGCCTCTATTTAATCGTCTTAAACTTGAAAGTACGATTGGTGCATGCCTTTCAGAAGTTCGAGGTAGAAGATGATTAAATACCAATGCCAAAAATTGGTTCTGAGAGAAAGTATGAGTGGGTTATTTATTTTTATTTTATTTTATTTTATTTTTGATATCTGCAGGGGAAATAATTTTTTTTGTTTTTTCAGTGAAGAGACTCAGATTGGACTCGTAACGTGGTGTGATGCCAGTACAAGACAAAGGTTAGTACGAAAGGACGGTGGATAAGGTCTATGGGAGACCTACGGTCCTAAGGTGAAACATGAGAGTGACTTTCCGGAGAACCTAGCCTAAGGGGGATCTCAGGTTCGATGATGATCTATTGAAAGAATCTAGCCAACGGGCGATCTCAGGTTCGACGATGATCTATTGGAAGAACCTAGCCAACGGGCGGTCTCAGGTTCTAAGATGATCTAAGGAAGAACCTAGTCAACAACGATATCAGGTTCTAAGATGATCTATTAGAAGAACCTAGCCAATGGGCGATCTCAGGTTCTAAGATGATCTAAGGAAGAACCTAGCCAACGGGAGATCTCAGGTTCTAAGATGATCTATCGGAAGAACCTAGCCAACAGGCGGTCTCAGGTTTTAAGACCAGATCTATGGGGAAGAACCTAGCCAACGGGCGATCTTAGGTTCAACGATGATCTATTGGAAGAACCTAGCCAACGAGAGATCTCAGGTTCTAAGATGATCTATAGGTAGAACCTAGCCAATGGGCAATCTCATGTTCGACGATGATCTATTGGAAGAATCTATCCAATGGGCGATCTCAGGTTCGACGATGATCTATTGGAAGGACCTAGCCAACGGTCGATCTCAAGTTCTAAGATGATCTATAGGAAAAACCTATCCAATGAGCAATCTTAGGTTCTACGATGATCTATTGGAAGAACCTAGCCAACGGGCGATCTCAGGTTCGACGATGATCTATTAGAAGAACCTAGCCAATGGGAGATTTCAGGTTCTAAGATGATCTATAGGAAGAACCTAGCCAATGGGTGATCTCAGAATCGATGTTGATCTATTGGAAGAACCTAGCCAACAAGAGATCTCAGGTTTTAAGATTAGATCTATGGGGAAGAACCTAGTCAATGACGATCTCAGGTTCAATGATGATCTATTGGAAGAACCTAGCCAACAGGCGATCTCAGGTTCTAAGACGTTCTATAGGAAGAACCTAGCCAACGGGCGATCTCAGGTTTGATGATGATCTATTGGAAGAACCTAGCCAACGGGCGATCTCAGGTTCTAAAACGATCTATAGAAAGAATATAGCCAACATGCGATCTCAGGTTCTAAGATGATCACATGGGTTATGACATGACAAGTGTTTAAGAGTTTTACAGATGCGTGTTTAGGAGTTGACACAAACGAGTGTTGGAAGACTGAATTATTTGTCAGACGGGAACTGGCTACCAGACGAGAACTGGGTTTAGAATGATAAAGTGTATTGATTTTGTTGGGAATTCATGGTACAAGGAACTGGAACCGTTAGCTGGGCATTGTGAAGGTGAAAGTTATCAATTGGGGTTTTGGGAGTGATATCCTCTTGTTGGGATGTATTGTTGTTCTTGAATAATTCAGGTCTTTCGCGTAAGGTATCTGATATGGCTTATGCTTTGTATGCATGTATCAATTTCTTTTGCCACAAATATCCATTATGATGGATCAGCTATGCGCTTTTGAAGATGCAATGTTATACAGTGATAGCTATATGCAATGCAAAGAAATAGACTTCATGAGGATAAGCGAAGGCTCGTTGAGAAATGTTGCTCATCACTAGGGATGCCAATACATATCGGCACTAGAAACCTGCAATATTAGAGACCACCGGGGATATTGGTAAAAATTTGCACTGGAGAGCTCACGATACCAAAGATCACCGGTGACTCCGCTGGAGATTGAATTGCTGACGAAGCGAGCTTTCAGGCACGCTATTAAATTCTGAATTGTGTTGTCAGGGAAGGGATACTCTGGCCTGACTTCCCTACATCCTGAACCGTTGAGAGGATGGTAGAACCAAATACGCTGAAGAATAGATACTGAACACCATGTGAATCTCTCCGAATACAATGCCTCAAGTTTATGCCACACTGGGGAGTCACCTCTTAAATCACTTGGGGATAAAAGATGGGCATGGAAACCTGTGCATGCGTCGGTTTAACTTTGCAAATGCCCCGATTTACTCCATTGGGGATGTCCTAATTTAGCTTCACGAATTCCCTGGTTTAGCTTTCGGAGGACGTACACTTGTGTGTAGCAAGTCAAATGACGACTCTTAATTTTCTGAATTCACCTGGGGAATTAGATTTGAAATTGTATGCAGTAGATGAAGGAGGCTTTAAGCGCTTTCCAAGACAGGGTGACCGTTATACATTTCTACCTGCAAAGAAAAATAACACTTGGAATGCATACGACACTCCCTCATGGTTATATATCAACGTAAAGTCAAGTTTTATCTCAGCTTGAGAATTTTTATTCCTCATGTTTCTAATGCAGTATTTAATAGCGAATAAAATACATTCTGCATACGAAAAACATTTTATGATAGTAAACGATAACTTTTTAATGAAAACAAACTTCATTGATTGACCTGTCGCTGCCATGGTGTCAAGGTTCTATAGATGCGCATGCGTTATTCGTGTAGAGAATTCAGACTGCAGCCTCTCGCTTACGATCCCTGACTTTTGCTTGGACCGCCCTTTCGAGTTTTCGATCCAACGGGATACTTACTTTTTGCTAAGTCGCCCTTTCGGGTTTTCAACTTAGCAGGTTATTGTTATTTTTTTTATTTTATCCCTAATTTTTTCCTGGACTTTCATGTCCACCGGGATGCCCATTTTTGCCTAAGTCTCCCTTTCAGGTTTTTGACTTGGCGGGTCTCTTTATGCGTAGTATTTTTTGACTGAGTCTGAATTGACTGGGAGTGGAACGTCTTCCCCATCCATGTCTGTCAGGATTATAGCACCTCCTGAAAAGGCTCTCTTCATGATATATGGTCCCTCGTAATTGGGAGTCCATTTTCCCCTTAGATTGGAATGGCTTTGCACGATAACCTTTCTCAAGACCAAATCACCAGGATAAAATTTCCGAGGATGGATCTTTTTGTCGAATGCTTTTTTCATCCTATGTTGGTACAACTGGCCATGACAGATGGCTGCCAGGCGCTTTTCGTCAATGAGGTTGAGTTGGTCGAATCTTGACTGAACCCACTCCACCTTATCAAACTTGGTTTCCATTAGAACCCTCAACGAAGAAATATCTACTTTGACAGGAAGCACTGCATCCATACCATAGATAAGAGAAAATGGAGTTGCCCATGTTGAAGTACGCACATATGTTATGTAGCCATGTAGAGCAAAAGGCAACATTTCATGCCAACCTTTATATGTTCTGACCATCTTCTGGACTATCTTCTTTATGTTCTTGTTAGCAGCTTCGACTGCGCCGTTCATCTTTGGTCAATACGATAATGAATTGTAATGTTCAATTTTGAATTCTTCACACAACTCCTTCATCATGTTGTTGTTAAGATTAGAACCATTTTCAGTGATGATTCTATGAGGAATTCTGTAACGGCATATTATTTATTTCCTAATGAAGTTGGTAACGACCTGTTTGGTTACATTCTTGTAAGAAGATGCTTCCACCCATTTGGTGAAATAATCAATAGCCACTAGAATGGACCTATGACCATTCGAAGCACTTGGTTCAATCCTTCCAATCATTTCAATCCCCCACATTGCAAACGGCCATGGGGAAGTCATAACATTCGAAGGAGTTAGAGGAACATGAATTATATATGTATACACTTGGCATTTGTGGCACAACATTGCATATACACAACAATCACTCTCCATTGTCATCCAGAAATATCATGCGCGTAAGATTTTCTTTACCATATAATGCCCGCTCGAATGAGTCCTGAAAGAACCCTCATGGATTTCCTTTATGATCGACTCTGCTTCGTGTCTATCCACGCATCTGAGCAGAACCGAGTTATAATTTCTCTTATACAGGACGTCTCCTGATAAGAGGAACTTGGATGCTAACCTTCTAAGCATACGCTTATCGCAAATTTTAGCATTTTTGGGGTACTCTCTTTTCTCGAGGTACCGTTTGATTTCGTAATACCACAGCTTCTCATCAGCCACATCCTCGGTCGAGAGACAATGAGTAGGAAAGACGTGTGTAGGCTCTTTTTACCAGAGGATGCGTATGTTAGGCGCCTGATTCGGAAAGCTCACCAAGAACATCAATGCTAAAGTAGCTAAAGCATCGGCCAACTGGTTTTCATCCTTGGGAATGTGTTCAAAGGTGATTTCATCAAAAGCGGGTATTAGCTGCAAGATATAGTCTCTGTACAAAATCAAACTGGGGTGCTTCGTTTCCTAATTGCCTCGTACTTGATGTATGACCAAAGCAGAGTCTCCAAAGACTTCAAGGATTTTGATTTTAAGGTCAATGGTTGCCTCAAGCACCATCACGCAGGCTTCGTATTCTGCCACATTCGTACAATCAAAACATAACCGGGCCGTAAACGGTGTATGAGTATTGCATGGAGAATTCATTATTTCCCCAATGCCATGACGTACAACTTTCGAGGCACCATCAAATGTAAGAGTCCATCGCTCTTCTGGATCGACCTCGTCATAATCATCAAGCTTCATAACATCTTCATCAGGGAAGTCAAATTTCATTGATTGGTACCCTTCCAATGGCTGATGAGCGAGATGATCCACAAGAATGCTACCCTTGATAGCCTTTTGTGTAACATACTAAATGTCATATTCAGATAAAAGCATATGCCATCGAGCCAGTTTGCCTGTAAGTGTTGGTTTTTCAAAGATATACTTTATCAGATCCATCTTTGATATTAGAAAAGTCGTGTACGTTATATACTGTCTTAGACGTCGAGCTGCCAAATCAAGCGCACAACAAGTTTTTTCAAGCAAAGAATACCTGGATTCACAATCGGTAAAACTTTTACTCAGATAATAAATGGCGTTTTCTTTATGTCCTGTTTCTTTCTATTGTCCAAGCATACAACCCATGGATCCTTCCAGCACTGTCAAGTACATGATGAGTGGCCTCCCAGGTACTGGAGGGATAAGGATTGGTGGCTCTTGGAGGTACTGTTTGATCTTTTCAAAGGCTTCATGGCAATTATCATCCCATTGGACATCTTGATTCTTGCGCAGCAATTTAAATATGGGTTCACAAGTAGCTGTGAGATGAGAGATGAACCTGGCTATGTAATTCAATCTCCCAAGGAACCCTCTTACTTCATTTTCATTTTTCCGTGATGGAATATTCTGTATTTCTTTTACTTTGTCGGGATCTACTTTAGTTCCTCGTTGACTTATGATGAAACCAAGTAGTTTTCCAGATCACACCCTGATGGTGCACTTGTTCAGATTAAGCCTTAACCTAAACTTTTGCAAACGCGCAAACAACTTTTGCAGATGGACCAAATTTTCCTCCTCAGTTTGTGATTTTGCAATCATATCATCAACATATACTTCAATCTCTTTCTGAATCATATCATGAAAGAGCATTACCATAGCATGTTGATATGTTGCACCAACATTTTTGAGACCAGAAGGCATGACTTTAAAACAGTAAGTACCCCATGGAGTAGTGAATGTCGTCTTTGTCATGTCTTCCGAGGCCATCTTTATCTGATTGTATCCCGAAAAACCATCCATGAAGGAGAAAACTGATGACTGAGCCGTATTATCAACCAATACATCGATGTGAGGTAATGGGAAGTCATCCTTTGGGCTTGCTTTATTAAAATCCCGAAAGTACACACACATGCTCACCTTCCCATCTTTCTTGGGAATGGGTACGATGTTAGCAATCCAATCCGAGTATTCACATACCAACAAGAAGCCTACATTTAACTGCTTTTCAACCTCTTCTTTGATATTAAGAGACATATCTGGACGAGTTCTCCGCGGCTTTTACTTCACTAGAGGACATTCTGGCTTGAGTGGTAAAAGGTGCATGACTATATCCATATCCAAACCAGGAATGTCTTCATACAACCAGGCGAAGATATCAGAGTACTCTCTGAGAAGCTCAATCAACCCCTTATTTACATCATATTGCAAAGTGGCCCATATCTTGACCTCTCTTCTTACTATTTCGGTATCGAGATTGATGATCTCAATGGCTTCTTGATGAGGCATAATCATTTTCTCTTCTTGTCTGAACAGTCTTGCCAATTCCTCTGGAATTTCACAATCTTCCCCACTATCTTCATCGGCTTGGTCATTCGGATTTCCAAGGATATCGGTGCAAGGAACTGTAACCTCATCGTTTTTAATGGAATTAGAAGCGGACCTTCATGATTGATGAATCATGCCTCATTTTAGAATATGGATGTGAATTGAAAAATGGTTAAAGAGTTAGAAGGAAAAGCATTGCCATTTTTTTTATTTTACGAAAATAAGAAAAGACAGAGAGTAAAAATTGTATGCAAAAATGTCATTTTATTCAATTTTAAACAAACATGGAAACATGAGAGGGACCTTTCCACAAGCTGTCAACATGCTTTGGGCAAAACATGTGACTTATTTAAAACAAGAAAATTACATGTCAAAGAAAACCACTTCGGGAATATCAGTAGCAGTCCAATTGCCGAGCTCTTTATCAGGTGAAATCTGGCAGATATATTGAGCCATATTCACACTGTCTTCATCATCACCTTCCACTGCATGGATCTGTCCTTGAACATTTGGACCAGCACTAACAAACACTTCTGAAAGAGGAGTAACCTGTTTTCTTTTGAACACAGTTGAACCCATACCAACATGATCTAAAAAAGAGGACTCGAACTGAAGTCCAGACTTATCTTTCTTTTCCCGCACCTCAACCACTTTGCCCCAGTCTTCATTGGGAATTCCAGACTCCACAATGGCTTTGGCATCCCTCAAGGAAACCATTGGAACTATGGACTTCTTTGTAGTTTCCAGCATGGTGGGGACTCTGTCAACAGAAATGATTTCCAAGGCTTGGAAAGGGGTTTCATATACTTCCCCGTCCACTTCGACATAACAGAAGGAAGTAACATTGTTGATCACGACATCTTCCTCTCCGCCAATGACGATGACCTTGTCTTGGATGATGAATTTCAAACATTGGTGTAGAGTTGAGGTTACAGCCCCTGCCATATGGATCCACGGGTGTCCCAGCAAGCAAGTATAAGACGGATGAATATCCATGCAATAGAATGACAGGTAGAACACGTGGGGACCAATTTTGATGGGTAGGACAACTGCCCCTTCTACAGATCTTCTTGACCCATCAAAAGCTTTGATTGTTAGTGTGCTAGGTTTCATCATAAACCTGTCCATGTTTAGCTTTAACAGAGTATGTTTAGGCATCACATTCAAAGAATACCCAGTGACTACCAGGACTCGAGACATCACAGTGTCTAAACATCTGATGGAAATATGCAACACTTTATTGTGAGCCCAACCCTCAGGAGGAAGCTCGTCATCACTGAAACCCGGACAATTCCCTGTAAAAATATTTGTAACAACCCCTTCAAATTGGGCCACTGAAATTTCAGGATTCAGATGAGAACCATGCAGAATTCTTATTAAGGTGGTTCGATGAGCTTCGGAGTACATAAGGAGGGATAAAATTTATATCTTTGCAAGCATCTGATTCAGCTGGTCAACCACCTTGAAATTGCTCTTCTTGATCAACTAGATTAACTGCTCCACTTGTTGTTCAAAAGGCATCCCAGGAGAATCATTGACTAATTGCTTCACTTTATCTTTCACAGGAATCTTTTTGATAACTTCTTCGGGAGGAGGTGGAGTAGGAGCAAATACTCTTCCACTTCGGGTTATTCTGCTAGTTTTGGCAATGTTGGTTATGTCCTTATTTTTAATCAGTGGACAAATAATTTTTTTTCCACAGATGTAAACAACATTGTATTCCCATGGCACTACCCTATTATCAGTTATCGGAAGAGGTATTGGATTTGGAAGTGTCGATGCTTGGGTTGGCAAGGGAGCAACCAGATTCTGATCTGGCACAGGGAGCGCTGGGACTTGTATAACCAATGGAAATCTTGAAGTATTCCTCTGAACATTGGCCGGATAATACGGAATCTCTAGAATAGCAACATCACCTTCGGGGATGACTTTCTCAACTCTAACAACCCCTTCGTCCATCAACCTCTGAATGGAATTTTTCAAATCATCACACTCGTCTGGATTGGATGAGCATTTCAAACCAAAGTTGTGAAGCTCTTGTAGAACTTCTTGCTGTAAAAGATGTTCTCTTAAAACTGCCATTGACATCTGAATCTCATCAACTCGAGTCACTAAGTCCCGACCATCATCGAACCCGATTGCGTTGGCAGCAGCCCCGTGGTGGGGAGGCATAGGATTTATCTAAACATTAGGGCCTATAGGAGTGAATCTAAACTCTTTGGCATCCAAAAGATATTTCACCTTGTACTTTAAAGCTTTGAAATTTTTGATTGAGTGGCCTGAAGCGCCCAAATGAAACTCACAACACGCATCAACATCATAACCCCTTGGAAGTTCTTCCAGTGGAGGAGCTAATTCTCAAAGTTGTACCAACTAACCAGCTAGCAATTGTGGAAGCAATTGGGCATAAGACATCGGGATTGGATCAAACTTCCTCTTGGGATACCTTTGCGGCCTTTGTTGTCCCCTTTGTCTTGAGGCCTCAGATTCTATTGATAGTTTCATGGCGGTGCGTACTGTTGCTGCGGAGTAACAACAAGAGTTTTGTAATATGGAACTTGTACAACAACTTTCCCCTTATCAACAGAGGAATTACTCACCTATCCTTCCTTTTTATTGACAAAACCGCTAGAATACAGTTTTTTTCCACTACCTGAGTTGTTGTTACCATTCGTGCCAAATGCACCTGTAGTAGTCCCTACTTTGATACATATTTCAACCCGCTCCCCGATGATAACCATATCCGAAAATGAATCATAAGTACTGCCAATCATATGTTGCAAATACGGGCCTCAGAGGGTACTCATAAACAAATCTACCAGTTCCCGGTCCAGGAGAGGAGGTTGAACCCTCGCGGCCAAACTGCTCCACCTCTGGGTATACTCTTTGAAAGACTCACTAGTCTTCTGAGACATACTCTGCAACTGCGCACGGCTAGGCGCCATGGCTGTATTGTAATGATAATGTTTTAGGAAAGCATCGACGAGCCCACCCCAAGTATTGACATGAGTTTGATCCAACTGCATGTACCACTCTAATGGAGCTTCAGCCAGACTGTCCTGAAAGAAATGCATAAGCAACGGATCATTGCTAGCATACGCATCCATCTTTCTGCAATAAGATCGGAGATGAGTCTCTGGGCATGTAACCCCCTTATACTTGTCGAATTCCTGTACCTTGATCTTTGGTGGTATCACAACCCCCGGAACTAGACACATAGCAGCAGCACTGAATCCTGGTTTCTTGGAAGTCTTCATAGCCTTCAGACGTTCTTCGAAATCCTTATACATTTTATCAGTTTTAGACAAATCAATTATAGAATCCTTTGGAGGGTCACCGAGATCGATGACATCATGATGGTCATCCACAATCAGTCATGGTTTCTCTTTAGGAATTCCCCCATTGTCATTCCTGGGTCCACCATTCTCGGACGTAGAGGCACCGTCAACTAGCTTAGTAACACTCAGTCTGAGCTCTTCTTGCCCTTGGATGACGGCATGAAGAGTTTCTATAAGCTGATTCATTCGATCACCCATGGTGTCCATGTCTTTATGGAGAGCGGCCTAGTTCTTCTCAATTTGTTCCATAATCCTTAACTTGTTGGCTCGAGTGTGATAAGGATGCAAGGAAGTGGTCTTAGAGATTCTATCAATAAGAGGCAAAACCATCAGATAAGAATTCCCGCCAGAAAACCTGCAATTCATGAAATGCATGATATGTATGATGTATGAAATGATTGTCCATTCCGGTTTTTCATAGCTCAATACATGTCAGTAATAATCGAGCAACATGATAATAAGAACGGACACAAAAAGAAAATATTTAGAAATAGGAGAAGTTCCTACAGAGTTCGATACAAGAAAGTTGTGAGAGTACAAGATAAGTGATTCCATCCAACAGGCATAACGGTAATCAAGACAATAATGTAATAATCAGTCCAAAGGTATGATACCATTCTTTCTCCATCTCTATCTCATATCACTAAGGCTCAAATAAAGTGCCTTAGCAATAGCTTCAAAGTTGGATTCGTTCAGAACAATAACAAGTATGTGCTCGGTAATCTTGAACAACTGAGAATACTCTTTCGAAATTGGAGTGATCTGATGGTCCTGGAAGATGAAATAATGCAACTCATAGTCGTATCACTGAAGTAGAGTCAAAGTGCAACCATGTCTTTCATTAAAATCCTCTACATTAGGATAGACTAAACGGTCTTTTAAACTCTTCAAAGAAGGCCAAGAACTTGACCAACAAACTTGAGCAACACTGATAAGTACAATTGTCTCTTCTGGTCCTTTTGAGAACATCAAAGTTTCTAGGCGTTACTGAAGGAAACTATAAATTTGTAAGATACTCCGGAATGGACATGCACATGCAAGGTTAGTATATAATTTTGTTTTTTTGACATTTCTTTTTGAAAAGTGAACATGCTATGATGCGAGTGCAAATGGTCATGGGATTACTACTTCCGTGATACTGATTTTTGTTGTACTGTCTCTGCATAGTCTGTGAGTACAAGGGTCACAGGTTTGGAACATAACCGGAAGAACTTCATGAACATCAGATTCGGAACTCAGAAAATAAATCTGAGAACCTCATAAACACTGACAGAAATCCAGAACATAATCATTAGAACAAATAGTCATCGTCTGAATATGAGTAACCATCTGAACATAGTCACCATCTGTACCTGTGATAATTCCCTCCCCACTCACGGGTGAAGACTAGGTCAGGGTAAGGCAAGGGTAACTCGAAAATCATGGGTTCACTTGAAAGTAAAATCATCACAACACAGATATGTATGATGAAAATACCTCCAATTGAACCTCATCCGAGCATGGTATATGACATGACTACACTAGTCGGACCACGTCTTATATTCGTCATGCCCCCACTCTATTCCTAGTGTCCTAGTGCACTCTAGCCTGGTACTGGGCCTTTTACCTCAATAGTAACATCCCAACCCGATCAGGAAGAAGATCCAGTACAACAATAGTATATGGAAAACAATAAAATGCAGTGCATACATATGATCAGGTATATACAAAATTAATAATCCATAAAGCATATAAATAAACACCCAAAGAAAAGAAGACACCAGTTAGGAACGACTCCGGGATGGACCAGCATTTGGTCGACCTATCCCTAGTGAAGTTTCCAGTTGAAACAGCCAGCTGAAAATCATCAAACAAAGAAGTCACCGTCGAACGTTTTTTATCCCACATGAATGGAAAGGTAAACATCGAGAAAACCTGAGAAGGGAGAAGTCATGGTCTTGCGACCGAGAGATCGGTTAAGGGAGTCTGTCACGTGAGGGTAAGGTATTAGCACCCATACACCCATAGTACTCTATGGTATCCACTCTTGTTGTCTATCTTATAGGTGTGTTTAATCTATGATTATTGTTTACTACTGAGAAGGAATGCATGCAAAAGAAATGAGAAAATAATGTAGGGAAAATAAAATTGTACTCGCTTGGGCCCTACCCCAATGCCTACGTATCCTTTTTGAGGAATCAGAGATACCTTAGTTCGGCTCACATGTTATTGTTTATTTGGTGTTTTTTATGGACTTCGTTAATTCCACCTTCTGCCGGAGCTCGACCTTTGGAGACTTATGCATTGGCACATAAGTAAATTAATCATGTCCTTGTTTGAAAGTGGTTTCAAGTTACGCCCTCGAGACGAGATGCCACACTTGATTGGTTTGTATTTTTTGTTGCATATAATGACTAGTTGACCTCAAGAGAGAGATATTAACCACTTTTCCACTTATCCATTAAAGGAGTCTTTGAGACTTGAACCACACCTAGGCCTGAGATGGAGAACAATAAGATCGAGAAGAGACCCGATTATCATCTCCCATACTAAGCAGAGGTATGATTCTCATCAGTAATTTTAAAGTGTTTTGACGTTTGCAAAGAAAAAGAAGATTTTTTGTTTAAAATGAAAATGCAAAATGGGAAAGAAAAGTCAAAGGGAGACTAGCCTATTTCTAAACCTAATGTTATCATGCATCATTGGACCTAAAGTTGGAATTTTGAGGGAATTCTACCTAATGTTTGCTTGCTTGGATTTAAAAGCCTAATGTCTAATTTTAGTTCAATTAAATCAAAGATTAAATTTGAACCAAAATCACCTAAGTAATCATGAAACACCATACAAACGAGTAAAATTAGGCGACAAGTACCAAAGTATTGCATACAATCCATACCAAAAATCGCAAACGAAATACATGATATATAATGAGTAAAACTAATGATTAAAATTGACTAAAAAGTTAGTATAAAGGGAAGATAAATTCCTAATTAACTTCTAAAATGTCTTCTAGTACTTTTACCACTTTTATTATGTATTTTTTTATTTAAAAAAAATCATGAAAGAAAGAATTAAAAATAATTATAAAAAGAAGGAAAATAAGAAAATCAGGAGGTGCATCCTGCTGGAAATGGTGCATTGTAGTAAAAGCGCTAGGCCCAACAATAATAAGGTCTGGAAATATTTGTTCATAGACCAAAGATCTAACCAAAAAATGCCCCTTGGTCCAAGGACAAAGGGTGGATCAGTCCAATAGCACCACCATATTTTGTTTGCTTCATTCTGTCTAAACAAAACACACGAATACAATGGGCCTCGATTCAATTTGCAACAACACAACCCATCCATTATTTCAGCAATCATTTGTTAATATTGAATAAAAAACTTAAGAACAATTAAAAAAAGAATATTACGAAACGATGCGTTTGGAAAGGGATAGGGTTTCAACTTGTGGCTATTCAGCTCTTCACTTTTTCACCCAACCTTCTCTCTCTTATGCACTTAAGCAATTTCCGGTGAAAAAACCCACCGCAAGTGCTACCACCAACGAATCAATCGATCACCCTGAATCAACATCCCTCTCAAACAAAACCTTTGTGAATTCCCACCCTGGTTACAGATCCGCTATTTGATTTCTTCAATCTCCATTCAGTTCTTCCATATCTAACGGCATAACCTAAGCCCTAAGTTGCCTCATATCAAGATCAAATGGTGAATACGGAGTGTACAACCATGGATTCAAGGGGTTATGGTTCATTGAGCTTCGTAATCTATAGTGGTAACAAAAGCTAGGTGAAGAGATGTAGAAAAGAGGGAGTTCGGGAGTCACCTATCGGAGATGCTCCAATGGCGTTCAACGACGACGAATAAGGACCAAAAAACCCCGCTCTAAGCTGCTTCATACTCCAGGTATTTCTTCCTCGTCCTTACTCTTCTTCTTTTCGCTTCTGTGGTTTCTTTGTATATGTGTTGCTGTTGTTGATTGCATTATGTATTCTTGCTTCTGAAATGAGAGTAGAGAAGGCTTAGCGCACACCAGTTGAAGCTCTGAGAATGAGCTTCAATGGCTGCTACGAGTGAGCTTATGAGTTAGGGTTAGACTGAGGAAGTTAAGTTTCAAATGGAGAGAGTGGAAAAGACGATGAATTCAGAAGGAAAATTGGAGAAAGGATGGGAAAATGGTGGTCCCCTGGATTGAATGTGAGTTATGATTATATAGAGATTGGGGTAGTGAGGATTTCAGTTGGAGATGAAAACAATATTATCCCTAGGATTGAATCGATTCTGTTATTGATTTGAAGGTGAAAAGTGAGCAGTTAGAGAGGTTGAAAATTGGTTATGAAGTTGGTTAGAACTTGTTTGTGATTCTATTTTGACAGTTGGTGAGTTAGTTATGGTTAATTAGGAGGTTAGGGGGAGTTAGAGATAGTTAGAAAATCTGTTAGAAAAATGATTAGGAGAATTTGTTAGTTGTTGAGTTATGTTTTATGTTAAAGAAAATATGTTTGGGAAAAATGGTTGAGATTGGTTAAGTTGGTTATCGGTTAAGAATTGGTTAGGGGATGTTAGGAAAAGCTGTTAGTTTAGAAGTTGTTCAGAGATATTAGGAAAATCCGTTAGTTAGGTGTTCATAAATTCTATTAACAGCTGGAAGCTCTGACAGTTAGCACGGCTGAATTTCTGCTAAGGTTTGTTAGTTGCAGTTAGGAAATGTTTTTTTGGAATTTTATTAAAATTCTGTTAGGACAGTTTGTAGGATGTAGTTGGAAATTTGTTATAGTTTGGTTAATTACAAGTTGGCCGTTTATTAGGGAAATTAAGAGAGTTTGATGGGAAGAGTGAGGAATTAAAGTGTTGTTTTGAAACTAGAAAATTGGAGGGAGGGTTTATGCAGGTAGCTAAATAATATAGTGAATCTATTTTTGACTCCTAACATTCATAAAATTGGTTGAACTAATCTTGTTTGGATTTTTTATGCTAATTGGATATTTGTTTTGGTTCTGGTTTTTATGATGCAGGGTCGTATGTGTGTGAATACTCAAGTCATGGCAACTGGTTTTGAATGATGCAACACATATATTCTTTTCTGTCGTGTTTGATAACATGAAAGGCCAGAATGGTGCAGGTAATGAACTTGCAATGCTTTAAGCCAGTATGGTGGCGACTTGATGCATTTACAATAGATCCATGTTTGCAAGCTGAAATTGTACATAAATGTGTAATGGAATGGTCAGCTTTAGATATGCCTCTAATTATTGTTTAACTTACGTATGAATTGATAATGGCATTATGTGTTGCACTAATTTTGTTGCCTTGTTTGATGTATAACATGACAATGCAGATCTAGATATAAGGATGTAGCAAGTGGTAACATGGAGGTGATTTTGATTATTGCGGACATGATGATGGTGTTTTGACGCAGGGCTGCAATTGGTGATACCATTCTAATATAATTTTGGACAACAGGTCTTTTGAAGAAAATACAATGGCAAGCTTTTGGTTTTGTATGACTGAAGCAAGAATTGAAGTCGTTAACAATATGAAGGTATAACTTGAGAAATATTGATGAAGTCATGGTGGGAATAATAGGTTTTAAAGAATGTATCCAATGTATGGCAATGTAACATGATATAGTAATGGAGATTTTTTTTGTAATTGTTATTTTGTTCAGGATGACACCGCCAATGTAATGGAAAGTCTTCAAATTTCCCTTGGCTTTGTACTTTTGTTAAGACAAGATGATTTAGATCTTGAAAGATGGTGATATATTTGACGTACTTTGTATATATCAAGCTCCTTATCTATCATTTCTTTATTTTGAAAATGTCAATGGAGTAATAATGTTTTCCTCTTGAATTCCGAGTAAACAAATTTGAATGATCATTGCTTCTATGTTCTTGAATGGTTAGAACCCTTTTTATGTGAGGACCATTGATCCACTGTAACCTGTTCCACTAATAAACCCAATCAGAACATTAATCCATGATTGTCTCTTTTCGTCCAAGATGTTGTCAATACTAGACGAAGTCTTGGTTCTTGAAGCCAATAATATACCATTGAATAAACGAAGTTCAACCTTCTGTATCATCAACAACAAAAAGAGAACCAATCCCTAATGACAAAACCCTAATCCATGAGAATTCCACGTCCAAGTTCAGACGCCTTTGAATTCAGTATAGTGACTTATGTCATAAGTGTACCAAGTGACCGGATGAAATCCTTTGCATCGTAACACCCACAAACCCTGATTTATTGGGTAGAATCCATGTAAAACCATCTGCCTCTCTTGCGTAAAGCTCATGACCACATGACTTGAGATCCAAGTAATAAATGCCTCCTTGTCTGATGAAGAAGAATCATTAGAAACCCTAGTTAGTCATGGATAATATCCCTGCCTGATAATCATAACATCACAAATGAACCCTAATTCATGTGGGTACAACATGTATTAGGAGATAGCTTTTAATGCCTAAGCTTGTAGCCATTTTGGATGATACTTGTAGATGTCTCGTGTTCTAAATAACAAAAACCCTCTCTTGCTTGAAGGATTACAAAGGATGTTTAAGAAGAAGAGTTTTAGATTACATGTATCCAAGCTTTGAGCCTTGATCAAACAACCTTGAGTATAGGGTTAGAATCCATAATCATGGTCGTTGCCTCTCCAATTGAGTTGCCCCTGCAAAATGTGAGAAACCCTTAATCCACGAATGAACCCATAGTGCACCAGTGAAACCCTAGTTCTTGAAGATTCTCGATCTCCCACCAATTTGTGTTGTTAACGAATGTATGCAATGTTAAATGACCCAATAGAAGGTATGTATATGATGATGCATAAGCCAGATGATCTCTATAAAGGGGTAGGACAAATTTGGGGTATTACACCCATCTTATCAGGGGTGAGGTAACTTCGCCTGGCGAAGCATCCTGCTCTCCCGATGAGATCTGCGTGACAACAACTCTGCTGTGCATTTTCTACACAGTTCAGTCCCAATTTTCCTTGCGATTTCACATCCAAATAGACCCAAAACTCATACAAACCACATATTTCCATTATAAAACAACAACACTTCATAGTACGCATTACATACATCAAATCATGGAATTATTAACATCCATTATTCACAATTTCATAAAATATTCATCATATATTAAATCATCACAAAACCCCAATAAACCTACATACATCTAAACCCTATATCAATCATAATAACATGGACAACCCCCTTTACCTTAGATTCTGGCTTTGATCTTCCTCTTTGTGTTCTACCATAAATCCATTTGCTCTACTCCTGCCATAGCTCTGCTGCATTCTTCCAATTATTTTCACGATGTACACACTGATACACTTTTCCCTTTATTCCTTGTTTAACCCTTTGACCCTTTTTATGGTCTTTCCATCTTACCTTCACCAATCCTCAAAACATTACCACTTTGCCCTCTTCATCTTTACATCATATTATCATCTCTATTTTTCTCCAATTAAAAATAATTCTAAATAATTACTCTAATTATCTAAAATTATTAAAACATCCAATATCACTTAATTCCCACCATACCACACATAGCATCATAACTCACATCATATTCATCAAAACATCACATAAACTCGCAGATACATCGCAATTAATCATTTAAATATGATTAAATAATTAAATAAAAAATCTAATTATTTCAGGGTGTTACAGATGATGTTGCGTCTTTGTTGCATCTTTCGATTAGAGAGATATTTTAAGATCATGATAGGATTGAAAAAGAGGACGTGTTGGATATGTTGGTAGAGAAATTTGGAGTTACCCTTGAGAGTGTCATGGCTAAAATGGACTTCACTCGTGGTGTCCATGTTAGATACAATTATTTGAAGATGGTGTTCATGAATGAGATAAGGCATGCACGAGAGGCTGATGGTGATCCCGAGCATGTTACCATACACTAAAGGTTTACCATGAGAGCATACATTTTGTTTCTGGTTGGCACGCAAATTTTTATGGACAATAGTTCTACTTATACATATGTGATGTACCTGGGGTACTTTGATGATTTTGACCAGATCCACCAGTGGAACTAGGGGTTGTTTGTTTGGTGTACTTGTATACGAAGTTATCTGAAGGATGTAAGAAGAAGATGAAGCAGATGATCGATAACATCACACTCTTGAAGATAAAATTTCTTGGTCTTTCTGGCATTTTGTTAATTATTATGATTCCGTTACTAATTAATAATTATTTTTATTTTAGGGATGGTTCCTACAACACTTCCCCGCATCTCGGGTTGGTCACTTCCTATAGATTATACTGAAGATAAGCCACGTGCAACTGCATACAACCTGCTCCGAGGGAACCAGGAAACATAGTCGTTTCGGGTGTTTATTGATTGTATGGTGTTTGATGACATACAATTTCATTCATATGTCAACCACCGTGTCATGATACCATTTGACGATGTTGCATTGTTCACGAGATGGTTGGCTTGCGGGTCGCATAAGACGACTGCTTATATGTATGAGTTTGTCATGCCTCAATTCGAGTACACATAGTACATTCCCTGAGATCCTACAGTATCTTCTCCTCTCCTGGTGAAAGACAAGGATATGGATGCCTTGTTTGATGATTATGAGAATCATCTTGTTCCAGATTAGGCTTGGAGTACCTTTGCTCCAAATGATTGGAGCTACGAGGACAGTTATATCATATGGTTCTTCAGGGTGTCCCGTCCATACCTGGTACAAGATGCTCCAAAAACCCATAAAGGCCAGCTCATCGGGAGATTCTAGAGGATGAGTAGGCTATGACCGATCATGCCATTGATGTGTTACCTGTGTGCCATCGCATCATGGACATTGCGTAACATGTATTGATAGAGGCATGTTTCCTGATGGCTCTGATGTTAGAGGTGTTCTACATGCTATCATGGCAGAGGCTCATGTGGTTATGCAATATAGGAAGTAGCGGAGGAATGCCAGGAGGGCGACGGGCCGACTCAGAGTTTGCCATAACCAGTAGTTTGTGTTGTTGTATATGTATTTTGGTTATCATTTTTTGATTGTATTTGGATAATATTTTAGGTTAACCCCTATATTGACTACGGGCACCTTTTTGTACTGTTTACTACTATCTATTTATATATGTCTTTGTTCTATATGTCTTTATAGTATGTTTTGTTGTATACGTCTTTGTATTCAATGTGAAACAATGCCCTAAAATACCCACTGCCATCATAAGTCTTTCCAGTATTGTCTGCACAGAAATCGAAAATACATTTTCGATTCGCTTTACAAATTTATTTCCAGTTCCTAGTCAAGTTTAACAGAAAAAGGTGCGTACCAGAAATATATTTCTGGTTTCCCAAGGACATTTTAGGAAATGCATAGTGTATTTATTTATACTATAGGGTGTAAAAAGAAATCCTCATCAAATAAGGGCACAAATCTCCTTAATTGTCATTGCCATTGCTTGAAATCGTGAAAGGGAAAAGTTTTGTGAATTTTGATTCAGAGGGTTACAAAAGTTTAAATATTTAATAGGGTTTGAGTTGTCGTTGTAGAGACATTGTTCTTCACAGGGAAACATCAATTAGCAACTATGAAAAGTAATTATGAGATGTATGCATTTTAAGGTAAGCTTTTGTAGTTATTCATCCTTAACAAAAAATTCTAAGAAACTATAATTAGTTTAACATTTTTGTTTGGTTTCTTAATCTACACAAGGCTCTACTCAAATTGGGTGTGGCTTCTTTGATTAGTTCCTTGAATAAGTGGATGAAGAGAATGCCTAATTTATGATGAAGCAAAAATGGAGGTTGGAAAAGTTAACAAAAGAAAATGAGGAGCATATGGATAATCTTGAAAAATAAGGGTCACAATTGAGGAAAAAAATAAGGTTTGTTGGAACTTAAAGTTGATATGAAGAGCATTATGAAGTGGAAGAAATTTTGGAAGATATTATTTTTTCTTGTTTCACTATTTTAATATTCAGGATGTTGTAAATAGAATCATGTATCTGTATCAGTTTTGTATCAGTATGTTGTAGTTGAATCCAATGAAATTATGTATCAGTATGTTTCAGTTGAATTTTTACCAGTTTTGTTTAAAACCAATGACAATATGTATCAATATGTATTAGTTGAACGTAACCTCTTTTAAGTTGAATGGTTCATTGTTTGTACCAATTTTTTTATGTTTAAGTTGAATGTACTCTCAATTATGTATCAATATGTTTAAGTTGAATGTACGAGATTGCTTACATCTGGGTTTTATTTATCAATATGTACAATGATTTTCAATAATATGTACCATAATGTTTGTCAGTATACCAGAGTTTACACTAGGTTATATATGAGAGTTGATTCCATGTTGCTTACACCATGTTGTATACCAGAGTTTACACCATGTTGCACCTAATTATATACCAGAGTTTACACCTTGTTGTATACCCGAATTTTTATCAATATGTTTAATGTACTAGATGTATATACCAAGATACCTTGTTCATAATCATTCATTAAAATTCAGCAAAAGTACAACTTATTCAAACATACATATAAAATAAACAATGACTGTTCAAAAAGACATACACAAATACAGTGTTTGTTCAAACATACATCTAAAAGTAAACATTAAACAAATATTACACATAAATAAACTAAATGGTCTTATTTTTTGGTGTGGTCCTCTGTGTTGGATTATTCCTCCTTGTAGTTTGGCCAAATATATTCTTTGATGAATTTAATTTGGTTGTAGGACCTTAGATAACACCAGATAATGATGCCTTCCTAATACTTAACTTATTTGGCCTTCATTGAATTTGTTGAGATGGCTGGCAAACTTGACTTACCTCAGTTGGGTGTAGTATGTGTTTGTTGACTAGCACTAGCTTGATTGTCATGAACTGGTTGAGTAGTATTACAGGTGGAGTTTTTGTGAATTGTCTACTTGCTTTCACCTACTGAACTTAACAATTAATCTAGTTCTTCTCATTTTATGATAAGAGTCATCAATTTCTCCTTGATTAAAACCCCTTCCCTTTTTTGGTCTTCAGGGCATTTTTCAGACCTAAAAATTTGATCAATTGACAAAATATGCCTATTCTTTTTTTACCTACAAATTTGATCAATTGAAAAAATAAATAACATGATTGTAGACTCCCTGATACCTTGATTTCTTGTCATATTCAGGGATGCAATCATCTACTTTTAGGTTCTTACTGTTCAGGGATGATATTGCATGCACACATGAAAGACATATGAGTTATCATTTTCTACATGATGATACATATTCCTTGAAGTTAACTGAAAAATAAGTTCCTAACTCACATTTGTAATTTGTCATGTCTTTTTGAAACTTGGATAACATAGTGTTGTACCCCAAAATTTTCCCTCTCTTTTCTCAAGACATTTCACACAAGATCTCTAATAACTCAAGCTTGCACAGGTGTTGACTAGATCAAACCATCTCCTAAAAATTGATGCCTCAAATTAGGGTTTTGATTTTCTCAAGGATAATGGGACTTCTAATGCCTCAAATGACCTTCATGTATCATTATATACCTCCAATAAACTCATGTCAAGTTTCAAGTCTTGAATCACAAATTTGCTCAATCAATTGACCAGATGATTGAAAATCAACTGTATTGGGTAAAAAGTCAACTATAGTCAACCTACAGTCAAACTCCATGATTTTAGTCAACATCAACATTTTAAAGTCCTATTCATCATTTGATCAAGTATTGATCATAATCCCTCAAGAAAAGCATTCAATTTACCCAAGGGGCAAATGATCAAAATTAGGGTTTTGACTGTAATTGACTGGTCAATGACTTTTGACCTAATACATGATCTAATGGCTTGAAGCATAATCTCAAGGATTAAAATACAATATATTTACCTAATTTCATAGTTCAAACCATTCCTCAAGATCAATGGATTGATAGTTGAAATTTGATCAATTGATGAAAAGTCAACTGATGCACAAAAAGTCAAACTTTGACTTTTTGATCAAAATTTAATTTCAAAGATCACAATTCATCAAGACATTCAAAAATATGAAGCTTGATCATTAATAAATCAAGAAAGTCAAAATTCAATGTGAAAAGTCAAACTTTTCAAGACTTAGAAATTTTTCTAAGTGTTTTATACATGACAATTTCATTACTTTATGCCAACTTTTCACCAAGATGCAAGATGATTCAAAGAAAACTTTCAACGTGAAATTTGTAGATCTTGATGAGATCTACAACTTTTATTTACAGATCAAGTCCTAGAAATGTTTGTATTTTGAGTTATAAATTCATGAAGTCATGCACTTTTTCTAAAACACTTAGTGAAAATTTGACCTAGTTTAGGCATATTTTTTACCTAACTTCTTGGCCAATTTTCACCAAGCTCCAAGATAATTTTTTCAAAATGGTCAACAAAAAGGTTGTGGAGGATGTTTCAAGCTTTTCAAAATGTCAAATAACTTGAAAAGATCATGCTTGAGCTAGAAGTTTCGGAGATATGAAGATGGCCTTATAAACTTCAATTATAGGTAATTTTCTTGATGAACATTTGATCCAATCTCATAGCCATGCTGCATAATCTTGCTTTGCAAGCTTATAACTTGTGTTTCACTCCATAGTTAATTAATTATACAACTGATAGAGCCATTGTCCAATCATTTGAGCCATTATCCAAGTTGCATTTCCATTTATGGCACAAAGTTACCATTCCATTCTTGAAAAGTTGCTTTAATCACAAAGTCAACTTATCTCGAGCTTCTAACTTGTTTGTTAAGCACACACTAAACATACAAAGTCATATAAACATGTTTAAAGTTTTCTAGCCACTCTACAATCCTTGTACCATGCCTTGGAACAATGATTGTCAAGCTTTCTTCAAAAACAAGTCAAGAAACCAAAACATGTGATCTTGTACTTCTGATCACCTCAGGCTCTCAAATCTTGTCCTATAAATTTAGGCATGGTTTGAAAGCCTATGACACAAATTAACAACCCCTGAAACTCTCCCAAACTCCCTCTAGCCAGAAATTGCACACAAACTCCATTTTTCTGCAGATTATGACATTGAACTCGCATCTTCCATTTCCATCGCGCGTTTTCTCTAAAAATCATTTTCAAAGCTTCCTTACATCAAATATAACTCATCATTATCCTTGTTTCCCAACTGTAACACCATCTTATTCGTCTTCCATAACCAAAAACAGAGGTCTGCAACTTAACTTCTCCACAACATTCCAGGTACTCTCAGCTCAAGCTAAGCATTGCACTAGCTTCCTAGAGGTTAAAGGAAGCTAACCAGATCATTACAACACCTTGAAAGCTTCTCAAACTCAAAACACGATATCCACTTCCAAGGTGAGTTTTCTTATTTTCTAACTCTTCATACAGGTATCATTTGACTTCCATTTTCAAAGATAAAATGTAGACATCATAGCCCTGAAACTAACCATGTCCTTAAAATTCATTTATGTTATCTGAGTAATGTGAATTTTAAGCTTGAACTTTCAAAAAAATTAGGTCAGATTTGGTACCAAGTGAAATTCGTGCTCATCTTTGATCCATTGCTTAATTTTTTTACATATTTGGAATCATGGTGAAAATTCTAACAAGTTTGATGTTCATACTTTTAAGAATGGTTAAGAAATGAATAAGTTACAAAAGTTTTGGTTGGCGTGAGGAAGAAGATGAAGTTGATAACATGAACTTAGTTTATCTTAAGTTTATTGTAACATGTTTCTATACCGGATGAAACAGCCACCCCAGTGGCAGAGAGACGCGCTAAAGGCATTGTTGTGTGAGGACTTGGGTTCGAGCCCCAGCGTGTTCCATTTTTCATATTTTCATGTTATTTTTCATTCATAAGCGCGTATGGGCTCTCCTGATTGGGCATATCCCTTTCTTAATTCTTCACACCCCCTCTACTACTTTCAGCAACTAAGCCCACTTATTTATTTATTTTATTTTTCTGACTTCCAACAAAAACAAACTTTGGGCCTCAACTTTTTTTTACTTTCAAACCACACATCTCCTTTTCAGACCCCCTACCCTTTTTTATTGTTTTTTATATTTCTATTTTTATTTTCTATTTCTTATTCTTATTTTATTATAATTATTTTTATCAAAAAATACACTAAATATATTTTCTTGAATAAGAAGAATCTTATTCTTATTTTTTAACTCATTTCATTTTTTCTATAAATTAACAAAATATCAAAAAATATTTTATTAAATACTTAGACTATTTCTTTTTATTTCATTTTAAACAAAAAACCTAAAAAATATGTTCTTTCCTGTTTTAATTAAAATAAACTTAGACTTAGGTTTTGATTTAATTTGTTCCTTTAAATTAAATTAATTTAGACTATAATTAATTAATTCTCTTTCTTAATTAGTCAATTAGGTTAACTTTAAAACCTTTTCATAACAAAGCCATAAAAACAATTGACTTTTCTTTTACATTATTTTTATTCATGTACAATTCATGCCTTATTCAATATGGTTGTAATAGTAATTAGTTTTAATTGCTTTCATCCCTATTTGTAATTTGTACCCCCTAAGTGTTGTAATAGTGTAGTATATTTAAATTCCGCAATTTACCACTTTCCTTATTATTTCTAGTAATTAGGGTTTGTATGGCAAGACTAAAATTAACCATTAGAAAACCCTAATTTTAAAGACAAAATGCATGAAAACAACACACTTTGCTCACTTGCACCTCTAGGGTTAACCCACACTTGTTGCCTTAGAATAAAACAGTCATGTCCCTCGAACGTGGGATTACTTTAGCAAAGACCTTCAAATACAAGATCGTAGTCCCTCGATGACCCTTCAATGTTGCCTTCGATAAACGATCTTAGACCTTTACGACAAATTGCTAAGGTATTCTACAATGTTGCCTTCTATGACTGTATGTTGACCCACGCCTGTCCCTTCACATCCAATGATATGGCTGCTTACTAACTAATGGTAAGATAACACTATCTAAAGGAGGAGGAAAAGAACAAAGACTTTTTGAGTAGGTAGAACATTCATAGTTGCTTAGTCACAAATAAAACCATCTTCACACTTACACTTTCAAAATATCTTTCCAAAAACAAACATCTCTTTGAACTATTTTTGAAACCAACACTTTGTATACATTCTTATATAGACGAGAATCATTACAAAGTTTGCCAAAACAAAGGCGTTTTCAAAATATTTTCAAACTTATACAAAACACAAACACATTTACAAAGAATTTCAAAGTGAGCTAGCAACTAAGAGCCCGTAGATAACTATAGGTGAAAAGGGTCCTAACACCTTCCCTTTTCATAACCTACCCCCCGAACTCAAGAAAATTCTCAACAGGTATTTCCTGTTCTTTTCACCCTTTCCTTTATTGGATAAAAGAAAAGTCAGTGGTGACTCTTTCTATCCGCAACAATTGCGATCAAACACAAAACACCCAAGTTAGTTCTCCCACTGTATTACAGAACTGGCGACTCTGCTGGGGAAAACTTAAAAGTGGAGTTACCTTAGAGACTAGATCACCTTTAAATACTTTTATTGTTTGATTTGCTTGCTTTACATTATGCGTTATGTTTGGGTTTTGTATAGATCCTCTACCCGAATCTAGGAACATTATTAGGTAAGTAACAAAGATCGTGGAGACTGTACGACATAGACCGATATGGTTAAAGCGATGGATACGTTAGTGTGACACATTTGTTGGTACCAGTGTCCCTTGTGTCAAATCAAGGAGAACACGGGGCTGTTGTGTGGTGTCATGAAGTACTAATTGACCTTAGAACCTTTAGTTGAATAACTTGGCCATTAGGAAGTAGTGAGATAGTTGGCTTTGGTGCAGTCCGAAGTTGGTTGATACCCGATACTACGCTCATTGCGATCAGGCTTTTGGGATATTTCGATCGCCAATAAAGAGGCTTGCGCTTAAACAATGTCCGATGAAGAAAGATTAATGACATTGAGATTCCCTAGAACCCGATTACTTGTAGGATAGGTTGAACCAACTAAACATCAAGAGGGTACTTACCTATGAATCCCATGAAATCCTAAACCTAAGGGCTTGTTTTCTTTACTTGTATATGATTATTTATACATAACATCATGACATCATACAATAGCATTTGCACTAACCATTTCAAGGACCTAGAGATTTATCTTTGTTCTGTTTTGTAGGATATGACTTCCATTCACATAAATACCATCTGAATCAACCTTGTGAAAGTGTCTACTCAACTCAAGGAGTTAGGATCAAGAATCCATGAAAATTCTCTATTCACCAAGAAGTATGGTCGACTCCTCAACTTGGTTACCTCAAACTTTGAAGAAGACATGGTACATGTGCTTTTTCAATTCTTTGACCCTAAACATCACTATTTTACATTTCTTGATTACCAATTAGTGCCTACCATGGAGGAGTTATCTCAACTATTTGGGGTGCCTATTCTAGATCAATTACCCTTCACCCGTATTGAGAAAGACCCAAGACCTAAGGAGATTTCTCTAGCCTTACATTTGCAATGGCCCGACATTGTGGCTAATTGGGAAACTAGAAGAGGTGTTAAAGGTTTTCTAACCAAGTTTCTGTTTGAGAAGGCTCGACTATTTTGGGATGCTCTAGATTTGCAAGCCTTTGAAGAAGTTTTGGCTCTTCTAATATACGAGGTGGTATTGTTCCCTAATCCAGACCAACTTATAGATGTGAATGCGATCAAAATCTTCCTATCTCGTAACCCGGTGCCTACCTTACTCGGAGACATTTTGCATTCTCTTCACGCTCGTACCATGAAGAGAAGGGGAATTCTTATGTGTTTCACTCCTTTTCTGGCTAGGTGGTTTATTTCTCACCTTTCTCGGTCATTTTTAAAGAATGAACAAGGCATGAAGTGGTCTCAAAGGTTGATGTCACTCTCGCATTCAGATATTCATTGGTGTTTTCGATCTTTGGAGGATGTCACCATTATTGACCATTGCGGGGAATTCCCTAATGTCCCACTCCTTGGCATTAAGGGAGGTATCACTTATAATCCTTGCTTGGCTCTATGACAATTTGGTTACGCTCAAAGGGATGGCCCTTATGACGCAATTATCCAAGGTATTGTGTTTGACTATGAGAACGATGTCCAAGGTTATCGTCAAAGATTTATACGAGCTTGGGAATGGTGAATAAGGTTGATAAAAAAACTTTGGGGCATAAGAACTCCAATCCTTTGTAACCTTATCTCAAGTGGGTGCAAGCTCATGCTCAAAACCTCATGATTCCGTATATGGACATCCTACCAATCATTATGGAGCCTATTACTGAAGGATACGCTCCTTACGCTATTCTTCATCCTGACATGCCTACTACTCTCGAGGAATTGCAAAGGTCATGGATTCAACTCAATAGGGAGCAATACACCTTTGAAGCCCAATTCTACTCAAGCGAGAAGAAAGTGTTGGAGCTCACAAGGCAACTCCACGAGGAGCGGAACTTGAATGCCTACATCAGTCCAAAGAGGAAGCGTCCATGGGAGACCTGAGTCTTTTGTTGTATAATTTCATTTTGTTGTTTTTATTTCATTGTAAGCCCAAGAGGAAGTTTGTAACCTTTGAACTTATTAATAAAATTAATTTTTTTGTTTCCTTTTTTGTTTAAGAAAATTTAAATCAGCATTGCATACGCATAACATGCATCATATCATAAGCAGGTTCTTTGACACAGGTTTCCTCATTTTCTACTATTTATTTCAGTATAAGATGGATATCTAGCAAACTGTGAAGGACTTGCAGACTCAAAACTCTCAGTTTCAAGACACTCTGCTCAACTTAGCAAAGGGGCAACAAGAAATTATGACACTTCTTGTCATGAAAAAGAAGACAAAGAAGAAAGTTGTAATCAACATGGGGAAGAGATTCGAAGGCCCTGTCCGACAAGTTCAAGTTGAAGAAGACTCCTCCGAGGAGGATGAGAATCAAGATGAAGATGCTAGGAGATCCCATGCCGGGGATGGAAACAATCAAATCTATGAAGACGAAGATTATTTTGATGAGCAATATCTACCGGCCGGCGACAAGTATAAGCAACTAGAAGACAGATTGAAGGCTGTAGAAATCCAAGTTGTGTCTGGCTAGGACTTTGGTGACTTGGGTTTAGTTCCCGGGGTAGTCATTCCCCACAAATTCAAAATTCCTTCTTTTTCCAAATACAATGGTGTCTCATGTCCGAAGCTTCACCTAAGATCTTATGTCCGCAAAATTCAGTCGCATGCCGCTGATAAGAAACGATGGGTGCACTTTTTTCAAGAAAGTCTACCTGGGATGCAGTTGGAGTGGTTTTACCAATTGGAAGGGACTAACATCCATACTTAGGAGGATTTGGCCACTTCTTTTTACTGCCAATATCAATATAATGCTGATCTTGCGCCAACTAGGGTGTAATTGCAAGGAATGGCCATGGGATCAAAAGAGGGCTTCAAAGAATACGCTCAAAAATGGAGAGACTTGGCTTGCAGGGTACAACCACCTTTAAATGATAGAGAGTTGGTAGACATGTTTATGGAAACATTGACTAGACCATTTTTCAACTTTCTAATTGGAAGTTCATCGTCTGAATTCATTGAATTGATCTTGACTAGTGAGAGGGTTGAAAGCGGGATTAAAAGCAGGAAGATACTCATGACCTCCGCCTTAAATGCTGTGAAAAAGACATTTATTGGTAAAAAAAAGACTAATGTTGTGTACGGGTCACGAAGCCATGCTAAGAATGACCGTCATCATTCAGTAGGGGCTGTACTGATTTCCAATATAACTCCAACTCAATGACCGTGTCAACAAAATAGTCAACAAAGACCGGATATCCAAAAAAGATAGTTTACTAAAATAAATATGCAATTATCTCAAGCTCTGAAGCACCTATTGAAAGCTGATTTGGTGACCTTGCGAGATCCCCCTTCCAACCCTAATACTGCTTCTCCAAAATACAACCCCAATGCCAAATTTGCTTACCACTCAAACAGTCTCGAACATGATACCAATGAGTGTTGGTCTCTAAAGAATAAAATCCAAGACCTAATTGATAACAAGACAATTGAATTTGACCCTCCGCCAACTCCCAACGTAATCACCGCACCCATGTCAAATCATGGTAAGGGTGTCAATGCTATTAAAGATGCCTCTTTTGTTGCCTCCATCAATGACTTGACCACTCCTTTGAAGACTGTTAAAGAGAATTTGTTGAAAGTCGGAGTATTCCCTGGTTGTCTTGAAGACTGTTGCTACTGTGCTGTACAAATTAATGGTTGTGAATGGCTGAAGTAAGGTGTCCAACACCTTATGGACAGCCATGAGATTCTATTTGAAAGAAATTCATATGTGAAAAGTTTGACCGAAGTTGTATCTCAAGAATTTGAAGACGTGTCCATCATTACTATCTCAAACAAACCTATTAGGATCACCTCAAAAGGTCCTATTAGGATTCCCATTGAATCAATAATAGCTCCACTAATTATCATCACATTGGGGCCATTCCCCTACTCTTCTGATAAGGTTGTGCCCTGGAATTATGGGGTGGAAGTGTACTACCATGGTATCAAACAAGATTCATGGATTGATGAAGATGAAACTGCTGACATTACAAACATTGCTGGATCAAGTAAAGTTACTAGGGCGGGGAGGATCTTCTCTCCAGAAATTTCACTTCTGGAAAACACTACTACACTCATTCATATTACTGATGTTAAACCTGTTGTTGATATTCGAGGAAAGGAAAAATGTCTGAGTCTTCCCTGACATAGACTCCCATAAAAGATATTACCATTGAGGACCCATCTACACAAGAGACGAAGGAGATTCTAAAAATCATTAGAAAAAGTAATTACAAGATAGTGGAACAGTTGGGGAAAACACCCTTGAAGATTTATATGCTGTCTTTGTTACTATGTTCTGAGGCGCATGCCCAAGCACTGATAAAGTTCTTAAAAAATTCACTTGTCCCACAAGAAACTACGTCCGACCAATTTGAAAACTGTGTAGCAAGCTTGACTGCCGAAAATGGTTTAGGGTTCTCTGACGCAGATTTGACCCCGATGGGGAAGAATCACAATAAAGCTCTCCACATCTCCATAGAATGCAAGGGCACTACCATGGCACATGTATTAGTGGATATTGGATATTCTCCCAATGTCTTACCTAAAGGAGCTTTAGATAGACTAGACTGTGATGGACTAGTGCTGAAACCTAGAGACATTATAGTAAGGGCTTTCGACGGTTCTAAGAGGATGATCCATGGAGAGGTTGATCTCCCTATCAAGGTTGGGTCTCAAGTCTTTAACTAAACATTCTATGTGATGGATATCCGTCCTGCTTAATCGTGCCTGCTTGGACGTCCATGGATACATGGGGAAGACGCGGTGACTTTCACACTACATCAAAAGCTGAAGTATCTGGTCAAGGGGAAAATTGTCATTGTATGCGGAGAAGAAGAGTTTATGACCAGTCATCTAAATTCATTTAAGTATGTTGAAATGGATGGAGAGTTTATTGAAACTCCTTGTCAAGCCTTTGAAATGGTTTCTCTCATGGTTGTTGTTGCCAAGGCCACTCCTGGCACTTCTGAAGCTGCTAAAGATACACCGAGGATGGATTCTCTCAAAGATGCCCGTGTTATTGTTGAAGATGGAGGTTGAACCATTTGGGGACATCTTCCTGATTTCCCTTTCAAGTCATAAAAATTTGGGCTGGGCTTCAATTACAAGGCTCAAAAGGAGGTTCGACGTGCTCGTGCAGGGAAACCACCTCTTCACATTAGTAACCATGAGGTTAATCCCCTTGAAGACTCTGATGCTGATTGTGACTTTGATGACTGGATCTACCTGAATGCTGATGAAGGGCTCAACAACTAGAAAACCAAGGACTTCATCCCAATCTCATTCAGCCATGAGTAATTTCCATTTACTGTTTTTATTACTTTGAGAACTTTTTCTGTAATTTCCATTAAAACAATGACTTTAAGCAATGTGCCTTGCTCGGGGCACAGTGGTTCATTTGTTAAGGGTTTGTCATTATCATATACCATATTCTCATTTTAATGAAAAACATTGGACTATTTTGAATTCAAATTTTGCACTCTTTGCTTTTCTTTACTTTATTTCATTTTCAATTAGCCATGTGATCTTACATGCACACACTCACACACACATTTGCCGATCCACATCCACTCCAGATCTCATTGATAACGACTCTGATATTTCGATCTATGACTTTGAAAATCCAATCTATCAAGCCGAAGAAGAAGGTGATGAAGATTGCGAAATACCTGGGGAACTCGCCAGACTTCTGTTACAAGAGGAAAAGGCCATTCAATCACACGAGGAGTCAGTTAAAGTGATAAACCTGGGTACTGAGGCAGACAAAAAAGAAGTCAAGATCGGCGCCAACTTGGAAGATTGTGTCAAGAGAAGATTCGTCCAGATGTTGCACGACTACGCGGAGGTGTTCGCTTGGTCATATGAAGATATGTTGGGGCTTGATACTGATATCATAGTTCATCTTCTGCCAATGAATGAAGATTATCCTCCCGTCAAGCAAAAGGTTCGTCACATGCGGCCAGACATGTTTGAGAAAATAAAAGTTGAGGTAATGAAGCAATTCAATGCAGGTTTTCTAGTAGTAATGTCATATCCGCAATGGGTTACAAATGTGGTCCTGATGCCTAAGAAAGATGGAAAAGTCCATATGTGTTTAGACTATAGGGATTTGAATAGGGCAAGCCCCAAGGATGATTTCCCACTACCTTATATTAATGTCTTGGTCGACAATATTGCTCAACATAAAGTTTTCTCCTTCATAGATGGTTTATGCGGTTATAATCAAATCAAAATGGCGCCCGAAGACATGGAGAAAACCAATTTTATCACATAGTGGGGCACCTTTTGTTACAAGGTTATGCCTTTCGGTTTAAAGAATCCAGGGGAAACCTATCAACGGGCTATGGTAGCTCTATTTCATGATATGATTCATCATGAGATAGAAATTTATGTTGATGACATGATTGCAAGATTACAAACTGAGGAAGAACACCTTGATCATCTCCACATGCTATTTGAGAGGTTGAAGAAATATAAGTTGAGGTTGAATCCCAACAAGTGCACCTTTGGAGTGAGGTCTGGAAAACTCCTAGGCTCGTCGTCAGTGGAAAAAGGTTTTGAAGTCAACCTCGCAAAAGTCAAAACCATACAAGAAATGCCAGCTCCATGTACTAAGAAGGAGGTCAAAGGTTTCTTAGGTCGACTCAACTATATTTCTCGGTTCATATCTCACTTAACTGCTACTTGTGAGCCAATATTCAAATTGTTGAAGAAAGATCAAGTAGTCAGATGGAACGACGATTGCCAAGCAGCTTTTGACAAGATCAAGGAGTACCTACAAGAACCTCCAATGCCGATGCCTCCAGTTGAAGTAAAACCTCTGATTATGTACTTGACTGTAAATGAGAATTCAATGGGGTGTGTGTTGGGCCAACATGACGAGTCTGGCCGAAAAGAGCGTGCAATATACTACCTTAGGAAAAAGTACCGACTGTGAAACCAGATATTCACTGCTCGAGAAAACTTGTTGCACTTTGGCACGGGCTGCTCGCCTGCTAAGACAGTATATATTGACTCACACCACTTTATTGATTTCTAAGATGGAACCCGTCAAGTATATCTTCGAGAAGCCAGCTCTCTCCGGACGAATATCTAGATGGCAAATGATATTGACTTAATACGATATGCAGTACACTACACAAAAAATAATAAAGGGAAGTGTATTGGTGGATCATTTGACCCATCAAGCTGTTGAGGACTACCAATCCATGAACTTTGAATTTCCGAATGAGAATATAATGCTGATAACCGACTGTGAAAAGCGTGAACTGTATGACGAACCTGAACAAGGATCCTGATGGACTATGGTTTTTAATGGAGCTTCTAATGCATTGGGTAATTGAATCGGTGAAGTGATCATTTCTCCCAAAGGTTTCCATACACCTTTCACTGCCAGACTTCGCTTAGACTATACAAACAACATGGCTGAGTATGAAGCGTGCATCTTGGGTGTAAAGGTTGCCATTGACCTAAGAATCAAAATCTTAAGCGTATACGGAGATTCAGCCCTAGTAATCAGTCAAGTTAAAGGAAAGTGGGCTACCAAACATCCAAATTTGATCCCCCTACAAAGATCATGTGCTAACCTTGATCCCTTACTTCGAAGAGGTCACCTTTGAACACTTTCCAAGGGAAAAAATCAGTTGGCAGATGCTTTAGCAACTATGTCGTCTATGTTAAAGGTTAATTGGGACAATGAAGCTCCCATAATTATTATTGAAATAGTTGACGAACCTGCATACTGTTATGAGATCGACATTGATGAAGAGAAGCCATGGTATCATGAAGTGAGAAGGTACCTTGAAGCACAAGAGTATCCTAAGGGAGCCTCCATCAAGGACAAGAAATTTCTACGGAGGTTCTTAGCCAAATTCTTCCTAAGCAACAGATCATGTATAAGCGCAACCATGCTTCTACTCTGCCCTATTGTGTGGACAAGAAGGAAGCAGAAAAGATCATGGAAGACATGCATGGAGGTATCTTCGGAAATCAATCTAGCGGGCCCACTATGGCCAAAAATATTCGGAGGGATGGTTACTATTGGTCGACTATGGAAACTGATTGTCACCACCATTCGAGGACTTGCCATAAGTGTCAGATCTATGCCGACAAGGTTCATGTACCTCTAATACCCTTGAATGTCATGACTGCTCCGTGGCCATTTGCAATGTGGGGCATTGACATGATTGGAGAAATCAAGCCCACTACCTCCAATGGACATCGTTCCATCCTCTTCGCCATTGACTACTTCACCTAATTGGTCGAAGCTGCTTCATTTGCCTCAGTCACTAAGAATATCATAGCCCGATTTATCAAGCACAAACTCATATGTCAGTACGACATCCCTAAGAGGATCATCACCGACAATGGAACCAACCTCAACAATGCCATGATTATTGAACTCTGCATGCAGTTCAAAATCAAGCATCATAACTCTTCTCCATACATACCTAAGATGAATGGCGCAGTGGAAGCTGCCAAGAAAAACAAAAAGATTATGCAAAAGATGGTGGTGACCTATGAAGACTAGCATGAGATGCTACCGTTTACTCTTTATTGCTACCGTACTTCGGCTCGAACCTCAACTGGGGCAACCCCTTTCTCTTTAGTCTATGGCATGGAAGTCGTCCTTCCTGTTGAAGTTCAGATTCCTTCCCTAAGGATTATGAAAGAAGCAGACACAGACGAAGACGAATGGGTTCAGACGAGGTTGGATTAGTTGAATTTGATTGATGAAAAGAGACTGGCTCCTGTTTGTCATGGTAAAATATATCAAAAGTGTATGATCAAAGCATTTAACAAGAAGATCAAGCCTCAAGTATATCCTACTGGCGACTTCGTAATAAAGCACATCATTTTACCACAAGGAGATCCCAGGGGCAAATGGACTCCCACTTACGAAGGGCTATTTGTTGTTAAGAAAGTATTCTCTAGCGGAGCTATGATGCTAACTGTTGTACCCCAAAATTTTCCTTCTCTTTTCTCAAGACATTTTCTTACAAGGATTTATTAAAGTTCAATATTGCACAAGTATAATTAGATTTTTAGTGCCCCACATAGTTTCCATCGATCATATTGGATTTTCAAGCATCAAGACAAAGAGGAAACTATTGAAAGAGAAAAGCAGATAAATTTGATTTTTTTGACAAAATTGAAGAAAAGCAAGCTTGCTTCGATTCATACTATCTTCGAATGGGCATTGCTTTGATTCATGCTAGCTTCTACTGAACTCCTTCCTTCATGCTAGCTTCGACTGGGAAATGTCTCCCTTTGAAACAACTTGCTTCAATCCAGAGGCTTTGATTGAGCATTTAACTTCCTTTGAGCAGGCTTAATCCATAATCTTCGATTGGAAATTTGGGCCTCCTTCAAGCAAGCCTGGTTCAAAGGCTTTGATGGGAATTTGGGCCTCCTTCAAGGCAATCCTAGTTCAGAGGTTTCGATTGGGAATTTGGTCCCCTTAGAACAAGAGGTCCATAAACTTCATAAGGCAATGGCCTCCTGCAGGTTTGCTTTGATTCACAAAGCAGTGGCTTCCTGCATGCAAACTTTGATTCAGAAGGCAATGGCCTCTTGCAGGTTTGCTTTGATTCACAAAGCAGTGGCCTCCTGCATGCAAGCTTCGATTCCGAAAGCAATGGCCTCCTGCAGGTTTTCTTCCATTCACAAAGTAGTGGCCTCCTGCATGCAAGCTTCGATTCAGAAGGTAATGGCCTCCTGCAGGTTTGCTTTGATTCACAAAGAAGTGGCCTTATGCATGTAAGATTCGATTCAGAAAGCAATGGCCTCCTACAGGTTTTCTTCGATTCACAAAGCAGTGGCCGCCTTCATGCAAGCTTCGATTCAGAAGGCAATGGCCTCCTGCAGGTTTGCTTTGATTCACAAAGCAGTGGCCTCCTGCATGCAAGCCTCGATTCAGAAAGCAATGTCCTCCTGCAGGTTTGCTTCGATTCACAAAGCTGTGGCCTCCTGCATGCATGCTTCGATTCATAAGGCAATGGCCTCCTGCAGGTTTGCTTTGATTCACAAAGCAGTGGCCTCCTGCATGCAAGCTTTGATTCAGAAAGCAATGGCCTCCTGCAGGTTTGCTTCAATTCACAAAGCAGTGGCCTCCTGCATGAAAGCTTCGATTCAGAAGGCAATGGCCTCCTGCAGGCAAGCTTCGTTTGTACAATGGCTATTTTGATACCAAGCTTCGATCGGCAAAATGGCTATCTTCACACAAGCTTCGATTGGGAGTTTGACCTCCTTCGAGCAAGCTTGGTTCACAAGCTTTGATTGGGCCTTTGGCCTCCTTCGAGCAAGCTTGGTTTAAGAACATTGATCAAATCTCATAGCCTTATACTCCAAATCTCACTTGTCAAGTTATGTTGCTTCCAAATCTTTACATAATCAGAGGCTTACATAAATTTGTGATACATTACACAGAGGTTCGAAGCTTTATCCATTGAATTATACCATTTTTGGATGAAATGGAAAAAAGCTACGTATCCTTTTTTCTTAAAGATTATTTTAATCACAAATTTAGTTTTTTGAGCTCCCAACCTGATTTTATTTGAACACAAACAATGCCAAAATCATAAATCCAATCTCCTGCCCCCAACAGACATCAGGCCCCCACTTGCACTTGAACTTGGGAACTATGAAAATCCATAAAACTTGATTCTTTCGTTTTCAACCAAACCATGGTTTGTCATCTTACAAACCTGGTTACTCCAACATATCTAACCTTTTCTCTATAAATAGAGAAACCAATTGCAAGCTACAGGAGATTTTTTGGGTTGGGTAAAAAAAATCATCAAACACTCTCAAACTCTCAAAATTCTCAAACTCAAACTCTCAAACTCAAAATCTCAAAAAAATCTCAAACCCCTTCATGCGTTAGACAACCTTTCGATTCACTCCATAACTACCATATAACAACCTTTTGATTCACCCTATAACTTCCATATACCAACCTTGGAACATTTCCAAAGCCCTCAAAAAACCCACTCAAGGAAGTTAATGAGCCCTTCGATTCACTCCTGACCAACCTTTAATTCAGTGACTTTCAAAATAAAGCAGCAACTGAAATAGTTTCAGGAAGGTCCCTTTAGGCTTAACCCATCATTGAATCATTCCTGGAAGTCTTGCAGAGCTCATTCAAATTACATTTCAAGAGGTAAGTTTCTTTCAAAACTTAGAAATTTCATTCAAAGATCATTTATACATACAAATAAAATAAAAGATGTAGATATCATATCCAGGAAGATGACCATGCTCTAACTTTCGATTATCACTGCTTATACATTGAGAACTTAAATTCTGACTAGTGAGACTTTGATTTTGGCACCAAACAAATTTATGCTAACCTCTGATCTGTAACTTTCGAAAGTTACATAGTTAGATTCATTTTGAAGATCTTAGGCAGGTTTTTGTATCTTTCGATTGGCTGAGGAGTGAAGCCTTTCGAATCTCAACATTGGATTCTTGCATCCCTGTGCTCGAAGGAAGAAGCTGGGCATTTCAACCATTCTGAAATGAGTTCAGTTTGTACCCAATCGAAGATACCTTATGAATGGATGAAACAGACCACCTCAGTGGTACAAATAGCGCGTGCGAAGGGCATTTCTGTAGAAGGTCCTGGGTTCAAGCCCCAACGAGACCTTTTGTTAATTTTCCATATTTTCTCACTTTGTTTTGTTTGCAGGAAATACACTTGGGCCTCCACAGTTGGGCTTCAACCCCTTTTATGTTTCTGACCCCCTGTTTCCTACCAAACAAACATGCCTTGAGCCCAAAAAGCACAAAATTGTTTTTCTACACAAAAAACTGTTTTAAACACAAAAATCTGTTTTCTACACAAAAATTGTTTTTAAACACCAAAAAATTGTTTTCTATACGAAAACACCAAAAATATGCTTAAGTTATTTAGTTTATTTTATTTAACTTCTTACAATGAAAAAAACAAAAAAAAACATTTTCCTATTTATTTTCTTTTCTTTAACTTAATTAAATTTCCTTAACAAAAACAAAACAAAATCTATTCCTTTTTCCGTTTTGTCTTGTATATTATATTCCTTATACATTACTCAAATTCAATACGGTTGTAATAGACAATTAGGATTTAATTTCTTACAATCCCCATTTGTATATTTGTATCCCCCATCCCCTAATGATGTAATAGCGTAGTAAATTTACTTTCCATAATTTACCGCTTTTACATAAAATGTTAGTAATTAGGGTGTGTATGGGAAGAGTTAAAATCAACAAGTAGACAATCCTAATCAAAGACAAAAATGCATGCAATCAAACACACTATTCACACTCATGCACCTCTAGGGTAATCTCACTTGTTGCCTCGAAAAATAGTCATGTCCCTCGAATATGGGCATTTTAGCAAAGACCCTCGATAAAAAGATCGTAGTCCCTCGATGTCCCTCGATGCTTCCTTCGGTAAACGATCTAGTCCCTATACGGAAATTTCTAAAGCGTCTCATAGGTTTCCTTCTATGACTATACAATAGACCCACGTCTATCCCTTCACATCCAACGACGGGGCTTCTTATCAAATCAATGGCAAGATAGCAACATCTAAACGAGGAGGAAAAGAACATAGACCTTTTGAGTAGGTAGGACGCTCGTAGTTGCTTGCTCTTGAACTAAAACCTTTTTCCACACTTACACCTTCAAAAAAAATTTCAAAAACAAACGTCCCTTTGAACTATTTTAAAAACCAACACTTTGTATGCATTCTTATAGAGATGAGAATCATTACAAAGTTTGCCGCAAAAAGGAATTTTGCAAAATATTTTTAAACTTACACCAACCCAAAGCAAATTTTCAAACAAAAGTAAGTGATCTAGAAAGCAACTAAGAGCCCGTAGATAACTACGGATGAAAAGGGTGCTAATACCTTCCCTTTTCATAACCTACCCCCCCCCCCCCCCCCAAACTCGAGAAAACATCTCAAAGGTCTTTCCTGTTCTTTTCACCCTTTCCTTATTGGATAAAAGAAAAGTCGGTAGCGACTCTTGCTATCCGTAACAATTTCGATCAAATGCAAAACAACCAATTCATTTCTCCCGCTGTATTATAGAACTGGCGACTCTGGTGGGGATATACTTAAAAGTGGGGTTACGTTAGAGTTAGATCACATTTACTTGCTTTCCTTGTTTGACTTGTTTGCTTTACACTTTTGGGTCCTTGTTTGGGTTATTGTTAAAGATCCTACACCTAGATATGGGGCACCTTTTAGGTAAGCAGAAATAAATATTGGAGGTTGTACGGTGTAGACCGATATGGACAAAGTGATAGCTATGTTAGTGTGACACTCTTGCTTGTACTAATGTTCTTTGAGTCAGTCAAGGATAACATTAGGCTTCCTTATAGTATCATTAAGAGCTAACCGACTTTAGAACCTTTAATTGAACAACTTGGCCATTAGGAAGTAGTGAGATAGCCGACTTTGGTTTCGACTGAAGATTGGTTGATACTCGATACTACGCTCATTGAGATTGGACTTTTGGGATATCTCGGCCGCAAGAAAAGATTGATTATGTTGAGACAATGCCCAATGAAGAAAGATCGGTGATGTTAAGATCCCTTAAAACCCGGTTACTTTCTAGGACGGGTTGAGCCAACTAAACTTCAAGAGTGTACTTACCTATAAAACTCCATGCAAGCCTAAACCTAAGGACTTGTCTGCTTTGTGTGTATATGATTATTTGTGCATAAAGATTTGTTTGCTTTGTTCAATTGTACATAACATCATAACATCATACCATATCATTTCAATAACCATTTCAAGGATCTCAAGGGCCTGTAATGCAGGGTCATGATAAACTATATGTCCATCAAGGAGCAAGAGGATTTATTTTCCTCTAACCAAACACCGTCAAAGGCCAAAGTACGATAACTAGAGTCAAGGGCTATGACCCAATTGACATGGTGAGCTTGATTCTCGTGGAAGGACATCCACCGATACAAAGTTCTCCAATCAAAGTTATGATCAAAGTTCAACTTCTAACATCTTCTTGTGTTTACCCCGCGATATCCTTGAAAACATTGCGCCCACATATCATGCATGTCATCATAACAGGTTTTCCCCACACAGGTTTCTCATCTGCCTACTGTTTATTTCAGTAGAGATGGCTCTAGAGCAAACAATTAAAGATATCTAATCTCATAATGCCCTGTTCCAACAAATGCTCCTGAACTTAGCCAAGGGGCAGGAAGATCTGAATACACTCTTCACCAAAGACAAGAAGAAAAAGACAAAGAAACCAGTGGGTGTCCTGAACATGGGAAGGAGACTCATAGGACCAGCAAAGCGAGATTTAGAATTCACAACTCCGTCAATTGAGGGGGACAATCAGGAGGAGAAGACAAAATAAGGGACCATAGTCTGGGGTATGATGAAGAAGATGATGATTACGCTGAAGAACAGTATCCTCCTGCGGACGACAAATACAAACATCTGGAGGATCGTCTCAATGCCATGGAAATTCAGAGGGTACTTGGTCTGGATTTTGAAGAATTGGGTTTGGTTTCTGGAGTGGTCATCCCACCAAAATTCAAGATCCCTGCTTTTTCCAATTATGATGGGGTCTCTTGTCCTAAGATGCATCTGAGATCTTGTCTCCGCAAGATTCAGCCACACACCACTGATCCGAAGCTTTGGGTCCATTTCTTCCAAGAGAGTCTAGTTGGGACTCAACTAGAATGGTTCTATCAATTGGAAGGTTCTCTCATCCACACCTGGGATTATCTAGCTGCTAATTTCTACAAGCAGTACCAATACAATATTGATCTTGTACCAACTCGTGTGCAGTTGCAGAATATGACCATGGGTTCCAACAAGGGCTTCAAAGAATACGCCCAAAAGTGGAGAGACCTGGCCGGAAAGGTACAACCACCCTTAACTAACAAGGAGATGATTGATATCTTTATGGAAACTTTGACAGGACCTTTCTTCAATCACCTAATCGGAAGCTCCGCGGCTGGGTTCACCGAGCTGATTCTAACTAGGGAACAAGTCAAAAATGGAATTAAAAGAGGGAAATCCAAATGGATGCATCTTCAAGTACTGAAAAGAAGCCATACCATGGGAAGAAAGATACCAATGTTGTGTACGTCCAAAAGGGTCTTAACAAGAGCAACCGCGATCAACATGTGGGGGGAGTAATGATATCTCGTCCTGTATCGCAACGACAATAACAACGGGAAAATCAGCAAAGGCGAGACGAGCCCAAGAGACAATTTACCAATATCAACATGCCACTATCTCAATCATTGCAACGCATGTTGAGGATGCATCTGATTACGTTGATAGGACCTCATCCAAGCCCTAAAACTTCTTCTCCTAACTACAATCCTGATGCAATATGTGCTTATCATTTCGGCAGTCCTAGGCATGATACTGACGATTGTTGGGAACTGAAATACAAGATTCAAAACATGATTGACCCCAAGGAGATTGAATTTGTCCCTCATGATACTTCCAACGTGATCACCGCTCCCATGCCAAATCATTGAGAGCGTCCATTTCATTTTGAATTTTCAATTGTAATCTCTTTTGTTGTTCAAACACTTATCTATTAATGTTAAACTTTGTTTCATTAATGCATTGCATATATTTGTCTTGAATTAATCCATTTGTTCTCACTATACTGAAATTATGCTTTTACTCCCTTTATGATATTCAACTCTTGTTAAAGTTGCAAGCCTTTAGAGGGAGGATGACGAAAACAATACCACAATCTCATACATTTTGCTTTTGAACAGACCTTATTGACGATGTACAGGCGTTGTTTCAAACCCTAAACACTAGAGTTATAAGGAATATGATCCCTAGTCAACCCCTTTAAGCCAAAGAAGTAGAAATTTTCTTTTTCACATAAATTGAAACCTTTAATCAAAACCTAGGGCAGGGTATTCTCTCAGTTAATTCAAATGTGCGTCAATCGCAAGCTTTCACTTTGTACACAATGACATCAAAAACATCCTTCTGAATCAAAAGATGGTGATGGTTCCCTATAAAATAGGCAGTCATTATCTCTCAAAAGAAAAGTCCACTAAGTCAAAACCTATGAAGGAGAATTAAGAAAAACTGGGGCATCCCGCTGGCTGTAATCTTAAAAACAAGAGCAGTCAGGCAAAAATCAGGGATAATAAATCAAAATAAAGAGGTCACTACAAATCCTCAACAACATGAAAAAATGTTGCAAAAAAGATTGCCTTCACAAATAAACTTCCAAGTTTCTGAACCATCACCAAAACGTCATTCAGACTCAATTGGAATTCAAACACACAATTAACTGAGCTTAGGACTGGAGAACATCATGGAGAACAGGTTGGGTACAAATACACTTTGAGCCTTATCCTTTGTTTCTAAAACTATGAACCAGACCACGCTACAACCTTTCAAAATTCCTAATTGAAGCATGGGTTAGTTCGAAAGTATATTGTTACAAAAGGTATCCTGACTCCTGTAAGGCTTTATGGTAAATCCTGAGTTGAATTCATGTTCTTACAAAATTCTCTTCTTTGTTAACATGAAATCTCAACGATACGAGAATCATTACAAAATTGCCTAACATTGGCATATTTTAAACATCTTTCCAAACATTCCCTTTTCAACAAATATTTTCAAAACCAACACTTTGTATACATTCTCTACGATACGAGAGTCATTATAAAAGTTTGTCATACGAAGGAGTTTTCAAAATATTTTCAAACTTACACAAACACAAAGCATTTTTTCAAAGCGATCAAGCAATTAAGAACCTGTAGATAACTACAGATAAAAAGGGTGCTAACACCTTCCCTTTTCATAACCTACCCCCCAAACTCAAGAAAAAATTCTCAAAAGGTCTTTCCTGTTCTTTTCACCCTTTCCTTTATTGGATAAAAGAAAAGTCGATGGCGACTCTTACTATCCGCAACGTTTGCGATTAAACGCAAAACACCCAAGTCAGTTCTCCCACCGTATTACAGAACTGGCAACTCTGCTGGGGATGAACTAAAAGTGGGGTTAGCTTAAGATCTAGATCACCTTTATTGATTTTACTTATTTTCCTTGTTTGCTTTACATTTTAGGTTATGCTTGGGTTTATTTCTTGTAAAGATCCTATACCCGGATCTCGGGTATATTAGGTGTAACGCCCGTAATTTAATTAATTATTTAATTAAATTATTTTTGGAATATTTGAGAAGTTGTGTTGTGATTAATTGGATTTAATTTATTTTATTAAGTTGTGAAATAATATTAGAATTATAATATTATTTGATGTGGGCTTGTTTTTTAGGAAAAGAAGTAGTAATGAGGGGTGTATTAGTTATAAGCCCATTAATGTATAAAGAGAATAATAGGTTATTTTATTATTGTTAGAAAAAATAGAAAGAAGAAGCAGTAGAAGAATAAGGGTTTGAGAGCAAGAACATGAAAGTTGTTGGAAAAGAGGAAGAACGGCAGAACGGGAATCAATTGGAGAAAGTTATAGAGAAACCTCCAATCCAAGGTAAGGGTGGGGTTCTGACTCTATAATTGGGTTCATGATAATTGGTATGTGGGGTTAGATGTGAAAGTGTTATTTTGTTCATGATTGAATTATATGTTGTTGTATGATGAGAATTGATGATTAGAAGATGGACGATGATGTTCCTATGCTGTTTATTTGATGTAGAATTATAGGATAACTGTAACTGATGATTATCCATGATTAGATTAAGTTTTTAGGGCTTAAAGTATGGAACCCATAGTTAAAACGAAGAGAAAATCGCAGAAATTATGCAGGATAGAGCAGTATGCATCGACCCCAAATGGTATGTATCGATACAAGCAGGTCCTTAGACTCAGGATGAGTCGACACGAAGAAGTCTTGCGTCGATACATGAGGACTTTTAGATTCAGGATGAGTCGATACGTAGGAGAATATGCTGATACATGTTGTGTGGTAGACTCAAGATGAGTCGATACAAGAGAGGATGCATCGACTCATGTTTCGAGTTCAGTGCAGTACGCGTCGATCCAAGATGATATGCGTCGATCCATGTTGTTTGGTTTTTGGAAGAATCAGTTTGAGAATGCTGTAACTTGAGTTTTTGGAATCTGTTTGAGGTGTCGTTCGAAGCGTTGAATAGCTAACGCGATGAACTTCATTCTTAAGGATTAAAATGAAGAATAGGAAGTGTAATTCTAGTATCCCAATTAGAACTATAGTTAATTCCCACGTTAATCGTTATGTTGATTTTGTGAAGAATGATGAGGACGAGATGTATATAGATCGTTGTTTGGTTTGTAATAGTAGGATTAATGATAATAATGATGTAATATTACAGAATAGTAGTATGTATAGATTTGGTGATTTAGAAGCAAGCGTTAGTTGATTAACTAATTATAGGCAACATCTTGTATAGGCCTATGGCCAACATCGTG